>CM073310.1:14734700-16072653 GCA_037043255.1 Diadegma fenestrale | reverse complement strand
GCAAAGCATTTGAGTGAAATTTTCTCCGGCACAACATCAACGAATTCGTTGATTGGTGCCAGGCAGAATTCTTTCCCAGCAAGTGGCATGGCGGTATCGAGCGCGAGACAGAGAGTGACCGCGTGTTCGTTCCATACAGCGGAACAAAATACTTTTTTTCCTGTTACGAGGAGACTGTCGGTGTCGACATCAAAGTCGTTTAGTCGAGGATTCGACGTCTTGAGACTTCGCAAATTAGCCGGAACTGGACAAGGTTGATTCAACTGTAAACAATGTGAATTTTGTAGCGAAATTTTGCAATATTTATCCATTGCCTAATAACAAAATGATGAATCAACAAATTTTTTTCACATGGAATTGCGACGTGAAATAAATAGAAAAAAATGCAAAAAAAAAACGATAACTAACTCTTTCTAAAAGTTGAGCAAGTGCTTCGTGGTTCGCAACGATTACGGCTCCGTAATTGTCTTCCAGGCTTCGATGTACGATGCTGCGTCCCCGGCGTTGTCGTACTCGGTTCATCCCAAACTCTTCTTCCTTAGCTTTCCAGTCTTGATCGTCTTCCGGGCCCTGTTACGCATGAAATGGAATAAAATGTTAGATGAAAACAAAAATTGGTCGATTTTGTGCAACGCCCACACAATAACTTGCCTCATCGCCGGTATAAAAACTGTAAGGTGCGTATAATTCGCTCTCAGTCTCACTGCCGCAATAAGGCAGCGAAGTGGACCGCGAGAACATTGTTTGGTGATATTTGAACTCTTCGTTGCAAGCATCCATAGCGCTGCTGTCAGATTTTCTCTTAAAATTCGAGCGATTACTGCTGCCGAGGGGATGACGAAGTTCCAGGTTCGAGTCACACTCCGGTGAACTCGAGAGACAGTCGTAAGCGTTGCTGTCGTTGGAAGTCTGTTGGTGACATTGAAAATCAACGGAAACGACATTAGAAGAAATTTTGTGTGATTTACATAAAAAACTCGATCCCAGAAGCATTTTTCGTTTTTTTTTTATTTTCGTTTCATTTAAGCACGAATGATTGTTTTTACATTTACCGGCGACTCGGACGTCGGAGGCCGCACAGCATCCTCTTTTTCATAAGTCCCGTTGGAAATATCGGATGGTAAGTTTCTTTTTTTCATGGGAGGTTGGACGATTGCTTGGTCCCTCATACTAGCGGTTCTCTGTGGTTTCGAAGGTGCCAGCCCGCTTCTCACCTCACCTGTAACATCCTCCGCTGCTGCAGGCCCATACGCCATTCGTCAAGCGCCAGTGTTAGTACCACAAGACACAAGGCATTTCACAGGCTAGCTACGTTACTTTACACAGCAGTTTTCTTTTCACAAATGTTTTTTATTCTCGCACAAACAACAAAAAACTTTTTTTTCTCATATATCGATTAATTGAACGTGCTTGTGACAAAAAAAAAATGGAAAAAAGGTAAAGAAGACAAGAAAACTCTGTTTTTGATGGAGTGTACGTACCTAAGCGTACGTACGCTGTGACCGGGGGGTCGCGGGGACATTGCGGTGCATATATAAGCCGCTCTCATTCAACAAAAGCGGAGATTAATTTTTTGCTTCCGCATCCTTCGTAATAAACTCGTTATTTACGTACATGTAAAATTTTCGCAACGATTTCAAATTCGCAAGTCGAAATACAGTCAACAATTGAAATTTTCAACTTTTTTGCAACGCGCGAGATTTTGTACAATTAATGCTCTTAATTAACTTCCTTTCGCGTCGTAATTTTTGCAGATTCATTGCAAGCAAAGACGAGTTTAAAAATTATTTATTAGGCTTCGAGCGTTTGTTTTGTTAACCCTTCGTGGTCACTCTGGGTAGAATCCACCCAGTGACCAACTTGTGACGTAAATATCTCCTAGTTCCCGGTAATTAATGGGGCTGTAATCGTCATTTAACGACAGTTTGTAGTGTCCATTGCACGTTGGCGGCGATAAGTATTACCGCCGCTAACGCTAAATCTCTAAAATCCACTCTGAAATCGACCCACTTCCAATAACGGAATTAATATGTTTTTTCAAACGCGCGCTATCCTACTATTTTTTTCCCAAAAGAACCAGATCCGATGAATATCAGGTCCAAATATTAGGCAAAAATATTGAAAATCCACAAAGCGACGATTATTTTAGTGAAAAAACTTTTTTTTCCCGTTTTTTTTTCTTCATTTTGCATTTAAAAAAATATGTTAGCCTTGGATTTCTTTCGGGAAAGTTTTTCTTATCTAAAGTGAAATGTCCAAGGGTTGTTGAGTAATTTTTTGAGAATTTTCGGGCCGATGGATTGGTCACAATACGAGTTCGAAAATGGACTGGGTAGAATCAACCCAGTGTGACCACCGAGATCGTTGGCGGAAGTGTGACCACGGAGGGTTAATCGATAAGAAAAATGTGCCGAAAATGTAACTGGAGAATTATTATAATAAACGGATCGGATGTGAAATCTCACGAAGCGGAAATCTTCGTTATGGCTGGTAATTAATAGTCAATTCGCATTCTGTTTATTTTGCTGTGCATGCAGCGTGTTAGTCGCGCGGTAACTCGTGGCTGCAGCAAAATTTCATGCCCGGATATCCGAAGGATCGAGTGAAATAAACAACGTCCTATGAAACGACACATTTCGTGAATAAAAACCATCAAAACGTTTCGAATAACATACCGAGGAATAAAAAACGTTGATTGTAATCGTGTGAAACAGAAGAATGGGCGAAAAACTAATGGAAAGAGTGCCAAATAAAAGAGGATCGTATTTAAACAATTATCTTTTTCAGACAATAATTCCTTTTATTTCAGAAAGAAAGAAAAAAAAAACAATTTTTCAGTATAGGTCTGTATTACAGATTGTTTCAATGTTTTTATTGTTGTTCATCCTTCTCGTGTTCTATTTACAATGTATAATCATAGCTGTGAATAGTGAGACGCAGCTGGATACGAATTGACCGATATTTTCGGTTATTCTTGGATCGTCTCGCCGATAATTACGATATTATTCCTAGTGCTACGTCGTTTTATCGTTTATTTATGCTGAGAGAACACGTTGTTGGTTGAATAAATGAAACAACGACTTCGAAACAGTAAGAAATTGCATGGCGTATCACAGGACAAGGTGAGAGGCACGTTGCCAAGTCTCAACGTTCGTACAAGTAAATAAGTAAATACACAATAAAGAGGTAAGAATATAATAACGAGAATAGAATAATAACGATTATAATTATAATAAAAACCGGCAAAAATAGTCCAAGTTTATGGAGTTAAGAGTCATCGAGTGTTAGCGAATGTAGAGTCGTTTGCCAAGGAAAAAAAAAACAAACTAAAAGTCGTGAATTCTGGATTTCGTCGCAAAAGTTAAGATTAAGCAATTAAAAAAAAATACAAATTAACTTTAATCAAAGTACAGACGCTTTTTTTCATTTTTTTTCTTCCTCTGCCCGTGCTACTCCGACAAGTTTCAGTTTGATCGAAAGATTAATCGCTATACGTGCGCGAATACCGATTGGCGACTGAATCGGGCTGCGAAAACGAGAAGCGTCACGCTAGATTTTGTTCCCGCGAGCCCGATGACTCTTAATAATTGCTTTTTAAAAAATAAGTGTCATGAAAACGATTACGACGAAAGAAAATGAAAAATAAAAATGAATTTTTTTGTCGTCTCGACGTTTTGAATCCGCGAGTGGTTGGATTTTCGATATTTCCGTCAAAAACCCCGTTCGACGCTCCCGTTGTTATTGGTTGAGTTACACAACATTTGGATAAAAGATTCGAAAGATGGGAAAACAAAAGTATTGTGATAAAAACACGTAAGGAAAATGGTGGAGCTTACAATAAACCAACTATGAGTAAAAAATATAAACGACTTAAAAATTGTCAGTGGATCCTGGTTTGCAAGCTTTAAGCAAGCGCGAGTATCGTGTGAGCATGGCTGTTAACATTATTTTATTGTGTAGTTTATAATAATGTTTTAATTGATCGTTTATTTATTTTATTCTTGTGTAGGTGAATGGCCACTTAAAAAAAAGTGAATTTATCGAAATGGTTTGAGAGTCGCGATTATTAGTTACACTGGATGGGCCGAAACTTACCAAGATTCGCGTAAATCGAGTCTGTCGTTGATGGGCTCGAGGACGGTTGCCAAGTCTTTGAGAATATTGGCTTTTCCGATCTCGGAGCTATTTTTCCATCGTTTCGTGGCGGCGGCGGTCGTATCGGTTTGTTCGACGTTTCTGCGAGACGAGAAAATTCCTCTGGCGATTGGAGACTTCGAGGTGGGGGTGGAGGTTTCCCAGGCCTTGTGGCTATGCGGAAAATGGAGGAAAAATGTGAATCACGCACGATTAAAGAGTCGATCGCGATCGTATTCGTGGGCAACTTACCAGCGACGTGAGGATGATTGCCTGGCGATTGGGTGGAATTGTCAGACTTTGAATCGGGAACGTCCTCGCCACTTTGGAGGATTCTGTCGTGTCGCAAAACTTCGACAGCGGCGCCGTCCAGCTCGAGGGGATGAATGATTTCCAAGCGTGGTTTGGGCTGAGGAGTCGTTGGAATTTCATCGGTTCTCGAGTTGGATCCGCTGCCACTTGCGCAAGTCATGTCGACGTCTTTTCTCGTGCCCATTCGCAGGAGTCGCTTCAACGAGAATTTGGGTCTGCTCTTTTTTTTCTCTTCGGCTTTATCGACATTGGCGAGACTCCCTTGAGACAAAGATATCGTTCGACGTGGCGCAGCTTCCGGCGCAACCGCTCCACAGGGGTCCGGAGTTTCGCTTATGGCTTTACGGAATTTCGGACTGCACGAGGACGCACGTTCCCGCTTCTCCTTTTCACGGACAACCGGCGAGTCTGACTTGAGGTTCGCCGCAGCTGGATTCCTCGCGAATATCGAAGCCGGAAGCTCGTCCGCCATGCTCGCCGGTGGCTTTGGAGCCATTCGTCGCTTGTTCGGTGAACGAATCAACTCGGCACTTGAATCCGCGCAAATGTCACCTCGGACGTCCAGCTCTCCGTTCTCGAGATCTTCCTCAAATCCGTTCGGAGTCGTTGCCTCGAGCTTCGGAGACTCCGCCGACGTTTCATCGGATAATTGAAGCTTTTGTTTGGCAGTGCCATTGGCAAAAGACTCTAGACCATGTCCGTTCGTTTTGAAGGTCGAGCCTGTGCGAGAATCGCTCGGTAAGTGCAAAGAATTCTCCGCCGAAGATTCTTCGACGTTTGTCTCTTTGGGGACTTGGAATGTTTTCAAATGATCGATTTTCAAGGTCGAATGTGTTTGGAGAAGCGAATAATTTGGCACGTGTCTCGTTGCGAGCTCGCTGCTTTGAGATTTGTCGGCAATTCCGAGCCTGCTCCCCGAATTCTGCATCTGATTGGTCACGTTCTTCGCCGAAGGTGGAACCAGCCCGCAGCCGCCGTTGTAGTTGTTCGTCATCGAACTCCCTCCACCGGAAATGAGACT
The DNA here is from genome assembly GCA_037043255.1 of Diadegma fenestrale. NCBI lineage: Eukaryota > Metazoa > Arthropoda > Insecta > Hymenoptera > Ichneumonidae > Diadegma > Diadegma fenestrale. The sequence continues at coordinate 16,067,186 of CM073310.1, read as the reverse complement.
TTTCGGAGTGGTTGCGGGCTTGGATGGCAGGGACATTGGTTTTAGTGGCAGGGCGGGCTTGGTTTTCATTTCTCCGTGAAGAAAAGAGGTTCTGGGCTCGGACCCGGGGATCGATGACCGCTGACCGACTGGCTGCATATTTCTGCAACTGTTTGAGTCCGTGGGCGGTGAAGTCCGCGGTAAAGCAGGTGGTTCGGACATTTCTTCCTCGTCAGCTTTTCCGTCTGGCTCGCCAGCGTTCTCGCGACTCTCTTCGTACGAGAATGGACGGTTCGCGAGTAAAATTGGTTCAGGTTCAGCCTCACCCTCGACAGTTCGTTCCTCGAGATTATCGAGGTTGTTCGGTCGACTGATCGCAGCTGCAGGCACTTCGATTTTGTTGACATCTTTCCCTTGCAAAGTGGACGAATTTCTTTCCATCTTTTGCTCTGATTTGGAGGGAATCTCGTCGAGATCGAGGCCCGAATGAAAACCATGAGAATCCAACGGTTCGAGGCTCGTGTTTTCGAGTCCCGTGACTCTGCTTATTCGCGTTACCGTGTAATCCGATTTCGTGGAGTAGCAAGTTTGCAAAACTATTTTAGGCTTCTCGCTGTCGGGCTTCTTTATCGCTGGACATCGTGCTATGGAAATCGCACGTTTTTCCGTGGATGCTTTTTTACTTGAAAACTCTGGGTTGCTTGTGAGAGCATCGCTTCTTTGTATAACGGATATGAGGTTGCTCGAAGTGATAAGCGGCATGTCAACAATTTTTTCTAAACCAGAACTCTCGCTGTCTTGCTTTGGATCAACCGCACAACTTTTGTGACTCGATTTCATCAAGTTTTTTATCGTTGGCTCGACTTTATCGACTTCCTGTTTGCTCGATGACGCGCTCAGCACTTCGTCCTGCTTTGTTTTCACGCTATTCGCCGTGGAACTTGCGGATTTTTTGTCCGAAGGTCTCTTGGCAGTTGGCAGTGTGTCGTCAGCTCCGAAGGGCGTCACCGATACCAATAAAGTTTTCTTTTTCCCATCGGAATCTTTCTGCACTTTACCCAACATCAACGAAGCGAAACTTTTAGCTGCTTTGGCTTCGGAGCTCCCGGTATCGGTGAGGTTCGCGGTGACTGTATTAAAGTTGGTATTTGCACGAGTTAGATTACCTAGCGCACGATCCTCCTCGCTATCGGGGACGTCGTCCTCTGGGAGATTGCCAGACTCGGATAACTCGAAACTGCCGGCATCGTCCGCTTCGGTATTGTCCTCGCTATCGGAAAAATCATTGCCTCCGTAGCCGATCACCTCGGTCAGGGACTCTTGGAACGCTACATTTTTTCTACGAGGCGCCTGACAGCTTGCGTTTGCTCGGAGAATACTCTGAAACAGAAAATACAAAAAGACGCTTTTAATCTTTCTCCCAAAAATTCGTGAATCAGCGGTCGGAAAATCTTTGACTCGCGTCGCTCAAAGCGACGATTTCGAAAGAGTTTGGAGCCTTCGCGACCGGACAATAATCTGGACAATGGTGTTTCGAGGTCAGGAAGGAAATTGCATTGTCGCGGTTGCAAAACAACTTGAGAAAAACAAAGGGAAACGTCGGTGGAAAAGCCTCGAGGCATAAGAACACGCGCGGCTTATGCGTGAGTGTTGACATTGTGAGTCGTTATCACGATGCGAGAAAAAGAAACAGAGAGAAAATTAGCAATGTGGTGAAAACTTGGAAAGCGACAATATCGCCCGTTCCACGATTGTTCCGTTTCAACACCAGTGTAAGCGGTTCATTATCGGTATTAAATCTCCCAGGCCGTTCTCGACGTTCGGGGATACACATTGTCCTCGGCATATATTTATGCGCCTTCACGAATGAAATTTTCTTGGAAAACTCAATGGAAACATTCTCACGGCAGTGACAATGCGAATAAAAGTATTTTACCGAACAACCACGCGCGAGATTGTAATGAACTTTAGCTTGTTACTCGAGTCGCGTCCGCCGCCAGTCATTTTTTTTTATAGAGATTTCGAAAAGGCGCGAGAAACGTGGTCCCGATCAATTAGTATCGGAAATACCGACCGCAAATAAATTAAAGAAATTAATGATGCTGAAGTTTGCATCGTTGGAATGCATCGAAAAATATTTAATTTTATTGAAGATTCGATCAATTTTCAATGTTATCCAAATTTTTCGAGCCGATATGCTTTTCGAATGGCAAAAATGGATCATTTTATCATCGTCATTAAATTCTGTAATTGAATAATTATTTTTTTCAAAGATAAAAATGAATTTCGTTGCATTCCATCGATGCAAACTTCAGAGTCATGAAAAATTATTAGTCAAATTACGCGTCGACAGTGTGTCGTTGAATATAAACGGATCGGATAAACTGGATTTTAATATGACGCTGAAGTTTGCAACGTTGGAATACAACGAAAAATATTCGATTTTATGAATGATTTGTTCAATTTTCAATATCATCCAAATTTTTCCAGCCGATGTGCCTTTTGGAGGGCAAAAATCGATCATTTTATCATTGTAATTACATTCTGCACTCGAATTGTTACTTTCGCTGAAGATGAAAAAGAATTTCGTTGCATTACAACGATGCAAACTTCAGAGTCATATTTTAATCGACGTCCATTGAATTGGAACCAGCAAATGCTATAAAAATGACAATTAAAATATCGAACAATCAAGAGTTAATTGAGTGCGGAAAAATAAATTCGGAGCTCGATCCCTTCTCAATAAAAATCATGGCGGTCTCAAATTTTGGAAAAGTTTTTCCGAATTTTTTTCTCTCGTTTGTTCGATATTTGAATTTTAATTTTTAGCACTTTTCCAATTTGATGGACGCGCCTTTTATCGCAGTTGCGAGCACGGTAGTCAGCGCTTGTTTGGCGCTTCGAGCCCAGCGATAAATATTGCATTATGGGATCAATTTCCCGAGTGCACCGGTAGCCTCGCGGATAAAAATTGTGATGCGTGATTTCAGGAGCTCGTTGATGTTTCGATTTGCGTGGATCAGCGGCTTTGTGTTCGGTTGCATCAACGATTAGCTTTCTCATTAATCCTTTAAGTCTGTTTCGCGAGGCTGACGATTTAATCAGAACGTCGAAACGACGATAAGCCGTTCGCGTATTGCATAAACGTTGCAACGAAACGTCGCAAGGCTGCACATCGCAAAAGCTTTCGACGCGTTTCTCATTCATTAGTTATGCGACGTACGCGATCAAGTTTAAGCAGGTGCTGCAACGTTCGGGATAAAAAGATGTAGAAAAATGAGCGACCAGGTGGATCGATCGGTAAACGAGAATTCGTCTCTCGAACGTGAAGCTTGACTCGTTGGTTCGCTTCCACGTTCGCGAAGCCAGATAACCCACTTCCTTGCCGCGACACGTCGCGAGGCCTCGGGTCGTTGACCTTGATCGAACCAGAGTACTCGAGATCGTAATTAACGTCCAATCAATTCCGGAATTTCCTCCCTGCATACGGAGAAAAATGGGGCCTCAAATTCTAAGAGCCAATGCTAGAAAATCTAGCAGTTTGCTGCCAGTTCGGCTAGATTTAGAGTTCTTGTTAAGGAAGGGTAAAAATAATTCTTACACCGTATAGTAAAAATGGTGCATGCATTCGCAACTAAGAAAATATAATGCCTGCATTTTACATTTGAAACTATTCTCTTTACTATTACACGCTATATTTTCAGATTGATTACTATACGCATAGCATAAATCTTGAGCGGATGAATAGATTCCACTATACGCATAACACGAATCTCCATAGTATAGCAAAAAATATCACCAAGTTATTAGTAAAATGTGACTCTTTATACTGTACTTTTTGTAGAATACTGGATAGTAATTGTTCCAATCCCATGGGCAAAATATTTTTTGAATTCTACCAAAAATCGCAATATGGCGAGTGAAATGTATTATTTGTATCAGTTTACGTGCTATATCGTGGGTTATAATTTAAATTCCTTCATTATTGCAATACTATAATTATAATTTTTATCGTCCAGTCAATACTTTTCAATATTTTTTGATATTTTTTTTAGAAGTATAGTGTTTATTTTTAGAAGCGCAGTATTAATTCCTAAATCCAAAGCCCCAGTTTTCTCCATGTAGCCGAACTGGCAGCAAACTACTAGATTTCTAGCACTGGCTCTTATAATTTGAGGCCCCATTTTTCTCCGTGCACCATTTTCAACCTTCTCGGTATCGGGAATTTCAAAACTTCAATTAAACGGAATCTGAATGATCGATCAAATTATTACGGCTTTGCAGGTGCAGAAAACCTCGTCGCATTGGTAATGGAACGCTGGCAATCGTCGAGTTTTCTTCAAACTAATGAATCTTTTCAGTCCGAGAGCGGGGACGCGCAATCATCAGAAAAAATTCTTCATTCCTCATTCATTCCCTTTATTTGCCACAAACTTTTATCCGGACAGCATCAGCGAATGTAATCGAATTAGAACAGGTCGTCGAATGACTGGGTTGCAAATGCATTGCTCTGTTGCATTTCGTAATTAGTTTCATTTCATGCAAGAAAATTAGTTGGCGATAATGACTGTTGCTTCACAAAAAGGCGATAAGTACGTATTTGTCACACTTTGTTTAAATGCGCTCGATACTTTTTTTTTTATCAAGGTGAGGTCATCATTGAATGTCTAGCCCCGAGAAAACCAACAAAAGTTTCTTTTTATTGAACGTTTTTTTTTGGTCGCGCGATTTGCAGAAATGAATGAGTCGAGATCTCGTGATCGCTGATTGTCGATTTACATTGTTGGCTCAAAACACGTATCGAACGCTTTCACAAGCCCAACCGTGTTGTGTGGGAATAAAAATCGTAATTATAACGGTCTGCGGAATTGAATTCGATTTTTTTCGCTGCGTTCGCCCCATAATTCAGCAAATCACCATCAAAATTAGTTATGATTGCATTTTCCATTCCAGCGCACCTTCGAATCGAAAAATTGAGAAGCTAAACGCACGACCGAGCGGAGGTTTGGAGTCTGGCTTCCTGTGTATTTGGTGACCTTGAAATTCGCAACGTTGGGGTCCAACAAAAAATAAACTGTTTCTGTTAATTGTTTGATAAATTTGAAAAACCGTGAGAATTTTTTGGCCTATTTTGTGTTTGAATCCAAAAAAAAAAAGGATTGGATGAAAATCTCGAGCTCTGGTCGCGAAAAAACAGAATTTCGTTGCCTTCCGACGGTGCAAACTTTAACATTGTCTGTATTTGAGTAAGTCTGTTTGTCTTGCTGCTTCCCTCTGACAGTTCGTAATATCTGCCAGGTTGACTTATCATTCTTCTCGACTTATCACAGAAAGCTCGAAATGAATCGAAGATTAATGTCCGATTAGGGGTTCAGGAATTCGCCGATCACTGATTCGCTATATCGAAATATATTTACGATCTGTGGTAGGAGATACGGCTGCGATCCTTATACATCGATTTTTTCCAATCCTTTGGCCTACCGCACGCGCTAAGCTTGACAATGAACGGACTTCTCGGCTCGTTCACCCGCGACTTTATGGCTTGCGATCCTTGGCACATTGGCCGTGGCACAACGCATAAACCGAACGCAAAAATATACGCACATAAATTGTCTGTTCCCAGCAGTCGGTTTTAGTCGTAAAGAATTCTTCGAGTTGCTAGTCACTCGAGGAAAATTGTTGAGAAAATATGAAACATTTGTTTCGAACGAAAATTTAAAAATGCTGAACTCTATTTCGTTTAACCCTTCGTGGTCACACTGGGTAGAATCCACCCAGTTACCAACTTGTGACGTAAATATCTCCTAGTTCCCGGTAATTAATGGGGTTGTAATCGTCATTTAACGACAGTTTGTAGTGTCCATTGCGCGTTGGCGGCGATAAGTATTACCGCCGTTAACGCTAAATCTCTAACATCCACTCTGAAATCAACCCACTTCGAATAACGGAATTAATATGTTTTTTCAAACGCGCGCTATCCTACTATTTTTTTCTCAAAAGAACCAGATCTGATGAATATCAGGTTCAAATTTTAGGCAAAAATATTGAAAATCCACAAAGTGATGATTATTTTATTGAAAAAACTTTTTTTTCCGTTTTTTTTTTCATTTTGCATTTAAAAAAAAATGTTAGCCTTGGATTTCTTTCAGGAAAGTTTTTCGTACCTAAACTGGAATGTCCAAGGGTTGTTGAGTAATTTTTTGAGAATTTTCGGGCCGGTAGATTGGTCACAATACGGGTTCGAAAATGGACTGGGTAGAATCGACCCAGTGTGACCACCGAGATCGGTGGCGGAAGTGTGACCACGAAGGATTAAAATGCTATTGACTTTATTTTCGAAATCATGATCGATATATAAAAGGGCGAAGGGCGTATCGTTGAGTTTGATTTCTGTGAAAATTCTAATAAAAAAAACTCGATCTCTCTTCGTAAAATCGTAAAAGCTCGCAACACGATTTCTGCATACTGGATCGTGAATTAATACGTGACTGTAATTAAATGAAAAGAAAACACGTTCTCAATGGAAATTTAAACATCGATCAAGACGTCGGGAAATAATTTATCAAGAGTCCAGTGTATTTGTATTTTGAATGTTTTCGCAAGACTTTGTTTAGTCACGGACGAAGAAAAGTGTTTTTTAAATATCATTTTGCCTGTGTGTAGTATTTTTTCTAGGAAAAAAGTGGTGACGCGATGCTTCTGATTTTCTGGACGAAAAATAGAATAAAAATGAGAACAATTACCTGGAGTTTTTGGACGTCAGTCTTCAAATTGGCGGAGGCCCTGGCAACACTGGGTCTCGAAGTTTCCGAAGTACCGAGATGTTCCTCCCGAGTTTTGAAGCAGTTGGTACAGATTTCCCTTTTCCATGCATGCTGCTCGAAATATCTGCATTGACCGGCCATAATCGTAGTTGGCTTTTCGCGTTCGTGCATCGAATGATTATTCCTCTATGTCCGTCTCCTCTTTTCTCGTTTTACCTTCTCTCAGCTCAAAGTGTCACGTTTTCATGCTGCAAAAGACAAGATAAAGAGGGCGTTGTGATAAATCAAACTCAGCGAAAATCGTTGATCAGCAACATATCGGTGAGGAATTACAAATAAATAAAACGTCATGCACATCGAATGAGTATGCTCGAGAATCATTCGGAATACCGGATGGGCGTGACGAGTTGCCATTAACGTAACGACCGCTGAGCATTGTTCCACGAATGACAAGTACCTCCGGACACGTAACCCAGGAATTATTCCAAGTTTCTTCTACACCAATAACTAGTTGAGCAATATATCAGGATTTTGCCCATTAGCACACGTAATCATGCAACGGTCAAGGTCTTTGAAAAGCTAATCACATGCAGACAATCAACAAGCTCCATCAGGGATCGAGTGAGATCTCATTTATCAGAGTTTTCAGTCGCGTTCAAACAGGACAAATGCTCCAGAAGAAAAAAAAGACTGACCCAGTCAAAATGAACCGGAATTTCCCACGATTTTGCACATCGGACCATCATTTCAAAGCTCGAACAAAATTCCATTGAAATCGTTGCTTTTGATGACTCTGAAGTTTGCATCGTTGGAATGCAACGAAATTCATTTTTATCTTTGATAAAAATAATTATTCAAATGCAGAATGTAATTACGATGATATAAAATGATCGATTTTTGCCATTCGAAAAGCATATCGGCTCGGAAAATTTGGATGACATTGAAAATTGAACGAATCTTCAATAAAATTAAATATTTTTCGATGCCTTCCAACGTTGCAAACTTCAGCATTATTGCTCTTGAGAGTCTGATCCCTACAGATTTAGCTTTTCTGTAGAATTGCTAAGTCTGTTCGAATCTTCGTTAATGCTTATTTCGCTCTCAGTTCCGCCCAAGTGACCTGGAGCTCAAAGTAATGGCTGAACTTGCTGACTGGAGTCATAACGAAGGGAAACTTGCTTCGCACACTTGACTAACTTTGCTTATACAAAAATATAAGCGATTTCTTGATGCCTGATAATGCCCTGTCGTCATTTTAACGAACGCAAAGGTGCAATGGAGGGACGATTGACCGCTCAACTGGATAATTGCTCCGACTTCCGGTCTCAAGACACGGAGAGTCGAATGCAATTGGCTTTCTTCGTCTCGTGGTTAAAGTTGAACGTTAGCAAGTTCACGAGACGAGGGAGTGACACAGAAACTTGATTATCGACGAGAATACTGGGAGGTCAAAGGTCAGTCATGTAAATAGAGGGTTTCTTCGCCTTCGAGATGCGTTTCGAAGCTCAAATAATGAGCTGCTCGTGTATGCTGGATGCGCATTGTTCTTCATATCGACGAAGCAGCGTTTACTTTATCGCTAAACCGAGAAGCATGACGAATTCTTTGCGAAACGAGGCGTGCGAAGGACGCGGCTCTATACAAATTCCCTTCCCAGATCGAGTCTACGGTATTTCGGAATGCACGGAGAAAACGGATTCGTTTTGTTTAGTAAGAAATGAAATGTTTTGGGAAAATGTCCTGTACGAAGTTTAAGAAGCAAAAGAATCGTAGCACCAATTGCAAAACAGCACAGTATTTTTTAAAACTTACAATTTTTCTTAGCATGAATTATAAACAGTTCTATATGAATAAGAAACAGTAATGCGCGCGATAATGAATTTCAGGTTTGTTTTCATGAACAATTTACTATGTCAGATAAGAATTCAGTTATGAGTGAGAATATCTCAAATTTTAAACGTCGACATAGTAAAATTCTATTATCCCAATATGAATATAAATCGAACATGTGTGAAATTTTATCACGCGTATTGTTTTGTTAACCCAAGACGGTCACACCTCATGAGAATCCCGTGGTGGTCACATGGGGTGTGTCACACCCCAAGCAATTTGGAGCGCTGTAGCATTTCGTAGAATTATTTTGAGGGCTCAAGAAAATTTGGGAACATATTTCAAACGTTCCTCTATCATTCTATCCAAGAATGGAATGGAAATTTTAGTTTGAAGTATGTTTAAAAAATTATTGAAAAAAAATTCGCGAAAAAGCCCTTTTTTACAAAAAATACTGTATTTTTTTTGTTTTTCGACATATCGACAAAATTCAAGCAGGGTCTGATTTGTGAGAGCATTCTCTTTCTGGTCAGGATAATAGTTTTTGTGGGTTCGGGGTGTTGCATACCCCAGAATTGTCGATCGTCCGCTTCGGGCGACTACAGGAGCTAACCTAACGCGCCGGAATTAGACCCCGCTACCTGAGCCTAGGGAGGAAGGTTCGATCTAACTGTAGGGAAGGGTAATAGTGTCGATTTGGGGATTTTACAGGTAAAATTCCAGCTCGTAAATGGCCTGGGGTGTGTCACACCCCATGTGGGCATCTTGGGTTAACCATGAACATTGCGACTTTCTTTAATTGCTATGCTAAATTGTAAAATCGGTTTTAATCTGATGATGACGTTTTACTATGCTGTTTAGAACGATTTGTTGCACTGCCATTCGAGATCTTGCTGTAATTTCCGAACTGTCCTCAAAATACTATAATTTACAACAATAAGTAACTGGATTCCTAGTATATTTCTCAATAATTTTCGACTTCGTTTTCCCCGTGTGTATGTTAATTGTGCAACTGCAACTTTTAACGTTACGCTACGATTTGAAATCATTGATCATGTTTCAAATTTTGCTCCAAGAAGTGACAATATTTTCTTCGGACTCCTCTGCAGATATACGAAGATGTGGTTCGGACTGGTCGATTAACATGTTGGAGAAATGAGAGTCAAGATCGCGGACTCTTGAGAACGAGTTGAATATTTATCGGCGAGACTTCGATTAACTGACCGACTAAGACGTTAATCGCGTCTGATGTAATTCCGGTTCTACTGGCATTTGCTTTTTACACGCGTGTCGCATGTGCGCTTCAACGTTTCCGTAATGAGATGCAACGATAGAAAAGAAAGGCCTCAGAGATCTAAATTTTCGTTCAATTCTTCGACGGAGTGTAAATGTCCAGGATTGAGAAATCAAAGAAAAAAAGTTTTGATCGGGGTCAATGTAGGTATGAACCAAAACGTTTGATTCTGTGCGGTAATTTATCATCAAGAAAACGTCATGTGTCTTTTTTGAAATATTGAACACCAAAAGGCTTGGATCAACGATTTTTCAATCAAGAGAATCCTTTCATCATAACAGACAACTCTTCGCGCTTAAAGAAACGAAAGAGTTGAAATCGCTGGCTTATGCAAGAAAAATCGCACTGCTGACATACTTGCGTGTATACGTTAGATCAACAGGTTTGTGCGTTTACAAGTTTCTCCGTTCATAAATAAGATATTTCCGGTTAACATGTGTTTGCAGACAATTTGCTACATCGTATGAAAGATTATGAATGTTGCATACATATATTTGGAATTATATAGTCGCAATCAAGTAATCCCGGCCGACTGGTATAATAACGTAAGCGAATCGCACTTGAGCACGCGTGACCTCTCATCGCCGTGCTAGTCATGTGGAGCCTCACATCGTCATCAGATCACTCGGTGCGTGTGAGGAATAAGTGCGAGGAGCAGGGAGATCCCCGCATGCCTTGGAATATACCGTTTTCGATCTCAGTACTTGAGCCTAGCTCCGTTATTTGTCCCGTACCAAGAGAACGAGAGAAAGAAGAAGAGAGAGGAATAAGGGAGTAAATAATCGTTATTATTTTTACCTCTTCATTCCTTCACGTGTCTCTGCAGACATATCGATCGCCGTTAATCATGTGTCAACCCTAGTCAAGTTTTACTCGACAATGATACAGTTGCCTATATACAGTCACGTCGATCGCGAATGTCTTGTCTCCGCGATTTCATGCGATCGAGTTGGATTATTTTTCATTTCCAAATACAACGGAATGTACTGGCGGACGTTACATTTACGAAGCATTTCCAACTACGGTATTCGGTCTCTCATTTTCAAGCAATTATGCCATGAGGCTGAATATAACGACAAGGTAATTGTAACCTTCGCGATAACGAAAGCCAGTTTGTGTCTATTAAAGACTTTCGAGGACGAGGAAGCAAAAATACTGTTTTTTTTTTTTTTCTTTAATGTAGCGAAATTGAATCCATGAACGTGGAAAGAAATTTGTGTTTGGCTAAATTGTACGTGCAATCCAGTCCGTAGAAATGTCAACGTACGCTGGTCACGAGACTGTCACGGCATCGGTGGTTCAGTGGTAGAATGCTCGCCTGCCACGCGGGCGGCCCGGGTTCGATTCCCGGCCGATGCAAATTTTTTTTTTTTTTTTTCATCATGTTTCGATGTTTAATGTTCAGGTAAAATGTTAGTCAAGCAATAATTATTGAATTATTGGGTATATCTATCAATTGTAATTATTCCAGCAATCATACGATGTTGAAGTTTGCATCGTTGGAATGCAACGAAATTCTGTTTTTTTTTGAGCAGATCTCAAGATTCTTGTTCGATATTCGGTTAGGACAATAAAATGATTTTTTTTTGAGGATCCAAACGCAATATCGATATGAAAATTTTCAAGGTTTGGGAAATTTAACAAATAATCAATGACAAAAGTATTTTTCGTTGGACTCCAACGTTGCGAACTTCAGTGTCGTTAATTAATTAGAATTGTTGGCCCATTTCTGGAGCTACGCAAAAAAATTTTCTCATTACTTTTGCCTCATAATGGGCATTTCAAAAATAATAAATTGATACTGGGTCATTTGTTTTATATCAGAAGATAATCGAAAAATGAGGCCAGTTGCTTTTTTTCGCAGTTCGATGGATCGTTCATTTTGAAAAGGTAAAATTGAAGTATGAAATATTTAGTTTGACGTTTTCTACTCGATCAGGGCAATTCACTGTGTAGTTTTGAATGAGACTATCTGAAAAACGACTCACTTTTTCGCAACGATCATCAATTGAAGTCGCTTGATAGTAAAAATAAAAATGAGTGTGAGGAAAAGAAGTTCGTCGACCTTGGACGACCGCGATGCGAGATCGAAATTCTCGATGCGCTGCAACGGTACGTACGTTCCTTGCTCGCATCGAGCTCCTGAATCGCTCGTTTCGTTCGAGGCCACTCTCTCGCTATGAGCTTGGATTTTTTTTGCTCTCGCTCTCAGTCACCTTATAGTACGTATTCTCGTAAATCTTTGCCAAGTGCAATCTTGTTTCTCCAGGTAAACGGTCAAAGTGATTAGATCATTGAGTCCATCCTAATGGAAATCTTTATTTGCTTTCAATTGTCATTTCACCGATTTTTCATTCAACGAGCTTTTAATTTCGTTTTGCCGTCAAATTATAGGATTTGGAATAAAATAAAATAATCAAATTTATTGAAATGATTCGATGCAGTCACGTAATCGTGTTACCAAGAGAATCGGCAAAGTCTCGTCAAAAGTAAATTCGACATTTCTGTTGTTTGCTGGCCCGAAATTCTCGCCAGAGTAAATTTCATCTCAGAATGAAGCAATTTCGGTGGTGGAGGGTGGGGGTGATCATTTTTTTTATAATCGTGGAGTCCCGGAGAAGCATCACAACCTGAAAAGATGGACGGTGCTGCAAATTGAAATTTGCAAATTGCTTCCGCATGGTGCTCAAGATGCACGGTGAAACGATTTTTCGAAAAACTAATATTTTCGTAAAATTCAAAAACCCATAAAATTTAAACCGCTCAACCGATATTTCCCAAATTCAATACCAACCTTCCTATTATGATACTCTAATTACAAAAAAAAAATTAGTAATAAATCTTAAAATTTGCGAAAGTTAGAGCGGTGACACAATTTTTTTGAAAATTTCAAAATGCTGTAGAATTCGAATTTTTCTAGCGATCCGGACAAAATTCTCAGCATACGAAGAGCTGGTATAGATTAACATCTATGCAAAACTAGAGCCTTGTAGCTCAAACCGCTCTCGAGTTATAATCATTTGAATTTTACAGTGCCAGCACATACACACACACATACACACACACATCCAGACTTTTCGACGTTTTGGGACATTTTAAGCACATTGACATTGAAAACTGGAAAAAAAAAATTTCACCGTCACATAGCTTCCTCCATGAGGAAGCAAAATTGATCCGAAGGCTAATTGATGGGAGAGTATTTTTTTGTCGTAGTGGAATGTCCTGTGGGTAATTTAGTAGATATGTGTGATGTACACACACACATACACACACACATCCGGACATTTTTTCTAAATATGATTTTTGAACGTTTTGGGACATTCTAAGAACATTGACATTGAAAACTGGAAAAAAAAAATTTCACCGTCACATAGCTTCCTCCATGAGGAAGCAAAATTGATCCGAAGGCTAATTGAGAAAGAAACTTTCGATGGAGCCTGACGTCATGTTCATCAGATTGAAAAGAGCCCAAAGACATATCATTTTTCAATGTTAACAACGACTTGTCTACCGCGTCGAATCAATTATCGTGGATGCCAATTTGAACGATCTCAAACGCTGTGCTGGAATAAATCAGTTCGAAGTCTCCACTTGAAGAAATTCACATCGTCATGATGGGTGCAGAGTGACGAGTACTCGGTTCTGAGAAGCTGCGGGTATCGCAATGATTCTGCATGGTTCATGTGCACAAGTACAAAGAAACGCATAAATGTTCCAGGACATTGCAAGCATGTAACGGCTGGCAGCAGAGAGTTCGTTTCCCCGTCGCGAATTAAATAATTGAAGCGATTAAGCTCGCCGACAAATATATAAACAACGTTTATGAGTGCAACTGCACGAGAAGCTGCAGGAATCTTTCCATTCGCGATATATTATAAAGCGCATACACACATCTCGTATCTAATTGTGCTAATTTAACGGACCACCGAGGCTTCGGACGTACAGACATGGTAATAAAAAAACCCAACGTATTTACCGACAGCAGCGACGTTTGCATTATGAACCGCGTGCATGAATTTTCATGCATGCGAATTTAAAATTCGAAAGAATTAAGAAAAACATTTTTAAATGCGAGGGTCAAGAGCAATCTTTCGTTTCCTCGAAACTCTGCCACATGCTCGATATTCTTTTCAAGTGCTTAAAGACACTGTACGTATGAACTTGGTACACGAATGTCTCAGCCCTTGACTTGCCCTACATTGGAACTGCAGCATGTTCCCCAAAAATTCGTCTCCAGTTATTTACTCCGTCAATATATTTCTTGTCTCTTCGATCCACTTAATTGCGAGCAAGTTTCGCTTCAGGCTGTCAAACCAGCGCTTACGTATCGATTCTCCGCTCTCCTCCCTGACGCTTCTGTTGCAACAGTCAACGCACTAGGATGGGAAACGGACGGTCGTGAATATGCTGGAAAATGTTTGATCAATCGGTGAGCGATTGATCTTTGAATTCGATCGATCTTTACATTCGAGAATGTAATAAACAAAATAATGCGACGAATCGTCGAGATTCAATATAAAGGGAAGAATTTTTGCTAAAAGTTCCACGATTTTCAATGCTAAAGAGAACGATTTATTGGGTAAATTGTCTGTGAATTTATTTCAAGGTCTTCTAACTATAATGATCGATTCTGAACCTTGCAACGAGCATGTAATTTTCTCGTACGAGCTCAGGGGGAAAGGAACCGGATAAATGAGCAGCAAGGACGCGAAATGTCTATGTATACGGAATTCTGCAGCTTGTATGAAGCTCAAACGGTTGGAAAGTCTCTCAATCGGTTTCTCGTGGAGGACAACGAAAGAGTTCGAACTGGAAGGACATAATCCCGATTCTCCTTCAGTCCTCTTACTCTTTACCTTTTTTGATCGCGAATCGCCGCACAGAAAACACGTTAACCTCGGCAATTCGTGAGAGGGGAAAACGGAGGGAATTAAATCGCAAAGGTTGGTGCTGTCTTTGTCCAATACCGATGATAAAAATAATAATTTCGTCGGTACGAAAAATCGTTGTAGCGTGAACGATCCCAAGAGAAACGAGCAAATTATTCTGCGGTTTCACGATTCGGTTTGTTTTTTGCATCGCCTGTGCCGTAATATGCAAAAATCTGCATAGATCCACGATTCAATTGTATAAACGAAAAATAGAAACCCACGTGTTTTTAAAATTCTTTTTTTTAATGCAATTTGTTGCCAGAGAATTCGCGAGTAGGCGAAAAATGACGCAGACTTCATGAATTTTTCAATCCTCCACTGAAAATTCAATTTTGTCAAAAAACGTCGATATTTTGTTGAATACGGCGAACTAAATATTTTGGGATGATTTCAAAATTTTCGATATTTCGACAATATTTTTCATTGTAACGAAACTGTCAGCAAAATTTACGATTGGAATGACAAAAATTTACTTTCCGAAAACGATTTTCCAGAATGTTTTTTGCTGGAATGACAAAATTTTCGTGATTTTTCGAAAACACGTTTAGTTGGACGTATCCAACAAAATATCGATCTTTTTCAACAAAATTTTCTTTTCAGTGTCATTGCTGCTCATCCTTGCGTTCAAAATCGTCACGAATTATTGCATAATTCAACTTGCTCCGGAATTTTTATTAAAAGTCGTAGTTCAAAGACGAGCTAAGGAATTCGATTACGCTGATAAATGGGTAAAAAAGTCAAGAGCTCGTTATTCGGGGCATTGCCTTTAGATTCTTGAGTCCATTGGCACCTCGGTTCATTGTGAGCGATGACTTGCACTTGAGTGATGCACTGCGTAGTCCGAGAGTCTTATGTATGCAGCAGCTATTTGAATAAGGAGAAGGTGTGAATTGGAATGTGCGTGGACAGCGACAACCAACGATTTCGTTCGTCCAAACCCATACGAACGCGTTTTAGCTTTTTTTTTTTTTTTATAAAAAAATATGTACAGTTGGATTTTTGTTGGTTCGTCTCAACTGTGAAGTCGATACGATCTAGTGGTTCAAGTACCAAAAGGAGCAGGCAATGATTCGTGACAAGATTGCTCAAGCAAGCTCAACGAGATATTTTCCCAGGGTTTCGAGCAGATGGAAACACAAATGAAACACAATAATGATTTTTCGAGTGCTCCCTGTGTGTGCCTTCTCTTCGTAAATAGTTAATTGGATGCTGTGAGGTCTTTGTGCGAGCAGCGTCTAGAATTCTGTCGTTGAAACGCACAGATTCTTCGGCATTGCTCTCGCCGCACGAGAGTGTATTATCGTTTCGAGATAAACTTGGAGGATTTCTTGTGGCTTCTCGTCCACCTGGCGTTACACGATCGCGAAGACTTTTCCCGCGTTACAGCGGCGGAAATCCTTCGCAAAGATTCGCCTCCCGTCTCACAGTCGCGAGCAAAATCGTTCTTGGATTGCCATAAGAATTTATTTGTAATCCCAGCGCACTCGTTAAATCGCTGCATCAACGGCCTGTACCATAAAATAACTTGCATGATCCTAACGAGATTACCTCTCCGGATTTATTTACAGAACGGAAAATTTGTCCTCAGAGAACGAAAAAAAACACGAACGTAAAAGATCGATCGTCGTAATTGATTGTTAACCCTTCGTGGTCACACTTTCGCCACCGATCTCGGTGGTCACACTGGGTTGATTCTACCCAGTCCATTTTCGAACCCATATTGTGACCAATCTATCGGCCCGAAAATTCTCAAAAAATTACTCAACAACCCTTGGACATTCCACTTTAGATACGAAAAACTTTCCCGAAAGAAATCCAAGGCTAACATATTTTTTTAAATTCAAAATGAAGAAAAAAACGGGGAAAAAAAGTTTTTTCACTAAAATAATCGTCACTTTGTGGATTTTCAATATTTTTGCCTAAAATTTGGACCTGATATTCATCAGATCTGGTTCTTTTGTGGAAAAAAATAGTAGGATGGCGCGCGTTTGAAAAAACATATTAATTCCGTTATTCGAAGTGGGTTGATTTCAGAGTGGATTTTAGAGATTTAGCGTTAACGGCGGTAATACTTGTCGCTGCCAACGCGCAATGGACACTACAAACTGTCGTTAAATGACGATTACAGCCCCATTAATTACCGGGAACTAGGATATATTTACGTCACAAGTTGGTCACTGGGTGGATTCTACCCAGAGTGAGCACGAAGGGTTAAACTTATTGTACGATCGAATCATTTTCCATCTGCCATTTTCTCAAGCAATTCTTTCATACAAAGGCGAGTTGAAAAAAGTGGATAAACTTCCTTTATGAAAGACGAAACGTTTTTGCAACTGGAGCTTGTAAAATGACAATAAAAATGGATGATTATTCAAAGAAAACCAGAAATCGGTCGCAAGAAAATACTACGCGATGTGTATTACGAGAATTCTGCACACTCGTTCCTCTCGCCCACAAGATTGTGGTGGAGTCAGTCTCTACCGGTCCTAAACGAGGTCGACAGGCTTCGTCTCGTCCGTAAACTCACCACACCTCTTACACCTTTTACCGCGAGCTCTAAGAATCATGCATATACAGGTCGTTTCATTAATGGACCTCTGAATCAGAGAATTTGATGGATCAACGACACGAATTTTTCTTGTAGCATCTTATATCTGGACGGAAGAAAAGTTACGAGTGTGTTCAGTTTTTCCTTTTCATTTCAAAACCTTCGCCATACGTTGGGAGGGTTCAAGATTTTCTTTTGCAATTTCAATCGTCCGGATTGTCGTGAATCTTCGTTTTGTTATTTTTCCATAATGAAACAGTCAGAAGTGAAAATTCATCCAGAATTCGTTCCGAAAAATTTGGAGATACGAATAGCGATGATTCGAACTTAGGAAAAAGTTTGAGAAGCAAAAATTGAGCTATCGAACGAATTGCTTGGTTCGACAGGACGAAAGAGACAAAAAAATGAGATCCTTCTCGTATAACAGGGTCTCCTTTGGGTGAAGAAACTGGGTCGACCTATTAACATAAGTCATTTTGTTGTATCAAAACCGGTTCTTATACGGTGAATCATACATAAATCGTCGCTTGATCTCCGGCAGCGAATTGGCACTCGAGCAAAATTCAACTTTATGGTAAAGACAGTTTGCTGTCAATAAAAATTTCATTTTTCCCAAATGAAAAAATTATATAGAAATTCTATAGAATTGTTCTATAGAAATTCTATTAATATTATAGAATTGTCCTGTAGAATCTCTATAGAGACCATATAGGAATTTGGGCATATAGAATTATATATTTTTTATAGAAATTTTATATGGAATACAACGGCTCTCGTGAAATAATCGTCTACCACGTGAGATCTAGCATTGTAGAATATTCGCTCTGTAGAAATTCTATAGAATATCTATAGAAATTCTATAGAAAATCCGTAGAAATTCTATAGAAAATCTGTATGAACAAATTATATACAGTTCACACGATTCGTGTCGAATTTGTAGATATTTGCTGCAATGAGAAACGGAAAAATGAGAAAAAACTTTATTCTATATCATTGTAGCTTCGATAGACTTTTCGAAAATATTCTATAGAAATTCTACAGATTTTCTATGGAATTTCTAGAATTTCTATAAAAAATATATAATTCTGTATGCCCAAATTTCTATATGTTCTATATGGTCTTTGTAGAAATTCTACAGAATATTCTATATAATATTTAAAGAGTTTCTATAGAACAATTCTATAGAATCTCTATGTAATTTTTTCACTTGGGTTGCCATAAAAATCTTCTTTTTTTTTGCTGTAGAAATGTCGAATTCATTTTCCAAAAGTTTGTGCCTTCACTCGATAAAAGTTTCGTTCTGCCTCCCGCGCAATTTTCGTTACTGCCAAAAATTCAATTTAGGGCCACAAAATATGGATAAAATTTGCTACAAAAAAAAAAATAAACAAAAAAATGCATATTTGTCGGAATAAAACGATTTGGAAAAAAGTCTTGGGTCAGATTGACCCAATAAGCACTCATAGAAGGCGCGAAGGGTAAAAATCCCAAGAAGATACATCGGAGAACCGAAAAAATAAAAGGAATTTGGTTTTTCTCGAGAATTGAAGAATTAATTACGATCGACAGCGTTTATTGGATCGCATCGCTGACAGAAACGAATTTATTTGAGAGTTGTGCTCCATTGAGTGTTCCTCGGGAACAGAAATTTATGAGATTCACACGAGAGTCTCGATTCAGATTGGAAAGCCCAATGGAGATCGTGATCCTCGAGCCAATCGTTCGATCGTACGGGCTCGACCGGGAAGCATTGCGTAACTATATACCTGTTCGATCGCCGAACGCAACATTGTGAGTATTGAATTCAAGTGTCTCTAGACGTAATGCTTTCGATACTCTTAAATCTCATTGTGACATATCAGTCGCTTTTTGTTTTCTCGTTGTTGCATTACATTGTCGTTACATTTGAACGATTCTCATTTGTTTTATTGTCCATAGTAAAACTGTTGAGCTTTCTTCGGCCTCTTCGGGTTCAGAAACGTGCAGACTCGAGCAACCGGTCGAGCGAGCAAATATAATGTTCATGTAATAAACAAAAGATTCTTTATCGCTTTCCGAGCTCTTATCGTTGCGTCAGACCAGAAGAAACCAAGGAAACAACGAAAAAAAACGTATAAACTATAACTCGTTGCTTGATTAGCCGTTTTCTTTTCTGTTTTTGCTTCAACGTTCCCCAACTTTCTCCGTTCTTGGACTAATCTATGATGCAGTCTCACGAACTCGAGGTTTCAATTCCGAACTTTCTGTGCTCTCTGCCCATGATAAATGTTATGGTAATTATGAAAGTGCTCGCTCACCGTAATATTTCGTTAATTGAACAAGTTTTGACATTCGAAAGATTCTAATTCAATGATGCTGAAGTTTGCAACGTTGGAAGGCATCGAAAAATATTGAATTTTATTGAAGATTCGTTCAATTTTCAATGTCATCCAAATTTTTCGAGCCGATATGCTTTTCGAATGGCAAAAATTGATCATTTTATCATCGTAATTACATTTTGCATTTGAATAATTATTTTTGTCAAAGATAAAAATGAATTTCGTTGCATTCCAACGATGCAAACTTCAGAGTCATTCTTATTAACACTTTTTTCGCTACTCACCTGCATTTTTTAATTATGAAAATAATTAAGAAACTTGATTATAAATTGATCATTAATTAATTTATAATGAATTTTGCAATATTGCTGAACTTCTTGGACTCGGTCATTCATCGATTTGAAATGCATCACGTTGAAATGCATAAAAAAATATTGAATTTTATTGAAGATTCGTTCAATTTTCAATGTCATCCAAATTTTTCGAGCCGATATGCTTTTCGAATGGCAAAAATTGATCATTTTATCATCGTAATTACATTCTGCATTTGAATAATTATTTTTGTCAAAGATAAAAATGAATTTCGTCGCATTCCAACGATGCAAACTTCACTCATTCTCATTGATTTGCGTATTATCGAATGGCAGAATTTGCCAGGCGATATTCATCGATGAAACATTTTCGAGAAAGCCGAGTGACGAAAAGTCACGCGAAATTGAAGAAAAAAAAGTGAAAATACGACTCTTGAGTAATTTTTAGTTCGATAATCGATCGAATTCAACGAACGAATCAAAATGAAGCAAAGTGAACAGGAAATTCACGAGCATCGACTCTCAATCCAGTGGAATTCAAGTGCGTGGGTCACGTTTCGAATAAATTCACGAAGATTTTACTACAATAACGGAATCGTGGGATGTAATAACGTAACAAAAGTTGTTGGTCGAGCGCGAGTAAGAGAAAAATTCGTGAACCTTTTTCGATGTTGTACAGAGTCACGAAAAAGTTTCAACGAGATCGAGTTAGAAATCGTTGGGTCGTAAATCTTTTCGGTGAGCTACGGCTTTAAAAAAAATATAGAAATGAAAAAAACTCCAGAAATTTCCAGTACACGGAGAAAACGGATTCGTTTTGTTTAGTAAGAAATAAAATGTTTTGGGAAAATGTCCTATACGAAGTTTAAGAAGCAAAAGAATCGTAGCACCAATTGCAAAACAGCATAGTATTTTTCAACACTTACAATTTTTCTTAGCATGAATTATAAACAGTTCTATATGAATAAGGAACAGTAATGCGCGTGATAATGAATTTCAGGTTTGTTTTCATGAACAATTTACTATGTCAGATAAGAATTCAGTTATGAGTGAGAATATCTCAAATTTTAAACGTCGACATAGTAAAATTCTATTATCCCAATATGAATATATATCGAACATGTGTGAAATTTTATCACACGTATTGTTTTGTTAACCATGACCATTGCGATTTTCTTTAATTGCTATGCTAAATTGTAAAATCGGTTTTAATCTGATGATGACGTTTTACTATGCTGTTTAGAACGATTTGTCGCACTGCCATTCGAGATATTGCTGTAATTTTCGAACTGTCCGCAAAATACTATAATTTTCAACAATAAGTAACTGGATTCCTAGTATATTTCCTAAGAATTTTCGACTTCGTTTTCTCCGTGTATGCACGGAGTCGAGAAACTTTCCAAGTGAATTCGATAGTTTCGGCGACAGGAAACAAATGTATTCAACGTCGCGAACACGTGAGGTGGGTGCGACGATTTTCGCACGAGCTGTGCATAAAAGTTCTTGAAAAAAAAAAAAAACCAAAGAAAACTAATTGAAATTTGATGCCGATTTGAAATGAGCAGACAAGTAGTCACGGTCGCGTGACGATTCGTTACTCAAACTGTGCGTATATGAATCACGTTTAGCAAGACTAAGTATAACTAGGCGCAGCGCGTTCTCGCTGATAACATTAAATGAAAAAATACTCCGAAACGATCAGGTTTTTACGAGTCAGATTCGTGAAACTCGTATTATCTAAATTCGTGACGAAGCTCGAGTTCGAAATCCGGTGCGATAAGTGTACGCAACTACGAGATGATTTGCGATGTGTCATTAATTTATAGCTGTTCACGAGGATTAAGCAATTTCAAGGTGCCATTTTCCCAGATGTCATTCCCGATGGAATTCTGAGGAGAATATTCCGATGAAATTCATTATATAAAAGAAACTGCAATCAGCAGGTCAATCAAATCACATCAACATATGATTAGCGCGAGAATAAATTAACGATATGCTCTCCACGAGGTTAGGTCGAGCCTCGGTTCTTTGGTCATTATCGCCATATGAATGCAACGAATGTCTTTCACTTTGAACGTCAGAATGCAGGAAGAAACAGACTCGCGTAGGCGATGCGTGAGTGCACGCACATTTATTACAATTCTCTTTCCATCCAACGAGACTTTCTCTGTTAACCTTCGCGAACTTTGAATCTAAATGATAAAATTCGACTCGAAGAGCGAGCGCACATCATGAGCAAAATAACTTTTGCAATTTGCGTTTTTGAGCACGAAATATTCAGGATAAAAATGTTCAAGAAAATGCCAATGCAGACCTTCTCATATAATAATAAAATGGTACTGGAGAAATTACATTTACCTCGCGATTATCATCTCCGTGCTAGAGCACAAACTCTCGAAAAGATTCGTTTGAGGTGAAACAGAACCTTTCACTTAATTACAGCTCTCTGTCCACACACAGATCGCGTTCTTTTCTTCTCCAAATAAATTACCACTAATTATTGATCAAAAGACAGCAAACTATTTTTTTTTCGTTCACTATCGCGATCTGGATCGAAATTCAAACAAAATCGAGTCACGCACTTTTATTTCTACAAGGAATTGAAGAATTTTATATTTTGAACATTAATTCGGCGTGTCAAGTGACACGTGGATCGATCAGAGTTTAATATGATGGGATCTCGAACGTTTTTCATTCGAGTGTGGAAACTCGTTTGTCAGAAAAATGATAAAACACCTTGACGTGGATTTCTTCATTGCCCGGGCGACGTTTTCCACTCTCATGGAAAACGAATACTCATTTTAGAAATTATAAGAAAAAGTCCGGCTCATTAAGAGCCTGTTGAGTCGAGAGATCGATTTTTAGGCTGAACAGGTGCGACAGTTCCATCAGAAAGTTGGGGAATATTTACAGATTTTAGAGCAAACATTAGAGACGTCGTGAGACAATAATTTACTATTTTGAAAGACCAAACTTGACTTTTAGTGAATGACGATGATTTGATTGATTTTCCGTTCGATTCTGGCAATTTTATTCGAGAAACGTGCACTGAAAATAAAATTTTGTTGAAAAAGATGGATATTTTGTTGAATACGTTAAACTAAACGTTTTTTTCGAAAAATCACGAAAATTTTGTCATTTCAGCGAAAAACATTCTAGAAAAACTCAACGAAAAGTAAATTTTTGTCATTCCAATCGTAAATTTTGCTGACAGTTCCGTTACAAATGAAAAATATCGTTGAAATAACGAAAATTTTGAAATTATCCCAAAATATTTAGTTGGCTGTATTCAACAAAATATCGACGTTTTTTGACAAAATTGAATTTTCAGTGTGGACAGAAATTGTGAACATGTAAAAGTGGCTCTGGGCAGATTCTCCCAAAGACAAAATTGTGCACAACACATCGCGGATCGTCATGTTGAACGGTATTAGTCGATCGCGGATTTCGACGAGTCGAAGATTCTCATTGGAAATGTGAAAAGCCCACACGTGGTTCGAAGCATCCGAGGAGAATCCTCCCACGCGATAAAACGCTCAACAATGAGTGACGAAGAACTTATTTTTGGTTAAAAAACTGGTTTTTGTGTTGGTCAATTAAAATTTCATTCATAAAGTATACGCGCGTATATTTGAGTCATCGCGATGAGAGCACGAGTTTCGAGCGGAGGCGAAATTCCGCATTAACCGTTTCTCCTGATCGGCGTGAAATTTCGACGAATATATATTCATAAATTCTGCTTTAATCTTCTGTTGAAATGAATCGAACGTCGAGAATAGAATCTGAGCAAATAATGAAATCTATGAACGGAATATTGATACAGAAATTTTAAATATCGACAAAAATCTATTTAAATGTCAAGCTGTGATGATTAAAAAACAAATTTCCCGAGTTTAACAGAATAAAATTGAGTTGAGCTCTTGATTGTAATTTTATTGAGAATTTCTAAATATATTTCGTTTCGTTATCGCGTTATTCCGTTTGAAAAGGAAATATGTCGATAATTTCGAACGATTTTATACCGCGACAATAAATCTTACAAAGCTCAAGAGCGTCGAGGCTCATGACAGCGTTTGTTTGTTTTTCTTCGCCCATTTCGTCTTTATTCGATGATTTATTTCTTCGTATCCGTGCGCACGTGAATATGTCGCGACGGATGGTTTTTTTTTTATCTTGCGTGACGAGAGACGCTTCCGCGAATCTTCTCATAGTTGCTGGGCCGATTTCTAATTGTTGGTGGAGCAGACAAGGAATATAAAACGAAGGCGCGCGGCCGAGAGAGGGTGCAAGAGAGCGGATTAGCCTGTTGCAATGTCCTCGATGTGTTACCGCGTTCGCCATATCTCTCGCGCGCGACTCTCCGTTTTCACGGCGAAGAAATCCAGAACGATGTGCATCGTGTTGTTCACACTATAGCCAACAATATATTTTTCTATATACATTCAGCTATCGCGGATCGTTCGTGTGCTGTGTGTGTGTGTGTGTGGCTTTCGGCCCCTCGTGGAGGTAACTCGTTATCCATTCCACATATACGGCTATATCGGACGCGCCAAGCATCGCGTCGAGACTCGAGAGTTTCTAATTCACAAAAGACACGGGAGCAGTTTCCGTGTCTGTCGAGTTTGCTATAGAAACTGACATCGTACACACAAAACGGCGTAGCAACGTGCACTGAAAAACGCGAGATCCATGTCATCGAATAAATATTCAAAATTGTCTTTCAAAACATCCTCCGGATCTTCGACAAAAGGAACATTTTCCACGGTGGCTTTTCCAAAAGCCACTTTTCCTCGTGGAGCACCGAACGCGACATTTTTTTTGGAAAAGATCGACATTTTGTTGGATACGTTCGACGAAACGTTTTTTTTTTAATCACAGAAATGTTGTCAGCAAGAACTATTCTAGAAAATTTATACGAAAAGTAAATTTTTGTTCCGTTAAAAATAAAAAATGTTGTCAAAATTACGAAAATTTTGAAATTATGCAAAAATATTAAATCAAAATTATAGAAATTTTGAAATAATGCAAAAATATTTCATCAAAACTGTTGTCAAAATTACGAAAATTTTGGAATTATGCAAAAATATTTCATCAAAATTGTTGTCAAAATTACGAAAATTTTGGAATTATGCAAAAATATTTCATCAAAATTGTTGTCAAAATTACGAAAATTTTGGAATTATGCAAATATTTTATCAAAACTGTTGTCAAAATTACGAATATTTTGAAATTATGCAAAAATATTTAATCAAAATTACGAAAATTTCGGAATTATGCAAAAATATTTCATCAAAATTGTTGTCAAAATTACGAAAATTTTGGAATTTTGCAAAAATATTTCATCAAAACTGTTGTCAAAATTACGAAAATTTTGGAATTATGCAAAAACATTTCATCAAAACTGTTGTCAAAATTACGAAAATTTTGGAATTATGCAAAAATATTTAGTTCGTCGTATTAAACAGAATATCGACGTTTTTTTTGACGAAATTTAATTTTCAGTGTGAGGCAGACGTGAATTCTCGTATTCCGGACAAAAAAAAACTTTTTGAATATTATTCGAAGAAACGGGTCCGTATGGGGGCCTTCGACATTCGATATCGCATGGATATGGGTCATGGATAGTTAAAAATGTTACCCATGAATGAAAAATTGAGCTGAAAACACGGAGAATCTTTGTGGCGCGAATTTGTTGTATTTAAACGACGGAAAAATGTGATGCCCACGTGTGAATGTGGGTGGAGAGTGTTGGGAATTATTTAAACATTTCTGCTGGACTCGATGGCGTGGGGCCATATTTGGAATGCTTGAAATATTTTGAACAATCGCTCGGTGAAGATATTCCGGATGATCGTTTAGGAAGTAAGAGTGAAGCATGACGTTCTCTGCTTGAGAATTAATTGAGATACGTCAGGCATCAAGTTTTTTGCCAAATTCGCAGGATTTCTTTTGGTGCAACATTCGGAAGATTTGCTCTGCGAAAATAAATACTTTGGAGACTTTGTAGAAAGAGAACTATTTGCGAAATGTTGCAGTAGCCTTGGGATTTAGTGGATTCAATGCAAAGGCTTTGCTCGGATCCAAAAGATAATCGCGCGTTTGTCTTTTTTTTTTTGGTGCCTTTCAAATATCCTCCGAGACTTAATGGCTTTATGGCAGAATCTTTATTCACATTTTTTGCGATGTATTTCGAGCCTTCATGAGTCGAAGAGTTTTCGTGTTTGGATCTTTAAATTTCGCAGCCATTTGTACAATTTCTTGTAATAAACTAAATCATGACTCTTCGGAACGATGTGAATTTTCTTATTGGCGAAAGTCGCAAATGTTCGTAAAGTTATTCGGCACACTAAAAACTCAATTTTGTCAAAAAACGTCGATATTTTGTTGAATACAGCCAACTAAATATTTTGGGATAATTTCAAAAATTTTCGTTATTTCGACAATATTTTTCATTCGTAACGGAACTGTCAGAAAAATTTACGATGGGAATGACAAAAATTTACTTTTCGTTGAGTTTTTCTAGAATGTTTTTTGCTGGAATGACAAAATTTTCGTGATTTTTCGAAAAAACGTTTAGTTTAACGGATTCAACAAAATATCCATCTTTTTCAACAAAATTTTATTTTCAGTGCAAAGATGGACAAATCGACGAGGATCGAAGTCGAGGAATTGGTCCATGAGAATTTGAATTAATTGATACTAACGAAGCCTAATGATGGCAGAAGTTGGTCGAGCATCTACGATTTATTTATGACAACGACGTGACTCTGATTTTAAAATGTAAGCGGATGTCTCGTGGAGGAGCCTGTCGAGGAAGAATGCGCGCCGGAACAAACGCGAGTCGAAGAAAGAAAGGAAGTGAATAAAAAACTAGAAGAATACTGCAAGTTGGAGTCGAGGACTTGTGTCAAGAGAAAAAGTTTCTCTACACAGGAGTTCCGTGTCCACGAGAATGGGAACTCTGGCTGTCCGCATTCGTTTATTTATTTTATTTATCCTGGTGTTTTGTAAATGAATGATATCCGACGAGACTCTCTCGGCAGACTGGTCTCGGCGCATCTTTCTCCGGACGGGACTGGTCCCGTTCTAGGACAGCCTAACGAGCATCTTCGAGATGACATGGTTGTGGCGGATTCCCACTCAATCTGAGAGCCCAGAAAATGTGGAGTGGACGCGAATGTCGTGCAGAGAGCTATTTGAATCACGTGCACGAGTTCCGCGATCGTGCGAGTTGAAAATAAGCAAAACAGCGAATGACATTTACGGTAACAGAGAGCCATGCAAAAAAATCCAATCGCGTCACTTCCTACTAAAGCTGCAACGACTTGAGTCGCTCAGTGAGATCTTTCTAGCTTTTTACATTTCTTTTTGTCCCCAGATTCGATACACGAGTCTAGCAGAACTTAACAAGGTTGAAGGACACAAAAAAATGTGTGCCATCTTCCCATATTTGTAGCGACCTCTTCGCCACTAGCCTCGTTTCGATCTTTCATATGAAAACACGTCCATCTTCGTTCTTTGCTTCTGACACACGTTTCTCATTTTATTTCCATTCCATTTCGTTCCAACTCGACCATGAAATTCCCACGTTTTAAAAGCAAATTTTCAAACTATTTCCCCCCTGCCTAATCAACGAACGGAACACCTTCAGATTCATCGATATATGTCGAGCACGCTTCTAGGACACATTCTTCAATAGAGAGCAATCGGCCGGTTGACATTTAAAATTGATAGGTCAAAACTGACTTTTAATACTTCTGTTATTTGTTACAGCACGTCATCATACGTCTTTCTGCGCTAGAAAATCTCTAGCTGCGGCTTAGACGTTGAAATTAGTTGTTGAAGATGTTTTGGTCTCGAGCTCGACATTCCCAAAAGCAAGGGGCCATTCACTACCAAAATTGTGACACAGTGATTGCTGATTTCACATGATTTCAAGACAATTTTTGATAATTTTTTGAAATCATTAATTTCAAGTGACTTCATGAGAATATTTTAGTGATTTCACGATTTCATATATGACTCCGTGATTTCAACGTAATTTCAAGAGCAATTTCAATATCATCGCACGCTCCCCAATATTAAATTGAAAATTTTCCGGTTTTTTGTGATAAGGACCGTAACAAAGCTACAAATCTTCGTTCTGATCCAATATTTCTTTTCAAACATCTCTCGCGTACGTTTCCTCTTCATTATTAATAGTTTTTGGTATTTTCCATTCAAAAGCGACTGGATGATCCCTTTTGCCATCCATTTGCTTATGTTGTCATTGCATGTGAATTCACTGATTGCATATGACTTCACATGATTTCGAAAAAAAACATGTGAAATCAACGAAATCACATTTATTTGATTTCACTCGACTTCCGCCGATTTCAAATGATTTCCAGCATGATTTCATCCACCAGTGACACAGTGACTTCAAAAATGAGCAGCCCCTCGCGCAAAAGCTTGCTCGCTGGGGGCGTCACGTTTCGAGGAAAATCGATGTCTGTTTATTTTATTTTTTAGTTTCTTCGTATAAATCGGCACTCTTGATGAAAATTTCATTCTCCGGCATTCCGTCTCTTGATTCTTTCAAAACGTTGCACAGACTTTTTCAAAAACTTCAAGAAGCAATGCCCAAAATTAGACTCGACTAATTGTGTGGCTTCGAGACGGAATTTATTGATCGGAGCCATTTTGTTAATTAATGAATTAATTATTTTTCAACCATCCTCCCAAGTGCGTCGTCAACTTTAGCAAATATTTGGTGAACTTTTGTGGGAATGACTCTAAAGTTTGCAACGGTGAGATTGAACGAAAAATATTTTTTCGATTGATTATTTATTGAATTTTAACCCTCCGTGGTCACACTTCCGCCACCGATCTCGGTGGTCACACTGGGTTGATTCTACCCAGTCCATTTTCGAACCCATATTGTGACCAATCTATCGGCCCGAAAATTCTCAAAAAATTACTCAACAACCCTTGGACATTCCAGTTTAGATATACGAAAAACTTTCCTGAAAGAAATCCGAGGCTAACATATTTTTTTAAATGCAAAATGAAAAAAAAAAACGGGAAAAAAAAGTTTTTTCACTAAAATAATCGTCGCTTTGTGGATTTTCAATATTTTTGCCTAAAATTTGGACCTGATATTCATCAGATCTGGTTCTTTTGAGAAAAAGATAGAACGATAGCGCGCGTTTGAAA
This sequence comes from Diadegma fenestrale, assembly GCA_037043255.1. Taxonomy (NCBI): domain Eukaryota; kingdom Metazoa; phylum Arthropoda; class Insecta; order Hymenoptera; family Ichneumonidae; genus Diadegma; species Diadegma fenestrale. The sequence goes on along the minus strand of CM073310.1, from coordinate 16,038,016 downwards.
AAACATATTAATTCCGTTATTGGAAGTGCGTTGATTTCAGAGTGAATGTTAGAGATTTAGCGTTAGCGACGGTGATACTTATCGCCGCCAAGGCGCAATGGACACTGCAAACTGTCGTTAAATGACGATTACAGCCCCTTTAATTACCGGGAACTAGGAGATATTTACGTCACAAGTTGGTCACTGGGTGGATTCTACCCGGAGTGACCACGAAGGGTTAAAAATCATGGCAATTTTTCGTGTCGATTGAGTTTTTTGTCGCACGAGAGGATCGTTTTATTGGCTGGAGCAAATATTGAATAATAATTACGAGCTCTACTGAACAAATAACAGAATTTCGTTGCATTTTAACGATGCAAACTTCAGGATCATTTCGGAATCTAATTTATTAGAATAAAATAAAAGGATTAAATTAAATTTCTTTTTAAAAAGGATTCGATCGAATAGTGGAATCTGATGATCGTAAATTTCGATCATATGCTGATTGAGAATGAGTCTGAAGTTTGCATCGTTGGAATGCAACGAAATTCGTTTTTTATCTTCGACAAAAATAATAATTCGAATGCAGAATGTAATTACGATGATAAAATTATCGATTTTTGCCACCCGAAAAGCTCATGGGCTCAAAAAAATTGGATGACATTGAAAATTGAACGAATCATCAATAAAATCAAATATTTTTCGTTGCATTCTCACGTTGCAAACTTCATCATCATAATTGAGATGAAATTCACTCGACGTAGGTAGGTCAATGTTTATCACACGGAATATTCAGGCTGGCCTGAAAATGTGTTAGAGTGTGAGACCAGAAAGAGAATCAAGGAGGAGTAGAAGAAGACGAAGACATTGGATGATGATGATGATGGTCGGAAGACATGCGACGCGAGCAAGAAAGAACGTCTTTGATGAGTAATGCTCCGTTTCGTCGACGTTCCGTTCGTTCGAGATTCACTCCCTTCCTGGTTTCTTTAACCCCTCCCGTGCGAAATGGCTGCTGGTCTAACTGTTTTCCAGCAGACTACGGCTGCGTTCGTCGGGAAATAAATATTAATACGAGGCAAGAGTGGAAGAGAAATGTCCAGAGAAATATGTAAGAGCATGAGGTTATTTATACCGATTATGGTTATTTATTTTATGGCCCTCAAGAACAATTGAGGAATTTCCTAAAGTCAGTCAGGTCAAAAAATCAATTCCATCCTGAAGTTCGCAACGTTGGCGTCCAGCAAAAAATCCTTTTCCTTTTATTATTGTTTCAATTAAAAAACCAAAAAACTGTTCGTATCGATTTTCGTTTAATTAAATTCTATAAAAAACATCGTTTTATCGTCCGATTAATTTTTGGATAAAAATCTTGAGCTCCGCTCCAGAAAACTCTCGTAAAAATCCGTTAAGGGACTAAAACTTTCCTGAAAGAAATCCAAGGCTAACATATTTTTTTAAATGCAAAATGAAGAAAAAAACAGGAAAAAAAGTTTTTTCACTGAAATAATCGTCACTTTGTGGATTTTCAATATTTTTGCCTAAAATTTGGACCTGAAATTCATCAAATCTGGTTCTTTTGAGAAAAAAATAGTAGGATAGCGCGCGTTTGAAAAAACATATTAATTCCGTTATTGGAAGTGAGTTGATTTCAGAGTGAATGTTAGAGATTTAGCGTTAGCGGCGGTAATACTTATCGCCGCCAAGGCGCAATGGACACTACAAACTGTCGTTAAATGACGATTACAACCCCATTAATTACCGGGAACTAGGAGATATTTACGTCACAAGTTGGTCACTGGGTGGATTCTACCCAGAGTGACCACGAAGGGTTAAAAATAATTGAGAATAATAATGATAACTGATCTATTCCGTTCCATGAGATTTGTCTTCTTTGGCAAACCTGTATAAACTTTCAACCGCAGGCATCGTGACCTTGCGTTTCTCATCAGGTGCAATTTTGTCACCGCAAATCCATCTCACGATATATTCTGAATAGCAGAGTCTCTCGTTCTCACTCTTTGCCTGGCATTCAAGTGCAACAAAAAATGTCACCGCTTGATGCGAGCGACGCACATGTACCGTTGGATTGCCATAAAACTGCATCGCATGCGGCGCCGTTCTTCAATGTTTCTTTGCTGTCATCGCACGCGCGTTATGGGCGTTCGAACGCTCACGAGTAATTTTCTTCCATCATAAATTTACCGCCAGAAAATCATGACAATATCGAATTTCTTGCTGACAAAAACCATTAGAATGATCGCAAGAAAATAAATTTAACTCGCAATCTACTTTGCAAAACGAACAAATAATTCGACACTCATTTTTATAGAATTTCCGAATCAATTCCCTGCGTTGAGCTTCACGCAAACGTTCCGAGATTACTCGCAAGTGCCTGTTTCGCCGGAGCTCGGACTCGTCACCGCGACGCCTTAATCTCTCTCGCCTTAAGGCGATAATTAACGACTCTTCTGAAATAGAATCCAATAGACTTGAAAAAGAAACTCCATCAATGACGCGCCCATAAAAATAAAATGTCGGTTCACTTGCTCGGTTTGAATTTTATGAGCCTGGAGTTTGCATCGTTGAAATGCAACGAAATGCTGTAATTTATTCACTAGAGCTCATAATTATTATTCAATATTTGCTATGGCCACTAAAACGATCCTCTCGTGCGACAAAAAACTCAATCGACACGAAAAATTGCCAGGATTTTTAAAATTCAATAAATAATCAATAGAAAAAATATTTTTCGTTCAATCTCAACGTTGCAAACTTCAGAGTCATTGAATTTAAAGAGTTTTTTTTTCCAGTCACTTCCATTGTCCATTAATCAATTGTCTTTGTAAAGTCAGAGACAATAATGAATACGAATTGTTTGTTTTGCCAAAAAGGTTTATTCGCGTTACTACAGAAATTACGGAGCTCTGCGAGGATTGAATTAATTATATTAATTGACTAATGAGGAACGAGGACATTGCGCAAAGGCGTCGCCTTAAAACTCCGCATGGAAAATCCACTTTCACCCACTTTCCCGTCTCCTTTTCAACATGCTCACTTGAAACACGCTCGCGCATTCCAAACCTTCGTAACGTTACCATTTTATCAGTAAACCGCCTTACGTCCAGATACATAGTCGCGAGGACTCGCATACAAGCCCGTGACTTTTACGGAGCTGCGCAACTTTGCTCAGATATTGCGTGCCGCTTATAGCTTTGAAAATGCCTCCGTGTAGATTACTCGAAAAGAAGACGGTATAGAAAAAAAAGTTTGCTCTGCTTTCACGCTACTCATTGTTGATCGCTGAGATTTCATGTCGTGGGAAAACAATCTTTTTCATTTCCTCGCTAGTCTCTTTGTATTCAAACTGGATTATCGTGTCCGCAAGCCGGAAAATTGACCCTGAAACGATTAAAACCAAAGCCCCGACGAATTTAAATCTCGGCGCCGTTTTTTTATCGTTTTACCGCATTTTTAACTGATTTATTGACTTCGATCAAAATTTCTCCAGGCTCGCGTGGTCCTGCATTGAAAAACGAAAAGATTGAGTCCAAGTTGAACTCTTTTTGTTGAATTTTACCGGAGATATGAATTTTAATGAATTAATGACTAATTAATAAATTAATTAATAATAATGATCGAAGGTAATCAAAGAATAAATTTGATTATTTCTCTGACTACATTCCACGGTCCCAGGGTCTGAGAGATCGCGTCAACGGTACAGAATCTTGCACTGCGTATCAAAGAACGTGGTACCGCCTGATTAGAAACAAGAGAGGAGAAAAAATGATGAAACGAAGATCCGAGAGGGCAGAATCAGCGCGCACAGCTCTTACGAGGTCAATAAACTCGAAGAAATAGTCTCAAGTGTAACTTCCGGTAATATTTTCTTTCACTGCTTTTTATTATGGATAAGAATTCTATGAGAGTTGTGTCACGTGTCCGGAAAACGACGAGTGCGTAATGTAAGTCGATTCCCACGTGATTCATGAATATGTTTCGACAATTTACACAAAATTTCCGGATAATTTTTTGCAGGAAACATTTCGTTGTGAGTACCGGAAATTTTTAATTTTATGCTCGTATTTTTCGAAATATCGACCAGAAATTCTTGCAGATAATTTTTTTTCGCACAATTTACGAAAATCGTGACCTCAAAAAGTGGTTTTTGGAGTATGACCAGCAAGGATGAGCAGCGTGCATGACTCGTTTGCATACATGCAGCTCAAAAACCAGAACATTATCGCTAGACACGGATTTAGCTCGTGCTGCTGCAGCGAGTAAGCGACTGGAGGCACCGGCTCTATTTCCGACAAGAATGACGACGCAAGGAACGTCTAGGCATAGGCAGCCTGGCCCATTCCCGTCATCGTCGTCATCGCGAACGAGAGTGATGCACTCAAGATGCAGCGCTCGTTGGGCGGCTCCAAAAATAGTTAACTTGCTGTATTTTCAAAACACACATCGAACCTTCACCCCTGTAGAACGAAATTTATATCCGAAGGTGTTTCGAGCTTATGAAAACATTATCTTTCCCTATTTTTACGTGTTGCAGAGAAAATGATGCAGCTTGGAAATTTCGAAAGCTGCAGAACCGAATTAAAACAAAAAATACACAAATATTTTCGTCGAGAACAATTTCAAATCCCATTGTGCGCAAGCAACAGGTTGCGAAAAATTTGACCAGTTGAGCGCGATTCTCGTCTAACGAACCAAATTGCACCACGAGTTATGATTTCTATTAATAAATTGCGTTTCCTGTAAAATGTGGCGAAACTACCGCGACACGATGCACGCTTTTTATTTCGTTAATTATAAATCGCTAATGCAATTTCAGGAGGTGAAAAATAATGAAATTCTAACTGCATGGAAAGTGTCTTATTTCCAGCTATCAATTCATCGCGACACCGGACGTCGCGCCAAGTTTACCGGACCCCATTCATACATACGTTTCAATATAAATATGTATATGCGTCGCAGACTGCAGATCGGTGCTCGCGCCTAGTGCGGATGCACCGACGATTCACGGCAAAAAATCCATCGCCCATTTGCCGCTGACGTTTTCAACACGCGAAGGAAAACTTTGCATTCAAACGGTACATAATCCTCAATGTATATCACTATATATGTATATTCTACGTCTCATTGTATTGGAGTTGTAACACAAGAGGCGGACGGATTCGTACACACACAGAGACATGCAAAGTCGAGAAATATATGAGTCATTTAACCCTGAATCGACCATAGTAAAAAAAAAACTCGGCATTTATGTTTTTCGTTCGTAATTTTTCATCGAATCTACCGAAAAACCAATTTTAATAATGAATCTTTCACATTTTCAAGAATTTCGAAAAAATTTTCTCAATTCCGAAATATTTATTGATCGTGTTGAGCGATTTTTTTCAATCGATTGACGAGAATTCATGAAAATCTCTCATGATAATCGTGGCTTTTGCTGAATAGTGCGTCACGTTTCGAGGAATATCGATGTCTTTTCATTTTATTTTTTAGTTTCTTCGTATAAATCGACACTCTTGATGAAAATTTCATTCTCCGGCATTCCGTCTCTTGATTCTTTCGAAACGTGGCACAGACTTTTTCAAAAACTTCAAGAAGCAATGCTCAAAATTAGGCTCGACTAATTGTGTGGCTTCGAGACGGAATTTATTGATCGGAGCCATTTTGTTGATTAATGAATTAATCATTTTTCAACCATCCTCCCAAGTACGTCGTCAACTTTAGCAAATATTTGGTGAACTTTTGTGGGAATGACTCTGAAGTTTGCAACGTTGAGATTCAACGAAAAATAAAGTTTCTATTAATTATTTATTGAATTTTGGAAATCATGGCAATATTTCGTCTCGATTGAATTTTTGGGGTCTCGAGAGACGATCGTTTGTTGTCCGTAACAAATATTGAATAATAATTATGAGCGTGCGCTGAAGAAAAAAGAGAATTTCGTTGCATTCCAACGATGCAAACTTCAACATGCAAATTTGCGGTATGCGAAATGGAGAATCGTACGATTTTGTGGACAAGTATCGAGAAAAAAATGGAAAAAATCATTTTTTTTATTTTCGAGACGTTCCGTATCGTTGGGATGCCCCATACACTCGTGTGTCTTTTTGCGTGCAGTACCGAGACTGCACATGTTGAACAACAATGAGCACGACAGTTTGCAACGTGTTCGGGGACTGCACACATTGAGGAAAAACTTTAACAACAATGAGGGGAATGGCCTTCCGTGCCAGAAGGTCATCAAACGCGCAGTCAATCAACGAATCCTCTCTCGGACTCTCGTATCGCTTGCTCAGATCCTGGCGCATTCATATAGAAATTCCATTGAACATTCGTGGTGAATTTTTAACCCTTCGTGGTCACTCCGGGTAGAATCCACCCAGTGACCAACTTGTGACGTAAATATATCCTAGTTCCCGGTAATTAATGGGGCTGTAATCGTCATTTAACGACAGTTTGCAGTGTCCATTGCGCCTTGGCGGCGATAAGTATCACCGTCGCTAACGCTAAATCTCTAACATTCACTCTGAAATCAACGCACTTCCAATAACGGAATTAATATGTTTTTTCAAACGCGCGCTATCCTACTATTTTTTTCACAAAAGAACCAGATCTGATGAATATCAGGTCCAAATTTTAGGCAAAAATATTGAAAATCCACAAAGCAACGATTATTTTAGTGAAAAAACTTTTTTTTCCCGTTTTTTTTTTTTTCATTTTGCATTTAAAAAAATATGTTAGCCTCGGATTTCTTTCAGGAAAGTTTTTCGTATCTAAACTGGAATGTCCAAGGGTTGTTGAGTAATTTTTTGAGAATTTTCGGGCCGATAGATTGGTCACAATATGGGTTCGAAAATGGACTGGGTAGAATCAACCCAGTGTGACCACCGAGATCGGTGGCGGAAGTGTGACCACGGAGGGTTAATCAACTCGAGTGATCGCGATGCCGCTCGTTTTTTATATAAAAAATGATTCAATATTCGTCTTCCCGCTTTCGCGAAATTTGTTTTAATGAAGGTTTTGAACGGTTGATTAACTTGAATATTAATTAATTTTCGTTCGTTTCTACCGCACAATCGCTTACGGAGTTTCCGGTTTTCGAGAAAACTCTCATTATTCTTAATTCACACTTCGACTCACAGGTAACGACATCCTGAGAAAATTTTTCACCAGGAAGACAAGAAACGCGAGAATATTATAATAATAATGATAGCAATAATTATAATAGTGGAGAATGGAGAGCGCGAAGCATTATTTCTGCAAAGTGCTCGCGAGACTCGCGAGTTTCGTCGCACTTTTCCCAGTGATCAATTAAATGTTTCCACGTGCATGCGCGAACGTGTGTGGCGCGTTTAGAGTGCGGGAAACTCTTGAATTTTTCGGTTCCGGTCGAACTACGATCGATTTTTCAAAAGGGAAAAGCAATTTCCAGCCAATTCGCATTCGATCACGAGGGAGTTTGATTTATTTCCATCAAGACGAATCCAGCGACCTTTGGCCTGCTCCGCGACGAGCCCAGCGATGTCGAACATTGCCACCCAGGCTCGGCAACAACGCCCGGCGCCGATCGTTTTTATTTCACTCGGCCCTACGCCAGACAACGTTCGCGCGTCTGTAGCAAATGTTCTCAATACTTTGATCGGTGCAGAAACACATGCACGCACGTACGTGTTTAAAATTGATACACAGAGAGCCATAGCAGCGAATAATCTGCGAAGGAGCTCACATCGCACATAGAAGCAACGAAAGTGAAGGCTCGCACGCCTTTCACGCGTCTGCGGTATAGTTTTTTCTCAACAATGAGGTACAAAAAATGATGCTCGAGTCTGGGAGATGCCGTATTGCGATTATGAGGCTCATCACTCATCGAGGACTGGAAAATCATCGTGATTAACTCCACTAATGTGTTAATCCAACGTTTCCCTTCGACAAGAGAAGAAACCATTCAATAATTTACGATTATTAGCGATTTATCAAATTGCTAGACCTTATCAAATTAATGAAGCAACTGGAGCATTGAAAAAAAAGCCCACGAGTCCGCATGTAACTTTCGTAACCCACTGAAAGTCTCCCATAAATTAACTAAGGAAATCTGCCGCAGCGTGTCTGGGATACGCGACGATGATTGAATTGCCGCAATTAAAATTAATTAAAAGACTCAAACAAAATGAACAATTATCGTAGTTTTCGAAAGCCGTTTCGTTTCGAAATGTTTTTCCTGCTAAAATTTCGTAAGTCAATGAAAAACGATTGAGAGCAGAAAAAAACTTAAAAAAAGTCCGAAGTTTGAATTTTAATAACTGAAAAAATGACTCTGAAGTTTGCATCGTTGGAATGCGACGAAATTCATTTTTATCTTTGACGAAAATAATAATTAAAATGCAGAATTTAATTACGATGATAAAATGATCAATTTTTGCCACCCAAAAAGCATTTCGGCTCTAGAAATTTGGATGACATTGAAAATTGCACGAATCTCCAATAAAATTAAATATTTTTCGATGCATTCCAACGCTGCAAACTTCAGCATCATCTGAGAAAAATAATTTAGACAATGACGAAATAGAAAAACTGTTTTATTGCGCTTTAGTGTCGAGCGCGAATTGAGTTTGACTTTTTAGTATGCGGGTGTGCGTAAATATGGGTCACACACTTGCGTCAATTTATGAATTCACACGACACGTGCGGTCTGCAATAATATGTGCTGAATACAATTAAAATGGGGATGTACCCGGTACGCTATATATACGCAGGAGCTCCAGCAGGGAGCACCGCATAAGAGAAAAGTTTAGCGAATATGGAAATTTGTTTCTCACAACCTGCTAAACCCGTTGTTGCGTCGGTTCGTTCTAATTGTGGGGCAAATTGGCGGAGATTTTTCAGGATGCGGATCTGCCAGGCGGGTCTTCTATGTATTGAGAAAAAATGTAACGGGGTCGCGGGGATTACGGCTCACCATAAGAATCTACGGAGCATGTGATTTTTATGGAAGACCGACAATTACGAAGCATCGCTGCCGAATAAAAATTTTATCTCCCTCAGGAATTTGCATTGAAAATCGTAAATTTTTTGCTGCAATTATAGAACAACGCTGTTTCCCAATTTTTTTCCATACTCAGGACTTTTTGCAGCGGAAAAGCGAAAATTCTATGAAAGTTGGAATATTATGACCTCTTAGGAATTCCGTCGCTTACACCCAACGGCAAAATGTTATTTTACGTGTGTTGGTTAATATTTTGCAATTTATTCATATGTGTTTGTATTTTTCACACGAACTAGTGAGCGCTGTTCTTTCTGGCCCCATCACAGAGCACACACGTACGCGAGTCTGCTTAATTGCCTACTCGAAACTTTCATACTGCAATGCTTAGCCAGGCAATCCGGTAGCCTGAATGTCTTCGACACGATACACAACGCCGCATTACGTGCGTACTCGGAGTCTAAGTTTTCCCAGGACCTCACCATTAATCCCTCGCTCTCTTTGGGCTTCTCAAACCATGAGAAGGCGCGCCACCCTCCAGCCAGGTTTGCACTTTAACGAAATTACAAACATTATCGATGCCCATTTTTTCCTTAATCTCATTGTAAATCTTTGCTGCCTGCACGGAGAAAACCAAGTCGAAAATTATTAAGAAATATACTAGGAATCCAGTTACTTATTGTTGTAAATTATTGTATTTTGAGGACAGTTCGCAAATTACAGCAATATCTCGAATGGCAATGCGACAAATCGTTCTAAACAGCATAGTAAAACGTAATCATCAGATTAAAACCGATTTTACAATTTAGCATAGCAATGAAAGGAAATCGCAATGGTCATGGTAAACAAAACAATACGCGTGATAAAATTTCACACATGTTCGATATATATTCATATTGGGATAATGTAATTTTACTATGTCGACGTTTGAAATTTAAGATTTTCTCACTCATAACTGAATTCTTATCTGACATAGTAAATTGTTCATGAAAACAAACCTGAAATTCATTATCGCGCGCATTACTGTTTCTTATTCATATAGAACTGTTTATAATTCATGCTAAGAAAAATTGTAAGTGTTAAAAAATACTATGCTGTTTTGAAATTGGTGCTACGATTGTTTTGCTTCTTAAACTTCGTACAGGACATTTTCCCGAAACATTTTATTTCTTACTAAACAAAACGAATCCGTTTTCTCCGTGTGGATATTTGGACGAGAGTTCGACCGCGTGAAAAAAAAATTCAACGCTAACGACCCGGCGATTCGTAGCGATCGATTCGTTGCCAACAAATTTGTAAATCTTGAAAAATCTTGTCGTTATTTCAAAAATATTTAACGAGCCTGTAGAAATATTTTGGAAATACGTATTTTTCTGAGTTTCACACGAAATTATGAATTTCAAGTTCGCATTGTTGGCATAAAAACGAAAAATATACGTTATTTATTAATTATTTTGATAATTGATGCACTTGGTTGCAATTTTTCTCGTAAATTATCATTCTGGAGTTTTCATCGTTGGAATCCAACGAAATTCTTTTTTATATTTGGCAAAAATAATTATTCAAATGGAGAATTTAATTACGATGATAAAATGATCGATTTTTGCCACCCGAAAACATCTCGGCTCGAAAAATTTGGGTGACATTGAAAATTGAACGAATCAACAATAAAATGAAATATTTTTCGTTGCATTCCATCGTTGCAAACTTCAGCATCATCGTAAATTCCGCTTTCAAATGACAAGAAAGACTGTCTCATTGTTGCTAACAAATTCTACGTAAAAATGTTCTGTACTACAGAAAATAATCAGTTTTCGTTGCATTCCAACGATGACATAAAATTTCCGCGTCGCGAATGAATCGAACGTTTTGCCGTCAATCTCCAAAGAGTAAAATTACGCTCTTGAAATCCGAGAAAAAAAAATGATTGTTATCGAAAAGTTTCCGAAGCCAAACGTGACGACCATGGCTCTGGGTTTGTTGGGTGTACATAATTAATTAGTTTATTGAGAAGAAAGTCGTTGACGAATACGCGAATATTTCTCACAGGGAGGGAACGTGAAAAGATGCAAATACTGACTTTGTGCATATTCGTACGAGCGCGTTGGATTCAACGCGAATGCACGTCCCGAGTGTGTGTCGCGTGTAGGACCTTGGAGCCCCGCACGACACTCGAGAACAGGTACTCAATTGCGTCGAGAGTTCTGTGCGTACTGGTCGTGAAAGTACACAAAGTACAGTCATTTGCCATGCACAAAGAATGAACCATGATTATTGTGTTCAACGTGTATCATTTGAATCGACGGAAAATGCTCAAAGTTTCAACGACATCGTATAGTGTCCCAAGCTGGAAAGCGAATTTTCGTGAAAACAAAAAATATCGATCTTAAAACTTACAAACCGATCGTAAATATTTACCTCGTAAGTTTCTCGTTCATAAAATCGTTCTGAAAGCAGGAATTTAACTTGCGAGTACGCATGAATCTTTTCGTATTTTCATGCCAAAGAAAACGGTGAAGAGCAAATTGAATTTCATCGAGTCCAAAAATTGCTAAAAAATCAATTTAGGAACGTAATTCGCAGCTCGGCCTGGTAAAATGCAGAATTTTCTAGATTTCGACTGCATTTTTGGTTTTTTAAAAGACTGTCCCAGAAATTTACGATAAAAATAATAAGAATTTCATTTTCATGCAAAAAATCCAACGTAGTTGAAAATTTTGATGAAAAAGTTCGATATTTTGTTGGACACGTTCGACTATAAGCGTTTTTTTGAAAAATCACAAAAATGTTGTCATTGCAGCAAGAAATATTCTAAAAATTCTCTTCGATAGGTGAATTTTTGTCATTCCAATCGTAAATTTAGCTGGCAATTGCGTTAGAAATAAAAAATATTGTCAAAATAACGAAAATTTTGAAATGACCCAAAAATATTTGGTTCACCGTGTTCAACAAAATTTCGCAGTTTTTTGACAAAATTTCATTTTCAGTGCAAGAACTCGAATATTTCGTTCGTATTGTTTTAGTTTTCAAAGAATATCTTGAAAAATGCAGTCGCGTCGATTCGACGAGCTGATTGATGAAATTTAACGAGAAAAGCTCATTTATTCATATAATTAAAGAGAAATTAATGCACGTGGGAAATTGACGACAAGAACGTGTGCGCAAAGATGCTACTTGGGAGATTTTACAGTGCGGGCAGAGTGTCTCGCTTTGCTGCGGGTATAAGATTTCCAGGGCCGCAAGACAAAGAGGGAAATTTGAGGAGAGGGAAAGACCACACGTAGCGAGAACGGAGAGAAAAAACGACAATGAATATCGGAAAGTTTTGCGTACAGTGGCTGAATCAGTGAGAATTTCAGTAGATGTGAAAAAAAAAGAATGTAAAAAGGTTGAATTGAGGAAACTGACACGTGACCGTTCTCTAGATCGAGTAAGGTAAAGTGTAAGTTTGAAATTTCATGGAGTGTGCACGAAAAGACCCGGATATGGAGAGCAGGCAAGCATGGAGCTCGCGGTACTTTCGTTGATCGTTTACGCGCCGAGAGCAATCGTTGCCTAATAACGTTCACTTTTTATTTGTTCTCATTTTGTACCGGGAGAGAATGGATTCTCATTAATTAATTAGGCAAATCTGTCTGCGTACACTGAAAATTCAATTTTGTCAAAAAACGTCGATATTTTGTTGAATACGTCGAACTGAATATTTTGGGATGATTTCAAAATTTTCGTTATTTCGACAATATTTTTCATTGTAACGGAACTATCAGCAAAATTTACGATTGGAATGACAAAAATTTACTTTCCGAAAACGATTTTCCAGAATGTTTTTTGCTGGAATGACAAAATTTTCGTGATTTTTTGTAAAAACGTTTAGTTGAACGTATCCAACAAAATTTCGATCTTTTTCAACAAAATTTTCTTTTCGGTGTAGGAATTTGCATAATTTTCATGTTGAAAAGTTGCGAGTACAGAGCCAGGTGGAAATTTTCATGGAATTGGAAACATTTTGTTACTCCTCTTCTAACCCGTCGTGGATCATAATTAATTAAAATATACATAGTCAGCTCAATTTGCCTCACATCTACGCGCACTCCGATAGCACTCACGTGTGTGAGCGCTACTTTCTTCGTCACGCTCTCGAGAACGCGCCTCTACGAATTTTCGCGCGCGAGATTCCTCGGGAATCTGGTCGCTTTCGTGTGTCTTCTACGTCGAGTGTGTTATGTTGACTATCGCGTGAAAGGCCCTCATTAGATACCGCACAGTCCTGTCTCCGTAGAATCTATAATAACTTTATGTGACACTGAAGTTCGCAGCGTTCGAGTCCAGGAAAATACTTTTATCATTAATTATTTGTTGAATGATGCTCAAGTTTGCAACGCTGGAATACATCGAAAAATATTTCATTTTTTATTCAAGATTCGTTCAAATTTCAATGTCATCCTAATTTTTCGAGCCGATATGCTTTTCGGGTGACAAAAATCGATAATTTTATCATCGCAATTACATTCTGCGCTTGAATTATCATTTTTGCTAAGGATAAAAACGAATTTCGTTGCATTCCAACGATGCAAACTTCAATTAACTTTATACCAACAAGTTAAAAACTAAAGACCTTAAAGGATTTTATTCAAAACTTTTGTTTGAAAGTTTTCTGAATCGTTTTGTATTGCGATTTGAGAGTTTTGACAGTTTCGAGTCGATTCTCAACGCGAAGTCTTTGAAGTTTGGTTGAGAGGCACGAAAAATGTTTTTTCGTACGGGATTTCAATGAATTATAAAAATTGTACGAATTTTTTTGGGCATTTGCGTTCTCAGTCGCGAGGATATTCGGAAACTCATTTTTCTCAGATTCTCTCGTAATTTTTGCTGTGCCTTCGCCACGTCGAGCATCTTATTCTCTCGTGAGTCATTTTTTGAGCATCTTTCAGAAAGAGCTTAAAATTTCTGCTGTATTTTATATTTCATACACATGTATGTACGTATCGCAGCCATCGCGTCTCGCTTGCTCACACTTACTATCTTGGCACGCCTTTATTTATGACTATCCTGCGAGAGCGAAGCCCTGAACGTTATTGCTCCCCCGAAAAAACGTGAGCATTCCTTCGACAAGGGAACGAGGAGCAGCGAGTAGCGAATAGAAACAAAAGAGAAAAACAAGATCCAAATGTTTTGTGGAAAGATCGGGGCTCGACCTCAAGCCCCGGGAACGTCGAGTACTTTCGAGTTTTTAGTTCGCTTTTCACTTCGAATTACATTTTTTTTTAATTTTTATATTTTTTCATATATTTTTATTAATTTATTCTCTTTTATCCGAAGATCCGGGATCGATACGCGCTTTTTTAATTTCCATTTTATGAAACTTTCAACTTTTTGCAAAATTTGGAAACATTTTGAAAAAAAAACGTTTTTTTTTCACTACTGATTTTTTTTTTTCAGTGATCCATGGTCGAGATTCCGGGGTGAAAAAGGATCGATACGAAATATCAATGAAAATGAAAAACAAAACGCATCAGAGTTTAGTGAAATTCTTGGAACAATATAAAATAAAAAATGGAATTCGGCACACTGAAAATTCAATTTTGTCAAAAAACGTCGATATTTTGTTGAATACGGCGAACTAAATATTTTGGGGCGATTTCAAAATTTTCGTTATTTCAATAATATTTTTCATTGTAACGAAACTGTCAGCAAAATTTATGATTGGAATGACAAAAATTTACTTTCCGAAAACGATTTTCCAGAATGTTTTTTGCTGGAATGACAAAATTTTCGTGATTTTTCGTAAAAACGTTTAGTTTAACGTATCCAACAAAATTTCCATCTTTTTCAACAAAATTTTATTTTCAGTGCATTTCACTGATCGACGTTGCAATTTTTCAGGTGCCTCGGAAGAATTTATATTCGTCGGGGGTTTTTGCTATTGTTGTCGGATCGACTAGCGAGCAAAATATAGCCAAAAAGTTTTTCGTTTCGCTTCATTGGGCAAGGACTGTGCGTGCATGGCTTATCGGAACTGAAACGTCGCGCGAGTCGGTGGTTGTGTTATTCGTTGTTGCCGTATTTTTCTCGGTATTGCCGGTTCTGTGCTCCGGTTTCCTTCGTTCGCGCCCGTGAAACGGAAACAAGACACCGAAGTAAACGGGACATGACGAAAAAGCGCGGCTTGATTCAAGATTCGCGCAAAATCTTGCCATTCGCAAGACTCAGTTTTAAAAAATATTGGCGAGTGAAAAAAAATCGATTTACATTGTCGAAAAATCGATCCAACTTTCAAATTTTAAGATCCATTCGCAAATTTCCCTCGAACAAACGGTGAAGAATACAAAAATTCAATAAACTCCCGGTACGAGGAAATAAAAGCCGAAAAAACATCGTTACGTAACAAAAACAATGAATGACCTTGAATATAGCCCAATTTTTGCTGCTGCGCACAATTAAAATCTTTATGTTCGATCGTCAACCGCGATTTCACGAGATTTTATTCCGAAACGGTAAATTTTCAATTTTTCATCGCCCCTGACTGATGCATGCGCGAAAACCGACGATAAACATTTTTATCGACGTTTTTAAAAGTTGGATCCATAATTTTCAAGCAATCTCGAATTATCACTGTTCTTTACGTTTTTCGAGAGATTTCTCGATGAATTCCGCGATTCCTTCGAGTACTCGTGAATTTTGAAGTGACAACGACTTGTTTGCAATTTTTTTCTTTTGTCGGTCAAATAATCGAGCGCGACGATGCGGTTAAGATGAAAATCGAGGTGAGGAATTCGTTGAGAATTTTCCGAGGAACAAAACGAGCGGTGGGACGTCGAAATGGCTTGAAAATCGTGGGAATAACGTGGAAAAATGTCTCGATGCAAAAATGACGTAGAATTAACGTTGATCGGTCGGTGGTTCGGAAATTTGATCGATATTGACGTTTTTTTAGGTTAACAAGTCCCGCTACAGAACGAATTCACCGTTTACAAAAATCGAGACTCATTTGGTTAGTGCGAAACGGTTGTTTGACCTTGGAACTCATTAATTGGAACGAAAATGTTGGATGAATTGAAAAAAAGAAAAGTTTATGATGAAATTGGGTTTTTGAAGGGAAAAGAGAATGCCGCGACTTCCACCGAGATGGATATCGGTGTGAGGGTCGACGCGCCGCTTCGGTATTGCGAGAAGAATCGAACATGAGACTCTCGGTCCCGATGCCCGATCGTGACCCGTCTCCCTATTTGTATAGACATATATATGCACCAACTAAAGTACGAATATACATGTATAGAGCGTATCGACCGCGAGCCTTTCACTCTTGGACAACCGGGATCGAGAATTCTTCGACCTACTGATGGTGCGAATCAACGCCGCGCCAGCAGCTCCGTCAAAAAGTGTTTCGAGCGCGATGAGAATTCGACGAATCGATTATTAACCTCAATATTGGCCAACTCGAATATGACGAAAGTGCAAGAGAATAATATCGAACAACTTACCTGGTTTATCGAAACTCGCAACGAGGCATCGACGAATCTTTGTGTTATGATGGGTAATCCAGACGAAAATCGTCACAATCACAAGAACAACGCGTCAAACTGCGAAACGTATTCGACAACAAAACACGAAGCAAATTTGCGCAATATTTATTTCACAATGACAAAATTTCAAGATTTTCCTTGGCGGAATAAAGAATAATAGCGAAAAGCTTGTTGTTTTTTAACAAAATTAACAAATAAACAAGATTAACAATTTGTGTAAATAAACGCTTTGAAGCACGAACTCGCGCGCTTATCCGATCGAGCATCGGAGCCGGTGCCGAGCCGACTGAATATACGATTGGCTCACTGACTCGGCAGTCAGTATTCACTGAGCTCCCTCGAATCAACCAACCCAACGACCACTTCTACTCAGCCTCTCTTTCCAGCTCCATTCTCTGCTCTTCCCCCCCCCCCCTCCTCCTTCTTCTTGGTCTTCTCCCTCCTATTTTCTCGTCGCCAGCTCACTCGCTCATTCTTTTTTCCGTCTCTACTGTACACACTGCGGCTCAGTTACTCGTGGCTTTTGCCACCACCACATTCCTCCTCGCTATACTCCAAGTTCCAAAACCCAGGTGCGTACATTCCTCTTAGAAAGTTAGGACACCCGAACTCCTCATTGTTTTTCGACAGAGTCGACAACTTTTTCGGAACATCGGACGGAAAATATCAGCAACTCTGATAAACGCTGCTTATTTTGTTGACATTGGATTCTTCGTCAAGTATTATTTTCACCGAAGATTTATGATTATTTTTCGCGTTTCGTTGCACGTCTTAAAAATCCTCCGATCTACTGAATATATGCCTCGAAATATCGTACTCGGTAGTTGAAACTGATGGTCCCATCCTCGGAGTTGAATAAACATTTTTTTTGCATCTCACTTTTGTTTCCTCGAATCTGTAGAACCGGTTTTTCTATTTTATTTCACTTTTGAACATGTTTTTTCACGTTTTTACTTGCTTTTGGTTTTTTTAAATGCACTGAAAAGAAAATTTTGTTAAAAAAGATCGATATTTTGTTGAATACGTTCGACTAAACGTTTTTTCGAAAAATCACGAAAACTTTGTCATTCCAGCAAAAAACATTCTGGAAAATCTTTTCGGTAAGTAAATTTTTGTCATTCCAATCGTAAATTCTGCTGACAGTTCCGTTACAATGAAAAATATTGTCGAAATAACGAAAATTTTGAAATGATCCCAAAATATTTTGTTGGCCGTATTCAACAAAATATCGACGTTTTTTGACAAAATTGAATTTTCAGTGTGGGATCATGGAGTCTGTATTAGGAATACCATTTTTAGAATTTCCAAATTTTTATACGATTCCCCTTCGACTTGTCATTTTTCTTTATCGTATTGTCTGAGACTCGAATCTCGTGATATCTTTGCTTCGTAGCCAGAGAGAATTGGAAAAAATCATAAATTATATTCTTTGCCTTGAGTTTGCAGACTTGAGTGTGATAAAAAAAAATCTATTTCTCGTACATAGAACAAATTTTATTGGATTACATTGAGTTAAATGTTTTTTTTCCTCATGATTTTTTGGAAATCAGACTTCGTCGTATCCTGACAATGTGCGTTTTGTTTTTTTTTTCATACAATTCGGACACTGAAAAGAAAATTTTGTTGAAAAAGATGGAAATTTTGTTGGATACGTTAAACTAAACGTTTTTACGAAAAATCACGAAAATTTTGTCATTCCAGCAAAAAACATTCTGGAAAATCGTTTTCGGAAAGTAAATTTTTGTCATTCCAATCGTAAATTTTGCTGATAGTTCCGTTACAATGAAAAATATTGTCGAAATAACGAAAATTTTGAAATCATCCCAAAATATTTAGTTGGCCGTATTCAACAAAATATCGACGTTTTTTGACAAAATTGAATTTTCAGTGGAAAGATGACATTACGTTGACGTGTTATTCTTATCCGCATCGCTACTTCAGTATTATTCAATTTATTTGGAAGGAAAAAAAAAGATATGCATTTATTTATTTATTTGGATTTGCGTATTATCATAAATTTTTCACACGTTCTCGTGTCACGGAAAACGAGACACGGTATCAGCGCAAGTTTTTGTTCCGGAAAAATTGAACGAACGGGTTTTGTTTCTCCGGGTGCAGTGACGATCTGTCGACGAAAAACCAATCGCACGTTCGTTTTTTCTGGGAAAAGTGGGTCAATCGCTGTATTTATTTGTTTAGCTGACTTTTTCAACTTTTAAGATCACTTTGACAAACGATTCGTCGATTTCTAGTGCATACAGCAGCTGCGTTGCTGTCACGAGTGCTCGTTTCGAAGGTATTTCACTTTTCGGTATTTTTCCTATATCATCGAGACACTGCGACAGCAGAAAACGGCGTCATTCTCCTTACTCGGCAAAAGTGTGTGCGAAACTGTACAAAGCCTCGACAGTCGTTGTCGTCAAATATGGAAATATGAGGCGAATGCCTCTCGCGAAACACCCAACGATTGTATACCCGTGACAAAAAGTTTTTTGTTTTGTTTTCGTCAACACTCTCTCACACTGCTTGCCGATTTACTTACCGTCTGCAGGACACAGCGCCTCGCGCCATGTTTAGCCGCCTTGCACGTTCGCTAACCTGGCGCGCACCCAGCGGGCGCCGCGGAAATAAATAAACACGAAACAAAGACGTAATTTTGCGGGCCCATCGTAAACATACACTCGCAGTTTCGCACTCGGCCGTTGCGCGCGATACACTCGGAAGTTCGGTCTCTCGGAAATTCGAATGTTTCGGTTCAAATGCGGAATTTTCAGTGATAATTTATTCCTTTAAAGTAGAAAACGCCTTTTATTTCTTTCGACGTGTGTTTCAAGCAAATTTCAAGCTTCTGACCTGCAAATCACAATAACAATGACACTGAAGTTCGCGACGTTGGGCTCTAACGAAAAAAAAAATCGTTTTTATATAAATTGTTTGTTCAATTTTAAAAACCATGACAATCGTCGTAACGATTTCGTCTTTGGATGCTAAAAAAATTGAGTTTCATTGTCCCGATCAAATATTGCGTAAGAACGATGAACTTTGTTGAAGAAAAAAAACAAAATTTCGTCGCATTCCAACGATGCAAACTTCAACGTCGTCAATAACAGCAGTTTTTTTCGCGTACTCGAAAATCTTCAAAGTCGTGAGTTTTCAATATCGTGTGAGTTCAAAACTGTGTCCAGAGCGCGGGGGCTTTTCGATCTGAACTGCTGGCATCAGGAATTCGTCAAAAATCGAAATGTCAAGGTAAGAAAAAAAACTCGAGGTGTTTTTTACTGCACGAAAGTGAATAACTGCGAGAAAAAAAAATAATTTTTCGGCGAAAATATTAAAATTCGAGAGATTGAGTGTAATTTTTGCAATGACGCGTTTTTTCGTCCTTAACCCTTCGTGGTCACACTTCCGCCAACACACTGGGTTGATTCTACCCAGTCCATTTTCGAACCCGTATTGTGACCAATCTATCGGCCTGAAAATTCTCAAAAAATTACTCAACAACCCTTGGACATTCCAGTTTAGATACGAAAAACTTTCCTGAAAGAAATCCAAGGCTAACATTTTTTTTTAAATGCAAAGTGAAGAAAAAAAACGGGTAAAAAAGTTTTTTCACTAAAATAATCGTCACTTTGTGGATTTTCAATATTTTTGCCTAAAATTTGGACCCGATATTCGTCGGATCTGGTTCTTTTGTGAAAAAAATAGTAGGATAGCGCGCGTTTGAAAAAAACATATTAATTCCGTTATTGGAAGTGGGTTGATTTCATAGTGGGTTTTAGAGATTTAGCGTTAGCGGCGGTAATACTTATCGCCGCCAACGCGCAATGGACACTACAAACTGTCGTTAAATGACGATTACAGCCCCATTAATTACCGGGAACTAGGAGACATTTACGTCAAAAGTTGGTCACTGGGTGGATTCTACCCAGAGTGACCACGAAGGGTTAAACGTGACCCAGATTTCTCGGCACCAGAGAAAAATGACTGCAGAATAAGATCGAGCTGGGGAATGAGGAAATCGTGAATGAAAACATCGAAAATCATTGGAAACGGTTGACAAGTTCTTTATTGATTATTTGCTTTACTAATTTAATGAATTAGTATTTAAAAATTGAGTATTTTCTCTGTCGGGACGAGCTCAGCTGGTCGATGCTACGATCTGCAAATAAGCCTTGATGATGTCTGACGGGAGCAGTTGTTTTTTGGGTAGCAATTTGTCTACATCGATAGTTTTTCCATTTCTGAGCACCAAGCGGGAAAACTCGTTTCGAGCTTCAATTACAGCGCACAGCACATTTTTGAGCTTTTCCTTAGAGAGAAAAGAAAGAGTGCAAATGAAAGAAAACGGAAGAGCAATTTTATTTTCGTTGCAATGTAAATTCGAAAAAAACGTTTAATGAATTTTCTTCTCGACTCAATTATTGTTCAACGTACTTCGGCTCCATTGTAATTGACAATTCCAATGCAGCTGGCAAAGCCTTTGCCATGAGTGAAGTACCCGAGTTTCCTCCTTCCAAGGCCAAAGCAATAAGGTACTTCGTATTTTTTGCATAGTCCCACAAGGTCATTGAGAGTATCGTCCAAGCCTCCTAAAATTTCAATTTCTTCAAATTGTAGCTGCGCGATTTTGAGTTTTATGATTTTTTTTATTCGTTTTTAACTTTGTTAGATCGTTGCGTAAACTTGGGGAATTATTCAGTTGGATTTTATTTCTGTATCGAATGCCAAAATAATTGCCTGTGAATAAAATTTCTCGCTCTTCAAATAATCGCTGGATCGCTACCTTTCGATTTTGTGTTTTACGATTTTTCGATTCGTCTTTAATTTCGTTATGTCGTTGCGCTTTTATATCAAACTTTGGCAATTATTCAGTTGGATTTTATCTCTGGCTCTTTAAATAATCGCTGGATCGCTACCTTTTCCTTGCACTTTCTCAAGATCCGTAGCAATGACAACGAATTTGATTTTCTTGAGGTGTTTGCTAACTTGTTTGATGCCTGCGTAATATCGTTGTCTGTTTCTGCCTTTGTCGCTGTCTCTTTCAAACATTTTTTTCTGCATTCTCAACATTTCGACGAGAAAAACATCCAAGCAAGTCTTCAATTGGGAAGTGACAGTATTCGTGCAGTATCTGCGAACCAGCAAATTTGTCATTTCGACAGAAACGATTGTTTCTTTCGGCGTTCTAGTGTTAACAGGAAAACTAGCGATTTCGAGCAAACGAGATGCTCCGGCAATTTGGTAAAGCGCGGGACTCACTCTCGAAATTTATTGGAAAATGGCATTCGGCATGGATCGATTTTGACGCACGTATCGTCGACCGATCCGCTCGGTTTATCACAAATTTCTAAGCTCTCCGTTGCTCGCATCGTATCGACGTCTATAAATCCTGCGTTGCGGACAATTGTGTCGGTATTTTCTTCCTTTGTCGGTTTCCCCTCGATTTTTACACCGATCGACATGTTTTCCATCTGCTCGTGCAAGTCTGGATTGAAAATGACATTTTCTTCGACGATGCTGATTTCCGGAGTGTGCCGGTAATTCGAGCTCATACACGTCAAGGCCGACATTTTTTCCAGCAGCTCGCCGTCGTCCTGAGGCACAACGTCGATCCGCAATCGATCGAAATTTATCGTAGATACGTCGTCGCTTTGAATGGGATTGACGATTACTTCGCAGATTCTGTGGCCTCGAGCTCTGGCGCGTCTTTTAGCGAGCCTCTCGTGCAAAATTAATCCCTTGAGTTTAGACGGCTTTTTTTTTTCTGTCATTTTGCTTTTGGACTTGAGGAATAATCTCGTCAATGCCCGTTCCAAGTTGACGTCGACTCGCGATTTGCATATGTCCATCGTAATGTTTGCTACCTGATTCAGTCCCAGAGCCAGAGCCGGCAAGATCTGTTGCTGAGAGAGAAATAAAAAGTGCAATCAATACTCGAGACTCGATAATGTCATCGAATTTTAGAAATTCTGAAAAATTTTCGGAACTGAATATTTTCGATACGATTCGACCAATTAAAAAAAGTTCCTGTCGATTTATTCTTGCCATCGTCGTGCAAACGCTGACAAAGTTTTTTTTGTGATTAGTCGAACGAAAACGGAGAATTTTCGTTTTGAAAATTCGAGGTGACTGATTCATAACCTCAAAATGACTTTTTTGTTTGATTGACTAAAACTTGATTATGTTGGGAAAACTAACCTCCAAAGTCCTTCCGAAATCGATTTCGATGGATTGGTTTCTGCTGGATTTTCGAATATATCGCCTTTGGGACCGCGCGGGGAAATGTTCGACGACAGCCAGCTGATTGCATTTCGGTCGGACGGTGTATTTTCTGTTGATAAAAGTTTCGACGAGTTCAGGAAAATCGAGGCGTTCCAGAAGCTTCTGGCGATCATGATCGTACGAGGGACTGGATAAATCTTCACAAAACCGAGGAGTTCGATGACGCAGTTGTTTATTATTTTGATCGTTTCCATTCAAAGTCCCTTGCAGCCTGGGTAACGTCAATCTTGGCCATTCGATCTCGTCGTCCTCGCTCACTCTCGTTTTTCCATTATCCCAACAATGACGATTCATCTTGAGCGACAAAAACTCGATTCTCTTTTCTTCGATTGAGGTTTTTTAATCAAACAAAAGAGCCTGCTTCGTTGTTATTTGTTAATAAATCAGCGACGATTTATTGTCACGCGTTCGCCATATTGATTTGCAAAACGCGCACCATCGACTGCAATTCTCGGAATTAATTTCTTTCGGGTCACTTTCACTTTTACGCCACTGCTCTGATCAGCAAAGGTCGATGATTTCGAATGTCAAAAGCGCGATACGAATTTATCGTTTACGAAAACAAAGTACGAATTTGACAGCAGCGAAGAATTTGCCGATGGAGCTCACACTCGCAACTGAATTTACTGAATACTGAACAATGAAACGTTCGAGATTGGAAAATGCGAGAATCTTTCCCGAAACATCCACCAACATACGACAGGTGTGGCGCTGCGTCCGCGGTCTTTTGTCTCTTTATCGTTAAAGCAGGAATCGCGTTAATCCCGACCGAAGATACATTGCCGAGGAATTTAGCGCGCGCTGGTAATTGCCAAGTACGAGTCAAGGTTACCGACAGACGTATAAGAAAAAAACTGAATTATCGTGTCACACGTGCACTTATTTTCTGATTTTCAAACCCGCTAACGGCGCGCTAAAAGTTTTCCCAAATCTGCTGTGTGCCTCGAATTTCCCATACTTTTCCTTAGCCCTCGGGCCAAAATACTGCGCAGTGACTGTGGGCAAAAATGTATAATAATATTAATTAAAAAAACAAACAAAGATGTCGAAAAATTTCCAGCCTTAAAAATAAACTCCTGCGTGAGGGGAAAAAAAAGTTTTTTTTTCTAGGTAAATCGTAATGCGCAGGGAAAAGAAAGAAAAATTTGGTGCTTTTTTGTAATTCCGTGATATTTCGAAATCCTGGATAACGAAAACTGTCGTGATGAAGAAAAATCCGAGGAGCCATTCACTACCCAAATTGTGACACAGTGATTGCTGATTTCACTTGATTTCAAGACAATTTTTGATAATTTTTTGAAATCATTAATTTCAAGTGATTTCATGAGAATATTTTAGTGAGTTCACGATTTCATATATGACTCCGTGATTTCAACGTGAGTTCAAGAGCAATTTCAATATCATCGCGCGCTCCCCAATATTAAATTGAAAATTTTCCGGTTTTTTGTGATAAGGATCGTAACAAAGCTACAAATCTTCGTTCTGATCCAATATTTCCTTTCAAACATCTCTCACGTACGTTTCCTCTTCATTATTAATAGTTTTTGGTATTTTCCATTCAAAAGCGACTGGATGATCCCTTTTGCCATCCATTTGCTTATGTTGTGATTGCATGTGAATCCACTGATTGCATATGACTTTACATGATTTCGAAAAAAAAACATGTGAAATCAACGAAATCACATTTATTTGATTTCACTCGACTTCCGCCGATTTCAAATGATTTCCAGCATGATTTCATCCACCAGTGACACAGTGACTTCAAAAATGAGCAGCCCCTCGAAAAAATCGGCACGATGTTGAAGTTTGCATCGTTGGAATGCAACGAAAGTCTGTTTTTTTTCGAGCAGATCTCAAGATTCTTGTTAGATATTTGGTCAGGAGAATAAAATGATGTTTTTTGAGGATCCAAACGCAATATCGATACGAAAATTTTCAAGGTTTGGAAAATTTAACAAATTATTAATAATAAAAGTATTTTTCGTTGGACTCGAACGTTGCGAACTTCAGTGTCACAAATCGGCGATTTATTGGGTTTTTAAGGCTTTCCGTTGCTCATAACCTCGAAGATGTTGAACTGTTATGAAAAATGATAAAATTTGCAACGATCGAGATGTATAGAGTGGAGCAGGTAAAGCGTGTAGGAGAGTCAAGTGCATCGAGAGCTTTTATGGCATCGGGCGTCCATAAAAGGGTGCTCCATGCATATGTAAAGAAAACGAAAAGGGCTTCGTAACGACACTGCGGCGCGTACGGGAGAGATCGAGCGATCGGAAAGGCTTCGTATACGTACTTATGAATGTCCGTCTGTTTTATATAACCTCGTTTGTGTCACCGCGACGACTCGTGTCGGCAACACGCGCTCCTACGTATTTAATATCTACCTATATGGGATCGCCTCGCTCTGTTTGCTATTATAATTCATAACTCGATTACGCAAACGTTCGCTCGCACCTGCGAGGTCTCCTCTGCCGCACCAAATTAATTCTGATATTATTTCCTCGTGTCCCACGCCCTAATGTGCGAGCAAATTTATGAAAATTACTCTTAAACGTCAATTTTTTTTTTTTTTTCACGACTTTCGTGTCGGATTCGAGGCAAAAATATCGTCAAGCATGAAAATTCCGCTGACAAAATTGATTCCAATTCTATTTTTGCTATCGCACGTTCGATACGAACGAAAAAACAAACAATTATGGGGAATTTTTGGGACGAACGTAAAAACGGACGTTTTTGTTTGTTTATTGAATTTTCAAGTTTTCGTTCGAGCGCGGCAATGCAGTTTGTGCAAAACGACGCTCGTCTCTCCTGATGCTTTTTCTTCGCGTCGTTTGCTGGTTATAACAACAAGAGAGACCTGTCAATTACAGCCAGAAATTCGCAAGAGTAGGAAAGTTTTGAATTCGCTGAATCGGCAATCCGGGCACGCTCCCGCTCGATCGACCGATAATAATAAACCGTCAATAAGCCAAAAACGTCTCGCTGACGCGCTGACGGCAAACTTAACCGTTCGGAAGTACCGGCGAGGTCAAAATTCACCTGAATCAAATTTCAATTGCTTGAAAATAGTTCAGTCGCTGTAAAATCGATTTTGTGTTTGTAAAAAAATGTTGGAATTTCGATTTGACCGAATTTTACGAAAAATTCGATGAAAAAATATCAAATTTTTTTGCAGAATGAAAATTTTCATCACGAAATGATTGGAGGCTGAGAAAAATGAGGAAAAAAAAATGAAATAATAAAATATTATGTATTTTTGCTTCCTCATGGAGGAAGCTTTGTGACGGTGAACATTTTTTTTTTCGAGTTTTCAATGTCAATGTTCTTAAAATGTCCCAAAACGTCCAAAAATCATATTTAGAAAAAATGTCCGGACGTGTGTGTGTATGTGTGTGTGTATGTGCTGGCACTGTAAAATTCAAATTGTTATAACTCGAGAACGGTTTGAGCTACAAGGCTCTAGTTTTGCATAGATGTTAATCTATACCAGCTTTTCGTTTGCTGAGAATTTTGTCCGGATCGCTAGAAAAATTCAAATTCTACAGCATTTTGAAATTTTCAAAAAAATGGTGTCACCGCTCTAACTTTCGCAAATTTTAAGATTTATTACTAATTTTTTTTTTATAATTAGAGTATCATAATAGGAAGGTTGGTATTGAATGTGGGAAATATCGGTTGAGCGGTTTAAATTTTATGGGTTTTTGAATTTTACGAAAATATTAGTTTTTCGAAAAATCGTTTTACCGTGCATCTTGAGCACCATGAGGAAGCAATTTGCAAATTTCAATTTTTCCAAATTTATTTGCGTCTCTTTATGAAAATTCAGACGAAAACTGGGTGAAAAATAAATAAAAAAGGGCGATATAGTGATGAGATGATATTATTTATCAAACAAGCCGGATGCGAGGGCCTCTTAAGCGACTACTGTTACCGCTAATCGCCGACTTTTTGCAGACTTTGGTGCTCGGTTGCTCGTGTTTGTGGCAAGCTCCGAACACACATACGTACGTGAGGACAAATCGCGTTCGAGAGAAGAATCTCCAGAGTGAACCTATAGTTGAGCTCTGCGCGATACACAAGTCGCTGCGGTAATTAAGAGATTAAACTCTGTTGCCTGACACACTGCCGGCGGGGAAGCATTGGTTCCCTTCGCCCTTTCCCTCTCGCTCGCTCCCGCTCAGGGCTATCGCGTTACTCGAGTATATTAAAAAAAATCCTGTCCAGAAGTGACGTTCGGTATAAAGTTGGTCCGAGAGGCGAATAAGAAGTTGTAGATTTTTTTTTTGTCGTTGGAAAACGATCTGCTCGCATTAAATCGACCACCCCGCGGGAGTTTTTCCCTTCTCGTGATATTTCGAACTAAATAAGTGAATTGCAACGTCGGTCACGTAAAACAAAGCAGCGAGAACCAATGAATAGTTAAATTTACAGTTTATGTTGAACTCTACTGAACCGTAAACCGGATGGAAACTCTTTTTCAAAGGGTCCGACCTTTGACCCTTAAAAACCGCGATATGGAGCATCGTGTGTGTGTTTTTTTTGTTATTTTGTATTTTATTATACACACACATTGTTCCGGGGCGTATCGAATCGTCGGGGTTGCTCCGAGTGCGAGATTTTTTTGTGTTTGTTATTCTGCGCTTTAATTGATTCAATCGGTGAAAAACACGAAGACGGGTGACCCCCACAGGCGCTTTTTCTCTCCCTTTATTTTTCTCTTTCCCTTTATTCCCCGCCTCCTATTTTGGGCTTTCTCACTTGCTCGCTCGGTCCGAAAGAATGCGTTTCTCTTGGTTCGGGGCACGTTCCTACCGCACGGATTCCAAACCGCGCTGGGTGTAATGAGCGAAAAGCCTACACGGGAGACTGAGAGCGACCAATCCTGGCGATAAAATCCGGATAAGAACCCCCCGGCGGTCCAGTTAGTCAACCGCCCTGCGCGCGTTTTCCTCTTTCCTTTCACGTTCAATACATTTGTATAAATCACCAAAAACACCATTACCGACGTTCCCAACAAAACTGCCCAGTCTCTACGCGACTGTGCGCATCAAACGATTGCAAAGTAAAAAAAAAAAACAATATTTTCTGCTCATATTTTCATTTGAATAATTTACAGACTCTGGAAAGAGAAATTTGGCAAACATTACACAAAAAGTTGACGTTACCAATTGAATTTTTCCTTTTTTCATTCAGTTGACGCAAAAATTATCATCCTGGATCGAGCAGCCATTTTTTTGTGGCCGAAAAAACTTTTTATTGTGACAGTCATCGTGGAAACATCGTGAGAAAAAATTTCTTTCATTTATGGACCGTCAAATTCTTCATTTTTATCAATTTTTTCATTTTCCTATTTGTTGTTTTTTTTTACTTATTTATTTATCGTTTTTTTATGGTTCGAGTCATCACACGCAACAAAATGATTTATTGATGGTTTCCAACTGGGAATTTGTTTGATTTTGGTGATTTTTTAAAATAAATTGTTGACCGCGACGGATTTATTTAAATTTTTGCGATTTTGAAATATTTTTCACGACTTTTTGGAGATTTATTTCATCTCTGTACAGTTTATTTACTGCAACACCCCATAACTAAGTATTCGAGGGTGTTTTTCATGGTAAAAACGGTGAATTATGCTCGGAGGTCCACGTGCGAAGGGAGAATCGTGGGTTTTCCATTCTATGAAGGAAATAAAAGTTGTCAACTCTCTTTGAGGTTTTGCGAGAGTCAATTTGGGAGTTTCGTGAATTCCTCAAAGCTCCGATCTTTTTGCCCCTGTTTTTTGCGAGCCTTTTGCATTTATTTTGTTTCGGTGTGTTCGCTGGCAACGCGAGTTGTTTGTTACCGTTGAAAAAAGAGTAACGCCGTTTTTTTGGCCGTTATATTAGCGTCTCGGAGCTGCAAGCAAGAAGGATTTAAAACGTGCGTGGGAGCAGCATCGAGAGCGTAAAAGAGTAAAGAGATTTTTTGCTCCTTTTTCCAGCAGTTTTTCCACGTTCGCTCGTTTTCCGTTTGACGTGTCGTATCCGTTAAAAAATTCTTGTCCCTGCACAATTTTTCAGCGTCGAAAAAAAGACGAAAGAATCGGTCATTCCGGAAGCTCGGAGTTGGGCTGACGACGGTCCACGTTGTACCGGCGGTGCAGCCCGTTAGAGGTTCGCAAAAAAAAAAATGAGCAAAAAAAAAGAGAACGTTCGAGTCTTTTACCAAAGTCGTCGCTCCTCGTGTGCCACCGACGGCGCGTCAATTTCTCCGTTTTTTTTCTCTCGCCCCGTTTTTTGTTCGATAAATTGCGGCGTGCAATAAATTCTCGAGCTCGCGCCGTTATGCATGAAAAATCTTGACTTTTAGCGTTTTAACCCTTTTTTTCCTCGGGATGTTTCTCGCCTTCCGCTTTTTTTTTTTTGCACATTCGTTTTTGGTCCTCGGACCGTTTTTACGGTTTTTTCCCCGTTTTCTATTCCGTTTTTCTCATTCAAACGAAACTCGCATTTTTACGCAGTTACAAGAACCATTTGTGCGGAGAAAAAAAATATTTCCCGCAAAACGTGTCCACTGTTTTTACCCATTCGCCATGGGAAAGAGAGCAAAAAACTTGACCGTACTTTTTTCTCTTTAAAAAAAATTACTGGCTGCTGATTTTTTCCGTTTTTTTTTCATTTTTCACTTTAATAAAGAGAAAATGTGTGGATACCCTGGAACTAATTGACAAGGATGTCGCTTTTTTATTGCCACTGCATTTTACACGGAAAAATTACGGTTTTTTTTTGTTCATATGAAAAAACGTGTTTCGTACATGGAAAAATAAACTTTGAAGAATTCAGCCCGTTCAGCTTGGGCGATCAATCGACAGTCGAGTTTATGCGAGAAATCAATAACAAAATTAAAACTGAGGAAAAAACAAAATCGTGAAATTCAGTGACACAAGTTTTTATCAATAATCTTCGTGTATTTTTGATGCAAGACGTTCACAAACTGTTTTGACGGGTTACCCTATGCCTCGCGGAGATAAATTTGAGCGAGATAAATCGCCAATTTGTAAATACAAACAACTGCCTCGATGCGAATGGAAGAAATGTTTTAATTTATCGTCAAACATGATTGATTGGTGAGCGATTTTAAAAAATTCATCATTTCAAGTAGCAATAAAGCTTTTTCGTCCGTGAAACTGATTGAAGATGCTCGCGGCATTATCAGCGCGTTTCTTTAATGCTTTTTGGCTCTTTCGTTTCATAATTTAGCTCTGTTTTCTGACCCACTGACCGCATGCTGCTCCAGACAGAATGGAAGCCAAGAATTCACCATTAAGCGTTTAGCTCCTCAACCGAGCGTTTGTATATATAGTATACACGCATAGTAAATAATTGAGTAAGAAATATGACTACGACGGCAGATCGACGGGACATGCCAAACAATCAATTGGAAAGTATGTTTGCCTTTCAGTCTCCAAGACGAGCTTTCACCGGCTCATTTCTCACTTTCCACGTTTGTTTTCTTCTCTTTTTTTCTCCCCGAGAAAAATACGCTTCGGAGATTCTGCAATGCAGTCCCGTGTCTCCAAAATCCGAGACGAAGCGTTCGTGTCCACACGGAGAAAAATGGGGCCTCAAATTCTAAGAGCCGATGCTAGAAAATCTAGCAGTTTGCTGCCACTTCGGCTAGATTTAGAGTTCTTGTTAAGGAAGGGTAAAAATAATTCTTACACCGTATAGTAAAAATGGTGCATGCAATTCGCAACTAAGAAAATATAATGCCTGCATATTACATTTGAAACCATTCTCTTTACTATTACACGCTATATTCTCAGATTGATTACTATACGCATAGCATAAATCTTGAGCGGATAAATAGATTCCACTATACGCATAACACGAATCTCCATAGTATAGCAAAAAATATCACGAAGTTGTTAGTAAAATGTGACTCTTTACACTGTACTTTTTGTAGAATACTGGATAGTAATTGTTCCAATCCCACGGGCAAAATATTTTTTGAGTTCGACCAAAAATCGCAATATGGCGAATGAAATGTATTATTTGTATCAGTTTACGTGCCATATCGTTGGTTATAATTTAAATGCCTTCATTATTGCTATACTATAATTATAATTTTTATCGACCAGTCGATACTTTTCAATATTTTTTGATTTTTTTTTTTAGAAGTATAGTGTTAATTTTTAGAAGCTCAGTATTAATTCCTAAATCCAAAGCCCCAGTTTTCTCCATGTAGCCGAACTGGCAGCAAACTACTAGATTTCTAGCACTGGCTCTTACAATTTGAGGCCCCATTTTTCTCCGTGCATGAACGTAATAAACTGCCATATTTTTCGTCATATAATTTGCCAAATCATCCAATTTTTCTTTTCGTTTCATTCCTCATGACCGAGTGATTTTCACCTGATGAATTTCCTGTCACCGATTTTTGGGCACTCATTGGCAACGACGGTTTCGACATTTAATTTTCGTTTTCGTCAAAAAATAAATTCAGGGCCTTAAAATTGTGATAATTTACTACGAAAAACGTCTCTACGCCTTGGGTCAGATTGACCCGATATGCACTTGAAGGAGACACGCGTTTAGGAAGGCTTAAAAAAACGAAATTAATCGTTCGTTTGTTTCGATTCAATTTGACTGGTTCGTCGTTCATTTTGCAGGACCAGGACTTTCCGTTTCGAAATTGTGTTTGAATTATATGAATTTGAAGAAAAAGGAAAATGACGATGAAAGGCGGAGAAAAGAAATAGAGAGCACGAGAAAGAAAGCCCGTAAATTTGAAAGACTGGTTCGGCTGTAAAGATACGATGGCGGAGAAGGTTTTGAGGAAAATAATAAAATTTACCTACACTCTCGTGTTCGTGCACTCTTAGAATCAGCCTTGTGTTGTATATTTACACACTCACATAATGTAAGTGCGCCTGTTGGACTCTCGACAGTTTATGCGAAACAACACGCAGCCAGACCACGGGGAGCTAATACTCAACCATGCTTAACTTCATCCCCGCGATCTCTTCACTTTGGCTTTTCGCTTTCTCCCCCTTCCCTTCCGCTTGCTTCGTTGGTTTTGACCGTAGCACCATCTTTAAAATTTCTCTTTCTTTCCCAAACCTCGAGTCAATTTTACAAACCCGTTTTCTCATTCGTTCGGTGAACGAGCCACTGGACATGTTTGGGTCGCCCGGCCTTTTAGACTTGGACCACGTATTACGCAATTCTGGACCGACTGGCCACCCCCGAATCCCCACAAAACGAACATCGAGATAAATATTCAACTTTATTTTATTTCGCTTTGCACTTTTCGAATCTTCACAATAAATCGGGGTGTAGGGATGAAATTTTGTTTGTTTTCGTTATGTTATTTTTATTTTTTAAATGTGCAAAGTTTAGCGAGGCTCTGCGACCTTAAAAATCATCCTAGGAGAAAAACCCTAAGAACGAAAGTTGACGGGAATGTAATTCCCTACAAATTTGGTTCTGTTCATTTTGGCCCTAAAGTCAAAAATGAGTGAGTTATTTATATTTCGCCGATTTTGGTAAATTTTTTTCGGGAAATATTGATCGTAGAGGGAAAATGTTCATGACCAAAGTTGTAGAGAATCAAATTTCCCACAAATTCAGTTATTTCAACTTGTAGTCAAAAGTTGCGATTTTTTTTTTAGTTTAGCGATTTCAACCGAACTGGTTCGACATTCTTTATCGTTTTATATCGAATGCAAACATCATTAAAAGAAAATTGAAATTAATCTAGCGCCTGTTTGTCAGCAGATTCATTTAAAAATATAACGATACCGTTTTTATACACACAAAAATCTCGGAATACTTGGAGCAAAATTGAAAATGACAGTTTATTTTTGACGCACAAGGCAGCGAACGAGAGAGATGCGAAAAGAGCAGGGAAACGATTGGTGGTACACGGAGAAAACGAAGTCGAAAATTCTTAGGAAATATACTAGGAATCCAGTTACTTATTGTTGAAAATTATAGTATTTTGAGGACAGTTCGGAAATTACAGCAACATCTCGAATGGCAGTGCGACAAATCGTTCTAAACAGCATAGTAAAACGTAATCATCAGATTAAAACCGATTTTACAATTTAGCATGGCAATTAAAGAAAATCGCAATGGTCATGGTAAACAAAACAATACGTGTGATAAAATTTCACACATGTTCGATATATATTCATATTGGGATAATCGAATTTTACTATGTCGACGTTTAAAATTTGAGATATTCTCACTCATAACTGAATTCTTATCTGACATAGTAAATTGTTCATGAAAACAAACCTGAAATTCATTATCGCGTGCATTACTGTTTCTTATTCATATAGAACTGTTTATAATTCATGCTAAGAAAAATTGTAAGTGTTGAAAAATACTATGCTGTTTTGCAATTGGTGCTACGATTCTTTTGCTTCTTAAACTTCGTATAGGACATTTTCCCAAAACATTTTATTTCTTACTAAACAAAACGAATCCGTTTTCTCCGTGTATATACGGGGTCGTATAATTTTATAGCGAAGGCCAAATTCGACAAAAGGTGCGGTATAACCCGCGAGAAACGGCGCGGTCTCTAAGGACCGTTGAAGAATACGAATACCGGAAGAAAACACGTCGAGGAACAATCGGATGCCCAGATTTTCGAAAAACACTAAATTTTATTGCTGCTCGAGGTCCAACGCAAAAACTACGAATACGGCGTATTATCCGCGTGCATGCGGTAAACCAAAAATCGTTTCAGCAGCTACCGCAGTACGGCTCTGTGCCCGTGGTAAATATATATATAGATATATACATAGGGCCAAACTGCACCCTATTTTTAGTTTCGAGATATACTCGTCGTTGTTGCTTAAGAAGAAAGTTTTTCTTGGGGCATCCCGTCCACGTAAGCCTGCAATTTCGTCATCACCGTCTCTCCAGCCTGTCGAGCAATGCACTAAATCATCTTTCTGTTACTCACCGCACTCTCAATTCATTTTTTTTCTTATTTATTTATTGGTTTATGCCTTGTTGACCGATTTCTCCTTGCCGCAGACTATTTTTATTCCCCTTTGCCTATTCTGCTCCCTCACTTACATAATGCAACTTTGACAACGTTCCTTTACCCTCATTATTTTACAGCATGTTTAGGTCTTTTTCAAAATATATTTCAAGATGACTCTGAAGTTTGCATCGTTGCATTGCAACGAAATTCATTTTTATCTTTGACAAAAATAATTATTCAAGTGCAGAATTTAATTACGATAATAAAATAATCCATTTTCGCCATTCGAAAAGCATATCGGCTCAAAAAATTTGGATGACTTTGAAAATTGAACGAATCTTCATTTTGAATAAAATCCTTTAAGGTCTTTAGCTTTTAACTTGTCGGTATAAAGTTGACGATGTTGAAGTTTTCATCGTTGGATTGCAACGAAGTTCGTTTTTATCTTTGACAAAAATAATTATTCAAATGCAGAATTTAATTACGATAATAAAATGATCCATTTTCGTCATTCGAAAAGCATATCGTTTCGAAAAATTTGGATAACATTGAAAATTGAACGAACCTTCAATAAAATTCAATATTTTTCGATGCATTCCAACGTTGCAAACTTCAGCATCAAATTTCAAGGCATTTTTTTGAGCAATATGGCACTTTGCTCCAAATTCAATTAGAGATGACGACGGAATTTGTTCCTAACGAAAAAGTATTCGATTCATCATTTGTTTAATAAAAATATTTGCTAAACATTTTTTTTACTCAACATTCCAGAATTCTCAACGTCTTGTTGACTTTTAATGATCAAAATTTATGCATGATTTGAAAAAAATGATTTTGCTTCGTTGAACGAAGAGTCGTGCAGTAGAAAAACAGTTTTCGTGATTCAATGTCCATGGAAAAGTTACTCGACCTTCCGATCTGTACAGAGAACAATTTGTTGGATTTGCACCGTGCAAATTTAGATTATACGAATAAATAGCAATCTTCGTTATCGCACATTGCGACTGTGCGTACAGCACGTGAATCGATATGCTGTTTATAATGATGCTGAAGCTTGCAACGTTGAAATACATCGAAAAATATTGAATTTTATTGATAATTCGTTCAATTTTCAATGTCATCCAAATTTTTCGAGCCGATATGCTTTTCGAATGGCAAAAATCGATCATTTTATCATCGTAATTACATTCTGCATTAGAATAATTATTTTTGTCGAAAATAGAAACGAATTTCGTTGCATTCCAACGATGCAAACTTCAGAGTCATTGTTTATAACGGAACAAACGTATCAGACGCGTTGCGAGTTCTTGTTTCCGAGGGTATCGAGTAGTTGGCGATGATTATGGAAAAAAATGTCAATATTTTTCAAAACGTTATTTCTTGTGGAAATTAAAAATTTTCTGAAATTCAAAGATAAAAAAATAAAATAAAGTTTATTGAAATTCGTCAGTTTCCCGTTAGTTTTGGGATTCCTTTTCCAATGACACAGCGGAACGGAGCGTTATCAGTTGTTACTTGGTTTGGTTTTGATAAGAGGAAAGAGTTGACAATCTTTTTAAATAGACTCGCGGGACCGTACGTATTGAAATGATGACATGCAGTAAATATTGCAAAGCCCGAATGTCCTTGAGGCATTTTTAACGGCTGCGTCGTGCCGTTGCAGCGATATATGTATATCTAATCGGCATTTCAACTCAATTCCCTTATCTCTGAATAGTGGCAAGTTAGCAATTATAATTTTCACAGACTATTTTTTCATTAAAAAATTTCTACGATTTCTATGAATTTATTTCGAGAATTTGGAAATTGAGACTCTCCCATGATCTATTTTTCTTCAAGCTTTACAGAAGCACATCATGTTCGTGATACTGAAGTTTTCATCGTGGAAATGAACGAGAATAATAATTTTTTTTTCACCATTTTCATAAGTTTTTTTACTCAATCCAATTTTTTTTTTAGTAATTTTGGTTTTTAAATGGCAATAAAGAAGAAAATTTTTGGCTTTGTTACAAAAAATTATCAGTTTTCGTTGCATTCCGACCACGAGAACTTCAACGTCGTAATTTATATTTTTTCTTCATTATTTTGATAATTAATACACTTGTTATTATATTTTAAAAAAAAGCAGTTTTTAAATGGCAAAGAAGACGATCCCATTATCGTAGACAAATACTGTACAGAAATGTTTTGCTCTGCTATAAAAAATCAGACGGTTTCTTATCTGTGAACACACACGTGTCGAGTACAAACGGAATAAGGAAAATTCGTCAACATTCGCCTTGAAAAAGGATATTTTTATGGGAGAAAAAAAACTTATTGACTCTGGAATGAAGTCACGAGCGACAGCGATAAATAATGTGAAAGACGTGCTTCATTTAGACTCGCATTGCGGATGGAGTAGCATCACTTTGACGCGTTGCACATCGCGAGTTTCATTCAGTCACGTTTGCATCGCAGCCTAAAGAACGACTTATCAAAAGTTGACGTTGCTTTCTCGCGTCACACGCAGTGTCTTGGCATCGGTTAAGCGAAAAAACAACTTTTTATTTTTTGTTCATGCGCGGGAAAATTATGGTGATTTGATCAATTAATCGGTACGTTGATTCGAGAAATAATTGCGAGAGCACTAATCATCCAATCGTACGCTTACGAGTGGTCAGTGTTGGGTGTGTCGTGAAAGAAATTGAGACCAGAATAAAAGACGAAATCGTGCGAAACTTTTTCTCTGACGGTTAGCGAATCGACGATTTTTTTATGATTTTTTTTTCCTCATTTTTGCTAAACTATTTCTTTTTTCTTTGCCGCGTTATTACGAAATGGGAAGTTGTTGCATTTGATTACTGTAGAAGAAGAACGACGAGGTCTTGAGACTTTTGGAGTGTAATTATTGATTGAAAATTGATCCAAGCTGCTCGCACACGTAAGCTTGACACT
Source organism: Diadegma fenestrale (assembly GCA_037043255.1). NCBI lineage: Eukaryota > Metazoa > Arthropoda > Insecta > Hymenoptera > Ichneumonidae > Diadegma > Diadegma fenestrale. The sequence goes on along the minus strand of CM073310.1, from coordinate 16,001,323 downwards.
CGACACGAGAAGAGAACAAGAATGGGGCTTGGAAATGAATAACAATTGTTTTGACTCTAAATCACTTATTTCATTTCGGATTTTTCATGATTTTTCACTCGTATTTTTTTAATCGTATTTTGGACTCATTTTTGCTTCCTCATGGAGGAAGCTTTGTGACGGTGAAAATTTTTTTTTTCGAGTTTTCAATGTCAATGTTCTTAAAATGTCCCAAAACGTCCAAAAATCATATTTAGAAAAAATGTCCGGATGTGTGTGTGTATGTGTGTGTGTATGTGCCGGCACTGTAAAATTCAAATTGTTATAACTCGAGAACGGTTTGAGCTACAAGGCTCTAGTTTTGCATAGATGTTAATCTATACCAGCTCTTCGTTTGCTGAGAATTTTGTTCGGATCGCTAGAAAAATTCGAATTCTACAGCATTTTGAAATTTTCAAAAAAATTGTGTCACCGCTCTAACTTTCGCAAATTTTAAGATTCATTACTAATTTTTTTTTTATAATTAGAGTATCATAATAGAAAGGTTGGTATTGAATTTGGGGAATATCGGTTGAGCGGTTTAAATTTTATGGGTTTTTGAATTTTACGAAAATATTAGTTTTTCGAAAAATCGTTTTACCGTGCATCTTAAGCACCATGAGGAAGCAATTTGCAAATTTCAATTTGCAGCCTTTTTTCTGTTTTTTTTTTTTCGGTTTAAATGAAATTTATGAAAAATCGTACACCCAGAGAAAATCATATAAAAAATCACCAATACATTGTAAAATTTTCAATTGAGAAGGTCGAGCGAGTCTCTGACCAAGTTATTTCAGGGATTTTACTGTCTTTGTGAGGAAGATAAAAAAACTGAGTTGGATTAACAAAAAGTATGAGTCCAACTTGTTTCTTTGCATAGGATTTTTGTACCGACAGAGTTTCGATCCGATAAAAATCAAAGCCTTGATCAGCGATGACGAACGAGCAAGAAAAAAATCTCATTTTCGACCATGACTTCTTCGAGGAATTATTGCATCGAGTTGTGAGTGACGAAATAATTCGTAATGTAACGATAAAAAGTCAAGCCCCAGTCACTCAGAAAGGTGATAATTTCATGAGTGAAATGCGGAGATATATTTTGAAGTATTGGTCGATACGAAAAAACTATGTCAACGGTAAATCGGATAAATCGATCGGCCCTGCGATCGAAAGAGAAATGAGCGTAATTGTTAAAATTGAGTTTGACGATCTCGATTCCGATGGGGAAAGAGCTACGCAGAGTGGAAATAATTTTGATACAGAGATACGAGCTTTCAAAACGATTTTACCCAACGCGGAAAAACTGGTGGGATCGTCGATCGGTCCGAAATGTTTGCACGCACAAAAATCAAAGTCTGGTCGAAGTTTTCTCGTTCTCGAGGATCTCACGCCTCTTGGTTTCACGGTTAAAAATCGTCAGACTGGTTTATCGCTTCCCCACGTGATTATGGTCCTCGAGGCGATTGCCAAATTTCATGCAGCCTCGATCGTCCAGTACGAGCAAGTATGTGACTTTGAAAATGATTTCGCATTCACAAATAAATTCGGTCTCGACCGAATTGAATGTTTACAAATTGAATGTAAACAAAATTTCATTTTCTCCCAAAGTTCAGGAACTTTAACTTGAAAAAAAACGTTCGCAGAATCCTGAGCTCGTGAAATCCTTCACCAAAGGAGTTTGGTCGAACGTAACGCCGATTAATTTATTCCGAACGATGGAGCAGACTCTACGAATGGTTAGTGACAAATGTCGTGACTGGCCGAATCCCGAGTATCAAATAATCAGCAAAAAGTTACGAGTACTCGAGGATAAATTTGCCCAAGAAATCGTCGATGCTTCGAAATACGACGAGACTGAATTTTGCGTCCTCAATCATGGCGATTGTTGGACAAACAACATCATGTTCCGTGAGGATAAAAACGGCAAACCGATCGAAGTTCGGCTGGTAAGACTGAGCTCGAGGGCGGAGTTTAAAGTTTTTTAAAAATAAAATTTGCCAAAAATTCAATCTTTAACCCTTCGTGGTCACTCTGGGTAGAATCCACCCAGTGACCAACTTGTGACGTAAATATCTCCTAGTTCCCGGTAATTAATGGGGCTGTAATCGTCATTTAACGACAGTTTGCAGTGTCCATTGCGCCTTGGCGGCGATAAGTATCACCGCCGCTAACGCTAAATCTCTAAAATCCACTCTGAAATCAACCCACTCCCAATAACGGAATTGATATGTTTTTTCAAACGCACGCTATCCTACTATTTTTTTCACAAATGAACCAGATCTGATGAATATCAGGTCCAAATTTTAGGCAAAAATATTGAAAATCCACAAAGTGACGATTATTTTAGTGAAAAAACTTTTTTTCCCGTTTTTTTTCTTCATTTTGCATTTAAAAAAATATGTTAGCTTTGGATTTCTTTCGGGAAAGTTTTTTGTATCTAAACTGGAATGTCCAAGGGTTGTTGAGTAATTTTTTGAGAATTTTCGGGACGATAGATTGGTCACAATATGGGTTCGAAAATGGACTGGGTAGAATCAACCCAGTGTGACCACCGAGATCGGTGGCGGAAGTGTGACCACGAAGGGTTAAAGTTTTTTTTTAAATAAAATTTGCCAGAAATTCAATCTTTAATATTCTCCCATTAAATTGATTTTAAACGTCGAATAAATTTGCAGATCGACTTCCAGCTGCTAGTCTACTCGTCGCCGGTCATCGACCTCTTCTATTTTCTTTCTATTTGTCCTTCGAGCGATATCGAAAGCGATCACGAAGCGTTTTTTATTGTCTATTTGCAAAAATTGAAGCACATAATGCAGAGTTTAAAATGCAAAACGCAGCCACCGACGATCGCGGAGCTTCTTCGAGCTGCGATGAAAAGACGCATGTACATGGTCATGAGCAGCCTCATATTCCGTCCCCGGATCTTCGCAGACAAATCGGAAATCGAAAGCTTCGCCACGCTCATCGAGTCCGGTGTCACCCGAATGAACATTTTCAAGAACCCGGACGTTACCGTTTACTTAAAAAAATCACTTTTGCTCATGCACAGTTACGGTTATCTTGACTAACGCGAATTTCAATCGTTTGTCATTTTTTTTCATTTTTTATGATCAATTCATCCAAACGAACCGCGGAGTCTCTTAAAAATTGTATTTTTCGTGCACTCTACGGAAATGCTCCGATTCGCGAGCCTGCAACTTTTTTCAACCATTGTTTACATTTTTTTTCATACGAAAGAAAAGTTTGCAAGGAATTTTGTCCGAGACACCAAAAGATTTGTTGAAAATTAGTCAAAAGCGCAGAAAAAAAATGGCACGTTTCTAGCCAAAAGTGAATTTAGAAGAAAAGACGAAAAATATATAACGAGAATGAAAAAAAAAGAATTGTCGCCCAGCGAACTCGGTGACAGAGTTTTCAACGAATTATGCCGGAAAATTCGAGTCGTTGAGGTGAAAAGTTTTTCCTCTTATCCGTTTGATCGAACGTATCGAAATTTGGATTTTTCATCAGGATTTCAAGGTGACGATCAAGATAAACCTTTAAACGATGAAGCTCGTGGTATTCGTGCTTTGAACTACGAGTCAGGGATAAGAGAAAAATGTCGTTGTCCAGGCTGGAGTATTTTTGTAGATGCGGAGAAAAGAAACACGTTTTGGAAAAATTGAGGTCGCGCGCATGTCGGGGGTGAAAGTTTGGAAAAATTCTCGCATAAACAATGGGCCGACAGTAGGGAGTTTGGAGGGTTTTCGGTAAACATAAATACTCGGTTGTGTGTGTCTCTCTGTCCTTTTCAGTTTGCGACTGGCACGTTGGAAAATATAGAGGATGAATCAAGAATGGAGAATATTTGATTTATCGTAGGGCAGTAAAGCAGTGGGTAAAACGCTCCTGTGGAGTTGACCTCGGTAACCTACATCGTGAACATGGAAATTGTTGTGGCAAGCCTCGATGGGTGGCGCACAAGTTTTTTTTCCTGCAGTTTTGGTGGACTAGTCCAAGTGAAATGGCCTCCGAAGACGAAGATGGGCAGCCTCGTTGTTTCTGACGCTCCAGCCCTCTCCGGGGTGAAAGATCCTGCATCAGGATCGACGAAAGAAAGGGAAATTTCTCCTCTCGTCTGTTGACCAGCTCAGATCGCAGACTAGAAGGCGATGCGAGAAGGACGAGAAAATTTATGCCGGGCACGAAAGCATCTCGAAACGAATGGAGCAGAGAGAGAGAGAGAGAGAGAGAGAGAGAGAGAGACAAAGAGAGAGAAAGAGAGTTCATATGGAGAGTAAATGTCACGCAGAGAGCCGTGTCAGTCAGTCAGTCAGTCGGTCAGCGAAGGAAAGAGTCTGCAATTGGGGAGGGTAAGAGAGGGGTGGGGAAAGTGTAGAAGAGAAACCACGCACAGTAGCAGAAAAGTTGGCGCGAGCAGTGGTCGCACGCGCAGTAAATCAAAAATGTAGGGACCTAGGAACGAGCGAAACTGGAAGAAGCGACTGCGTTGATGGTTTCCGCGCGCACAGTCCGAAAAGCCATAAAATTTCGACCCGGAAAAATAGAAATCAGTGGAAATTCGGTAGCCCGATCTCTCTTCCTTTTGGCTTGCCACTATGGTGATGGCTTTTGCGGCTGCTCGAGAAAACGCTTCAAAACTTTCCTCCATTCCCGACCCCGACCGTCCACCAGTACACACTATTTCACCTCCGCAATACACTCGAGAAAACTACTAGATAATGGCGCACGAACAAACCCCTCGGCACAGTTGTGGCACTCGCTTCTCGCTCGTTTTCACGGATCCGGGTTACTCGGTCGTCAATGCTCACTAAATTCCGGTAGCCCAGCCACGATTAGTCACGCGCGAACCAGACATCACCCTCCAACAAACGAAACGAGTTTTACACACCCTCGGAATATAAAATCCGAATAATACCTGTACCTAGCGCACTTTCTCACTTTGCTTTCTTACTATTTCACGACTCGTCCTTTCACTCACTATTTTTCGCTTATTGCCAACGACTTTTCTCCATTCCTGCTCGATTTTCCATTCATTACGAATAACCCGCAGGATCGAGTCCGTTGCTTGTTCTCTTATCGAATATCCAAAAGAACATCAAAACAAAATACCGAGGGGCCATTCACTACAAAAATTGTGACACAGTGATTGCTGATTTCACACGATTTCAAGACAATTTTTGATAATTTCTTGAAATCATCAATTTCAAGTGATTTCATGAGAATATTTTAGTGATTTCACGATTTCATATATGACTCCGTGATTTCAACGTGATTTCAAGAGCAATTTCAATATCATCGCGCGCTCCCCAATATTAAATTGAAAATTTTCCGGTTTTTTGTGATAAGGACCGTAACAAAGCTACAAATCTTCGTTCTGATCCAATATTTCCTTTCAAACATCTCTCGCGTACGTTTCCTCTTCATTATTAATAGTTTTTGGTATTTTCCAGTCAAAAGCGACTGGATGATCCCTTTTGCCATCCATTTGCTTATGTTGTGATTGCATGTGAATTCACTGATTGCATACGACTTCACATGATTCCGAAAGAAATCATGTGAAATCAACGAAATCACATTGATTTGATTTCACTCGACTTCCGCCGATTTCAAATGATTTCCAGCATGATTTCATCCACCAGTGACACAGTGACTTCAAAAATGAGCAGCCCCTCGCAAAATACCCCCAACTTTTTCCTCAACGAATGTTTTGGCTCTCAATTTTCGTTTTTCGTCATTTAGAGCCATACAATTTACATAATTCACTAAAATAAAAATAAAATCCATATTCACTGGAATACAACGATTTGAAAAAAGCTTTTGGCTCGGATTGACCCAAAATGCACTTGAAATGTTACTCAAACCTGAAAATTTCGTTGTGTCTTATTTTCATGCATTTTTATAGTCGTTCGTGTCAGTTATTTTGGCATGCAATGAAACTTCCGAGTCAGTAAAATCGTACCGAATGGGCAACGAGCTTTATTGACGTTTTGTTATGATAGTAAAAAAGTGTTACGAAAATAGCGACCATAGATGATTTTGGTGCGAACGCTCCGAACCTTTTCACGCTCCTTCGTAAGAAACCGAAGCACGGCGTGGAAAAAAACGAGGCAACACTTTTTTTCTGACGTAAGAAAAAAAGGTTTAAAGGGGTAGAGATCGCTGATGGACGTGACACCACCAAGTAATATTTGTGGGTCTCAGAGAGACCTGCGATACAAAATATCGAAGCGAAGATGGGGATATTTAACGATCGCGAAAGAAGAGACTCCTAACGTTACGATGATTGTATTACGTTGGTAAATGGTGTGCGGGCGATGGTAGTTGGAAATGTCGGAACTTTTGAGAAAAACGAAACCAACGCGAGACGAAACGGGTGGCTGGTAATCCTGGACATTTGTCAGGTGCGTCAGTGTGATACGAGGAGCCGTCATTTCTTACCTCGAGAAATCCATCACGGACCGCGCGTTGAATGAGTTCTCTTGGTCCTTGTTCGCCCCATCCAGGATTAGGGATTCTTCCGAATGATAAATTCGGCATGTCTTTTCACATCGACTATTATTTTCTCACGCAGAGAAAAAATCGACATCAATAATCTGTAATGTTGGTCTCTCGCCTTTTATCTCCATGCACCATTACCAGAAAAACCCCATGAGCGTCATAAAAGCTGCTTGGGAATATTTATTCGTTCGCATTCCACGATTTCACTCGCGTGACCGTCTCCCAAAAACTCGATTCGACATTTTTCTTATTATTTTATCATTTTCTTTATATTTTCTTGCGTCGTTTGCGTCGTTGGGGTTGACCAAAAAATAGTCACAATTTTTTTAAATTTCACATTCAATTGTCTCTTTGACGTTCGGTTCGTCATTTACAGAAATTCTCATAGACAAATGCTGCGATTTAATTTTTTGGTCCGTTAGAAAAAAAAAATTGATTCCGTTGCATTCCAACGATGCACAAATTTAAAGAACGTACATGGGTCAATTCATGCGGCTCAAAATGCCCATTTTTTCGTGACAATCATTTGCTTCACAAATATTTTCGTTTAACTGTGAATAACGAGAGTACGAGATGTCGAACAATTGGATTAATTTGGCGCAGGAGAAACGAGGATGAAATTAAAATCCTCTCTATTTTTCTGTCAGATCGAGGTCGTGGAAGATGAAAAGTGAATCGAGACGAGTGGCTCTATCGAAAAGAAAGGTTTGCCCTTCGTATAGGGGCGTATTTACGTTGCAGTTGCACTGATATGCTATTTTTCACACATATAATGCATCACTCGCCTATAATCTTAAACGAATCTCCGGAATAAAGCGTCGCGTAGGTTGCTACTGTATCGGATAACAATATACCCTGCTCGTACGTGCTGACAACGCCCTTGTATCGTTACATCAATTCGTATTTTCTATTCCTCATTGTCCGATCACTTTCTTTTCCGTAATTCCAACGCAATTGAGTAAATTATTGCTAAATACGCCGCATTGAGGGAACTGATGAAAGGAAACCAAAGAATCGACGGTATATGGACCGTTTTATATATGTACACGTTACGTTTATGGACACACAGTGCACCAACGGATGTTGTCAAGATGCGGGTCAAGTTTTCATGGAGCACCCAATGTCGTGGGATTTTTTTTGTCACTGTTTTGCTCCCCGAGGGACTCGAAGTTGTTGCAAGAATCTTCGGACATCGTTCTTGTCAGTTATCTCGATAAAATTTCCAATTTTGCTTCCTCATGGAGGAAGCTTTGTGACGGTGAAATTTTTTTTTTCGACTTTTCAATGTCAATGTTCTTAAAATGTCCCAAAACGTCCAAAAATCATATTTAGAAAAAATTTCCGGATGTGTGTGTATGTGCTGGCACTGTAAAATTCAAATTGTTATAACTCGAGAACGGTTTGAGCTACAAGGCTCTAGTTTTGCATAGATGTTAATCTATACCAGCTCTTCGTTTGCTGAGAATTTTGTCCGGGTCGCTAGAAAAATTCGAATTCTACAGCATTTTGAAATTTTCAAAAAAAATGGTGTCACCGCTCTAACTTTCGCAAATTTTAAGATTTATTACTAATTTTTTTTTTATAATTAGAGTATCATAATAGAAAGGTTGGTATTGAATTTGGGAAATATCGGTTGAGCGGTTTAAATTTTATGGATTTTTGAATTTTACGAAAATATTAGTTTTTCGAAAAATCGTTTTACCGTGCATCTTGAGCACTATGAGGAAGCAATTTGCAAATTTCGATTGGCAGCACTTTCATCATCGTAATTAGAGTCTGCATTTTTATTTTATACTTTACGTTTTGAATTTAAAAAAAAATTGAAAAACTATCGCGCGACAATTTTCCGCACTTTCCAGAGCGATTTTTCCTGACGTCTCTTTAAAAACCATCAGCTGCGTTATGACTGGGGCCGTCCAATATTTTGAAAAAATAAAGAAATCGAGGGATGCCAGGGTGAATTTACGAGAGGCTGTTCGACTGCTCTTGCTGGTCGAGGTGCACCACAATAAATGCATGCAACTTCTTCTTGTAGAAATGCTTTCCCCCGCAGCCGACAATATTTCGCCCTTTCTCTCGGGCGTCGTAAAAACACGCCGTTTCCCAAAACTCCGTTTAACTTGACTTTCTCAAATCTTTTGCTTCTCTCACATAATTTCTGCTACTCGGGCATGCTCCGTGGCATTTTCCACGTTAATTTCGAAGCCTCTACATGCGGAGAACGTTTCTGTTTGTCATCCTCGACGTGAATGGTTGCGAGCAGATTGTCGTTTCGTACTTTTCGCACGCACGCCACAATGTTCCTAACTAAAAAGAAAAAATTTCAAAAAGTTATTTTCCCAAACGCACTTGGATTGCTCGATTAAATTTGACTTTTTGCGATTTCTTGAATTTTCAAGTTAACTTTTCTTCGCCCCCTTACGACAAAAAGTTTCAACGTAAAAACTGAAAATTCTCTTTTACAAAAATCAACGAAATCACGAAATTTTGAGTCCCTGATTGCACTTTTTTGCCTTTTCGTGGATTACGCCCATAATGCTTTTTATTTTTGTGGAAAATTCGCCGGCGTTTTTCTCGTCTACGGGAAATTGCAGTTGTCGGACGAGCAGCGATGATTCTAAATTTCTGCTTCATCGCACTGCTGGCCTTCGATGAAGGTATACGATGCACGTACCAATAAAAATTGCACAACGAAGACCACCGCGTTTACACCATTTTGTGGCCATAGCTTTGGGTCAAGGGCCCAAAAGTTTACCGCGTATATATACGTGCAATAAAATATTCGGAAGCCGAATAGCTATACCTAGAGAACGATATACATTGGCAAAATACGTGGGATGGTCGGTGCTGGTCCAAAATGAAGGAGTCGAGTTGGCCTTGGAGGAATAATAGATCGAGGCGAGAGGTGTTGCAGTAAGTTTAAACGGAATAGCAGCTAAACCACGATCGCTGTCATAAATTTTTAAATATTTATGCTCCCCGCTGTAACAATATTCGCCTCGCCTTTTTGTCATCGGTGGCCGCGGTATACGATCTGTTGATATTGCTTTATATTTGTGCAATAAAACAACAAGCCCTTGTGGCATCGAAGGATCAAAGCAAATTCGCGCACCATATTGTTTTCCTTAAGGCACTTGATTTTCTCCGGAACAACGTTTCTTGCCTGTTGTATAAAAAAAATTCATTTTTCTCCATTATCTTCCCTCAATAGTTGGCGACGAATAACTATTTTTTCTCCAATTAACGAAAACCGCCATCGTTTTCGAACTTTTTTTCCAACTAACTCTCGTTAACAAAAAATATTCAATTCAACCATTTCCAACATAATTCAATGAAAAAAAAAAAATAGACCCCAATGAAAAAAAAAAATAAAATTAAAAAAACGTTCTCGCCAGAGTCCACTCGTAGTCTCTGTCCGTAATTAAACAGAAAATATTCAATTCGACCATTTCCAACATAATTCAATGAAAAAAAAAAAAAAAATAAACCCCAATGAAAAAAAAAATTAAAAAAACGTTCTCGCCAGAGTCCACTCGTAGTCTCTGTCCGTAATTAAACAAAAGCAGCGCTACTAAAAAACCGCTCGCGCGCGTGGTGCACCCTAGTAATATAAAAAATTTAACCAATTCTTCGAATCCGCCTGGGTCTCTTTCAGAAATTTTGGGCTGAATTTTAACATTTCCGACGAATTTAAAATGAAAAATTACTATGGCTTTGGTCAAATTATAATTTTCTTATCGTGTACATGTGTTGTGAGTCGTGAAGCCGAAGAGAGGAGAATTCGTCTGGCCAAGGCATTTTTCTCACAGGTTGGGAGCCCTCGTGAGCTTTATAACGACGTCCTTCGATACGAGCTTCTTATTGTTTCACGGGTCGAGGCGAATCGTGACCCGGGCATAAGGATTTTCCCATATCCGCGCGAGTGTGTGTGAAAATGAAACAAATAAAAACGTTGTGGAGAGTTGTTCAACGATAGCGAGCAACTCGGGCGCTTGTTTTCGCACTCGTTCGGTTAAAGGGCCAAACAAATTTGTGCTGACTTTGAGAAACCATGTATTTGAGTCGGCTCGCTTCTCTGCACCGAACGGACTCGATATTGTCACGACGAGAGCGAGTTTTGCAGTTTTTCAGTTTTCCGAATTGCCCCAAAAAAAAAAGCAGCAAAAAATTGTGCCGATGCTTTCGAAAACCCAAATTTCAGACGGAGCAACGAAAATTTTGATAATTTATCCAAAAACATTCAGTTGAGCCTCTTCGATAGAATTTCCATAATTTTTTGAAAAAATTACCAGCCAGCAGTGATTCGAGAAACAGCAAAAAGAAGCGAACCCCTGAACAAAGTTGCAATTTCGTTGGCGAATGTCGTATTAGCAGAAAATAGATCGGGAAGTTGGAGGAAAAGTGTAAGGGAAAGGACGAGAGGTGAGCAGAGTATATTATGTACGAGAGCGGTTGCTGGGAACGAGAGGGGTTAGGTATACATGTTTCAACGCTCATCTCTGGTCGGGTCGCCGCGCTTGTTTTCCCCGTCAAATGAGAGGGCGAGAGAAGGGGCGCGATTTACCGCGATTGCAGTAACAGCACGATAGGGACGTGACACGGGACGCGCGTAACGGTAATGTAACCAATCACCGGATTCATGGCGAAACCCGGAGCTCCCGACCCTCCAACACTTGGTCGAGGTGACTGCGGATAAACTGTATAGAACACGCGCAAGTATATGTATACAGAAACCAGTGGCGCACAATCGTATCATCCCTCGGTTGGTTTCATGGTCTACGGCGAATAACGCTCGCAACGACTGTCGGACGAACTGGACGAGTGTGCGGCTGTAGGTGGCGGGTTGGCACGCTCGCTTTTCCGCGCGACTCATCCTCCCTCGTAATCCCCGCCCTGGCCTTCGATCCCTTTCTCCTTATAGCGGCGGCTCCATAACGAGGCGTTTAATGACAGAGTTGCGACGTCGCGACGTCGACTGCATGTGAAACTGTGTGCACTGCAGTGCATTCGATTCATCATCAGGACGAACTTATTGCGTTCTGCTCCCTCCGCGTCGCTGTTTCCTCCTCATTCTTACCCGGAGTTCAACACTCCGTGTCGCCGAGAAACGATAGCCCTATTGAAATACAAGCAAAATTAAGGGGCAACATTATCGCGATTGACCTCTTCAAACTTTGTTTTTTATTCCATGTTTATTTCATAGTTTTAGATATAATAAAATACAATCGCAACGATTCACAGCATTGCGTGTACACGGAGAAAACGAAGTCGAAAATTATTAAGGAATATACTAGGAATCCAGTTACTTATTGTTGAAAATTATGGTATTTTGAGGACAGTTCAGAAATTACAGCAATATCTCGAATGGCAGTGCGACAAATCGTTCTAAACAGCATAGTAAAACGTGATCATCAGATTAAAACCGATTTTACAATTTAGCGTAGCAATTCAAGAAAATCGCAATGATCATGGTAAACGAAACAATACGTGTGATAAAATTTCACACATTTTCGATGTATATTCATATTGGGATAATAGAATTTTACTATGTCGACGTTTAAAATTTGAGATATTCTCACTCATAACTGAATTCTTATCTGACATAGTAAATTGTTCATGAAAACAAACCTGAAATGCATTATCGCACGCATTACTGTTTCTTATTCATATAGAACTGTTTATAATTCGTGCTAAGAAAAATTGTAAGTGTTAAAAAATACTATGCTGTTTTGCAATTGGTGCAACGATTCTTTTGCTTCGTAAACTTCGCATAGCACATTTTCCCAAAACATTTTTTTTTTTACTAAACAAAACGAATCCGTTTTCTCCATGTAGAAATTCGAGGCATTCATTATCCAGCACTCGTAATTATTGCCGATCAAACTTAACCCTTCGCGTACACACTGGGTCATTTTGAACCGAACAATTTTCTGTCACCGATTGTTTCATATTTAATTTCAGCGAATGTCTTCGGCATTCAATTACCATTTTCATTTAAAAATAAATTTAGGCCCATAAAATTCGGACAATTTACTCCAAAAAACGTCTTTACAAGAAAATAAAAACGAATGCATATTTACCGAAAACGAAAGTTCATTTCGTTGGGGACGAATGTGTAAAATCCAAAAAACATCAGCTGAAAAATGGATTGCGCGAAAACCGTCGACGAATAAAAAAAACACACGCTGTTTTATTTATAATTTTTAATTTTCAGGCAGTCAAGTCTTTTTGGCCAATTCGTCAGGGACGAAAATCTTCCACGTGTTTGGAAAGCCGGAATAATTACGAGGGCATTAAATGTTGGGAAACTTTGCTTGTAAAATAACAAAACTGTATTTTTTTCTTCCTTTGTGTGGCGATTGTTTCACGCTGTGGGAGAATGCCGCGTTGTTGGATTTCTGGGCAACAGATTAGTCTAGTTAAAAATGATTTTTACAAAATGCGGCGTGTGTCGGGGGACAACGGGGAACGGAGAAGCAGGGCGGGACACGTGTGCGAGAACATCCGCAAAGCGTTGTCAATGTTAAACTCGTGAAAATACATGAGTTTGTAATTCGTAAAAAAAAAACGTTGCAATACTTTGATGAAGTGCGATCAAGTGGAGCGTGGAAGAGACATTATTATTAAACTCTCATCGAATTTGGCTGCGAGCGCGTGGTCCGGCATAATTTGGCATTGTGTATTTTGTGTATTCGGAATACGAAGAGTCGATTATGCGTTAAGTAATGGATGCTGCTGTGTATCATTATGTATACGGGCAAGGAGTGAGAGAGAGAAAATCTTGTTACGCAGGGGGGAGTTCGGACGACACTGAGATGGCCGTGGTGCACGTGGCGATGTTAATGTACAGCCACGTGGCTATTTTCGCTCACTCGAGCTACCGATATCCCGTGGTTAAAATAAAAAGGGAGGCCACGCGACTCGCGTCATCCACTCGTCCTTTTCTCAACTCGTTACAACGCCGCCTAACAAATCGCTAATATTTGCTACACACGAGATTCAATGAAACTTGAAGAAAAAGCGTCTCCAGTTCATCCTCGAGATCATGATAACGCGAGAAAATTTATTAAGGGAGCTTTCCAGTGTGAAATTTTTAAAAAATCGATTTTTTTTTTTTTGCTTCATCGAATAGTATACACTCTTCCGAATATTCCCTGAAATTTGCATGCCGAAATTCAGATTATTTCGGTTACTGTACAGCATTTCTTGCTAGAAGGCAACGGAGCGCTACGGCTGCTGCGAAACTTTGAACGCGTTTTTCTCGAAACAGCATTTTTCAAAACGGTGTCCAACTTGGAGGGCAGAGTTTTAAAGCTATCGAGTTGAATTTTTTACACAATATTCTTAACGTCATTGTTTATCGTGCTATGGAAGCTTTTTTTTTTTTTTTGACATCTTCCTATTTTTTTGTGAAAAAAACTGCCAAAAAAAAATGCTAAAATCGATACTTTTTGTTCAAACCGGCGCCATTTTTGCAAAAAAAAAAAAAAAAAAAGCCTCCATAGCACGAAAGCCAATTATATACCGATCAATAATCTTTTTGTTTTTTTTGTTTCGGACCAAAATTGTGACCCCCAACGTGGACACCACATCCAAGTGCATTTTCTGCAACAATTGTTTCATAATTTTTATAGATATTAATTAATAAATAAATCGATCTTTAAAAAATTGTTTTGTATTCTTCAATACCCAATTAATATACAAAAAAAAACCAGACCGATTAGATTATTTTTTCTTTAAAAAAAAAAATCGCGAAAAACAGCGATTTTTCGGGCTGTCACACTGGAAAGCTCCCTTAATTTCGTCAAGCCTCATTACAGTAAGTCCCTACACGTTTTTCTTATATAAATTGCTGAACGATAATGATGGCAATTTTTTCACAAATTCAACAAGGTCCGTAGGATGTTGTAGAATTTTTTCGAAATTTTCGCTCCTGTAGTTTTTGGTTAAAAAATTGCGGAACGATTGATTTCGAATTTTCGGAATTTCGAGTCCGGCGACCCACACGTTAGCGTCGAGTTCGTCTCGGTTGCGGTCAAAGATAAAACGACAAGATATGTCGATTCATCGGATTGCAAGTTTTGCTTCCAATTGCGCGATTGGGACAGTGAATGGAACCCATGAAATTCTTTTCGTATGGTCCAGGTCGTCGACTATAGTAAAAGTCGAAGAAGGAGGCATCAAAAAATGTCATCGAGTGTTCTCGCGTATCAGAGGAAAAAGGAAATGGCCTCTTGTGTGTGAAATAAGCATGAACCCGTAATAAAACGCGTGCGGAACAACCCTCAGGGTCCTATTAACACCATAGCCGGGCGTTGTCCGAGTTTGTCGTTGAATTGCGCCATAATGGGGCATATATACGCCCACGCGCCTCACTATATCGCCCACTCGGACAAATAATAGAGAAACGACACGTTTTATACACACAATCGCGGTTCCCCGTCGTCTTTTTCCTCTTTCTTGGAGCAGCTTTCTCGGGCACACGCGTCCGCACGCTGTATACATACAACAGCAGGTCGAATACGCCTCGGGCCGATCACACCCCGTCGCGTTACCGAAAGACATCCGAAATTTGTAGGTGCACCGAACTAACATCTTTCTCACTGCAAACTCCCCGTGATCTGGTTGAATGAAAAAAACCAGGTGATCCAAACAGGCTCCCGCATTTTGCCGAACTGTCCACCGACCAGCAGCATCAGGAACTACATAAATAAATCCTCGAAAGTGCTGGCTCATTTCCATTCCATCAGGAATCAATCAACGTCTTTTTGTCAACTAACTTGCTCCAAGGTTCGCCGCAATTGGGCCGAGTTGCTCCAAAAGTTCCGGCACTGAGATCTCTGGCAGTGTCCGTAAAACAAAATCGCACCGAGGCCTGCCACACAAGGCAGTCTGCTTGATATTACGATTAGAGGGGTTTTCACGAATATGTTACGAAAACAGAGGTCCTCAGTGTAATTGCCTTCCTCGGTCTCTGATCCTTCGAGAATGAGTTTCTGTGGCGGGGAACTTATTTGACTTGTACGCAGGACAGCCTGCTTGATATTACGATTAGAGAGGTCATTGCGAATTCGTTACGAAAACAGAGGTTCCTTGTGTAATTGCCTTCCTCGGTCTCTGATACTTGAAAAATGCGTTTCCAGACTATAATAGATAAACAAGTAAGTCCATTTTGGCAGTAAATCAGCCGTGGGGATCGTAGGCTGGACATTCGGGATTCCTGTAGCTGCTAAGCTCGTAAAATGTCATTTCTTACCAAGATAACCAGCAGGGTTATTTCCCATAAACTTAAACACCCTACAACTAGAGCGAGGAGCGTGCTCTGGATTCGTAGAAGGAAAAGGAGGATAAAAAGACGAGAGATTGTTGAAATTTGTACGAGAAGTTATTATGCGAACGAGCCGGTGACCAGGGCTGGGTTATTTAGATGTTGGCTTCACGCGGCGATACATCTGTCGAACAACTTAACGGCCGCTTTTCGATTCTCATATCCAACAGCAGCACGAGCTAAAACGCCCATGGGCGCATAGGCAGTCCGCGACCAAGCCCAGCAACTCCAGTAGTACGATCAAGTGTCTTTTCTTATGTACACAGTTACACGGAGCAAAGAATATGTATTTAAATGTGTACATGGCACTGCGGGGTGGTTAGGACATCCTGTTTGGAAACCCCAGGTCCTCAGTCCAAAAGCTTTTCGAGGCTCTTTGCTTCGCTTTCACACATTTTTTCGCCCTTTTCTCACCTTCTCTCTCTCCTGCTCCTCGACCCATCAGTCACTCACTTCGCCTTCGCTACTCCATTTTTACTCTACTTGTTGTTAGCCCATCGAATTTCAATCGTTACACACTGCTGCTGCTCTGTCCATTCGGCAACAGCATCTTTGCTGGCTCTTTGTCAATTTGTGTCTTATTCATCGTTTTAGTCGTTAAAGCCGCATTAGCTATCGATCCGTCCGTTCATCGATTATTTTTTGGGTTCCAGAAAAATCCTCAAAGTTTGTAATTAATTGAAAAATTTCTAGTGGTCCAAGAAATCTTGTTGGAACGTCGGTTCACATCGAGTTGTCGGTTCACAGTCGTTGCACCCTTCGAGTGCATGAGTGCATCTTGGATGATCCTGAAGTTTCCATCGTTGCAAATAAACGAAATAGACATTTTTTCAAATTTAAAAATGCAGATTCTTTAATTTACCTAAAGTTTTGGAGAAGCATAAAAATTGGGGAACAAAATTGTACGAAACTTTTGGTGAAATAAAAAAGTTGCCATTTTTACTTTGAAAAAATTTCTATTTCGTTTCTTTGCAACGATGGAAACTTCAGCATCATCATCTTGGGTGCATTTTTCAAATCGATGACTCTGGAGTTTGCATCGTTGGAATGCAACGAAATTCATTGTTATCTTTGACCAAAATAATAATTCAAATGCAGAATGCAATTATGATGATAAAATGATCAATTTTTGCCATTCGAAAAGCAAATCGGCTGGAAAAATTTGGATGATGTTGAAAATTGAACGCGAATTTTCAATTAAATTCAATATTTTTCGATGCCTTCCAACGTTGCAAACTTGAGCATCATTCAAATCGTTGTATTTCGGTAAAATATGCATTTTTTGTGTCTTTTTATCGATCCATAATTTATGACTCTGTAAATTTTCGATGAAAACTGAAACTAAATGCCAAACGATCGGTGATAAATTGGAGCCATTAGTACGCGTTTCATTCACCACAAGTCCGTGTGCAATTGTGGAGGATTTTTACTCGCATTTTGTTTCTTTTGTGTTGCGTCTGTTTGCGAAATGTCCTCGCGCGCATGTTCAAAGGATTCCCACAAAGTTTTGTAGTCTCTTTGTACGTATGTGCGATATTGCAGAACAAAATGTATGTGTGTGCACACGACGAGACGTCTCATGCTGCTACGACACAGTGTGCGCGCTCTATTTAGCGCTTGTTAGTCCTCGCAGCGTGCCGCAGCTGATCCTCTTAACGAGGAGCGTCATCACTGCCTCGGCGGAGTGTTTGTTCCCCAGTTTTCTTCCTCTGTCGTCCGACATACGCTGAAAACTAAAAACAAGTAACACCTCGTCAAATTCCTCGTGTGAACGGACTTGAAAATAAATTGTCACAAAATCTGTTGCTTGCGCAGAAATAATAAGAAATAATTGAAATAAAACGAAAAATTTTCTTGCATTTTTATCCCTGATGAAAGTTGTACAACTCGTTGTACAAACTAATTAGTTGTGAGGAAAACAGAAGCTCATGACGAGCACTGATTTGTATGCGTACGGAAATAGAGAGCGAGTGTTTATTCAAAAAGACGCTCTCGTCGCTCCGTTCTCCATCTTTCTCTTTTTCACATCTTCTTTCTCTCGCTCCTGGCTTTAGACACCCACGCTCGGCATACGTAAACATTTGGCCTATACGAGCGCCACCAATTCCGCCTCTCAAGCTTGATTTATTAATTGCTGGCTAAGCAGATGACGGCTCATCTTTACAGCCCATTTTATCTTTATACACATCATCTATTTCGTTATAAAAACATCAGTTTCTCAATTCAATGCTGGATATTACTTTTTCTCCAATATTTTGCACACATTGTCATTTTTATTTCAGTTGCAAGATATCAACAATCAACTGGCTTGATACACTGAAAATAAAATTTTGTTAAAAAAGATGGATATTTTGTTGGATACGTTCAACAAAACGTTTTTACGAAAAATCACGAAAATTTTGTCATTCCAGCAAAAAACATTCTGGAAAATCGTTTTCGGAAAGTAAATTTTTGTCGTTCCAATCGTAAGTTTTGCTGACAGTTCCGTTACAATGAAAAATATTGTCGAAATAACGAAAATTTTAAAATCATCCCAAAATATTTAGTTCGCCGTATTCAACAAAATATCGACGTTTTTTGACAAAATTGAATTTTCAGTGTACTGAAGTTTTCATCGATCGAAAACAACGACAAGTAGATTTTCTATCCATCATTTTAATAACTCATGCGATTGTTTCCATTTTCGCGAGTAAATTCAGTTTTCAAATAGCAAAGAAGACTGACTCATTATCGTAAACAAAAACCGATCGAACTTGTATGAAAATGTTATGCTCTGCTATAAAAAAACAATCAGTTTCCGTTGCATTCCATCGACATTGTAAAAATCTATTGTTTATTCAATATTTTGACATCTAATGCGATCGTTCAGATTTTTTGAGTAAAATCAGTTTTCAAATGGCAAAGAAAACTGTTTCGTAATCGTAGACAAAAGTGCGTATAAAAATAAAAAAAATCTGTTATTAAAAATGATCGATTTTCGTTGCATTCCAACGATGAAAATATCAAAATTGTGAAATCGCACAGTTTTTTTTGAAAAATAGAGAAAAAAGTGCTTCGCGCTGTTTTTCCGATGTAATATTAATATTTAATATTGTATCAACTAATTGCGATGGGTGGATGGAAAATTTTTCCCGGATTTTTCCACGGGGACTATAATTAGCGTCGTTGATAGAATAGAAAGAAAAAAAATGCAGAGTGGAAAAAAACGCAGAGGAAAATAACGACCAGTGCGCGAAGAAATAGGCAGACAAGGTGGCTCACGTCGTTGCGAAGGGTACGTGTCGAAGATTAAAGGGATTAAGCTCGTCGTCGAGAAAATATATAAAACGCACGCGGTATCCCCGAGCAAAGATTATTAATCGGTTCCGGTGCAACGCAGGGCGACACTTCCTCGATCGACGAACCAACTGGGAGTCGGAACATTTCTTCGTTGCACTTTCTGCCCTTATTCCTCCTCTCCCTCATACTCTCTTCACCATCTTGGCCACTTATTGGTGTGGGACGATACTTTCGAAGCCTGGAACAAAAAAGCCATTCAACTCTTCTCGTTAAAAGAATTCACGCTTCGGTCTGTACGATCTGTGTGTAAAAACGTTTTAGAGAAGAATTACGATGGCGTTAACGAGAAAATGGGAATCATCGCTTTATATTTACGAGCACGACTAAGCCTGCGGCTTAACTCCTCTTCCTTTCTCTCGTATCCACGATATCCAGAAAATCCCGCAGCGTTTCACGAAAAAAAAAAAAAAAACGGTGAAAATGATGAAAATTTTCAACTTTTTTCGTCAACTTTCACGACCGGCTGCAAAAAAATGAATCAGCTCGCAATCCATTTGGTTTTTATTATCGATTCTCGATCGAACTCACTTAATGATGGATGCGAATAAAAAACTGGACCTTTCGATTCCATACGCAACGATCAAGTCGACAAAGAAATGTTTTTTTTTTTTTCTATGGGATTCTCTCGAATTATTTCAGAATTTTCATGTGACACCGAGCCCTCGTGTTGATGGATCATCGGGTAATTCTTGAAGAAAGGTGTTTCGGGGCATGGACACGAAGCCACGATGGATACAAGTTTCTTCCATAATTATTCAGAGACTCCAAGAGGCATAAATGTAAAACCAGTGAGATTTGCATTCTCGAGTAGTTTTGAATACGAGCACTGATTGACTCTGAATCGTTGAATTTTTTTTTTTTTTGCTCGAGCAGAAAAGAGCGACGAAGAAAAATCTCCCACGAGATCCGGTGCCATATGGATGATACCAAAGTCCCATATATCGTGCAAGGGCACAAGTCCTTCGTCCTCCTCTCTCGTCCTTCTCATGATCGCTCAGCTGGGCGCGAGTCTTTGCTCACAGGGAACACGACACCTCTTTGGCTCCCGGTAACGAGACTCGAACCTGCGGCCCAAAAGCCTGATGGCACTCGACGATTCTCGGACTCGGTAGAATGTTTTTTTCGCTTCGTACTTTTCTCTCGTATCCAGAGACATAGACAAAATGACGTATGGGGGTTGTGACTCTTCGAATTTCACGCCAACAAAACTGCGTCTCGGTCTTTTCTTATTCGCTTCTCTGAATGAAACTCGTTCGTTTTTGGGAAACCTGTATTTTATTATTATTACGCTCCACGACCTGCCACGAGATTAGGGCGCGTCACATGGAAGAAATAATTGTAACTAGAGGAAAAGTGTAATATCTGGAAAGGTTTTCTGAGCCACTTGTATCCATGCCGTCGTAAAATTCTCACGAGAAATTTGCTATTCCCTGCCGGAGACAGAAACTTTGATTTTGCTTCCTCATGGAGGAAGCTTTGTGACGGTGAAAATTTTTTTTTTCGAGTTTTCAATGTCAATGTTCTTAAAATGTCCCAAAACGTCCAAAAATCATATTTAGAAAAAATGTCCGGATGTGTGTGTGTATGTGTGTGTGTATGTGCTGGCACTGTAAAATTCAAATGGTTATAACTCGAGAACGGTTTGAACTACAAGGCTCTAGTTTTGCATAGATGTTAATCTATACCAGCTCTTCGTTTGCTGAGAATTTTGTCCGGATCACTAGAAAAATTCGAATTCTACAGCATTTTGAAATTTTCAAAAAAAATGGTGTCACCGCTCTAACTTTCGCAAATTTTAAGATTTATTACTAATTTTTTTTTTAATAATTAGAGTATCATAATAGGAAGGTTGGTATTGAATTTGGGAAATATCGGTTGAGCGGTTTAAATTTTATGGGTTTTTGAATTTTACGAAAATATTAGTTTTTTGAAAAATCGTTTAACCACTTTAATTTGTGCAAATGTTACAAGATATGGTAAATAAGTCTGTACTTCTTCTACATTTTCCAGCGAAGTTGTTGTAATTATATAATTTAAATACAAATACAAAAAACGTTGCGAATTGAAAGTTGCAAAATGTTTTTCTCGTGACTCGTCATCCAGATTTTCAGAGCACCTTGAGGAAGCAATTTGGAAATTTCAATTTGCAGCACCGTGCATCTTTTTTCATTAGAAAAATTGTTGAAAAATAAGGAAATTTACAAAATTGACGTCGAGCGATTGCCTCGGCTCGGGATCGCGAAGAGTCGTTGATTTATTCCAAGTAAAAAAAAAGGGTATTATTGAGTCGATCTCGTTATTTTTGTGGGGACCAAGTTTCGGTGGAAAAATTGAGCTCGATCTGGTTGTCGCATGCTTGACATGGGCCTGAACAAAATGGTTAAAGCGCAATTTCGAAATACATGAACGGCTCGCGGCGGGAGATTCGAGGCCCGTGCCTCAGCACGAGGCTTTTCGGAGTACAGCTGGGAAGCATATATATATATATATATAGACACTACAATTACCGCTAAACTTTGGTCACGCGAACCAAGGTCTCGTGCGCCTTTTTTTCGGCCTCATCTTTTCTATCTCCGCGAACGGAGCGTCTCTTTGGCAATTGTGCGCGAGTGCGAGAGAGAGGCTGGACGAAAGAGGCAAAAAGTCATATATACAAGTCGCTGTAAGCGAACGAAGAGGTTTAGGTGAGGAAGGTAAGGAAAGCCACCCCGCTGGGTCGGACCAATGTCCGGGCAGGGGGTTGTTGGCTAGAGCGTGCGCCCTTCGCGGGGCTCTCCGCGCGACAATGACCAAGGATGCGATCATCTCGGCGAGCCGAAAATGGATGTCCCGGTGAGCGGTTGAGGACGGCGTGAACGAAACGTCGATCTAACACGAGCACGCACACACACGCGCGTATACGTGTGTCCGGAAATTTAGTTTCCGCCTGTCTCTCTCTCTTTTTGTCTTTTTCCAACGTAACAAGTTCTGCCTCAGGATCTGGAAAGCAACACGCGTGCCTTTTCACGAACGCGGACGCAATGTGCTTCGTTACGCTCGCAGAAGAATTGTTCCCCAGCGAAAGATCCACAAAATGTCCTGAATAATATGCACGAAAAAAGGACCAAAAAACTTTATCTTGATCCGTTATTCCGACGAACTTGTTGGCAAGTCTTTCCGCAAATTCGAACGTCGAGACAGGAGCAGGGAAAGGAGCGACAGAGGAGCGGAGAGTCCAAATATTTTTGAGGTTTTAGAATCGCTCAACGTGGCGAGTTTATTGATTTTTTTCGTCACGTCTTAAATTTCTCGATCTTAATGATGATTATTCCCGATTACTTGGGACGTTTCTGTTTAATGGAACGTAAACAATTTGGAGGAATTGTTGCAGTGTTTTGGAAAATGTTTCGAGCCACGTCTCTCGACTGAGATAATGACCATGAACCGTCATCATGAATCTTCCTTTGATATACGTGTATACGCGTGTAGAGACGCAGCCTCCTTTTGTATAAAGGTTTGCTCGTCTTTTTGAGTCATCAACTAGTTCGTCTCTCTGCGCGCGTTGTCAGAATATGACGATTTGCGTCGGATTAGTCACGGATTTTCGACCACTCCGCACTAGCCAGGACACAGCGTTTACCCTCCATTGCCGCCCGGTGCATCCCGCGTCTCACCATTATGCACCGTGACACGTTCGTCTATAAGAATGAATGAAAAAAATCTTACCTCGTTATTCTGGGCGATCACGCGCGAGAGAACCACCGAAATCATGTGGATATACGATTTTACGCTCATACGTACACATCGAGAGTTTCTTCTTATTATACTTGACACTATCGAGGGCAAGTTTGAAAAATAAATAAGAAAAACTGCTACAAAATATGGATCTATTTCATTTTGAGGTAAAAAAGTCTCTTGGAATGAGCCTGAAGTTTGCAAATTTGGGGCACACAATAAAAATTACCTTTTGCATTAATTCTTCGTTCAATTTCGAATCTCGAAACTTTGCATTTCTGTAAATTACGATTTTCTTTGTACGGACGTTTTTGTAGTGAAGTTTAAATTGATTTTCCCACGTAAACGAAAATTTTAATGATGCTGAAATTTGCAACGTTGGAATGCAACGAAAATATTTCATTTTATTGATGATTCGTTCAATCTTCAATGGAATCCAAATTTTTCGAGCCGATATGCTTTTCGGGTGGCAAAAATCGATCATTTTATCATCGTCATTACATTCTGCATTCGGATAATTATTTTTGTCAAAGATAAAAAATAATTGCGTTGCATTTCAACGATGCAAACTTCAGAGTCATAAATTACGTGCCAAAACATTCGATGACAGAAAATTTTTGGGGTCAAACCGACCCTGTATGTTCCTGCTAAAGCAAAAACAGAATTTCGCTGCATTCCAACGATGCAAACTGCAACATCGTGAATAAAATCCATTGATGGTATGAAAAAAATTATTTATTCGTCCGATGGTCCGTGTCTATGTTCGATGGACGGGATCTCAGATTCAGGCCCGGCCTGTGAGCTTAATTCGGGAGATTCTCAACCTGCGAATCCTCTCGTTCGCGACTGACACGTTGTAGGAAAAAATAACGGGAGAGCGAGAGGGAGATAGTGAGAAAGACGAGGAATGAGGAAGGCCGTGCAGGGAACCGAGAATCTGAGAAAAAGAGAAAGAGAACTAGAGAAAAGGAGGCTCAAAAAGTATAAAAAAGCAGCTCAGAATCTCCAGCTCCGGCGGATCATCTCGCACGCAGAAATTAATCAACGCCACAGCATCAAAGGTCGATAAACTACGAGAGCCCGAAAGTTTGTTTATCGTCTGTTCCGCCGGGAATCCAACCAGTTTACCGATGTACAAACGAGACAATCGCCATACTCCGTTCTGTACCCAATACACACAAAGAATACTCTCGTTTATAAAAATCTGCGCCGCAGTTTCCGAGAAAATTGAATGAGTGCCCGCGGCACTTCATCCAAATTCCCCATGTACGCGAATATTTTTTTCGTCATTTCAACATAAATTTTCGGCGCCTTTAATGAACTTTGCAAAACAAAAATAAACACGAATTTTACTCCAAAATTTTGATTAACTTTTAAAATATAATCCGAGAAGAATAATTGATGGAAAAATTCCAAAAATTATGGGATTTTATGGTTGATGTGAGAAAAATTTACAAAAAAACTGAATGAAGCGAATAAAGTTTGAATTTTATTTGGATTTTTCGAAAAGACAAACGACAAGCGACGTTTTGTCAGAATTGGAAGAATGAGGAGAATCTTTTGGCGGGTTTTTCGAGAGATTCGAGTGTACGAGTGGAGCGATATATGTGTTAGCGAAGCTTGTATAAACAGGAGCAGTGGACAGCCAGTTAGTTTACACTTTGTCTCGGAGATGTTAGCTAAACATCGCGGCTTTGGGGGTTCCTTTGAGGGAGTCGTCGCGCGCCTGCCGACGCTTCACCGACGATCTGCTGGCTGCTCCTCTGATTATTCCTCTCTCCACAAAAGTATATGTTAGCTCTTGGATCGAGAAATCGCAGATACGATTCTCGAGAAGCTTAGAAATTGCTTGGAGCCGCTGGAAGGTTATTCGAATGGAGAGAAACTTTTTATATCGCTGCGTTTTGGGGAATTATTTTTCAATCGATAGTTATTCGTGAATGCGAAATCTTTTCGGGTTCAACGTGTCGAGATTGATCGATCAGACTTTTCTACCGTGAAAATCCTGAGGTTGAAAAGATTCTGTCTAGTATGAGAATTTCGAGGGTCCGGAACATGAATCGAAGTCACTCAAATATCTTTAGGAGATGATGATTGTCAGCGGGGAATAAGAAACTACAATAATTTTTGTTCACCC
Organism: Diadegma fenestrale; assembly: GCA_037043255.1. Taxonomy (NCBI): domain Eukaryota; kingdom Metazoa; phylum Arthropoda; class Insecta; order Hymenoptera; family Ichneumonidae; genus Diadegma; species Diadegma fenestrale. The sequence continues at coordinate 15,976,289 of CM073310.1, read as the reverse complement.
CACTTTGTACCGCAGTCTCGAGGTAAATTGCCCGTAGGGATGTTCCGTGTTAGACTCCAAATAGTAGGAAACAGATCGTGCGGTGAATGAAGCTTCTCGATCTTTTTGCCTCGGCGTGAGGGAAGACGGAATTTAGAATAAAAAAAAGTGGTCCACGGGTTTGGCTTTCGTAAAACGCGAGGCCAAGTTGATGGATCTGCTCCGAATGACCAGGAGGAAGGACAGCAGTTCCTGAAGAAAAGAGACTGCGGAATGGGATGAGAAAAGAAGAAGACGAGAGCGATACAACAAGAGCGGAAAGAAAAAAGGGGCGTGAATGGCTCGATGATTGAATAAAGCGGATAGAAACGGAGTAGTTTTTGGAAAGCTTTCGCTCGTTTCCTCCGTTTTTCATATGCGAGCACGCCGAGCCCTATTCTCAAGAGATTGCGGTGAGGACAACGCGGCGGCTTTATTGGTCGACACACACTGACTGCGAAATCATCACTTATTCCGGACAACAAAGTCGATATAAAAGACACTTCCTGCTGCAAACTTTGGTTTCTACAAAAAACTGCATTCACCAAAGTCAAGACGCCCTACATTCAGCCTCGTCATTTGTTCGTGTGGCGTGGCTGCTTTTTGAATTGGAATCCGTGCAGTTTTGCAAAAATAACAACAATTTTGTTTTTCATGTGAGAAAACAACAAAGTCCCTGCAATTAACTAGGCGCCCGAGAAGTTTCGGCTCATTGGCAATTGATTAATCGCCCCTGGACTTGGGAAAACGAGAGCGAGAGCTCTCGTCGCGTTGAATCAAGTTGTTGTGGGGGTGGCTCGTGTCATCTTCCTTGTCATGCAATGTGTGTTTGTTGTCTCCGATTTGCTTGCGGCACTCTGCCGCTGCTCCCAATGGATCGAACACTCCGCAGGAACTCATTTGGCACGACATTGTTGGAAAGTCAGCAAGAGATCGTTTCAATTGGGGTGTGAAGATCATTTCTGTCTGCTTTCGGCGGAGTATAAGCGACGAATAATCGGATCGTCCAGTCAGCCCCTACATTCATGTAGCTTTATGTGCATAAAGGCATACAGCGCTTTGGCTATTCTTTCGTCACGCTGATTTTTGTACCCCGATGTTCCTGCTGGTCGCGTGACTTGCGGAAATGTACACACTCCGCATATAATGGAAAACAACATTTCCTATACCGGTATCGAAATACTCCAGCCCCCTATTACTTTTCGTGGGAGAACTGCGATCGCCGCACCATCTCGGAAACTATACATGTTACATAAATATACTACGCCCATTCTAATAATTTATATGACAAGACCGCGATTCTTCTGCAGCTACGCGACGATTTCATGCGGCTGAAGTTTGCACTCGGAGAAAACGGATTCGTTTTGTCTAGTAAGAAATACAATGTTTTGGGGAAATTTCCTATACGAAGTTTAAGAAGCAAAAGAATCGTAGCACCAATTGCAAAACAGCATAGTATTTTTTAACACTTACAATTTTTCTTAGCACGAATTATAAACAGTTCTATATGAATAAGAAACAGTAATGCACGCGATAATGAATTTCAGGTTTGTTTTCATGGACAATTTACTATGTCAGATAAGAATTCAGTTATGAGTGAGAAAATCTCAAATTTTAAACGTCGACATAGTGAAATTCTATCATCCCAATATGAATATATATCGAACATGTGTGAAATTTTATCACGCGTATTGTTTTGTTTACCATGACCATAGCGATTTTCTTTAATTGCTATGCTAAATTGTAAAATCGGTTTTAATCTGATGATGACGTTTTACTATGCTGTTTAGAAGGATTTGTCGCACTGCCATTCGCGATATTGCTGTAATTTCTGAACTGTCCTCAAAATACAATAATTTACAACAATAAGTAACTGGATTCCTAGTATATTTCTTAATAATTTTCGACTTCGTTTTCTCCGTGCTGCGTTGAAATGCAGCGAAAAATAAATCTTTCTATATTGATGCTTCGTCTTATTTTTCAAATCATTCAAATTGCAAAATTCAAATGATCGAAATAGCGATTTCGTTTAAAATTGAAAAAATAAAATCATCGAAGGAGTCAACACGTGACTGATAACTCGCTAATTGCTAATAATTAATATGGGAAAAGCGTTTCTTTTTCTTTTTGAGCCCTTTTTGAAATCGAATTCTCGTTGTTTGAGATTTGAGTCCCCGGACGAGTCGATAGCAGAAAAATTCTTCGATGAAACTCGCGAAAAGTTATCGTGAGAGACTTTTTATTTTCGCGTCAGCCTCTCCTCTAATCACGTAGAATAATGATCGGAGCCCGTTCATGCGGATTGGTTAGAACTTAACAAATAAATCGTCGCTCGAAACACTTTGAAATCGCGCGTTTGTTTATTTACTCGCTGGCCTGCTCTTCAAGGTTTGGTTTTGCTTCGTGAAAACATTCGATGCTTGAAGCTTCTGTGCATGTATGAACGATATGTTATTACTTTGCGGGATTATGTTGAGATTTCGAAGAAAAATGTGGTCTAACATGAGGATCGTGTTTCGAGGGGCACACTTCTTCGAAATTATTCGAGGCCCCAGATGTCGAGCTCTGGATCCAACGTCAATAAATCATGATATAACTTTTTCGAGCAAAACGATCGATCTGGACCAACCGCATGAGATTGATCGCGTAAAACGTATTCGTTGTGACCCAGACACACCTTCAAGTGCATATTGGGTCAATCTGGCCCACGGGGTTTTTCAAACGATTGTATTCCGATAAAAAATGATGCTGGAGTTTGCAACGTTGGAATGCATCGAAAAATATTTAATTTTATTGAAAATCCCTTCAATTTTCAATGTCATCCAAATTTTTCGAGCCGAAATGCTTTTCGAATGGCAAAAATACATTCTGCATTGGAATAGATATTTTTGTCAAAAATAAAAATGAATTTCGTTGCATTCCAACGACGCAAACTTCGGAGCCATTTTGCCAGAGCCAATGAAATGCCAAACGGGGATAAAAACGGAAATTGAAGTTCATTCTAAGGGGATCAAATGAGAAAATTGAACCAGCGAGAAAGATTCCGTCACTTCCGGTCCGCCGACCGGGAATTTTGTCGTTGATTTGAGTTTTTTTAAGAAAACGTATCAAATTTGCATTAAATCGTTTCACCAAATTCCTCTCCGAGCCTTAATCCGCAGTTTTTAATCGTTTGTTTCCTTTCTGGATAAAAAGAAAAAAAAATACAATGTACCTGAAATGTAGACACAAACATATCGTCGAGAGGTTGTGAATTAATACACACGAAGGAATAGTTGAGGAAATAAGATGGCGCGTTGTAGAGAGGCGTTGGACAAAGCAGGTTATTGTATGTTCATCAGTGAGGAGAATGAAGTTAAGCAGATGAAACTCGATGGCAGCAGATAGCTTTTGCTTCTTCAGCATAGTCGCTTGGCGCTGGAAGGAGGACGAGTATAAATCTCATGTATCTCATTTCTCTTGGGTGTACACTCGTATCGGATTACGGGGTTGGTTGGTTGGTGTACGTCGAGCGGAGAATATTACGAAAACACATGAGCATCGTCGTCGCGTGGCTCCGTGTGCGTTATGGACCGAGATTCGTGTCTTTGAAACAACATCCGTTAAGTATTAGCTTGTGTATGCATGTTGGTGCAACGTAATAAGTATTATTGCATTTTAGAAGTGTCTCCAGAGGTCAGTGACCCCAAACTCGTCGTTGAAAATCAGGTCAGGTCGATTTCATTACGACGAAACTACACGGAGAAAACGGATTCGTTTTGTTTAGTAAGAAATACAATGTTTTGGGAAAATTTCCTATACGAAGGTTAAGAAGCAAAAGAATCGTAGCACCAATTGCAAAACAGCATAGTATTTTTCAACACTTACAATTTTTCTTAGCATGAATTATAAACAGTTCTATATGAATAAGAAACAGTAATGCGCGCGATAATGAATTTCAGGTTTGGTTTCATGAACAATTTACTATGTCAGATAAGAATTTAGTTTTGAGTGAGAATATCTCAAATTTTAAACGTCGCCATAGTAAAATTCTATTATCCCAATATGAATATATATCGAGCATGTGTGAAATTTTATCACACGTATTGTTTTGTTTACCATGACCATTGCAATTTTCTTTAATTGCTATGCTAAATTGTAAAATCGGTTTTAATCTGATGGGCACGTTTTACTATGCTGTTTAGAACGATTTGTCGCACTGCCATTCGAGATATTGCTGTAATTTCCGAACTGTCCTCAAAATACTATAATTTACAACAATAAGTAACTGGATTCCTAGTATATTTCTTAATAATTTTCGACTTTGTTTTCTCCGTGTACCAATGACGCTTTTTCCTCATATTTTCTTCATTTTATAACGGATGATCGTTATATTCAGTAACAAAAATAATTAACGAGCAGAAAAGAAAACAAAGAAAATGGCTTTACGTTGTTGACGAAGAGACAAAATGCGTTTGGAGTCTCGATTCGTGCTCGTCTCTCAGGCAAGATCCGTACGCTGATCGCTGATGGCTCTGACGAGCTGGATTATCGATGGACAAAGCTTCGAGTGACGAGTCCTCGTTGAGAGAGAATGAGAGAGTATAAAGCGCGTTTAAATCTAATGTAACCCATACACTCGATGAACTTCGTGCGACTAAGAAACGAATAATATTCGTACGGACAAAAGACGGATCATGGAATGTCGTCCGACCGACTCATTCAATTCACTCAACGTCCGGCAACTTCTTCATTTGAGAGCTTCTTGCTCCTTCTGCGACACGACTCTTCACAGCCAAATAGCATCAGACGAACCACTCGAAATCTTATCAACGGATTTTCGCACGGAGATCCAATCACAGTTTCCTCTTACGTTACACTTTTCGATCGTTCCATCTTCGAAAACCACCCTCCGTGCGAAAAATCTATTTTAATCGTAATCTAAAAACTTTTCTACACATTTTCAAGATTTATTTCAATTTCCTGAACAAAAAATCTTGACTCTCTCCTCTCGAATGAAACGGTCCACAGTTTATTTTTCCCAAGAATTTTTCCATCGCATTTTCCTACCCCGGAAAGATTACGTCTAGGAGATACGCTTTTTTTGCCTCGTAAAAAAGGGTACGAGACTTTGGTTCTCAGCAGTAAAGGCTGCACGTTTAGATACCGATTAAATACCCTCGTTTCTGAACCCATTGGTCCCCGAGAAACTATTGACCAGTGGAAAAAACTCAATCAGCCTAGAAATTCATGAGGACAAGAATGATGTCTGAAAATTCTGATCTCCTGCATATTTGGTTGATGAAAAATCTATTCGCAGACTAAAAACCGGGAAAAATCAGCAAAAAGCTCATTTTTTGCGTTGTGTAGGGCTGATAAATAATAATTTTTCAATATACCTTGAAAAAAATGATGGAATGGACCTCGGACCAGCACGTGACCGTGTTTCCGGACAGAAAAAAAAATTGTTATACGCAGCGAGTGTGAAAAAGTGAAAAATAGAAATTTGTCGAGTGGTCAATAATTTTTCTCAGTCGAATGAATTTGAAGAGGCAAGGATTTTTCTGTGTATGCGTTTTCTCAGGTGAACGCGTTTGGAAAGCCGCGTCGACATATTTTTCTAGAATGCATGGGGTTATATGGGGATGTGCATAGTAGTGGCACGTTCAAGAGACGTAGAAAATGTTGAGAGAGACTATGGAGTCCAATAAATAATGTGGGTGCTGCTGCTGATGGTGACCGCAATAGGAATCGCGCCGAGTTTTTACGGCGTTACCTGAGACTGGTGAAACGTGGTACGGAGCTCTAGCCACAAATTCCCGAGTGATGTGAAACCAGACGTCAACCAACAACTGTAAATATATAAGAGGGAATCTCCTTTTTGCCAGGGAAAACGACTCTCACTTTTATTATTTTTTACCCTCTAATAAAAAAATCCACCAGAGTTTTATTTTTTAGGGTTAGCCATCGAGTCCCACTAATGAGTATACGTCAGAGTCACAGAGGCGACGATGTTGCATCCCAATACTCGGAGAAAACCAAGTCGAAAATTATTAAGAAATATACTAGGAATCTAGTTACTTATTGTTGAAAATTATAGTATTTTGAGGACAGTTCGGAAATTACAGCAATATCTCGAATGACAGTGCGACAAATCCTTCTAAACAGCATAGTAAAACGTCATCATCAGATTCAAACCGATTTCACAATTTAGCATAGCAATTAAAGAAAATCGCAATGGTCATGGTAAACAAAACAATACGTGTGTTAAAATTTCACACATGTTCGATATATATTCATATTGGGATGATAGAATTTTACTATGTCGACGTTTAAAATTTGAGATTTTCTCACTCATAACTGAATTCTTATCTGACATAGTAAATTGTTCATGAAAACAAACCTGAAATTCATTATCGCGCGCATTACTGTTTCTTATTCATATAGAACTGTTCATAATTCGTGCTAAGAAAAATTGTGAGTGTTAAAAAATACTATGCTGTTTTGCAATTGGTGCTACGCTTCTTTTGCTTCTTAAACTTCGTATAGGAAATTTTCCCAAAACATTGTATTTCTTACTAAACAAAACGAATCCGTTTTCTCCGTGTATGGGCCATATTCTCTTGGTACACTGTGAAGCCTTCGATTCTCGAGAAACACGTCGTGGCCTTTTCGAAAACACGAAGAAAAAGATTGTCGAGCTTATCGACAGATTCGAGTCGACGTACAACTCAAAAACTCCAACTTTTTCACGTCGACCTAATGGATAAAAAAAAACCTCTGCCTTTTTTCCACACGCCTCGATATCGATATTATCGTATATTTTTATATATACGAATCGCACCAGAGCGAGAAACCCTCGTAAGGTTTCTCCTTTCGGAGCAGCATTTCCTCGGGGTCGTCGATAATTGGCGTATGGTTACAAACCGTTGAGTATATATGCGTAAAAAAGACATACATGTCTGCTTCAATGATACCGAAGCATAATAAATGCCACGGTGACATTCAACACTCAGATAAGACAGACTCGAGCATATGTATCAATATTTATAGCGTCCTGTTAATTTTCATTTGGAAATTCTGGGAGATTGTGAGTTATTCGAGATTCGAGAAGGGATTTCTTATGGAAAAGCTTGATGCGGAGTTTCATTTTCTTGAATCAAACGACGATGATTTATGAAATAAATGAATTATTTCATCCATTGAATATGGGAAAGTTTTTTTGCTCAAATTTGACGGATAATTCGTCGGGGGAAAAAACTAAAAAAGAGTTTTTATTATGGTGAGGGAAAGATATGTTTCTACACCTGAAGGATAAGTGGCATTGTCGTTTGCTGAAAGATCGACAAAGTCCTCTTCTATTATCCCGTCTGACTCGAGACTAAGGATCAGGCGGAAGAGATGGCAGGATTAAGGCGCTCAGAGTCATGTCAAAAGGGTTTATCCCTGAAAATCGCGGGCACTCTGAAACGAGCGATCGCGTTGGCTAGCAATATTTTCCAGTCTCTGTTCACACGGATTCTCAACTGATCCCGCGTGCACAGACCTGTGGAGTCCTGTATAGATATGTTTCCAACTCGAAGACAGGAACGAGTAAACTTTGAATCTATGACGAGCTCGTCAGTCTCATGACCAAGTCCCAAGCCTCTCGTTGAAAATGCATAAAACTTAAATAATTCCGACAAAGTCCGAAACGCCCCGTGTTTAGTTCTCGTCTCGGACAACAGACCACCCCTGAGGTATTCATCGAGCGACCTCTCTTTTCTCCAGTATTGTGTATTTTCATTATTTTTATATTCAACATTCTCCATCATCTTCTCGATTCGTTCGCCACCGCCAAATGGGCTTCGGCCAATCCCAGCGAGATTTAAGTTTTGACGACCGAGAGGATTATCGTCAAGTTCGAGCAGAGATAATCAAAGTCTTTAATCTCCTCCGCACTCGGAGCCAGTGTATACGTCGAGCTGGCATTGGGACGCGGAGAAAAGTTGTGCGAGTGTCCGCCAAAATATTTAATTACCAACTTTATTACGACAATATCGAAGAAATTGTTCGTTTTAGGTACATCCTAAGTCCAATACCACGAAATTTTTTGTTTTCATTTCGTTGTATCGATAGGCGAAGTCATTCCAGAATTTGACATTTTTTCCCAATCCAACTTGTTTTTCTTCAAAATGGTTAATTCTTGGCTATGTTGCAATGATTTCATTTCTTTTTGTCGATGGAGCTTGAGAATTTTTGAGAACATTTTGGAGAAGGTCAAAAGGTCGTTCGTAGGGAAGAAAAAATGCAATAAATTTTGTAAATCTAAATTGCTTTTTATTTTAAAGTGATATCAAGAAAAATGAATCGTTATTTTTCTACTGAGGTTGCGATCTTTTAAAGTTGGCGTTCTTTTTTCACTTTTCAAGAGTATTTTTGCACGGTTTAATTACCAACTTTATAACGACAATAAAAATCCAATAATTCCCAATCGAATCGACGCATTTTCAAGCCCCGAAATATCGTTGCAGGAAAACCAGATGTCGAAATATTTAGTTGCGAGCAAGGAAAAGCGAGCACGACGATCAAATCCGCAATGAAAATGTTTACTTTTTCCACACACCCATTTCTCGTTCGCATTTTATACACATAGAGGCTGGAAATTCTTCTGTGGACCAATGAGACATTCGCACCTGGCTTGCATCTGTGTCCCTTGCACTGTGACCAAAATCCGGATGAATAGAAATTTTGATATATTTATAAATAGACTGAGAGCTATACAAAAAGGCACATGTGGGTGTGCATGAGAATCTCTCGTACTGCCATGTTTCGCGGGGGTAGGGAACGACGTCGCAAGTGACCGCGAGAGCTTCCAAAAGATTAGTCGTTTACGTCGACAGGTTAACCTGCTTAACTTTTTAAGTTTGTAAATCGCATTAGGACATAGAAATTCTCTCTTTTCGATGATATTCCGCGTGGTGTGCATAAAGTTAACATCCTTGCTCGGGAGGATATAGAATCGGACATTTCGACGTGTCAGGTACAACGTCAAAGAAGTGTGAAAGCGAGAAGAGCTCATAGAACGCGCTTGACTCGTTTCCCTCGATGTAGGAAAAGTCGAAGAAGAGATGAAAACTTGTTTCATCTTTTTCCGCGATTTTCATTCGCCCCCCTGTCAAGCTTAACCCTCTCTCGTGTTGGAGGGATCAAAAAAGCTTTTCGGATCTCGGTGCACATACCTTTATATATTTTGGCGACTCTGCACCCAGCGACGCTTCACTGACTCGCGCGCACAAAGTCAAAGTATCCCGCAAATTCCTTTTTTTGGTCTCGACTCCTTGAGCTGGATCTTGGGAGATATTCTTGACGTTCCTGCGACAAGTCTTTCTCATTTTTTTTGCACTCGGATTATGCCTCAAAAGGCTCTCTTCGGTGTGATGATATTTTCCGAAAAGTTTATCGAAATGATTTGCGAGCCTTTCGGGAATTATCCGAGTAAAATTTTTCCGTTTCATTACCGAATGCTCGTTTCCCGGTTATTTTATTTAGCCTGGATCTCATGAAAGTTTGTGTCAGCTGAGGAATGTTTTATTTAGATATACGGAAGCTCGGTCGCTCTGCTGAACAAATAAACTCGCATTTGTTGGTCGACGCTGTGTCCCTCATCGTAAATACCTGGATTTTCATCTCTGGACCATATGCAAGTCCGCAATGAGAGTCTGTGGCCTGGTCGTAAAAGCGAACAAGCAGGACCGATGAAATAACGTAGCGTGGAACGAGGACAATTGACCGGGGATTTTCGTTCTCTTATATTCGGAAGGAGTGCGTGCGAGAAAAACCGGATTCACGTTGCCCGAAAAGCTCTCGGCAGTCTCATCAGGAGCGGAAAACGTCTTTCTCTCGTGTGACGAATATATTATACATTTAGACATTTCATGCGTGTGTGTGTTTGTGTATAAAGAAGAGAACCGGTGCATCGGCCACGGGGCGCGGGTGGTAAGGATACCAAGAGCAGCCTGACGACACAAAATGTCCTGGGGTTTTCAGGGGTGTGGCGAAAGCGGCGCGCTTCTACCCGATAATGATGTAATGAGTGACCTGGGCCTCCGATTGGCTACGCCTGCTCCAACTCTTACTCTTCCTTATGGTCGAGCGAAAGATGCGAACCGACCTCCGAACAGAACAAAACATTTCAACTTACATACACTGAAAAGAAAATTTTGTTGAAAAAGATCGATATTTTGTTGGATACGTTCAACTAAACGTTTTTTTCGAAAAATCACGAAAATTTTGTCATTCCAGCAGAAAAAATTCTGGAAAATCTTTTCGGAAAGTAAATTTTTGTCATTTCAATCGTAAATTTTGCCGACAGTTCCGTTGCAAAAGAAAAATATTGTCGAAATAACGAAAATTTTGAAATCATCCCAAAATACTTAGTTCGCCGTATTCAACAAAATATCGACGTTTTTTGACAAAATTGAATTTTTAGTGTAGAATTTTCTTTTTTTTTAATTATTCAAAACGAAAATCGTGCTTTTCTAGTTTTACGATATCGATGCGGTGACATTTAATGATTTTTTCCTCAACCAGTGATTTTGCATCTTAGATCTAAGAAATTATACACTGTAAATGAAAATTTGTTGAAAAACGTCAATTTGTTTGTTGAACACACGGAATATTTTTTGATAATTTCGAAATTTTCGTAATTTTTGCAGTATTTTGGTTTCTAACGAAACTGCCAGCAAAACTGAAAAGAAAAGTGTGTGAATTGTGAAACATTTAACGGACACTAAAAGTCATTCTGGTTCGTCAATTAAAAAATATCGTTTTTTTCGTTCAAATACGTTTTGGACTGAGTATTTTTGGAAATCATCAAAATAATCGCAATTTTGACAGGATTTTTTATTTCTGTAGATCGTGTTAACAAAATTTACGATTGGAATGACAAAAGTTTGATTTTCGGAGGAAGTTTTCGAGAATTGACTGTTAAAATGACGAAAAAAAAAGTTTTCTATGAAATATTGAATTTTTTTGAGGGAATTCGGTTTCCAGTGTAAGTTTGATCGGATCGTACGACGGCTCGAAGCTTTCGTCACTGCTCACAGGATTCCTAGGAGGGTAGCGAGTAGAGGGGATGAGAAAATGCGTGGCGGACTCGTGTATAAGGCTGGAATAGAGCGGAACAGAGTGGGATACAAGTAAATCTATGGATCGCCACGGGGTGACGACATTTTCGCGGCGGGAGAGGTCAGGCCCGAGTTCGCGCGTATAAAGACGTCATTCCGGCGGTGAAAAGACACGCTCTTGCTCCTTGAAATAGTGCGTTAGCGATTCAGCTATTTTTCTTCCTTCGGCTCTTTTGCTGAGCAAGTTGGTTTGTATTTTTTCGAGAGAAAAAATACATTTTCGAGTCGGGCGATCTGTCTCATTCGCATCAGTATTTTCTCACTCTCTCTCCGTCTGTTATTCGGACGCACGACGAAGGACTTGGAGTTGGAGCGAAAAAGTCCTGCGAAGGCTTGTTCTTGGTGCCCTTGAACAGAATTCCGCCGACAATGTCCAATAGCAGGGGGAGTAAACATAACGCGGCGGATGCAGTTTGACCACCAGCACCGCCTGCACCACGTCCCACAATGTATCAACCCTGTGGGCCAACGTGTAGCAAGAAAAAAGGACTCGATAATCATCATCGACTGGACTACGGCGATGGGGCCGACCCACATATAAGGGCGGCGGCTCCTTTCAACTTTGCTGGCCCGAGCGCCGACCAACAGTTTTTTGAGAAAACAAATCATCATGACTCTGTCATCACAGTTGAAAAACCGCGTGTGATAGAGATTTTATCCCAAAGTCTTTTGTCGATCCTGCTGTGGCTATTTTTATGCCTCCTTCCATTTTCCCTTAACGAATGAAAAACTTTGGGAATGCCACACGCAACTATTTTTTTTCCCAGCGAATGGACACACGCGTCGAGATGGAATTTACACATTCTCATTCCTCTGGATCCTCAAATTTGTTTGCGTCTGTGGGCGGATTTGTTGTCCACGAAACACACTCAAGAAAAAAAAAACATCAATCGGCGATTCATTCTCCTCTACACACGTTCGCCCTGCTGGCGAATTATCGATCTCGTTATTCTTTATTCATTATTTAAGACTCAAACCGCGTTGTCCTCTTTTTATAAAACTTTATTGTGACTGCATAATAAATTTTCCAACATAGAAAAGCGAATTATCCAATTTGCTGGATGGAATTCGTTTCCAGAATGAATTTTCCTTACACGACGCTCGTGCCAATCGACCTGCAGCCCAGAAAATTCATACTGAAAGCTTCGTAATTGCGAAATTTTCCGGATTACAAATTCGGCGCTTTTGCTACAGCAGGGCGTAATTGAGCAATTGAGCAATGTCTCGGAAACGGAGTAAATTTATAACGATGTTGGAACAACAAAAGCGAGGTGCGTTTAAAATTTTGAAGAATTCAGGTATCGATATCGTAATAAAAGGATAGGGACAGAAGAGTCTTAGTCCAGAAGTCGAAACATGGTCAAGTTTTATATTTATGATAGTGCGAGCGGCCTAGGTCGAGGCTGTTGAGCGCGCTGATCCACTTGCAGGTGGAATTCAAACGTGACAGCTTCCGTCATATTGTCCCAGCCCCGTTAACCGTCGTCGTTTTGTCCTCGAGTTAATCCTGTTAGGATACAATACGTCTCGAAAACAATATACGTCGCCAGGCTTTATCCAATTTCAATTGATGACGTTCTCCCAACACCCTTTTTATGATGGCCATTAGCTCTATGAGAACCGTAATGGCGTGTCTCGGATACTAAAACCAGAAAACTTGAAAATATCGAAAAGTATTCACAAACTTTTAAATTTCTATATCGATACGATTTTTTTCGCAAAAGTTGCAATTTACCATTGCGAGTTATTTCAAGTAAAACTCTCAAGGCGCATCACTGAACAGAAAATTTTGTTGATGAAAAATCGATTTTTCGTTTATACGCATTTCCAACTAGTCATTTTTCGAATCATTCAAAAAAATTTGTCATTGCAGCAAAAAATATATTCCAGAACATTTTAAAAATATCCAAAAACGTTTAGTTTACCGTGTTCAAAAAAATATCGATGTTTTTCAACAAAATTTCATTTCCAGTGTAACGAATGTGTTTGTTAATCAACATTAGACGTGATTCTTCTAAAATTTGTGGAAATCGATCCTGGAATACGGAAAATGGTGACGAAATTTCTTGGTTCATGTTGAAAGACAATTCTCCGTGTTTTTTTTTTAGAAAAAATGCGTTATTAATAATTATGATGTGGTTGATGACGAAACTACGAAGTTGTGGAGGTTTGCTGATTAAGTATACGAGCTCAATCGCCGACATCTCTTTCGGGCTGAGCAAGAGAGAGAGAGAGAGGGAAAGAGAGAAGAGAAAAGAGAGACTCCTTCTCTGTTGGTTGGGATTTGTTTGTATTGCCCGGTGTGATGCGGCTGCGCTCCCCACTTCGGAGCGTAAGCGAGTATTTTGCCTGGTGGATGTGCTGCAGCGTAGGCATACGAAGAGAGCCGAGGGAGCTGAAGCCCATGCCCCCTTCTGTTTGCATTGTTTGCTGTCAAACATTGAGAGCAAACAGAGAGTGGGGTTGGAATGGAACAAGGGGTATCCATCGGCACGAGGATGAAAGCCATTGGTTAGAAGGTTCTCCGGGCGCGTCCGGATTTCGAGTAGGCGTGGCCAAGGCTGAGGGATAAAAGGAGGCAACGGCGGTGGGGAGCCGGCAGATACGCGTGACCGCTGAGACGGTGCACTTGGTCAGTATTTTCTTGGTCGTTCGTAAGATTAAGTTTTCACGCGTCGTTCGGTCTCCGCGATCTGAAGTTTCAATAAAAACCTGATCCAGTTTGAATGTCGGAGTGAAAACAAACTTTGAAGAATTTATCGAAAAAACAATACGGTGCACACGTGTGGTTAATGAGTGATTGAGAATAGTGATTGTGAACGATATCGAAAACGTGAAAAAGACACGTTATTCAAGTTTCATCGCGATTGGAGAGAAATTATTGGAATTGAATAATTTTGAGTGAAAAAGTTGAAGGATAAATTGAAAATGGTGAACATGGAGAGTTCGGGTGAACAGCAAACGGTCGCAGTCTCACCGCCGCTCCGTGCGTCGCTCGGCAAAAGTGATTTCAGCATTCGTTGCATCGTGCCAGAGGCGTGTGATGAAGTGAGCAGCAGTCCGGAGGAGTCGCACATCGAGGATAGCGACGAATCGAGCGATCTCGATGTTACGGGTAACGGTGCCGAAACACCGCCTTTGGATTGTTCTCGAAATGGCTCATCAGCGAGTCCTGTGGATCAGTCTAAAGACGCCGGTGGTCGAGACCAACAGTCGGAGGATGAGAAAAAATCAAAGAAACCGCCGTACAGTTACAATGCTCTAATAATGATGGCGATCCGTCAGAGCCCTGAGAAACGTTTGACGCTAAATGGAATCTACGAGTACATAATGAGACATTTTCCTTATTACGAGAACAACAAGCAAGGATGGCAAAACTCAATTAGGCATAATTTGTCGTTGAACAAGTGTTTTGTCAAAGTACCACGTCATTACGACGATCCGGGTAAAGGAAACTACTGGATGTTGGACCCGAGCTCGGAGGACGTTGTCATCGGTGGAACGACCGGAAAATTGCGCAGAAGAACAACCGCAGCTTCGAGATCGCGTCTCGCTGCGTTTAAAAGGAGCGTCGTACTCGGCGGTCTTTATCCGACGCCGTATCCACCACCGGGATGGCCCGCGTCGCTCTATTCTTTGCCATATCTTCATCGAGCCACCGCCTGTTATCCAACGGCTCCAGGGCCATACGCAACGCCAGCAGGATATCCGGCGAGTCTTTTGCCCGGAGCCGCAAGCACAGCGACCTCTGGAATGCCCTGCAAGCCACAGGCTCTTCCAGCGAATACCGCGCCTCCGAGCCACGGAGGATTCTCCATGGAAAGACTTCTCCAAGCACCCAGCGGTTATCCCAGCGGAATCGCTGCACCGGGACTTCCGGGTCCTGGCAATCCCTACGATTTCTACACTACTCTAAGGAATCTCGCCGCCCATCAACAACAACAACAGCAGCAGCAACATCAACATCAACAACAACAACAACAACAACATCATCATCACCAAGCGTTCGTACAACAGCAACGCTATCTCATGAGCCAACAACAACAAGCTCATCATGTACCGAGCCAACCAACCTCGACGACCGCATCGCCCGGTAGCAGTCCCGAACCCATGAGTCCGCACTCACCGACGTCTGCGACGATCTGCAATCCCGGCGGACAACCACAGAGACAACATCATCCGCACAGTCCGCCTCAACTCTTCCTGAAGCCCATCACCGTCCTGACTGGCAGACAAAGTTGAAGGACGCCCTCGTGACCTTCTGAGCTGGTATCTTCATCCCTCAACGAAAAGTCGCGTCGAGTTATCGAAGATGCTCGAGCTGGAACTCGAGAATCTTGAACGAAGACAACGTTCCACTATGGTGAATCGATTCCCGTGTTTGTGCTAGCACGTCCCTGCAGCCGCGTCCTTTCCAAAGTACCCGAATCGTGACTTTTCAGCAAGATTCATACGTACGAAAAATCGTCAGAGATTCGTTCGAATAGTTACGCACGAATCTACCAATTCGTTGCTCACTATTTCATCCCCGTGGACACGTCCGATGGACCATTAATATCACAGACTTGATTCTTCGCTCTCGCGTTGTCCAGTCGAACGTAAAATCCCATACGACTTTTCAAAACACACCGAAAAACTCGGACCGTTCATTATTTTCATTAATAATTTATCGTTCTCCGTTTTATCCATCTTTTTATCGAGCTTTATCGGGAAAGTCTGATAATCCCTGCATCTGGCACTTGGTCCAGTCTTCATTACCAAAATACGAGGCATATTACTATCATTATTGTTAATATTCACGCCTCCCGAGTGATGTACGTTAATTCATAGTAGAGTAATATATTGTAAATAAAAAAAAAAACGAAAAATCTTTTTTTTTCTGGCTCTCTACGAATATCTATATATTGCAACTGATATAATAGATTTTTGGCAGTGGTAAAAAAACTGCGTAGCGTATAAAAAATACTGCGTTCTCTCCCCGATTGAGAGAAACGTCAGGAGTCATCGCAAAGTAGAGAAAAAACAAAACATTTACCTGTGTCTCTCGACGTAACGTTGTTGTGTACAGAACAATTGAATGAACAAGATGAAAGAGATTAATTATTGTAAATACGAGAAAAAACAAATGCAAAAAGATGACGAATATATATTCAACGCTTCGGATACATATTATATATTATATATATGTACATATGAATACATACGTATGTATATCGAAGAAACAGAGTGGGTGGAACGAGACATGTCTGTATAAATGTGAAAATAATAAATGTTGAACCATCTTTTTATAATTTAACTCCATTCTTCAATTTATTTTCGTCGCATCACCTTTCCCTCAGTATTTAATAAGCATTCGTTGAAAAAAATCGATAAATTGATATTTTCGAGAACGAAATATTGAGAATTATGGATTGGGCCGAATTGGCACCACTCGAAATAAAAATTCTATCGCTGCAAAGGCAATCGCTGTTCGGGCCCATCGTAAAACTAAAAGGCAGAACCCGCTGACTGTCAAAACACTGGGACTCCAGACAATGACTTCGAATACGAAATCCCGATGGACTAATATATACCCATGGACGCGATGGCCCCGGAACTTTTGGATGGCTTACCTTGCTCGCTATATATACATGACCGTCATAAACCATGCATACTTCGTCGGTATAAGTGGCCTTGCCAAATTGCCTCCTCTCGTAGCTTTTGCCTTATTCTTATATACCAACAGCTAGACCCATTTTTCGCCTTTTTTTTCCAAGTCACAATATTCGACGAAAAACGACAAAAAAGACTTTTCATTATTCATCCAGCTTCGCTACTGACTCCAAACTGGCAAAATGAGGCAAAATGTCGTTGGAAAACTTTAATTCCGACCAGTCATTATTCCTTAAGTCCATATAATAATGAAAAAAAAAAACAAAAATTAAAGGCGACGCTTCAACGACGCGCAAGAAATTGTAAAAAAAAATCTGTTGATTCGAAATCACTGGAATCTTTGTTGCTATTTCGTTTTTGATGTATTTTGCCAACTTCAAGTTTGGCATCATCAATGTGCATGTTTCGTGGTATTTGTTGGCAAAATTTTTTCATTTAAAGTCATTTGCGCATGCGGAATGTATGGACACGCGTATATATAGGGCTAATGGAGGTTTGGCGTAATGAGGCGAGGGTGGTGCGGGCGTGCGTGCGTCGAAGAAGAGCACGTACGCTTGGACGAAGTAATAAGCGTCCATGTATCCACGAGCGATTTACTTCAGAGCTTAGAGTGAGCGAGAAAGGAGAATTTAAGGGATAGGGAGAGATGAAGAGAGACAATTGAATGGAGGATGAACGCGAGCAGCAGCAGCAGGAGGAAAGAGGGCAAACACGCCGTTTGCGCGAGTTATACCATTACACGGTGGCGGTGCGGGCGCGACGTACACCAAGAGCATGCAGCCCCGCGCGATATTGGTATGATACATTGAGACAATGAGTCGTAAATAAGATAATGGCTCACGCTCGTCCCGCGTACCGTACACGTCCACCACGACGATGCTGAAGAGTTTTGCAGGGCTCCAACAACGGTGACAGACACTCGACGTAAATTAAGGGAGTGAGAGAGCAAATGCGAGTAGAAAGAGAGAGACGGAGAGAACGGGCGTACACGTTGCAAACAGTAATCAATTTATTTTCTAACGATTTTACAGACACAGGCATTTTTTCACTTCCATAAGCGCTCATTTGCGTCTGGATCATAAAATTAATGATCGAGAGTTAATTATTCAGGTGCAGGGACATAAAGTTTTGGCGAGTCCACAACAAGATCAACGCACCCGCTTCATCATTGCAAATGAAAACTTGCCATATTGGCTTTTGGTTTTTTTTGGACCCTGAGCGATGCGATCAATAGCAAAGAAGTTGAAAAGACTCTGGAGAAAATTCTGGGACGAGATGTCTGCGTCTGGAAAAAAATGAAAATTTTTTAAGGACGATAAATGCATCAATTTCGAACTGAAAAGCCGTAGAATTGGGTTTTTTTTTTTTTTTAATATTTGTTTAAACGAACTAATGATGTGAACAAATTACGGGGCGAGAGAGGAGAGGGGGGAGTTAAGAGAAAGAGGGAGATAATATGGGTCTGCGCTGACCGGTTCGGATCAGCAAATGGGATTGTGACCCGCGCAGGCTACCCACTGGCATACGTGCTTGGCATCTTTATACATACGTTCTAAATGCACGTGTGTATAAGAAGCATCAATATATATATATACATATGTGTGAAGTATAGTAAGAACTCGATTAGTAAGAACTTTCGACAGGAGAATCGCGTCAGTGACGTTTAAAAAACGAGAGTTTGGTTATTCGATGCTTTTTTATGCCCCATTTTGCTGATGCATTTAATTCGCAATCGATCGATGAAAGTTAATGAATTTTTCCGTCTTGGAGCTTGAAAATTGACAAATTTTTCCGTAGTTTCCTCGAAAGACTCACGAGGCTCTTCCTGCCCCCAAAAGATTTCACTTTTTTTTCAATTCTTGATACGAGCTGGATCTATATTTTAATATAATTTTTTATCGTCCGCACGGATTTGGTCTGTTGGATTGGAGAGTTTTGGGCTCGCGGACATGCACGGAGGGAAAAACTGTAACGTGTAGCGAAAGGCGCGATGATTCCCATACGATATATCAAGATAGGCGCGACCCTCCGACGCCTAGCTCGAGAGACAGATGAGATGAAGCACTCGCGAAGGTTGCATGGACATAGCGTCACGTACTAAGCAGAGCAGAGATGGCTTTTGCTGGAGCCAGTGGCGAGGAGCGAGGAGAGCGTGCTAAGGGGGACGGTAAACACTTGCGTGGCCAATTGCACCAAGTGGTGAGTGTAGCGCGGCAATACTCGAGCCTTCTGTACTTTCCGCGTACGTGCTCTGTGTTGTCGCCTGCTTTTCCGGCGCATGTTGGATCCTCGATACAATAATGAAATCTCTTCTGAACACATACGCGCACGCATGCGAATATTTCGATGTATTAGAAAAATCGAGGCTTTCTCTTGGCTCGTGGAGAGTGATCAAGGTGTGTGCACGATGTTCGCGAGTCTGCGCGTTATTCATCGACGCGAAATGTCGACGCCCGGCGTCTCATGGGCTTTAGAATTTCTAAGGATTCTCACGAAGTCTTTCTCGTCATTCGTTCTTGACGCCATAACGAGAAAAAAACGACAAAGTCATTGGCTAGACTTGGTTTTGCGGTCATAATTATCGAGAATTATTATGACTCGAGCTCTGCTTGGAAAATCATCTTGATTTAAGGCATAGACACGTCTCCATTATGCTTTGTAATGAGGAGTTTTACGACGACGCTCGACTTTCGTCTTAACTTGAGAAAAGTCTGCAAAATCAAACAGACCTACGGCAGAAATATTTAGACGCTTTGCTGTGACTTGCCAAAAGTCTAGCCGACGCGAAAGGGATTAAGGGATCGGTAAACTGCCTTTTTATACTGCATAATTATCCGCGAACGTAATTTACAACTGGCTCAGAGTCGTAACGATCTCGTGTCTGACCTCTGCAATTAGGCTCGACGTCTGACTGGATTATTCTCCGTTGATTCCGATTGGAAAGAAAAAGCAAAACCGTTTTGTCCCTGGAAATCGTCGCAATCGTCGACAATTATTTCGTCGAGCAATAAAATTTAAGGAAATCCGTTGCACACGAAATCTTGGTTCACGTTTTTTTTAAGGCACGTCTCGGAGTCGGTTAGATTCTCATTTCCGATCTGTTGCTGTACACACAGCCATCGAAGGACGAAAAATTTTTGTAACTCGGAAATATATACAGGCGGGACGAACCCTCGTACATCCCGAGAAGCGGCTGCTGTCGTTTTTATTGAAAAGGGGGCTGGAAGCTGTTTCCTTCCGTCTATCCATGCGCAGCTCTTCCAGCACCGCGAAGGGGCGGTGGATCTCAATGCTCTATAGTGGAAGGGAATCTACCAACAGATTTTTGTCCTATGGGCTCCGATTAATGGCAATGGTGGTCGGAACGCGGTCAATCTAGTCTATTCCCATCTTATGTATCGTTCTATATATCGGCACAAAGGATATACATGGGGCATTCCGTTTCAAGCCGACATTTCAGTAACCCTTCAATTCGAACCTTCATTTTTTACTCCAGTTCAGATTAAGCTGACGAAATATAAACGGGGCCAGATTTTTTCAATGTATTCACCATTGAAAAGGCTCACGGAAATGTTCTCGACGAAAAATCATATGAAAATCTATTGTCATTCTTGGAATTCATTTTTTAAATGAATAAAATTCAATTTTTGAGAATTCAAATAGAAATTTTGAATATTAAATTCAAAATTTGAATAAAATTTTCGAATTGATTGAAAATTCCATTTCAATTATTGAAATTGATTTTTAGAATGAATAAAAATCAATTTCAGGAATTATAACAGATTTTTAAATATTAAATTTGAAATTTAAGTATCAAAAATGCGGGAAAAAATGTTGATTGGATTTAAAAATTGATAAAAATAGAATTGTAATAGATTTTTCATGTACGGAGTCCATCGATGCGACGATTTTGGATTTTCTGAAATATTTTCAAACATCGAAACGGAAATGTTCTCGACGAAAAATCATATGAAAATCTATTGTCATTCTTGGAATTCATTTTTGAAATGAATAAAATTCAATTCTTGAGAATTCACATAGAAATTTTGAATATTAAATTCAAAATTTGAATAAAATTTTCGAATTGATTGAAAATTCCATTTCAATTATTGAAATTGATTTTTAGAATGAATAAAAATCAATTTCAAGAATTATAACAGATTTTTAAATATTAAATTTGAAATTGAAGTATCAAAAATGCGGGAAAAAATGTTGATTGGATTTAAAAATTGATAAAAATAGAATTGAAATAGATTTTTCATGTTTCGAGTCCATCGATGCGACGATTTTGGATTTTCTGAAATATTTTCAAACATCGAAAAGTCAATCGTGAAAAGATGCTCTCGTAACTCTGCGCATGGAGCGAAAAACCTGGACGACGTTACGTTACGGGGAATTGAACACGCGTTACAAAATAGTTGATTAATCAGGCCGCGAATCACCTAACGCGGAAGATATTGTAGTTAATCGAGGAGCGACAGTGAATCATCAGAGCTGGCACTGTTCACAATTACGTGGCGTGCAACGAGTGAATTTACAACTTCCTCAATCCACGATAATTTATGTTATGTATATAAATCTATCTGTAACAAGTGCAAGGAATGTTTCTCTCGTGTGTGACATTGGTTATCCAAATAACGCATGCAATTGCAGAATTTTCCTGACCGGATATGCAGCAGACTTTGCGCATCGACACACGGAGAAAACGGATTCGTTTCGTTTAGTAAGAAATACAATGTTTTAGGAAAATTTCCTATACGAAGGTTAAGAAGCAAAAGAATCGTAGCACCAATTGCAAAACAGCATAGTATTTTTTAACACTTGCAATTTTTCTTAGCATGAATTATAAACAGTTCTATATGAATAAGAAACAGTAATGCGCGCGATAATGAATTTCAGGTTTGTTTTCATGAACAATTTACTATGTTAGACAAGAATTCAGTTATGAGTGAGACTATCTCAAATTTTAAACGTCGACATAGTAAAATTCTATTATCCCAATATGAATAAATATCGAACATGTGTGAAATTTTATCACACATATTGTTTTGTTTACCATGACCATTGCAATTTTCTTTAATTGCTATGCTAAATTGTAAAATCGGTTTTAAGCTGATGATCACGTTTTACTATGCTGTTTAGAACGATTTGTCGCACTGCCATTCGAGATATTGCTGTAATTTCCGAACTGTCCTCAAAATACTATAATTTTCAACAATAAGTAACTGGATTCCTAGTATATTTCGTAATAATTTTCGATTCTGTTTTCTCCGTGCACGAAGGTGCGCAGAGAAACTTTGCGGGGCATTCCGTCCACGCAATTTTCCATAAAATTTTAGAATTAGACAGAATTCATTGATTTCGCAGTTTTTTGTAAAAAATCACACGAATAATGAGTGGGAAAAAAAGTTGACGCTGATTTTTCGATTTTACGCAAAATTATAAATTATAGATTTACGAAAAAATGAAAATGCCTCGGATTTGTTGAGGGTTTAGTGACAAAGCCGATGACAACCGATGGTACGGAGCACCAAGAACAAAATGACGCAAGCGTATGTGCGATGTAGGAGCGTAGTTGAACGAGAAGACGTAGGCGAGGAGCTTATCATTCGGTGACACGAGAGTGGCGATGAGTCGTTAATTTAGCGGCGCGCACGGGGACGCAATAGAAGGAGGCAAGTAGAGCGGTTCGCTTGCGACGGTTTTGTCTCGGAGGGATCATGATCGTGCAAACACGTAGTTATATATTTAGAGTCACGCGAGAAGGCCCCGCGGTCTTGAGAGGCTTTTGGGTCTTGGCAATTCAAAATATACGACGTGCCGAGGACGAGCATCTCGGGGCTTCAACCCCCGCAGTTTCTATGCCGCGTTTGCTTTTTCTCGTTATCTTTGCTCTCTGGGACGAACTGCTTCGCGAGCTTTTGCTCCAACTGCCGGCTGCTGCATGGACGGGCGATACGCGACACACATCCGTTTAAATATGTGTCGGCGACGGAGCCTTCGTCCACGAGCATGAATTAACTTCCATGTGGGCAACGTTTGACGCTCGAAAACCCGACGAGACTTATGTTTCGGCTACGGGGCAAACCGATTTAGCTATTAGAACGCTTCGGACATAGTTAATCGCGTTACGCGCTCGGATCACGACTCACCAAAGTTTTTCAGTAAAGAAAATCGTCCCATGACCACGCGATCACAAATTATATTTTTTCCCGATTTCTCTCAGCTTAAAAAATACGATATTGACTTAAATAAATTTCCTCACCAATTAGCTCATCAAATTATAATCACGATGCCTGAACTTTTCAAAATGTTCCATAATTTTGAACGAATTATCAATAAAAATAAAAATCTGACATTTTTCGCATAATTACATTTTTAGGGTCGATCTGGAATTTTTCCCGGAGGTTTCTGTCTCGATGGTTTTTTTTAGTGATTTTTGAGTTTCAAAGACGCGAATTGCTGTATCGAAATTTGATCGAGTTGAAAATATCGATCACACGAGTTTTCGAGGATTATTTTATACGCCGCAGACTTTTCCCTTTAGAGTTCCTTATCCTCTTTTAAATGCATAAGGGTGCGAGATATTACACCCTAATAACGTCACACAAAACGTTCAAGAGATGATGGTACTTTCCCAGGCGCGAATGCTGTAAATATATCGCGCTGGATATTAGCCGCGCGTCTATGAACGAGGTCTCGAGTGTTTAAGCGTCGCCGCCATACGTAATTCGTATATCCATGTATACGTTGCGTACATTGATGTATAGATAAATGTTGATGCATAGGAAGCTCCTAGGGCAATGAGAGACCCGTATCTCCGGGTCGCACAAAAGTGTTAAACGAATGAATGGACCGGCTGGACCAAATGAACGAATGAATGAACCAAGAGCCATGTGTACACACGCGTGGCCCATCGTTCCGAGACGTATTAGCTCGCGAGGGGAAAAAAAAATGAGATTTTGAGCAGCAGAGTTCCTGCTGTACGATCTTGTGCATTTTTCACTTCTTCGTAACGAATTATTCGTACTAATTCGTAGCAGGTACAGAGAGGCGCGATAAAATCGACTCTGGCTCAATGACGCCCGTCGATTCGAAAGACTTTCCAAGGAGGAAAGTTTGAATCTTTATGCATATGCAAAGCAAAAAAATTGATTAAAATCATTATCCATTTCGTTATTTAATTAATAATATCCATGCATTCGAATTAATTGTTTATTTGATTGTTGAATCAATAAAATTTAATTAAATTATTCATTTGTTCGATCATTCAAATGTTTTTATCTGAATTAATCAATTGAAATAAGAATTTTTTTGACAAATTTGAAACAGGTGAGGCGCGACGTAGCGGAGAGGGACGAGATATACACGGAGAAAACGAAGTCGAAAATTATCACGAAATATACTAGGAATCCAGGTACTTATTGTTGAAAATTATATTATTTTGAGGACAGTTCGGAAATTACAGCAATATCTCGAATGGCAGTGCGACAAATCGTTCTAAACAGCATAGTAAAATGTAATCATCAGATTAAAACCGATTTTACAATTTAGCATAGCAATTAAAGAAAATCGCAATGGTCATGGTAAACAAAACAATACGTGTGATAAAATTTCACACATGTTCGATATTTATTCATATTGGGATTATAGAATTTTACTGTGTCGACGTTTAAAATTTGAGATATTCTCACTCATAACTGAATTCTTATCTGACATAGTAAATTGTTCATGAAACCAAACCTGAAATTCATTATCGCGTGCATTACTGTTTCTTATACATATAGAACTGTTTATAATTAATGCTAAGAAAAATTATAAGTGTTAAAAAATACTATGCTGTTTTGCAATTGATGCTACGATTCTTTTGCTTCTTAACCTTCGTATAGGAAATTTTCCCAAAACATTGTATTTCATACTAAACAAAACGAATCCGTTTTCTCCGTGTATGAGGAAGAGAATAATCTATATCTCTCGATTTAGTATACACACTATGCATCATGACTGTATACTCACTGCTCACTATGATCTTGAATGGCTTCAATTAGCGTTCGTTGGACTCGCGTGTAATTGTTTCTCGAGAATTATACCGGACGAAGACGCGGTGTTGATATATACACATCAAGTGCGATTCCAACTTCTTTAGTGCGACTTCTATACCACCAATGAATTACATCCGTACAATTACGTTTATTTTACATAGAGCTGCTGATAAAAAAGATTATCGACTATGAATTCTATGACACTGAAGTTCACAACGTTGGGGTCCACCGTAAAATACTTTAAAATGCTGGCCGCTGAATCAGACCACGCGAATTTAAATTGCGACACGGATTTCCGGTTCACTGCAAACGAGATCCGAGAACTTTGGGCAGCGAGTCATCCGATGATGGTGCAATCAACTTTTATGAGCCCTGACGATTGATTAATCATTGAAATATTTATGTGGGTGGGAAAAAATTGATAATTTGTGTCGATTATGTCGCATACAAAATTCTCGGCTAATTTGCTCAATAACGAAACACAAAGTACAAACCCGATCCAGACACTTTGGACGCTGCTGGTCTTTCGAGAGCCTTTCTTCCCCCTCGTGGTAATGCAATCACCGGGAACCCCTGTCGACGAAACCCTGTGAAAATAATCACTCGGGTCAATTGGTTCGCGCGACTGATATTTGTGCCCGCAATTCTTGCTCTTCATCACAGTCGCTAAGTTTCGACGTGTTTACCCAGCGTTTCCAGGCTTCGTTTGTAGGTCTTCGCGGCTCTATTTTTTCCCTCCTCCGGCCGGATATTCGTAATGTCAAGTTTCCAGGACCTTGACGTCTCGTTATTTTTTATACACGTAAAAAAATTAATCCAAACAAAAAAGTAAAGGAAAAAAATGACAAAGTGTCAAATTGGATTTGCGAAGCTCGAGGAGCGCGAGTACGCAGCGCGTGTTTTCTTTTTTCTTCTTGTCGTTCGATCGCGTTTACTTGAAATTCAAGGGCCTGAAAAAATAATTGGAATTGTAATTTCGCTAAATTGTGATGTTTGGCTAAAATCTTAGGAATTTGTTCGAAATTTTTGGTCCTCAATTTATTGAGCTCGCTTGAACCCAGAGATGAGAAACGGTTGTCGAAAATTTCGAAAGGACCGGTAATTGCGAAAGGGTCCGTGGGTGGCATCTCCGGTAACGAGGGACTTTGACGCACATGACTGAATAAATTGTTTCTTATGGATCCATCCATCCCCTTCCCCCTTAAGCATTGAGTCTATATATGTTGTATGTATCGTATGGATCTGGATATTTGAGCGTGTAGCAAGAGTCTTGATAAAAAATTCCCTGAGTAATAAACCGGAGGTTAGCATCAACTTCCTGCTTAACGAAACACGATGGCTGTGACGACGAGATGAGAGAGCGAGCATGTGATCAAGACGCGTGCGAGTCATCGCTATTACACGCTTTCAACGTCTCTGAATAGACGCCACTTGCTCGTTTATCCACGTGTCCAAAGTTGGTCGTTAGAGAAAATCGATTTGATGTCGATAAATGATTGAAAAATCAAAATTATTGGCTGGAGGATTCTTGGACTTGCAGGGGGCTTGCTGCTGAAGGGAAATATCAAGAAGACGAAACGATAATTCGAACTGATCAACTTTTTAGTGGAATAAATCGAAAAAAATGAGTTTTTTTGAGCCCGAAGGAAATTATGAAGATTTCTGATGAAATTTTCGTAATACGGTGAAATTTCGTTGAAGGGTTTACATCCAATGACTCTGGGACCATTTTCAATTTGTGCAGGAACGAGGATGGTCTGACTAAACTTATAGCCAGACGGTTAAATAGTTAACCGCGAGGAATTTAGTGTCTTGTACACTAAACTCTCTGGTCGATTGTTACGAGTGTCCAGCATCTCGATCGGGCTTCTTTTTTCAAGCTCCGGCTCTTTCTCAGAACGAGGACCCACCGCGGGGTTCGCATTGGGGGACACTTCCTACTTAGCTATCGCACATACTCTCTTTCAGCCTCGATCCACTGCGGCAAAGTGGGGAAAATAAACAGGGAGCGATTACCGAAGCGAGTTTTACTTTGAGTGTCGCAGAGAAGGAGATGAAGGGTCGCGTCTACTAGGAAACCATTGCTCTAGTACGTCAAACCAAACTCACTCGAGTTCACCCCTGAATTCATTTAAAAAATTTGCAAATTGCTTCCTCATGGTGCTCAAGATGCACGGTAAAACGATTTTTCGAAAAACTAATATTTTCGTAAAATTCAAAAACCCATAAAATTTAAACCGCTCAACCGATATTTCCCAAATTCAATACCAACCTTCCTATTATGATACTCTTATTATTAAAAAAAAATTAGTAATAAATCTTAAAATTTGCGAAAGTTAGAGCGGTGACACAATTTTTTTGAAAATTTCAAAATGCTGTAGAATTCGAATTTTTCTAGCGATCCGGACAAAATTCTCAGCAAACGAAGAGCTGGTATAGATTAACATCTATGCAAAACTAGAGCCTTGTAGCTCAAACCGTTCTCGAGTTATAACAATTTGAATTTTACAGTGCCAGCACATACACACACACATACACACGCACACATCCGGACATTTTTTCTGAATATGATTTTTGGACGTTTTGGGACATTTTAAGAACATTGACATTGAAAACTCGAAAAAAAAAATTTTCACCGTCACGAAGCTTCCTCCATGAGGAAGCAAAAAATACTCCAACTCAACCATTTCGTGCAGAAAATGTTTAAAATTGAAAAAAATTGGATTTTTACATGAAAAAGTGCAAGCAACTCGAAAAAACGAGCAAGATTTGGCGTTTTCCAGTGACTGTGCGCCTTTGATTTTGTTCGGCGTCCGATATATCGCGTGAATTATCTCCTTTGCTTATCTTCGAATTGCCTGATAAGGGAAACCCCAGTTGAGATCGCACGTGCCCTTACTTTGGAGTTTCGATGCCTTATCGTTTGTTCATGCTTGTAACGTTTGATATATACATGACGTATGTACATGCCGAATATGTGTGCAGAAATATCGCAGGGATATTGCGGTGGGGAGGTCTCGCGTGGCAATATACAGAATTATTTGGTGGGAGTACATGCGAAGTATGACTGTACGAGCGGGTGACACTCGGCAGACGTCCCTTCCGGTCTGTCTCGTGTTACACCGTCGCCCGTCAACCGTTTATATTAAAGTTACGGCATCGGGCGCGTGCCACCCACCACCGCGTGTGTATATCCGAGCAGATTTCGTTTGTCCTCGTTACACGCCACAAGTTGCCTGCAGCACTGCCACACGAGAGTGCTCATCAAAAGACTCGAGGGTTAAACTCATTTTTTTTCTTTCCATACGTATTCGATGTACGTCTCGCGTATGTATCCGGATTGAATTTCGTGAGAAGATGGCCGGCTCGACCAACTTTGTTAGCGATAAGATAACATTTGAATTCTCATAGTAAAACTTGGGGGAAACAAAAATTTCGAAAATATATTTGTCGTAGCTAAAAAAAAACTTAACAAATTTCAACTGCACAAAAATCTGACAACAATTTGAATGATCTGCGTTGATTATTAAATGAACCCCACAAACTTGTCCATGGAGTGCGAACAATTATTGAGTGGAGGGAATTAAAAGGGGAGGGGGGGGGGCGATTATTGAATCGGGGATGGAAATCCAAGATGGAGAGATTAACGCGATATTGCGTGAACGCAGACATGAAAAAAGAGCGTTCATTGTGGGGCAGCTGGTACTTTTGGTCTTGGAAACCGGGCTGAGCCACTTGATGCTCGTTGTACATGGACTCTCGTAAATCCATTGGTCCTACTGCATCGTGCCACTCTCGTGGATGGATCAATCGATGAATCTCTCTCGATCGGACGAATTAATACCGTTTCACTGCACTCCATCATCGCCAGCTCCATTTTTCCCTCATACCGCACCGCAACAGCACCGACATATTTGTTCTCACTCGAATCTTTGTGTTCTACTTGCCGCGTGGCCCTTTCACGTATTTGTTTTAAAGGCTCACAGTTCATAAGTGCTGTTGAAATGGCCAACGGGTTTACACGCAATACATCACGTTTTACATCCAGCAGCTCCAACTAGACGCGAATACATTGTTTAGCTACACAGACCAAAAGGGTTCTCGCTTGTGTTCTCAACAACTCATATATAAATATATTCTCATATCCCTATTTGGGTAGTTATGTATCGGGTGTCCCGTTGGGCCGAGAAAAAAATAGCGAATTTTGGAATATTCGACAAAGCAAAAGTTTTGGAATAATTCGACTTTTTTTTTACCGATTCAATATTTTCGCCCTGTTTGTGTACATTTCACATACAATTATTTGGGCTGAAAAAAATTGGGTACGGTGGAATTTTGGAAAAGCCAAAAATGTTGGAATTTGCTTAAAAATTTTATTTTTACTGATTCAGTCAATTGACGGTGCACGGAGAAAACAAAGTCGAAAATTATTAAGAAATATACTAGGAATCCAGTTACTTATTGTTAAAAATTATAGTATTTTGAGGACAGTTCGGAAATTACAGCAATATCTCGAATGGCAGTGCGACAAATCGTTCTCAACAGCATAGTAAAACGTTATCATCAGATTAAAACCGATTTTATAATTTAGCATAGCAATTAAAGAAAATCGCAATGGTCATGGTAAACAAAACAATACGTGTAATAAAATTTCACACATTTTCGATATATATTCATATTGGGAGAATAGAATTTTACTATGTCGACGTTTAAATTTTGAGATTTTCTCACTCATAACTGGATTCTTATCTGACATAGTAAATTGTTCATGAAAACAAACCTGAAATTCATTATCGCGCACATTACTGTTTCTTATTCATATAGAACTGTTTATAATTCATGCTAAGAAAAATTGTAAGTGTTAAAAAATACTATGCTGTTTTGTAATTGGTGCTACGATTCTTTCGCTTCTTAACCATCGCATAGGACATTTTCCCAAAACATTTGATTTCTTACTAAACAAAACGAATCCGTTTTCTCCGGGTACACAAAAATGAAAACGGTGCGGCGGGTTCGTTTCTGTATAAATATGCAGATCGTATTGTGACTCTCCGGTCGTACGAATCAATGTAAATTTTTCAAATCCCATCACAATCCCATCCTCTTCATTGATAAATGAGGATACGGATGCTGCGAGACCAATAATAACGCAGTAGTCCGAGCGAACGATTGCAGCCTTGACACGATTTGATTCACGCTCGATCTGTGCATCACTCTCGATTCGAGTCGCTATTCGTCATCGCATACAACAGACGCGAAGACACACACGATGAATTAACTGTGAGAGTGATATACAAAGAAGAACGTAAACAATATTTTGTTGCGGTCGTTACTAAATATCGCGAATGACAAAAGCAGAAATATAATGAAAAGATGAAAGAATCGACGAAATTCCAAACAAGATTCTTGAATTCGTCTTCGTTTCCGCGAGGTCACGAACCAAACGTCGCGCGCGTCGAGATAGTTGACACGGAGCGCATCAGGCGATCGCCTTTGCCGCATTTAAGGAGAATGGACCGAGAGGGGTGGAGAGACGGAGACCAAGACCGAGTGAATGAGATCCATGAATGAAACTAATTTCTACGGGTGCTACTACATGCGGCATCGTATAACAGCGATGCGCGCGTGTGTGTGTGCACGAATCGTAAGAATGAAGAAGAGTAACTCGAGAAAAGGAGGAATTGATGAATAAAAGAGTCGGAGAGCGAGAGAGAGCGAGAGAGAGCGTGCATTTGGAGGGCAGCTGTTTATGGTCGGGAGTTCGAGTCAAGAGTTTGACCCGCGTTGCGCGCGCAATACAGCACAGTCTTGGATAGAAGTCAAACGAAGAAAGAGGAAAGGGTCCAAGACCCAGGATACGAGGTCGTCCGGATTGACCTCGCGGCGCACGCCGGATGCCACAATTTTTCTACCAGAATTGACTGAACCCAATTGAAAGTGTCGCGAGTACGCGAGAGTGCGCGTTTAAAGGCCGCGCACGCAAAAAAAACAATGATTATTACAGCGATATAATGATGATGACGAGCACGTAATGAAAGCGAGAGCGCGCTGCAGTGTGCGAAGGAGTAGAGGCAAGGTCGTCACTTTGTCTTCTCAACGAAACGCTCCTTCTCGTTTTTTTCTTATCCCAGGATCGTTTTTTTCGCCGTCATCGATCACCCGAGACAGGGCAGCCTTTTTTTTTATACCAATGAAAAAAAACCTGTCGCGTCCGTGTTGAACGCCCGGCAAGTGCGTTAAGTGTCGTCGAATTACTTATTAAACGAACTTGTTAATTTTGCGCTGGAGCAATTATCTCATTTGCCGCATAGAAAAAAATCGGCATAGCGTGTTTCGCTTGAGGGGAATCGATGAAAAGTCATTGAAACGGTTTATAGAGAAATGATCGGGAGCGACCGATAGTCGCCATTATAATTAAAACTGTCGTGGGAACAGAGACCTGTTTTTGTTCATGGTTTTTTTAATCGTTATTAATTCCTCTGGGGCCCCCGCCGCCCCCTCCGCACCGAGTTGTCCGCAGCGAAAAAAGGGTAACACTGTCGCTTTCGTATCAATGACATGTTTATTCAAGAAGATTCGTACGTGTGTATCGTCGGCACAGCGTAAATGATTTTTGAAAGGGAGAGACCGATCGAGCGAACCATGTTCGCGTGTGCTGTGTCCCCAATCGAGACTCACCAACACACGTCAATCGTGTGCATGTCCATGTGTGAGAGCAAATTAAAGTCGTCATGGGAAACCCCAACTCCTTACGGTTCACCGCACTTGGCGATCGTTTCAACGCGCCACACAATCGACCGGCTCTTCTCTCTTCATTATTCCGAACGATACTTCACCGATGATGCCCTGCAAACCCCGTCGACCGAGTCACGTGACTCGTAAACAGTTTAGCGTTCAACAAGCTTCCCCCTAATCCGTATCTTCAACTTTTTCATGTCGTCTCCAAAATTCCAAATTCCAACGCTGTAATCAAACAAATCCGACCAATGTAATAAAATGAAACTTTCGTATCGACTTTCTTCGATTCTTTGGCAAAACTTTCTTCAACTCGGACAAATACGAATTTCCTATGCGAAAATCCTCGCGATTGATCATTCATTCTCGAGCCTGCTGCTTTTGATCGCGTATTTGGACTACATGTTTGAACAATAGTCTCTGCGGCGTGCAGGAAAAGCTTGTGACTCGCGGTGGTGAATTCGTTTTCATCGAGAACCAGACCAACCGTGTGCTCATCGATTAGTCACGCTACCCGTACCAAAACCAAGGGTGACTTTATATGTATTTCGCCAATTGTGTTGTCGAATTTGCCCAGGCTACCCCTCTCTTAATACCAAGAAGCTCTTCCCATTTGTTGTTGAGTTTTTGTGCATTAGGCCAGGCTCGAAGCCTCGCTATTCATTGATCGAGAACCGCAGACTCGACCACACGAAACAATCGCGACAAATAAAAAAGTTTGAACGTTTCGCGAAAATTCCCTAAAATGCAAGAAAATCGTGCAAATGTTGTGCAAGCTTTCGACAATTCTCCAGACACTTTCGAGCCTAATGGCAGCGACACAAAAAAAAATTATAATCAAGCTCCGACTCTTAGTAATTATTCCAATCGTTTCGAAAAAAATTGAAATTTGCAAATTGCTTCCTCATGGTGCTCAAGATGCACGGTAAAACGATTTTTCGAAAAATTAATATTTTCGTAAAATTCAAAAACCCACAAAATTTAAACCGCTCAACCGATATTTCCCAAATTCAATACCAACCTTCCTATTATGATACTCTAATTATGAAAAAAAAATTAGTAATAAATCTTAAAATTTGCGAAAGTTAGAGCGGTGACACCATTTTTTTGAAAATTTCAAAATGCTGTAGAACTCGAATTTTTCTAGCGATCCGGACAAAATTCTCAGCAAACGAAGAGCTGGTATAGATTAACATCTATGCAAAACTAGAGCCTTGTAGCTCAAACCGTTCTCGAGTTATAACAATTTGAATTTCACAGTGCCAGCACATACACACACACATACAAACACACATCCGGACATTTTTTCTGAATATGATTTTTGGACGTTTTGGGACATTTTAAGAATATTGACATTGAAAACTCGAAAAAAAAAATTTTTCACCGTCACAAAGCTTCCTCCATGAGGAAGCAAAATTATAATCAAGCTCCGACTCTGGGTAATTATTCCCTCCGTAAAGCTTTTTGGAAAAAAGTCAAAATTTTTCAATAATTCCCATCGTTGCAAGGAGCACTTGCACGTTTTTTCTCTATATACATAAAAATATTTATTTCGTTACTCGGAAATGATGCGCGGAGATGGTCAGTTTTTTATTCTCGAAAAATACGCCTAACGACTTAATCTTAAGTGAGTATTGTTGGCGAGCTGCGGTATAATGTGGATCCGACAATGTTGGTAGCGCGTAGAATACACAGTGATAATAAAATATGATGGTCCACGGTATGCGGACTGAGGGGGCGCCCACTCGCAACAATCTTTAGGAAAGAGACACGCGGGACAAGAGGCACACGCGTCGAGCAATGTGTTTTGCGATATGTACACGCACGTATGCCTCGAGGCGCGTGTACGCGAGGAACGCACGCAGCGGTGTTATCGCGTGTATACATACATTATGGATCGCACTGCTCACTCGCATTGCATTCGAATATATAAAACTTGTCTCTGTCTGCGGACACAAGCTCGCGAGAGAAATCGAGAGAGTCTGGAACAAGTGGCTATTTAATGCATTAAAAGTCAGACAGGAGCGAGCTGTGAGAATTGAGAATATACGTGACCCACGCTTACTTCTTTGTAATTCCGGCTAAATCCGGGCATTACCGCACCTTCTTGGCTCAAATTTTTTTTATCAACTTGTCTCTGCTGTCTCGAATCCGCATTTTTTATGTAAAATGAGTCTTGCGGCGATGGCAATCGCCAATTACACGAGTTTTGATAAAGGAAAAAAAAAATCGATGCGTCATTTGAATTGATCGATGCGAGAGAGTTTCGTCGATAATTAACGAAGTAATTTGGTTCGACGGTCTTTTATAATTTTTTGTGTCTTTAGTCGGTTTTGAAAACACTGAAAATCAAATTTTGTTGAAAAAGATGGATATTTTGTTGGATACGTTCAACTAAACGTTTTTACGAAAAAACACGAAAATTTTGTCATTCCAGCAAAAAACATTCTGGAAAATCGTTTTCGGAAAGTAAATTTTTGTCATTCCAATCGTAAATTTTGCTGACAGTTCCGTTACAATGAAAAATATTGTCGAAATAACGAAAATTTTGAAATCATCCCAAAATATTGAGTTGGCCGTATTCAACAAAATATCGACGTTTTTTGACAAAATTGAATTTTCAGTGAACGATATTTGGAGGTTTTGCTTGATTGATTATAATCGCTTGTGTCGCAGCGACCAACTCACCCTCGTAATCGCGGTCTAGCTCGGTGTGGCATCATTACATGTTTATTGCGCTCATTTACGAGGACTGGACGTGCCGAGGGTTAACACTATCGCGGTACGAGTCTCGAGAGGCTTGAATGAAGAGAGAAAACAGCGAGAATTTTTTATTTTCTTTTCGTTTTGTTTTGTTTTGTTTTTTAATGGCATTCTTTGACTCTTCGTCCTCGTGTGCGCGTCTCTTCGGCCCTCAAGAGCGTCTTCCTGTCGCGTGGCCATCGCGCGCTCCAGCTTTTTGCTCTCTGTCTTTCTTGCTCTCGTCTCCCTCGTCTCGAATTAACCTCATACATTGGGATTAAAAAGCGGATATATTAATTAGCTAGTTTGAGAATGCTGACGAGCGCGTGCTCCTTCGCCACATTGTCTTTAGAGGCCAGGCCAGAGCTTTATTTATTACGCTTCGTTCAACCGCCAGAGTCAAAGACTTTTCGGAGAAATATGCAACAACTTTTTTCTTATTGATAAATAAACAACGAGACATCGCGGAGTGACAACTAATTTGTACTTTTTCAATTTCCGTTCGAAAAGAGCGCGCAATATGTTGTGCGTCTCGAGAGCTCGCGTGGGCAGAAAAATATATTTATATGTGGCCATTACACACGGAAGGCTGACAGGTGTGTTTGCTGGTACTTGGTCAATTGCGAATCAAAACACCGTCGAGCCCCGGAGGCTCTATTTCTCTTTACAGATCCGTTGAAATCTGCTCGTTACAGCGATGCCTTTCAAAAAGTATTTGCGCATACAAATTACCTTCGTATAGGATCGCGTACAAGAAAAATGTTTCGTGAAATGACTTTCGCATTTCGTTTTGCGATTTCTTGCCCGCGAGTACACACGTGCGTGTGCTACGGTCTTTCCTCGCTAAAATCTAATGTGTCATTTGCTTCAACGCACAACACGCAGACCCACGTACACATGGATACGGTAGCACGAGTGAAAAGACTATTTTGTCGTCTCGGAGTAAAGAGGTAAGCCTCGCGTGGCCATTTACATACGAATGCGTACCAAACGCGCGGATGAGACCAAGTTGAATGTCGCGTGTAACTAATTTTTTCTCCTCCTCGCTCTTTTCAGGCATAAGCGCGTGTTAGTGACAGACCGCGAAGCGAGTATTCGCATCTTTATAGTTTTATTGTTAAACCCACTGCGTAAGCTGCAAAAAAATCACTAAAAACTTGCCTCTACGTACTCAGTTGGCAATAAAAAACGAAGGAAAAAATAGGCAAGCGAGCTTTCAGCACAAGACCGCGCGCTCCTGGTCGAGTAGAGAAAAATCGCTCGAGAACTCGATTTATTTGCGTGTGTAAGAAATGCGTTTGTTTGCCAGTCTCTTCTTTCCGTTTTGTCATCGTTCGCAGGTGACTCGACCGCACGGTATATACTTTGGAATTTTTAACGTCCAACCATTTTCGTACTCCAACGAGTTCCTTCGCGTCTTTTCTCGTTATTCATCGCTTGAAACCAAAGATGCAACCACGCGCTTCGCCCTCTGACAATAATCCACCGAAAGGTTTGACCGATTTTTGGTGAAGGCTTTCGTCATGACAACACTGAAAATTCAATTTTGTCAAAAAACGTCGATATTTTGTTGAATACGGCGAACTAAATATTTTGGGATGATTTCAAAATTTTCGTTATTTCGACAATATTTTTCATTGTAACGAAACTATCAGCAAAATTTACGATTGGAATGACAAAAATTTACTTTCCAAAAAGATTTTTCAGAATGTTTTTTGCTGGAATGACAAAATTTCCGCGGTTTTCCGAAAAAACGTTTAGTTTAACGTATCCAACAAAATATCGATCTTTTTCAACAAAATTTGCTTTTCAGTGAACGGATTCATACGAGAGAACTTTCTTCACGACTCTTTGAAAAACTTATTTCTCGATTTTTACTAACTAACAACAAAATTATAAACAAATTTCATTGAAAGTTACACGAAATTTACACAACAAGAAATTTAAATTGGTTAAATGTCATTTTTTGGGAAAAAACGTTCAAATTTTTAGGTTTTATTTTGATTTTATTATCATTTTGTCATTATTTTATTATTAATAATTGCTCACTTATTATTTGTTATCATTTTTTACTACTGGAATGAGTGAGCGATGCGTTGCCCAATACGCATCAAGTTTTTTTCGTATTCTGTAAAGAAAAGTTATTTATTACAATGTTTTTAATAACACGCGTGAAACGTTGTTTTGCCGCTACGAAATACTTCGAAACTGAGTATGCACGGTCGAGAATGTTAATGAGTCTGTTTTGTGGACCGAAAAATATTTGACATTGTGATTTGTGGTCGGAATCGCATTGGCGCGCACGGCTTGTATGTTTGTCAACGTTTATAAGCTCGCGATTATGTATAGTTGAGCATTTGTTCAAAATTTCATTTCGGTCCAAATGAGACTCGGGTAAAATAAACTTTCGACACGCTCAACGACGATCTTTACAAATTTAAAAACATCGTCAGCCTTTTTTGTGCCGGTCTCTCTATTTTCCGGGGCAAACGCAATCGTCTGAATATTTAATTTCGTTCTTAGATGCTCGGAATAGATTATTCCACGATGAGGAGCGTTTTTTGGGCAAAAAAAATTAATGAATTTATCATTTTTTGACAAATGATCCAACACAATTATGCGAATTTCGTGTCCATGTTCATTGCTGCATTTCGAAAGAAAAAGGAATGAAAAAATGATGAGGAAGCTCGTCGAAAACGGATTTGTGCACTGAAAATTGAATTTTGTCAAAAAACGTCGATATTTTGTTGAATACGGCGAACTAAATATTTTGGGATGATTTCAAAATTTTCGTTATTTCGACAATATTTTTCATTGTACCGGAACTGTCAGCAAAATTTACGATTGGAATGACAAAAATTTACTTTCCGAAAACGATTTTCCAGAATGTTTTTTGCTCGAATGACAAAATTTTCGTGAGTTTTCGAAAAAACGTTTAGTTGAACGTATCCAACAAAATATCGATCTTTTTCAACAAAATTTTATTTTCAGTGTGCCCTTCGTCTACGATGCAATTTCCGAGGCATGGGAACATTTCGCCCCATTCAGAAACAATTTTTATACACCAAAGAAGGTCGCGAGTGAAAAAAAAATTGATTTCGATTTATCGTCAAGTTTTTCGTCAGCTCGAATCGATTGAGCAACGAGAGGGCACAATTTTGACCCGCTCGATCTTGTGCCAGGGACATTGCTTTTCTGCTGGGAGCCACTTGTTGCTCGCGCGTTACGGAACCCAAACTTCCTGCTGATTTCACTCGGCAGGACTTGGTTTGCTCCACCGAGCTCGAAAGCCATGCAGAGCGAACTGACTGCCCAGCACAGAATTGCCTCGTTCTCTCTGTTTCTTGTGTGCAAAATCCAACCCTGAATTCAAGTCTTCAAGATCGAATTTTGAAGGCCCATGAAAAACGTCGGAATCATTTTTTTTTATCGTTGAACAAAAATATTACGATTTGGACAGTGGAAATTTTGGAAAAACGTTCATTTTTCCAGTGCGATCCTCGACACTGTCGACAATTCTCAAAAACCTCATAAAAATCCATTAAAATAATATATCAAGACCCATGAACACGTCATCGTCGTCACCGAATCGTCCCTATACGCGATGTATCAATTGTTGGTCCAAATATGGAGCACAAGACAAAATGTATCAGTGTCTCAGAGACTTTGGTTGACGAGCAGCGCACCCCGCAGCATCGAGGGCTGCGTTAAATTGACGTGAGGAAAGCTAACAGCACATTTGATGCAGTATTTATTGAGTAAGAGAGAGAGAGCGCGAAGGAGGAGCGAGCTTTGAGAAAGTATAATAATGATTTCATGCGATTACACCAGGGCAAAGTGTCGGCTTGATTTAATTTAATTTGGGAGCCATTAATAACGAATACCGCGATGGCTTAATGGGTTATGATCAGTGAAGATGTCACACGGTTCGTCATACATGTGTCACGTGTATATACATGTATATACCGACGTCAAATACGTAAACAAATTATGAGATGACGCGACGTCCAGGACGATCAGAAATGTCGTTGGTTCCCACATGAAACGCTGGCCGAATGAAAATCATACAAGCAGAATCGAGAGAAAAGATTTTTCACACGATTCAACGAGATTCCGAACTATAGAAAAATGTCGAGCACATGTTTTAAGTTCTCTCATGAAAAATGCATGAGTTTCATGATCATTAAACCGTCTTGAATCAGCGAATTTTCGAGATACTTTTCGCGCG
The DNA here is from genome assembly GCA_037043255.1 of Diadegma fenestrale. Lineage (NCBI taxonomy): Eukaryota > Metazoa > Arthropoda > Insecta > Hymenoptera > Ichneumonidae > Diadegma > Diadegma fenestrale. The sequence goes on along the minus strand of CM073310.1, from coordinate 15,937,725 downwards.
CGCGTACGACGGTGAGAAAAACTTCGATTTCGATCGAGCAGTCATTGGCAAAACGCAATGAATCGAAGGGCAATTTCGTCAACGGTCGATCGAGTATCAATGTCCCCGCAGCTGAGCTATTACTACTCCGAAAACCAATAGCTCGAGACTCGAGTATATATCGATATTTTAGCATTCTCAAGACCTTTCCTGTGCATACCAGCAAGTCTTCGAGTGGATCCAGCCCCGATTCCCTCGTATATTCGTTTTGAAGCATTTCACCATTGACGACGAGTATGAAAGAATTTCAATTTGCTGCCGATTATGTCATTAAGTTGTAGCGTTTTTATTTTTTATTAACAACTTTGAAACTGCATCTTGAAGCCTTCGGGGTGCCTGTTAAGGAGGTTCCGTTATAGTAGAGCGATGATTAGATTAAAATCTGAAAACGAAACATGTTGTTATTTAGGCAGCAAACTTTCAAAATCGTCCCAGGTCAACCAAGTTTTACTAAATATTTTCCAAGTCGAAAGTCACTTGGTCCAATATTGGCTTTACGCAAATTTCTCACCCTTATGAAATCAGAAAAATATTAAAAATACTTCGCGATTAGATAAAACGCGTATTAAAATCTCAATTTATAAAAAAAACTCCAAGGGTTCCGAATCAATGAAAAAATAGTGGGGTCAACGAACGTTTGGAGGAGATATTTCTAGTTAAAATCGACAGAATGCTCGGAACATCTCATTTTTTAGGAGTTTGGCAACGGATCGCTTGCGAAACGAAAAGCAGATCGTCATTTTTTGGGAATTGTGCCTCACTTGATTCGTTATTCCCTTGCGCCATAGCGGAACCTCCTTAAGCAGAATTAAAATACGCGAAAATTGAGGACTCTGAAGTTTGCATCGTTGCAACGAAATTCATTTTTATCTTTGGCAAAAATAATTATTCAAGTGCAGAATGCAATTACGATCATAAAACGATCGATTTTTGCCCCCCAAAAAGTATTTCGGCTGGAAAAATTTGGATCATATTGAAAATTGAATAAATCATCAATAAAATCAAATATTTTTCGTTACATTCCAACGTTGCAAACTTCAGCATTACCAAAATTGCAAAACCATCATATGCAAGCGCTGCAGCAACAAAAACCGGCGATGACTTATGAGTACATGAATCTTTTGGTTTTTTTTTCATGCCAAAGAGAATGGTGAAGAGGAAATTCAATTTTATCGAGGTTTAATCGGTGAAAAATCGATTTAAATATTTAAAAGTGCCGAAAAATTAACTTGTGAACGTAATTCGAAGGTCGCGTGGGTTAATTTTTGAAAAATCCAAGATCAAACGTACACAGATCAGAAATTGCAATGCAAGGCATTTTTGGGGCTCAAGGACGAATGGAATTTGCAAGTCGATGCAACAGACGGAAGGAAAAGTCAACCAAGTGACATCCGTTGGCATTTTTATGGCGGTCGACGAGAGATGGTGCGGTGTACAGAGAGAACGCGCGGCAAACAGAGCGCAGCGAGGTATACATTGGGTTTATGCTCGCAATGTAAAAGTAACTGGATAGCAGCTCCGACCAACAACAGAAGGGTTGTCGACGAGGTATTTGCAGCGGTTACATATGTTGCGACGTTCGTCGCGCGAACAGTCGGCCAACACACCCTTCCTTTCTTCTTTTCATTCGCCACACACGTACTTTAGGCCCGATGTGGAGATTCGGAAAGTGAAAGTAACGAAAGGAGCAGAAGACCGGCGAGTGAAAGAGAAAATGGGCAACAGTTGCAGAAAATTTCAATGGATTCGGGAAACCTGGAGGATCGAACAGACTCAAGAATGATTAAAAATAATTCGATTATTACGAGACATCGTTGCTTAACCTCGAGAAAAAATATAATAAATTAAACAGTAATTTTTAATTCATATTTTTCGTCCCAATTTTAGATACGAAATTTCTATGAATTTGTCCAAACCTCTCGGAGGGACGATTTGATACGAGGAAACTATGATCTCATGGTAATTTTTCACATTTTCTCTCCGTGGCATTGACGAGTTTTGTTAACCCGAAAATTTGTCTAAATACCATGACTCTGAAGTTTGCATCGTTGGAATGCAACGAAATTCTTTTTTGTTTTTGGCAAAAGTAATTATTCAAGTGCAGAATGTTATTACGATTATAAAATGATCGATTTTTCCACCCGAAAAGGATGTTGGCCCGAAAAATATGGATGACATTGAAACAAGATGCACGGTGAAACAATTTTTCGAAAAACTAATATTTTCGTAAAATTCAAAAACCCATAAAATTTAAACCGCTCAACCGATATTTCCCAAATTCAATACCAACCTTCCTATTATGATACTCTAATTATAAAAAAAAAATTAGTAATAAATCTTAAAATTTGCGAAAGTTAGAGCGGTGACACCATTTTTTTGAAAATTTCAAAATGCTGTAGAATTTGAATTTTTCCAGCGATCCGGACAAAATTCTCAGCAAACGAAGAGCTGGTATAGATTAACATCTATGCAAAACTAGAGCCTTGTAGCTCAAACCGTTCTCGAGTTATAACAATTTGAATTTAACAGTGCCAGCACATACACACACACATACACACACACATCCGGACATTTTTTCTGAATATGATTTTTGGACGTTTTGGGACATTTCAAGAACATTGACATTGAAAACTCGAAAAAAAAAATTTCACCGTCACAAAGCTTCCTCCATGAGGAAGCAAAATGAACGAATTATCAATAAAATCAAATATTTTTCGCTGCATTCCAACGTTGCAAACTTCAGCATCATTGAATACCAGAGCCGATGTTCCAAAGCACCAAAAAACTCGTTTTCCCCAAGCTGACGCACGCGGATTCGCAAGAAAATGAAAAATGGCGTAATTCAACTGAAGAAAATTGGTGTTTTCAACAGCTTCGGAGTGTTAGATTGATTACAGGCATAATATACGTCTCGTATAGGAATTACACAACGCGCTGGTCCGAAGGCAGTATTTATTGGAAGCGCGTGCTCGCGTGCACGTCGACGATTATGGAGGTCGAGATAAGCGCGTCAGATCGTTGTACACCGACGCCTATAGCACCGGAGCTAAAATTCCAGCACTAATTCGTGTGGCTAATAACGGCCAGTGTCGAGCGAAAGGTGTTGGGAGTTTATTGTATAGACATATAGAGCGAAATGTGGAGAAAGGCTGGATCAAATATGGCATACGCGATCGCGCGATAGATGCGGATAAGAATGGATAGAGTTCGAGCCTGGGGTGTGAAACGTCCTCATTACACCAATTACCGCGGAGCTGCTCCCTATTTCACTATTATCAAGTCTCCCCCGTTTGCTACATGTGCATCAAGGACTATAATAACACATTCGGTCGTATTATTGGCACCTCTTTTTCACTCTCGGGCACGCTGCACAAATTAGCCGGCTGTTGACAATACGACAACGCCTCCGGCTTCACTCTGCTTCTAATATATCATCCGCGTGCGTTCTCTTCACAATGCGCGAGTATGTAGCCTTTTTCTACGAAATAAATTCATAGGTGTTTGACCATTCATTGAGCCTTTTTCCTTGCGTGGCGCGTTTACGTCAATAACAATGAATCGAAATCCAACACTTTTGGAAATCGCGTCAATAACTCGGTTAAATTTTTTTTACCTCAGGCATTCTTTAGAAACATTTTATTTTTTCTAATTTTACTTATTCAAATTATTTTGCTTCCTCATGGAGAAAGCTTTGTGACGGTGAAAATTTTGTTTTTCGAGTTTTCAATGTCAATGTTCTTAAAATGTCCCAAAACGTCCAAAAATCATATTTAGAAAAAATGTCCGGATGTGTGTGTGTATGTGTGTGTATGTGCTGGCACTGTAAAATTCAAATTGTCATAACTCGAGAACGGTTTGAGCTACAAGGCTCTAGTTTTGCATAGATGTTAATCTATACCAGCTCTTCGTTTGCTGAGAATTTTGTCCGGGTCGCTAGAAAAATTCGAATCCTACAGCATTTTGTAATTTTCAAAAAAATGGTGTCACCGCTCTAACTTTCGCAAATTTTAAGATTTATTACTAATTTTTTTTTTTTATAATTAGAGTATCATAATAGGAAGGTTGGTATTGAATTTGGGAAATATCGGTTGAGCGATTTAAATTTTATGGGTTTTTGAATTTTACGAAAATATTATTTTTTCGAAAAATCGTTTTACCGTGCATCTTGAGCACCATGAGGAAGCAATTTGCAAATTTCAATTTGCAGCCCTTTTTATTTTTATTTTTATTGTTATCTGGTATTTAATAGTTTTATTGGGGAAATGTCGAATGATTCCGAAGAAATTTTTTGGCCAGAGTGTCATCGGAAAGTTGATTTTTATGACGCGGATGTGCGTGCGAAAATGTTAACGTCGAAAGGGGAACGCGGGCCAATATGGGTTTGATATCGTTACGCACCGTAGGCGCATCGTCTGGACGCACTCGCGCCATACCCTATACTTAATCGGCAATATCAACAGATGTGCAAAGACACCCGCAACCGAATCGCCATCCTTTTTTCGTGAGCGGGTAATTGTGCCATGCAGACCGCCCGTTTAATTGCACAATCCTGGTCAGCTCTGCTATAATGGACACGCGTCCTGACCGTACCCGTGCATATCGCGGAATCCGTCTGTCATTCGTCCATCCTCGTGTCCATGGGCACGCTTATGAAATATCCAAAAAAAAATGAATTAAACATAAAAAACTCTCTGAATTATTATGATTCGGATTGAATTTTCATTCGTCGACGTTCCATTTCCCTCAAAAGCCACATTTTCATTCCGCATTTGTATAGAAAATTCATTTATTTTCATGTGTTTTTGTTAGTTCGACAAAATCTTGGTTCATGGCGTTTTCAATGGACCGCGTAGAGTAATAAATGCCGTTACGCAGTAAATATAGGAGCAAAAATACGAGACGCAAAGTACGGTATGAATAACGTTGTTATTCCGAGCGAGTAAGCTCGAAGCAAAAGACGCTCAAGCGTCAATCTCCATTTTTCGAGAGGTCGTTGTGGTGCAAGTGTTCGTGATGCGTATATAGATGCAGTTAAACCGCACAAAGTATATACGATTCGGAGAGGTCCATGAGTAACAAGGTGGCCATCTGGATTGGGCGAATTCTCGGTGTATAGATGAAAGAGAGCGAGGAGCTGGAGTACACAGCGTGCGTAGAAAAATGGAGCTTCCGGTTGGTTGGTTTGTGCGACGCGGAAAATCCGCTTTCGTCGTCGATTTGGCGGGAGACGAACGACGAAGCAAGCGGTATCTGGATACAGCAGCAGGGTGGAAATATTGTGTCTTGATTTAAAAAGGCTGCTTCTGTGTGTTACATGTCCGGTTGAGGGAAGAAAGAACCGCTGGGGGCTAATTACGATAAATATTTGCCCAGCCGCCCGCAACCCTTCTCTCGATTCTTTTCCTTTGCTTGATCCTCTGGCTTCTGTACTCTGCTTCGTGTTTTGTCCTGTGCGCACAGCTCTCCTTCTGGTGCGACCAGTCGCGCGAGCTAAGCAGATTGAGAAGAAGCAAAAAAGAAAAGGTTTGTGCAAGCCTTCTGTATATTTAGCCGCGTGCATATAACCCTCGACCCGCAGGCTGAGTCTCCTCGATGCGATCAACGAGAACCGGGAGGACCAGTTAAGAGAGAAATGGCTAAAGAGTAAAAGAACCCCAAAATAAGTGGATACGTTTTCTCCAACGAAAGCGGAAAGAGCCCGAAGAATATCAGCCAAACGAGAGAAAAGGAAAGGAGCAACATAACGAAATCGATGCTTTTACTGCAGGAGTGAACGGGACAGCTTGCGAGTTTCAAAATCGTTAGGAAAATCGGATTGCTCCCGGTGCAACTCTCACTTTCTCTCCCTTGCGTTGGGCACGCGAACAATATCAACCCTACCCACTAAGCCATCGTCTAATAAGCCTTTCTGTGTATATAATATCGTCTCATTCGGCATTTGGCCCCTGGTACTTAATCCCATAAATATTTTTCCTAATATTATCGAAAACACAGTCTATACCACACGCTTCAACGGCGTATGCCTCTCCCTTCAGTCAAAGTACCAAAGCCTCGGTCAATACACGAAAAATACTGCTGTGCTGTGTGACAGAAATTCCCTTTTTACTATAGAAAACTTGGATAAACATTCATTCTTGTTTGTAATTGCGCCTGTAGGAATTCGTCGCCAATACCAACGAGAGCCGAATTGTGAGATTTGGGCCAATGAATACACCATTTTTTTTAGCACAATGCCAACTTTTCGTTTCTCCAACTTTTCTTTACTCCAGTGCGCAAAGAAAATCTGAAATATTAGTGAATTTTCGATAAAATGCACGGAGAAAACGGACTCGTTTTGTTTAGTAAGAAATGAAATGTTTTGGGAAAATGTCCTATACGAAGTTTGGGAAGCAAAAGAATCGTAGCAACAATTGCAAAACAGCATAGTATTTTTTATCACTTACAATTTTTCTTAGCATGAATTATAAATAGTTCTATATGAATAAGAAACAGTAATGCACGCGATAATGAATTTCAGGTTTGTTTTTATGAACAATTTACTATGTCAGATAAGAATTCAGTTATGAGTGAGAAAATCTCAAATTTTAAACGTCGACATAGTAAAATTCTATTATCCCAATATGAATATATATCGAACATGTTTGAAATTTTATCACGCGTATTGTTTTGTTTACCATGACCATTGCGATTTTCTTGAATTGCTATGCTAAATTGTAAAATCAGTTTTAATCTGATGATGACGTTTTACTATGCTGTTTAGAAGGATTTGTCGCACTGCCATTCGAGATATTGCTGTAATTTCCGAACTGTCCTCAAAAAACTATAATTTTCAACAATAAGTAAGTGGATTCCTAGTATATTCCTTGATAATTTTCGACTTCGTTTTCTTCGTGTGTCTAAGTATGCAGAAAAATTCCGTTTGACCCGACAGAACGGCTGAAGAAAAAATTATAAAATAAAAAATTGATGGGCCGATAGAAAGAGCAACTTTTCCAAAACTTGTTTGAACTATTTCTGGGATCGCTTTTGTCACTGGAAATTAATTCCTGGTCAAAATGACCCAGTGTGTGTGGAAGAACTTGGAAAAATCGTGCACAATCGCTATCGCGTGTCTTAATTATGTTGCTTCATCTGCTCGGACCTTTTATCGATACGAAAAAAATGGTTTCACAATCGATAGAATGAATTTATAATGAATTGGAGGAGCAGAGAAAAAAGGTTCGGGATAGCGAGGACGGAAGAGCGCGAAAGATGCGAGCGCGTATCTGTTTCGGTATCGCATGGCGGTGTATCATGAAAATGCCTCGATGGCGGCGTGAGAGCCGAACATGAGAGATGCGCGGAGATGATATACGCGGGTAAAATAGCGTATTTAGAGGATGTGGTGGTATATTTATATACATGAAGGATCTACCTACGTTGGAGTAAAGACGGGAGAGAGAATGAGACAAGAAAGAGTCGAAAAGATCGGTAGTGCGAGATAGCGAGTCGAGCGATGTCGTATAAGTAGTCGAGGGTAAAAAAAACATGAGCTAATGGACGACAAGGTAGAAGATAGGCAGTAAAATGGTGCTGTGTCTGCCAGGATTTGGAGTAAACAGTTCATTTGTCATCGCGCTTCTGGCTGCTTCTATCTTTTTTCTTTCTTCGAGGTATACAAAGTGTGAGCAACGGAAAACCAAGAGAAGACCGCATATTGTGTGTAGGGTTGAGCAGGGGAAATTGTCGAGGATCGCACACGTATGTCGCGAACGATCTCTCGCATGTGGCCATCGCGGGACACACCAGAGAGAAGATCTTTGTCAAAGCTTAAACCCCGATGATGAGGGTCCAAATTTATCGGGATATCGCACAGTCGATTCCCAGCTAAGAAACTGTGCAAGTATTTTTTTCCGCTGTAACAACAGGCTCCGTTACATACCGAAATCTAAACCGAGCCAGATAAGAAACTTTTGACCATTTTTGTAGATCGAGCAAACAAATTTTGGCGTGGAAAGCGATTTCGGGTCGATCGCGTTTTATTAAATTCGTGCACGACTTCCTGAATCCTGCATATGTGAAAACATACAAAATTTTAAGAATTTTAAGGGTTGAAATAAAAAATGACAAGAAAATTCTGAAACAATTTTTTAAATAAATACTAAAAATGTTTATGAATGAACTTTGTTTCGTTTCCGCTGCTTATTTCAGTATATTGTGTACGACATTCAATTTATCAATGTTAATTATCAATGTTAAATACTCCATACAAAAATGTGCAAAATTTTCCGAATTTTCTTATCGGTTGCGATTTGGGACTCAAAATTCTTAATGACACTCGATCGGGTATCGATTTTATAATTGCGCACGGTCGCATTGTCAGATTCGGAGTGACTTGATCGAGTCCGGCAAGGCTATGAAGGATTGTGAGGATCGCGTTCGATCATCGTTGCAAGACGGAATGAGTGGATGAATAATAATGACGCGAGCTCGATCAATTGATGGATGTTATATTTAGTTGGCGCGGTATAGGATAATTCGCGTGACTTGCATCGTTTCGTATACACAGGAGAGTCAATAACTTACTATATCGTAGCGTCTACATGATCAGATATTATGGAGGATAGGATTTCGGGCTGGCGTCAGTGACAATGACGCTCGCATCAAAGGCACGGGGCTGTATGGGAAAAAAACGATGGAGAAGAATAAGTCTCCACCTTTCTTTAGATTTCACCCACACGCACTCTGCTCTCGCCCCCTCCCTCTCTTTCGCTCGTCTGTAAACTTTATCCGCCATGGTGGTAGTCCGTACGAGAGCTCGAACGGATCGAGGGATCATCATGCCGGTCCTCAAAGGAGCCGCCCCGCTGCTGGCACGTCATATCATCGAACCAGCGAGTGAGCATTTAGAAGGATCGGGCCGAAGAGTCCCCGACATCTTCACTTGTCCACTGCCTATTAGTAAAACCCGTCACAACCCGCTAATGACTGCTTTCCAGAGTCATCCCTTCGTTCCTTCATCCGATGCTCAAACTCCGTAGATATTCTTCTAACTTACTTCATCATTTCAAGATCTCTGATCGTCCGAGCAGTCCTGACGAACATCATCGACATGGCAATCGCATATCGTGATGCCTCGTTGCATTTACATGATGTACACCTTGATTGCAATATTGACTGCGCCGCCGTGTTGTCTCGGCCATTGCTGTTTCGTGGACTTTGCTTTATTGGAATGCAATCGAATATGGCTTGAGATTCCGAGATCATTTCAAAACTGCCAATCGCTTCAGCAAATCCGGATGGAATAATTTCGCGTACATTCTGGGTCGTATTGACCCCAACGATTTTCTCTCACCGATTGTTCGGTATTTAACGGCAACGAATGTTTCGGCATCTAATTTTCGGTTTCGTCAAAAAATAATCTCGCGGGGCCATAAAAAGGTGATAATTTACTACAAAACATTTATATATAAGAAAAAATGCATTTTTACCGGAATGCAACGATCTGAAAACGCCTTGGGTCAGATTGAGCCAATATACACATTTCTGCAATCTTTTCAACAAATAACTGCATTTTTTCAAGGTCAAGGCGACTACACGGAGAAAACGAAGTCAAAAATTATTAAGAAATATACTAGGAATCCAGTTACTTATTGTTGTAAATTATAGTATTTTGAGGACAGTTCGGAAATTACAACAATATCTCGAATGGCAGTGCGACAAATCGTTCTAAACAGCATCGTAAAACGTGATCATCAGATTAAAACTGATTTTACAATTTAGCATAGCAATTAAAGAAAATCGCAATGGTCATGGTAAACAAAACAATACGCGTGATAAAATTTCACACATGTTCGATATTTATTCATATTGGGATAATAGAATTTTACTATGTCGACGTTTAAAATTTGAGATATTCTCACTCATAACTGAATTCTTATCTGACATAGTAAATTGTTCATGAAAACAAACCTGAAATTCATTATCGCGTGCATTGCTGTTTCTTATTCATATAGAACTATTTATAATTCATGCTAAGAAAAATTGTAAGTGTTAAAAAATACTATGCTGTTTTGCAATTGCTGCTACGATTCTTTTGCTTCTTGAACTTCGTATAGGACATTTTCCCAAAACATTTCATTTCTTGCTAAACAAAACGAGTCCGTTTTCTCCGTGTACGATCGATCTAAAGTTGCAATTGTGTTGTCAATTGGGAAACTGGATCAATATTTCCCAAGATACATTGATCCTGGACGACATGAGAACTAGAAATAATGTTAATTGCAAGGAAAAAACTGACAAGTGCAACACCTGCAAGACGGTCATACCGAAGAGGTTAAAAGTTTCGAGATTCCGTGCATATCGATCCTCAATCGTTTCATTCGCATACATGAACAAAACGTCGAAATAACTCTTGCATTCACGGCAGGTCGGACAAAGAGGGTAGGAAGAAAAGAGAGAAAGGGTGGGGGAGAGGGAGCGCGAGAATCGGTGAGAGGGGAACCCCCGCGCAGCTGGTAAAGGGTTCACGGTCCGTCAGACTCGCATACGCGCGCGACGGGCGTCTTTTTCTCATCTCTCTTCTTTCCTTCCACGTGAGCGTCCAGCTGGTATCAGGCATGCAATCACACGGAGGATTAAGATTCACAGGAGTGAGGATGAGGAACGCGCGCGAGAGAGGCATGAGAAAAGGATGAAGCGCGAGAAGTTCCAAAGAAGAGGATGTTGCGACGGTGAAGGTTCGAGTGAGAGAAAAGTCGTCCACAGAGTACACCCCGGTTGTCTTTATTTTCTTGAGGAAGACGAGGTCAAGACGACACGATCGCGAAGAGCAAACGAGAGCAACAGAGAAATCTTGTGCTCTCTGGTATCGCTCAAGGAGATTATCCTGCAGGTCTCTTGACCCAAGACGTGGATGGGAATTCTCTCACACTAGTTGATCATGTGCCGTTGTATGCTTTGCCCGCTGGACCACGTCATCATCGGCAGGCTTGAATATAAAGCTGGGATCCTAGAATCCCGCGGTGCCCGTGAAATTCTCGAATCGTCATCTCCTTTCTTGTTCCCTCACATATTTTAAATAATCGCTTCTCCTTTTTTATTCTCCATCTCAATCTTTCGCGTCCTCTTTTTTCTTAACCTCCTGAAATTTATTGTCATCGGGTTTGATTTTCGAACGCGAGACGTCATGAGAGCAGGTACGTGTTTACATCTCCGCTGCGATTAATAAGTGTTCCGGAAACTGACCCGAATTTTGCCGCTGTTTTTATGATCGAGGGCGGCATGTCATCATGCAGGAGAATTTTGGGTTTGGTGACATCATGGACGAGCAATTGACGTGCAGTATCTGTTCCGAAATATTTGTCCAGGCAGCCACCTCGGACTGTTCACATTGTTATAAAAGACTAATTCACCAAAAGGATGAAATAATCCGATACCTCAAAGAATTATCTTTTCGACCATTCTCGCTTCGTATCTCCAAGTTTTGAAACTTGTCTGTGTACCATACTGTATCACTGATTCGCCTTGCCCCGAGGTCATCATATAAGCTCCTTTCTCCGCTTGATCACTCACTCCGTCCCTCTCTCTTTCTAACTTAATACTCCTCCTCCTCGTCAACAAATACTTTTCTCTCTGCTCTGACTTTCGAACGTCAAGAAACGTCAAAAGCCGAAAGATCGAGTGACCTGGTCTCTCCAGTTTGTATCGCGATACTAGTCATCTAATGGATTTATCAGACCGTCCAGATACTCGAGCGTATAATGCTCGTACTTTCGATTAAGGTCTTCACCCAACAGACAGTCTTCACCTAACAATGTGGACAATAGAGCTAAGCGAGAGTTTGCTGACACGTGCTCCAAGACATTGAGTTCGAAGGTTATGAAAAACGTGAAAAGCTCGCAAACAATTATTTACAATCCTTTCCTCTGAGAACTCAGTTCTTCAACGACAATTTTCACCCAACTAAAACTTTTTTCTTAAGGTCGCAAAGTGACTTTCTTTAGGGTCGTTTCGAAATTTTGTTGAAACTTCCTTGGCACCAAGACTAACAGTTTTCTCCTATGAAGGAAATTTGTCTGACGTTTCAAATTTGAGATATTTAAATTGCAATTGTTGATTTTCTCCATCCGAACGTTAAAAAGTTGCAAAAAAAAATGTAATTAGCAGTTTTTTGCAAATGGCCAGAAAAATCATGAACCGAATTTTTTTAAGAAAAATCTTAAACACATTTTATTGCAACTTATAAACGAATCACGACTCCCGTTTACACACGCGTTTAGATATGGGAAAAGTTAAAAATTGGGAATTTTTTCTTCTTACGAGAAATTTGTTAGTTTCGGTGTCAAGAATTTTCATATTAAATTATTGAAAAATCCTGAATAAAGTAATTTTGCGATACTAATACGTTGATTGGATTATCAATTCGATTCATCGAACCGCAAAAAAATCATGGTTTTGATTTTTATGCAGTGTCGCACGAGTAACAATTGAAACAGAGGGATTCTGTAAGTTGTCTGAGATGAAAAGTCAGAAAACGTCGTATACTCTCGGATTCCACTAGACGTCACCCAAGTGAAAAAATTATATAGAAATTCTATAGAATTGTTCTATAGAAATTCTATAAATATTATAGAATTGTTCTGTAGAATCTCTATAGAGACCATATAGGAGTTTGGGCATATAGAATTATATATTTTTTATAGAAATTCTATATGGAATACAACGGCTCTCGTGAAATAATCGTTCACCACGTGAGATCTAGAATTGTAGAATATTCGCTTTGCAGAAATTCTGTAGAATATCTATAGAAATTCTATAGAAGATCCGTAGAAATTCTATAGAAAATCTGTATGAACAAATTATTTACAGTTCACACGATTCGTGTCGAATTTGTAAATATTCGCTGCAATGAGAAGCGGAAAAATGGGAAAAAACTGTATTCTATATAATTGTAGCTTCGATAGACTTTTCGAAAATATTCTATAGAAATTCTACAGATTTTCTATGGAATTTCTAGAATTTCTATAAAAAATATATAATTCTATATGCCCAAATTTCTATATGTTCTATATGGTCTTTGTAGAAATTCTACAGAATATTCTATATAATATTTATAGAGTTTCTATAGAACAATTCTATAGAATCTCTATGTAATTTTTTCACTTGGCCTGCATTTAATCTCTCCTATCCACGCAGCTCGTGCTTTGCATGGACAGTGATGGTCGTGGCATCACAAAATGCATCGCAGCGACTGCTGTCCTGTGCTTGCCCCTCATCTTTTTGTCCGTGGCTATGATGAGACCGTTTTTGGTAACTATGCGTGCTGTGACGTATGGCTCGCTGAGGTATGTACGAGCGCCTAAAGATCAATCTCTCGTTTCGTTCTGGTCCCGTGATGACATAACGAAACGATCACGCGCGGTGGCGAGAGTGGGTCTCGATGAATTTTTTTCCTCGGGAACAATGCATCAGGATAAAAAGTTTGGGGGGTTCATCGTTTACAATTGAAGTTGAAAAAATAGCCAAAAAGTTTGAAGATATTTTGAAGGTCATCAGAAAACGACGCGATTAGCGCAGAGCAGCAGGTTGCAAGGGTGTGTGAAGATGTCGGTGGCCTGCTCGGGTGGAGAAAGAGGAAGTCAAAGGAACGGAATGATTCGGGTGAGAGAAAAATTGAGGGTAAAACGTTGAGAGAGAAAAGAGAGAAGACTAAGCTAGCGGGGTTGCGCCAAATCGAGTCACAACTCGGACAGCGGGTGGCCGAGAGATTTCTGTATGCGCCGCTCCGGGCCATACACATTGGAGGAGGAACGAAGAAATGTTATAGATATATAGAGACATCGAGGCATCAACATGAAAGCGGAGCAAAAGACAGATCACGAGGTTCCATTGTCGCGGGAACACGAGGGCTAGAGGCGTGGGAGCAAAACCAGTCGGCGTCTTTCATCTCTTCCTTCAACCCCCTGCCTACGCTCTCTCTCTCTCTCTTTCCTGCTCCTTTCTCATCATCCTCGCTCCAATCTATCTCATTCCCTTTCTCGCATCTTACTTTTCTCTCGCGACGCCTTCCTCTTTTCTTCAAAACATCTCTATGTCCATCGTTCCGTGTCCACAATTCTGTTCTGTAGTGTGTATTTGTGTTTATTTTCTTGATCCTCACATCCCGTTTATATTTTGCAACTTGCACACGCCGGATCATTGTCACGTTGACACCTTCGTGGTGACGTCGCTATAATAAAAGCCCCTCGCCTCCACTGACCTGCTCGCCCGAGATCTCGTCGGTACTCGGAAACTGCTTCGTATATTAGTCAGTATAAAAGATATTAGTTCTAAAAGGCAAAAAAGCTAGAAATTCACAATGATCCTGTCGGCTCAGGTGACCCGATGTCGCTACTGTCACACGAATATAGAATTATAAAGACTTTTGTCAAAAGGAATAAGAAGAAACGAAAGATTGTAAAAAGGACCAAAAAGGGGGAGAACGAACTCGAATGGCTTAGCATGAGCAATTTTTGGTACGAGAATCTAGAGTATCTATCACCATTCCGTTTTTATCATTAGCTCGATTACCGCGTTCGTCACGCTCGTTTCAAATTATCAAAGGAGCCAGCAAAGTTCCTGCTCTGTCAGTTGGAAATTTGTTGGAGCTAGAAGCCACTTAATAAAATCGTGCTAATTAGGATAATTAATTGAACGAAGATTGTACGTACAAATCTGACGATCTTTCGTCAGCCGTTAAGATGGATATAAAAACAATTTATATTTATTATCCAGTATAAAGTGGAGCGGTTGGGTCTTGGTTCAAGTTGGCACGGAACGTCTCATCGTATGGGAAACCCGCATGAATGTCTTTGAACTCACGCGGTGTCAAACGTACCGACACCTGATCACTCAACGTCCCCGATTTTTCTCTCTTATTTCTTTCTTTCCCATTCAAAAAGCCATGATCGCGTGAATTCGGTGTAAGAAAAAAAACGTGGACCTAGGCTGCTGGGCCTAAATCTCAATTGAAGCTAGACGCGTACTCGAGAACAGTGTCGTCGGAACAAGTGACAGAGATCCACATGCACCCTCTAGGGATTATGAAAAAATATGAAATTCCATCTTTGCGACATCCATTCGTGCTCAATTGATCATAAATATTCTTATTGATCTTGTTGGCATTGTCACAAAACGAGGAACGAACCGAATTTCGGAAAGCAGAGATGGGAGGCTGTAATGATAGCTTTTTCTTTCTTCGGACAATTTGGAGAGTAGCCGATGAATGAGGATCCATTGGTACGACCGTGTTTGGTTGTAATTCTGACGGGCATGTCTTTTCAACCCTCTCGTTTGACCCTACAACCCATGTCTCGGGTCCGAATCCACCCCACGCGAAAAGATGAGTTTTTTTCTCATTTTTTCTGGTTTTCAGTCTTCGGATGGGTTTTTCATGAACTGAATGTGCATGGAATCAGAATTACCGAACATCATTCTCTTCCTTACGAAAAAATGAAGAAAATCAGCATAGGGCCGGACTTGTGATGAAGAAAAGCGTCGGGTGTTGAGGCGTGGGGTTGAAAAGCCTCATTTTGTTTCTTGGGTGGATCAACTCGCCTTGATGAAAGTTTCACTTGATCCGAAGTGAGTTCATGTAAACTGGTAATGGGTTGAGTTTTCGTACGGAAATGAATGACCAAACGATCGTAGCTGATCGAGCCTTTGTTCAGTTTCATCCCCTGCGAGAACAAATTCGCGTCACAATATTTATTTCACGAGACACCATAGACACTGGCTTGAAAAACGTATCTGTGGCTTTGGAAGGTTTTGATAAATGGTCGAAAGATCTCGAGCTGGCTGTTCCTTGGCATTTGGTTCATTCGAGGTGACTGTAATGGTTAGAAGGTGAAGTGGCTGATGTCTGCTCCCTGAAGGCGCTACTTTTAAACAATGACTTTCGATCTCTAGCTGGCGTCCCTGCGGGTGGCAATTTTTCTTTTAGGTTCATTAATTATCCGGTAGTTTGAGCTTTCCTGTCGCGTACTCGTGATGCCAAGATCTTCGATACGAAATTCATTCCCAAGGGCTCTATCGTTGGACATACCGTTGAAGCAGCGTCAAAAAATTCTTGCTCCATTCCCAAGAGCATGGAGAACGTGGAAATGCAAAGTCGATTGGGTCAGCTCGCACAAACGAGACTTCTGACTTCAGAAAGTAAACAGCCTCATGCAAATTTCGTGGATTATCCGAACGTATCAAAGCGTAATTAATTGATAGTTTCGATTGCGTTTGTCTGATCGTCATGGGAAAAGAAACGCTGGATCCCTCCACAAAGCTTTCACCATGAAATGGTTTTAATTTATTTCTTTCTTCGTCTACTAACGAAAAGTCTGTAGCTAAGAGCATGCGGACAAAAGTTCTGTCTCTGGTTTCTTCATCTGGGAGTTTAGTTCCGAGACGTATAGCGGTACAGGTACTCAGCGATCAGATAAGCAAACCGAGTTTAGGAATCTCGTCGCGCGCGCTCGTCTCAGCCAATACAAGGAGGATGGTCGCGGTAGAAAAGACGCGATGGGATACGCGCGTGTATAGGAACGTGGTAGTGAGTACGGTGGCCGAACTGGCGGGGCATCCATCATTTCGCGCATTCCCACATTTTTATCGAGTCACTCTGGAACGGGGAGTATAGAGACCCTAACACCGGTTATGGGTATACGCTGGAACGAGTAGACACAGCACTGCACTCGTCCATACTCTTTTTCTTGATCTTCTTCTCGATCACACTCTCTTTTTTGACAATTCACTCTCCGAACAAACAAATGGTATGCGTGTGTCTATATTTCTATAGATACATGCGAGTATCGGGAGTTTCTAGTGTCGACGATACGACAATGCAAGCAAGAAACATTCCACAGTACGTCGGATATAGTCGAGCAGCCATAATCATCGAGGAATGCTAAAAATCCGTTAGCCAGTTGTTTCATTTGGTTATGAAGACGACAGCAGGGAGCATTGCCAGGATTTACATGTTTCTGCTTGGAAGACTGTTCCAGTATAAGTGAATATGGGGTCAATCTGACCCAAGGCGTTTTTCAAATGGTTGCATTCCGGTAAAAATGCATTTCCATCTGATTTCCGTTTTTTAATCGATTCGTTGCTCTCGCAAGGTTAATAGCGATGGCTCATTAGAACCGAATGATTTTTAGTGCAAAATTCTTCAATCCTCAGAGTTTCGAACAAGTTCCAACTCCTCAAAACAATGGAGCGGTTTGGAATATCCCGCAATATCGAACGTGGAGGCTAATCGAAAAAATCTCTGGTAGACGGTCAATCAAATTTATGACAAAACTAAGCGAGCAATTGTAAATGAAACAAAAACAAAGTTGAGGCTAAAGTTTCCACGATGTTTCGTATCGCTTTTGATATCTCGATCCATCCATCATAAGGATGATACTCCGTAAAAAAGAGCAGCGCTTATATACAGAGGCCGAGTAGCCCCCTCGAATTTTATTCTCTTTTTTTTCCGACCCACGTACAGATCTCGCACCGACGTATATAGCTCTATGTACGAAACTGTATGTGTGTATATATTGAAAGCGTGCGTCGATCCTCGATCTCGATAAGATTGTCCGCACAACATACTTACGACATATACATGAGATACAGCTCATTCTCGAGAGAAAGAAAGAGAGAGAGAGAGGGAATGACGACGTTGGAATAAGAAGAGAGAAAGGAGGATGAAGATATTGAGAAAGGAAAAGAAAAAGGTGAATTCGTTGAGGGAGTAGCAACAGAGAGCGGATCTCTGCTCGTACCTCGCCCTTTAGAGCCTATTATAATATACATACAGATGTGTACAATTCAATTTGTTAATAGCACTATCGATTCATCGAGATGGATGTGTATCAAGAGGAGGCAGAGAAACAAAAGACCCTGCGAGCTTTGTGGCATGTAAATCGCTCTTACGATACTTCGAGGCATAGTTTATCGACATGGGTGTTTGATCCCATGGACATAACAGTCGGAATCCTTTTAACGGACAAAAGCGTATTGGACATGAGAAAATTTGTGAGCATCTTTTTTTTTATTTATATTTTTTTACATCGGTCATTCCTGCTATTGTAATATTTATCCTGCAATCGAACCAGTCATTCTTGACAGTTTGTGAATGCGGGAGCTTGAACCGTGGTCACTTTCTATCTGAATTTTATCTGCTCTCGTTGCCCAAACCCAGGCCAAAGTGTCACAGACGATTGTCAAAGATACGTGGAGATTTTGGTCCATCTGCACGGAAATGAGAACAGCGTTCGATAGGGGAACAAAAAACGAATCGTTGTGATATTTACGTTGGGATAAATCGACGTGGCAAACATATAATTTTTTAATTTAGAATGGGCGGACGGGGGCAAAGCTGTTTTGACGCAACTCTCGCATTGTATCAGCGGATTGGTTCGGTAAGGAGGAGGACAGTGGAGGATCGTAGAGTGGGAAGAAAAAAAGGAAGTAAACGGGTCATATTAGTCTGGTAAAAAGGAAGGAAAAGGAGGAGGACGATTGGTGAGACAAGGTCGTACAGGGCATTATATTATTGTTCCAGTCCGCGGAGTAGAAAAGAGAACGAAAACGGAAAGAAAAGAAAATAAAATGAGAGAGACTGAAGAAAAGGGAAGAAGGAGCTGGTATTAGGGTTGCTGGCGAGTTGCTCCAGCTCCCGCTACTATGAAACTTGATCTACTTATCAATAACCGTGTAATTATAGTACTAAAGAGTTGGTAGGGCTCAAAACAAGCCATAATAAAACGCAGGCACGTCTTTCCCACAAGTAACCTTATATCCCTGTGTCGTAGTGCGCCGAGGAGGGAGAGAGGGATAGCGAGAGGGACCTTGCACGGAGGCTGCGAGTCCAAGCGCGTCTTTCACCTTTCAGCCAGCCATAAAACTCCCCCACACTCTTTATCTGTCGTAGGTCCATTTGTTTTCCCTTTTTTGGCCGCTTACCTAACTCTTTCCCTTGCTTCCTTGTCCGTCTTTGCTCTTTCGAGCTCCGATCCTCGTTCGACCCGATTGGCTCGTCGCACTCAGTGAACAAAAAAAAAAAAACTCCTCGCCACTTTGGCTGTTGTTTCGCGGCAGGCGAGCTTGTTCCATGTGTACTTATTCCTCCCACGCGAGAGAGAGACATTCAACCAAAGTAAAAATCCACCGGCGCGAGGGGCTCGCGCTTTTTCATCCTTTAATTTGTCTTTCCCTTGGCAATGGAGTCTTCACCTCGACCGCAGACTCCATTCAGACGTGGAGCAGCCTCTCTCTCTTTCTCTCTGATTCCTTTCGTTGTTTTGGCCCCGCAGCTGCCATTGTTGGCCCATTAATTTATTACGGTCCAATTATGAGAGCGCGTTACCTGTTGTTTGCTTTGCTTCTCCGCTGTTCCCAAGCTCTTCCTTTTTTCCACCACCCTCGTCAATTCATTGAGTATTTTAGCGAAGCGATTTGCACGTGTCCACGCTCGCAAGACTCCGTGAGGAACGTTTGTTTGCCGAAGCACTCGGATGATTTGTCACTCATCCCTCCACACGTCGATCGATCCTCCAATCACGACGCGACGGCTCGAACCGATATTTCGTTGCAGGCGCATGCCAGACTCATCAAATGTCGACGCATGGGTAACGCATACCTCATCCACGTACATGAAAGGGTGAGACATCGACAGTAACATAGTTGGATGCTCGCGCGCGCGCTCCACGAGAATCTCGAGTGACAAGCTCCGATGGAGCAGCCTCAAGACGCGGTACATATAAAAACGGAGAGCCCGCGCTCATCCTCCGCGGCGGCACATCAAAGCCCACAGCATCCAGCCCGCGCGCACTCGCCCTCTCGATACTTCTCTCTTATCTCCGTCGATTACTATCCTACACCAATCTGATAGTCTCTTTTAGTCGTCCACGCTCCCTCCTCCTACAAATGAGCTCAGCCCGCGTATGCAGGCGCGTCAAATGCTGTCATTTCTACTATGCGAGTGAATTTTTGGAAAAGGATCCACTTCGTGTGGCTTTCAATTTTTGTCGAGTCATTGTTGGACGCCAAACCATAAAATGCGCACAAGAAAATCGTTCCTACGTCCAATTGCTCTCGCTTCAGATCGATCCGAAAGGAACTCTGCGGATCTCCGCAAATCAGATGGTATGATCCCGTTAAACTATATAAGTACCCTCGATCTCCCATGGCCCGTATCAGGCGGACATGGCAAAGACTCGATAAGAAGCGTGTTCGATCGCAATGTCTTCGCCGTGTAAATCTGCAATGTTCCGAGCGGAGCGACAGGGAAAAAGAGAAACAGAAAATTCTTATCATTTCTTCATCAACTTCTGTTTGATTCCGCGCCTCTGCCTGCACGGAGAAAACGAAGTCGAAGATTATTAAGAAATATACTAGGAATCCAGTTACTTATTGTTGTAAATTATAGTATTTTGAGGACAGTTCGGAAATTACAGCAAGATCTCGAATGGCAGTGCAACAAATCGTTCTAAACAGCATAGTAAAACGTCATCATCAGATTAAAACCGATTTTACAATTTAGCATAGCAATTAAAGAAAATCGCAATGGTCATGGTAAACAAAACAATATGTGTGATAAAATTTCACACATGTTGGATATATATTCATATTGGGATAATAGAATTTTACTATGTCGACGTTTAAAATTTGAGATATTCTCACTCATAACTGAATTCTTATCTGACATAGTAAATTGTTCATGAAAACAAACCTGAAATTCATTATCGCGTGCATTACTGTTTCTTATTCGTATAGAACTGTTTATAATTCATGCTAAGAAAAATTGTAAGTGTTAAAAAATACTATGCTGTTTTGCAATTGGTGCTACGATTCTTTTGCTTCTTAAACTTCGTATAGGAAATTTTCCCAAGACATTTCATTTCTTACTAAACAAAACGAATCCGTTTTCCCCGTGTGTATTTTGCTTTCTGCTCTCTTTTTGGTAGCGATACATGGCGACAGAGAAAATATCCGAGTGAATGTATATTTGCGATGATGTAGAAGCGAATATGGACAAGTTCTCAGGCAATTCGAACCGCGGCAACGTTTTCTCTCTCACCCAATAAATCTGTTTGCAATTAGCCAACTCTACACGCGACGCTTATGATGCTGCCGGGCGCTTCTCGAATGCAAGAATAAATGACGTCATAAGGAACGAAGCTGGACGACCGCCCGCGGGGAAGAGGCTCGCTGAACCAGGCACCCATGCTCTTTCGCTTCTATCGTGTCTGTCTCTCTCACTTACGAAGCTCGATTTTCGAACTCGGGTCATTGCGAATGCGGCGTTGCGTGGACCCTCACGCCACGCCGACTTTAATAAATATCCCGAGGGTCTTCGGGCCTCGCGGGCTCTGAGGACCTCGGGATATACGTTTGTAATGGAGATATCGGCCCGCGAGTATATATAGGTGAGCACTGCTCTGCAGCTCCTTCCTCTCGCACTCAGCACTGCAAAACAAATTGGCCCGATCGACTCGATACAAACGTGCAATGGCCAGTTTTTCACGCCCTTTCGTTTATCACTCAAATATCGACAACTGTACGAACCGCAGAGAAGCAATCCAGCCTCATGCAAATGCGATTGCCCCCTTGCACGCCAGGATTCTCGTAATTGCGGTTGCTCTCGCGCCAAAAGTCGAAGGCATCGATAGAAAACCCACAATTTTTTGTGGTTCATCAATTTTCAACGATAATCGGCACCGGAATGTCGTAAAATTACGCGAAAATCTTATCGTTTGACAAACGTTTCGACATTCCGCAAATTTCATTACGATTCATGATGCACAGTTTCCTGGAAACCGAACCAACTGCTTTTATTTCCTTTTACCATCATTTTGTGAACTCTGATAATCTCCAGACCGTGACAACTTAACGAACCGATTTAAGTGTTTATTAATTATCACGAGAACGAAGATTAATTTGTAAGAATAATCGCGTGTGTTGGTCTCGAGCTCCCTGATGATCGTACTAAATGGCTGACTTGCATTTTTTCTAACCCTCGATCCTCTTCGCTCGATATAACAGCAGAAGGATGACTCTATAATATATACTCGTTAACGCAGCTACAACAAGATCGGCTCCCCGAAACAAGAAGCTTCAACATCATCCGACCAAATATCGTGATCTAGAATGTAATTCGTGTTCTCTAATTCAATAACACTCAATGGTGTGTCAGAAATATCGCTCATCACGGTGCAGTTCCAAAATGCACGTTGTAGCAGGCCACAATTTTTTTTGTGTTCATTAGTGTTCGATTATTTCCACAATTTTTCGGCCGAACTTCCATTTTTGGCTGTTCCGACTCGATAAAAACAATTTTAGCGATTTCATTAGCAATTTATTGACTAATTAATTGTCATAAGGAACGAAACTAATTATTTAATTGGAATTTCAAAAAATTAAATTTATATTTTTTACATGTTCGAAGGAAATTTGAATAAAAAAAATTAATTGAAATTGATTAATGGAAATTCAAAGGAAAAGAAATAAAACAATTAAAAATTAACGACGGTTAATAAAAATTTGTGCAAAACGGAGTTGCGAATTTCGTGATAAAAGGGACCAAAGGCTCGCGAGCTGCTAATGAAAATTCGATTTTTATTGAATGGTAAACGAAATTATTTAAAGTTCGAGACCACGGTGAAGATTTTGCAATTGGAGTTTCGCACCATGCGCGAAACTTAACCCGACAAACTCCAAATAGCTCGAGGGTCTTTTTTTTAAACATAATTGGCGGATGCTACAAGTTGGATCTTACGGCGGGAGATTACAACGGCGCAGTTTGCACAAACAAGCTAATAGTCATGTATCGATGCTTTCATGTACAACCGCCCACCGACCACTTTGCATCGATCGTTTTATCCTCAAGAGCTTTTATGTACGGAAACCAGGTGGTAGTTATATATCGAGCAACGGGGGGTTTCAACATTATCACCAGGCTGCAGTAACAAGCAAGACTCATTACCAGGATCTAAGGAAATGCAGAGTCTCTCCGCTTGATTTAACGAGCTACGATTATAGAAATGAGTGTTTTTCGAGCGTGTCGATAAATTATCGGGCTCGTTCGATCAAACGAATATAAAATACGTTGCATTTTTAATTTGTATGAACGAAAAAAGGGAAACGATTTGAAATAACTGTATCGAGACTCTTGTCAAACAGCAAGACGCATTGATTTTTTTCGTTGATTATTAATTGGTGTTAATTTTTAAAACGCAAACATTTGCCGATCGAAATTAGCTGCACGGAGAAAACAGATTCGTTTTGTTTAGTAAGAAATGAAATGTTTTGGGAAAATGTCCTATACGAAGTTTAAGAAGCAAAAGAATCGTAGCGCCAATTGCAAAACAGCATAGTATTTTTTAACACTTACAATTTTTCTTAGCATGAATTATAAACAGTTCTATATGAATAAGAAACAGTAATGCGCGCGATAATGAATTTCAGGTTTGTTTTCATGAACAATTTACTATGTCAGATAAGAATTTAGTTATGAGTGAGAATATCTCAAATTTTAAACGTCGACATAGTAAAATTCCATATCCCAATATGAATATATATCGAACATATGTGAAATTTTATCACACGCATTGTTTTGTTTACCATGCCCATTGCGATTTCCTTTGATTGCTATGCTAAATTGTAAAATCAGTTTTAATCTGATGATGACGTTTTACTATGCTGTTTGGAACGATTTGTCGCACTGCCATTCGAGATATTGCTGTAATTTCCGAACTGTCCTCAAAATACTATAATTTTCAGCAATAAGTAACTGGATTCCTAGTATATTTCTTAATTATTTTCGACTTCGTTTTCTCCGTGTGGACGTGGAATTTTCTAAAATGCGCCCTACGCTGGTTGGAAAAAAAAGCTGAATGAAAAAAAATGTGCTCGCCCGGCACCGATCGGTATAACGAGGAATCGACGGTCCGATAAGACAACAAATCATAAAAAACAAAATTATTTATAATGTCAATATTATAGTTGGTAGAACGTGCTCGTAGGACGTTTTTCTTCCACCGGAATATTATGATAACCTCTCACTTTCTGTCTGTCCCTCTCTCCGTCTCCATTTGTCGGTTTTCTCATCGTTTCATGGGCATTGTCGGATGTCGAGTGCCTAATATTGGGATTTACATAATTAGATCTTTGATATTTTTTCAGCTCTCGAGGCCAGTAGTTTCGTTATGTACGGTCGCGTATCCGACGAGAGATTTCCGCGACACGTGCGCAGGAAAAACAAGACGAATGGAGCTTCTTGCGATATCCATTTTGGACCGGCTGTTTTATTAGTTCAAGTCTCTTCCACTTAATCTCCCTCGCTCAATATTTTTCCCTCCAAATCCAGATGCATATTTGTTGTTTCATTTCTTAATTTTAAAAATTTTCCGATTTTTATTTTTTTGTCGAGCTTCCCGAAAATGATTTTTTATTATTTTAAATAAATCCCGAAAAAATGGTTTTTATCAACATCGAGAGCTCGATCGATGTGAATTTGATTTTTTTTTCCTATTTTTGAGTTGCAAGTGGGGCGAAGGTTTTCAGGGTGATCCGATTTCTTGATAAACGTGCGGAAACGAAGCATTGTGCGTAACTTAGTTCATCTTTGTCCTTGGCAAAAGAATAACGCGCGCGTCTCGCACCCCGTAAGATGAGAATTAAGAGGATCGGCGAGGACCTTCATTGGCTCACCACGTGCCCAAGTGTTACGGACTACAGCGACGAATACCCTCTTCAGATGTGTCTGCCTCCCTCGATATGCCCTTCAGAGTCCTCCGGGTAGGCTCGCGCGTCAATCCGGAAACGGAAACCACCCCTTTGCTCACCAATGGAGCTGCACTACCGGCAGCAGCACGAACTCGTACTACAGGCAACCATCTAAAAGGTACTTAACCCTTCGAGAACCTGAACCCACGAGAAATACGATATCCCAATGTACCCTCCACGTTGGTGTGCTCAAAGAAAATCCTCGCACGGAAACAGATTCACGACTTGCAGATTGAAAGCGAAGAACTTGCAATTTGAGCACACATGATAACTTTGCCCGTTCACGCCGAGTTCACGCGGGTGCTACCGTTTTTTAAAGGCGCACAAAAAAAATATTCGATCCAACGATTACATTTTATCAATCTTCAAAAATTTGCAGAATTTTTGAGATTTTTCAAAATTTTCGGTACCAACCCAAGTGAAAAAATTATACAGAAATTCTATAGAATTGTTCTATAGAAATTCTATAAATATTATAGAATTGTTCTGTAGAATCTCTATAGAGACCATATAGGAATTTGGGCATATAGAATTATATATTTTTTATAGAAATTCTATATGGAATACAACGGCTCTCGTGAAATAATCGTCCACCACGTGAAATCTAGAATTGTAGAATATTCGCTCTGCAGAAATTCTATAGAATATCTATAGAAATTCTATAGAAGATCCGTAGAAATTCTATAGAAAATCTGTATGAACAAATTATATACAGTTCACACGATTCGTGTCGAATTTGTAGATATTCGCTGCAATGAGAAACGGAAAAATGGGAAAAAACTGTATTCTATATAATTGTAGCTTCGATAGACTTTTCAAAAATATTCTATAGAAATTCTACAGATTTTCTATGGAATTTCTAGAATTCCTATAAAAAAATATATAATTCTATATGCCCAAATTTCTATATGTTCTATATGGTCTTTGTAGAAATTCTACAGAATATTCTATATAATATTTATAGAGTTTCTATGGAACAATTCTATAGAATCTCTATGTAATTTTTCCACTAGGGAACGAACAATTTTCCAAGAGAAACTGATAAAAAAAATATTATATTGTTTCAATCTGAGGATCTTGAAAAATGCTCGAAATTCGCATGAATTTTTGAAGTTTTTTTTATTTCGCTTGCACTACCAACGAAATTTCGACGAAGTTTTGTTAAACAATGAAAAATGTTGTGCTTTTTTTTATGGTTTTTGGGACGGTTGAATAATCTTTGATTTTGTTCATTCCTTTGTGTACTGTACTGACTGATGATTATCGATGGCATTGTGACAAACGATGTTCTCATAAAGAGTGTTTGTCCGCTTGTAATCCGGCGGTGTATTCCGAACCGCAATGCTCGAGCTGATACAATATAATGGGAACAATTCATTAATACGGTTTATATCAAGGGGAGTTACGTTTTACGATCAGTATACGATAGCGTCGCTGTCTCATATTCCTCTGAATCTATTTCGGAGTATAATCCCTGGTGCAAACCAACAAACAGTGCCAGCTGTTAAGCTAGCGAAGCCGAGATTTTCATAGCGGCGACGGGAAAGCACAGTCGCCAACGACCGAAAACCCAAAGAATTCCAAACGATGCAAAGAAAGCGGAATAATTCACAAATCGCGATGACAAAAACCATCGCGTCCAAGAAATCCGGAAGTTTTTCGAATTATCCGCAAATACACTGCGACCATGCGTGCATCCGAAATGTCACCGCGAGGCTTTTCAATCGCATTCACTACAAACTAATGCTCGATCTTTCACTTTAATCCGAACCTTCTCAATATTAGTCCTCCGCGCGTGATTTGTTTGCCAATTGAAACGGAAAGTTAATTGTCAAAGCGGCTGATGTAAATCTCACGGATTTTTTCACGTTCAACTCAATATTTGAATGATCAAAGAATTTCATTAATAATAATTTCATTCGTGAAAAGCGTGCAGGTTAAAAAAGTGGAAAGATGGAGAATTTAAATGATCCAACAGGCTTCTAACTTGATAATTTCAATTCTCTTTAAATAACTCCCTTCCGAATGAATTCGAGGGCGAAATGACTCTGAAGTTTGCATCGTTGAAATGCAACGAAATTCGTTTTTATCTTGGACAAAAATATCTATTCAAATGCAGAATGTAATTACGATGATAAAATGATCCATTCTTGGCCATTCAAAAAGCATATTGGCTCGAAAAACTTGGATGACATTGAAAATCGAACGAATCTTCAATAAAATTCAATATTTTTCGTTGCATTCCAACGTTGCAAACTTCAGCATCATGAGGGTGATTAACTTCAGTGAAAAGTTATTGAATCCGGAGTGATTCCGAAGAGAGCTATTAAAATTGGAATTATAAGCTTGAAGTGATTAAAACATTAGTGTTGTCCTGTTGGCATGTAACCTGGAAATGGCTGTTTAACGGTGTAGAGTTATCTCGATAAGCTTGCCTCGAAAGCAGCCTCGATTAAGGTATGTAATTGGAATTTATCGAGGACGGACAGTCTCGCAAACAAACAAGAGGGGAGTTAAGATACTTTCGTCAGGATTTGAAGCATCTTATAAACACGATCCACTGGGTCTGAAGTAGGAAGGATGAGACGAAAGAGAAGAGGAGGAAGGTAAGCGAGTGTAGGAAAGAAGAAGAAGGCGCGAGAGAGAAGAATTGCAGGGCGTTTGAGACACCTGGCCACCAAGAGGAACGTGAGGTTCCGCTTTCACGCGAAACAAGATCACTCCTCGAGATTACAGACCATTATCTTGGGCTAATCGGAAAGAGTTCGAGCTCGGTGGTGGTCGGCCGGAATACTTGTGACGGTAAAGGGCGTAAAACGAAATATCCGGAGGGGCAGATGCTGCCGCGCACAGCGATGTTCAATAGAATCACGAAGAATCGAGACGAACAGCATCAAAGTACACATACGTGTAGCGCATATAGCGAGAGTGTTGTATAGACGCAGAGACACAACAGAGCAAACTGTAAAGGCGAAAGGAACATTGTAACAGGAAGCCGAAGGGCTGTTGGTTGATTCTGCACGCGAAGGATGGGAACCGAGAGCAAGCGAAGATGCGGGGAAGCTGCGAGAAAGAGACACGAGCATGGACCCATTACTCTACAAAGAGGGTGGCTAATCTGGCTAGCAAATATTTGGCTTGTCACATTCACCGGCTCCTGTACATCGTCCAGCGCAAACGAGCATTATGACGTTGTTGAGATAAATACAGAGATGAGAACCTGATTCGTTCACATCCGCGGCCAAACATTACTCCCGCATGAGAGAGTCGTGAGATAGTCGAGAAAGGATATACGCGGGAACGTTGAGCGGGAACTAGACGAAAAGGAACTGAAGAAAATAGTATATCTTGATCGCAGTGCAAACTTTCGAAAATTTCGAGGATATGTCACGAGATTGAATTGGTCCATGGCCTTGGAAAACATTCACGAAGCGATTTTTCGACGGGCACGGTCGTTTAAGATATTATCTTTGTGTTCGATCATCGAACCCATTGCCGAAATGCATCCTCTCGTCTCTCCTCGTTCCATGATCTTGTACGCACACCGAATCGTCCGTGACCGGTTCCAACTATGAGAGTCTAAGAAAATCTGTTAGATCCGTTTAAGAAAAACCGAAGAGTCGCACTACCGAAGGGATTGGACTTGTTTCTGTATCTATTTCCTAAGTTTAAGATGCGAGTGTAAAACTGTAAATCCACCAGAAAGAAGCAGCAAGGGGGTAAGAGTGGGGGGGGGGGGAGAGAGCGATTAAGCAGTACTCCGGTAAGACTTGGTGTCACAATGGGATCATCGCGGACCGACGAGCACCGATCTGCTTAACATATATCCGGTGGGACTGGCTGCTTCGAGATTCTCTCTCGTTTCGACTCGATTGCGGTGTCTCTTCACGCTTGATGAAAGAAAAACGAGGAAGAGGTATGGGAATGATGACGATGATGAAAAGCAACTGAGAATGAGAGAAAAAGAGAGCGAGAGAGAGCGAGGCACAAGCCACGCGGTATCCCGTGGCTGTCAAGTGAGGCTCTCTTCAAAGAAGGTCTCAACTCTTCTCTTAATTCCCATTCTTGTGCTCCACACGACAGGATCTCTGGCGGAATTCTCATACGAATATAAGATCAACGAAAGAAGAGAGAGAGAGAGAGAGAGCCAGAGAGGGAGGAGGGGGGCGAAGAAGAAGAAGAAGAAGAAAGATTAGCTTCTTAACCAAATAGGCTTAGCTTAGCACATTCGATCCTTGGTGTGCTCGTCGTCGCAGCATTTTCGATCTCTGTTCAGTTGGCGTCTGCTCTACGCAGATCTCGGCCAGTTAACGATCCTCTGATTCGGTCCTTTGGTATGTCCAAGAGAATTTGAGATCTCCCCCTCTGCTCCCAACCGACGCTAATCTGGTTAGTTCAAGTTTGGACGATCGGATGACGAAACACCAATAAGGACGTGAACGAGAGACAGCAGAGTGCCCTGCGAGAGGGACCACCAAATATATGATGTATTCTCTAACAATCTCTGTATACTCAAGTGGACTTCGTGTTGGGCTACATTCACGTTTTGTTGCTCTTTGTTGACCGCGACTTATCTGTTTACCAGGGCTGACTGAAAATTGGATCAGAGCGCGGTCACGCAAAACGACGGATGGATGTGAATGCCATCCGGAAAAAACTTTCGACGACGTTCCATATCAACTGTTTGCCTGGAAAGCAGACGAGGAACGCACAAAGTGTCTGACGCCAATATCTACTTACAATTTGGAACAATCAGTCAAAATTTGAAGATCGTAAGAGGCTAAAAATTGTTTCGCGTCTTTATTTTTCACCCAGAACTCGTTCCGAACCTCATATCGTCCACACCCTTGTTTCCAGATAAGTAAAGACCAACACACATCAACATGTTTTTCTGACTTTGATAAAACGTGGTTGATACGGCGCGGTCTCGAATTTGCGGCTGAGCGGTTAGATCCTAAGCCGACGGTAATGTGACATTCAACCGGTAAATATAAGCGCAGGCGGTGATCCCTCTTTCCAGGGACGAGGACTAGGACGGGGGTAATCCTCGAGGAACCCTAATCACCGGGTTGACTAATCGCAATGTTGTGCGGATAGAGGAATATACAGAGAGCCACTTTTCCCCTCGAGTATCAATAATGGCAGATAAATTATTCGTTATTGATAACTGATGGGTATGTATAGAGGGTTTTTTCAGAGAAGGAAAAGCCGAGAACGTAGACGTCGTTAATAGAGCCTCATGATAATTGCTGCTTAGAGTTGGTGGTTATTTGTGGCATGTTTATTTATTAATTCATGTGTATTAACGATAGTGACCGAAACGAATGGCCTGGCCAAAACAAAAAGACCTATGGTCGCGCCAATTTTTTTACTGGCTCGTTCATTCGAATCCACACGGAGAAAACGAAGTCGAAAATTATTAAGAAATATACTAGAAATCCAGTCACTTATTGTTGTAAATTATGGTATTTTGAGGACAGTTCGGAAATTACAACAATATCTCGAATGGCACTGCGGCAAATCGTTCTAAACAGCATAGTAAAACGTGACCATCAGATTAAAACTGATTTTACAATTTAGCATAGCAATTAAAGAAAATCGCAATGGTCATGGTAAACAAAACAATACGCGTGATTAAATTTCACACATGTTCGATATATATTCATATTGGGATAATAGAATTTTACTATGTCGACGTTTCAAATTTGAGATTTTCTCACTCATAATTGAATTCTTATCTGACATAGTAAATTGTTCATGAAAACAAACCTGAAATTCATTATCGCGTGCATTACTGTTTCTTATTCATATAGAACTGTTTATAATTCGTGCTAAGAAAAATTGTAAGTGTTAAAAAATATTATGCTGTTTTGCAATTGTTGCTACGATTCTTTTGCTTCTTAAACTTCGTATAGGACATTTTCCCAAAACATTTCATTTCTTACTAAACAAAACGAATCCGTTTTCTCCGTGCAGAAAGGAACTCCGCATGTTTTTTGTTACGGCTAGGGAGAAGGATGGCAGGACGGAGAGTTCTAAAGGCAAAAGAAAGCATCAATATTTCAATAACTAGAGTATCAGCCCAATAATATTATTTGTGGGTGGACATAAAACGGAAAAGGGGCGAATGGTACTGAATAATTCGAGGTATACTTTTGTCCCTGTTTTTTTTTCTTCTTCTCCTTATTACCTCAAACACGAGAGTCTTCCACATCCGGGGGTGTCCGTCAAATCGTCCCCCGGTTAGCTAGCTCAGGGTTCGTTCGTCCGGTGACTCGAGGGCTGCTAGATCGCGAGAAGGCCAAGTGGCGATTTCATGACGTTCATAACATCGAGCGTTCCTCTTCGGTGAATCATTAATGTACCCACGATGGGGTCGTGGGACGTCGCAGCTGTGATCGCTGCCGAGACCGTCGACTCTCTTTGCTCGCTCTTCGAAAACGCCTCGATCAGAACATCGCGTGATACTCACGATCCTCTCCCTCTCCCATTCCTGCAACGCTGCTTTGCTTTGGATGGATATCCATGGTTTATCGATACCTACGAGTATGCATGGGCACCATTGAATTATGAAGGAGCTTTTTTTCTGCAACCTTCTTACCGGAGAAGGACGAACACTCTCGTAACGCATTATCCATGTAAATGACTCGTAAAATGATTGAAGTCCACTATGAAGTCATTTTTTACATTTCCATAGAAAACTTTGTGGAATGGCCGATTTCCCTGAAGATTTTCTTGCTTTTCCAGAAACTTTAGCTTCGCCGTACTCGTCTTATGGGAAAAATTCGACTGCCTTAAATAACTTTTTTGCAATTCCGAGCAGGATCTCTTTTGGAATCCACGTTGAGCCATTCTTAAACGAAAATATGCCTCGTATACCTTGACACGCTGGGTGGGACGATGAAGAACTCTGTTCGGATGGTTCCCAGTATCGGAATGTGCATAATTCAATAGTTCACGGCTGGCGTCAGATATAGCGTATACACGTCGCGTATACAGCGAGGGCAAACATATAAGACAACGAAACGTTGAAAGTATACCGAGCGACCGCAGTATATGATTACACAAGAAGGATTATATGGTCTATTGAGAGAGGGAGTCTTCGCATACGTTTATCGATCGAAAATGCTTTCAACCGATTACTCGAAGCAATTTCAACAATTTTTCTCCGACAAGTAGAGTGTGTAGTTAGTTTATTGCAAGGCGTGAAGCGATTGTCCACGTTTTTTCCAATACCCACAACTCCCTTTGATCAGCAATTCCGTGTTCCATCATCAAAGTTCATCGAGGGTTAGGAGAAATTCTAGTAATAAAAATAATGATATTATTGGACATAATCCGTTAATAAAGTGAATGAAGCCGCGAGTGAGAATCGCGTCAAGATATCTCTTACAGAGGGAGATGAATATTAATCAGTAATCACGTCGCCTGCTTGCCAACAGGGTCGCATGCCCTAGTAAATGATCGAATAAGCAACAATATATCGGGGCATCGCGAGAGCGCGCAGCTCACAAAGTACAGGCATTTGGACACAAGTCCGTGTCGATGTATAAACCGACAAATATGTCACACAAACCGCCGGAGAGAATGTAAAGCGGGCAGCGGGTTATTCGTTTAATCGGCTGATTCAATAAATCCGTGCGCCTTCCGAAAGGGAGCATCAGGGTTGCGCCCGACACTCTCAGCTCTCGATGCCCAACCGCTTCGCTCTCTTGCGCGCAACATTAATTCGAATGAATTAATGTGAACCTACTGTTGACCCGACATTCTACATACAACTATCATATTCACGCGTGTGTATCCAAGCCTTTCCTTTTCTCATCGCTTTTTTGCTCCATCTCTATGTACGAGTAAAATGTACATTATGAGTGTAGGAAAATCCATCAAGTTTTGGGATGAGGTTTTTGATGAAGCAACAATTATAATTATTTTCCAGCTCATATCTCTATGGCGAATGGGAACGATTGACGTTTTTGGTCTTTCTTGGATCGGCCTAGATGGAAAAAGATTCCAACTGAATTTTTTTTGAGGTCCTTTTGGAATCGATCCAAATTTTCACGATCCAATTTTCGCAACAATTATTATTATTTTCCAGGTCATATCTCTATGGCGAATGGGAACGATTGACGTTTTTGGTCTTTCTTGGATCGGCCTAGATGGGAAAAGATTCCAACTGAATTTTTTTTGAGGTCCTTTTGAAATCGATCCGAATTTTCACGATTCGGGTTCAGAATGTTTGAGTTTTTGACTCTGAGCTTTTGAACAATAGAGAAGTTGAAAAACTCGGAGAATTGGGCAACTCGATTCGAGTCGCACAAATTTTCTGGGTCGGTTTTTCACGATCGTGCCGCGAGCTTCTCATCAATGACGTAGCGGTAGATAAGTAGTCATATAGCTCGTCACAGAGTGGGCGCCTCGTGGACCCCTTGATTGCTTATTGACCACTGTTGACTCGTGTTGACACCGCAGACCTTAGTTTGATGGATAAATGCACGGTGTGCGCCCACGCCAGGTTGCGGAATCCGCTCACATGTGTGTGGCTCTTCTCCTTCATCTCGTTCCTCTGGCTGCTGCTGCTCCGCGCTCGCATTGCGATGCAACGAGATTTTTGCAGTATCGCACCCATTAACGAGACACGCGAGAATCATCTCCAGCAACGAGTGCGTTGGATGTTATGCAATGCGTCGCCACAACAAGGTGGGAGACTGAAGAATGCTGTTCAAATTGCAGGAGTCAAATTTTATCCTGTCAATTCTTTCTTTTTGGAAAGTGTTAATAGTACGAAAAAAATTTTTAGCCTTTTCCATGCACTTGAATATGCAGTCCCTCGTTCACTGAACATTTTTAACGAGCGTAATTGCGAGGTATCGCCAAAATAATCGATAATCGATACTTCGAATAATGTCTATGCTCGTTCTCGTCCTCTACGTCGGCTCAGAGTTCTCATGATCCTGGGCAAAGGGATCGTCGACGAAAGAACCAGCGTAGACGCTCCGGAGCAGCTGATAGAAGAGCCAATGAGGGATAAAATAAAAAGGAAATACGATAAAAAATTTTGAAATCATTGTGTGTTTTGGTTTAAAATAAATCCATCGAAGTGTCAAATGAATATAAAATGTTACGAAATGAACTTATGAAAGAAGATGGATCCAGAATTTTTATGTCTCCGAAAAAACTCCTGCATCATTAGCGTAAAATAATCAATTTTTGCATCCTCATGAAGGAAACTTTGTGACGGTGAAAATTTTTTTTTTCGAGTTTTCAATTTCAATGTTTTTAAAATGTCCCAAAACGTCCAAAAATCATATTTAGAAAAAATGTCCGGATGTGTGTGTGTATGTGCTGGCACTGTCAAATTCAAATTGTTATAACTCGAGAACGGTTTGAGCTACAAGGCTCTAGTTTTGCATAGATGTTAATCTATACCAGCTCTTCGTTTGCCGAGAATTTTGTCCGGATTGCCAGAAAAATTCGAATTCTACAGCATTTGAAATTTTCAAAAAAATTGTGTCACCGCTCTAACTTTCGCAAATTTTAAGATTTATTACTAATTTTTTTTTTATAATTAGAGTATCATAATAGGAAGATTGGTATTGAATTTGGGAAATATCGGTTGAGCGGTTTAAATTTTATGGGTTTTTAAATTTTACGAAAATATTAGTTTTTCGAAAAATCGTTTTACCGTGCATCTTGAGCACCATGAGGAAGCAATTTGCAAATTTTTTGTCTTCATTAGCTATAGTCGATAAAAAAAAATTGGGTTTGCAAACAACGACCTCGAAAGTACAAGAAGATGAAAAATAAGCGGGGGATTGGATTGAAAGCATAGACGCGAAAGATTGTTGATGATGGAGCAACATTGAGATGAATGAGGCGAGGAAAAGAAAAGAAAAATATGTGCAGGAGCACGGTCGTGAGGAACAAGCGGAGCATCAATCTATTTGGATGCTTAGCAAAGACTCGACAATTATGATATTTGTCCCCATTAGACGAATTGGGGTGGTGACTCGCATGACCCCGACTGATCGCGACTGTCCGCTGATATAACCGGGCGCGCAATGGACCCGGGGGTCAAATATGATCGCTCCTCTCGCTTCCTCTCCCGAGCGCGCGATTCCCTCCTTTAATCAGCTTTGTCTCTCGCTCTATCATCATTCCCGTTCGCAATTCAGCCTTTTTTTTGGCCTCGCCACCCACACGCTCGTCTTTCTTTGTTTCCTCGTTTCTCCTTCGTCCATACACCGTGCCTGCGTCTCTGTCGTTCGTACACGCGACAAACTTCACGATGTTTCTTCGCCTTTTTTTCCTGTTTTCCAAGACACGTTCGGTGTGCTGCGTTCGTCTCAACTTATTGTTAGGCGCTTCGTCGTCACGGTTTTCCGTTATTCTGGGTTCGCATATACGATTCCAACACCTACGCACTCCCAGCTCCGTGTCATTAAGCCACACTGTACGCGGTAAATTGACAAATGTGTTGAGCGCTTTTGTACGTCGTTCTCATAATTAATAATATCATTCGCGCGGTATTTTTGTCGTTTCTCGGAGAACGAGCTGAAAATACATCGGATGAGCTCTTTGCCAATTATGAAAAATAACTCGAACAACAAACACGTGAGTGCATCTACGACGACGAATTGAGATGCATCTCCTTCCGCATGCAGCATCATTCAATGCTCGTGTGAAATTGTGCGACTTTCCAGGTCCGCCCGGCGCAAGAAAGAGAGTGAGAGAGTGTGAGGCGGGAGATTAGGGGGGTGGCATGATATCCGAGGAGAAAAATTAGGTCACGTGAACTCGCGGTGGTGTCCCATGCAATTGAACGAAACTCAAGGAACACGTACGTCGTCGTTTCTCCGCAATTACTCATTATTTTTTTCGTTGCAAACGGACAAATATTTGAATTATGAATTGAAATGATAATTACGCACGATCAATGAATAACTTGGGAGAAAATGGCGAATTTCGCTTGCACATTCACGCGGAAATCAGTCGGAGACTACAAAGATTTTTTTTTCTCACTGCTCCGCAAATTTTCCGAGAGTCACTTGACCATGAAAACGGTTGAGTTTCAAAAAAAGCAAAAAATATGTTGATAAACACGTCGCACTGCGAATTTATTTACCATGCTCTTGATAAATCGACAGCAGCGCGAGACGGTGCGAATTTTTGCAATGGTGGAGCGAGATGCTGCGAAGGGTATGAAGGGACGAAAGACCGGATAATAATACTGCGATGGTGATCGGCGCCGCGTCGGTGTCGCAGAACCGGATTCGTGCACCTCCATCGAGCATCCGCGGCTGATTCGTCCCTCTCAATTGACGGGGGCGTTGCATACAGGTATCCATATCCGGTTTGGGCCGGGCTCTTGCGAGACTCGGCTCTCCCGTCGTCGCTTCGCTCTTTTTGACCAACTCGCGCCTTTCCCTCCTTTCGTATCGGGACTCGCGACAACGTGAGTTCTCAATTTTATTCAACAACTATTGAAATATTGAAAATTTTTAATCGTCAATATCGTCGACAAATATATTTAAATATTGAATATTTTTAATCGTCAATAAATGTATTGAAATATTGAAAATTTTTAATCGTCAATATCGTCGACAAATATATTTTAATATTGAATATTTTTAATTGTCAATAAATATATTGAAATATTGAATATTTTCGATCGTCAATAAATATATTGAAATATTGAATATTTGAATAAAATTGAGAACTCACGTTGTCGCGAGTTCTCAATTTTATTCAACAACGTAAATATATCGCGACAAATCAGCCGTTCCGTCCACTAATAAACGCAATTTTGGGACTAAAACGCGCAGAAAATATTATCGAAATGTGTCTTGAGAATTTTCGTATTCGCGGTCGTAAATTTTCCAACTTTTTTAAAAACTGCAACAATTTTCCCGTGTCATGGGGTAAACTTTTGGCACCTCAACAAAGTCATATAATTGCGAAAATATAATTTTATTTTTCGCAACTAAAATTCACCATGAAATTACATGTTTTTTTTTTTTCACTGTATATTTTTTATTTCCAGAGTTAATTATTTCTGATAATTAATATGAACAGCAAGTTAATGGATTTTTATTAGTTTTGATAGAAATTACATGGAAAATGTTCATGTTGTTTGAATCTCGGCCTCGGAATGAAATAACAAGGGGCGATTCCCTCCCGGCTGGGTAATTGGAAAGCCAAGCCAGGGAGGCTTTCCCGTAGAGGGAGAAAGAGCCAAATCGGGGGCGGAGCAGCGTTGCGGTTGCATAGATTAGCGCCTGCGCACACAACACTCATTAGTGGATTTATTGCCCGTTTTCCCACTAAATCCCTCAGTCGAGTATTGTTTGCTCGGCACGCCCACTCTCTGTGCCTTCAGCGCACACAGAGCTGTGCAACTGAGTAATAAATAATATTGTCTATACACGCGTTACCTTTTTGCCATTTTGGTACGTATACAATAGCAAACATTTCTCTCTCTGTCTCTTTCTCCCCCCCCCTCCCCCGTCTCTCTCAGTCTCTCGCACGATCGCAAAATATAAGAATATTTAACTATTCAATATTTTTCATCGTAAATATCCTCAATGGTTAAATCGAAATATTCAATATTTTGGATCGTCAGATATTGATTATTTTTAATCTTCAATATCGTCGACAAATATATTTAAATATTGAATATTTTCAATCGTCAATAAATATATTGAAATATTGAATATTTTCGATCGTCAATATCGTCGACAAATATATTTAAATATTAAATATTTTTAATCGTCAATAAATATATTGAAATATTGAATATTTTCGATCGTCAATATCGTCGACAAATATATTTGAATATTAAATATTTTTAATCGTCAATAAATATATTGAAATATTGAATATTTTCGTCGTCAATATCGTCGACAAATATATTTGAATATTGAATATTTTTAATTGTCAATAAATATATTGAAATATTAAATATTTTTAAACGTCAATATCGTCGACAAATATATTTGAATATTGAATATTTTTAATCGTCAATAAATATATTGAAATATTGAATATTTTCGATCGTCAATATCGTCGACAAATATATTTAAATATTAAATATTTTTAATCCTCAATAAATATATTGAGATATTAAATATTTTCGATCGTCAATATCGTCGACAAATATATTTGAATATTGAATATTTTTAATCGTCAATAAATATATTGAAATATTGAATATTTTCGATCGTCAATGTCGTCGACAAATATATTTGAATATTGAATATTTTTAATCGTCAATAAATATATTGAAATATTGAATATTTTTAATCGTCAATAAATATATTGAAATATTGAATATTTTTAATCGTCAATAAATATATTGAAATATTGAAAATTTTTAATCATCAATATCGTCGACAAATATATTTAAATATTGAATATTTTTAATCGTCAGTAACATCGACGAATATATGGAAATACCAACAATAGAATAATATGTTTTGAGCCGTATAAAAAATGTAATTCTATGTAGAAAACAGCTGGAAAAGCTTATAAATATCTTTTCACTTCTCCTCCTGGTACAATTCACTATAATTGGAATTTATAGTGAGCAGCATATTGTAATAAATGAATTAATTATTCACCTCTTTTCGCATGGCGACTTTTATTTGTTTTCCTTGCCACGTTGATATCGAAAATCTAAATTTTAATTTGACGTTGTCCTCGCATATAAAAAATTTGCCGAAACATCGATTTTTTGACGGCTGTAACGTTGAGAAATTTTTTTTTCTGATTCGTTATTGCTAGCACACACGATATCGAATTGATTATCCCATATTTTTTTGCGAACCAGTCGAAATCTTGTTTGCTTCGCGGACCAGTCGGAAAGAGTCTCAAATAAGCCACAACATGGGTAAATTCGGTAGGGCATCATTTCGGAAAGATGATGAGCCTGGTCGAGAGACAAAAGTCATAAATCTTTCTGCGGTTTGGCGAGTCACACTTGTTTGGAATAACGATGAAAACTTTTGTTTCTTGGATGCGGTGAAGGATTGAAAGAAACTTGCGGTTATATTTACCTTCTTGTCTTACCACACGGTTCGACAGATTTGTGGGAGAAGAAACTCCGAGGGGAGTGGAAGATACAGAACGGATGGAGAAAACACTCGTAATCCTTTATATTGAATCGAGCTAATCGGCGTGTCCTTTCAACTGGTGTATACCGCATGCTAATGGGTTATAGTAAATTTGTGGTTGAGCAGGGCCAAACGGATCAATTTTCCCATAAGAAGAATGCACCGTGGTTACCCTGTGAAGATAATACCATCAGCAACGACCTTCTGCAGTATATACTCTCGACGATGAATTCTCTTCCATCGCACTCGATCAACGAGGAGGTAAGAAAATGAGTCGTAAATTATTCTTGCGGTTTCGTAGCAAAGCTAACTAATGCGAAGTGACGGTAATCGGGGCCTGACCTAAACTGGACCCAAGTATACTACACGTTCCTCTCTCTCTCTCTCTCACTCTGTTTCCCAATAGCCAGATGACTGAATAACGTTATGGGTATGACTGAAACTTTGTCACTCTCGTAATCGTAAGCTACCGTGATGACGTCGAGGCCTTCCTTTTCCGAAATTACTCCTCCCATTCCTCCCACTCGTTCTCGAGCCCTCTCCTTGTGTTTTCCTTTATTTCTCAACTTGTATACATACTTTGGGCCTATTTGACGCCCACTAAAACGAAACTCTAATCCGTTCTCATCGGCTGCACGTTCGGTTATACCGTTTCTCGTATTACGTCGCATTGTTCGCGCGTCCTCTTCAACGTTTCCGATCGTCGTGCATCAACGATAATTCGCAGCCACCGAAATTGTGCACGTTGTCCACAGATTTCGGATGATGGCGCTTATTTGAATACTTGAGAATACATTCCCATCCGAACGCTTCAACTTTCAAATAATTTACACCGACAAAAATCAATTTTCTATCAAATTTTTGAATTTGACTAATTTCCATTTTTTTCAATCAATTTTTATTGAAAATTCAAAATCAAATAAAACTGCACGGAGAAAAATGGGGCCTCAAATTCTAAGAGCCAATGCTAGAAAATCCAGCAGTTTGCTGCCAGTTCGGCTAGATTTAGAGTTCTTGTTAAGGAAGGTTAAAAACAATTCTTACACCGTATAGTAAAAATGGTGCAGCATGCATTCGCAACTAAGAAAATATAATGCCTGCATATTACATTTGAAACTATTCTCTTTACTAATACACGCTATATTTTCAGATTGATTACTGTACGCATAGCATAAATCTTCAGCGGATAAATAGATTCCACTATACGCATAACACGAATCTCCATAGTATAGCAAAAAATATCACGAAGTTATTAGTAAAATGTGACTCTTTATGCTGTACTTTTTGTAGAATACTGGATAGTAATTGTTCCAATCCCACGGGCAAAATATTTTTTGAATTCTACCAAAAATCGCAATATGGCGAATGAAATGTATTATTTGTATCAGTTTACGTGCTATATCGTGGGTTATAATTTAAATTCCTTCATTATTGCTATACTATAATTATAATTTTTATCGTCCAGGCAATACTTTTCAATATTATTTGATATTTTTTTTTTTGGAAGTATAGTGTTAATTTTTAGAAGCGCAGTATTAATTCCTAAATCCAAAGCCCCAGTTTTCTCCATGTAGCCGAACTGCATGGCAGCAAACTACTAGATTTCTAGCACTGGCTCTTATAATCTGAGGCCCCATTTTTCTCCGTGTGGGTCCAAACCTTCAAGCTCAAAACTGATGTGAATGAAGAATCAACGAGGCGATATTTTTACGCGGGATCGATCATGTCATGACTGCGAATCAGAATTTCCGAGCAAGAATACGAGTAAGAACGATTTTTCATGAAATTGATTTGACAATTGGAAAATGAATGAAAAGAAGAGGCGAACGATGATGAGGCAGTAAACGAAGCATCTGCTTCGCATTAGTTGTTGAGTCTTATGAGACTTTCATTGTTGAGGCCACAATTTTTTACGGATGGACAAACGTAGATAAACATTTGCTCAGGAGCGAAGAGATTTTGTCTCGTCGAGAGTATAGCACTCGAGGTGTAAAAAAAAAAGCTGAAAGAAAATTTGTCATGGAGTACGAATGTCGCGCGGGTGCTTGAGAAAATTTTATTGGATTGAGATTTCATGAGAGCCGAGGCGGTCGCAGGTAATTGGTAATTGCGAGCAATTGCACGGCGTAATCCTGTTAACTGGATCTCGAGCAGCCAAGAGGGCGAACGTCCCTGGGGTGCGAAGCTTTAGGCGCGACTAGCTCTATAGCCATTTGTACACAACTCCGTGAACAACTCTCCGGAGGGAGCGAAAGTCTGAAAAGCTGAGGCGGATGAAGATGTAAGAGTTTGTCCCCGGTCTCTTTTGGAGTACGTACTGGGAATGCGGTGCATTGGAATTAAGCGACTGCTCTCTGACAGGATACCCGTGAGATCTCTTTCGATCCTTCCCTCACCACTCGAATCCAAAACTCTTGTCAAACTTATTTCATTTGGTTACACCGCGCACCTCATTCATCATGCATCAATGAGTTGCCAAAGCAATTTTCATATCTCAGGTACTTCTTCCGCAATATTAAGCGAAATACTATTTCGTCGCGTTCGCGGGGTATTAAAGCGGAAGTAAATTGTTCTCTCGTCGAATTACGTCTCGTACGAGTTGACCACGCAAAGCGATGAATTTATATATATCAATAGGAAAGTTTATTCCTTCGTTACAGTTCTGCGCAACGAAAATCACTTGTCGAGAAATTTCTCTTGCGTCCTTGAATTCTGCAGATGGACGAATCGCTGAGTGGATTTGTGGGAAATATTTCCAAAGGCCAAAGACTCAACGATCTCGAAGTACTGGAAATTAAATTTTGTTGAACACTTTTTCGTATCATTTCCGCAGAACTTTTGGTTTTTAACGGAAGTGGCGAAAAAATTTACCATCGAAATGACAAAAATTTGACCTTTGGAAGGAATTTCTAGAATATTTATTGATGCAACGACAGAAATTTTGGGATTATATTCAAAGTTCAGTTGAACATCCATCAAAATATCCAACAAAATTTTCTTCTCAGTCTGGATCTCCGAAAAGTTGCATTGCGGCGTTTGAAGGCACAAATAATAATAAAATGCAAGGCATTGGGAGCTGCGTATTTTGAGGCCAATGCTGGGAAACCCTTTTTTCAGTCGATCCTCGAAAAAAGAGAGAAAACGCAAGGTGGACGTGGAAGGATGCGTCTCGGCGATGGTCAGATAACTTTATGGCCCTGCAAAGGCTTTTGGCTGCCAGTCAATATAACGCCGAAGGATTACTGCCACTTTTTTTGCCGTTTTCTCAAGATCCCATGGCGCGGCGTGGTAACGAAGAAAAAATAGATTTATATATAGGTAAAATGTATGGTTTTGCGGAAAACCGCGAGAAAGACGAGGGTGAAGAAAAAAAGAGTAAAAAAAAAGCGAAAAGAAAAGAATGTATACGCGCAATGGGGGAGCCAGTGTCTCGAATCTTCGGGGAGACTCTTTAAGGGTCACTCTCGCGCCTCATCCCTCTTATAGACGCGCTCTCGACGCCGGTGCACTCACAGGCTTTGAGGAATTATTGGATCGTGCTACACAACGCACAAAACGTATGGGATCGGTGAGATTGTCAGTCGACGCGCGAGCTCGTGCATTCGAGCGATCGTATAAAAAAAATGTGTATGCAACCTTTTTAGAAGATTTTTTGACACGTACAAAGACCGCGCGGGACTAGAGAGAGCAGCCCCATTATACGTGTGCATTCTCATTGGATCGTAAGTCGTTCCACTACGACACCGAGCAAGTAAAGGGCGCAAACTTGAGCGAGAAAGGTGGCAGCAGGCCTTTGTTACTGCATTTCGTAAACGGGGGTGAAATCCGTGCTACGCGCAACGAGCTTTTGTAAATGAAGAAAAAAAGTGTCTAAAAACGATGCGAGCTGAAGGTAAAAATTGAAATTTTAATCCATCCAAGTTCGTTCGGCTAATACAAAATGATTTTTTCATTCGATTCATTTTCGTTGAAATTTAGAGAGGAACGAAATGTTTT
This sequence comes from Diadegma fenestrale, assembly GCA_037043255.1. Taxonomy (NCBI): domain Eukaryota; kingdom Metazoa; phylum Arthropoda; class Insecta; order Hymenoptera; family Ichneumonidae; genus Diadegma; species Diadegma fenestrale. Next base: position 15,894,802 of record CM073310.1, on the reverse strand, counting down.
CTTTCTCAACAAAGTTTGTACGGGTTTCCATATAAATATTGAATTTTTTTGGCTTTGTATGCGGGAATCTGATTATATCGTGCAAGAGAGTAGCAATGAAGAAAGAGGCAAGCAAACAGGTTGTATGTTCAGTGACAACCCTTTCACGGTTGAGAATCCGATTCACGGAAATCCATGCTGACTATGAGAAATCTTATTATAAGCGATTTGTAGAGGCTTTTCGAAAAATATAATAACCAAAGGCCTTTCACATTGTAATCCTACGATCAACGAAGAATGTCACTGTTAGGGGTGCTCGACTGCTTTTTTTTCTCGACCACAGTTGGACCTGAATCGCGAGGCATATTTTTGGTGAGAACGTTTTTTTTCGGCTCTCACCCTCGCTTCGGATGAAAACGTTGTATGCAAGTCTTTGCTGGTTTATTGAGGCTCGAGATGGAGTTGGCCGCGACAGAGTTTGCTCGTATTATTCAAAATGAACGTTTCATCGGGTTCAATGAAGTCTTGGGCGACCATAAATATTTTTCTTCCTCATCGTTTCCGGGTCTCCTTGATTTTTGGGACCCGATCGCGCGAGAACTGAAACACGAAAATCGCGAGGAAACCAAAATGGAAAATAAACTGCACCTGCTTTTTCTCCCTTACGAGGTACGAGGATGCATTTTCGCTGGTTCCAAAGAAATCTCGACACCCAATGAGAACGCTACTCGGAAAAACTTTTTTTTTATGTTCTTCGTTAACCCCCTACACCTTACGAGTTGATTCTTTTACCTTCGAAAGCACAACTCTGGGTTTCGAACGCACGCCACGATTTTCTTGATCATAAAATCGACCCTATGCACTTAAAAAGACGATCTCGTACACGATTCTCTTCATTTTTCCCCAAGGAAGAGAATTTCGTCTGAAAAATTTGATTTCATGAACATTTAGTTGATAAAAAATTGATTCAAGGATTGAAAACCGACAAAAAAAATCAGCGAGAGCAAAGCACATGACTTATTAGATGTTTATTGTGAAATTAAGGCGATGCACTGCACGTTCCCGAGTCGCCTGAGGCCTTGAAAGATCGAAAAAAAAAATTAGAGCTACGCGCATTTTGTTCTTTTCATATCAGAGGCCAAAATAAAAATTTCGAGGAAATTGAGAACAAATTTAAAAAGGCTGCAATTTGAAATTTGCAAATTGCTTCCTCATGGTGCTCAAGATGCACGGTAAAACGATTTTTCGAAAAACTAATATTTTCGTAAAATTCAAAAACCCATAAAATTTAAACCGCTCAACCGATATTTCCCAAATTCAATACCAACCTTCCTATTATGATACTCTAATTATAAAAAAAAAATTAGTAACAAATCTTAAAATATGCGAAAGTTTGAGCGGTGACACCATTTTTTTGAAAATTTCAAATGCTGTAGAATTCGAATTTTTCTAGCAATCCGGACAAAATTCTCAGCAAACGAAGAGCTGGTATAGATTAACATCTATGCAAAACTAGAGCCTTGTAGCTCAAACCGTTCTCGAGTTCTAACCATTTGAATTTTACAGTGCCAGCACATACACACACACATACACACACACATCCGGACATTTTTTCTAAATATGATTTTTAGACGTTTTGGGACATTTTAAGAATATTGACATTGAAAACTCAAAAAAAAAAATTTTCACCGTCACAAAGCTTCCTCCATGAGGAAGCAAAAGGCGTGTGTCGTGAATCTCAGGAGGATTCTTCGCATTCCAGAATTGCATTTCGTATTTAAATGAGAGAGAAGATTCGCTTGTCCTTTTGCCGCAATTTGACCGATGTTTTTATTCCGTTTCCATTAAACCAGGAGCGCTTCCGTGTGATCCATGGTCAGGGAGTCGTCACCACAAATGTTTTTTTTTTCTCAAAAGATGGTGGTGAAGAATAAACGAATGAGGGATGCAACAGCTGTCCCCCCTCCCTCGAGAGATGGAAAAATTCACGTTCGCCCGCGGCACAGAAAGAGAGAGAGAGAGAGAGAGAGGAGCCAGTTTCACGATGATTCCTCCCCTGTGTAGGGATGAAGAACCAGTCGAGCTCGACGTTGGTCTCTTCATTCTCGGCGAAGCTCTCACCCCGTACGATATCACAACACCAAACGCCTATTTGTTACACGATAAATATGTAACTGGAACACAATGTTAGTCTCGGTGGTTCGTCCATTTCTAGCTTCACACAGAGCCACAAAACACACACCGGCGTATAGTACAGGACACGGCCAAAAGGGCGTAACCAACACGATTTAGCCTACAGGGTAATGACGGGGCTAGGTCGTTTTTTGTCTTTGGAGATGCGATATGTGTAGGGTAATAGTTATTATTCGGGGGGGCAGGATCCCCTATGGGGAACTGCAGGGATCCAGGAGCTCGGGAAGGGCGAGGGTTTGCTCGCACATCATATATATACCGAAATATTGAATCATTCGAGGGCCAACAGTCTAACCAAACCAACACCTATCTCGAGGAAACAACGTGTATATACTTTGTAACGCGTTGTTGTACCTTTCCTCGATGTCCCTATACATCGGAGAACCGCGGGGTGCGTATATAGAGACGTCACGATTATGTTTCGATTCATATTCATACACAGGCGTGCGGCGTCAGTGTGTACGTTTTTTCACTGTCGCACTCTTTCTTCTATATGTATGTTTTTCATGCCACACGTTTCTTTTCCACTGCGTGTATCCAACAATGGATATACTCGACGATTCGCATGCATGCGGTACACGAGTCGAGAGTTACGATAAAGAGAGAAATATACGCGGCAGATGGTACAGCCTGAAGTCAAAAGTACTCCAATAAGGGCTTAGTTACAAAAACATCACTCGCATTCACGAAATTAGGCCATGAATGTCCGCAGAGCCCTTGCTCTTCTTTTCCTTTATCATCTTTCATTCCTGTGGGATTCAAAATACTCGAGTCTCTCGACACTCTGGAAAGAACCAGAGAAAGCCTCTCGCATGACACTTGGTTGTCGAAAAATTGCTTCGGGCTTTCGAGAGACCATCAACTGCGCGGTCAAGTCTCTTTTCTATACACGTTTCTGACCTATAGAGACTGTTAATTTTTTTAGGCTAGTTGTTCAGTTTCCTGCTGACGTCTCAATTGAATAATTAGTTGCCCTTGATTATGCTCGTAAAATCATTTCCCTTCGATCTTGCAAACACACATTTTCTATAATTTATTGATCATCAAACGATTTTCCATAAAAATTAACGGACTAAATATTTTCATTCACTCCATAAAACTTTGTAAAGCTTTTTTCAACATTTTTGACGACGAGAGTATAAACAATTGATTAGAAATTTTCACGTTCCGAGCTCGGATTCGTAATCGTGTCAACGAACAAATGGAATTTCTTGCACTACCAGGTAAAAGCTACGGTTGCCATAACCGAAATTACACTTAACCCCATAAGCCACGTTGCTTTTGTTCTAAGTTGGAGACTAAGTTGAAGATCCAGAACGAACCGGCTGGATTTCTAAGCAGGATAGACATCGGGTTTATCCGTTGATCCTTCCTGACCAAGTCGACAGCGGCGATTAATTTTGGGTGGTGAAAAGCCTTAAGAATTTGAGCTTATACGCTCGGCCCTTGGCAATTATTTAACGCTGAATAATCTTCGATTTTTGATGCGCGCTCAAACGCGTTGATGTTTAGGAATTTTTCGACAAAATCGCTTCGAAGCCGAGCAACATTTTATTAAAAAAAAAGAAGCCATTTTCAACTGATCGGACAAACTATAAAATTATCCTGAATCATATGGATTACGGTAACGAGATTCTCGTTCTACCAACTCCATGACAAAAGTTGTACATTTATGGGTGAGCCATAAGCTAAACGCGATAGATCGAAGGATAACAGTGTGCGAACTACTTTGAACGGTATGAAAATTGTACAATCCCTCGTTTTTCTCTTAACGGCAAAGTTCGATATGAGGGCTCGTGTTCAATTGTAGCTTCGAATGTCGCAGCAACTGTGCAAGTCGTAAGGGTCTTGTTCCGTCGAGCATATTATCAAGCCTCGAGAGACAATTCTGGATGCATAAAAAAATCGCCCTCCAACTACATGCTCATTGTTTCATTTTTTCCCGTCATTTCTCTATCAAAATGAAACTTTTTTTAAAAATTGAATTACAAAATGAATTCATCGAATTTCCAAGAACGTTGTTTTCTACCCAGTTAAACCGCCTCCGAGTACACACTGGGTCAATCTGACCCAAGTCGCTTTATAGGAATCGTTGTATTCCGACGATAAATATTCATTCTCCGTTTATTTTTCCTCCGATTTTTCTTTTCGACCAAAACGAAACTTGAATGACAAAAAATGTGTTGCCATTAAATTTAGCGCAATGCGATCAGAAAATTGAGATAATTTCAGATTTGCTGGATCCTCGCAAAACATCGATTTTCATTGCGATCATTAATTCACAATTTCGTACACACTGAAAATTCAATTTTGTCAAAAAACGTCGCGATATTTAGTTGAATACAGCCAACTAAATATTTTGGAATAATTTCAAAATTTTCGTTATTTCGACAATATTTTTCATTGTAATGGAACTGTCAGCAAAATTTACGATTGGAATGACAAAAATTTACTTTTCGAAAAGATTTTCCAGAATGTTTTTTGCTGGAATGACAAAATTTTCGTGATTTTTCGAAAAAAACGTTTAGTTGACCGTATCCAACAAAATTTTTTTTTCAGTGCAGAAAAATGGTCTAAATTGCTGCAGAGATTCAATTAGTGTCGTAATAATCGGTATAAAAAATTTCAAGTATTTCTTGGTGTTGTAATGATCTCTGCAGTAAGTAATACTATTTGTGGTTGTACGAGCGTTGCTTCGTCGCTCTTTGGGGTGCATGGGACGGTGTGGGAGAGCGTATATCATTTGCGAACTATGATTAGGTATAGGAGGGTTGATGATCGTAGCGGTCGTTTCCTTTTTGTGTAAGTACAGCTTATCCCCATAGATAGGTATGTACTTTCATCCGCGCGCGCGAGGGAGAAAGCGGTTGATGATACGACGAGACGTGCCGCTGAAAAAGAGGATGTTATAGCTGGTGGGAGTTTGTCCACCTGGGCTGCGACCTGTGCACGCGGGTAAGCAGAGCTCGACGTGGACGAGCGCGCGGCAGCGGAAAAGCTGACAACAACCCTGACTATACCGTGCGAACGAGCATTCGTCGTTTACACGACTATCAATAACCGATTAATTATTCAATTCCTCCGGAACAAACATATATCCACCGAGTATATGCTTTTCATATGCAATATCCACCTGTCCAGTACTTTTTCATGTGCTCAACACACTCGCAGACGAGCGCGACGCTGCACAGCGTCGTATCTCCTGACTTTTATGTTCCTTCATTCCGGATTCAGTCGATTATAAATATTAACTCCGCACTCAGCGAGCCAGTGTCGCTGGACAATTGTCTCGTTCCCAACACTTCGTTTTTTTTCCTCTTCTTCATTTCCTGTTCTTGTTACTCGACATTATATCTGTACTAACAAAATTGATTGTCTCTAAAAAATATAAACATCACTTAGTTTTAATGAATACCGAGCAATTTTAATAACTATTGATTCACCGGAGGGCACGAATGCACTTGACTCAAACATAATTGACGTGTTTTCATGCTGGCTCAAACTTTTTACGCACGTTTCTTTACTCTGTCCGGATTCCAGTCGCACCTTCTCGGAATTTTATGACACGATTCATTTTTTCAACATTTTTATGAACATTCTTGAAACCGACACTAACAATTTTCGCCTATGAACAAAATTTATCTCACTTCAAAAATTTGAAATATTTAATTTCCAAATTTTAACTTTTCCCAAAAATCCCAAATGCATTTTTTTTTTGCAACTTTTTAACGTAACCCGGACTCCAATTATTTACAGGCGTTTAGATAGGGAAAAATGCAAATTAATGACTCAAATTTTAAACGTAAGAGAATTTTTTTTTCGTGGGAGAAAACTGTCAGTTTCGTTGCCAAAAACTTTTATTAAAGTTTATAAAAGATTTTAAATAAAGTCGTTTTGTCTCAGTAAAACCTCAAAGCGTCCAAATCGCTTTTCCCAAGGTCAGTTTTTTACTTTTAATTGGTTACAATTGAGGCTGCTGCTTTCGACTCTGTAGTGGATTTGGTCGTTTTACAGCATCCACGCGTTTCCCCCGATAAACGCCATTCTGAGAAGCTTATAAGTGAAGATTCTGTTGTAAGAAAAAGTTGGATCGTTGTCAGCGTGTAAATACATTTTTTTGCAACGATTTCACGTGTTTCGCGTTGGATATATTTATCCGAGAGGATTACGGGAGGTGCAAAATGGTGGGAAGGAAAAAAAAGCTTGGGCGCGTTATTTCATTCGCGTCTTTCGCTGTAGTGGCTCATAAATTTGCGTTTAAGAGATTCGTCACGCTACCCCGTTGAGTTTCATCGTAACGGCTACAAAATATAAAAGCTTGGAGATATATAAATACGTGTATGGAGGATGCGAAGGGATAACTAATATCAAAACGTCTCAATCCACGTTTATCCGCGGCAACGAAGTTGAGCAGGCCGCGGAGGAAAGGAAACGCGAGAGAGGAAGAAAAAAAGGGGGGGAGAGGAGAATGTGCTATAGTTTTCTCTCTCTCTCTCTCTGTATCTCTTTTTCTCGATGATGCGACTATATCCTACAGTGCGGCACCTTTGTATCATTTAATATTTAAAAACAAGCGATAAATATGTCGGTTCGCGTGCTGTCCCGCTTAAAATGCGACCGGTGTAGCCGCGGATTAGCGCGGCTTCTCAAAAGCAAGACGGATGCTATGTTGAAACGTTAAGGTGTTAATGATATCGCGCATCGTCGCCGAGCGCGCGAGATTCACCAGGAGAACGAGAGAGAAAGACGAAAAAATCTTGTTTTTTTCATTTTTCATCTCTCCCTATTCGTATTATCTCGCATTTATATATTCATTTGAAACCCACCAAAGTCCCAAGTCTCAACAAGATTTTTCAGAGTCAAAATTGGTAGCAAAACTCCCCGTTCCGTTATTTACGAGCGTACACCATATAAATTGTACGTGCAGTTCCATGTTCATATACTGAAAAGAAAATTTTGTTGAAAACGATCGATATTTCGTTGGATACGTTCAACTAAACGTATTTTCGAAAAATCACGAAAATTTTGTCATTCCAGCAAAAAACATTCTGGAAAATCTTTTCAAAAAGTGAATTTTTGTCATTCCAATCGTAAATTTTGCTGACAGTTTCGTTACAATGAAAAATATTGTCGAAATAACGAAAATTTTGAAATCATTCCAAAATATTTAGTTCGCCGTATTCAACAAAATATCGACGTTTTTTGACAAAATTGAATTTTCAGTGTATGTTTGTGTCCACACTCGAATACTCACAAAAATAAAAACATTTCCGAACGCAGCGATTCGTTTTCCAAAAAAATCAAAATCCAACGTTCCTAGTTTTGAAAACTTGATGATTTAAAAAACATCGTGAAAAACAATTGTTTCCCATGCAAGTACGCGATGCCACTAAATTTTGCAATGTTTGGATTCTGTAAAAAAATCGTTTTATTGCTCGGACTAAATATTGGACGAGGATCTCGAGCTCTGCTCCAAAATGAATAACTTCGTAGTGAACGAATACGTGAGTTGTCTCGATCTATGGATACGTGCAAAGACAGGGAGTTAATAGCGTTTAAATTGGAGTCCGATGCGTGCCCACTTTATTACACAGAGGAGAATATTAATGGGAAACAGAATAATGAAAACTGCGATGATTATCTATCAATTAATGAGAATATATGGTGAGAAAGCGAAAGAACAAGTTTCACTGATAAACTATTTATGTTTTCGCGGACGGTAGTTTGATATGGCTCGACTTTGAAACTTCAATTATGAGCAGCTTTTTATTCGCTCGATATTATTCATGCGTTTAACGCACGAACGAGCGTTCTATAAAATAAATGTATATGCATTTAACCGAAGCAGCAGTAAATAATGAAATGATTTCACGAGCTCCCTGGGTACCGAGACGCTGGTCCATACAATTACGAACACATTGCACCCATGCATTAGCCTTCATTCATCTCGCGAGAAGAAAAACGCGCGAAATTCGATGATGAAAAAAAAAAAATTCTGACCCGATTGGAATCGCGATTGATAATCCGCTGAAACTTTTTATTCGTCATTGTTTCATGAAAAATTGCTCAACGCACGACAATATTATTGTCAACTGAACAAATTTCATTTTGGTGACTTTGCGAATTCAATTTTTCGGTGTGACTTGGTGAAAAAATTGACAAATTTGCCAGCGTCTGACAGAGAACACATCCGAACGAAACGATAACGATAAAACGTGAGTTTTTCGAGAAATCGACGTGAAGAGCGTTTGATTGAAAATCGAGACAATATTTTTGTCACGTTTCCCAATTTGCCTGCGCTCCCCCTGTCCGTATTTATATACAAGCTTAATAGCCCGATCTCGTGGGATTATCGTGCGTGTTGTCGGACAATGTTTTGTGGAGAAAACACATTTACAGCCGGTTGCATGGGTACGTAGAGATCGAGTTGGGAATCCGTGGTTGCGGGACGTAAGTTCCAGTAGCGAGGAGCAAACTTGATGAATTGGGTAAATTGGTCGTCTCGCTCTTTTTATCTTTCCCTCTCTTACAGTTGGCGTCGCTCGAGCGCGTTTAATGGAGAACCAGTCAGACCGGATATGATCAAGATAAAATGTACTGCGCAAACGTACGAGCAAAAGTAACTCGCGTTTTTTTACAGAGTTTCTTCGTAGCCACGCCTCTGGAGATCGCGGGTATAAATATGTAACATATATATAAAACGAGTTGGTATCCCGATTTTTCCCCTACCCCTAGCCCGCCTCTCAGGACGATATCTTATCTTGTATCAAAGATCTATGAGCTCTTCATACGAGAGACCGTTCTTTTTTCGCTCTCTCTCTCTGCGTAATGAGAAAAAATGTAGGCAGGGCCGAAGAACGCATTTCTGTAAACAGTCATCGTCCTTTATCCATTATTTTCACATGCAACATTCGTTGCAGGTGCGCGCCGGATGTTCTTTTCTCAAAGGAACTAACAAATATTCATGTAATTAAAAAAAAATTGCCATATTCAATATAAACGTGATATAGACGAATAATAAATTAATTCATCTATTTTTGAGCTCAATTAACGGTCGATTGCAGATGATTAAAAAAAGTTATTACCGCAGATATTTTTCGCGAGACCAAAGTCGACAATTTGTTACGCGGCGGTCTACACGGAGAAAACAGGGGCTTCGAATTTAGGAATTAATACTACGCTTCTAAAAATTAACACTATGCTTCTAAAAAAAAATATCAAAAAATATTGAAAAGTATTGACTGGACGATAAAAATTATAATTATAGTATAGCAATAATGAAGGAATTTAAATGATAACCCACGATATGGCACGTAAACTGATACAAATAATACATTTCATTCGCCATATTGCAATTTTTGGTAGAATTCAAAAAATATTTTGCCCATGACATTGGAACAATTACTATCCAGTATTCTACAAAAAGTACAGTATAAAGAGTCACATTTTACTAATAACTTCGCGATATTTTTCGCTATACTATGGAGATTCGTGGTATGCGTATAGTGGAATCTATTTATCCGCTGAAGATTTATGCTATGCGTACAGTAATCAATCTGAAAATATAGCGTGTAATAGTAAAGAGAATAGTTTCAAATGTAAAATGCAGGCATTATATTTTCTTAGTTGCGATAGCATGCACCATTTTTACTATACGGTGTAAGAATCATTTTTACCCTTCCTTAACAATAATTCTAAATCTAGCCGAAGTGGCAGCAAACTGCTAGATTTTCTAGCATTGGCTCTTAGAATTTGAGGCCCCATTTTTCTCCGTGTATATACACTTTTTTCCACGTGTACGCACGTTCGTGCATATTACAGGTAGCAGCAACAGAGACGTCAATTCTCCCTATTTTTTCTCTCAACGAGATTTGTTTAGGGGTTGTCCTGTGCCCCTCCGTTATTTTGTAGAATGGCCGAATTATTTAGTGTGTGCGGAATGAAATGGTCACAGTGTACCGGTATGTCGTGTAGAGACAAGAATCTGTGTATATATTGTTGGTTAGGGTTTTTAAGGGTGTAGGTATATACATAGAAGAGGATAGACTGGGCTGCAGTACCCACCGTGAAACCGCCCCGCCTAAACAGTGCGTTAACCGATGATTTACGACGTTGCTCCGCGCGCTCGTTCACCCCGTCGTGCAAGACCACCCCTTTATTTTCCGCGTGTGTATATGCACCCAAGATCGCAACAACATTCTCCATCTCTCTCGGCCCCATTCGCTTTTTATACTTTGTACCATTACCACCGTAGTCAGACCTTTCAACCCTTTCTGCACGGTTTAATGTACGCGCTCTAGATCTAGTTATAAGCCCATTGTCGACACCCCTGATGCTTATCCACACATGCTCGCACTTATTAAAGACCTTCCTTCGTTTCTCCTCCTCTTTCTCCATATTTTCCGCACTCTCTCAATCTCCTTCTCCCTCGTTCGCAATCCGCAGTTCCTTCTCTATATACTTTTCCTTTTTCTTCTCGCGCTCTCATTCTCTCACGCCGCATTTCTCCGTCTCTCTCCGACCAACCCTCCGCGAATACATTCACTTCCGGTCTCCCTGTATCTATACACAAATATCTCGTTAAAATAATGAGTGAGATCGAATTTTTATTTTGGGTGCGCTTTTCTAATCCAATTTCGTTTTCTCACTCGATTACCAACCAATTGGCAATGCGGTGAAAAGTTTTTCGCTGAGATTTTCTGTTCGGAAGTGGGCATTTTTTTTTGAGTTTTAATTTTCGCACGTCAACGAAATAAAATGGATTTGTTGTCGCGCGAGCTTGCATTTTGATTTTTTAAAATAATGAAATTTAGATATTGTTGCGGCGGAAACTGTTGTTCGCGGCTATCGCGAATGCTCATTATAAAGTCCGTCGCTGACAAGAGCGCTGCCCACCGATCCGCTAAGACATTGAAACGCGCGTATTGCGTGCGTAAAGAGTCGCGCGTGTATATTTGTACAGAGGAGAATGAACGAGAGGTGTGCAGAGTTAAAAGGCTGGTGGTGAAGAGAGAGGAAGAAAAAAGTAGGAAGAAAAAAATGGCGAAAAGGAAAGGATATGAGGACTGGCGAGAAAAGCGTGAACGAGCGCATACATCATTTTGACTTACGAGGGGCATTATCGTTTGCACGAGAGGTCCGCGGACCCAGGGTCCCGCGTCCAAGGGATCCAAGCCGAGATGGCGATACCGCGTGCTTGAAACTACGTGAAAGAAAAAGACCGGACGAAGAGTGCGCGCATGCTCACGTTAATATATTATGCAGCGAGAGAGAAAGAGAGAGCGAGCTGCGTCAGGACGTTACCCAATGACAATATATTATTACTCGCTGTTCTTCCTTTCGTTTTGCTTTACAATGTACTAGAGAGAAAAAGCTACAGAATAAAATAAAAACAAGGAGAGAGAGAGAGACGTCAATTCCCTTCCCTCCCACTGCTCAGCCTCTCCTGTTATGGTTCGGCTTAACCGACCAAGAACGATGCATCACGAGGGCTTTTATAATTCGATCGGAATACCGAGACGATTGCCGGATGACATTGGATATTACGAGATATTAGTATCTCGCCTGCTCGTCCCAGCAGGCGCGCGTTCCCCTTGCGTTGCACATGCACACACGCTCCAAGCCTCAAATATTTCGAATCGATGTAATTATGTGCAGTTGGTTGAAATTAGTTCACTCTCGTTATTCATCATCAAACTTCATTATGTCGGCCTTCTCTTTTTCAAGGATAATCGTATGGATACTTTTTCCTCATTTTTTTCCTTCATTTTCCCACGTCCGGTAATTATATCCTTGTTCAATCTACTTGAGCCTTGAAAAATTTCCAGTCCACGATATAACGAGAAATTAAATTGCCATTTTGTTGAAAGGAAAGTGATTTTCTGTGTAAATCTTCCAAGTAGGATTTTTAATTACGAATATACACGGAGAAAACGAAGTCGAAAATTATTAAGGAATATACTAGGAATCCAGTTACTTATTGTTGAAAATTATAGTATTTTGAGGACAGTTCGGAAATTACAGCAATATCTCGAATGGCAGTGCGACAAATCGTACTAAACAGCATAGTAAAACGTGATCATCAGATTAAAACCGATTGTACAATTTAGCATAGCAATTAAAGAAAATCGCAATGGTCATGGTAAACAAAACAATACGTGTGATAAAATTTCACTCATGTTTGATATATATTCATATTGGGATTATAGAATTTTACTATGTCGACCTTTAAAATTTGAGATATTTTCACTCATAACTGAATTCTTATCTGACATAGTAAATTTTTCATGACAACAACCCTGAAATTCATTATCGCGCGCATTACTGTTTCTTATTCATATAGAACTGTTTATAATTCATGCTAAGAAAAATTGTAAGTGTTAAAAAATACTATGCTGTTTTGCAATTGGTGCTACGATTTTTTTGCTTCTTAAACTTCGTATAGGACATTTTCCCGAAACATTTTATTTCTTACTAAACAAAACGAATCCGTTTTCTCCGTGTACCAAGTTTTTCCAAATAATTCACGTTTCGTGGTTTTATACACAACAGGGACATGAAATTATATAAAAAATGTCAACTTGGGATAAAAAAATGTCAAATATTTGCTATTTTCAATAGAATATCAAAGAAAAATTATCGTCGGATATAGTGGAGGAAAAATATTGCAAAAGGCTAGCGGAAGCTCAAAGAAAGCTATCAAGGTCCTTCTCAAAAGGCTCCCGACGCGAATTGGCTTGCGTTTTGCCATTGTGTAACGGTGCATTATACCTGCAATTTAGGAATTTATCTGTAGACCCGATCACGTAAAAAAATTGGAAGTAACCGAGAGAGACTGTAAATTTTCGGGGCTTTTGCTGGTAAATCGAGTGGACGACGTTATCCTGAGGACGAAATCCTCTCATTTTACTCGGTAAGAATTAAATGGCACATTCAATCGATGAGAAAAAGAAAGGAGAGAGATAGCGAGAGTTACGAAAAGATGGAAAAATCCTCGAGTAATGTAAGGACAATGAAAAATAGTTGGATTTACGTAAAATTCTATTTTCTCACGATTTTTTTCTTTCGTTTTGTCAGAATGAAAGAAAAACCACTGGCATCGAAGGGCAAACGGAAAAATCGAGCGACAGCATCCGCGTATTGTTACAACCATTGTCCACACCCAACGTTGATCCAACTAGTGCAGATAAAAGATTGCGATCGAGAGCCTATACGTACAATAAGAATATGGACAACACTATACAGCATCGACCTGTATATATTCCGACTGAAAAATGACCAATGTCCAGCACGCAATGTCTGTTTGCCCCTCTATTCGGATCTCATTAGGACCTCGAGGGTCGTTCATCTTGGATGAAAGGAAATTTGATTCGAAACTCGAGCACGTTGACCGGGCTTAAGAAAGGCCAGCATCGTTGGAGAAGCAACTTCCTTTTCGATCTTTTCCAAAAACCTCGCGATCTTGCCGTAGAATATTTTTATCTGTGTATTTTTTGTTCTACCTGAATAAATCGTTGCAAAATTCCGACTGGAAATGAAATTAGATAAAAATTTACGATTTCGAAAAGATTTTTCACAGTATTTGTTGCTGAAATGGAAAATTTGTCGAAATTGTAAAAAAAGAATTTAATCCTTCGTGGTCACACTTCCGCCACCGATCTCGGTGGTCACACTGGGTTGATTCTACCCAGTCCATTTTCGAACCCGTATTGTGACCAATCTGTCGGCCCGAAAATTCTCAAAAAATTACTCAACAACCCTTGGACATTCCAGTTTAGATACGAAAAACTTTCCTGAAAGAAATCCAAGGCTAACATATTTTTTTAAATGCAAAATGAAGAAAAAAAACGGGAAAAAAAAGTTTTTTCACTAAAATAATCGTCACTTTGTGGATTTTCAATATTTTTGCCTAAAATTTGGACCTGATATTCATCAGATCTGGTTCTTTTGGGAAAAAAATAGTAGGATAGCGCGCGTTTGAAAAAACATATTAATTCCGTTATTGGAAGTGGGTTGACTTCAGAGTGGATTTTAGAGATTTAGCGTTAACGGCGGTAATATTTATCGCCGCCAACGCACAATGGACACTACAAACTGTCGTTAAATGACGATTAGAGCCCCATTAATTGCCGGGAACTAGGAGATATTTACGTTGCAAGTTGGTCACTGGGTGGATTCTACCCAGAGTAACCACGAAGGGTTAATCGAATTCATCGAAAAAAATATCGATAATTTTCTCAAAATTTTCTTTCCAGTGCAACAAAAAAAAATGAATTTCCGAACCTCGTAGGAACTTTCGGCCGAGACATGAAAATAAATTGGAATAATTGTCATTCGTGAAGAGGGGCGTGTAAAAAAAACATTCGGGGTGGTCGGCAAAACCGCAAAAACGTAACGTACCAATAATAAAGAGTCCTCGACGTATCGGCGTTATCGCGATCGTGGGGTCACGTAGCCAGTGCTTATGGTTTCGCGTAGATAACGAGGTGATAGGGCACACATAGTTTTGGATTTGATGATGGTGTTACGGGTCGATGAAGGATAATGCTTCGGGACCCTCCGCATGTATACACTCGCCACCGGTATAACCAACGAGATCGAGAGTGGACTCTGCTCGCACGTGCGGCGGTGCTTTCCCGCATACGCGAGGGTCCTGTTTCCCCCTTTGGTACGAAAGTGGATGATGGGACGAGGCACACATGGCTTTTCAACATCATTCTCGTGAATCTCTGCAAAGATTCTATTTATTTTCTTTTTTGCCAAGCAATCGAGTTTTTTTTTCGCTCGCGCGGACAAAACGCCATGAACAATCACTTGAATCGTCGTCGCCATGAAAATACGAAAAGGGCAGACGAGATTGGTTTGCAAAATTGTCTGAATAGAAAAAACAATGACGTTGTTTTTTTAATGAATATCGAATCGAATTTTGTCATTTATTTTCGTTACGATTTCCTTGCAAGATCCAATGCGGGTCCGGGACGCTGCATTTTCGTGTCAACTGTGAAAAAATTAGGTGCAAAAGTTGCTCGAATCTATTTCCAGTTGCTATGACGTTGACGAAGTCGTGGAAAGACATTGAGGGGTTATCCAAATATTTTTCGAACGTGACTAATTGTCCGATCGCGAGGAGCGAGAAGTCGCGCAAATGGAAGGAAACTCTAAGATGGAATGACGAGAAGCGTCAGGTGGTGAGACGAGAATCTCGTTCCACGCGGGGAGAATGTATAAAAAAAAAAAGGTATCTATATAGATGCGAGTGTGTCTCGTTGATGTCACGAAGCCAGGCTGAAGAAGCAGTTTGTATTGCGTCGGAAGCAACACTTTATTACTGGCAACATTTAGTCTATCAATCCGTCCTCCTTCTCACGTATATACAGAGACTTGTGGACGATTACACAAGGAAGAATAGGGACGAAAACAAATCGTAAAACCGTGTACGTTTTGTTATTCCTGTTGGCGTTAAGCACGCTCGTAAACTTTCCAATTTAGACGCGAGCCTCTCGTTCGTCATGGACCAATCCGTACGGAAATGAGAATTTATTGAAATAACAGAGAAATCATATGTATATACGAGGCGAGTATAAAAACTACGAGACGAGAGACGTGAAGAATGCAAAAAAAAAACAACAAGGCCCGCGGTACCTGCCAATACAATGGAGGGTCGGAAAAAAACATTATAAGCGAACCGAATGAACATGCAGACACTTTACGAGTGTAAAGACATTGTTCAATTTTTTTTTATCGCCTTATCTGTCTTTTCCTGCTCCGTATACGTGATCCAATGTATGCCTCAGGCATTATTTGCCGCGCGCGCACGATGCGCTTACATTGTCGTCGGCTATTGTTGCCATTTGGTTTACGAGACGGATTCGATTATGTTGAACGCCATTCCGACCTCCTGGGCTAACATTCTTATACATGTACACGATTCACCCTTTCTTTCTGCTTGTGAATATCCACCCGTTCATCACTTCCGGATGCCTGATCACATTTACCGTTCCGTTCTTCCGTAAACTCAAACTCGATACTCCCCGGACCCTTAACGCCAAACTTATGTTTCCTCTATTTTTTCAACTTTGACACTTGATACTTTTGTGTTTTTGTTCGAAGATCGAGAGAGAGAAAATCTGTTCCGACATTATTTTCTTAAATGAATTTTTCACGTCGAATTCGCTCAAAAAAAATTGTGAACAAAATTTCAACTGCGACAATTTTTTTTTTCCATTTTCGTTGAAAATTCTAAAATATTGATCCAGCCGCGCAGCCGAGGGAGGAAAACGAACGACGTTGAGAAATTAAATTGAGTCGAGACTCAAGCGCAAATTGTGTAAACTCAATCGGCGAGAGTAGAATAGCGAGAAAATACACGGAATCGCCTAATTCAGAGACGTCGGAGCGAAGCTGGCATGCTCGAGGATATGCACGTTGGCTGAAATGAATTATACTTAGAAACTTGGAAAATGCGTGTATCATGTGTGCTCGTCTGGATAGACGGGCGGACGTGTCGACAACGTGCTATTATCTCGTCCGTTTCCTTTTCTCACTCGTTAATTACGGTGAGAGTAAGCGGAAAGAGCGGAAATACCGCGGACAACATAGGTCACTGCTCGGATGGTCTGACAGTGAGTAGACGCGACCGCCATTTTGGTTGGAAATTCAATGGAGCTGGGGGACGCGTCCAAAAACTCGCACTGAAAAGAAAATTTTGTTGGATACGTTAAACAAAACGTTTTTCGAAAAATGACGAAAATTTTGTCATTCCAGCAAAAAACATTCTGGAAAATCGTTTTCAGAAAGTAAATTTTTGTCATTCTAATCGTAAATTTTGCTGACAGTTCCGTTACAATGAAAAATATTGTCGAAATAACGAAAATTTTGAAATCATCCCAAAATATTCAGTTCGCCGTATTCAACAAAATATCGACGTTTTTTGACAAAATTGAATTTTCAGTGCGACACCCATTTCCGTTTTTTTAAGACCTTTTTTTCAAGTGCGAGCCTGCAGAGCAATTGTGTGAAATGTTTCGGTGACGATTACACGATTACGTTGCTGTTTTTTGACTTTTCATATGCGGATATCCGAAACGAGAGTTTTTTGGCGCAATGAACGGGTGGCAAGGCCCATAACGATCGCGAGACCCGAAAAATATATGCACGGTACGAATTCCTCGGAACTGACAAGCTCTCCAATTAAAATGCATGCGCAAACTATTTTGAACGGGAATGAAGAACGTTGAGTCATTTAATCGTTAACAAAATTGTTTTCGTCATGAGTTCTCAAGCCGATCGACACCTGGCGCATGATTCGGTAATTAAATTTCATAATCACGTTGCGTTACTTCCGAATCAAATGATGGTCGGTGGGCATTCGTGACGATTGAGTAAAAAAAATGAATAATTAACTAGTTATCGATTTATTTTTGGTTACGAGGTTTTTTTCGGATTGCAATCGGTTGTTCGTGGACTCTGCAACATTTTTGAGGATCGTTCATGGTTTCGGTTTGTTTCGGCTTTTTATGAGGTTTGTGGAAGTAAATTCACGCGGTATGGTGCTCGCAAGGTCGTTCCTTTTCTACTAGTGAGGAAAAAGAAGGTAAAAACATGTTAATCGCGTATTTTCACGACGTGCCGGATGGAAACGACGATGCCTTAAGAGGCTTACGGTGCATCGGCACATAAACAGACACATACACGAGGATAAATGAACGTAGAGAAACAAGATGGCTTCCTCGTTAATAAGAAAGAAGCAGATCGAGGGCGAAAGCCTAAAACTTAAGGAGATTAAACGTTAACCCTGTGAAACGCGTACACGCTCCATGGTGAGGAAAAAAGAAGAAGAAGAAAGAGTAACTCAAAGTAGATTAGCCCGTGGGCTGCGCGAAAGGCAAAAGGGCCTTTTGGTACGACATAACGTGGCGAGTCTTGATCCTGTTACATTCCGCCTTGGAATAAAAAATATTGTCATCCAGCGAAGGATTATACCGTCGGATAATATTCTCGGGGCTGTCAAACACAAACGAAATTTTATTTCAATCTTTCTGTCTCTGCACTCCAACTGCGGAGATGATCGAAGAAAACATCGATGATAAGTCTCTCTCGTTGTGAAATCTGCCTGCTCGTACGGTCCATCAGCTCGCAGACACTTTAACGGTGTATTTGAAATTTCGTTCTGTATAAATCGTATCGCACAGATTTCATGTCCACGAAACCAGATTTCATGCTTGACTTGTTACGATAAAAAGAAGATAAAAAAACGTTAATCCCATTCGGCATCGGTCGTCACTCCACGACAACCTTCATCAAGAGAGCGTAGGCTGTGGAATCTCCTCGAATTATTGTTCGGCGCACGATAGAGATTGACGTTGGGCATTTCTAATCACGGAGAAAATGATGTTTACGAGTCCCTAATTGTTAATAATCGTTATCGCATTCATCATTAAATTAATTGATTCGAAAATTCATCGTGTGATCGACACTTTCGTTGGGAACGTCACAGCATTGATAGTTATCGAAAGGATGAGGAATCGAATCGAGGAACGCGATGAAAGAAACTTCGTCGAGTCTTGATCCTGGCTTTGAACTTTCTTGGATCGTAATCCGGCCCGCGGATTCACCGTAATTAATAGAGGCAACCATGAGAGACTGACCCATGCTTGCGTCCGTGATGCATTGTGTTTAATATACACTAGCAGCCTGCGTGGCATTGTTTTGGCGCGTCAAGCCACGCCGCTGCGAACAAGAAAACTTGAGAATTAAATGAAAGAGAGGAAGAGCCGGAGAGGTGGAGAGTAAAAAGGTGACTCTATTGTGAAAGCAGGCGGGGCAGCTCACAGTTCTCAATCGCACCTGCTGTCCGACCTCTCCGGCTCTCCTCCATGTGCGAACCGCTTGCATGCTCTCTGAATCAGTCAGAATTAACCATACTTGAGAGTTTTCATGTTTTCATGTTGCAACGTAAAAACTTGCGATGTAAACGCGAGTACGAAAACGATATTCTGCGTTATATTGAGAGTTTCAAGGATTTTTGTATACACGGAGAAGAAAACGGATTCGTTTTTTTTTTTTAGTAAGAAATACAATGTTTTGGGAAAATTTCCTATACGAAGGTTAAGAAGCAAAGAAATCGTAGCACCAATTGCAAAACAGCATAGTATTTTTTAACACTTACAATTTTTCTCAGCATGAATTATAAACAGTTCTATATGAATAAGAAACAGTAATGCGCGCAATAATGAATTTCAGGTTTGGTTTCATGAACAATTTACTATGTCAGATAAGAATTCAGTTATGAGTGAGAATATCTCAAATTTTAAACGTCGACATAGTAAAATTCTATAATCTCAATATGAATATATATCGAACATGTGTGAAATTTTATCACACGTATTGTTTTGTTTACCATGACCATTGCGATTTTCTTTAATTGCTATGCTAAATTGTAAAATCGGTTTTAATCTGATGATGACGTTTTACTATGCTGTTTAGAACGATTTGTTGCACTGCCATTCGAGATCTTGCTGTAATTTCCGAACTGTCCTCAAAATACTATAATTTTCAACAATAAGTAACTGGATTCCTAGTATATTCCTTAATAATTTTCGACTTTGTTTTCTTCGTGTATAAAATTCACACGTTGGGCCAATCTGACCCGAGCCATTTTTCAAATCGTTGTATTTCGCTAAATATGCAGTTTTTTTTTGCAAATCCGTTTTTTTGTAGTAAACTATCGATATTTCATGGTGGTCAATTGTTTTTACCACCGGGGAAAACGATAATTAAAGCCCAGAAAGTTCGTCACAATTAAATGCCAAAGAATCGGTGCCAGAAAATTATGTTGGGCTCGAAGGGTTGTTTCGAAGGAAAACGGTGAGCAAGACGTTAGTCTGTTTCCTTCATTGCTGCAATGACTAAATCCACGTCCCTTGGGCCTCTTCCAAGGCGTCGTGGACCAGGGCTCTCGATAACTGATCCATCAACGTTTATACTGCGACTGACATTCGTTCGAGGTCAGAGCAAAAGTCGAAAAGAACCGAGAGGAGGAAAGGAGCGAGTAAAGAGAATGGAAACTGGGCAGGCGGAGTGGAGGTGCATAATCGAACGCCTTGGAGATCCTTCTCCGCGATATAATGGGTTATGCACTCGTGCAAATACATTTACACGTGTATATTCCAACTGGGAGTAAAATAGGGGTTGATGTCAGTTGTGAGACGCGACGCGGGGCCTGGCACCTCGTGATTCTTCGAGACTGAACTTCCAGCCTCCGATTGGCGGGTGTCCATTGACTTCCGGAACCCGCCTACGGTGTCGATGCCAAAACAAGCCTCACTCTCGTGTCACATGGAACAATTGGCAACTCGTGATCGATGATGTCTCGTGTGACTAGCGTGAAGAATATCAGCGAGAAAAAAACCTGAGACGAGCAAAACGTGCGCCCGAGACTCTTTTCCATTTTGTTGCTATTTTATTGTTCGAGAAATTTTACGATACCCACACAACTCTGTACGAGAAACTGAGATTTTCGTCTTCACGAAAAATCGAATAGTGGCTTTTGTGAACGAGGCGAAAAACAACTTTTCAAACAAAAATCTTCAGAATTCATACACGGAGAAAACGAAGTCGAAAATTATTACGAAATATACTAGGAATCCAGTTACTTATTTTTGGAAATTATAGTATTTTGAGGACAGTTCGGAAATTACAGCAATATCTCGAATGGCAGTGCGACAAATCGTTCTAAACAGCATAGTAAAACGTGATCATCAGATTAAAACCGATTTTACAATTTAGCATAGCAATTAAAGAAAATCGCAATGGGCATGGTAAACAAAACAATACGTGTGATAAAATTTCACACATGTTCGATATATATTCATATTGGAATAATAGAATTTTACTATGTCGACGTTTAAAATTTGAGATATTTTCACTCATAACTGAATTCTTATCTGACATAGTAAATTTTTCATGAAAACAACCCTGAAATTCATTATCGCGCGCATTACCGTTTCTTATTCATATAGAACTGTTTATAATTCATGCTAAGAAAAATTGTAAGTGTTAAAAAATACTATGCTGTTTTGCAATTGGTGCTACGATTTTTTTGCTTCTTAACCTTCGTATAGGAAATTTTCCCAAAACATTTTATTTCTTACTAAACAAAACGAATCCGTTTTCTCCGTGTAGTCAATTATGCAGCAGACTGAAAATTGTGTTCGCACTTGCTCGGCAAGCTGCAGATTTGTCGAGCTCTTTGTGCAGCACGAATTTACATTTTATTTTTCTCGAGTACCCAGCACTGGCTTCAGCCCGATGCACTGGTGACGAAAAATTGACACAAAACTCTCCTCACGTTGCCACATCGTGAAAAAAAACGAAGGCTCCTTCTCAGCGAACGAATCGCACGTGAAAGTTCGAATAACTTTTTTTCCACAAATTATAAAGATGGAGTTTTGGAGATTTATATCGAGATCTCAAGGAATGTCGACGAAACTGTTCACGTTTGAATGTTAATCACATTACCTGTAATACGTGTAGCGAAGCACACTACGAAATTTCGTGGTTGGGGATTATCTCGAGGAAAAGTGTCGATGTATATTCTCGAAGGAACAAGATTTTTATATTTTTCAGAGTTGGAGAGAAAAAAAATGATTAATGATTCTAGAATGGGTTTCGAAGACGTGATCCATCGTGGCGCACTCTCATACGCAGCTGGATATATATTTATAGGTAAAATGTGCAAGGATGTAGCAAGCTCGGACTCAGGGGATATGGACCAGGATGATGTTTGTCCTCGTGCTCTCTGGGAAGGCTGAGGTGCATAGAAAGACGCATAAAGGGAAGGCAGGGAAACGTCAGCTTGCTGTGATGCTCGAAGTCACTATCGGTGAACTCTCGCGGGAAAAATCAGTGGGCGAAACTTTGTGCTCGCGCCCTGAACGTATCCGTTGAGGAGCTTCATCCCCCGGGATATTTATCCGCGATTGTGGACAGTGACCAGCAGCCGTCGTCACACCTCTTCGAGACAGAGTCAGAATAGCGGAAAAAAGTGGGTGATTTTAAACAGGCCCGAAAGGGAGGGATCGAGGAAAAACTTGACGCGATTTCTCTTCGTACAATGTACGAATTTCGGGCTCTGGTTGGTAGGACGAGTAGGAGGCGCTGCTTTTTGTTCGAAAAACGTTTCTCGTTGTTGGTATTCGCTCGCGAAATTTTCGCGTCAAAACGTCCTGGAGACTGGCGCGCAGTTATCTTTTGAATGCGCGTGGACCAACATACACCGAAACCTCCTTGTGCTGGCAGTGATTGAGAGTGATGCATCGTTTCATTCACCACAAAAGTATCTTATTCTTTCATTTTCTTCTCTGCACTCCACAGATCACAAACTTGTAGTCGCAAGGGCCACGCGATCCTGTCACGTAGCGCATCTCGATTTCGTGACTTTTCTCCCTCACACCCCGATATATACTCGATCCACGCGCATTCACGTCCCATTGTTCTTTTTCTTTCAACAACTTTTTGACCCTTTGCGGCCGTTCATTGGCTGCGGAGACATTGACTCCAACGACGTTGCTTTCGTAGACTCGCGCGCGAATGGAAAAAAACGCATTTTTGTTCAGGGTCACAAAAATTGTAAGTGTTAAAAAATACTATGCTGTTATACAATTGATGCAACGATTCTTTTGCTTCTTAAACTTCGTACAGGACATTTTCCCAAAACATTTGATTTCTTACTAAACAAAACGAATCTGTTTTCTCCGTGTAAAGGGATTGAAAATTTTGATACGTCGCATGCGTTATTCGGAACGCGAGTGAAAACTTGGCAGAGTCGTAAATATTTCTTTGTGCTCATCTCGGTTATTAGTGTTGGTATATACGCAGGAGCAGATTGAGAATCCTGAAAACAGGGGCGGTATGCAGAGGCAGAAAGGTGCATATACAGATATCAAGATAAATGGTATAGAGAGGTGTACATAATACGTATACGCGTGAAACACGATTACGATGTAGTCGGTGAACGCCCCTCGTACGTTAATGCCACCGAATTTATAGCCAAGGGAAAGGTATGGAGTGTGCAGTGCGACGTATGCGCGCGCGCGCGCGAAAGGTACACGCGGTGGTGCAAATACACGCGTTTCGAGTCCGCATGCATCTGCGTGTGTGCTCGTTTCAACGGCCCCATAACGTGCGAAATTGTTTCTTACCATTGCCCCATACCCACGAACGCGATATATGTCGTGCTTCGTGTCTGTATATACGAAACAAGATTCTTCTCTCTCGTCGTTACATCTCTATTTCTTTTACCTCGATTTTTCAGCGTTGACCTTCCTCTCGCTCGATTCCATATCGATATTTGATATATCGCGATTCGGACAAAAGAGGAGGAGGAGACCGCAGGAACCTATAAAAAAATACACGTATGTACGTTTCCGTGAATATGTGCGTGCGTTAAAAGCGCAGGAAAAAAAAAACGCGTAACAACGGTGAGTCCCGGTTGTGAATTATTGGTGTCGATCGAGGATTTCGATTTATCGGCACGCGCCCTGCAACTAACTTTAAATTTAAATGTGACCCTGGAAATTTCGTTTGCATGTGTAGCCCGTAATTAGGGTCGATTTCAATGGACTTTTTCGATGTTTTCCATCGTTTTTCGCTCGTTCGAATTTCAAATAATTTTTTACGAAGAATGAATAAAAATTTTGTGCAAAATTAGAAAAAAAAACGTTCAGATTTCGCTTCACGGTGCCCGCCGCGTCACACGGATACCTGAATATTAGAAAATCGGTTGTGGCATGAATCAATAGCTAACGAGAGCGATAAAGCACATTGGCCTGAACCTTTTATTTCGAGCCGTTCGTAACCACCGGAAAAAGTGGGTCGAAAAAACCGAAAAAGAGGAAACAGCGATGAATTAATACAATGATGATGGGAAGGGTTGAAAAAAATGGTTTTTGTTCCCCTTTGAACCCGGGTCAGAAGTTGACGCGTCGCGGACGTACCTGCGACGTAAAAGTGCTCGCGGAAGGTGGAGTATTCATTCGCGGTGGGTCCCATAAGCCCATTAACGTGCAATGGGCCGGGGGTTACCATTATATAGTGACGTAGGTAGGTAGCTCGGTAAGGCAAGCCAAATAATATAAATTACGTCAATGAATGGGTTACGAAATTGGGATTAAAACCGTCTCGAATTCTCGTAAAAAAAATGAAAAAGAAAAAAGGGGAAAAAAGTCTAATTCACGTGAAAATTTGGCGATACCGAAATGGGTTCGATTTTTTTGGTTGCTTGCAGCTGTGAATAAGGAACCTCGAGCTTGTCCACGTATATATATCGAAATTTAGTAAAAAGCATATCGTCCTCGCGTACACACAGAATCGCGCGGTCCACGAAAAGAGCAACACACCCGAAGCCCGAGGATGAAGTGATGCTTTTTAACCGGTTACCTCGCTTGATTACGCGTAATGATCGATTTGATTTAGAGCGAGCAAAACCCGTATCGCGTTACCACCTTCCCAGGTATCCCTTTTCCCTTTCCGCACTTCTCCGTATCCCTCATACGCATGCATGTATATATATCCATTATACTTCCACTCTGGCTCGTAAAACGCCCCAGGAACCACGGGGAACCATTCGCTCTCACTCCTTTCCCGCGCTTACGCTCTGATTTATTGACGAATCTTGGAATCTCTATGTGTGCGCGCGCGTCTGTGTGTGTGCATGAAAGAACCAAAGGTTTCGAGTAGAAATTTAAAAGCTCTCATTTTCCGGTATAAACTTCAATTAGCTCGAGTTGTTCGTTACGTCAATTTCCGTCGTTCGATCCAAACAATGTACGGGGGAATCCGAGAGAATCATGCACGAAGGAAACGAACGATTACCGATCTAAAAACCCTTTTTATTCTCAGCATCCTCCCAATTTTCTGAAATCTATACTTTTCCATCAACGAAACGCTGAAAAAAATAAAAAAAAGTGCTGCAAATTGAAATTTGCAAATTGCTTCCTCATGGTGCTCAAGATGCACGGTAAAACGATTTTTCGAAAAACTAATATTTTCGTAAAATTCAAAAACCCATAAAATTTAAACCGCTCAACCGATATTTCCCAAACTCAATACCAACCTTCCTATTATGATACTCTAATTATAAAAAAAAAATTAGTAATAAATCTTAAAGTTTGCGAAAGTTAGAGCGGTGACACCATTTTTTTGAAAATTTCAAAATGCTGTAGAATTCGAATTTTTCTAGCGATCCGGACAAAATTCTCAGCAAACGAAGAGCTGGCATAGATTAACATCTATGCAAAACTAGAGCCTTGTAGCTCAAACCGTTCTCGAGTTATAACAATTTGAATTTTACAGTGCCAGCGCATACACACACACATACACACACACATCCGGACATTTTTTCTAAATATGATTTTTGGACGTTTTGGGACATTTTAAGAACATTGACATTCAAGACTCGAAACAAAAAAAATTTCACCGTCACAAAGCTTCCTCCACGAGGAAGCAAAAAACCAAAATAATATGATGGATTTTCGAATTTCAATCGAATTTTGGATGGAAACTTGGAAATTTGGATGGAAACGCGAATAAAAGTGAGAAACGAAATTGGAGTCCGAATTTGTTGATGGTAAGGATGCTGCGAGTAAACGAAGAGAAGCCTCTGCTCAGTGGATCAGCAACGGTGGAACAATAAGAGCTCTGATGATGACAAACGTCACGTAATCTGATACCGAGCCATATGCCACATCCCCGGGGCAAAAGACACCCCAATATCTGTCCGTTGGTTGCTACCGGACCTCTCGTTTTCGCGTATGTTCAGGGCAGGCAGAATTCCTGCCACTCGGCAGCCGAAAAGGTTACAACGTTATGTATCAATTGTAACGCCGCGTTGCCTGATCCCGAAACACATTAGATTGGAATAAGCTCGACGAAGAGTTGCGGCAATAACGACCAAAGGACAAAACAACATCATCATGGACCAACTTTCCAGGCTTGGGATCACGACCCCTTACCATTGTGTTCCATACCGATGTACAGCATGTAAATGTCTCTATCCCGAAATCCATTTTCCTTGCGTCCAACACTTTTGCACTTTCCAAACTTGCCGTCCAGCATCAATGAAACCATGAACCACAGTTGGCATATTCGGGTTGCTGCGTCGTTACACGATAATCGAGTTTTCTATCCACCGGCAAATTAGACCGAGGGACGGCTAATTTTACTGCTATACACAGAAAAATGTATGCTGCACGATTCTGGAACCCCATGACGACGTGAGCGATCTGTGTGAGATCCACCACCGAACAATCGATCGTCAATCGTTTTTTTTATTTTTTAACTACAAACCGGGGTAAATATTTACCCCACGAAAGCAGGAATCTGACTTTTGAGTACGTGCATCTTTTTGTTTTTTCATGCCAAAAAGAATGGTCAAGAGCAAATTCGATTTCATCGATGTTTTGTTGATGAGAAATCGATTTAAATGCCTAAAAGTGCTGAAAAAATAACTTGGGGACGTAATTCAAAGCTCGCCTGGGGTAGATATCGACCCCGGTTCATAGTTCTGGGGTTAATAACGTTTTTGTGGCTATAGTGACTAGAAACGACGATTCCCTCAGAGTAAACACCATGGGCAGCGAAATTCTTCTATTACGATAAACGTCTAGAATTCCAAAAGACAACTATTCGTTACATTTGACTCGAGTAAGTTACGAACATCAGCCTCGAGCTGATTTTTCGATATTCTTTATACAAATACAGAAGGCAACCCTTTAGCTCTCTGTCCACGTGTATAAATTGGCAGATGCAAGAAAAAGATGCATCGAGAGGATGCCACGGAGGCACGTGAACAAACACGAGAGCTCGGAGCATTGGTTTCGCGTAGAAAATATCGTCATTGGGAGCTTCAGCTCCAGTATAGGCACAGAATTCGTACACAGAGACATGTCGATCATCTGGCCAGCTCAAAAAGTTGACTGACGTTTGTACGCGATGAAAACAAAAGTATTTGCCCAGGATAGTATCGAGAAACAAAGATTTGTGGAATTAGCCAACGAGGGGGGTTAAGATGATACGAAAAGAGCGCGTGACGTCTCCAAAACAGATTTCCAGGTTTGCGGACACGCTTTCTAGACGCCAGGACCCTCGCTCCCTCAGTTTGCACGCGGAATAACAGAAACCAGATTTTTCAAACACGAGCCCACGACGCTCGAACGAGCTCTTAGAAATTTGTACAGCCGTTCCCCTTTCACAAAGGGGTTGTCAATGACCCGAATTTGTATTTCGATTCCTTTGACTTCGAAGTCTGTGTCTTGGAAAACAAACCCTGGACCAAGAAGAAAATTTTTAATCAAATTTGAAATTTCGTTCATTCGAGACGGCCCTCGTGAGCGCTACAAGGAAAATGAGGGCTGAGAATTTTGTTTCTTTTGCGGTGCCCACGATAAAATACGTGTATTTGCACACGGAGAAAAATGGGGCCTCAAATTATAAGAGCCAGTGCTAGAAATCTAGTAGTTTGCTGCCAGTTCGGCTACATGGAGAAAACTGGGGCTTTGGATTTAGGAATTAATACTGCGCTTCTAAAAATTAACACTATACTTCTAAAAAAAAATATCAAAAAATATTGAAAAGTATTGACTGGACGATAAAAATTATAATTATAGTATAGCAATAATGAAGGAATTTAAATTATAACCCACGATATAGCACGTAAACTGATACAAATAATACATTTCATTCGCCATATTGCGATTTTTGGTAGAATTCAAAAAATATTTTGCCCATGGGATTGGAACAATTACTATCCAGTATTCTACAAAAAGTACAGTATAAAGAGTCACATTTTGCTAATAACTTCGTGATATTTTTTGCTATACTATGGAGATTCGTGTTATGCGTATAGTGGAATCTATTTATCCGCTGAAGATTTATGCTATGCGTATAGTAATCAATCTGAAAATATAGCGTGTAATAGTAAAGAGAATAGTTTCAAATGTAATATGCAGGCATTATATTTTCTTAGTTGCGAATGCATGCACCATTTTTACTATACGGTGTAAGAATTATTTTTACCCTTCCTTAACAAGAACTCTAAATCTAGCCGAACTGGCAGCAAACTGCTAGATTTTCTAGCATTGGCTCTTAGAATTTGAGGCCCCATTTTTCTCCGTGTAGTTTGCGTACGTATTTAGCGGTGGATCGAATTTGCCCGCGGTTACTTGGCCGCGCAGCTACCGTTTGCCGCTAATAAAATAAACAGAGCATTATTCTCTCTTGCGCACGAGTCTTTCGGTTCTTAATATGTTTTGGCTTAAATGGCTCGTTGGGTTGTAGCGAGAGAACAGAGGATTTACCGAACGCGGGATTATCCTCGAAGAAGAACAACAACAAGGGAGCACGAGAGGAAAACACAGCGGCGGAACTTGGAGGGTAGGTATTCGAGGCCTCGTCGATTCGTTGAATCGACGAGGCTCTCATCTCGTCTCATCCGGTGGAAAACATTGATTCGAGTTAAATGAATGTCGTAATTGGATAAATATTGAGTTGTAAATGGAATAAAGGACGAAATTTCGTGCCAACCGAATCAAACGACGATGCAAAAACGTTTCATGTTGTTTTAGGCCTTCGTGGTCCAAAAATTCCAAACAATGGGTAAAAAAATGGGCCTCAAATGCCCAGGGATTGAAATTCGAATGGCTTCGTCCAGGCTTCTTTTTAACTCGTCAACGAAACATCCAATTATCACCTGTCGGATCGCAAAAAGCTGACGCGAACTTGAAAACTGAGCTTTTTGCTAATTTTCAGTCTTTCAATGAGTTTTTCATGAACTAAATGTGCATGAAATAAAATTTTCCAGACATCATTCTCTTCCTTATGGAAAAGCGAAGAAAATCGTGCATGGAAAAGTTCGTTTATCAGCATGGTTTGGGTTTTATGATCAAGAAAATCGTGGGGTGCGTTTGGACGCCAGTTATGCGTTCGAGGGTGAGAAAAATAAGTCGTGCGAGGTCTTGGGCTTAATTTTAGCGAGCGGCTAAAATCTCGACTTGAACTGCCGAAGGTCCGCACCAAAAAATCAAAGTTGTTCAACAATTCTCACAAAAAGTCAAGATTATTCGTGACCGGACGAATAAAATCTGGGATTTTAGTTTCGGAAGAATCTGGATGCAAATTATTGTCTAATTTTCGAAGATACAATACCGACACCCTGTATATGAATTGAGATCATCCGCTGCAACAATCTCGAAGAGAGTCCATTGTGTAAAATCATTCGATCGCTAAATGTCTGAGTGCGTAGATATTCGATGGTTATAACTGGGCCAGTCAGCCGGACGCACTCATTGTTAGGGAAGCCAGACTGGTGGAGAGGCTGTTTGCAAAAATCTCAGCAGGAAAAAGGGCGCAATCTCCTGCTTCATTATGGAATTACGTAACTGTAAATTGAGCAAATACAACGGTTGGAAGGATAAGCACGTGAATCGTAACACTGGGTGAGTCTGAGCTAGTCCAGTTGCAAATAGGCAAGTCTAAGGTCCTCGTGAGAATCCTTACATGCGGGGATGTTGCTTTCATCAGGGACGAAAAGATCGCGTTTGCATCTTTCGCTTTATTCTCTATTGTAAATTATTTTGGGGCCATGAATCGAGCCTGCACGTACCTCCACGACAGTAGCGAGAGCAAAACGTATCGTATTTCATGGCGTTTGCAACAAACCCATATTAGTATTACCAGAGGAGAACATAATTCTTGTATCTGATCATGACATCTCTGCGCCATCGCGCATGGCAAAATCTTCCGAACAATCACATATAAAACATTCAGATATACTTTCATTTCGTTTCCTACCTCGAATACGATTCCATTTCCATTTTCCAGCCTCACCTGCTGCTCCCTTTTTTATTTTTCACGAACCGAAAAATATCGAAGTTTGCTTTAAATTTTTTTTGTCGCATGCTTTTAAAAAACGAATGCGATTCTGGCTTGCGATTTTCTTTTATCGTAGACAGGAATAACGATCAAAAAAGTGCTGCAAATTGAAATTTGCAAATTGCTTCCTCATGGTGCTCAAGATGCACGGTGAAACGATTTTTCGAAAAACTAATATTTTCGTAAAATTCAAAAACCCATAAAATTTAAACCGCTCAACCGATATTTCCCAAATTCAATACCAACCTTCCTATTATGATACTCTAATTATAAAAAAAAAATTAGTAATAAATCTTAAAATTTGCGAAAGTTAGAGCGGTGACACCATTTTTTTTGAAAATTTCAAAATGCTGTAGAATTCGAATTTTTCTAGCGATCCGGACAAAATTCTCAGCAAACGAAGGGCTGGTATAGATTAACATCTATGCAAAACTAGAGCCTTGTAGCTCAAACTGTTCTCGAGTTATAACAATTTGAATTTTACATTGCCAGCACATACACACACACATACACACACACATCCGGACATTTTTTCTAAATACGATTTTTGGACGTTTTGGGACATTTTAAGAACATTGACATTGAAAACTCGAAAAAAAAAAATTTTCACCGTCACAAAGCTTCCTCCCTGAGGAAGCAAAATTGATCAGATCGTCGAGATTTGTTCTGGGATGGAAAACCTCTCGGAATGATTACGAATCTCGATAATTTTTTGGTTTTTTTTTTTTCAAATGTTTGTCCGGTAATCGGAGGCCGTTGAGGGAGGACAATAACAAGGGTAATTCGAGTGATTCAAGTGGGTGGAAATAATGAGAGAAGCGAGTGTAAGATTCACTCTTATGGAAGGCTTTGCCGGAGGTCTCGGATGTTCTCTAGTTGGTGTGAATAGGAAACCACAAATAGGACACAAATCCGCGTTAACGCGTTAAGGTTTCGAGGTGATCTCTGTCGCATTCTCGCGATCCAATGTCCTCTCGTACAATTTTGACGCCATCGGTGAATTTTTTAACAATGGAAGGACGTAAGAGCTCGCATTCAGATCTCTAAGTGGACCATTCTCGCCTCAAATGATCGACAATGTATTGTCCTATTCACCGGAGATTATCCCGATCGCTGCAACATTACCGCGGCGATGCAGGCTTTATAGAGGCGTTTCGATCTCGACCAAGATTTTTTCATCCCCTGCATATGACGCAGAGACGAGCTTGTCGACAATTTTCCATCGTTTCTTCGCCGATGCAAACGATTTTCTTTTAAACGAAAAGAAAAGCGAATTTTCAATTTTTTTTTCATTCATTTCGCGAAAATTTAGTGAATTTTTCAGTTTTTTCCAAAATTTTGGTAAATTTTCAAAAAAAATCAAAAACTTTACAAATTTTCAATAATTTTCGACATTTTTTATTCGAGAATTTTATGAGTAATCGAAAATTTTCAAATTTTCTTACGAATATTCGGCAAGAAGATCGCTAAATTTTGAGTCAATCGCTGAAAAAGTGTCGAAAGTGTTTCTTAATAATTTCCCGTGCGATCTGAATGTGTGTGGAAATAAATCGAGAGCTTGGGAGCGTCGAGCTGACGAGGTGACCGTC
The DNA here is from genome assembly GCA_037043255.1 of Diadegma fenestrale. Classification (NCBI taxonomy): domain Eukaryota; kingdom Metazoa; phylum Arthropoda; class Insecta; order Hymenoptera; family Ichneumonidae; genus Diadegma; species Diadegma fenestrale. The sequence goes on along the minus strand of CM073310.1, from coordinate 15,863,114 downwards.
GTATTCGAGGGGGATGCGCACCCTGCGGGGAGCCGCAAACAAGCCAACAATAAGGGCACGCATCTCGATTGTTGTGTCACAATAAAAGGCGAGAAACTCGAGCAACCATCGATGTTTTTCGACTCTCGCTTTTCGTTATCCAACACCCGGCTTCGTTCTCGTCTTTCCGGGCTCGTTTCTCCGCGGCACCTCTAAATTAGTCCTGCGGGTTCACGTGACACATCCTGTGGGACGTGCGAAGACGTCATTTTCGGTTAGGACAACAATGCGAGCATGGGAAACGACAAAATACTCAAAATCTCAAAAATCAAATGTTTCCTCATTTCCAATTTTTCTACTTTTACGTTCAGCATTCTCGCAACGAAATTTCTCGTTGAAAAATTCGCTTTAATGCGAATTTTCCACTTCAAGTTTCTTGACAACAAAAAAATCGACCGATTTCACAGTCGTTTGCATTGCAAAATGTCGAATTCGACAATGCACCGATGCAGAATTGTCTCGACTGCAAAAAACCGTAATTTTCGACTCCCTCAATAAACCCAAACACGTAAACCCCCGAAAACACTAAAAAACTGACATGTGTCTCATTGAGTTATGAACATTTTTTCGTAGAAGCTAAATTGCGAGGAAAAAGGGACGAAAATGAATTTATTACTGAGAGGTTCGTGGACAAGAATAAAACGACAGAGTCGATATAACCGCAAAATCTATTCCCGACAGAATTGGGCACGCTGCTGAGAATGAAGACATGAAAAACTCGAACCGCTTTTTTCGGGCAATAGGACCGAGCGAAAAGGCCGTATAGACGGCGAGCCTCGTGTAGAGTGTATGCCGACAATGAAATCGCATAAACTGCATGTCACCCTGTTGTGTGTAAACTCGTGGGGGCGCAAAGAAGGGAAAATTTTATGTGTATACATAAAACCCCCTTTTTCTCTTCGATTTTCGTGTGCGTGTGTGTGCGTGTGAACTAACGACAAACGCGACAATTGGTGACAACACGTCGACAAAGCGTCCGAAGCCAAGCAGCAAAAAAAAGAGCCGCGCGCGCGCTAAAAGGACTCAGAATAAGTTACACGACCATCGAGTGATAGATTCGAGTGTCACGCACACACACGTGCAAAGACTCTTTTGCAGGTTTGCCAAATTTGCGGCTTGGATATCGAAATGAAACAGAGAAAAATCGTTAATTCAGTTGAAACATAATTTTGGCTCGCGTTTCATGGCCAATCAATTATACAAATCATGCAAATATCGTGTTGGATGCTGGACGACGACTTTGTGCGGACACGTTTGGGCAAAACACGTAGATTTATAATTCACACCCAAGGCAGAGTTTTTTCTTATTATAAACAGAAGCCCAACGAGTGATCGTGTATTAGAAAGAGCGATAAAAAAATAAAATTAACATGGAAATTTGTTCACGTCGTCGGACGGTGAATCGTGCCCATCGCTCCCGATGTATTTCAATCCTGCTCGGGCGAGTCATTAATCACGAGCGTGGCGCGTTGCCCGAATCGGCGTTTGTTGCCTTTGGCGGGATATATCTCGGGAGTGTGTACACAATAGTACATATAGGTGGAGAGAGAAGAGGCTGTAAGCAAGAGCATCGGGTCCTGAGATTTTAGAGGAGAAAGCGAGAGACGAAGGCGATTTTTCCTTTCTCTCTTTCTCTCAGTGCGCCGGACCCTCCGAGATAGAGCCGTAACGCAACGCGGGCCAATGGTAGCGGTGGAAAAGGTCGGGCAGCAGGCACTAATAATACAAACTTGGAATGTGTCAATACGCGCCGGTAAGGACGCTCCGCGTTCACCAGGAGTTTAAAGAAACCGGTTGCCAAAGAGCCAAGAAGGAGGAACGCCGCCGCACGTTTCAACTAACGCCGATCCGCTTTATATTATTAGACGCGCGAGTGAGGAAACGAACAAGACGATCCTATTGAAACGTGTGTATAGATCGAAACGCGGTTTCGACCTATACACCGTTCATAGATCCTCCCATTTGTCAAACCGTGATCCGGAAGAACCTGGACGATAAACGAGACCCGCTCCTTGTATATATAACTCCAACACACCTTACAGCCTCCGAATTATTCCTACTTCGTGCTCGCTCACTACTCACACGATTTTTCAATCTCTCTCCGTCTCCATCCTCGATCCTTGCCTCAATCTCTCCTCGTCACACTGCTCAGGCCACCATCGCCCTCTATATTTAACCAGTAACACGTTCATGACCCTAATACATTGAAAAATCGGTCGTTTTATTGGTTAATCCTTCGGCGGCACCTTATGGATCTTTGTAAACATTATGGCTACCGTTTCGTTCCCCACAGGGAAGAAAAAGTATGTAAAAAATTGTGATATCGTTCGTCTACGAGATTTTATCAAATACAAAGTAATTTTTCATCTGAAATTGGGAAAAAATGGTCAAAATTTACCAAAATTGTCAGAGTTCCGCAAAAAAAAAAATAGACCCCAATGAAAAAATAATATAGACCCCAATGAAAAAAAAAAAAAATTAAAAAAACGTTCTCGTTAGATTCCACTCGTAGTCTCTGTCCGTAATTAAACAAAAAATATTCAATTCAACCATTTCCAACATAATTCAGTGAAAAAAAAAAAAATCGACCCCAATGAAAAAAAAAAAAAATTGAAAGAACGTTCTCGACAGAGTCCACTCGTAGTCTCTGTCCGTAATTAAACGAAAAATATTCAATTCAACCATTTCCAACATAATTCAATATGAAAAAAAAAAAAATAGACCCCAATGAAAAAAAAATTAAAAAAACGTTCTCGCCAGAGTCCACTCGTAGTCTCTGTCTCTGAACCCTAGTATAATATAAAACGTATATATAAAAAATTTATAATTCATAATAATAATGTGATGTATAGAAAAATAATGCAAAAATTACTATGGAATCATAGTTTTCTGCTACCGCATCGTCCTTCTGAGAGATTTCAGCGAATGCATAATAATAATTCGTCAGAAATTGGGCGAAAAATGTCGAAATTTGGGAAAAAATTGTCAGAGTTTCCGCGCGACTTTGAATAATTATGAATTAAAAATTACGGTCTTTGCTAAAATCTGAGCACAACGCCCTAAACTGCAACGAATTAACGATGCAGCTCTTACTTGGCTCGATTCCGAATTCCAGATACGAAAAATCTGACGAAACGTCGCCCTGATCGTTTACAAATTGCCTGGAAACGTATTTCAGTAATTAGTGCGGAGGCTCAGATCGAGTATGAATTGAAAAATCATGATTTTATTTATTCAACGTTTTTGGACGTTTTCTGTACAAATATTGGAATCGAGGTCTGCACTGGAGTTGTAAACGCAGGCGAAAAGTTTCGTTGTACAAAATAAACAGCAGAACGGAGCCTGCAATGGAGCGCCCGATACATATGCACGCGGATATATACGTCAACATGATATAATGAATATGAGAGAACGATGTCGACTGCTCGTTTCCCTGTTCCCTCATTGTTGTGTCTCGGGGGTACCTCAACACGTGTGTGGTTACAACTTATTTACGAGGATGTATAAATGAAGAGCGGGGGATCTCTCGTTCTCGTGCGGCTAATCCACAGAGTGTGAACGGGAGAAAGAAAGAGAGCTTTGTAATAAGAGAGAGAGGGGGGGGGGAGAAGAGAAATTGTACATGCTCACACATGGATGAAGCGGCGATTATGGCCGAGAAAAAGACCATCAGAAACACAACATACAAGATACTAAATCACTTTTATACGAAACAGCGAGCTGGCATCTCGCTAGACCTGAACATGGACGAACCTACTCTCAGCTTTTATGCGTTTGTACATAGCTATGGCAATACATAGACACAACAGCTCGATACAATATGATCGATCGAGTGTAAGGGGATGATCGCCCTCTCCCTTCCCTCCAGAATCCTCGAGCAACGATTCTCTTCGTTTTCAAACTCTGGATACATCGTAGGTCCACGTCGTTTATATGTATTTCTCTATAGATATGTTCATATTTGTATGTACCATATATATCGATGTGTATTTATATGTACACGTCACCCATGGTGAAGGTTTTCAACGTCGTGCGGTAAACACCCCGTCTATTGGCAAAAGTAATGATCGCCCATCCTGCCACCATTGATTTGTGGCTCCATTAGTTCTGGGCTCGTCATTCTCTCGATGCGTTACAACACACCTGGCAATTTTGTGTTGTAAGCCCTTGCCCGGACCATCCTCGACATCCCCGTTCACCAAACACGATATAACACACTCGATAAATCCGCATTACTTATTCTTTCTTCGTTTCTCATCTCTCGGCCTTCGTACACAGCGCCTTATGACGGCTCGCATTCGCGCATGGTGAATTGTATTTTCGATCATTTGAAGCTCGAGGAAACCGATTTTTTGAAAATTTATATCATTTTCGTGGTTTTTTAAGTCGTGGCGACGACGATCCTTCGAGGACGAGGAAACGCCTTGAAAATTCAGAACAAAAACTTAAGCAACGCCGTCGAAATTGGGTTTTAATTTTGTAGAGGAAAAAAACGGCACGAGAAACAAGATTTTTTCGAAAATCAACAAATTTCCTTGCTCCAGGAATCTTTCGACAACTTCTCGTGGATTGTTTCAGTCGAGGAGACAAAGGTCCTTGGAGAACGGAAATCCTGTAGCTTTTTGGATTCAAGGAAAAGTAAACAAATCGATGGAAAGTTCAAGTTGATTGGATTGGATCGATTTTCCATTATACAGAAGGAAAAAAATATTCACGCATTTCCAAACATGGTGCTCAAGATGCACTGTAAAACGATTTTTCGAAAAACTAATATTTTCGTAAAATTCAAAAACCCATAAAATTTAAACCGCTCAACCGATATTTCCCAAATTCAATACCAACCTTCCTATTATGATACTCTAATTATAAAAAAAAAAATTAGTAATAAATCTTAAAATTTGCGAAAGTTAGAGCGGTGACACAATTTTTTTGAAAATTTCAAAATGTTGTAGAATTCGAATTTTCCTAGCGATCCGGACAAAATTCTCAGCAAACGAAGGGCTGGTATAGATTAACATCTATGCGAAACTAGAGCCTTGTAGCTCAAACCGTTCTCGAGTTATAACAATTTGAATTTTACAGTGCCAGCACATACACACACACATACATACACACATCCGGACATTTTTTCTAAATATGATTTTTGGACGTTTTGGGACATTTTAAGAACATTGACATTGAAAACGCGAAAAAAAAAATTTTCACCGTCACAAAGCTTCCTCCATGAGGAAGCAAAAATAATGGAAATCGAAAATATTCGAAACGATCCTGTAGCTTTTTGGATTCAAGAAAAAATAAACAAATCGATGGAAAGTTAAAGTTGATTGCATTGGATCGATTTTTTATTTTACGGAAGAAAAAAAGTACGCGCGCATTTCCAAAAAATAATGGAAATGGAAAATAGTCGAAATGTTTAGGGTGAGAATTCTTTTTCAGTGGAAAATAAAAATGCATGTTGAGAAGGCTCTCGACGTACAGGACAGAGTCGGGTGTTGACAAAACCTGCCGCAAGTTCGAGGAAAACTGTGTAGTTGGTTCCCTTGATGGTGGTGATTTGGAGCCAGATCTGGGCACGAAACTATACGTGGGAGACAAAGATGTCGAGAAGAGATGAAAGGGCACCGATGGGCAGGCCACCCTGCGAGTATTTCAACGAGATCTGGGCACGGTAGCGCGCGACCACCGAATGAGAGTCAAGAAAGAAAAGCTCGTTATTGGTCGCCCGGATAAACAGCCCCCGATAAATTTCACTCCAACAACCTGATAATGAGTCGCTGAAGGCTTCGGATTTTTGGCTTCTGTACGTGCCGCTCCCGTCGTACTCATGCGACTGCCGCACGACGCTCGAGACGCTCGAGAGGCTTTCGAAAATCACTTTGGGGAGGGTTTGTTTGAAACGAAATTTAAAGAAACAGCGTCTCAAAATGACAGACTGCGTCTGGCCAAATGCATAAGAGACACGAAGCTTTTACAACTGAAATTACTTTTTAACTCTACACACCTCACGAGTTATTTTATTTTCCCTTAATCATAAGCCCGGCCCTATCCTGATAAACAGACTTTGTCTCGTACCCAGTTTTCTTCATTGTTTCATCAGCAAGGATGCTTGAGAAACATTATTTGAGCTATTGCTATCACAAAACGACTTTATTCAGGGTTTTTTCAAAATTTCGTATCAACGTTCTTGACATCCAAAACTAAAAGTTTTCTCCTATGAAACAAATTTTTCTAACATTCAAGATTTGAGATATTCAATTTGCAATTTTGAATTTTCCCCATTTAAATTCGTTTTGATTGAATTTCGTTCAAAAGTTGCTGAAATAAAGTTGCAAAAAAAAAGGATTTAGGATTTTTTTTTTGCAGATTGCCAGAAAGGCTATGAGCCCAAATTTTTTAAGAAAAATCGGGTCGAATAAACGAAACGCAACTTCAATTTGCACGTGTTGAGATGGGAAAATTAAAAAAAAATGGATATTAAATGTCTCAAAGTTTTAAACGTCAGAAATTTTGCTTCATAGGAGTGAATCGTTAGTTTTGGTGTCAAGAAAGAATCCTAAATAAACTAATTTTGAAATAGTATATTCGAAGATTGAAGTGCGGAGGAATATCAGTAAAAAGCTCATTTTTGAAGTTTCTGCTTAATTACTTTTGAAGTTTGCTGCTTAATTAAGCAGCAATTCGAATATCCAAAAGTTGGTTATTGATTTTTTGCGGTAAAATTATAATTTGATAATATTAAATAATAACGTCTCGAATTTCCTGGCGTGAAATTTTATTGGGAAAAAAAGGCTTTTATTTTGACGACAACAGACGATCTCAACACCATAACAGGATGGATTGAACACGACTTAGAATATATGTGAAGCGTGTACTATAAATACATGTATTCGTGCGTGTATAGTGCGTGAGCCCCCATTGAGAACGCGTGTGCACGCTCGCGGCGTCGTCAAACAGGCCGCCGACTCGTATTATAAAGATTTCCGGAACAGAAGGTGAGACTATCCCTGCAATGACAACCGAGGGATTTCTTTAAGTCCAAATATAGTCCGCACGAACTTTGTTCAAAACCCTTTTCTCTTTTTTTTTTATTTAACCCGATCCTCTCCGTTTCGATTGTGAAGGAAGAATCGAAACTCCCATTTTATTTTTTGTATCAACGCGCCAGTGTAATCGGATTTTTATGGGATATATTAGGCGGATTGATGAAACTCAAAAAAGTTTCTCGTGTCTGGTAGGTGTTGAATTTTATGACGCCAGAAAAATGATGTTTTTAATGAAAAAAAAAGAAAAATGCATCGGTACGTTTTTAAGGTTTTTGGAGTTGTCGAGAAATTTCCAAACGAAAGTGTCAAAGGTCAATTGATGTTTAAATTTCAAAGGAAGAATCCGCGCGCGACTGTGCTCCGGATCTCGATTCGTTCTCGTTGATGGATTATAAGATTTTTGGTTGTACCTCGAGTCTCGTGTTGATTGAGCCATTCGGCCAAAAGTGCGTTCATTTGTATAGTCGAGACAGAGATAGGTTTACTCTCGTGTACATACGTTATTGTCGACACGCGGCTCGGAGAAACGGACAAAAAGCAGGAGGAAAGAAAGAGAAGGAAAGAGTGAGCAGACGACCGGACTTGGTCGTCCATCGAATTAGCTACGGAGTCCGGAGTGTTCACAATGAGGACAATGTGCTGGTATTCACGGAGCTGGGAGACTTGTTCTCATGATCGGGCATTAGTGTTTTACGACGTCAGGCATTATCGAGATCGTCACGGGCGTCACTCAGTTACTCACGGAGCTTGAGGCTCGCTCGTCCTTTTTTCAACTTTCATTCTTTCTCTTTCTCTCCTTATTTCGTTCTTTCTTTTTTTCCTCCGGATGGATCTTCTTTTTGGAGGAGACACGCGGTTATGGTCCGTGAGCGTGAGCGCGAGTGCACTTAGCTCCGCATTAGATCTCTCGTTGTACGAAAATGCATATACAAAGTCTCGAGGCCCCCCGCAGTCCGAGAGAGCGCTGCAAGGGCACGCTGCTCGTTCCCAAAAGTCTCGGAACACACAAAAACCAGGAGGCTTTTTCACCGCTTTCCTCCAAATGCGAATAACTCGAACTAAATTTTCCTCCTTGCGTTCAATTCTTCGAGGAGCGCAGTCTCCCAGGGTGCGACACTTTTCTCGCATTGTATACGTTGCAGAGACCCCGCCGTATCTCGGAAGCAACATTTTTCCCCACCGAATATCAATTCGAACCGAGAACAAGAAATTTTTCCGCTCATCCCCTGCTCGTTCATTTCCGCCTCTATCCGTCACGCAATGAACATCACTTATTTACAACCTCTCGTAGCTATCCAAAAAAATACTAACTTTTTCACATTGCATAACGAAAGTGAGCCTGCTCCTCGATATTTTGTCCCTTCGTGTTTTCCGGGATGCTGGGCGTTTTCTAGGGGCGTGACTCCTCGCGCTTCGTTTCCACTACAATCCCAACTGTGAGAATTTTCTACTCCAATTTCCACCAAATGTTGTCTTTTTTCTGCTCTTGTTATTATATTTCTTTCGTTGAATTCTCATAACGCATTTTTACGCCACAATTTCTAAATTTACGAGACGTAATTTCCAACTGTTTGTATATTTGTCCCGGAACTCGGATTACAGCTTCGGAGTTCACAGCGTCACGAGGGTTGTTTTTTTTTTTTCGTAAAGATTGCTCTGGGACACATCCATTTAAATTTCGTTCCAGTTTTCGACGTAAGTTGCAATAAAAATGCAAATAATCTTAGCAAAAAAAAATTGTGGAGTCTAGAATAAAAAAAAACGACACCTGGCAAAATAAATGGATGGGAAAATACTCGAAAATGTTTTGGGTATCAGCAGAACTGCATAAAATGCAGTTTTGACTCTCGCTCCACAGGCTTTGCCCGGGAAATATTATGCAACGTCTCAATAAATTGCTGAAAGCGACGAATAATCATGACGTCTGTAAAAAAAATCTTACGCAAAAAGAGACAGGCGTGGGGATGAAATTGGCGGTTCCTAACGCAGTTTTTCCCGTCGTTTATTCGACGCGTGTGCGCCCGAGTCTTTTTTTATTTTTTTCATCCAACTGCGCCTGCTGCAGCCTCCCTTTGGGTCTGGCATGTTTTTCAACATTTAGCCGTCATGACTTTTCGACGCTTTACTACTACGCCTTTCTCGAGCAAAATCTCCGCGTCGAATTGGAAACTAGATAATTCAATTAGAGGACAGCTGCCTCGCTGACGAAACATCTTCCCCAACGAGCAGGTATGTTGTGTTATTTCACAATATAAAGAAGCATAAGAAAAGTTTAGTGGAAGCTGCTGATCTGAAGAGATTTTCGGGCCAAACCTCTGCCCATCATCTCTGTTCGCCGGTGGCCATTATTAGGGGTGGCCGCACCCTCGTCATGGACCTCAGCGTTGTTTCGCATCGGATAACTTAATTTTCACGTCCAAATTCCTATCGCCTTGCATTCCCCGGTACAGAACTCCATTCTCAATCAATGACGGAAAATTGTTCGGGTTAAAATGACCCCAAAATTGATCGCTGAGGAAAATTTCCATTTATGATTATCGAAAAGCGATTTTTTTTTGTCTCGCACTTTTTTTGGTCGTCGAAATAATTTTCCATGCCGCTGAAGTTCGCAACGTTGGAATTCAACGAAAAATATTTCTTTTCATTGATGATTTGTTGAATTTTAAAAATAATCCAAATTTTTTGAGCCGATATACTTTTCGGGTCGGAAAAATCGATCGTTTCAACCTCGTAATTACATTCTGCATTGAAATAATAAGCTCAGCCACAGAAAAAAAAAAATTTCATTGCCTTCCAACGATGCAAACTTGAACGTCGTTTTTCCTGCTGCATATCCCGATGGAAGAAGTGCTGACATGTCCAACAGCCGTCCTGACGGCATATCGCCAGTTTTCTGCGACGACCCACAAAGCAACAGGATGAAGTGGACATTCTGTGAGTGGCGAGTGTACACAACGACGAGTCGAGTCATTAGCGTCAAGCCACAAAAAGTAGCAACGCCCTGGCTGTGTTGTGGAAATAGGAAGAATGATCTTGGCGTTATTATTATGTAGAATATTATTGTTGGATGCATTGAGAGTTGCATAGGAACGTGAGGAAGCGCATATTGGACTCTGGGGAGTCGTTTAGTTTGCAGACATTAAAGAAGCCCATCGAATAGTTGTGCAGCACGTAGTACCGACGAACTCGCATCGTCGTAACGCGCTTCGTTGTTTCCTAACGACTGAAAATGCATTAATCTCGTTCGGCTCGTCTTTGCGGGACGAATCGTGTCCCCACGACACTTTGATTCAAATAATTCTGACCTTTTTGACGTCGCTTTTGTGCAAAATGAAAAACCCTGAAACGCCCATCGCGAAACCTTGTCGTCACGATTTTTACGCGCATCTACTAATGCACCGATGAGTTGCATCTCTCGAGAACCAAACGAGAAGCCAAGAATAAAATGAAAATTCAATTTTGTCAAAAACCGTCGATATTTTGTTGAATACAGCCAACTAAATATTTTGGGATGATTTCAAAATTTTCGTTATTTCGACAATATTTTTCATTTGTAACGAAACTGTCCGCAAAATTTACGATTGGAATGACAAAAATTTACTCTTCGGAGAGTTTTTCGAGAATGTTCTTTGCTGAAATGACAACATTTTCGTGATTTTTCGAAAAAACGTTTAGTTGAACGTAATCAACAAAATTTTCGCGGAAAAATTCATTATTTTTTAAAAATTCCTCAATCGACGAAAATGTGGACCAAATTTTCCATATTAATTTAAAAAATTCATTTTTCTTCATTATTTATCGAGCAAAATTGTGGCCATGAGAAAAACGGAAAAAATACGATATTTTTATCCCGATATGAGAGAAAAAACAAGAACAAGATTTTTAAGGGGTGGTTTTGTGTTAACCGAAATGGGAAATGAGTTTTTTTCAAGGGGGAGGAGAAGCAAAGCGTAGAGGCAGCAGCAATAAGAGAGAACGCAAGTCTCTTCGGCGTCGGCGTCGGTGGCGGCACTCAATCCTGTGTAGTTCGATCTCTCATGGGCGGAGCGTCGCGGTGTACGGCGTCACGTATGAAGCAAATTCCGTCAATGCCTGCCATTGTTGAATAGAGAACACACACGCACACACACACATTTCGGCTATATTTATGGTAATATAAGGCCCAAGAAGGATAGTCGGGGCAAAATAATAAATAGCTATATATGTTCTGATACAGAGAGTGCCTATATTAGATTTTATTGTGGTACAACGCGAGTGACGCGAGAAAAGAGATGCATCTGGGCGGGCCGAGTTCTCCGGTGCATATGTCGCTGGGAGCCTCGAAATTCCCAACCCCACGACCTGTGCAGCTTCCTACACAAGAATCGCTCCTTCCCTAAAGCCCGCGAATCATTTGTGATGAATTTGGATGCTGCATGCAACGTTTTGCATGCATGAATCGTCTAAATCGTCTTTTGGGAGAAAACAAAAAAATCGGCAGCAATTTGTTGTAGCGCGTTTTGTTTTATGGTAAAAAAAAACGAGACTCATGGAGAAGCTTCTTCGTATGTGTTGGCAATATAAAAATGCACAGATCTCTATACACAAACGAATAGAGTCGTCGAGTGAACGATTATGCACGCAATAAATAGATTATCGTCCGGGGCCACCCCCGCAGTGAGTGACGAATCTTGGGTGAATGCGAGTTGAAATTTGCCACGGCTCATGGCGGTCGTTTCTCTATTCCCATATATATAAAGCTCATCCTTGTGTGTACTGCGTGTATATACACCATACGGCACGTTGTGCATGTGTATTATGTACATACGCGTGTGTTTGTATGCGGAGGAATCATAGCTCGATTCTGGCGAGTTGTGTATATGTAAGAAAAGGTACAGACTGCTGGGCCGTTGGGTTTTCTTCGGCTTTTTCACCGCTCGTCACGGCAAATCAGAGAAATTAGCGGCATCTGGTCCCCGGGCCGATTTCTGTTTCTTTGCTATACACGCAGCAGAGTGTCGGCATTTTCGAGAAAATCTTAACGTCAAAGAGACAGAGAAATAGCAGAGACGGAATGAGAATACGAGCGCGCGAGCGAGAAGCCAAAAACTCGTAAGTTTTTGAGTGTATTTGTGGGCGGAGATACCGAGCAACGAGTCTGTCGAAATAATAAGTTTTTCCCAAAAATTCGTGGCACCCCGTTGTTATTATACTCTATATGAGGTTATGCCTGCGTACCCCTCACTATTCAGAGGGGAACGGACCTGTGCCAGATTGAAATGTCACTATATACAACGCCGAGCCAAGTTTACAAATATTTGTCGGCTTTCACGTCCTGGAAATCACTATAATAAGAGGGTGTTGCCCGATAAATATCTATACGTATATATTTCCACGTGTATCTCCTACGATTCAGCTTATTTTTCGATTAGAAAATTGACATCTTTATGCGCCTATATAATTTCGGTTCCCTAAGATCGAGAACGAGCCGACCGCGGTGCACGGAGAAAAATGGGGCCTCAAATTCTAAGAGCCAATGCTAGAAAATCTAGCAGTTTGCTGCCAGTTCGGCTAGATTTAGAGTTCTTGTTAAGGAAGGGTAAAAATAATTCTTGCACCGTATAGTAAAAATGGTGCATGCATTCGCAACTAAGAAAATATAATGCCTGCATATTACATTTGAAACTATTCTCTTTACTATTACACGCTATATTTTCAGATTGATTACTATACGCATAGCATAAATCTTCAGCGGATAAATAGATTCCACTATACGCATAACACGAATCTCCATAGTATAGCAAAAAATATCACGAAGTTATTAGCAAAATGTGACTCTTTATGCTGTACTTTTTGTAGAATACTGGATAGTAATTGTTCCAATCCCATGGGCAAAATATTTTTTGAATTCTACCAAAAATTGCAATATGGCGAATGAAATGTATTATTTGTATCAGTTTACGTGCTATATCGTGGGTTATAATTTAAATTCCTTCATTGTTGCTATACTATAATTATAATTTTTTCTCGTCCAGTCAATACTTTTCAATATTTTTTGATATTTTTTTTTAGAAGTATAGTGTTAATTTTTAGAAGCGCAGGATTAATTCCTAAATCCAAAGCCCCAGTTTTCTCCATGTAGCCGAACTGGCAGCAAACTACTATATATTTCTAGCACTGGCTCTTATAATTTGAGGCCCCATTTTTCTCCGTGTGGGACTTTAAGTTTTCTGAGCCCAACTCACTATTTCTCCATCGTTTTTCTATAATTACGAGATTTCGAGGCTCCGATTGAGAAAAATTTAATCAAATGATCGAACCGTTTTTTTTTTCTTCTTATTATTAATACGTTTTCGATTAACCCGAAAACGTTAAAAACGACTGGCATATTTTTAGAGAAACGTGCTTCTCACACGTTGTTGGACCAAATCACGTTACATTTTTAACCCTTCGAGTGCATCCTGGCCCGTTTTTTCGTCAAAAAATAAATTTGGGACCACGAAATATGAAAAATTTACTATAAAAAACGTCTTTACAGAAAAAAAAACAAATTTACCGAAATACAAAACGATTTTAAAATCGCCTTGGGTCAGATTGACCCAGTCTGCGCTTTTATGAGCTGTGTACTCGAAGGCTTGATTTCCAGCCCCATAAAAATCGTTGCAACTCTTAAGAGACGATTTTTCGAAAGGCATGAAAAAAATAAAACGTTTCTAAAAAGCTGGAAGCAAGAATCGTGAGCGCGTGCGAGCCCAGCGATCCGCTCGAAACTGCACGCGTGTAATAAAAGCTGCGTGGTATCGAAAGGAGTAAATCTTTTTCCGAGGTGAACAAAACAAGAGGGACAGCAGCGGAGGATTGAGGGATGGGCTAAACAATTGTCTGGCCTCATGTCCGTCCGCTGGCCAAGAATGACCCGCTAAATCATTGAGAATTGCGCGTGCATCCGAGTGAGAAATGAGACGGTTTTGGCCATGGACCTCGCTCGACCGCCCAATCATACTCGTGCAGCAAAACGTCCCCGGCCTATACGTATATCGACCTTAGCGTGTATATCTGTATCTTTCATGGCGTAATTGTTTTATAGCCATCGTAAACTTGGGACTTTTCTGTCTGCGCTCTCTTTCGCTCTTGAAAGCAAACGAGGACGTCGACATTTTTCAAAAAACGGTTCGACCGGACGGAAAGTTCGACCTGTTGCTTTTTACAAACACCAGCCAATACCTCGACCCCCGAACGCGAAGTCGATTTCGACTCGGGTCTAGGGACGAGTTTAAAGACTTTTTATCGCTCTCTCTTCCGTTCCATTTATCCGGATTTTTCCTCCAGTTTATCGAAATTATGATAAACTTCGATTTTTCCTCATTCCAAATTCAACGTTTCATGGGAATTTTTTTAATAAATCGGCCATCGCGTTAACTTTGATATAAAAAAAAAAAAAATGGATACGCAATTGGGTCGATTTTCCCGTTTGCAAAAATCGCATTCGGCCTAAAAAATTTGAGTGAGTATAAAAATGGAAAAAAATGGTCGTTTTTGTTTTTAATTTCGAGTTTCCTTCGTCCTGATTCTTCAAAATTCAATATGCTTTCTTAATTTTCTTGATTTTTACAATGGGCTTTTTCCTTTCATTGTGAGAGCATGAGAAAGAGAGAGAAAGAGTAACAGGGAAAGAACACGAGAGCTGGAAACGGGAGCGACCCGAGCTAGAGAGAGGGAGAGGGAGGAAAACTTTAGCTTCGATTCCCCACGGGGGTTTCTCCGTAAAATGCGTAACACTGCCACTTAGTACTCTCCGGCATGGGGCATTGTTTGCCAAATAGTGTCAGGTTGCCCGTTACAAAACGCAACCAGGGCCCCGAGGAGGTTTCACCAAAGAATTTCCAAACGAAAAGAGAGAGCGAGAGAGAGAATCGAAGAAGCACAAGAAAAAAAAATCCATTTTTTCTTTCACGACGTAGCGAGAGGTTTTGAGAAAACTTCACGAGCTGCGATGCAAAAAAAAGAGGAAAAAAAAACAACACTGGCACGTACGAGGCTGTAGAAAAATAAACTCGGAGCCAGATCATTCGACGACGTTAATTTTTTACCAAGAATCGTCGAGACTCGATGTTGCGAATGAAACGTCAAAAAAAACGGCGGGGAAAACGTGCTCCAAAATTATTGACGTTTTCGGCCAAAACTTGAAAATCGTCGCATGTAATTCTTGAAACGGTTCAGCCTCGAATTGCACGCGTTCGGACTAAAGGAAGCTGAAAAATTTGGTAAATCCTTTCGAGGACCAAAAGGAGGGAGAATTTTTCTCGAAATGTTTGCGTCTCCATTGTCGCGCGTGACCTCTGACTCTGTTGAACTAACAGCGAGAAATGACACGCCATATTTTAAGAGACGAGACGCGCGGGGAAAGGAGGAGGCTGCAATATACTTTTCTTCGACTATTTATAAATGTTTGGCGTGAAAGAAGAGCATCTCTGCGTCGCGTGGTGCGTTTATGGGACTTGCGAGACTCGCGCACGGCGGAAAATCGGGGCCTTAACGACTCCGAGAGAACGAAGGGAATGCGAGGATCGGGGCCTCGCGCGCCGACCATAAAATAATAAAGGCATTAAATAGGTGGCGGTACGAGGTCCGTCAACAAGTCATAACCGATGTATATATGTATAGGGACATGCGTTCGAGTCAACGAGCGCCGTATCCTCGAGTCAATGCTGTATTTCTTTATAAAACCATTTCTGAGAGTAAGAACGCCCGATCCTGTAAGACCGATGATGTATACACACAGTCGTGCGACGTTCTTCCGGTGCAATAATCTTCTTGAGCAGCACAATGAGCCCACGAATATGAACAAACTGAACAGGACACATTACGAAAAGTCTGATTTACGGCAATGGAGAGCGAAACATCGACTCTTTACTTCATTCCAGTCCACCTCGGACTGTACAGTCTTGTCTAAAACGCAGCACACGGAGAAAACGGATTCGTTTTTTTTAGTAAAAAATACAATGTTTTGGGAAAATTTCCTATACGAAGGTTAAGAAGCAAAAAAATCGTAGCACCAATTGCAAAACAGCATAGTATTTTTTAACACTTACAATTTTTCTTAGCACGAATTATAAACAGTTCTATATGAATAAGAAACAGTAATGCGCGCAATAATGAATTTCAGGTTTGGTTTCATGAACAATTTACTATGTCAGATAAGAATTCAGTTATGAGTGAGAATATCTCAAATTTTAAACGTCGACATAGTAAAATTCTATTATCCCAATATGAATATATATCGAACATGTGTGAAATTTTATCACACGTATTGTTTTGTTTACTATGACCATTGCGATTTTCTTTAATTGCTATGCTAAATTGTGAAATTGGTTTTAATCTGATGATTACGTTCTACTATGCTGTTTAGAACGATTTGTCGCACTGCCATTCGAGATCTTGCTGTAATTTCCGAACTGTCCTCAAAATACTATAATTTTCAACAATAAGTAACTGGATTCCTAGTATATTCCTTAATAATTTTCGACTTTGTTTTCTCCGTGCACCTCTCGTGCAAAGGTCACTTTATCATTTAGAAAGATGCTGGAATGTTTCTAACAATCTTGAGTTATTTTTCTTGACTTCGAACGCACCCCACGCTTCTCTTGATTATAAAATCGACAATATGCCGTTAAACAGACTTTCTCGTACACGATTTTCTTCCTTTTTTCATAAGGAAGAGAAAATCGTCTGGAAAATCTAATTTTATGCACGTTTAGTTTATGAAAAACTCTTTCGAAGGCGAAAATCTTTGTGGATCATTAATTAGCGAAGGAATTTAATTTTTCGTTCAATGAAATGGTCGGCGAATCGGTGAATGTGTTTGGAAAATAAATTGAATGAATTTTGGCTGAATTTAGGGAAATACTTGACACTTTCTTGACATGACTGTAGAGCCACGAAAATTTGGTAACTATATACGGTTATGAGATTTAGCGAGGACACCAGCACCCGCTGCGGCACGCGAGGACGAGCAAACGGCATTTTCTCAAGGGATAACATTTTCTTACGGATTTGTGTCTCGAGAGGCGAGCGTTTCCGCAGTCGTAAAACTAGTCAAGGTCCTCAGGCTCGACTTCTATATGACAAAATATAATATACAAGCTCGTTACTCGACTCATTATGCCCTTCGACATTATCTCCTTGTACATAATGTACACACTTATTATTATTGCGTGAAAAGAGCCAATGCGACCTCGTATTCTCATCCCTGACGTTGTGGCAATATTTCCGCCACGCGCGTATATTATAAAAATAAAGTTACTCATCCAAATGAAATTAATATTCATCGTTTTCCAACAAATCTCGAACCTTTTCTCTCCGGCTCGAGCTCCAAGTTCGGCCGGAAGGAAAACGTCACATTTTTCTTTATCGCGATTTACTTCCGTGCAGCAAATTCGCTTTTTATCCATTCGCCGATAAGTTTGCTCGAGAAAGTTGCGATTTTTTGAAACTAGAAAAAAAAACAGTGAGATCGCGTTGATTCCACGATGGCTCGGAGGGTTAATTATATTTTTCCGGGAGTCGATCCGCAAATTTACACATTTTTGTCTGATTGGTGATCAATTATGGCAAAAAGCGGAAAATCATGATTTCAGCTACACGGAGAAAACGAAGTCGAAAATTATTAAGAAATATAAGAGAAATCCAGTTACTTATTGTTGGAAATTATAGTATTTTGAGGACAGTTCAGAAATTACAGCAATATCTCGAATGGCAGTGCGACAAATCGTTCTAAACAGCATAGTAAAACGTGATCATCAGATTAAAACCGATTTTACAATTTAGCGTAGCAATTAAAGAAAATCGCAATGGTCATGGTAAACAAAACAATACGTGTGATAAAATTTCACTCATGTTTGATATATATTCATATTGGGATGATAGAATTTTACTATGTCGACGTTTAAAATTTGAGATTTTCTCACTCATAACTGAATTCTTGTCTGACAAAGTAAATTGTTCATGAAAACAAACCTGAAATTCATTATCGCGCGCATTACTGTTTCTTATTCATATAGAACTGTTTATAATTCATGCTAAGAAAAATTGTAAGTGTTAAAAAATACTATGCTGTTTTGCAATTGTTGCTACGATTCTTTTGCTTCTTAAACTTCATATTGGACATTTTCCCAAAACATTTTATTTCTTACTAAACAAAATGAATCCGTTTTCTCCGTGTAGCTCGTGATCACTTTATTGAATCCGAATTACACTATTTAGTCTGTGAACATATTCTTTAAATGCAAAAATAGGTTTACGTAACAAAAAACGCTTTTTCTGGCAGGACGAAGTCGTAAAATCATATTTTTCGAAAGTCTGGACCCAAAACTTTTTTTTTTCGAAAAGGCGCTGAAAAATTGTCAAATCCGTTTGTGTTGAGTTTTACTGGTCGAAAAAAGGAAATCCTTTGCGCAATAAAGGAGTAAACTTTCGCGTGGGTTTCCTTGAACTATAGAAACCTGAATCCTTCGAACTGTTTTTTCTTGCCCGCAACGACCAGAAATTCTTTCCAACGGTTCAAGATTTTTGTGGCAACGAAAGAACAATCGATTGTCACTGGGTCATCCACAGGCTTGGGTAAAATTGTGGAGGAGCCAAAAGAGAAAAACTCTACTGGTATTTACGACCACTTTTTGCTTTATTTTTGGGGCGAATCTCATTTTATTAACTCGTAAACTTCTCTCGAGATGTGCGAGGCTGAGATTTTTGTTTGGAAATGCGGCTGTCGATGTTTTTTCTCCGCACTCGAAAAATCCAGCAATAATAACAAAAGCAACGAGAACGAATTTGGCTCAAGCAACGAGTGAAATCATTTCCTTGCATGCAGTTTCGATTTGTATTTTTCCTGTTTAGCATTGCAAAATTCTTCCAAGTTTGCGAGACTCGATTTTTCCTGGACTCTGTGCTGATGAGTTGAAATAACGAGGCTACGGGTTGGGAGGGGGCGAAGGAAACGGGTGTGAAATAAAGGGCAACATTCGCTTTGAGCGCGTGGACATCGATGCGCCCTGAGATCCGCAGGAGGTCTTGTTCGTTTTCATTGTTTCCCAGAGACAGAGAATGTTTCGAGAGGTTTATACAAACCCCCGGGGAAGGGAGAATCTTGAGAATATCGAAAGGGGAAAAAAGTGATGAGGACAATCACGAGTTGGTCGATAATACAGAGAGAAAACGGTAAGCATGAAAGCTGGAGGTGCTGGGACGAGCAATTCCTGGTGTGGAACCGCAAACTCGATTCGCCAAGCACTCGTACCACGCCTCGCTCGTGCCAGGGACAATGCCGTGGCATATTGTGAAAATATTGATTAACAATGTAGAGACAATGCAACCTCCCGAGTCTTTTACTCTCGCAACGTCCGTTGTCATCGTGACGAGCACTCCAAAATGAGGATTCTCAAGTGAGCTGCACTCTTATTTTCATCTTTTTATTCCCTCTTTCTTTTTGTACTTTCCCCTGCCCTCGGCAAACTCCACCATCTTGCAGCCAACAGAAGGCAGTCAATATCACAAAATCACTTTATTCACGATTCTCGAGTAACTTGGAATGAAAATTCTTGAAACCAAAACCAACAATTTTCTCCGATAAAGAAAAATGTCCCGAAGTTAAGAATTCAAGATATTTAATTTCCAATTTTTCGCATCTAAACGCGTGTTGATTGAAGTGCGTTTTGGGTTTTTATTTTAAAAAATTCGGCTTGCAGAAAAAATCTTAAGAAAATTAAGAATTGAGAAAATTGAAAATTGCAAAATAAAATTTGGCGAACGGAATAAAATTGATTACTGCAGCAATATTTCAAACGAATTACAATTTTTTGTGTCCGCGATACGAATTTGAGGGAATCGCGTGTATAGTTATTTGGGGGAAACGCTTTTGGAGAAGCAAATGAAAAAAAAAAACCCGGTGTCGTTTCCTTTTACGACATATGTCATCTCGCACGTAACGAGTATACGTTACCGATAAGTTGGTGTCGCGTGTCAGAGATACGTAGCACGCTACAACAGCAGGAGCTGAAATGCACCCCTCGTCGTTATAGTCCGAGAAAAAAAGCGAGACTGCCGGAACTTGGACGCGGTTCGGTTGCAATTAGTCCGACTAAATGTCTCGACACTTTACATAATCGTTTGACTATCGCACTTGAGTCCTCAATGTGTGCACCGCCGTTGGCAACTTTTAAAACACTCACAATTCTCTCGATAAAACAAAAATCGTTTTTTTTTTTTAATGAAATTTTTAACAAGTAAAAATATAATAATTTTTTTCATTTGAATTTCTTCAATTTTGATCTTAACCCTTCGTGGTCACTCTGGGTAGAATCCACCCAGGGACCAACTTGTGACGTAAATATCTCCTAGTTCCCGGTAATTAATGGGGTTGTAATCGTCATTTAACGACAGTTTGTAGTGTCCATTGCGCCTTGGTGGCGATAAGTATTACCGCCGCTAACGCTAAATCTCTAACATCCACTCTGAAATCGACCCACTTCCAATAACGGAATTGATATGTTTTTTCAAACGCGCGCTATTCTACTATTTTTTTCCCAAAAGAACTAGATCTGATGAATATCAGGTCCAAATTTTAGGCAAAAATATTGAAAATCCACAAAGTGACGATTATTTTAGTGAAAAAACTTTTTTTTCCCGTTTTTTTTCTTCATTTTGCATTTTAAAAAATATGTTAGCCTTGGATTTCTTTCGGGAAAGTTTTCCGTATCTAAACTGGAATGTTCAAGGGTTGTTGAGTAATTTTTTGAGAATTTTCGGGCCGATAGATTGGTCACAATATGGGTTCGAAAATGGACTGGGTAGAATCGACCCAGTGTGACCACCGAGATCGGTGGCGGAAGTGTGACACGAAGGGTTAATTAAAACACGAATCAATAAAAAAATTAAATATTTTCTTACTGAATTGATTAATCAGTTGAGTTCGAATCGTGTTCCTCGCTTTACAGGCTGACGTTTATAGGAAGGATGATAAAAAAAAAATCGAATAAAATGCCGTCGTCGGGGATCAAGATCCTCGGTGCATTTTGATGCGCAGCTAACGACACAGAAAAATTGAAAATTTATATTCGTATGAAAACATAAATAATGCATATGAATATGACGATACGTGGGTCTTGCCAGGATCGGGGTGAGGGAGTTTAAAACAACAAAAAAGCTGACCCTAACGATGGAGCCATCTGGTGCATACGCGACAGCTACGTCGGGGGCCATATTTGACTGTATAGAAGTTAATCGAGTGATCGAAAAGCATCGGACCTTTTTGACTTGTCGCTCTTTCACTCGCGCTCTTCTTTTGTGTCTTTGCGCCGCGTTTTCGATCGGAACGATAAGAGGGTGGCTCTGTATGGTGAATTCGTGCTAGACAAACGTTTACCATCGTTTGGGATAAGTTTATGGAGTTCCAGTGGTGCGGCAGGTGCAACGCGATTACCAAACACTTTACTCCGGAGTTGGCGGTACGTGGAACTCTGATACGATCGCAATAATTCATCGATTTTCCGCTTTCGGTTTTTCTATCTTTACTAATATCGCCTCGTAATTGACGCCAATGCGCCACTCCCAATATTTAACAAAACCGTTGCATTATTCAATTGCAAGAAGTGCAAGACGCTGGCTTCACGATGGAAACGTCAATCGTCGTATAAAGTCATTCGTGCTCCTCACAAAACAGTTAAAATTAACGATTCCAATGCCCATTTTCAATCATTGCATTTCGGTAAATATGTATTTTTTGTTTCATTTTCGTAGAGACGTTTTTTGCAGTATTTTTGTTTTGTCTTTTCTGATGAAAACGAAAAGTTTCCGCAGAAACTGCAGCGGAGTATTTTTTGGAGTTTCCAAACGACACCGACGTCATTGGTGTCTCGAAAAATCTTAATTGGAACGTATAAAGCGAGCGAGGATTTTCGTTACTGCAGTAGATTCACGAAGAAAACAAAGTCGAAAATTATTAAGGAATATACTAGGAATCCAGTTACTTATTGTTGAAAATTATAGTATTTTGAGGACAGTTCAGAAATTACAGCAATATCTCGAATGGCAGTACGACAAATCGTTTTAAACAGCATAGTAAAACGTGATCGTCACATTAAAACCGATTTTACAATTTAGCATAGCAATTAAAGAAAATCGCAATGGTCATGGTAAACAAAACAATACGTGTGATAAAATTTCACACATGTTCGATATTTATTCATATTGGGATTATAGAATTTTACTGTGTCGACGTTTAAAATTTGAGATATTCTCACTCATAACTGAATTCTTATCTGACATAGTAAATTGTTCATGAAAACAAGCCTGAAATTCATTATCGCGCGCATTACTGTTTCTTATTCATATAGAGCTGTTTATAATTCATGCTAAGAAAAATTGTGAGTGTTAAAAAATACTATGCTGTTTTGCAATTGGTGCTACGATTCTTTTGCTTCTTAACCTTCGTATAGGAAATTTTCCCAAAACATTTAATTTCTTACTAAACAAAATGAATCCGTTTTCTCCGTGTTGGCAAATAAGATGAAAATTGATCGAGTTGCAGGTTTTGGAGGTGACTGCGTCGTTATATGTAAAATGTATATGTACGTATCGTTGAGAATCGCTTAAATTGCGGAAATTTTATTGCGGGCGAGTCGGGAATAAGCGTTTGTTCACTCGTATGCTTTGCGCTCGCCAAGTGCAGCAGCGTGTTGGCTCGTGCATCGATGCATCGTCGTCACGTTTTCCTCCTGTCCTTTCTTTCTCTCTCGTGCCAGTATTTGTTAGTGTGTAGGTACGTTCTGGCTCTTGTAAAAGCAAATATACTGAATGAGTGGAAGGAGAAAAAAGGGGAGCAGGAAGAGCGGGATGAGAACGAGGACAACGCCGAACGCCTCCAGCATCAAGCTTTCGTCAGCAAATTCGAGTTTCTCGGCATGTACACGTAACCGATGTAAAGTCCATCGAGTTTCAGAGTATCCACACCTACACATTCTCAATAGAGAAACGAAAAGCGAGAGGAACGAGTTCGCATCTCTCGCGGTCCCAAGAGAGTTGCAGGGCCGCGGGATATTTCAAGTACCGAACGAATTTAAAGGCGCGAGCGCATCGGCTTATTGCCGGTCACGAAGCAGACTACGCGTCTATCGCTTCGATCTCGTATTTCCCCATCGTTTCACCCTTCCCGCTGAAAATATTTCAATGTGAATAGAGCCTTTTGTCACGCGTACGTTACTCTTCACAAGTTTGGTACAAGCATCGACAAATAAAGAAACAAAAATTATCGCATCCCAAACCTTTTGGACCTCCTAGCTGTTTTGGCAACCATTCGCATCCGTAATCAGAAAACCACGAGAGCCTAAACGTGGCAGAATCGGCAAATTCAACGTAAACATGCTCCTCGATTTTCCCTTCAGATATCCCGTAAAAATTGTCATTTATTTACGACCACACGGAGAAAAATGGGGCCTCAAATTATAAGAGCCAGTGCTAGAATTCTAGTAGTTTGCTGCCAGTTCGGCTACATTCGGAAAACTGGGGCTTTGGATTTAGGAATTAATACTGCGCTTCTAAAAATTAACACTATACTTCTAAAAAAAAATATCAAACAATATTGAAAAGTATTGAATGGACGATAAAAATTAGAATTATAGTATAGCAATAATGAAGGAATTTAAATTATAACCCACGATATAGCACGTAAACTGATACAAATAATACATTCCATTCGCCATGTTGCGATTTTTAGTAGAATTCAAAAAATATTTTGCCCATGGGATTGGAACAATTACTATCCAGTATTCTACAACAAGTACAGTATAAAGAGTCACATTTTACTAATAACTTCGTGATTTTTTTTGCTATCCTATGGAGATTCGTGTTATGCGTATAGTGGAATCTATTTATCCGCTGAAGATTTATGCTATGCGTATAGTAATCAATCTGAAAATACAGCGTGTAATAGTAAAGAGAATAGTTTCAAATGTAATATGCAGGCATTATATTTTCTTAGTTGCGAATGCATGCACCATTTTTACTATACGGTGTAAGAATTATTTTTACCCTTCCTTAACAAGAACTCTAAATCTAGCCGAGGCCCCATTTTTCTCCGTGTGGACGTAGGAATCGAATGAATTGAAGTGACTCGTTGAAAAACTTTTATCACGCGATAAGGTCAAATATTTCGATGCATCGTGTTACGCGTTACGAAAGGGCTTGGAGGAACGAGCCGTGAATCACACAAAGTATTCTTGGTCGCGTTTGAAAAAATAAATCTGGCTTCCCTGGGATTATCGATCGTTACGTCACCGAAAGCCATTTGAAAGGAATCATTCTGGTGCTAGTGAACTGGCACAGTGCGAATACTGCGAATAGGTAAAAAACGAGAAATGAGGAGAAAAGAAACCCGGAGCCAAGGGGTCTGGGGTTCTCGATGGTGTCCAAAACGGGAAGAAAAAGAAAAAATGATGTGGAGAGAAAAAAACGTAGAGTGTGCGAGTATCAGTCGCGAGAGCTTGTTCGCGAAAGGGCCTCGTGTTTCATTAGCGATTCTCTCGAATCAACGAGTCACGAGGGACAACGGTTCAACCTACTCTCCGCCCCGATGTCGAAAACAAAACGCCTCCGAATCGGCGTGTTACAGAGCCGCGTATCGCATGAAATACTGGCTTCCCCGAGCTATTCTTCGCTTCAACAAACCTGTATATGCTTGCCAACATTTGCGGTAAAGCATTGAGTACGCGTACAGCGATCCCAAGAGTAGCTCCTCCGGGATAACTCGTGCTGGGCCCACCGGTTACACTCGCTCGAGCGTAATCGCTGATCCCGTTGTTTGTGGTCACTCTTGAAAATACATCGACAATGAATTAGCGCCCTGGTCTCTTTTCTCTGCCCTCCAAGTTCAAAACTACACACTATACGCCAATTCGCATGGATATTGCAGTCTCATTTCTGCACCCTCTCTATATTGATATGTTTTTTTTTTTATTCATTGTTATTACGAAAGTTATTATTATTATTTTTCGGGTTTTAATCCCTGCTTGGGAACCAACGAACGTCGTTCCCACCAGCACCCACCCTCTCGTTACTCCGCCAATAACGTCGATTATGGATAAACTTCCGTTTAGCCCATACCTCCGATCGATCTGAATTTTGGTACACATATGGATTTTGTGTCGCTGATTAAGAATATCATACTCAAAATACCCGCAAATAATATTTTCAAGGTCAAATTGCTAAAAAATGCATTTTTTAATGGTTTTTCGCGTTTATTGCAACAAGCATAGTTGTTAGAGAAAAATGTTTCAAACAAAAGTTGTAGACGATGAAAAGACAAAAATATATTGCTGAATAATATATTGCTGATATGCAATAATGAGATTTAATTATGTACGTTTGACATTTTTCGACGGACGGAATCGCCGAAAACTTCAAAATCTTCAAAAGTGCAATCGCCGAGAAGTATTCGCAAAAAACTGCAACCTCATGCATTGCTCGTGAACTTTGTACAAAACTTTGATTGCGACGATCCAAAAATATTATCCAATCAACTGCCGCGATTGTGACAATGTACGAATCACTGGAATGCAAATTTGTTTGCATCTCCGCTTTATGCGAGAAGCATCGACAAATTTAGTCGCAATTTTGTTTTGATTGAGAGCAAAAAAAAGGGGAAAAATACTTGATATGGTGTGGTGCAGAAACGTTCACGGCTCCGAAGTCGATCAAGTTATCTTATCGATGCGACAAGCTCTCACTGGATCTTCGTGAGTCTTTATCGTTTACGATTCGTGCATAATCACGTGTACCGCTAAAATCCGTAAAACCGAATAACTAGACTCGAGATTGCGAAGCCTCGCACGACAAATCGCGAAAAAATTCAAACGGAAATTAAAAAAAAAAGTTTATTGCGATGAGTTCCAGTGACTTGTGGATACGAGATATCGTCTCGTATTACGGATACATATTGTTGGGACTGGCGATTATCAGTTGGTTGCTTTCTCGTCAGTGGCGCAAATTTACGAAAAACACTTATCGCTCTCATCTGCTCGGGTTTGAGGCGGAATGCGCCGACCTCGCTGCACCATGGAAAAAAAAATTGTTCGCAAAATTGAAGGATTTGAAATCGAACGATGAGATTTTGCGGTCGATCGGGCGCATAAGGATTCTCGAAATTGGAGTAAAAACAGGTGCAATTTAATTTCGCAAGTGACGCGATTTATTAATTAATTGAATTTGTAATTTTGTTTTTTTTTCTTTTGTGAAAAGTGGCAAATGAATTATAATTTTTGTTATTATTCGATAATAACAATTTGAGAAATTCGATTTTACGAATACACAGGCGAAAACATTCCATTTTACCCTGACGGTGCATGTTTCATTGGAATCGATTGGAACACGAAACTGTCCGATTACTTGACCAACAGTGAACGATCGTGGCAATTTTCTCACGTTTACTTGGAACGCCTGATCGTAGGCGATGGCAATTCCTTGAAATTAATACCAAGTGATTGCGTGGACGTCGTTGTCACTACAAGATCTTTGTGCTCGGAGCAGTCGCCTGAAAAAACTCTCTGCGAAATTCGACGCATTTTGGCTCCGGTATGCAAATTCATTTCAATCTCCAGCACGGAATTCAATTTCATTCCGCATCAAATTTTCTCAAACATTTCAAGTCAATTCGATGGATTTAAAAAAAAGTCACAAAAACTGATAAAAATCGATGGTTTTTCAAAAAATCTCTAATTTCCGATTGTATTCGTGAATTAATTTTATCCCGCGACAAATTTTCTCGAACATTTCAAGTCAATTGAATGCATTTAAAAAAAAATCACAAAAACTGATGAAAATCGATAGTTTTTCAAAAAATCTCTAATTTTCGATTGTATTCGTGAATTAATTTTATCCTGCAACAAATTTTCTTGAATATTTCAAGTCAATTCAATGCTTTAAAAAAAAAATCACAAAAACCGATGAAAATCGATGGTTTTTCAAAAAATCTCTAATTTTCGATTATATTCGTGAATTAATTTTATCCCGCGACAAGTTTTCTCGAATATTTCAAGTCAATTCAATGGATTTAAAAAAAAATCACAAAAACTGATGAAAATCGATGGTTTTTCAAAAAATCTCTAATTTTCGATTGTATTCGTGAATTAATTTTATCCTGCAACAAATTTTCTTGAATATTTCAAGTCAATTCAATGCTTTTAAAAAAAATCACAAAAACTGATGAAAATCGATGGTTTTTCAAAAAATCTCTAATTTCCGATTCTATTCGTGAATTAATTTTATCCCGCGACAAATTTTTTCGAACATTTCAAGTCAATTGAATGCATTTTTAAAAAAATCACAAAAACTGATGAAAATCGATGGTTTTTCAAAAAATCTCGAATTTTCGATTGTATTCGTGAATTAATTTTATCCCGCGACAAATTTTCTCGAACATTTAAAGTCAATTGAATGCATTTAAAAAAAAATCACAAAAACTGATGAAAATCGATGGTTTTTGAAAAAATCTCTAATTTTCGATTGTATTTGTGAATTAATTTTATGCCGCGGCAAATATTCTCGAAAATTTGAACCCAAATAAAAAAAAAATCTTTTTAACTTTCATAAAAAAAAAAAAGATCGACATGACGATCGAAAAAATGGAAATAACAATTTTTTGGTCCTGCAGGGTGGAAAATATATGTTCTTGGAGCACGTGCCCGAGCCAGCCGGAGGTTTAACTCTCCACCTGCAAAAATGTTTGACAAGGAGCAGAATTTGGCCCTCGCTGTTCGGGAACTGCCACCTGGACCACGATCCCATAGAAAAAATAAAAAAAGCAGGATTCAAGGATCTCGTTTGGGAATCTTTGACTCTCGAGGGTTACGTGTCTCAGCCAAATCATTTATTTCTCACTCGTCACCACGTGATAGGCACAGCCACCGGGTGAAGTCATTTTTAGTTTTTTACGAAGCATTTTTACAAGACATACAAATCGGCTTTGTTTTTGGCAATCGAGTCGACGTTGAAACTTAAAAAATCTAACATGCTGAATATTAATTTGCGTAGAATCATTTCTTTTTGATTTTTGACTAAATCGACAAGCGAATTAAAAAGTTTATATATTATTTTTGTATATACATGAGTAACCAGCTCGCAAATGGATTTTTGGAAGATCGCAATTTCTCAGCTGGATTCATTTCCCCTCGTTATTTCCTCTAGTTCATACAACATTTATAAAAACTATTTTTTCCCCCGACATTCAATATTTATGTACATAATTAAATTATATGTAAGAGTGTGCGCTCTCGTCCTCCAAAATCTCCACAAACCAGAACTAAATTCTCTTGCAAGATCGAGAGGGTTTTGGCAATGGGAAAAATTGAACTCACGGTTGAGAAGAATCTTTATATTTTACAGGTGTGAAAATTATTGGCTCACGATGGCAACGATTTTCTGTTTGCATCGTATTCTCAAAAATTATTTACAGTTATTGGTCACGAATTATTCAGTAAAAATGTTTTTGGGGGTCCAAGGAATCCAATTTGCAGCCTTTTATTTCTTCACAATGAAGAATTAAGAGACTCCAAAATCTGCACCAATTTCATGCTCATTTTCAACTATTTCTTCACGATGTTGAAGTTCGCAACGTTGGAATGCAACGAAATTCGGTTTTTTCTTGAGCAGAGCTCGCGATTCTTATCGAATATTTAATCAGGTCAATGAAATGATAATTTTTTAGGATTCAAATAAAAAATCGATACGAAAATGGCCATTTTTAGTTTTTAATTGAACAAAAAATGAAGAGAAATTGTATTTTCGATGCATTCCAACGTTGCAAACTTCAGCATCATATTTCTTCGTCTATATTTACGGGAACCATGAAGATTCGATGACGACGATTCGGAGAGGGTTTATGTGCAGCGTGCAACGTTGTGCAGTTCGATTTCTTAGGGCGGTTATGAGTCGGTATCGTTTTCGGAATCGCTTGTCAATTTTGTTTGAAAAGTGAAATTCGCTTTTCTCGCATTGATCGAATTAGCATTATTAATTTTTTTCACTGTTTTTCTGATTTTTTTGTTGGTCATGTTTTGTTTATCGTTCGATGCGAAAATGTTGTCGATGTTTTGGATCGGACGGTCTGGGAGATGGGGGAAAAACTGTTGCAAATAATCTGGAGGTTTTTCGCTCGAGATGTTTTTGTTTTTCGAGCGTTTGCTCGTTTTTTCTTTTATCGGGGAACTTTGCTCTCGGCTGGATGTGCCGGAAATTATTTGAGGCTCTTCGCTCTCGTCGCCGTCAGTTTCAAAGTCACTGGATTTTCCGAAGATTCTGGCTCTTCGCGTCTTTCTCCTCGCTGATTCCTTGGCTCGAGGTTTTTTCGTGTTTTTTATTCGGGGATAAGAGGCTGCTAGAGTTTTTCTTGAATTTCTTCGGTGCGACGATTGGTCGCCGGAGATAAATTCATTGTCAAAAATGGATTTTTTCTTATTTCGGTTCAAATGGTTTCGTTTCGTAATTATTTTTTCTAATTTATTGATCGAATTGTTTTTTGACAATATTTTCGCATTTTTTGTGCTTTTTTCATTAGAACCGACGATTTTTTCTTCCACCGAGAAGTTATCGAAATTAGAGTCCGAATCGAAACTGAGACGCGTGCAAAATCTGAGCGAAGAAGATTCGCCGGATTTTCCAGTGTCTCGAGATTTTTCCGGCTCGATAAATTCTCTTTTTCCCTCAACGAAATTCGATTTCACGCTGGACTTGGATTTTTTCGGACTCGATGCTATTAAATGTTCGGAGAAATCTGCAGATTTTTTGTTCTTGCGAATATCGAGGATTTTTGCACAGTCGCTCGATTCTCCTGAGGAATTCTTCGCATCGAATGCTCCGTTGAACCAACTCGAGGCTTTCTTTTTCCGCCTCGATCTCCGGAAAGTGTCGTTGCGACTGATTTTCGATCCGATCGATTCGCCGTTGGGGTTGGCGTCAGTGATTTTTCTCACATTTTTCGAAGGCTTGGCAGCCTCGTTGACAACTTTCGTATCAACTTTTCTCGGACGTTTTCGCGACTGGAATTTCTGAGAGAATGGAACATCGTCAACTTCTTCGTCCGAGGACTTGGCGATTGTGGAATTGAGTTTTTTAACTTTTTCGTCGTTCTCTTGTCGCTCGCCCTTCGCAGTCTCTCGGCTCGTTAAGTTTCCAGAATTTTCGCTCTTCTCCGTCGTTTTTAGCGGTGTCGGGGCGTTTTTCTGTGTGAGTTTGAGGAAAAAATCGTCATCGCCTTCGGCAGGTGTTGGTAAATTGAAACCAAACGAAAACCGATGTTTTTCAACGGGTTTCAGTTTTTTAATTTGCTCCGAGACGTCAGTTTTTCGAGGTCCCGTTGCGATGCGGCTGGTAAATTTTTCCTTCGGGTCTCTGGGACCCAGCGGAAGAGAATCCGCCAAATTCTCTGCTCCAGAGTCTGGTGATTTCGATTCGACAGCGTTTTTCGATTTGCGGACACATCGTTGCAGCTCCAGAGGCATTTTTTCCAACTTAACGACGAGCTTGCGAGATTTACAAGATTCGGAAAGCTCGGGCGAGGTTTTTGGAGAAGACTCAATGGGCGACGAGTTCGTAGTCTTTGTGAAAAAACTTGTCCCGGCATTCGGTGCGGCGGAGACTCGTTTATCGGAAAAGCTTGATTTTTCTTTTTCCAAATCTTTCATTTGTTTGGCGTTCTCCTGGTCGCTCGTCGCAGGGCTCGAATTTTTTCGGGACAACGAAACATCGCTGTCGTAGAATTGATCGCTGTCGACTTGAGGGCAAGAATAAATGATGATCGTGCTAGAATCGCTGTCGTTGGTCGCCGTGGTCAGAACTTCGATGGTCAGGTGATCGTTATCGGCTGAAGAACTGTCGAACCATCGGCCCGATGTTTCGCTCGATCGGTGTCCGTAACGAGCGAGCACATCGTCCGTTAACCTCGTAAGGCGTATCATCAAAATTTTGTTTCCCAGTATCTCCGTCGAATTCGAAACGATATCGCGTGCGGGACTGGACGAATTCTCAGTCTCTTTGTTGCAACTTTCGGAGGATTCTTGAGATTCGAGGCAGCGACTCGCGTCCCCATTTTTGTCGTCCATTTCCAAACACAAACTTCTTTTCATACGCGGTCTCGGTTCGATTTTGTCCTCGTTGTTATCGCTCGACGTTTTTTTCGGCGTTAGTCCCAGAGATTCGAAAAAATGTGTGTATCTCTCGTGACCTTCTTTCTCGTTGTTGTTGTTGTTGTTCGTGTCGTCCTGAGCGAGCTCGCGGCTTTTTTGCGAGGTGGTGCGTATGACAGTCTGCAGGAGTTCCGACATGGTTGCGGTCGGTGGAATCGACGATCTTTTCCTCTTTCTTCTCGCTCGCACCCGATTAGCAAGTTTTGTCGTAGGACTGACTGGCTCAAGAGCGGGATGCGTGGCCGAGCCTGTGGTGAGCGAATTGCTGGCGTTTTCGATCATGATCAAATCGCAAGGAGAGTTTCTGCCTGTATACAATTTCCTGCGATTGGTGGTTTTCATGGATTCGTTGGTCGTTTCGAGGGAAACTTGTTCGGACTGCAAAGCAGGAGGATCGCCAACAATTTCCACGGCTTTTGACGTGGAGCGTTTTCTTATTCTACGAACTTTGGAAAGCGCCGAACGCTGAGGCTTCTGTTTTTTCGATTTTTCTAGGAGATCGTCGAATTGCTGGAGCGCCGGGAGGACTTCGCTGAGCATGACGCTGCTGCCTGGAGTCGGCACGCAGTTCAGCTGCGGCTGCTGACCTGGAGGAGTTTTTGGGCTTTCGTTGCTCCGACAATTATCAGATTCGCCCAAGGACTTGTTAGTGGCGTTCGTCGTATTAGCATCTCCTCGGACTGGCGTCGCAGGCTTGGGACACAATTCTTCGTTGGACGCTTTAGCTCCTTCAACAATTTCCAAGGTTTTCGCTTTTTTCGTCACGTTCGCATTCGACAAAACATACGCCGCCGTGTCTACCGAACTGTATGGCGAGTTCTCGTCGAATTTTGGATCCTCTATCGACTTGCGCAACGCTGCCGACTCGTTCGACCTTGAATATTCACCCTCGCTCAACGAGGAACCAGTGTCCGAATGGTCCTCGTTGCCCGTCAACTGATACGGTGGATTTCCCGTGTCTACCCAATATTGAATCAGCGCCGGAAGTTTACGAATCGGAGCCCTACACTTGGAGTAATATTCTTTCTCCTCTCCGTTCTCCTCCTCGTCATCCTCATTCTCCCCTTCCCCTTCCTCCTCGTTCTCGTTCCCCTCGTTCCCCACTGCCTGCATTGTCAACATGTCCAGTTCTACGTCATTGGATACCTGCACGGGTCAGACAATTCAATGGCGACTCAAAAAATCTCGAAAATTCATGATGCTGAAGTTTGCAACGTTGGAGCGCATCGAAAAATATTGAATTTCATTAAAAATTCGTTCAATTTTCAATGTCATCCAAATTTTTCAGCCGATATGTTTTTCGAATGGCAAAAATTCATCATTTCATCATCGTAATTACATTCTGCATTGGAATAATTATTTTTGTCAAAGATAAAAATGAATTTCGTTGCATTTCAACGATGCAAACTTCAGAGTCATGAAAATTCCATGCAAGAGTAAAGAAAAGAGTCGCCCCTCCGAAGTCTAAAATAAACGTTTCAGCTCAGTGGATTTTAGCCCTGATGGCTTTTGAAAATCCAGATTTTCCGCAACGATCAATCGTATTCTTGCCAAACAAGTTTTCGTTTTCATTCATACTCGCAATCCAAAAAGTGGCCAATATCGCGTTAAAAAAAAACGGCAAAATCGATGAAACATGATTTTTGGACCGTAATTAAAAAGTGTTTTGGAGTTAAAACCAAAATTGCGTTTGTTGGAGCGCAAGTTTCTACTTTATGCATTTTCCATGAATGTCGACAAATTAATTTAACACGAGAAGTTTTTCAGCACTTTTCTGATAGATTTTTCAGCGACTAAACGTTGATCGGAGCGAATTTGTTCTTCGCCGTTTTC
The DNA here is from genome assembly GCA_037043255.1 of Diadegma fenestrale. NCBI lineage: Eukaryota > Metazoa > Arthropoda > Insecta > Hymenoptera > Ichneumonidae > Diadegma > Diadegma fenestrale. The sequence continues at coordinate 15,829,993 of CM073310.1, read as the reverse complement.
CTCGGCATGAAAAAACCAAAAAATTCGTATGCTTATGAGTCTGGACGCCTCTCAGGACGATTTTACAAACAAGAAACCCGCAGGGTTGATATTTACACCGTTTTGGAGTTTAAAGGTAAAAAAAATGGTTTTGGAGGTCCAGGGTTAAGAAGGCGGGAGAAATATGGGAGAAAACGTGGGCAAGTGTGGGCTGATTGACAGGGGAAAAGTATTTGTTACCTCGTTAGCGTATTTGTCAAAAAATTGACTCCAATCTTTGCGGCGTCGTTGGACAACTTCCTTGGGGAGACTGAAAGCAATCTCAGGGTCTCGTTTGTCCCGCTGGGCAACCCTGCCTTGCGAAAATAAAGAACCCATGCTAGACTCGTTATGAAAAATAGAATCTTACAACATTTGCTTTGCTCGTATTGATTGCTTTGTTTTAAATAATTCAGCGGGTTAAATAACAGGACAGCATCCTGGAATAATCGAAAAATCAAGGGTATTACGTACATAACCTAAAAGCCCAACAAAAAAGTGTTTTTTTCGTACTTTACCTTTCGAGGCCTTGGATATATGATCGGGAGAGCACACTGTTCCGGCACTCGCTGCTCTCTCCGTTGCCCTCCATCCCACCCAACTGCACAAGCAACTTTTATAGCCAAAGAAATCTCGATTACATATTACCGAACTATAATAGAAAAAAAACCTTGACGTATATTGATACGATTCGCGCGATTCGTTGAGTTGCAAGCAGTTATTTACAAACACACGCAGCTCTGGGTTTTTGGCGTGGAACCGACCGAAGCGACATTACGGCGTGGGAGCAGCTAGAAGGGACGCGGTTGTTGTGGTTTCACATTCCTCCACGTGGCGGCAGCACCCGACGATTTGCGCGCGAAAAAAACGAAATTCGTCGTCTATTTTGAAATATTCGATGGTTTCAATGTTCATTGCATATTTTTGGAAACTCATAGCAGAATTGGCGAGATACTGTATGAATAGGCTTCATCAATATCTGTAGAAAAAATGCTTTTCTAGATTTGGTTAACCCTTCGTGGTCACTGTGGGTAGAATTCACCCAATGACCGATTGTGACGTTAATATCTCCTAGTCTTCCAAGTTTTTTCAAACGCGCGCTATCCTACTATTTTTTTCCCAAAAGAACCAGATCTGATGAATATCAGGTCCAAATTTCAGGCAAAAATATTGAAAATCCACAAAGTGACGATTATTTTAGTGAAAAAACTTTTTTTCCCCGTTTTATTTCTTCATTTTGCATTTAAAAAAATATTTTAGCCTTGGATTTCTTTCGGGAAAGTTTTTCGTATCTAAACTGGAATGTCCAAGGGTTGTTGAGTAATTTTTTGAGAATTTTCGGGCCGATAGATTGGTCACAATATGGGTTCGAAAATGGACTGGGTAGAATCAAGCCAGTGTGACCACCGAGATCGGTGGCGGAAGTGTGACCACGAAGGGTTAAAATATACGTAATTAATTGTATGCGCCAAGTCCGAATATCCCAAGGAAACTTGATCAAATCCCCGCGGTAAAAATTACGACAATAAATCCTCAACCCTATTGCCAAAATTCGAATAATCCTTCGAAACATTTCATGAGTCATAAAAAATCTTTATTGTTTCGACACGCGATTGTTCAGTAACAATAATAACAACATAAAAATATCTTTTGGTGAAAAATTATGTACAAGTAGCCGGAGCAAAATTCTCAAACGGACGATTTACCAACAGCGTCTGCGACCGAAGGATGCCCATTGGCTTTTAGCAAATCGTTCAGTTCTCTTCGGATTTTGGACACGATGGGGGGACCGTGATAGGCGTACGCGGTGTAAATTTGTACGAGAGAAGCGCCAGCTTTGATTTTCTCGTAGGCATCCTGGCCGGAAAAAATGCCGCCGACCCCGATTATTGGTATTTTTCCTTTGGTCTCTTTATACATTTCGGAAATCATTGCCGTTGACATGTCGGTCAACGGTGCCCCGCTCAAACCGCCGATTTCGTCTTTTTTTGAATCGATCAAACGTTCTCGCGATATCGTCGTGTTCGACAACACAAGGCCATCGACTTTGCACTTTTTTTTTCCGACTATTTCCGCGATATCTCGTTGCTCTTCTTTGCTCAAATCCGGAGCCAATTTCAGCAGCAACGGCGGCTTTTTTTCCATTCGTTCCCGCGCGTCGTTCACTTTGCTCAATAAATCTTCCAGGTTCTTTTTATTTTGCAAGTTTCTGAGGCCCGTGGTGTTCGGGCTCGACACATTGATCACCAGATAATCCGCCACGTCAGAAAACTTTTTTATCCCTTGAACGTAATCTTCTGCGGCGTCTTCTGAAGTTTTATTTTTGCCCAAATTGACTCCGATTATCCCGTCGAAAGTGGGATCCTCACGGAGCTCTTTTAAATGTTTCCAGACGGTCTCGTGGCCGTCGCTGTTGAAACCGTATCGGTTAATTATCGCGTCGTCATCCACGAGGCGAAAAACTCTGGGTTTTGGGTTGCCAGGCTGTGGGTTTGGCGTGACGGAGCCTAAAATACAATTTTCCGTTAGTAACGATACGTTTTTTAGTGATTCGGACAGATTTTGGACCCCGGACAACGAATTTTTTGGGCAAACGTCATTTTTCTGCGGGATTTGATGGAACAAAATGGAAAGGACGAAAAATAAATTTTATTTACCTATTTCGACGAAGCCGAAACCTGTTTTCGTGAGGCCTTTCACGACTTCTCCTTGTTTATCAAAACCGGCGGCCATTCCCACGGGGTTTTCGAAATTCAGGCCCCACACTGTGGTACGCAAAAGTTTTCCATCGTCCACATTATTCTGCTTCGGTACGAGACCCCATTTCAATGCAGTCACCGCGAGATTGTGAGCCGTCTCCGGTTCTATTAAACGTGTCAGTGGCATTGCCACGTCTTTGTAAAATTTCTCGTTTCCTTGATAAAGATTCATTCCAGCGAAAATCGCGGTCCCACTCGTTGTCACGATTAAAAAAGAACGCAACTTTTCACTGTCTGTCAAACGTCGAGACATTTTCGAGAGGTTATATTTGTTTCTAAAAAATATCAACACTGCTTCGATCTTTTCGAATCGCCGGCGATTATTGACGCTCCGGTAAAATCTCGCTCTTGTTGTTTCGCCTTTTTCAATTCGGCTAAATCCACGTCCGGCGTGAGATTAACCCCAGCCAATGTGTTTCCCGCCTCGGCCGGCAATTTTTTTTTTCGAAAAAATAAAAGTTTCTGCAATTCCCAATTCGTGTTGTTGCATTTTTTTGCTCCGCATTCCCAAATTGTGTAAACGAGACTCTTCCAATTAGCAAATCCAGAAACTTCCATAGTATTCACATTTTTCTGGATAAATAATTATAATCGAGCGGAGAAATATTCACTGCGCAGGATAAAATCAAACTAATAAGAAAACTGAACGAGCCAATAAAAATTTCAGCGATTTTTCTATGATCAACCATCAGAATTCGGAAATATTCGATGATTTCATGATTTTTTTATTAAATCGTAAATTTCACTGGATGTTTCATCAATTTCCAGGCTGCAGAACGTTGTTTTTTAAATATAGATGAAGAAAAACATGGAAATGAGAGAAATAAATGGTCAACCGAATCGAAACTGTTGTTTTTTCTCAAGTCTTTATATTAACGAACCAGATAAAAGCAAAAGATTTACAAAAATGTACAATTCATAATCGATTTATTGAGTTTGTGCGCCCGCTGCACTTGATGTCGCGGATTTTGTTTCTATAACAAGCGGGCGGGTGCTGTACAGGTTGCCAATGACCACTTGTCTTTTGATTATCGCCAAGTTCTCCGTTCCATAATTATAGAAGCGCTCGATGCTTGCAGCATCTTGAAGCGACTTGTTCTCTTTGAACTCGTCTCTCACTTTCCGCAGTGCGTACATTCTGAAAACAAACGTATACGTAGAAATTCGAAAAAAAAACTCGAAATTCTGCAAGATTTTTAATGAAGCGTTCGTTTTATTGGTTAGGAAATCCGAATAATTAAATAATTTTCATTATTCGTTTTCTTTTTGCATGAGAAAAATCTTCGTTTCAGGTATCGATCGTGAAATGTCAATAAAAACGCGAAAACCGGCGTTTCTAGAAATTAGCTCGTGTATTTTTTTTTCGATCGATTTTTCTTGATGTAAATTATTTCTAAAACTCATTTTTTCACGAATAAGCAACGCATTGAATTTTATATGCAAATCCATGGGAAACACGACGTTAAATATTTTGGTTTATTGCACTGAATGCTATTTATTGACAAAGTAGGAAAATGGCAGATATTTTTGAAGAATTCCGATGCGAAAAAAATCTAAAAAACTGGTGACACACCAACCTGTAGTTGTAGGAATGCCATTTTTTACTTTCGCGAATTAGATTCCGGTAAAGAGCCAAAACAGCACCGCGTCCGATCGCCATAATATCGACCATCCCAGTCTTTATTTTCGTTTTTATTTACAAACGACAAGCACGATGCACGCAGAGAAATTGACGACGACTCTCATCCACATTGAAGAAATACTCGCACGCTCCCATTTGTCCTGTACAAGAAACAACGAATCCGTTCCCTATCCCCAGGCTTTACGCCATTGGCCCGAAAAGTATTCGTTGGAAAGAGACAACACGTGAAAAGAGTGAGAACGGATTGAGCTGATTTGAGGAACGCAACAAAGACGATTGGTCCACGACTTTCAAGTAGGTGGATAATCCGCAGTTCATAAGAAGGAGTAACTTTACTCTATGGCGAAACAGCTGACAACATAACGATAGAGAATTCGTGCCCCCACAACGTTGTTGCTCTGGAAGGTGAACGTAATAAAACTTGTCAATTGTCATAATTTTCGTGAAACGGAGCTGCGTAGATTGTGGCAACGATTCAAGAGCATAATTACTGCAAATTGCATACAGGCAAAGAAATAAAAGTCAAGCGTGTAGAATTATCCTCGTGAATATCGTGTCGAGCGGTCCAAGATCTATAAGTCATCGAGGAATTTCGAAATGGCTGAATTTATCGCGATACCGCTTAAAAAGCCGTCCGACGTCGACGTTATAAAACCATTGACAAACGTCATCAAATCGACCTATAATTCGGCTACTAATCAGAAAGACTACACCGAAGCGATCAACGATTTCAGCAAATTACGAAACAATGCTCTGTGGCGAGCTTTCGAGAAATACGAGAGCTCCTTGGAGGTTATTTACAGGTATGACTCACTTTTCAATTAATCGCTTGCATTCATCCGACAATCGGATGACACATTCTTCCATTACATCAATTCCATGCATTTTCTCGTTATCAAATCGTAAAAATTCCATCAATACAATTATTCGAATTAAAACCATACCAAATTTTTGTTGCTTATCTTTTCGACACTGTCGCGTCCAAAATGTGACGAAAGTTGCAAAATCGCCCGAAAATAAAAAAAACCATTTTTCTCAATCATTTGGAGATTCTCTACAAACACAAATCAGTTTTTTCCTAAAAACTCCTCTCCAATGTTTTGCCTAATAATAATGACAATGACAATTTGTCGGAACGAACCAAATTTTCCTGTTTGACAAAAATACATTTTAAAAACCACTAAATTACGAAAAATTTGTAAAATATCACGAATATTACAAATATGACAAAAATATTACGAAAAATATTTAAAAAAAAAAAAAATAAGGGAAAACAGTTTCCTTCGCTTTGTTTTTTTTGTCATGTTGAATGTTTTTTATAGCTATTACGATCAGTTATGCGCTCTCGAATCCAAAATACCGGCTCACGAGCTTCAGATCCCGTTCAAATGGAAAGACGCGTTCGACCGAACGATATTTGGTGGTAAACTGAGTTTGAGTAAGTAAAATGAATAGTGAATTCTAAAAAATGTCACAAATTCTGATTAATCAAATATCGAATTAACCCTTCGTGGTCACTCTGGGTAGAATCCACCCAGTGACCAACTTGTGACGTAAATATCTCCTAGTTCCCGGTAATTAATGGGGCTGTAATCGTCATTTAACGACAGTTTGTAGTGTCCATTGCGCGTTGGCGGCGATAAGTATTACCGCCACTAACGCTAAATCTCTAACATTCACTCTGAAATCAACGCACTTCCAATAATGGAATTAATATGTTTTTTCAAACGCGCGCTATCCTACTATTTTTTTCTCAAAAGAACCAGATCTGATGAATATCAGGTCCAAATTTTAGGCAAAAATATTGAAAATCCACAAAGAGACGATTATTTTAGTGAAAAAACTTTTTTTTCCCGTTTTTTTTCTTCATTTTGCATTTAAAAAAATATGTTAGCCTTGGATTTCTTTCGGGAAAGTTTTTCATATCTAAACTGGAATGTTCAAGGGTTGTTGAGTAATTTTTTGAGAATTTTCGGGCCGGTAGATTGGTCACAATACGGGTTCGAAAATGGACTGGGTAGAATCAAGCCAGTGTGACCACCGAGATCGGTGGCGGAAGTGTGACCACGAAGGGTTAATATTTTGAAACTTTCACATTTATGAGAAATTTTAATCGGCATCGATTTGTTTTATTCAAGCAATCAGTACTTTGGCTTACGAAAAGCTGTGTGTTTTATTCAACATTGCGGCCCTCCAGAGTGCTGTGGCGTCGATCCAGTCCCTCGAAAGTGACGAAGGCCTGAAGCTCGCGGCCAAACTGTTTCAGGTTTAAAAAGCAAAACTTGTACACTCTTTGCAAATTGGTCAAATGCCCGATCGAACGAAAATACATGAATCTTCATAATTCCATAAAAGTCATAATGGAATTGTATGGCCGAAAGTTTCGTATTTTTTGCTCAGAGTCCAAAGTCGCAAACTCACGCTGTATCGTTGTTTTTTGTCATAGCAATCGGCCGGGATTTTCAATTATCTAAAAGCTAACGTAATGCTGGCGATACAGCAAGAGCCAACTCCCGACATGAGTCCCGACACTCTGGGTGCCCTTTCGTCGCTCATGCTCGCACAAGCCCAAGAGATATTCGTGTACAAAGCTATTCACGACTCTATGAAAGAAGGAATCATCGCGAAATTGGCTGCTCAGACGGAGGAACTTTATGCCGATACGATGAAACAATTTCAGAAAGAAATTTTCCGCTCCTTCTGGGACAAGGAGTGGGTTCCATTGGTAGGAAAAATTTGGATTTGGATCTTGAGGATTTTAAATTTGAATGCCAAAGTCTGTAGCTGCGAGATTTTTTTATTATTATTTCAGATCGCAGGCAAGCAAGCCGGGTATCGAGCAATGGCGGAATTTTATCAGGGTCTGGTTTGCAGAAACAACAAAACCATTGGCGAAGAAATATCCAGACTGGACGTAAGTTTTTTATCCTTTAAGGGGGGATTATCGTCCAGAAACTTGGAAAATTCAATTTTTTGCATTTTCTTATAATTTTGAGAATTTAGGGGCATCGATTGATGCGAGTCTGGGTGTTTTTATAACTTTTATAATCACCGTTACGTTCATTAATGCGTTGAGAAAATTTGTTTCCGACGATATTGATTAATCGAGTGAAAAAAGTTTTATGCACGAAATAATGGAAAAACTTTTTTATAGCACGCTGTCGAGCTCTTCAAAGCTGCGCAACAACGATCGAACAAACCGTCGCTGTTCCAAGAATTCGCCAACAGAGCTCAAAGAAATTTGACAGAAGTTAAAAAGGACAACGATTTTATTTACCACGAACGAATCCCGGATATCAAGAGTCTCGATTCTATTGGAAAAGCGAGCGTTGCCAAGCTCATACCGCCCGCACAACCGATGAGCGCAAACTTCAAGGGTAGAAACTTGGTTTCGGTTTTTTTTCTTTCATTCGAAATTCTAGCACGAGGAATTTTACGATTCTCTCATTTTATTCGTATTTTTTTTCTTTACTTTGACAGATTTGTTCGAAGATTTGCTCCCCGTGATGGTGCATCAAGCTCTGTCTTCCTACGAGCTCCGCAAAAACGAGCTCGTGAATTCCGAAATATCAAAGTTGCGAGAAATGACACAAGTTTTGAACAGCGTTTTGGCGAGCTTGAATTTACCGGCGGCTATCGAGGACATGAGTGGCACGGAATTGCCACAATCTCTGTTGGAGAAAGCAGCATCGGTGAGAGTCGCCGGCGGCATAAAAGCCCTGGAAACTGCGATGAACGAGTTACCGGATTTGCTGCAACGGAACAAGGACATTTTGGACGAGGTACGAACCACTCGGAAATCTTTAGACACTAAAAACTCCGAGGAAATCAATTCCATGCAATTTTTCTACAAAATTCAATTCCGAAAAATGTATTAACCCTTCGTGGTCACACTTCCGCCACCGATCTCGGTGGTTACACTGGGTTGATTCTACCCAGTCCATTTTCGAACCCGTATTGTGACCAATCTATCGGCCCGAAAATTCTCAAAAAATTACTCAACAACCCTTGGACATTCCAGTTTAGATACGAAAATCTTTCCCGAAAGAAATCCAAGGCTAACATATTTTTTTAAATGCAAAATGAAGAAAAAAAAAGGGAAAAGAAAGTTTTTTCACTAAAATAATCGTCACTTTGTGGATTTTCAATATTTTTGCCTGAAATTTGGACCTGATATTCATCGGATCTGGTTCTTTTGGGAAAAAAATAGTAGGATAGCGCGCGTTTGAAAAAACATATTGATTCCGTTATTGGAAGTGGGTCGATTTCAGAGTGGATTTTAGAGATTTAGCGTTAACGGCGGTAATACTTATCGCCGCCAACGCACAATGGACACTACAAACTGCCGTTAAATGACAATTACAGCCCCATTAATTACCGGGAACTAGGAGATATTTACGTTACAAGTTGGTCACTGGGTGGATTCTACCCAGAGTGACTACGAAGGGTTAAAAAAAAAAGGAGTGAAGCAAATTTTTTAATGAGACGGAAAATTCTTCTAGTCGGAACGAATGCTTCAAGAAGAACGAGATTCCGATAACCAATTGCGGGAGCAATTCAAAGAGCGATGGAATAGAATCGCCAGCAGCGAACTCACGGCGCAGTTTTCTATGAACGCACAAAAATATCGCGAGATCATCAACAACGCCGTCGCCGCTGATAAGGTACAATCTATAAAAAAAAAAAAATCGTACAGCTCCGACCGAAAGTTTCAGGTTTTATATCAATTTTTTATCCGGACGAAAAATCGAATTTTTCGGTTCGAAAAATTCCTCAACATTTTTTTCATCAGTTTGAAAGTTTTTCTTGCAAATTTTCGTTTTTCTAGGTTGTACGTGAGAAATTTGAGTCTCACAGAGAAGGAATGGAGATTTTGAGTATGGACGAGAGTCAATTGAGCGGCGCAGTGCCTACGGGATCGGCTGTCCAAGAAAGTCAATCGGTAATGCGTCTGAGACAACTCATGGAAAATGTAAGTATGAATAAAAGTTTTTCAACCGTTTTTCTTCAAGTTTCCTTCAACTTTGTGCTGCTTCTACAATTTTTTTCCATCGTTTCAGGTCGAGACTCTCAAAGCGGAACGAGACGTTATAGAGAGCGAATTGAAGTCTGCGACGATCGACATGAAAACCACGTTTTTGTCTGCTCTCGCTCAAGACGGTGCGATCGACGAGCCCAATTTGTCTGTTGAAAATATTGGCAAATGTTATGGCGCTCTGAGCAACCAAGTTCGGGACAGTCTCGCTCGACAAGAGACTCTGATCACGGACATTCAGGTACGATTTTGCATTTCGAAGCTTTATCTCAACACTCGACGAGTGGTTAACAAAAAAAAATATAAAAAAAAATTGCCAGACACAAAATTCTCATCGAATTCTCAATTTTTAATCGTTTTGGCAGAACGCACACGCGGCCTTCACTCGCGAGCAATCGGGATCTGGAAGCACGCGAGAAACGATGTTGTGCAAGTTGGCAGCAGCTTATGACGCTTTCAAAGAATTGAAAAACAATTTACACGAGGGAGCCAAGTTTTACAACGACCTTACGCAGTTGCTCGTTGTCTTCCAAAACAAAATATCAGATTTCTGTTTCGCTCGGAAGACTGAGAAAGAGGAATTGATGAAGGACTTGACGACCAACTTGAGTCACGCCGGCCCGGCCCAGACGCCCAATATTCCGTCTCATCACAGCGGTCAGTTTTGCATTTTAACCCTCCGTGGTCACACTTCCGCCACCGACCTCGGTGGTCACACTGGCTTGATTCTACCCAGTCCATTTTCGAACCCGTATTGTGACCAATCTATCGGCCCGAAAATTCTCAAAAAATTACTCAACAACCCTTGAACATTCCAGTTTAGATACGAAAAACTTTCCTGAAAGAAATCCAAGGCTAACATATTTTTTTAAATGCAAAATGAAGAAAAAAAACGGGAAAAAAAAGTTTTTTCACTAAAATAATCGTCACTTTGTGGATTTTCAATATTTTTGCCTGAAATTTGGACCTGATATTCATCAGATCTGGTTCTTTTGAGAAAAAAATAGTAGGATAGCGCGCGTTCGAAAAAATATATTAATTCCGTTATTGGAAGTGGGTCGATTTCAGAGTGGATTTTAGAGATTTAGCGTTAGCGGCGGTGATACTTATCGCCGCCAACGCGCAATGGACACTACAAACTGTCGTTAAGTGACGATTACAGCCCCATTAATTACCGGGAACGAGGAGATATTTACGTCACAAGTTGGTCACTGGGTGGATTTTACCCAGAGTGACCACGAAGAGTTAATCGAATTCATCGTCTCGATTTTTCGTAACCTCTCGGCTTTTCTCTCTAGGGAGGCGACTCGAGAAATCGACTGAATTTTTATTCAAATTCCTTTTGTTTCTAATTTTAACAGGACCCAGTGGCATCAATCACGAAAATCCTCAGACCTTACCGTATCCAACGTCGTACCAAGGCGGCATGCCCATTCCGTATGGCGCGACTCCAGCTGCTCCTTATCCGACGTACGTTCCTCCACCGATGCCAGCGACCTACAATCCTTACGCAACGATGCCATATCCGACGCAAGGTAAATTTAATATTTTATTTCTTCACTACTCGCTTGATCCGTTGTCTCGATCGAGAGTTGTTGATTTTTCCATTTTTATGGTTTTTACATTTCGCAAATCTGTTCCAGTTGATTTTCGCAATACGCAAATTAGTCAAAGTCTCCCTAAAGTCATGGAATTGAGATAATCATAATTCCGCCCTGAAAGTGACTGCAAATATTTGATAGAAATGATTTTCATGTGTATTGTTCAGGGCAAGTGACTTACCGAGTGATTCGCCGTGTGTGACAAGCTGGAGATTTCAAAAGTGAAATTTTTCGTCACCGTCGTTCTGATCGAGACTAAAGAGTTCTAGTCCATGTTGATTAATTGTAAAACTCGCAGGACTATGATTTATCCAAGTTGGAACAGACGAACGGTGTGGAAAAGTTTCACTTTCGAAGAGTCGAGGGAGGTGCGTGACTGGTTAATACCGTCAACGAAACTTTTTCCTTATATTATTGATGTCGCTTTGCTGAGTGACTGAAATTTTCTCGAAATCGTTTTACAGGTCCGCATTACAATTACCAATACCAGGGCCCAGCACAACCGCCTTACAACGCTTTTGCAACGTTGCCTCGATACACCGGACAGAATCCCCCTCCACCGAATAATTCATTCTTCTAAATCGAACGTTATTAGTATAAAAACTGAGTATTCGGAGAAAATCAAACTGGCAACTGATCGCGGTGACTGCCGAAAGATTTTTCATTGCCACGAAGAAAGTACGTCACAAAATTTAGAGTTCAGTCGACCGGTAATTGTAAATTATTTTAAAATGCGCGTTTTTTGTTCGAGCACTCGAAAATGCGATCCCAGAGCATTGTATTTTTTTCCAAGGCCGATACTTTGGCGAAAAATTCTACATTCCCTGTCGAGGTCTGTATTTTTTACCACAAATAATATGCAAAGTCTCTACAATTATTTGACCAGACTTCGAGCTCTTGGAACAAAAGCTTCATCATGAATTATTCAATCGATGGCCTTTCCAGTCGAGTGAGATTATTACTTTCGAATAGAATTGTTATACTAATTCCATCACGCTGTTAAATCATGTATAAAGCTATTTTTATTCGACTATTACATGAGGAACGTGATGGCAAATGCTTGGGGAGTCGACGAGTACGAGGAGGAAATTATATACAAAAATTACCATGTCGTCAGACTTTCCCGGCACGAGATCGTCCGTCTGCGCGATTTTAGCAAATAATCATTCTTTACCTAAAACTGGGCGAGAAATGTAAAAATTTCGACAAAAAATGTGAAGGTTTCCGCGATTTTCGATACAATAATGAAAAATTACCATGTTTTTGCTAAAACTTTTCAGAGAGGCGACAAATTACGAAAAATCTCAAAGTTTTCGCTAATTTCGCTATGTGAATGAAAAATTACTGTTTTTGCTAAAATTTTCAGACTCGGTATCAGGGAATCATGGCATAATAATTTTTTATATTATTCACTCTTCGCGAGGCTCTGTAGTCCGAACGTATTATTAAAGATTGTTATTATTACTTACAATAAACGCTAAAGAACATGAGGTTTAAAATGACTCTGAAGTTTACATCGTTGGAATGCAACGAAATTCTTGTTTATATTTGGCAAAAATAATTATGTGAGTGGAGAATCTAATTACGATGATGAAATGATCGATTTTTTGATGCCATTTGTAAAAATTTGGATGCCATTGAAAATTGAACGAATCAACAATAAAATAAAATATTTTTCGTTGCATTCCAACGTTGCAAACTTCAGCGTCATGGTTTAAAAGCCTTTGTACATTTTTTTTGCACTAATTGCAAACGGATGATATTGTGGTTGAGGGTTATTCAACAGCGATGCAATAATTCTCGAAAGATGCTCTTGAAATATTGCTTTTGTCCATGAAAAAGATAAATAAACTAAATATATTGTGTATGACACGCTCAACGGGTGTTTTGCTTTTTATTTTTCGCCATACGTGCCTCGCGTACATTCTGATGTAACAAATCATTGCTATGATGTATCGAAGGATTTGACAACTGTAAAAACGACGTGTCTGTGAAACGATCCGGATTATCGTGTCTTTTAATAATTTTTTGAAATACCTGACAGAATTTTATTGCTGAAACATGCGATACGAAACGTCATTTTTCTCGAGGGTTCGAAATTTGATTGCTAGTTGTGGCTCGATCTTTGATATTTTGCTAAAAAAATCTTGAAATTGTAGGAATTTAAGGTTTTTATAGTTTTTTCATGGGAATTTCCATGTGGCAAAAAAACGGCGTATTTTTTTGTTCGATTTTCGTTTGTTCGGATGCTGTACGAAAATTGAAATGAAATAAAAAGCCAAAATTTTCGTCGCGTACGTCGTAGCTGTTAAAATTTGTATGCTTCTCGCAAGCATATTCCATTTTTGTCTCGTTATTAGAAAAACTAAGTCTGATTTAGGACAATCAGATAATTGATTCAACGTGGAATAGAATTTGATGATTTTGTGATTTGTCTCAATCCTAAAGGGGAAAATGTAAGAAAAATGGAAATGCGAATCGTGATTGGTCAACGGGACGTAATTCTAACGCAATGATAAATAACGAACGTTGCTAGTCGTTTTCTTAGTCTTTGGAGTGTCGGCTGCTTGAACTCGAGCTGCGAGAACGGCGTTTGAATTTGGCCTGAGCCGACAAGTCTTCTCCAGGTTTGTCGAGGCTTTTTTCTTTGTTTTTTTCGGCCGGAGGTTCGCTCGAACGTGTTTCAGGGTTGGGCGGCTTTTTATCATCGTTCGGACGTTTCTCGCGAGGCTTCGAAGTTTCTCGAGTCGATCTGTCGTTCCTCGAAGAGTCTCGTCGTCGCGGTGAGTAATTCCGACGATTTCTACGATCCCGACTGCGTCGACGACTGCTGTCGCGATCTCTGGATCGACGACGATCTCGCGATCTCGATCGCCCACGCCTTCTGCCTCGATCCCTCGAATCACGACGATTGCTGCTCCATCGCTCGCCTTGACCTCTGTTGGAATCGCGATTCGCCGATCGCCGGCCGTCTCGGCGTCGCGTTTCCGATCGTTCCTGCGCGTTGTTATTCGTGCCGTTTCTCCCAACGCTTTTCTGCTCCGTCTGCCGCTCTGCAGCTCCTCCGTCACCTCCGCCACCACTTGTTAACGCCGATTGATTGTTTTTCCTGCGCAATACTTCTTCCGGTAATCGATCAACGTTGTTGCTCGCACCGTCACCCCCCGCTTGCCCAACCTCGTTCGGGTCCTCTACGAACTTTCGCTTTCTTTCCGGTTCCCGGTCACGGCTTTTACTTTTGTCGTCCCTCTTCAAACGCTCTTTTTCAATTTTCTGCGAAACAAATACATTTTCACGTTTCTCTCCTCCTTTTATTCGAGAAATGAAATTTTATCGAATAAATAGAAATTTTTCATCTGAAAATCGTCAAAAAATGTCAAAATTTGGCAAAAACGTGAGTTTTCGATATTTTCGATAAAATATGAATGAAAGTTACTACGTCCGTTCAATTTTCTGCAAAAAAAAATACATTTTCACGTTTCTCTCCTCCTTTTATTTGAGAAATGAAATTTTATCGAATAAATAGAAATTTTTCATCTGAAAATCGTCAAAAAATGTCAAAATTTGGCAAAAATGTCAAAGTTTCCGATATCTTCGACAAAATGTGATTGAAAGTTACTAAGTCCGTTCAATTTTCTGCAAAAAAAATACATTTTCACGTGTCTCTCCTTCTTTTATTTGAGAAATGAAATTTTATCGAATAAATAGAAATTTTTCATCTGAAAATCGTCAAAAAATGTCAAAATTTGGCAAAAATGTCAAAGTTTCCGATATTTTCGATGAAATATGAATGAAAGTTACTACGTCCGTTCAATTTTCTGCAAAAAAAAATACATTTTCACGTTTCTCTCCTCCTTTTATTCGAGAAATGAAATTTTATCGAATAAATAGAAATTTTTCATCTGAAAATCGTCAAAAAATGTCAAAATTTGGCAAAAATGTGTGTTTCCGATATTTTCGATAAAATATGAATGAAAGTTACTACGTCCGTTCAATTTTCTGCAAAAAAAAATACATTTTTACGTGTCTCCTCCTTTTATTTGAGAAATGAAATTTTATCGAATAAATAGAAATTTTTCATCTGAAAATCGTCAAAAAATGTCAAAATTTGGCAAAAATGTCAAAGTTTTCGATATCTTCGACAAAATGTGATTGAAAGTTACTAAGTCCGTTCAATTTTCTGCAAAAAAAATACATTTTCACGTGTCTCTCCTCCTTTTATTTGAGAAATGAAAGTTTATCGAATAAATAGAAATTTTTCATCTGAAAATCGTCAAAAATTGTCAAAATTTGGCAAAAATGTCAAAGTTTCCGATATCTTCGATAATATGTGAATTAAAATTACAATGTCTTTGCTAAAAATTCTTCAGCGCGGCGACATGGTGCGAGGGAACGATGATATAGTAATTTTTGAAGTTTTTTGCTACCAATCCATAATTTATCGTTAGAAAATATTGACAACAGAGAACAAATCGCAAAAATGTTTCCAATCAAAGATAGGAACGACAAATAAGAATCATTTTGGCGAGCGATTAGATAAGAGAAAATTTCAGTACCTGGAATTCGTGTAGTTTGATTGTACGATTTTGCGCCTGTTTCCAATGCGGTGGAGTCATGCTCCTTGAGCGGCTTCGTGAAGGAGTGTGATATCTCTGCAAAAGATGGATCGAACGAAATTAATGTTTCGGAACAATTTCCTTGAGAGGCTGAATGTAAAAAAAAGTACTAACGAAAACGCCGCGTCCTTTAAAAACTCTTCCGGCTTTCCTGTGGCTCCTCAAACGGTCCCTGCCGTAATGATGAGACCGGAATTCCTTTTGATTCGCGTTATTGGTCGGTCCCGCCCGATACAAAAATTTATTGGCGGGCACTTCAGGGATCTCGTCTGGATCGATTTTTGTCACGGAGACAAGCGGATGAGCTTTCGCGTCTTCTTCGTCAGCGGAATCTTGAATCTCACCGTCCTCTGATCGACTCTTTTTTTTGCTGTGTGAAAGCACAAATTTCGTTCAACGACTCTTGGTTCTTGAGCGTATTTTTTACGATGTTGAAGTTTGCATCGTTGGAATGCAACGAAATCCTGTTTTTTGTTTTAGCAGATCTCAAGATTCTTGTTCGATATTTGATCAGGCCAATAAAATGATCTTTTTTGAGGATCCAAAGGCAATATCGATACGAAAATTTTCAAGGCTTGGGAAATTCAACAAATAATTAATTATAAAAGTATTTTTCGTTGGACTCCAACATTGCGAACTTTAGTGTCATTATTTTTTTTTCTATCATTCCGTATCTCGATCTTCTTACCTTCGCTTGTTTTTTTTCTTCTTTCCCTTACCCGAATAAGAGTCGGAATCCGAACACGAAGAACTCACTTCTTTGGGTTCCCGTTTTTTCGCTATGTCGTACAAAAATAATCGTTTTTATCATTGAAAACTTTTTCGCTACGAATTTCATCGAACTCCTTGCTTATTTTCCAGTCGAAAAAAAATCGGAAAATTTTATCATTCCGGATAATTTGGATCTTTTTCGTTCTGACACTTATATTCGTCATATTTTGAGAGAAAAAAATCTCAAAAAAGCCTGAAATACTCTCTGATGACGCTAATTTTTCATTCTCAAAGGAAACGTGCTTTGAAAAGGACATTTTTGAAAAAAGAGCTGTCGATTGGGTCGAAAAAGTCTCGTACGATGCGAGGAGCGTTAAATATTCATGGATTCAGAAAAAAAATGTTAGTTCGTTACTTTCTGGTAAATATTTCAAACTAGCTCGTGTCCATAAAATGACGATTTTTCGGAGTGAGACTTGAAAACTTTTGGAGAGTCCGAATTTCACTTTTATTTTAGAATAAGATTATTTTACCTTTGTTTTTGACTTTTAACACGAGTTCTCCGCAATTGACGACCTTTGCGTCTTGTAACGGTCGGGACATGCGATCTACAGGGAGTCCCTCAATGTGCGACACGACTTCCTGGCCGGAAACAACTTCGCCGAAAACCACATGCACACTGTAACGAAAAAAAGTAGAAAAAACGCATGAGTTTCCATCGCGGAATGGGGGGAAAGGGGAAAAAGATTTTTGTCGTTTATTTTGATGACTCACTTGTCGAGATGAGGCGCCGGTTGCGTTGTACTACAACAACAAAACATTATTAAGGGGATGAGTGACGGAGTGAAAGAGCCAGCTTTCATTGGTCATTGTGTTGTAGTAGCGATGTGCAGAGACCCCTCCCTCGCGACTACACAGAAATAGTGCTAAGTTATTTATTCCTCGAGACTGATTTGAGCTTTTTTTTGTTTTTAACAGAAATCTGGATAAATTCGCCAAATCCTTGAGACTGTACGATAGTACGATCCGACCAAAGACAAACATTGCTCCAAAGTTTTACCGGAATAACAATTTACCGGAATTCAACAATTTTCCCCTGAAATTTTGCTGTGAAAAATAAATTTAGTATAAACGTCATTAGCTGCTCGTGAAACGAGCTCGGACCGTTCGTTTCGAGGACGAACCTCGGCCCGCTCATCCGCTGCTACAATGAAAACGAGTATTTTTTTTTCAAATTCTTCTTTCATCCATTCCATTCGACAAAGTCACTCTTTGAACTCTAGAACTACAAACCCATTTTTTTTTTTTTTAACTGCAAACCGGCGTAAATATTCGCCCCCCGAGTTTTTTGTTCGTAAAATCGTCCTGGAAGCAGGAATCTGACTTATGAGTACGTGAATCTTTTTGTTTTTTCATGCCAAAGAGAATGGTGGAAAGGAAATTTAACTTCGTCGAGGTTTAGTTGGTGGAAAATCGATTTAACCCTTCGTGGTCACACTTCGGCGGATCTCGGTGGTCACACTGGGTCGATTCTACCCAGTCCATTTTCGAACCCATATCGTGACCAATCTATCGGCCCGAAAATTCTCAAAAAATTACTCAACAACCCTTGAACATTCCAGTTTAGATATGAAAATCTTTCCTGAAAGAAATCCAAGGCTAACATATTTTTTAAAATGCAAAATGAATAAAAAAACGGGAAAAAAAAGTTTTTTCACTAAAATAATCGTCACTTTGTGGATTTTCAATATTTTTGCCTAAAATTTGGACCTGATATTCATCAGATCTAGTTCTTTTGGGAAAAAAATAGTAGAATAGCGCGCGTTTGAAAAAACATATTATTTCCGTTATTGGAAGTGGGTTGATTTCAAAGTGGATGTTAGAGATTTAGCGTTAACGGCGGTAATACTTATCGCCGCCAACGCGCAATGGACACTACAAACTGTCGTTAAATGACAATTACAGCCCCATTAATTACCGCGAACTAGGATATATTTACGTCACAAGTTGGTCACTGGGTGGATTCTGCCCGGAGTGACCACGAAGGGTTAAATAGCTAAAAGCACTGAAAATTTAACTTTGGAACGTAATTTGAAGTTCGCCTGGACTAAACACTGCTCGGCTTTGTAGTTCTAGGGTAAAATATCGATTGGATAAAAAATGCAGCCAAGACTTGAAAAGCGTAAAATCTTTGTCGTTAATTGAAATAACGTAGAGTAAAGTAGAAAATAGTTATTTTCTACTTTCTGCAAGTTGTAGCACTTACATGAAGAACTGCGAGCCGTTGGTGTCTTTGCCACGATTGGCCATGGACAGTAAAAATGGTTTGCCATGTTTGACGTTGAAGTTCTCGTCTGAAAAAAATGCCAAATACGGTCTTGCATCATTTGAGCATCAGGGAAAAGTTTGTGCAAAATTCTGAGGGTCTGGAGGACCCGAAACAAAGTTCGATCTAATTTGTGAAATTTTTGGGAAAAATTCATTTCGTTTGTCGAGTAAACGGACTCTGCCGAATTTCTGGAGCGTCTAAACTCGATATTTCACATGTCGGGTCTCCGGGACCCAGAGAATACGTCAAGGCTTGGCGTTTCAAGCATCGGAAAGTGAATCGATTGTTTATAGAGTTTGAAAAGTTTTTGTTCGGTTTTTTTACCAGGAAACGTGCCGCCGTAAATGGATTCTCCTCCGGTGCCGTTGCCGACGGAGAAATCGCCACCCTGTATCATGAAATCTTTGACGACTCTGTGGAAAACGATGCCCTTGTAGTGAAGAGGTTTGCCGGTCGTTTTTCCCAAGCCTTTTTCGCCGGTGCATAGGGAACGAAAATTTTCACAAGTTTCTGGACAGATATCGGCATAGAGTTCGAAAATGATACGACCCATGGGCAAACCGCCCACTTCGACGTCAAAAAAGACGCGAGGGTTGATTTGAGCCATGATCGAAGTTCGTGTCGGTTCCTTTCGGTCCTAAAACGAAAGAGAAAGTTGGAAAAAACGGAGCGGATTCCTGGGCTTCGGTAGCACGACACGCGAACTTTGGAACCGTGTACTATCGAAATAAAATAATGGAAACGCCGAACCGGAGCCAACGATAACACGGCGATGCTAACGACATAAACGTTCTCGTTGTTTATTGGATTTTCATCAATTAAAACTAACCCGTCACCAAGGCGCAGGTGGCGCGGTTTTTATCGAGAACCGCGAAGCTGATTCGACGTATTATCACAAAACTGAGAGAAATTACAATGCCAAACTGAGGTTAAACGCCCGATAAGCAATAAGCATTCGTGTTCGTGCTGATTTACTGATCACTGAATTTTCGAGTTTTGTGTGTCTGTGCGTGTGTGCGAAAAAATTTTGCCGACTGCTGAAGCGTGGCGGCGAACGGCGACAATCGAAGCGGTGAAACAACGAACTAGAAAAGTCACTAGAGTCTGACGAACTTCCCGCACACGCTCCGCTTTTTTCTTAGCGATTTTTTTACCTTCGCGCGGTTTATTTGAAAATAACATGCAGCGAAGAAAATTTTATAATTTTCGCCATTTTGCGATGATGTTGAGTCACGAAAACCAAGAGATAAAAAAAGACTCGTTAAAAATTTGAAAATTCTTATGAATTACGAGCAGAAATGGAGAAAAACGGTCTCGTATGATAATTTTATTCTGGCAAATATACAAACCGAGTTTTCGAGTGTGTAGATAGTTACAATTTTCCTTTGTACATTAACAAATTATTCAATTATTTTTTCTGCTCTGATTGGAAAATGCGTATTTCGGCCTCATCTGATAAACATAATTGATATATTTGCAACGATGTAAAACATAATATTGTTTTTTTTTGTTATTTATTAACGATAAATCGTATAAATATTGCGCCTTGATTGGATCAACAGCCGCAATAACAAGTTTTCTCTACTTCGGGAGAACTAAAAATCACATGATTCGTATTGTAAGACGCCATGTTCGTTCGAACAACAGCTGGATAATGAATTGTAGTTAAATCTTTATGTACAAAATTACAAGAAAAGTTATTCATCGCATTGAAATGTTAATCGTTGAAAAGAAACAGATTCCAAGTTTTCCAGTTAAAAAACGTTCGAGATTCTTCAAAATTGAGGAGGTTCCGTTATGGCGCAGGGAATAACGAATCAAGTGAGGCGCAATTCCCAAGAAAAAATGACGATCTGCTTTTCGTTTGGCAAGCGATCCGTTGCCAAACTCCTAAAAAATCAGATGTTCCGAGCATTCCGTCGATTTTAACTAGAAATATCTCCTCCAAACATTCGTTGAGCCCACTATTTTTTTATTTATTCGGAACCCTTGGAGTTTTTTTTATAAATTGAGATTTTAATACGCGTTTTATCTAATCGGGAAGTATTTTTAATATTTTTCTGATTTCATAAGGGTGAGAAATTTTCGTAAAGCCAATGTTGGACCAAGTGACTTTCGACTTGGAAAATATTTAGTAAAACTTGGTTGACCTGGGACGATTTTGAAAGTTTGCTGCCTAAATAACAACATGTCTCGTTTTCAGATTTGAATCTAATTATCGCTCTACTAACGGAACCTCCTTAACAAACGAAATTAATGACGGAAAAAACGCGATCACATCTTCTGGAGCTATAAAAGAATTTCGATTGATATGAAGAAAATAGAAATTGAAATGATGAAAATTCAATAATGTGGCTATTTTCCGTAGCCCTTAAATTACTAAATCGTGGTACATTCCACCTTCAGTGTCCGAACACTTCATACGATTCCGAAGATGTTCCAACGTGTTTGCGAGATGTTTTTGTATCTGTTCGGTTTCTTCGCTCACCCCAAGATTCGGTAATTCTTCCTTTATTTTCGCTATCACCTGGTTAAGTATTTGTACTGTGACCTGAAATCGAAAAGGCATTGCACGTTAAGAATCGTTTATTTTTTTATGTTGATCGTTTTTTGTTTTTTACATTTCCATTGTAGCCAAAAACTTACCGACGAGTTTTCCTTCTCGTAAAAGTAAATGTAATGATTCAGCAACTCGACGTACAATTGCACTTGAACGGACGTGTCCATACATTGGCTCGCTATGCGAATGCCTTTTTTCAAGCAGTCCAACACCTTGTTACCGTCTTGCATCTGGTTTATAAACAAAAAAATGGTTTCAAAATGGTTTCCGAAGCTTGAGATTCTTCTGATAACGAATGTGAGGGAAAATCGTGAAAATCACCTCTTTTCCTCCCGTCGCTAACGATTTTCCAGACCAGAAGATGTGCGAACACATTGCCACTCCTCTGCACTGATCAGGTTTCCGCAACAATTTACTGGCATAACGAGCGCATTGGTTTCTCACGGGATCGGCATTTTCTTCGCCGAAACAGCTCATTTGTTCGAAGGTCGCAATAATGAGTGTGATTGCTGCTAATTGAGCTTTCGAGTCGCTGATCTCATCTTCGTATATCGAAAACGCTTGGCTCAAAAATTCGTAGGCTACCATCTCGAAGTTGTCGAATCTTATTTCTCCGATAGCCAGAGCACCCTGAAGGAACAGTCTTAACGGCAATTCGGCGAGTTCGGCTTTCATTAACGCCGTTATCGTCGCGTGACAAAATTGGAATATCTTTTGACATTTTTTCTGCGACATTTCATCCTGCAATGAATTTTTTTTTTTTTACTAGTATTAACCCTTCGTGGTCACTCTGGGTAGAATCCACCCAGTGACCAACTTGTGACGTAAATATCTCCTAGTTCCCGGTAATTCATGGGGCTGTAATCGTCATTTAACGACAGTTTGTAGTGTCCATTGCGCGTTGCCGGCGATAAGTATTACCGCCGCTAACGCTAAATCTCTAACATCCACTCTGGAATCGACCCACTCCCAATAACGGAATTAATATGTTTTTTCAAACGCGCGCTATTCTACTATTTTGTTCCCAAAAGAACCAGATCTGATGAATATCAGGTCCAAATTTTAGGCAAAAATATTGAAAATCCACAAAGTGACGATTATTTTAGTGAAAAAAACTTTTTTTCCCGTTTTTTTTCTTCATTTTGCATTAAAAAAAATATGTTAGCCTTGGATTTCTTTCAGGAAAGTTTTTCGTATCTAAACTGGAATGTTCAAGGGTTGTTGAGTAATTTTTTGAGAATTTTCGGGCCGGTAGATTGGTCACAATACGGGTTCGAAAATGGACTGGGTAGAATCGACCCAGTGTGACCACCGAGAACGGTGGCGGAAGTGTGACCAGGAAGGGTTAACATATGACATTTGAAAATTGTTTATATTTGGCCGAACGAAAGCGTCTTTACGAACCTGGTCTTTGAGAGCTTTGTAAGTGAATGCGAGTTGATAGGCCTGAAAGACGATGGGCGGAAGCGTATATTTGATTCTTTTGTTTCCTCCAGCACTAAAGTGTTTTCTCGCTGCACTGAGAATCATGTATTGTTGATCAGCGGTTTCCGATTTGAAATGATGAATGAGTCTTCCGAGGAGACCCTGTTCCTCTGCAAAATCTTCGGGATCTTCTTCGATACTCGGTTGATCCGGTTGATCCTGGACCAGCGGAGATACGACGGAAAGTATAGCGTCCACTTGTTCTTGGGTTGGTATGAGAGTTTCATTCTCAAGTATATTCGTGATGATATAAACAGCGAGAAGTTTTCTACCCTCGTAATCGAAATATTCGAGGAGAGGTGCGAAATGTTCGAGTTTCAATACTGTCAGGATATTCTTGTAATTGTCGACTGGAATTTTCATCAATCTTGCCAGTTCTCGGGACACGGCGCTGTTGTATTCCAGCCTATGAGAAACCCCGAAAAAAACGTCATTTCCTTGAGCTCAATAAATTATTTTACATTTGCAGCGAACGCTCAACAACTTACTTTTCTACGTTGAGCTTTTCGAATATTTGCACGGTCGTGAATAATACTTTGTCAACGTAATCAACTCTTTCGGGATAACATTTGTGGGCCAAATTGATAAGAGCCACTTGCAACGAGACGATATCCTCGGGCGGCATGTCTTGTCTGGTCTAAAATAATTCAATTCAAAATCAAAACGACACGAGTTTGACGAGCCTTTCAATGACTACGAACTATCCTAATAATGATGATGCTGAAGTTTGCAACGTTGGAATACATCGAAAAATATTGAATTTTATCGAAGATTCGTTCAATTTTCAATGTCATCCAAATTTTTCGCGCCGATATGCTTTTCCAATGGCAAAAATGGAGCATTTTATCATCGTAATTACATTCTGCATTTGAATAATTATTTTTGTCGATAAAAATGGATTTCGTTGCATTCCAACGATGCAAACTTCAGAGTCATATTTTTCTATGTTGCTGAAGTTTGCAACGTTGGAATACATCGGAAAATAGTGAATTTTATTGAAGATTCGTTCCATTTTCAATGTCGTCCAAATTTTTCGAGCCGATATGCTTTTTGAATGGCAAAAAAGGAGCATTTTATCATCGTAATTAAATTTTCCATTGAAATAATAATTTTCGCCAAATATAAAAAAGAATTGCGTTGAATTCCAACGATGCAAACTTCAGAGTCATATTTTTCTATGATGCGCAAGTTTGCAACGTTGGAATACATCGAAAAATATTGAATTTTATTGAAAATTCGTTCAATTTTCAATGTCGTCCAAATTTTTCGAGCCGATATGCTTTTTGAATGGCAAAAATGGAGCATTTTATTATCGTAATTCTGCATTATTTGAATAATTTTCTTGTCAAAGATAAAAATGAATTTCGTTGCATTGCAACGATGCAAACTTCAGAGTCGTACATCAGTTCAAGGGGAAAAGCTTATGTCGGAGCAATTATCATTGAACTTGAGAAGTTATTATCGAATTCATACGAGAGAGTCCGAATCAACGATTGCCTGCAAATTGAATTCGGTCTTGGGGCACTTTACAGTCTAAAAATTATATCAGAAAGAAAAAGTTCATCGTGTCGTTATCTCCGGGGAGAGATTACTGAACGGACGAATTTACAGTTTTGTCTGTCAATTACAAAATTTTGAATTATCTAAAAAATAAGAATGATGTAGAAAAATAAAACTAAGGAAATCAATACGTGAAATAATGGGCGGAAATTTAGCTAAAGCGAAACCGTTCTCAGACTTAAACTAGATGAGTAAGGGAATGATTATTTTCCATAAACATCACAGACTGTCAAGAGCAGTGTAGTACCTGGTCATCACTGAACGTTCGCTAAATTATTCAAACGTGAAAATAAGAAATTGAAAGATTTTGAGAACTTTGTTTGGACCTTGAGTTTTTTTTTTCGTACCTGAATAATGGTCGCAACTTGGTCACTGAATACATCGAAGAGTTTAACATCTTGTGGAATGCCAGGAATCTGACTCGGACTGCCCGGACCGCCAACCCCGTCGGATCTTTGACTGAAAGTCGCGAGACGGTCGATCAACGATATTATTATATTTTTGACGTTGACGCCATTGTGTAACTCGGCACAAGATTTGAGGAAGGCGTTCAAAGTTTGAAGGTGAAATTCATCGGGAAAGACCTGAGAGAAGAAATGATGATGAAAAAAAAAGATTCAACAGTGTTTTCTTCCGCTTATTTCGTGTTTGATCGTCCGTTACCTGAATTATGCATTCCATTAGATATTCTTGAGCTATTGCATCCCTGCAACTCACAACTTGCTCCAAAATTCCAGGCAGCACGAGCTGTAGGGACGTCATTAGGTTTACGCAACGTAAAAAAGTGAGAGTGAATGGAACGTTTTTTTTCATAACCAGTGGCAAAATGTCCGGGAATATTTATTCGAATGATGCTGAAGTTTGCAACGTTGGAATGTATCGAAAAATATTGAATTTCATTGAAGATTCGTTCAATTTTCAATGTTCCAAGTACTTTTTCAAAAACACATCAACAAATCAAGTTTTCAAAGCCAAAATTATTAATAAACAATAAAAAATGAAGAAATTTATGATGCTGAAGTTTGCAACGTTGGAATGCATCGAAAAATATTGAATTTTATTGAAGTTTCGTTCAATTTTCAATGTTCCAAGTACTTTTTCAAAAACACATCAACAAATCAAGTTTTCAAAGCCAAAATTATTAATAAACAATGAAAAAATGAAGAAATTTATGATGCTGAAGTTTGCAACGTTGGAATGCATCGAAAAATATTGAATTTTATTGAAGTTTCGTTCAATTTTCAATGTTCCAAGTACTTTTTCAAAAACACATCAACAAATTAAGTTTTCAAAGCCAAAATTATTAATAAACGATAAAAAATGAAGAAATTTATGATGCTGAAGTTCGCAACGTTGGAATGCATCGAAAAATGTTGAATTTTATTGGAGATTCGTTCAATTTTCAATGTCATCCAAATTTTTCGAGCCGATATGCTTTTCGAATGGCAAAAATGGATCATTTTATCATCGTAATTACATTCTGCATTTGAATAATTATTTTTGTCAAAGATAAAAATGAATTTCGTTGCATTCCAACGATGCAAACTTCAGAGTAATTTTATTCAATGTTTTCACCCAATAAATATTCGATGACGATAAAAAAGGAGAAAAAATTGTATTACCTTTTTGTATTTGTCGAGTGTGACCGATTCCAATTGACTCAAACGAACCAAATTCGTGCCAACGAGGATTTTCAATTCTTCTCGTTCCCTCTCTCTCCTCTCTCGGTCTCGACTGTGTCCTTGATGTTGCATCCTCACCCACAGCTTGTTCATCTCCGCGAAGTTCATGAGGACAAAGTCAATACTGTCACGGACCTGAATACAAATATACTAGAAACACGAAATTTTTGGGATAGCGATTGCGATAAAATCTTGTTGTCGCTTGGAAATTTCATCAACGTACTGTTCCCTCTTCGTCATCGCCTTCCGACACATCCGGCAAAATATTTCGCGTGCATTGCAACAAGTAATTTCGCAGAAAGAGACCGCGCAACGGATGCTGCACTCCTCTGCACATTTCAACTAAATCTCGTAACAAATCTCTCTTCAGGCACGGATTTGTTTTTATGTAAACCAGGCCCACTGTGATCAGTAAATATCTAAACAACAAAAAAGTCATATCAATTAACAAACAGAAAAAAAAACTCAAAGTCAACGTTTCTTGCATGAAAATAACACTCACAGACGAGGCACGATGTTTCCTGCGTACTGTACAAGTTCGTACAGATCCGCGACCTTCCTGCCCTTCTGAAATTCGTCTAGCAAATAAATCTCCAAATGTCGCAGCTCGTCCGTAATGGCCATATCTATTTGCATACATTTTGTAAGGAATTTTCTTCTCCTGCATTCTTCATGTTTTATTATCCCGAAATATGAAAAATACCCGAGGAACGCAGCAAATTAACGATGTTGAAGTTTGCGTCGTCGGAATGCAACGAAATTCTGTTTTTTTTTGAGCAGATCTCAAGATTCTCGTTCGATATTTGGTCAGGACGATAAAATGATCTTTTTTGAGGATCCAAACGCAATATCGATACGAAAATTTTCAAGATTTGGGAAATTTAACAAATCATTAAGGATAAAAGTATTTTTCGTTGGACTCGAACGTTGCGAACTCCGGCGTCATGCAAATCATGATTCTTCAAGGATACATAATTCGTAGTAGCTCTTTGGACTGAGCAACGAAGTTCTGAGCTCGCCGAGCATGGTGGACGCGTGTTTCAAGGCGTCCATCAGTTTGTTGTGGTCCAGACAGTGTTTCATCTGGAAAGCCTGTACCTTGACAACGCCAATCGCGTCCTCCAGCAGTTTGTCCTGTTCCTCGACACTCGTCATCACCGGCGTCATTGGCTGCGAGAAGAATAAAGATACCTACCAGGGATTCCAGGTAGCACCATGCTAAATAAAACCTACTCAAAACAAGCGTGCACTACTCTAATAAAAAAAGGAATTGCGTGCAAAGATGGTCCGTTAACGACTCTGAAGTTTGCCTCGTTAAATGCAACGAAATTCTTTTTTATCTTTAACAAAAATAATTATTCAAATGCAGAATGTAATTACGATGATAAAATGATCCATTTTTGCCATTCGAAAAGCTTATCGGCTCGAAAAATTTGGACGGCATTGAAAATTGAACGAATCTTCAATAAAATTCAATATTTTTCGATGCATTCCAACGTTGCAAACTTCAGCATCATAAACGAATGACTCTGAAGTTTGCATCGTTGGAATGCAACGAAATTCATTTTCATCTTAGACAAAAATAATAAAATGATCAATTTTTGCCATTCGAAAAGCGTATCGGCTCGAAAAATTTGGACGACTTTGAAAATTGAACGAATCTTCAATAAAATTCAATATTTTTGCAAACTTCAGCATTGTGGTCCGTTATCGTCGCTGGCTCGAAAGGGAAGCGTCAAAAAACTGCCGAATAAAAAGGCTCTTTGGAAATTGATCAAACTCTGGAAAAATTTCTGCCTAAAAATCACGAGAATTCGGAACGAAATTGTCGAGCAAAATGCAACACAACAAAAAGTGCTTCGTTCAAATTTCCATGAAAGGGTCACCGTATTTTTTTTCAGGCATTCGGGAAACTGGTTAATTTTCGACATTTCGGGCTCCGATCACTTTTTTTACCGAAAAGTATTTGACGAGAACACGAAGAAATTCAACGTAACGAATTTCGTTGTTTTCTCGTCATACGAACTTGGTTATTCGCGTGAGTTAATTATCTCGTTGGGCGTGTATGACCACAGTCAAAGTTAGACTCGGAAAAATTGAAATGGACTACAGGCAAGCCAGAGTCGAATGATAAGAAATGTGAGGAAAACTTGATACCGGAAACAATAACAATTGTTAACCCCCGTAGACCTTGTCAAAAATGCATTTGTTTTCACTCGTAAGACAGCTACGTATATCTATATATATATATGGCCACATATACAGAGATTATTAGATTAAATCTACATGAGAATTCTTTAATGCAAATTAATTGGAATTTTTTTCGTGCAGTCCACAAGCATTACACCGAACGTACTTACCATTGCTCCGTAATTAATTGTATGAAAACTTATTCAACGAACTTTCCACAACAAGCAAATTTGCCAACTTGCCACAGGACACAGTACGGTTAGAACACATTCGCCTGTGTCTCTGTGTAGTTGCGAATGAAACGAGTTGCCATGTGTACAGGAAAGCGGTCACATAGCACGATAATTTACCGGTTATATGACACGATTAACTAACGATCAACTGAGTGGGCGATTGTACAATTTCAAAAGTTACGATCATAGAAAGATAAAAATGAATATAAATGAAACATCTTTAGCGTGACGTTGCGGTCATCATTTTGTTTAACCTTCAAATTTTTGTCCACGATTTTCGATCCTAAATCTGAAACTTTTTTTTCATAAAGAATATTCCGCGTTCAAAAGGCTCATTCTCGTTTTGAAAATGTCGCACCCATTCAATAATATCCAAAGACAAACGGAAATGATGCTGAAGTTTGCAACGTTGGAATACATCGAAAAATATTGAATTTTATTGAAGATTCATTCAATTTTCAATTTCATCCTAATTTTTCGAGCCGATTTGCTTTTCGAATGGCAAATATTGATCATTTTATCAGCTTAATTAAATTCTCCATTGAAATAATAATTTTTTCAAAATATAAAAAAGAATTTCGTTGCATTCCAACGATGCAAACTTCAGAATCATATTCCAATGTGAATTTCTCCGACTTTCTAAATTGAAAATTCATCGACTCAATCATTCAATTATTCTCGAAATCACCGAAATTTAACGATAGAAAAATCCAGTAAAAGTTGGTAAATTTACTGGATTTTTCCAGTAATCGTAATTTCGTTGCATTCCGACGATGCAAACTTCAGCGTCATATGGAAATAACACAGACCTCTCAATGACGCATTAAATAATGATTTTTAATGATAATAATCACTTATGGTACATGAACAATGTCAAAATTACAGTTTATAAACATTCTTTGCACAAAAATTGATAATTCAACTAGTGGGACACTGAACATCGCCGTCTTTCGCAGTTTTCAGTTCGAGCACTTGTCGCAGAACTTTTTTCTCCATGTCCAAAACGAGAGGCGGCTTTTTGTACTAGAAAAATGATAAAAATTACAAAAATGCGAATATTTTGAATTTTGTGAATTACGAACTTACTGTTATTATCAAAGTGTTGAATTGGTGAGTCCACGATATTCTATCCTGCTCCGGTTTCAGTCCCGCCCTTTCCAAATCGGGCACGCGTAACTTTTTGAAATACTTTTTATTACTCGTGCGTATCGTTATGGTGCCGTCATCTTCGGCGGTCACGCCGTAAACGTCTTTGGCGTACGGCAGATTTCGTATTCTCCATTCTAAGGCTGTTTTTGTTATTCGTCTCGTAACGAAAGGCTGCGAAAAACACGTGGAAAATTTGTCATGTGATTTGGGATCGTCGAACGATCTAATTATGCCAATTAAAATTGAATTTTGCTTTGGTACCGCATTGGCAGATTCGCGAATGCCGCTTATCAAGAGATTCTCCTCCTGTTTTGGTTCTGGGTCTCCGACCTCGACGCTCCAACCTGTGTTTTGACCCAATTTTCCCTTTTCTCGCCACGTCCTTCGAGTCAATACATTTGTATCCAAATTATACTCTTCAACCATTTCTCTGCCATCTTGGAGTAAAAAATGGACTTTCCTCTTTCCTGAACAACGAAAATTTCGTGTGGATTGCAAATTTTATTGTCGATAACTTTCCGCAACCGCGTTTGTGCACGTTCGAGTATGGGAAAATATTGATCAAGCAAGCGTGAGTCTTCGCACACAGAGAATTCTCTCGATCATTTCGAAAAATAAATAAATTTTGAGGTTTGGTCGAAAAAAAAAAAAAATTGGACGAAATATTTTTTATTTCACAGAATTTTAGTGCAGACGTCACAAAATTCCAGAATCTTTACCGTCTTGTATTATTGCCGTTTTTTTAGCCTTTTCAATCGTTGACAGCCACTGCTCACAGGCCATGTCTGAATAAACAATATTGCCGGCTGTCATAGAAACGAGAACGTCGAACGTCGAGCTCTGTGAAGTTGGCCACGAGTCGACTCGATCTATCGATTCTCCCGAATCGGAGTTTCAAGCGCGAAATTTTTCAAAATCTCTTAATAATTAATCAGAAAAGTTAAAGCGGAAGAATAAGATGAAAAAAGGCTGCAAATTGAAATTTGCAAATTGCTTCCTCATGGTGCTCAAGATGCACGGTAAAACGATTTTTCGAAAAACTAATATTTTCGTAAAATTCAAAAACCCATAAAATTTAAACCGCTCAACCGATATTTCCCAAATTCAATACCAACCTTCCTATTATGATACTCTAATTATAAAAAAAAAATTAGTAGTAAATCTTAAAATTTGCGAAAGTTAGAGCGGTGACACAATTTTTTTGAAAATTTCAAAATGCTGTAGAATTCGAATTTTTCTAGCGATCCGGACAAAATTCTCAGCAAACGAAGAGCTGGTATAGATTAACATCTATGCAAAACTAGAGCCTTGTAGCTCAAACCGTTCTCGAGTTATAACAATTTGAATTTTACAGTGCCAGCACATACACACACACATACACACACACATCCGGACATTTTTTCTAAATATGATTTTTGGACGTTTTGGGACATTTTAAGAACATTGACATTGAAAACTCGAAAAAAAAAAATTTCACCGTCATAAAGCTTCCTCCATGAGGAAGCAAAACGGAGGTGAATACTCAAAGCCGGAGATTTATTGGAGTTTCGAAATTGTACATTGTAGGGGGATACTCTAGGAGCGAAAATAATGAAATTGAATTATTCAACTTTTTAGTCTCGTATATTGATCAAACAACACAATAAATTTCAAAGCATCGTCTTTCAAGTTGTTTGTTTTATAATTGTTTGTGTTTTTCCATTCGATGAACAATGTTTGAAAAATGCGCATCAAAAATGCGAATGGTATCCCACACCCAGTTTATTTATAGAATTACGAATCAAGTTTGTAAATGTTATTAAAACAGCTGAATATTAAATTGGCGACAAAAACCACATTGCTCTTTACGTTGTGACATATAATTTCATTATTTTAATTTTATTTTTTTTCCTTTTTTATTCCATTACTTCTAGTTTCGTTTTGTTAATTACGTGTTCGTACATACACAGTCGTATGTATAAATATAGCGCACATTTTATATCTATATTTAATCATATATTTCATTTATATATTTAGTTATATATATATTTATTTTTAAGTATAATATTTATAGAAAATTATGCTAACTACATCGATATTTACATAAAAAGGCAAATGTGAAATACCTGACTGTTCTTTGTCTCTGTTTTGCGTTACAAAAATATGTTAATTTATAGTAAAGTTTCATTCGCCTCACAAACTCGCATATGCTATTATAATTATCGCAGCATTGATGCAATCTTTGTTGTTGTTGTTTGAGATAAATACTGAAAAACGCCAGATTAATGAGCGCTCAGTTTTCACACACGATGTTGAAGTTTGCATCGTTGGAATGCAACGAAATTCTGTTTTTATTTTGAGCAAATCTCAAGATTCTTGTTGGATATTTGGTCAGGACAATGAAATGATCTTTTTTGAGGATCCAAACGCAAAATCGAAACGAAAATTTTCAGGGTTTGGAAAATTTTACTAATAATTAATGACAAAAGTAGTTTTCGTTGGACTCCAACGTTGCGAACTTCAGTGTCATAGTTTTCACAATATTTTATCAACTTTTATCATTTGAAATTTGCTCCGGACTGGATTTTTTTTCAGTCTACATTGTTTATACATTTTTTTCTCGATTAAACAATTCACGACGACAGGAAATCTTGGTGCATGGAATCCGGACGAAAATTGCGATTGATGGTTTCGCGATTTCATGTTATTGATGATTTTCTCAGTTCGTGAGAGTCGCTTCAAATTCATGACACTGAAGTTCGCAACGTTGGGATCCAACGAAACATACTTTTTCCCTTAATTTTGTTGTTTAATTTTAAAAGAAAAGCCAATTTTCGTATCAATTTTTGGTTTGAATCCTGAAAAACGATCGTTTTATCGTCCTGATTCAATATCGAACTAAAAATCATGAGTTTTCCTCAAGAAAAAACCGAATTTCGTTGCATTCCAACGATGCATGTCAAAAAATGAGTGAAAAATGCGGTAAAACGACAAAAAACATGACACTGAAGTTCGCAACATTTGGATCCAACGAAAAATACTTTTTCCCTTAATTTTTCGTTTAATTTCAAAAGAAAAGCCAATTTTCGTATCAATTTTTGGTTTGAATCCTGAAAAACGATCGTTTTATCGTCCTGATTCAATATTGAACCAAAATCATGAGTTTTCCTCAAGAAAAAACCGAATTTCGTTGCATTTCAACGATGCAAACATCGTTCAAATTCGTCCGGCTTTAAGCCGATCATTGGCGGAGAATTATTATGAAAAATTCGCACTCCTTGGACTGACGTTTTAAAGTCGTTACCTCAATGCACATTCCACGCACACTCGTTGCGGCAAGAAGTATTCGCACAAGAAATTGCACTACTCTAATCTTCCTATTGTATTATAAAACGTTTTATCGTTTAAACTGTGTGAGTTGTCGTTGGTGAGCAAGTTTGCATCGTTTAAGCAAAGTTTTTTTTTTATCTCAATGCATTTTTTTGCAGAGCACACACTTTAATGGTCAGTTTGCAGTTTGAGTTTTCGAGATTTTTTTAAAAAGAATCGTTGTAAAGCAAATGTACGACGCAAACTTTGATTTTGTGTGTTTTCGTTTGCCACTCAATTGCCGTACTCGTAGCGATACGATCGATGGATTTATTTTCTGTCAGTTTTGTTTCATTTGTCCCGGTAAAATTGATGCAGAAAATACCTCAAGCATTTGCCTTTTTTCGAATATAACACTTGTCGATTATCTATATCACTTAAATGCACGGTTCGCCTCGACTCGCCTTGATCAACAGAAACAAAGTCTCGAGGGCGAACCTTCGTGCGTAGGGCTTAGTCCTCAAGCGCTACGATAAATCAGAGTTACTGGAAAGAGAGAGAGAGAGAGAGAAAAGGGAACAAATAGCAAAATTGCGCATATTGCAAACTCCCATTTATCCGTTTGTTGAAACGATCGATGAAAAAAAAAAAAATCTTTGGACATACCGCGAGTGGTTTTCGAGAATCCACGCTCGAATATTTCAGCACAAATTTCGGCATCTCGTTTCACAAATTTTGAATAACTTTTTGTCGATTTTTGACAAATTTTCGACAAATTGTTAGACACCTGCAATAATTCCATCTCGAAAAGAGCCCGAAAAGATTTTTCTCGTTGCGATGAAAAGGTTTATCGATACAAACGAAATCGTGCGGGATCCGAGGTTGAGGAATTTTTGTAGCTGCAACAATTTCGCATTTCATATGATTTATTAGGTACAAGTATAAAACAATAACAAGTCCTCGATGGGGACGAAAATGAATGGGCAAACTTTGGGTAAACGATTGCAAGGTGCCTAACGTGAGAGTAAGATCGTAATGTCAAACATCACGTTCCCACTTGCTCATTTGATGAATAAACGAGAATGGAAAAAAATGAATTGAATTTAAAAAAAAGCCCCAAACAAACACTCGTTGGTCTGTTTTTCTTCGTTGTTTTGTTTTCGTTATTCTCGTCGTCAAGGAACACCACGATCAAGTAAGTTTTACAATCAGACGAATTTTTCGCTTCGCGTTATTTTCCGAGAGACTCTCACACATTGACAAGAGGATTAAACACGTGTATGAATTACGAAACTAAGCATTTCCCGGCTATTTCGTACATAAACTTTTTTCCTTATCCTCGTAAATATTAAGTATTCACAAAATATTCAGCATTTTGTTTGTTTGCGCAGATCGGCTGCCTCGAGTGCCGATTTTTTCGTGTCGCCCGCATCTCTTTGCCTTTTTTTTCGAATTATGCGGCTGCAGTTTTTTCTATAGAAGCAAAAGAGATAAAACTAACATGGTCTTCTAGATCCAGTGTCAGTCTGCAGCGATTCGCGTTTGCGCATACGTTAATTATGCACAAGATGAGTTTCCGAACGGAACGAAATTGCGAATAATTTTGTATTTTTCTTGTGAGAATATTTCGCAATCGTCTCGTTTGGATTTTCTCTAAATGTTAAATTTGTTTCAACGAAATTCTGGATTCGTTTCAGAATCGTTCGCAATTATATTTTATTCTATTTTATTTTTTTGTCTGTGTTTGTGTTTTTTAAACGATTTTAAAAATGTTTTGTTTGTTTTTTATAATGAAAATTGTTGCGTCGCTCGCACTGTCTATCGCTGCGAACGTGCGATTACACCCCGTCTTGCCCGACAGCAGTTCGCCCTCGGTGACGTCTCCTGATTACCAATCGCTTGACAGCATCCTTCGCTGTCGTTTTTCATTCTTTGTGCTCCGGATCTGGCTTCGACTTTGGTTCCATCGTTGACGAACGCGAATGCTGAGGATTCGTTTGATTTCTCGGTACGAGCAAGACGTTCCCGTCCGCGGACAATTGGAGACTGTACTCGTAAGGATTATACTGATGTCCTTCGGGGTCGCGCAACGACTGCAATTGTTGAAAACATTGATAAACATTCTGACTGAGAGATTTAAGGAGGTTCCGTTAGGGCGCAGGGAATAACGAATCACGCGAGGCGCAATTCCCAAGAAAAAATGACCATCTGCTTTTCGTTTGGCAAGCGATTCGTTGCCAAACTCCTAAAAAATTAGATGTTCCGAGCATTCCGTCGATTTTAACTAGAAATATCTCCTCCAAACATTCGTTGAGCCCACTATTTTTTTATTTATTCGGAACCCTTGGAGTTTTTTTTATAAATTGAGATTTTAATGCGCGTTTTGCCTAATCGCGAAGTATTTTAAATATTTTTCTGATTTCACAAGGGTGAGAAATTTGCGTAACGCCAATGTTGAATCGAGTGACTTTCGACTTGGAAAATATTTAGTAAAACTTGGTTGACCTGGGACGATTTTGAAAGTTTGCTGCCTAAATAACAACATGTTTCGTTTTCAGATTTGAATCTCATAATCGCTCTAGTAACGGAACCTCTTTCAGGAGGTTCCGAAAAAATGACGATCCGCTTTTCGTTCAGCAAGCGATTCGTTGCCAAACTCCTAAAAAATGAGATGCTCCGAGCATTCTGTCGATTTTAACTAGAAATATCTCCTCCAAACATTCGTTGAGCCCACTATTTTTTTATTGATTCGGAACCCTTGGAGTTTTTTTTATAAATTGAGATTTTAATGCGCGTTTTATCTAATCGCGAAGTATTTTTAATATTTTTCTGATTTCATAAGGGTGAGAAATTTGCGTAAAGCCAATGTTGGACCAAGTGACTTTCGACTTGGAAAATATTTAGTAAAACTTGGTTGACCTGGGACGATTTTGAAAGAGATTAAAGTTTGCTGCCTAAATAACAACATATTTCGTTTCCAGATTTGAATCTAATTATCGCTCTACTAACGGAACCGCCTTAATTAGTTTGACGTGAAAATTGAATTTCATCGGATTTGAATTTAATCGGACGAAATATGCAGAATAATTTTTGAAAAGACTGAAGAAACGAACCTGGAAAACGTGTCGATAAAGTTGACTGAATTTGTCCTTGACGCGTTGTCTCTCGAGTTGCATAAAGTCTCTGTCCCGTATTAGTCTCATTTTTCGATCGCGCATCTCCTTGACTTGATCGGCAAGACTGATGATTTGATCGAGTTTGCGTTTGCGACAATTTTGAGCCGCAACTTTGTTCTTTCCTCGTCGCCTGATGTCACGGATCAGAGACAATTGTGCCTCGCTGAGATCGTACTTGCTTAGACGTTCGTTAAATTCGTCCATTGGCAAGTTTATTATGTCGTGAACGGCGATCGGGACGTTTAGAGATCGCGCACGTTTCTCGTCCCGCGTCAGATGCTCGTCCACTTCGCTCTTACGAACTGTAAATCACGAATAAATTCAGTAAATCTCGCCAATTCGATTTTACACAAAAATCGACATCGAATTAACAAAAAATTCATCAAACTCGTAATTAATTCTTCAGATTAATTCGTGACATAAATTTATCTCTCGATTACAAAGAGTCGAGCGACTTTTTCATCGGTGAAGCTGATAATTCTTAATACCTTTCTTATCACGGGAGAGCGGTCGTTGAAGCGAGCCCGAGCTTTCAGCCGGCAAATGATAAGTGTGATTATGATGCACGTGCTCGATCGCGCTGCGGCCAGATTGATGACGTGAAAAATCAACGCTACAGCTGTACTTCATCTCTGGTTGCGGGCCTGCAGCTCCCTCGATCGGACCCGAGTAAGCATTTCCAGGCGCACCAGCTCCTACCGTTTGAGAATCGTATTCGTACTTGGTCGCAGTTGTTGAATGACCACTCGCGCCTAAAGGCGAGCCTAAAAATAAAAACGAGCGCAAAATTGATGAAAACCGTTCGCAAGTGATTTAATCGTCTTTTTTCTTTCGAATCAATCGAAATATTTGGAACTCCTTGTAGATGAAAAATCGCCAAATTCTACATATTAACCCTTCGTGGTGACACTTCCGCCACCGATCTCGGTGGTCACACTGGGTCGATTCTACCCAGTCGATTTTCAAATCCGTATTGTGACTAATCTATCGGCCCGAAAATTCTCAAAAAATTACTCAACAACCCTTGGACATTCCAGTTTAGATACGAAAAACTTTCCTGAAAGAAATCCAAGGCTAACGTATTTTTTTAAATGCAAAATGAAGAAAAAAAACGGGAAAAAAAAGTTTTTTCACTAAAATAATCGTCACTTTGTGGATTTTCAATATTTTTGACTAAAATTTGGACCTGATATTCATCAGATCTGGTTCTTTTGGGAAAAAAATAGTAGGATAGCGCGCGTTTGAAAAAACATATTAATTCCGTTATTGGAAGTGGGTCGATTCCAGAGTGGATGTTAGAGATTTAGCGTTAGCGGCGGTAATACTTATCGCCGGCAACGCGCAATGGACACTACAAACTGTCGTTAAATGACGATTACAGCCCCATTAATTAGCGGGAACTAGGAGATATTTATGTCACAAGTTGGTCACTGGGTGGATTCTACCCACAGTGACCACGAAGGCTTAATAATTTTCTCATAAGACATTCAAATAATGATTAAAAATTGATCCAATATTTTATTGAATGATCGATTATTTGGTTGATTTCATTTTCTTGGGGATTTACCTGTTCCTTGCTCCTGGAAGTACCGCTTGGCAAACATCTGATGTTTCTTTTGTGCAACGGGTGGGACACCGCGCTCGGTAGGACAACGTTGCGAACCGCCGCTTCTACCGGATACGGGATACCTATAGTCGTACGGCATCCGGTATTTGCTGCAAAAGAAAAGTGCCCAATTCGAAATTTCTAAATATCGTTCAGCAACACAGGGAAGTCCGAAATTCCAACATATATCTTTTATTTTTTGGGTTTTTTTCTCGTACTGAACTTTAACCTCGGCAGAATGGATCGCAAATGAAAAAAAATCACTCGAATCGCGGTTTTTCCCAAATCGACTTTTTGCGCAAAACTAACGGTCGATCGTGGTAGCTGGAAAAAAAAAACTGAACTTTGACCCGGGCGATTTCAATCGGACGCTTCGAAATCAGTTGATTCGACGTTTTTCGCAAATTTCATCACGAAATAATGGATCGATCGTTATAGATCGAGAAAAAAACGGAATTTCGTTGCATTTGATTAGCGAAAAGTGAAAAATAATTGGGAAATAATGAAATTTGATAATTACCTGGCATAGTCCATGGAGTAATGAGAATCTGCCTGAGTGTGACTCGAGTTTGAGCCCGTTTCCATCCATTCGCCGTCCGAGAGGGATGGAACCCTTTCGCTTCCCATGCTGCTGACCGCGCTGTCGCTCGAGGCGTCCATCCTCTCGTCCGTAACGCCGGTCAAGGTCGTTACTCCTGTTGCCGATGTCGGTGTCCCGGCCGCTGCCTGCACTCCTGGCAAAGCAGCCGCACCGGTCGGCCCTGACGCATTGTTGCTGCTATTATCGAGCATGCGCATCGTGTACATACCTGCAACGAAAATGCACCAAAATGAGCAAAAAATGCAATAAAATAAATAAATTAATAAATCAAAACGCAAAATATTGCAATTTGAATATTTTATCGATTTTCTAAAACTCAAAAGTGTCGAAATTTTTCATAAATGCTCCAAAAATCCAATTATTAGTCAAAATTTCGATAATCGCGCTTCGTGATGAAAAAACGCAAATCGAATTTTCTAAAGTGATAATTGTCATTGTCAAATAATTTCTGCATCATTCTCTCAATACAAAAAAACAAAAGTTTCGTTCGACACTCGATCGTTTCTCATGCTTCAGATAAATTCCAAGTTTAATTGTTTCAAATTCGTGGTGAACCTTCTTAAAAATCATACTGAACTGTGGGCAAACTTTGAGAAAGTTTGACCGTCTAGAAATCGATTTTTTCGTGTTAAAGTTGCGAATTTGTATTTTTGTTAAAGATTATTAAAGAAAATATTGACCAAATTTCATAAAATTCTCATCTTTTTGAATTTTTTCATGTTTTCAACATGGTTCAGCAACGCCGTGATCCAACTTCCTTAAAATTCGTATGAACCTCCTTAAAAATCATACTCAAAAGTGGGTAAACTTTGAGAAAGTTTTTTTTCGTAAATTCCCATAAAACCTCGTGTTAAAGTTGCGATTTTAAACGCTGAATATCTGGATTACCAGACGGTGAAAGTTTCACAAATTTTCAACACACTATAATGCAACGCTCCAGAGAAGATTCAAGCAAAATGTCAAAAAATTATCTTGGAAAAGATTTTATATATTATTAAAGAAAATATTGACCAAATTTCATAAAATTCTCATCTTTTTGAACTTTTTCATGTTTTTAACATGGTTCAGCATCGCCGTGATCCAACTTCCTTAAAATTCGTATGAACCTCCTTAAAAATCATACTCAAAAGTGGGTAAACTTTGAGAAAGTTTTTTTTCGTAAATTCCCATAAAACCTCGTGTTAAAGTTGCGATTTTAAACGCTGAATATCTGGATTACCAGACGGTGAAAGTTTCTCAAATTTTCAACACATTATAATGCAACGCTCCAGAGAAGATTCAAGCAAAATGTCAAAAAATCATCTTGAAAAAGATTTTATATATTATTAAAGAAAATATTGACCAAATTTCATAAAATTTTCATCTTTTTGAACTTTTTCATGTTTTTAACATGGTTCAGCATCGCCGTGATCCAACTTCCTTAAAATTCGTATGAACCTCCTTAAAAATCATACTCAACAGTGGGTAAACTTTGAGAAAGTTTTTTTTCGTAAATTCCCATAAAACCTCGTGTTAAAGTTGCGATTTTAAACGCTGAATATCTCGATTACCAGACGGTGAAAGCTTCTCAAATTTTCAACACACTATAATGCAACGCTCCAGAGAAGATTCGAGCAAAATGTCAAAAAATTATCTTGGAAAAATTGCATCTGATGATTTTGCCGTTACTTTGTATGTATTCGCAGAATGTCAAATGTTGCTCTCGAAAAAAATGATACAACTGCGATGTAGAGAATTAGATAAGTAAATAAAATGCTGATACGACATTCGTGGGAGAGCGTACCACTCCGAGCAATTCTGTCTGTATACGTATGACACATAAATACAACATACGTGACTGGTTTCACGTTACTCTCAGAATTATCACATATCTCGCAGTGTTTTTTGTACAGTACGGTAATTCCTTTTGCGTCACATTGTACGCAATAACATTAATGAACGAAAGAAATCTCGAGACTTCTCTATCGAGCGAATGAATCGTATCAACGATGTTGAAGTTTGCATCGTTGGAATGCAACGAAATACTTTTTTTTTAGCAGATCTCAAGATTCTTGTTCGATATTTGGTCAGGACAATTTCACGATCTTTTTTGAGGATCCAAACGCAATATCGATACGAAAATTTCCAAAGTTTGGGAAATTTAACAAATAATTAATGACAAAAGTATTTTTCGTTGACGTTGCAAACTTCAGTGTCATTTTTCGAGGTTTGAGGCTGTATGTTTATGTGATTATTCTTTATTTTTGTTACGAGTGTCCTCGAATACGAGCGAGCTTTAATATCTGCGAACAAAGCGCAGCCGCGCGACTGTACGACGAAGACAAACACTCACACAACTCTCAATGGAATGGGCTTTGTTAGACACGATGTACACAAGGCGAAAAGAGATAAGACAGATCGGCAAAGCGTTACGTTGTTGACCTCGAAACCCGAGGTAGTTTTCGCACTGTACGAGGCATTTGACATGCAGAGCGAGATTGAAAATATCATCAAGCCCTAAATCAGTTGATACAGTGTCCTCGAAACGTCTGCACGATCGAATCGTGCAACAATTTCTTTCTCGACATTCTGAAAAGCCCCCCCCTGTATTTTTGTTGTTTCTGGATCGTACTCGTGAATGAACGGCAAGAAATACAGCGAGCCTGCTGCGAGACTTTTTCTGGTTGAAAAATAATGCTCGTTCCTTGCTTTTCTGTCGATGCGGGTTCGAACCCAAAAGGACCGTCACTTGCACGAAATTCTGTTTTTTCTTCAGCAGAGTTCATAATAATTATCGAATATTCGGCTGGGACGATAAAACGATCGTCTCTTGAGTCCCTCGAACTCAATCGGGACGAAAAAACGCCATGACTTTCAAAATTAAATGAATAATCAATAGAAACAATCATTTTTTGTTGAATCTCAACGTTGCAAACTTCAGAGTCATTACGTCAACAGTGAGTGTTGATAATTTAGAATTTCGTGTTTGCACGATCGTGTAATGCACATTTTCGAGTGAATTCTGGATAAACAAATCCTCGAGAATGTTGAAACTTCACGAACGCAAATCTGACAAGAAAAAACAACGAAACGAGACTTTTTTTCCCAAGCAACAACTTTCTTTTGCGTAGTTTTTCTGTCGGTTTCTATTCGCACATTTGTTTTCCGTTGTTTGGTCTACGAGAGATATCGGAATTGACCGTGATTGCCGACGACGACGATAACTATCATTGAATAATTTACAAGTGCAGATAATTTTTCATACACGATGTTGAAGTTTGCGTCGTTGGAATGCAACGAAATTCTGTTTTTTTTCTTTAGCAGATCTCAAAGATTACGAGACTGGAGTTTCCAACGTTGGGGGCCAACGAAAATTACTTTTTTTTTTTCATTGTTTAATGAATTGAAGAAAAAATTGCAATTTTCGTATCGATTGTGATTTTGAATTCGACGAAAGTTCGTTTTATTGTCCTGATTGAATATTAAATGAAAATCGTGAGCTTTGCTCGAGAAAAAATCAGAATTCCGTTGCATTCCAACGATGCAAACTTCAATATCGTCAAAGATTCTCGTTCGATATTTGGTCAGGACAATAAAATGATCTTTTTTGAGGATCCGAACGCAATATCGATACGAAAATTTTCAAGGTTTGGGAAATTCAACAAATAATTAATGACAAAAGTATTTTTCGTTGGACTCCAACGTTGCGAACTTCAAGTGCAATTTTCATACATCACACTCTCCTTTTTTTATCATTATTTTCTCTTGGTTGTTGATTTTTTCCATCGTTTGTCTCGATGGCGATGTGTCGCGGTCGAAAGTCATGGTCGATAAATGAACACGTCTACGATCGTCGCTTCGGCATTCAAATTACTCATGACTCGGCAACTTTTTGTACTGTGTATATGAAATATGTGTAGATACGCGTACAAAACGTTACAACATGCCGCCTTATCTGCGTTTTCGCCATGTGACCACAATACACGTTCAAACTGTATGCTAAAGGTTGGAACGAGCAGAAAGAAACAAAAGTTTGAATCTATCCCGCATCACGAGATTCTTTCACCGTTCCAGAAGAAAATTCGATTAACATTGTCGATGTAATTTCTATCAAAATTTCTACGAATTTAAACTCGAAAAAAAACTTTTTCCATTCATTGTTCAATTTCAAAATTCATGACAATTTTCGTACCGATTTTGAGTTTGGATCCCGAAAAAACATCGTTTCATAGTCGTGACCAAATATCGATCAATAATCGCGAGGTTTGCTCAAAAAAAAAATGGGATTTCGTTGCATTCCAACGATGCAGCATCGTCAATGCCGCGCCGTTCACTTTCACTACGATTTTCAAACTGCCAAAAATCGCGAATAATTTTCTTCATTTCCCGGTTCGTTGCACCTGGTTTTCCCAAAACAACATACGCCCAAAATTCCTGGGTCACGTGACCGACGAAATTAGGGTCACAGAATTTTACGATTCAATGTTGAGCCGGGAGATAAAAATCCCAATAAAAAAACGATTACGTATCCATGATGACAGAACAAAAAAAAAACGATATTCAAGTTTCCATCGTTGGATGCATCGAAATTCTGTTTTTTTTTTAGCAGA
The DNA here is from genome assembly GCA_037043255.1 of Diadegma fenestrale. Taxonomy (NCBI): domain Eukaryota; kingdom Metazoa; phylum Arthropoda; class Insecta; order Hymenoptera; family Ichneumonidae; genus Diadegma; species Diadegma fenestrale. Next base: position 15,787,163 of record CM073310.1, on the reverse strand, counting down.
TTTCAAGATTCTTGTTCGATATTTGGGCAGGACAATAAAATGATCTTTTTCGAGGATCCAAACGCAATATCGATACGAAAAATTGCAAATAAAGAAAAAATTGCAATTTTCGTATCGATTGTGTTCTTGAATTCGACGAAAATTCGTTTTATTGTCCTGATTGAATATTAAATAAAAATCGTGAGCTTTGCTCGAGAAAAAATCAGAATTTCGTTGCATTCCAACGATGCAAACTTCAATATCGTCAAAGATTCTCGTTCGATATTTGGTCAGGACGATAAAATGATCTTTTTCGAGGATCCAAACGCAATATCGATACGAAAATTTTCAAGGTTTGGGAAATTTAACAAATAATTAATGATAAAAGTATTTTTCGTTGGACTCCAACGCTGCGAACTTGATTGTCATTGAATGGATGAGTTTACGTGAATAAATGAATGAAATGTTGAAACTTGTAATTGCTTTTGATACGTACACGGTACGTACACGATCACACCCATCCTCGCCATTCACCAATCGAGTCAATAATTCAAAACTCCTCTCAACGATCACGAGAATTATCACAAGAACGTAGAAAAAATATAAAGTCTCCTTGTTTTTTTTGTTGAGTGAGGCAGAGACGAGCGATTGGTGTTGCGATCGTTTGAGGCGATCGATCAATTTTTCCTTGTTTCTAAAAAGTTCGAGAACATCTCGAGGATCTTGGCTGTGTAAAAAATACTGCAGTGCGTGTAGCGATGCATATTATCGACGAGCTCGATCGTTGCAACGTAGTAGTTGATTTTCCAAGACGCACGTGGCAAGTTAAAGCAGCACAACGATTCCAAAAGTTGTTTCAGGCTTTCGTGTCCGTTCGCACACAATTTTTGTCCCAAGGCCTCACAACTTTCGTCTCTCTTTTAATTAAAAGCAAATGTAATCACGATTATGTGTTTTTATTTAAATTTGTTTCATTTTATTCGCGGATTTATTGTTCCTTCGGTTTTTACGAGGGGGGAGTCGATGTGAAGTGTCCCGAGAGCACGATCATACTCATAGTCGTCGTCGTCTCTTTTAATCTTGTCCACGAACGCGATAACAGCGGCTACGAAACGTTCGCGATACACAGAACTCACAATCCGGCTTTTTTTTTGTTTCTTTCGCTGCGACTATACCGCGTGCCACTTCCATCATCGCTTTTCAGTCGTGGAAGAGGAAATCTTGGCCCTCGCGAACAACGGTCAACCGCACCCGAGTCGTGACGTGATTTTCATAAGCATACGTAAAAAAAAATATGGACAAACTGTGTTCGTTTTTATTGGGAACGATGCGTCTGCGTAACGTCACCGAGCGCGTCCACGCTACAATAATGACGTTTCTCCTCCTTTTTCGCACTGACTCGCTCTATCGAATCGAGATTAACGACCAACTCAACATTCCCACTAACGCGATTCATGTTCAGCTCAAATCTGCCCATTGTCTCGCGGACGACTCGCGTACGCTCTCATTTTAACGATTAAAAAACTTGGTGTCACGCTCCGTACGAGAGAGCATCGAAATTTTATTATCGAGAAACTTTGTTACCGAGAGCCTCCACATAATTGACTCGTTAGCGCTCGTCGCGATATCATTCGTTTTTTTTTTTTACGCTAAATCAAAACGCGGTGATGGGCGCGTAGATTTCAAATGGCACGGCGTTTCAAACTTTTTTTTATTTTCCATTTTTTCTTTCGAATATTTTTCTCTATGGTTTTGCATTGAAAACTGACGACTCTGAAGTTTGCATCGTTGGAATGCAACGAAATTCATTTCTATCTTTGACCAAAATAATTATTCAAATGCAGAATTTAATTACGATGATAAAATGATCGATTTTTGCCATTCGAAAAGCATATCGGCTCGAAAAATTTGGATAACATTGAAAATTGAACTGTTAATTAAATTGAATTGTTAAATTTTGCTGATTTGGAGAATAATTGAATAATTGAGTCGATGAATTTTCAATTTAGGAAATCGGAGAAATTCACGTATTGGAACATGATTCTGAAGTTTGCATCGTTGGAATGCAACGAAGTTCTTTTTTATAATTGGCAAAAATTATTATTTCAATGGAAAATTTAATTACGATTATAAAATGATCGATTTTTGCCATTCGAAAAGCATATCGGCTCGAAAAATTTGGATGACATTGAAAATTGAACAAATCTTCAATATTTTTCGATGCATTCCAACGTTGCAAACTTCAGCATCGAGAAAACTGGACATGCGAAAAAATCTCGCATCGCGCGACCTGTGGTCGAGGTATACGTGGGGGGCGACCCCGCTTTCGGGTGTTTCGGGTCAATAAGATTGATCAATTTTTATTTATGCGATCGATCGGTCCGCTCCATAAATTTTTTTTCGACGTGATCCATTTTTTACCTCGATTCCTTTCTGATTACGTTTTCTTGAGACTCGAACGAAATATCGAATTTACTTCGATTCACAATGTTCAAGTTTGCATCGTTGAAATGCAACGAAATTCCGTTTTCAACAGATTTCACGATTATTATTCAATATTTGCTAATAAAACGATTTTTTCCGGGAACTCAAAATCGGTGCGAAAATTGTCATGGATGTTGAAATTTAACAAATCGTTGGACCCCAACGTTGCGAACTTCAGTGTCTTTTCCTCCAGGCTCAAGAATTTTCGCATCAAACAATTTTCTTCGCGAAGAAGGGAAAAATGAGTCAGGTCGATTTTAGTCTAATTGGTTAAAAGTGTCGACAAATGTGGCAAATTAACTTTGCAAATGGATCAATGGCGAGTCCAGCAAAACTCGCGCAAAAAGTTCCGGAATAACCAGTTTGTCAAGCGCGTTACCGTCGCGTTTTGCGAAAATGATAACAGCGCGTTATCGCCCACGATACGAAGGAGAAAAAAAACTGTTGCAAAGGTTTTTGGGAGTCGAACGAAAACTCGTAACTTGCTAAAGTTTCTATTGACAAAACGGTTCGATGCAATTAATGTTGACAATTCACGTAACACGATTGGGGAATAAAATTGGAGCTTCTGGCGACGTTGATTCTTCCTAAAAATAGATTCACGAGCTCGCGTCAAATTTTTTTTTACGTGGCATGATGAAAAGCTGAGAAATGTCCAAAAAAAAATGTGAGACTTGCAAAATTTTCTTCGACGTCTTTTTGCACGAAAATCAATAAAAATCCGCGTGTTTCTGATGACTGTGAAGTTTGCAACGTTGAGATTCAACGAAAAACATTGTTTCTGTTAATTATTTATTAAATTTTGAAAATCGTGGCCATTTTTTGGCTCGATTCAGCTTTTGGGACTCGAGAGACGATCGTTTTAATGTCCGGGACAAATATTGAATAATAATTGTGAGCTCTGGTGAAGAAAAAACAGAATTTCGTTGCATTTCAACGATGCAAACTTCGCAACATCGCGTGTGTTTCTGAACTCGTTCGAAATTCACTGAAAAAACTTACAAAGTGAGGGATTGATGGAAAATTCAAAAAAACGCCTCGACATGCTGATTGCGCGTAGCTCAAACAAAAAGCGCGGGAATTGTCTAGCGGGTGTCCGAAAATCGCGAGTCAGAAATCAATCACCATAGTGAAAAGAAAAATTTTGCTGGAAAAGATCGATTTTGTGTGCTTTTTTTTTTTTTAATCACAAAAATTTCGTTATTGCAGCAAGAAATATTCTAGAACGTCCTTCGAAAAGTCAATTTTTGGCATTCCAATCGTAAATTTAGCTGACAGTCTCGTTAGGAATGAAAAATATTGTGAAATTTAGGAAAATTTTGTAATTATCAAAAAATATTTGGTTCACCGTGTTGAACAAAAAATATCGACGTTTTTTGACGAAATTTTAGGTTCAGCGTACGAAGTCGCGTGTGTGATTCGTCAATTTTATTGATTGTTTGTTAAATTTCAAAATCCATGAAAATTTTCGTACCAATTTTGAGTTTGTGTCCCGAAAAAAAAACGTTTCATTGTCCTGTCGATAAGAATCGCGAAAACTTTCGATAGATCGATCGAATCAACAGCGACGACTGGAAACGCGCTTAACCTCAAATTGAATGATTTTGCTGAAGTTTGCAGCGTTGGAATGCAACGAAAAATATAAAATTCCGTTGGAGATTCGTTGAATTTTCAATGTCATGAAAATTTTCGAGTCGATATGCTTTTCGATAGTGAAAAATCGATCATTTTATCGTCCTAATAAAATTCTGCATTTAAATAATTATTTTTGGGAAAGATAAAAAAGCGCCATATTTAATATCGAATTTGTTAACATCGCGACACTCTGTATAGGGAGTTGGTTGAAAATAAAAACAAGCATGAGGTCTGAATTAACGACATGCCGCTTCCATCGGTTTCGTCACCGCTACATATACATATCGGCGATTACAGGAGTCGAGTACGAAGCGCGTTATCGCGTTCCGAACGAGAAGTCCGAATCACGTGGTCTCGCAAAGATAAAATAGGCCAAGAAAACTGACCGAGAACAAAGGCTCAGAGTCGTTTGCCGTTTGCACGCATGGCAAGTTTCGATTCGCCAATTAAAAACGCTTTTGAATTCTGATCCCTGTGCGAAAAGTTGGCTGCTTTTTTGGCGATGGTTTTGCACGTGTTTGCGGACGAGAATGACAAAATGGACGACCTGCCGGAACTCGCCTCGTTCCTTCAGACGATTAAAAATTCGTTCGAAAGATTTTTTCTCATTACAATCCGATTTCCGTAGCAATTTTGAGTTTTGATGCTGGCAAAATATCGTTTTATTCTCCCGAGCAAATATTGAAATAAAATCGTGCGATCTGCTCAAGAAAAACGCAATTTCGTTGCATTCCAACGATGCAAACTTCAACATCCTTAAATCGTACTTACGGACTGGAAGAAAATAGCGAGAGTGAAAGGAGTGGCAAAAACGAATATCTCATTGCCGGTAACATCGTCGTTCGAGTGAATCAATTCCGTGGCTATTATTATACGATCTGGCGCAAGTTGTTGGCGAGATGTATAGCAAAAGCAAAAGAAGGGAATGACTCATTGGCGAACGACTTGGTGACACACGCGGCGCAAGGCAAAGAAAGCGAGAACACACATAAAAACAACGAATGTGACTCTTGAGAGTTGCGATTCGTATATACAAAGCCCAACGAGACCGAAAGCGAATGAAAATTATGATACGAGCTCGCATTTGTCAAAGTATTAACGTGGTGATGACCTTGGGTGACCTTGAATTTTTTTTTATCGACGTTTTTCGACAAAATGGCGTCGAAAACGCGTTCGAACTATTTGATTTTCATGAGATTATTCACAACCGCGAGGAATGAGGAACACAATTGAGTCATTTTTTTCGAAATTTTTAATAATCACATAAAAATACAGAGCTCGATTGTTGTGTGACGCTTCGGGCGTTACTTTTGGGACAGCCTGTAACGAGAGTCAGTGGATATTTACGGTTATACGCGCAACCATGAGTTTATTTCGCGCTGGGCTCGCTCGATCTTTTCCGAGGAAAACGTAACGCGTGTCTTACTCATCTCGTGCGTTATCGCTTCCCCGAAAGCGATTGAACATGCTGCGAAATTCGCACGAGCTACACCGCGAGAGACGCGTTCACTGACGCATTTTCTCGTTTCGTACAGCAACCGAGACATTCACATTGCGCAATTGTCGATCATTTCCTTTCTTGGAAACTCGATTCGCTGCTTCCAAGACTTTTTATCGAGTATCAACGAAACATCAACAATTTTCTGATATTGCCAACGCTTGAAAATTAACGGAACATTTCCGTCCCTTACGTCATTGAAATTTCATGTTTTTGTTTAATTTTTCAAAATCTTTTGCGTAACGCTCGCTGCCCTTGAGCCAAAGCATTGCACGAAACAATGGAGGGTCTCGAAGTACGTGAAAATGGCCGCGAATCGATTTTTCCCTATCAACCAATCAACGCTCGCGATTTATGGGGAAAACGCTGTACAGAATTCCCTAGAAAAATTGCATCGATAATCAACTAGAAGAAAAAAAAGATTTTTGTGTCGCTCTGATCGAAATAAAATTCAATGCACTCGCACACAAAAATGTGCACTCGCGCGTCAATTTTCCAGGGACTCTGACGACATCGTGATTTTTCCCAATCAATTTCGCATTATCCGTGACTATAGTCATTGTTTGTCGAGAGAGGAAAAAAAACGAGGCCTGGATTGAAACAAAAGGTGGCATCGAACAGTTTCTTACCATTGATGCGACTCAAGGTCGTTGAGATATCGAATCCCGTTCCACGAATCGTACACATTATCGTGTAAATGTATTTCTAAGCAAGCGTTATCCGGCCTAATGTTTGTGAGGTTATAAAAAACGTTTTACGATCGAAATTGTATTCCATTTGTGCACGGACGATTTATTTTCACGATCGCTCGTCATCGGAGCCAACGCCGCAAAATCTAGTAAATTCGGCATTTTCTTTTTGTCCGAATGTCAATTTTTCAAAACGGGAATAAAATATTTCGTCATTGTTTACGATTATTCTGCTTGTTGGTAAATAGTGAAACGAATGAATTTGGCGATGCTGAAAAAATGTAAAAATTGCATGGCATTCGAGAACGCACTGAATTTCGAAATCTCGTCAACAAACATGGACGCCGAGGAAAATCACGGCCGGCTTACGAATTATAAAAAAAAATTTACGTTCGATGCGTCCGGCGAATTGAACTTTTCTCTGTCGAATAAAAATGGCGCGTTCTGTAAAAAAATGTAGCAAAATCGAGAGACAAAAGTATGGATTGATTCGCGAATGAAAAAAACGAGAGGTCAACCGTGTAGATCGCGACGAAATAACGTGAAAGAGAAAACGAGTGGGGAGGGGTCTCGAGATGTTGTATATCGTGAATAGTTACGAGCCTGGTGCGTTAATGATAAACACAATTGAATGTTGACCGGAAGAAACATCGTCGATTCATCGATGCAATAAATATTTATTGCTTCGCTCGCAACTCCGAGTCGCATTGTTTATTTATCGAATTAGGCATACGCGAAGACGGATGAGGAGCGGCTTACGATCCGAAGCATTTTTTTTACACACCATATGATTTGACTGCACACACGTCCACGTTCGTTTATAATTCTCGCGTAGCGTCACAAAATGTAGAAAAAAACAAGGCACGCACACTTTTAAAGTGGTCACTTGAAAACTTTTCACCAATTTCACGCTCTAAAGTTTTCCTAATTTTTCCTCTCGAACACTCGCGACACATGACGCCACTTGAAACTCTCGTTTAGAACGTTTCGTGTGTTGAAAAAAAAAACGACCCGGCATCGGGAACGAAAAAACAAATATTTTTCGATTTTGTTCCAATCCCTTTGAAATGTCGCGTTAGAGCAATGAAAATACTCGAGATTTGGTAACTGCGCGTCCTTTTATCGAGAAACAATAATGAGAATGATCGCGCCAAGGTGTCATGTGCTCGATGTCGCGATTAAAACTGCGCTTTTTCGCCATACGAGTCATCGAGTTTGCGAGCAACCTTGTCTCTCTTTCTAGCGAGACACACGTGTGTATATCGTTGGCTCGTTCTCCAGAGAGAAGGCAAAATATGTGTGTATTCGCTTCTTTGTCGACGCCGATAGCCTCGAACGCCTCGAATGCGAAGCGGGCTCGCGCGCGACCGAATAAGATAGAAAGGGAGAAAGACAAAGAAAGAGAGTGCGAGAAGACGAGGAGGGGGGGGGGGGATACTTTTGCAGTAGCAACGATAGAAGAAATGCGTTCATCGTCAAGCGTAGGTGGTGACGTGTTCTCGCATTTGCATATTGACATTTTTCAAATATTAATCCCCCATATTGCGATCTATCGATCGTGCTGCACATTTTCTTTCCGAGGCTCGCTAGTGTCAAAAATTGACGCTACGCGCGTCTTTATTGCACGAAAACGAATTGTAATTTTTCTGTAAATTTCGACAAGTCAGGAAAAAGTCATCGCAGGGATTTTGTAGGATCGTAAATTTCACTGCTGGTGTCATGGTTCACATAATTCAATAATCCCCAACCAAAGGCCACTCGAGCTCTCGAGAAAACGATTTATTGCAGGCCCGAACAAGAACCTTCGTTTATCTCACTCGCTCTCTCACCGAGCATGGAGTCTCCCCATAATCTTTTGTTTTGTATTCGTCCTGGCGCGTTTTCACGTCCCACTGACGAATTTTGGTAAAGTGTCGCGTTGCCAGGAAAAAAGACACTGGCGCCTGTAGTCGGCCTCGTGTTTCGGATTCTTTAGGAAAAAAATTCTTTCTAATTCATTCTTTTTCGCCTTTTATTCCGATGGACATGGACAACGACAATGTGCGTGCGTGCGTGCAAATTCTGTACAGTCTAAACAAAACAAAAGTCACGGGCAGTCGCCGGCTACTGATTGGCTGCTGCGAACTGGGCTGTTTTACCCAATCACGAGGCAGCAATAAAATAGGCCCGCGCAAAATCGTTCGAGCGTACGGAAAGAATAAATAAAGCTGTTGATAATTCGCCATCAGCGAATTTGATAATCGATGGAATTAGGGCCACGCGGGGGTGAAAAAAAACGTTTTAATGGCCCTTAAAAAAAATGTGGCTCCCGATGCGAGCGGAAAAATGCTTTGAAATGAGAGAGTGGGGATGACGACAATAGAAAAAAAAAGCTAAAGTCCCGAACTGGCTAGCTGGAAATTTCCTCGCACGCGATTGGCTCGCCGCATTGTTTTTCAGCCCCTCCAGACCAGAGAAAAACGCCGGTAGCACCACCACGTGCGAGCTGCAGCACACAAGAACCAAAGAATCTCTTTCTCTCGTGCTATTGCGAAGTGAAGACAACGCTCGCACGGTCGGCGGCCCACGAAATTGGGTTCAAAAAAATCAGAAGACTTGCGTCGGTCCCCTCGTGAGGATCTCCGTCCAACAGACAAATTCCGAATTCGGGAGACTGAACGAAATTTGTTTTTTCCTGACGTGGTAAGTTGAAACTTTGGCTCGCTTAATAAAACGCAAAATAAATTCCCATTTTCTGGACACGATCGTTCGATAAAATTCGTCATTCTGGAAAAAACTTTCGCGAAATAAATATCAAGTCGAAATTTATCGCGGACCACGTTGCAGTGATCGAAATTCTGTGAAATATTCATCGCCCGCGAAATTGTACAACGATTTTCGGCTTCGACCCAGCGATTCGCTATAAATTTTTTTCCCGCATCCCCAATATTTTTCCTTCGACTTTATCATCAAATTCGCGTCATTATTCAACGACCACGTTTTTATCGTGCGCGAATCGTTCAGTGTTCCCGAAAAATCTTACGGTCCCGTCTTTGTCCCGAAGGTGACCGCCATGTGGTGCTTTGCTTGTTTTTATTCGCCTGGCCGCGCCCCCCCGCGCCCGCCGTGCTCGTAGCCTTTCGTCCTTTGTTACCCGACGCCTCGTTGTGTATCGTCCATTGTTGCAAAACGAAATTTCAGTCCCTCGTCACTGATAACTCGCGATCGAACAATATTTGTGAAAAAAAGAAAAAACTCGACAATTTCGCGAATAATTTCGGTATTTTCGATCGAATAAAATCCAGTGTTCGTGTTGAAATTTTCACAGTAAATTCGAACCGATCCAAGATGGCTGACGAATGGGACGAACCGAGCAAAACTTCTTCGGTAAGTTAATAAAATTAATAAAAAACGACAGCAATCGATTAAATGCGTTTTGAACATGAAAAAAATCGGCAATTCTTTTTTATCCGCGACTGGCAAATCTGCTGGACATGTTTCGCGTTAAATTTACAAACTGCACGATTCCGATATTCCGAAAAATGAAATAATGGTCGCAGAGAAAAATCTCTAAATTTGATTCTCCGGCTCAACGAATTTGAGTCTCGAAAACAATTTTTGCGAGCCGCGAAGTAGTTTTTGCAGTTTCATAATTTGTCGATTTCTCTGGGTTTGAAAGTCCGGCTCAATAAACTCGAGTCTCGAAAACAATTTTTGCGAGCCGCGAAGCAGTTTTTGCAGTTTTACGATCTTTCGAGCTGCGTCAAAAATTATACCGCAGCGTTGAGGCGCGCGGGTTGGAAATTTCTACGCAAAACTTGATAAAAATAAAATTGACGAGGAATTAATTTGTCGAGCAGTTTTTGGATGATTTTTTAACATGGAGAAATGTGTTTGGCAGTTTGCGGAAGAGAGTCGCTCGTTCGGTAAAGGCAGAGGTTTTGCGCCTCATCAGAATAACAACAACAACGACGGTTTCCGTGTCGGAGGCCAAAACGGTTTTTCCAAGGACGATAGCAGCAATAACGATTTTAGTAACGGCGGGAGCAAAAATAATAATGGCTTTGGCGATGAGAATAAAAGCGGAGGCTGGCAAAGTGGCGGGGGTGGATTCGACGATGACAAAAGGAGCGGAGGCGGTTTTGACGGGGAGAGACGAGGCCGTGGAGGAGGCCGAGGAGGTCGTGGAGGTTTTAGGAATCGCGACGATGGCGGAAGCGGCGGCGGGGGCGGTTGGAACGACGGCGGTGGCGGAGGCTTCCAGGATGACGATTCGAGACCTCGTCGAGGCGGCAGGGGAGGGGGGCGCGGAGGACGAGGCGGTTTCCAGAATCGAGATAACGACGACGAAAGCGGCGGCGGCGGCGGCGGCTGGAACGACGGCGGCGGCGGAGGCTTCCAGGATGACGATTCGAGACCCCGTCGAGGAGGCAGAGGAGGGGGTCGCGGAGGACGAGGCGGTTTCCAGAATCGGGACAACGACGACGAAAGCGGCGGCGGCGGCGGCGGCGGCTTCCAGGATGACGATTCGAGACCCCGTCGAGGAGGCAGGGGCGGGGGTCGCGGAGGACGAGGCGGTTTCCAGAATCGGGACAACGACGACGAAAGCGGCGGCGGCGGCGGCGGCTGGAGCGGCGGCGGTGGGTTCCAGGACGACGGCGATTCGAAGCCGCGTCGAGGTGGCGGTTTCGATAAACCAGCGGGTGAAAACGGCGAGGAGGATGAGAACAAACCTCCGCCAGTGACGTACATTCCTCCGGAGCCATCGACCGAGGACAGCGAAATATTCAGCGGCGTTGACGCCGGAGTAAATTTCTCAAAATACGATTCGATCGAAGTTAAAGTTTCAGGCGAAAACGTTCCCCCGCCAGTCGAGACTTTCGATCAAATGGGTTTGAGGACTTTAGTCTTTGATAATCTCAAGAAATCCGGATACACGAAACCAACGCCTGTCCAGAAACACGCGGTGCCCATTATCATTGGCGGACGCGATCTCATGGCTTGCGCTCAAACCGGATCCGGCAAAACTGCCGCTTTTCTCGTCCCGATTATTCACACGCTGCTCGAACAGCCTACGGAACTGAAATTGATCGGCGGCGGCTGCGAACCTCATTGCGTCATCATATCGCCAACGAGAGAATTGGCCTCGCAGATTTGGGAACAGGCGCTCAAATTCTCCAAGGATTCGATCATCAAGTGCGCCGCCGCTTACGGCGGGGTCGCGACCATGCATCAGGGACGCCAGGTCGCCAACGGATGCCACATTCTCGTCGCAACTCCCGGCCGTCTCAACGATTTCGTCGAACGACGAAGAGTCAGTTTCGCATCGTTGCGCTTCATGGTTCTCGATGAAGCTGATCGCATGCTCGACATGGGCTTCCTCGAGGACGTGAGGAAAATGATGGACCACGAGAGCATGGTGCCCAAAGGCCAACGGCAAACTCTCATGTTTTCCGCCACATTCGCCGCCAACGTCCAAACTATAGCCGCCGAGTTTCTTCACGAATACGTTTTCCTCGCGGTCGGTATTATCGGCGGAGCTTGCAGCGACGTCGAACAAACTTTCCTGGAAGTTCCCAAGTATGAAAAACGCAACAAACTCAAAGAACTCGTGCAACGCGAGGACATCAACAATTTCCCAAGGACTTTGGTCTTTGTCGGCATGAAAAAAACCGCCGATTTCGTCGCTGCTCTCCTCTCCGACAATAATTTCCCCACCACCAGTATGCACGGCGATCGCACCCAAGAACAACGCGAAGAAGCTCTCCGAGATTTCAAACGTGGCAAAATGCCCATTCTCGTCGCCACCGCTGTCGCTGGTCGCGGTCTCGACATCAAGGGAGTCGCTCACGTTATCAATTACGATTTGCCCCCAGAAATCGACGAATACGTTCATCGCATCGGACGAACCGGACGCGTCGGTAATCGCGGCAAAGCCACCAGTTTCTTCGATCCCGAAACCGACGGCGCTCTCGTCAACGATCTCGTCCGAGTTCTCTCACAAGCTGGACAAGAAATTCCCGATTGGTTGTCTGCCGGAGGCGGCAGCTGCGCACCCAGTCGCGGCGAGAAATTCGGTGGACGAGACGTTCGAAACGTAAGAACTTTTTTTTTCTATTCCTATTTAGCTCTAATAATCACGAAACCATTTTATTTGGGATTCTTTCAATAAAAAATGTATTTAGGATTTTATTTTGCGCGTAGCCAAAAAGGCCACGAGCGGAAAATTGTTGAGAAAAATCCTTAAAAAATTCTACTGCTGTTTGATTAACGAAACGTGACTCGAATTTCCGGGCGTTTAGATGGGAAAAATTCAAAATTGGAAATTAAATATCTCAAATTCGTAACGTCAGAAATTTTTTCTTCATGGGATTAAATTGTTAGTTTCAGTGTCGAGAATGTTGGTACAAGATTATCAAAGAATCTTTGATAATGCAGCGTTGGAATGCATCAAAAAATAGTGAATTTTATTCAAGATTCGTTCAATTTTCAATGTCATCCAAGTTTTTCGAGCCGATATGCTTTTCCAATGGCAAAAATGGAGCATTTTATCATCGTAATTACATTCTGCATTTGAATAATTATTTTTGTCAAAGGTGAAAAAGAATTTCGTTGCATTCCAACGATGCAAACTTCAGAATCATATTCCAATACGTGAATTTCTCCGGACTTTCTAAATCGAAAATTCATCGACTCAATTATTCAATTATTCTCGAAATCAGCAAAATTTAACAATTCAATTCAATTAACGGTTCAATTTTCAATGTCATCCAAATTTTTCGAGCCGATATGTTTTCGGGTAGCAAAAATCGATCATTTTATCATCGTAATTAAATTCTCCATTGAAATAATAATTTTTGCCAATTATAAAAAAGAATTTCGTTGCATTCCAACGATGCAAACTTCAGAATCATATTCCAATACGTGAATTTCTCCGGACTTTCTAAATCGAAAATTCATCGACTCAATTATTCAATTATTCTCGAAATCAGCAAAATTTAACAATTCAATTCAATTAACAGTTCAATTTTCAATGTCATCCGAATTTTTCGAGTCGATATGTTTTCGGGTGGCAAAAATCGATCATTTTATCATCGTAATTAAATTTTCCATTGAAATAATAATTTTCGCCAAATATAAAAAAGAATTTCGTTGAATTCCAACGATGCAAACTTCAGAATCATATACCAAAACGTGAATTTCTCCGACTTTCTAAATCATTGAAAATTCTCGAAATCAGCAAAATTTATCGATTGAAAAATCGAGTAAAAGTTTGTAAATTCACATTTTTTCCATTTTTTTTTGCAGTTCGGCAACGACGGAACTTACGACCAATCGAACAATTTACCGAACACTGCTGTCGACCCTGAGCCCGAGGACGAGTGGTAAAAAGGATCCACGAGAAAAATCCAAGTTCCCCGACGTCGAGGATTTTTCGACCAAATCAAAAAAAGACGACACTGCGTCAGCCGCGATAAGCAAACCTGATTATTATTATTTTTTTCTTCATTTTCACGAGGCATTTTTCTTTGAGATTATTAATCCAGGACTGAAAATGTAAACATTCCTAAATGTCATAGAAACGACATTGCATAGTTATACGAAAATCTAGCCAAGTAACGTTCCCAGGGAGTTTTGATCCTTGAAATAACTTTCGACATTTTTTTCAACACAGATTTTTCGTGGTACTGGCAAATACCATTTTGTGTAACGAGTAAAACATAAATTGTTGCAAAATACAAATAATTGCTTCAATGAATCGTACAAAAAGTAAGATTTGTAACGCGAAATAAAGCGAAAACGATGGACTTTTCATAGTAGAACGTTCAAAAAGTCAATAAAAACTAGATGTTGACGAATTATTAGAAAATGACAACTCTGAACGTAAGCGAAAACTATATGATTAATAAAATAAATGAATTATCGCGTATTCTTGACGATAATCGAGACTGCTACGTTGTACGTTTAACTATTTTATTCGTTTTCTTTTATAATATAGATAATAAAAAAGTTCTATCACGTTTATAAAGCAATGGATCGTGTTTGCATGATTTGATTTCTCGTATTTCGAAAAACTACCCGATTCATGACTCTGAAGTTCGCATCGTTGGAATGCAACGAAATTCATGTTTATTTTTGACAAAAATAATTATTCAAATGCAGAATGTAATTACGATGATAAAATGATCGATTTTTGCCATTCGGAAAGCAGATCGGCTCGCAAAATTTGGATGAAATTGAAAATTGAACGAATCTTTAATAAAATTCCTTATTTCTCGATGCATTTCAACGTTGCAAACTTCAGCATCATCCCGATTCCACCGTTTTCTATGTCCGCGTGATTTATCGTAACGAATCGATGGAAATTGAAAAAATATTTTGGGAGATAAAAAATCTGTACTTACCATCGTTCAAAGGCATATCCATGAGATGCAGATCTTCGTCGTTGAGCAACGAAGAGAGAAATCCGTCGGTGGTTTGATTGATGGTATCGGAAGCTGGTGTGTGGTAGTACATCATGTCATTTGGCTCGGATTTATATGCAGCGCCGTTCTCACTCCCCATTGGCTCACTACTGTTGGTCAGGTTCATCGACGTGGCCACCGCTGATCCGAGATTCGATGGTCCACCTGCATTCGTGAGCAGTTTAGTTTGGGGATGACAATAGAAAAAGCTTCATAATCCTCCTGCTCCTGCTCTTTTCTCTCGACCAAATCAATCAGGGTCAGTGTCATTTATAATACGATTCTTAAATTTGCATCGTTCGAACGAAATTTTTTTGTGCGTTTTTTTTTCTCACTTATCAATCATTCTCCGGCTTGTCCCTCGATTATTGAGAAGTTTCTATCGCCATAATCATAATAGCGTAGGCAAAGTAACGCCAAAATCATCAGATGCAATTTTTTCAAGATCATTTTTTGACATTTTGCTCGAATCTTCTCTGGTGCGTTGCATTAGAATGTGTTGAAAATTCGAGAAACTTTCACCGTCTGGTGATCGAGATATTCAGCGTTCAAAATCGCAACTTTAACACGAGGTTTTATGGGAATTTTCGAAAAAAAACTTTCTCAAAATTTACCCACTTTTGAGTATGATTTTTGAGGAGGTTCATACGAATTTTAAGGAAGTTGGATCATGGCGACGCTGAACCATGTTAAAAACATGAAAAAGTTCAAAAAGATGAGAATTTTATGAAATTTGGTCAATATTTTCTTTAATAATATATAAAGTCTTTTTCAAGATAATTTTTTGACATTTTGCTCGAATCTTCTCTAGAGCGTTGCATTATAATGTGTTGAAAATTTGAGAAACTTCCACCGTCTGGTAATCGAGACATTCAGCGTTTAAAATCGCAACATTAACACGAGGTTTTATGGAAATTTACGAAAAAAAACTTTTTCAAAATTTACCCACTGTTGAGTATGATTGTTAAGAAGGTTCATGCGAATTTTAAGGAAGTTGGATCATGGCGACGCTGAACCATGTTAAAAACATGAAAAAATTCAAAAAGATGAGAATTTTATGAAATTTGGTCAATATTTTCTTTAATAATATATTATAACGATAAAAATTAAAAAAAAATTTTCGACCACGTAGTACTCGAGTCATTAAACACCAAAATTCACGTGTTTTTAAATTGAATTAAAATAAATCAAATTAAATTAAATTGAATTAAAATAAAAAAATAAAATTTGTGTTTTTATACTTGATGTCTAAGAATGTTATCACCAAATTTGATGAAATTCTGATTATTTTGATTTCGTGATCCCACTTCATTCGAATTTGAGAAACGATAGACTTTTTGATTAATTGTTTTGTCACTTTCACGACGACGTTCAATTCGAAGCAACCAGTTTTTTTTAGTCTCGCCCAAAATATTTCATGATTTCGTGATTCTATTGACGAGAATTGTTTTCGTTTTTGCAAGGGCGTTTGCGAAGAGGAAGGTACTCACCGACATTGTGATAAGGTCCAGTGTTGTTGAGATCACCGACCGGTGGGGCGAGGGTCGCATTATGAAGAAGAACGTTACGTTGAGCCTCGTAAGGACTGTGGCCAACGCTGTGGCCCGAATATCCAGAATGATGACCCGAGTGACCAAAATGATCTGCTCCAGGGCCTTGCATATGAAACAGCGAAGCTATGTCTTGCCATCGCTGTTCCTGCAGCCGCTGTTCCATGCTCATCGGACGCGGGAATGGCACGCGACTCTGTAAGCATGTCAAAATATTTATAAACGTTTTTTTTCTCAATAATTAAAACAGCATTGACGTTTGCGGTCAAGTATTTCCGGCCACGTGGTTCGTCGAATTGTTTCCACGAGTTTTCCAAACCAAAATTAGTCAAAATTGAAGTTTTTTTTTCGTTTTCCAACGAAATTCATTTGAGGTCGTAAAAATTCGTTGTATGTTTTGAGAAATTTGGAAAAGTTGCATGACTCAAGTTTGCATCGTTGGAATGTAACGAGATTCTTTTTTATATTTTGCAAAAATTATTATTTCGATGGACAATTTAATTACGATGATAAAATGATCGATTTTTGCCACCCGAAAACATATCGGCTCGAAAAATTTGGATGACATTGAAAATTCAATTGTTAATTGAATTGAATTGTTAAATTTTGCTGATTTCGAGAATAATTGAATAATTGAGTCGACGAATTTTCAATTTAGAAAGTCGGAGAAATTCACGTATTGGAATATGATTCTGAAGTTTGCATCGTTCGAATGCAACGAAATTCTTTTTTATATTTGGCAAAAATTATTATTTCAATGGAAAATTTAATTACGATGATAAAACGATCGATTTTTGCCACCCGAAAAGCATATCGGCTCGAAAAATTTGGACGACATTGAAAATTGAACGAATCTTGAATAAAATTAAATATTTTTCAATGCATTCCAACGTTGCAAACTTCAGCATCATAAAGTTGCAATAACTCAAAATCCAAAGAATTGGGAAAAAAATCATTGTGGAATTGAGACGAGTCGTTTCTGATTTAAAAAAAAGGTTTGTCCGATATTGCTGTAGGATTCATCGTCGTTTTTTAGGTCGTATCGATGGATTAGCTGTCAAACACGGACGAATTCCGTAGGCGCGTCTACCTGTCAAGGTGTAAAACGTAAGTGGAAGAGTGGGAGAGAGCGACACAGGCCTCCTGCTGATCGCGTAGGTGTCGGTGGCCACACAGAGATATTTTCGACAATATTAATCGTCCGCGAGAGGATACGCGCGCGGCGACGAATCTTCACGATCGCGTGAGAGCTCGTCAATCATTTTTTTCCAACCCACCACACGACAATGAACGTTACTCGATCGCGCTATATGGAACGTGTTACGAAGCGGGAAAAGAGCGACAGAGAACGGGGGAATAAACTGACGGAGAGGCAAATATTTGTGCACGAGCCTCGAAGCATTTGCCTGGAGGAAATCGAGGTTCGAAACGAAAATCTTTTCCTCTCCAATACGCCTAGAAAAAAAATTGCAAATTTCCACTAGCCTCTCAATTTTCCGCCAAATTGCTTCTTCATTGCGTTAAAAACTCAAGTTTACAACCTCCCGATTAAATAATATCGAAAAGAAAAGAAAAAGAGTCTTTTCTTTATGACACTGAAGTTTGCAACGTTGGAGTCCAACGAAAAATACTTTTATCATTAATTATTTGTTAAATTTCCCAAACCTTGAAAATTTTCGTATCGATATTGCATTTGGTTCCTCAAAAAAGATCATTTTATTGTCCTGACCAAATATCGAACAAGAATTTTGAGATCTGCTCAAAAAAAACCAGAATTTCGTTGCATTCCAACGATGCAAACTTCAGCATCGTCTTTTCCTCAGTAAACTCACGAAAATTCAAGTTGCAAATAATAAATCAAAGTTTTTGCTGCCCTTTCGTAGTCGCTCCATTAATTCAGCAATTTATTCTCATTTTATTGTTTCTGATCCTCAAAAAAGATCATTTTATTGTCCTGGCCAAATATCGAACAAGAATCTTGAGATCTGGTAAAAAAAAAAAAACAGAATTTCGTTGCATTCCAACGATGCAAACTTCAACATCGTCTTTTCCTTAGTAAACTCACGAAAATCCAAGTTGCAAATAATAAATCAAAGTTTTTGCTGCCCTTTCGTAGTCGCTCCATTAATTCAGCAATTTATTCTCGTTTTATTGTTTCTTGCTTCTCGTTTGTTTTGCTATTTCTCTGGAGTTTGCTCGGCGAGACAATATCCGGCGTAAGTGTGGCACTCGTATTGCCTCTCGCCCATCCACCGGTACGTCCTAATGTTCATACATCTCGTACGAAAGGCTCTAATGCGCGTTGCATGAAAAAAAAGAAATCTGAGGCGTAAGATGAATAGGGAAGCTGCTCGAGAGGCCCGCGAATTGTTGGATTGTTGTCCGGTGCATCAATCAGGTTTGCCACGGTGCAATCTGTCGAGGTTGCTCCCGACGGGTTTCCCGCGATTCTTGCTTGTCAGCGCACCTGTCGAGTCCTCTCGCACACCGAGAGAGATTCGCGTACCAAATGTAGGACGAGTATCTGTCGCTCTGTACCACAAGACCAACACCGTTCGTACGGTGTTTGTACAATGAGAAATTTGTCTTTTACCCATTTTTCCACGACCTCAAAATATCGACTAACGATCCACTAGCGAATTCTCGTGTATCGAGCATCTCGATCCCCACCAAAAACGAAGCAAGTGCGATTTTATCGATCGACCATTGGCAGCTCCCTTAAGAATCTTTGTTTACGCTTCCCGTTCGATTTTGGGCTCGTTTTTTTCTGGGCTTATTCTCGGGAATCTTGACATCATAGAAAAAATTGTATGCAACGGGCAAATTTGTGGGTTTTTTTTTCAAGTTGGGGGTTATTTTGTCGTTTTTTGCTCAATGTCGAGGGCGAATCAATTTGATTAAAAACGATTGTTCTCTTTGGCAGGAATTAGATTTCGAGATTACGAGCACGTTTGCGTTGTCCGAGTCCTGCAAGACTCGGCCACTCGGAGGAAGGCACACGAGAGCGTCTGGCAAACGATCTCTCCTTTGGTGAACGAGGAGAAAAAAGAGAAAATGATGTTGCAAGGAGAGTCTCGAGTATAGCGTGAAACGTTCTCGCAGCATCCTAGGAAGAAGCATCAGGAAATATATGTCTACTGAGAAACAAGCAGATGTTTGAGCAACGCTGTCGAGGACCTTCTAGGCCAACGAGGTTCGCTCTCTCTTTTCCTCTCTTCTTATTTTTATCCTTATATCTCTTTCCGCTAATTTTCTCTCCCGGCAACCCATGAGGTGGTCCAAAAATAACAGTGACGAAATTTTCCAACAAAACGTTTGTTTCTCGCGTCAGGTCAATTAATGAGGAATAACGAATCAAGTGAGGCACGATTCCCAAAAAAATGACGATCTGCTTTTCGTTCAGCAAGCGATCCGTTGCCAAACTCCTAAAATATGAGATGCCCCGAGCATTCTGTCGATTTTAACTAGAAATAGCTCCTCCAAACATTCGTTGAGCCCACTATTTTTTTATTGATTCGGAACCCTTGGAGTTTTTTTTTATAAATTGAGATTTTAATACGCGTTTTATCTAATCGCGAAGTATTTTTAATAT
Organism: Diadegma fenestrale; assembly: GCA_037043255.1. NCBI lineage: Eukaryota > Metazoa > Arthropoda > Insecta > Hymenoptera > Ichneumonidae > Diadegma > Diadegma fenestrale. Next base: position 15,767,292 of record CM073310.1, on the reverse strand, counting down.
TTTTCTGATTTCATAAGGGTGAGAAATTTGCGTGAAGCCAATGTTGAATCAAGTGACTTTCGACTTGGAAAATATTTAGTAAAACTTGGTTGACCCGCGACGATTTTGAAAGAGATTAAAGTTTGCGGCCTAAATAACAACATATTGCGGTTTCAGATTTTAATCTAATTATCGCTCTGCTGACGGAACCTCCTTAAGGAGATTCCGAAAAAAATGACGATCGTCTTTTCGTTCAGCAAGCGATCCGTTGCCAAACTCCTAAAAAATGAGATGTTCCGAGCATTCCGTCGATTTTAACTAGAAATAGCTCCTTCAAACATTCGTTGACGCCACTATTTTTTTATTGATTCGGAACCCTTGGAGTTTTTTTTTATAAATTGAGATTTTAATACGCGTTTTATCTAATCGCGAAGTATTTTTAACATTTTTCTGATTTCATAAGGGTGAGAAATTTGCGTAAAGCCAATGTTGAATCAAGTGACTTTCGACTTGGAAAATATTTAGTAAAACTTGGTTGACCCAGGACGATTTTGAAAGAGATTAAAGTTTGCGGCCTAAATAACAACATATTGCGTTTTTAGATTTTAATCTAATTATCGCTCTACTAGCGGAACCTCCTATGACGTTGAAGTTTGCATCGTTGAAATGCAACGAAATTCGGTTTTTTCGTTTCAATCAAGACGAAAAATAGCCACGACCTTCAAAATTCAATGAATAATTAATAGAAACAATATTTTTCGTTGAATCTCAACGTCGCAAACTTCAGAGTCCTGAACCTCCTTAAGAATTGCCTGAAGTTTGAAAGAGCAATGACGTGGTCGATGGTTTTGCGACCGTGCGATTGATATTCAAGCTCGAAACTGATTTCGTAATCTTTCCATCGTAGATATCAATCGAAAAGGTACGGACGATGTTGATTAGTTGGGACGAAGCCACGAATATCGATCGATCAACCTGCTACCGTTTGTTTTGGGATCGCGTTTCAGTTTGAGGTTCGCACCCTCCGCATGGTGTTGGCTTTGTGTTGATATTTTTCTACGTGGCTTCTCCGAAAAGGGAGATTGAGAAAACATTGTGAATGAAAACATTGTGAGGGCGTAGGAATTGGGATAGTTTTGAAGGTCAAAGGGAACGTAGTACGTCAGGTGAAAAAAAAAAAAATATTTTCAAAGCAAAGACTTTTGATCGCGCGAGGCATAGAAAAAAAAACGTCAAATTCTCACGCTTTGTAAAGTTGGAAATAAAACCGGTTGAGTTCTGCAATTTACGTGGTCGCACTCGGTCCGGCACGAATTTAGTTTTATGCTTCTTTGCTGTGCAAAGATTGTTCGTTGTTTGGTTTTCTCGCTAGTAAAGTCGTATTCAACGAGACAGTAGGAGCGAATAAATTGGCTTCACACATTCTAGACATCGGGGGGATCGAGAAATGGCAAATTCGTGCGCAATCCTCGCGCTGTATTTACGCATTTCACAGTGCATAAGTCCGCGACAGATGTGCTTCGTCGCGGAATTTCATCTCTGCAATACGGAACACCTATGCTCTCGCGTATTAACAATCGACGGCTGTTGTTCTGCCCCCCGTTGTCCACATTACGAGCTTGACGCGGTTCGTTCGTTCGCGTAAATTGCGACCTTCTTACTTCCACGCCGGAAATGTCCAATCGCTTTTTTTCTTCTTCCTCAATTTGCACACTTTTTTTTTATTCAATACTCGCCCGATACGAGTCACTCGACTTTCCTTTTTCCAATACGAACCGTTTTTTTTTATCTCTCTCTCCTTTCAAACTTATTTCTATTGCAGATCGCATGAATTAAGCTTGATTGCGAGCATCGACGGATAAGAATCCACGTCAAATAATGCCCGTCAACGTCAAATACCGACCAGGAAGAAAATTTGCTCTGTAAGTCAACAGTTTGGAACATTTTTTTATTGAATATTCTCGTGTGAACTTTGCGTTTCCATAAGCAAATTTGACGTTATTTCGTTGTGGAGGAAAACGGTAGCGAAAAGGAATAATTATTGCACGACCGAACAACGAGATGAGCGAATATCTTTTCTTTTTTTCTCTGTGTGTTGGAGGCGAAATGAATTCCAATTCGAATTAATGATGCTCAGCTTTCTCGTAACGTATAATAATAAAACTTTCGATTCGAAAAGTAGCAAACGACCCAGCCGGATTTGTTGGTAAAGAAAGAGGAGCAAGCGTTTCTCGCGCGATTCGAACGAGGGTTTGATAGTTGGGTGGGAGAGCTGCGAACAGGATACACGCGAGAGAGCAGCTCGTGGATAGCGACAGCGAATGTTATTCACGTCGCACATATTAATTGAATTAACTTTGAAATTCGGGGTTTTTAAAAAAACTGTCAATGTTCCTCTCGTCTCGCGTTGTGCCAAGATTCACGGGACGCTGGGCCTTCTCATTGAGGCGGTTCGATCGCCATAATCATAATAGTGGCGGCGAAATCATCGGATACAATTTTTTCAAGATAATTTGGCATTTCCAAAGATTTTCCAACATAATTTGGCATTTCCAAAGATTTTCCAAGAAATTTTGCATTTCCAAAGATTTTCCAAGATAATTTGGCATTTTTAGAGATTTTCCAAGATAATTTGGCATTTCCAAACATTTTCCAAGATAATTTGACACTTCCAGAGATTTTCCAAGATAATTTGGCACTTCCAATGATTTTCCAAGATAATTTGGTATTTCCAAAGATTTTCCAACATAATTTAGCATTTCCAAACATTTTCCAAGATAATTTGGCATTTCCAAACATTTTCCAAGATAATTTGGCATTTCCAAAGATTTTCCAAGATAATTTGGCATTTCCAAAGATTTTCCAAGATAATTTGGCATTTCCAAACATTTTCCAAGATAATTTGGCATTTCCAAAGATTTTCCAAGATAATTTGGCATTTCCAAAGATTTTCCAAGATAATTTGGCATTTCCAAAGATTTTCCCAGATAATTTGGCATTTCCAAAGATTTCCCATCATAATTTGGCATTCTCAAAGATTTTCCAAGATTTTTGACATTTTGTGTGAAACTTTTGGAGCGTCGTACAATAATGTTTCAAAAATCGAGATATTCAGTTTTTAAAATCGCAACTTTAACACAAGATTTTATGGCAAGTTACGAAAAAGACAATTTTTTGACAACAAATAACTCGATTTCTGGACGGTCAAACTTTCTCGAAATTTGTCCACAGTTGAGTATGATTGTTGAACAAGGTTCACACGAATTTAAAACAATGAAACTTGGACTCGATCTAGCGCATGAGAAACGATAGAACGTCTTTGAATTTTACAATATTCTTTACAGACTCTCGAAAATCCGTAACTATTCACGAGTGTAAAAATCTTGGCCTGTTGTCTGTAAATATTGTGGGCAGATGAAGGATCCTCAATATATTTTCCCAGTCGACTCTCAAACGTGTCTGCTCTTGAGGAACGCCAACAATAAAAATTCGGAGAGCAAACACGTCGTGTTTACAGTCACAGAGGAGAAAGGTTTGGAAAATTTGTTTCTCACAGCTCTGGCATTTGCTCTGGCAATACTATTATGAATCAATATTACGTTATTGTGTCTATTTTCTGTCGGACTGTACTCCAGAAATTTAACTGGACACTTGATAATCTTATAAATCGAGTAGGCGTGGCAAACAACATAAAAAAAAAAAAATTATCAAGACGTTTGTTTGCGATAATAGAAAATAAATGATGTCGAATTAAAACGATGCAAATTTCAGGACGGATGGAAAATAAATTTGAAAATATTGATGACTGAAGTTTGCATCGTTGGAATTCAACGAAATTCATTTTTAACTTTGACAAAAATAATTATTCGAATGCAGAATGTAATTACGGTGATAAAATGATCGATTTTTGCCATTCGAAAAGCATATCGGCTCAAAAAATTTGCATGACATTGAAAATTGAGCTGTTAATTAAATTGAATTGTTAAATTTTGCTGATTTCGAGAATAATTGAATAATTGAGTCGATGAATTTTCAATTTAGAAAGTCGGAGAAATTCACGTATTGGAATATGATTCTGAAGTTTGCATCGTTGGAATGCAACGAAATTCTTTTTTATATTTGGCGAAAATTATTATTTCAATGGAAAATTGAATTACGATGATAAAACGATCGATTTTTGCCATTCGAAAAGCAAATCGGCTCGAAAAATTTGGATGACATTGAAAATCTTCAATAAAATAAAATATTTTTCGATGCATTCCACCGTTGCAAACTTGAGCATCATGAATTTTGGTACACATTAATATTATTTGAGCTCGAAATGTAGGAATTTGTATATTTGTCAAGTCGATTAACGTTTTTGCTTCTGCGTTACGCAGCCTCATAATTATTCATCGTTCGTGGTCGATGCTTTTTCGTTGGTACGAAGCTCATTTAGCTTGGGAGGCTGTGAAGTAACAATTTCACGAGACGCATAAATCATAAAGGCCCGAAGGTAGAGAAGGACTGACCGTAATTAACGATCGCGAGGGATATAATCGCCTGGTGTGTCAAGTCCGATGTAGACTCGTGAGCAAATCACTTTGCACGGTACCGTCAGGAGAGATTTTCAATAAAACACACAGCCACAAACGAATGTGTATTTTTTTTCTCGGGTTAATGAATTGAGAGAAAAAAAGAAGGAAAAATTACGGTTGAATTGGCAAAATCCTTGCAGAAAGTTTGGAGCTTTTGCATTCGCGTCAGAGGAGATGAAAATATGTCAGGCCGCTTGGATTCTCGTCACGGTAGAACCGCAAAAGTAATTACCTCGAAAACCTTGGCAAGTTGGACTCGGACAAATGTTATTTTGATAGTAGGCAGCTGGCCGTACGACTAAAATCATAACGCTATTGAATTTCCGAGCCACGACGAATTTCGGTGACGACAAGTTACCGATCGAACATTCTTTCGCACTGAAACAGATCTGACCAATAAAAACGACATTTTTATTGAATATAACAAACGCGAGCTCGTACGAAGGCGAGAGAGGGAAAGACGAAGAAAGAAATAGAGAATTTTATTTGGTTTCCTTGTCGCGAGGCTCGAAGCAGAGGTTGACACGTTTTTATGAGCAAAGAGGGACATAATCCTGGAATAAAAGAGGAGCCCCGCGTCCGTTGGCCACTTAATTACGACTCAAGACTCTGTGGGAGGCCTCGTGAGTGCTGTCAAAACTTTAGACCGACTTGACGACTCTTTGACCATTGGAGGTTAAATATTAAAAGATTTTGACCAGAAGCAATGAAGAGCCAGAGAAATGTTTTGTACCTGTCTATTGCCGGATATTCCTCACCGGGTCAACACTGCGAGAGAAAATAGAGAGAAAAAAGGTCAAAGATTATTTTCTCATTCCTATAGTTCGGTACCTGCAAATGGTACGAAGACCGTGCAGGGCAAGAGAAAGAAAAATAGAAGGAAGAGTCGTTTCGTTCCACTGACAAATTTGCTCCCGAGAAACCTCCTTCGCTACTGATCTCTCGTTGACTCCTTTCAAAGATTTCACTATTTTTAACGGGGCGATATATAACATGTGTTAAATTTGCCCATCGAGACAAGTTCCATAAATCGTTCAAGCGCCATAACTGTCAATCGTCAAGCGCGCCAAGAGCGCGTTGTTACGCTGGACTTTACTTGCCAAAGACTTCTCTCTCGTTATTTTTATTTATTTTCCTCTTCCGCTATTTGCACTGCGCCATTTGCATCCCCATTTAACCAGAACGGCAATTTCATCGAAATATCAACTCGCGATAGTTCCATTACGTTGAATTACGTGAAAAGATGGTTTTTCAAACTTTACCCCGATTTTTTCCTTCTATATGAAAAAAAAACAAAAACAAAAAGCATCGTTCTCGAACAAAATGCGGCTTAGATAATCAGGAACGGTATGATGCTGAAGTTTGCAACGTTGGAATGCATCGAAAAATATTGAATTTTATTGAAGATTCGATCAATTTTCAATGTCATCCAAATTTTTCGAGCCGATATGTTTTCGGGTGGCAAAAATCGATCATTTTATCGTCGTAATTAAATTTTCTATTGAAATAATAATTTTTGCCAAATATAAAGGAGAATTTCGTTGCATTCGAACGATGCAAACTTCAGAATCATATTCCAATACGTGAATTTCTCCGACTTTCTAAATTGAAAATTCATCGACTCAATTATTCAATTATTCCTGAAATTAGCAAAATTTAACAATTCAATTCAATTAAGAGTTCAATTTCCAATGTCATCCAAATTTTTCGAGCCGATATGTTTTTCGAATGGCAAAAATCGATCATTTTATCGTCGTAATTAAATTTTCCATTGAAATAATAATTTTTGTCACATATAAAAGAGAATTTCGTCGCATTCGAACGATGCAAACTTCAGAATCATATTCCAATACGTGAATTTCTCCGACTTTCTAAATTGAAAATTCATCGACTCAATTATTCAATTATTCCTGAAATTAGAAAAATTTAACAATTCAATTCAATTAACAGTTCAATTTTCAATGTCATCCAAATATTTCGAGCCGATATGTTTTCGGGTGGCAAAAATCGATCATTTTATCGTCGTAATTAAATTTTCTATTGAAATAATAATTTTTGCCAAATATAAAAAAGAAACTCGTTGCATTCCAACGAAGCAAACTTCAGAATCATATTCCAATACGTGAATGTCTCCGACTTTCTAAATTGAAAATTCATCGACTCAATTATTCAATTATTCCTGAAATTAGCAAAATTTAACAATTCAATTCAATTAACAGTTCAATTTTCAATGTCATCCAAATTTTTCAAGCCGATGTGCTTTTCGAATGGCAAAAATCGATCATTTTATCATCGTAATTAAATTTTCCATTGAAATAATAATTTTTGCCAAATTTAAAGAAGAATTTCGTTGCATTCGAACGATGCCAACTTCAGAATCATATTCCAATACGTGAATTTCTCCGACTTTCTAAATTGAAAATTCATCGACTCAATTATTCAATTATTCCTGAAATTAGCAAAATTTAACAATTCAATTCAATTAACAGTTCAATTTTCAATGTCATCCAAATTTTTCGAGCCGATGTGCTTTTCGAATGGCAAAAATGGATCATTTTGTCATCGCAATTACATTCTGCATTTGAATAGATATTTTTGTCTGAGATAAAAACGAATTTCGTTGCATTTCAACGATGCAAACTTCAGAGTCATAGAACAGTATACAATGTCCAAGCACAAAATGAGATACGAATGAGTAGATGTGATGTAAAGCATAAGAAGGTAAAGAGAAGAAAAAATAGTAGCAAATGAGGGAGAGAAGGGAGTCAAGCTTATAATGCAACTTTATAATAGGTAGGACATTACGTACGACAGTGACACTGTACGTAGTACAGCACGAGGTCTTACATACATACAAGTACTCTCTCAAAGAAGTAGCAATTACAGGTGACTAAGGTCAGTGTTAATACGACACTTGCGTGAGAGTAGGAGTTCCAAAAATGATATGCTTTGCGAACCAACTGGCCATGCTCGCTTGCGTAATAAATATCTGTACACGTACATATTTATACGTGTATCTTTTCTGGTTTACACAATAACGTACTTTCCAGTGTTTGTGAGCCTTCGGTGCATACACATGCTTTTGTTTTGTCTCATTTTCGTCGCTGTACATTACCGCAACACAAAAGTCTCCCGGTCACGAAGAATATATTAATTCAGAACGCTCCATTTAATATATAGCATGGAAACAACTGCCAAGTACGGGCCAGTAATTAATTGCGTGTGTATGGGCCGTTTCGAGTCAAGATAGTCTTGAGAACTTGCAATTTTTACTCCAAATCTATGACTCTGAAGTTTGCATCGTTGGAATGCAACGAAATTCATTTTTATCTTGACAAAAATAATTATTTCAATAGAAAATTTAATTACGATGATAAAATGATCGATTTTTGCCACCCGAAAACATATCGGCTCGAAAAATTTGGATAACATTGGAAATTGAACTGTTAATTAAATTGAATTCTTAAATTTTGCTGATTTCGAGAATAATTGAATAATTGAGTCGATGAATTTTCAATTTAGAAAGTCGGAGAAATTCACGTATTGGAATATGATTCTGAAGTTTGCATCGTTGGAATGCGACGAAATTCTTTTTTATATTTGGCAAAAATGATGATTTCAATGGAAAATTCAATTACGATGAAAAAACGATCGATTTTTGCCACCCGAAAACATATCGGCTCGAAAAATTTGGATGACATTGAAAATTGAACTGTTTATTGAATTGAATTGTTAATTTTTTCTGATTCCGAGAATAATTGAATAATTGAGTCGATGAATTTTCAATTTAGAAAGTCGGAGAAATTCACGTATTGGAATATGATTCTGAAGTTTGCATCGTTGCAATGCAACGAAATTCTTTTTTATATTTTGCAAAAATTATTATTTCAATGGAAAATTTAATTACGATGATAAAATGATCAATTTTTGCCATTCGAAAAGCAAATCGGCTCGGGAAATTTGGATGAAATTGAAAATTGAAAGAATCTTCACTAAAATTCAATATTTTTCGATGCATTCCAACGTTGCAAACTTCAGAATCATCTAAATGTTGGAAAATGCTTTCAACAAGATTTTTTTTGCTAATTTTCATCAGCACAAAGATCTTTTTTCATTATCGTCGCACACACACTTTTTCTTGGGAATTTTAAAGGTTAGGGAGAAAAAAAAAGTGTAACACGATTGGAGCGACAACAATTTTATGCAGAATTGCCGATATTTATATAAGATCTGAAGCCTTTTCCATGTGCCTCACGGTCGTCGTAATAACATGTTAGGGAGTTTGTCTGAATGTGCTTCTCGGGTGGAGTAAAGGTCGTCATATTGTATACAATTATTTAGCACGAAATTCCATACCACTTGTCTCTTTATTGCAAGATATTTTTATGTGTGCCTTAACGACAACAACGTTGCGGGCAGTTTCGGTCGTTTAGCATTTTGAAAAGTGGATCTTGATTATTTATCAGTGCGGAAACCAATCAAATTGTTACGTTAACGCTTTTTTTTTCGCCATCAGTTTTTTGAGCAATTTGTAAACGTTGAGGATAATTTTTCTGTTTGTTTAGCTCGGTACCTGAAAAAATCCTTCGTCGACAATGAGATTCCAACATTCTGGGCTCGTCGGGGACAAATTGGCCCGATTATGGTACGTCTGATTATCCGATCGGAGAATCTGATGCTGCACTTCGTTCATGTGGTTCGTTGTGCGATCATTCGGGGAGCAAGTACGAGCGATTGATGGTATTTATATCGATAATACGGCAAAGAACTTGGAGGAAAAGTGGCTCAAGTGGCTCGAACCACTTTGCGAAGTATCCGGACCGAGTTCGTATCGTTTGCTCGTCGATTGGCCGAGCACACACGCTCCAATGTAGCGAGACACGCGTGCGTCCAGTCCTAAGAGGACTCGGATTTTAAGCAAACACTCCAAAGGACACTCCAATCCAGTGACAACATTGGCTCGACTCTCAAATCCTCACGATTATCGTCACACGCTATAACAACTTTGTCCAAGTCACTTTTACACGTCGCTTCTTCTTAGATATTCAGTTCGTCGATCGATTAGAACTCGACGCTCAATTTTTCCACCAGATTTCTCGTGGAATTTTTTTCATTCGTCCCACTAACGATATCACGTTTTGCGAATTTTTCCCTCGAAATAACGAAATCTCTTGGGCTCGTTTACTTTTCACACGGTCACAAAAATTACTAGCTCAAGTTTTTACTGATCTACTCGAAACCATCGACCATGACAATTAATTATTCTCGTTGTTCACGTTTACAGAGTACGAAAATGTCTCGCGTGAATGAAAAACCGGGTTTAGCAGTGACGAACGTAGACGCGAACAGCGAAGCTTGTCGCGCGCGCGCGCTCCGACAGAAAGTACATCAACCAAGGAGACTTCCATGCCGTAGTTGTTCAGGATGAGACCCGGTAGCGGAATCGGTAGGAGGGGATTTTTCCAACATGATTGGCTCTCCGATGCTTCAGGTGTCTCTCCACCACGTGGACGCACAACCGCAAACACGAAACGTCATCTGCTTTGGGTCATTGTCACGATTTACATGTAACGTTTGCACTTCCTTTTTCTTTCTTTCTTTATTTTACGTGAAACAATCAACGGTGCTCTCATTTCCTACATCGACGATGGATTTTCTTTCAAAAATTCATGTTCTTCGTATCGATACAAATTTTCGTGACTTACAACGACGAGACCCGATTTTTTTCATTCATTTCAAACTCGAAAAATCTCTATATTTCGAAATTTTTCAGTTTTTTCGTCATGTTTTTCGAAAAATTGTAGAATTCAGTGGACAAATTATGAAAACATTTTCGAAAGATCGTTTTTCGTTGAATTTATGACACCGAGAATAATTTTTCAAAATCTCAATATTTCGAAATTTTTCAGTTTTTTCGTCATGTTTTTCGAAAAATTATGGAATTCAGTGGACAAATTATGAAAACATTTTCGAAAGATCGTTTTTCGTTGAATTTATGACACCGAGAATAATTTTTCAAAATCTCAATATTTCGAAATTTTTCAGTTTTTTCGTCATGTTTTTCGAAAAATTATGGAATTCAGTGGATAAATTATGAAAACATTGTCGAAAGATCGTTTTTCGTTGAATTTATGCCACCGAGAATAATTTTCAAAAATTCCATATTTCAAAATTTTTCAGTTTTTCGAAAAATTACGGAATTCAGTGGACAAATTATGAAAACATTGTCCAAAGATCGTTTTTCGTTGAATTTATGCCACTGAGAATAATTTTTCAAACTCTCCATATTTCGAAATTTTCAGTTTTTCGAAAAACTACAGAATTCAGTGGACAAATTATGAAAACATTGTCCAAAGGTCGTTTTTCGTTGAATTTATGCCACGGAGAATAATTTTTTCCGTTCCAACTTCTTTGCGAGATTTTTCAATCGGGTTTCCGTGATCACCGATCAGTAGACCGTGCGAGACGGTGAGATTCATGTTCATCTCGTTTACCTCTGCACAAGCGAGACCGCGTGGACCAGGCCGATCGATTGATTAGAATTGATGTTTTATGATACTCTGGCCTATCGATAAATCATATTCCAAAGAGACACGAACTTTGTTCGATCGTTTATTTGACGTTGGGATAAACGACATTTTTTTTCTGTCGGATGGAGCGTCATTTATCGAAGATCAAGATGATTCGAGTTTCTCGGGGTCAAACAGTGTCACGATATTTTTACCGAGATTTGACTGTTCGATGTGAATACAATGCGAGTCGTTACCAATCACTCGGACTCTGACTTTGCTCGACACTTTTTTCTCTAACGCTGCGTTAACGGTTATCGAGAAAAGTGGGTTAAAAAAAAGGTGCCGGAAAGAATCGTTTTTTTTTTTTACATGACGAATCTTCGCCCAATTTTCGAGCGTCGAATTTCTCAGCAAAATATTCCAAATTACAAATTTAATTTTCCATTGTCAGCGGCTGTGAAAAGCAATTAAATGTAATAAGGATGGCGATACAGATTCAAACCCAACGTTAATACTCGCGATCTCTACCGCGACCTTGAAAAATGAAATACCAGCAAAATTGCCTCGATTCAGTACAAAACGGCTTATTTTATATTTCTAAACAAAGAACCCATCAATTGACTCGAATTGCTTTTCAAGCATATGAGATAAAGACACAAAAGACGTACTCGTCGGTATTTTTTTGTTGTTCACATCTCTTACGGTTCATCACGCGACGGTATCATTTTACACGCTCGCTTATATATGAGGCAAAGAAGACATGAACGAAGAAGGATTAATTGCAGGTTAAGCGACAATTACAATTAGCATTGCAATCATAACTTGACGGGAATCTTGAAAATCCGCGACGATGTAGAACATGCTTCAGTTCCAGGAATTTCAAACGATCGTTTCCAATTTATTATTTTTCTCCGATCAATCGTTATTAGCATATCAACGGAAAATTGGAATCCAATTTTTTTCAATTTCCAATTTTTTCAGGAACGTCTCACTCGTGATAAGAAGGGAAAAAGTTTTTTTAGTCAAAATTTTAAGGTCTTGGCATCCTGGCGTCGTTAAGGATCACTTCAAGGACACTCTGTACTTAAATGCGACTGTAAAAATTACGTGTTCTTGCTACAGGTTGCATAAGAAGTGGAGGGACGGGTGAGGAGATCCGTCGGTATGAGTAAAGCACCGGAGGATTGTGTGCCGGTAGAAAAGCAAAAAGAGAACGGAGAAAGAGGATGGACGAGTGTGCACGGTAGTAGCAACACGCCGCTTATTCTGGAACAACGACTCGGTAATAGTCGTCTATGATTATAGCAGTTGAACGCTCGTATATGCAGCAACAGGACTCTTTCGTTCAATATGTATATAGATATATATCTGCATGTCTATTCAGACACGCATACTTCAAAGCCCAGAGGCCAAGGTGATAAATTTCTACCTTGACGTTTCATATATTTCCGATAGGGTTGAGACGATGCACTCGTGCTCCATCAATGCTCCACCAACCAACAGCAGGTTTCTCTAATATTCGTCTCTCCCGTTCCTCTCACTCTCTTCCTTTCTCCACAAAGCAGAACATTGTTTATGAAACGCATGCGTGTTAACCCCGAGGAATCCACGACTCAAAATCTATCATTTTTTCACTCCCTGGCTTCCGCTTCTCTCTGTACTCGTTTGGTCGATTTGCCGATGATGAGGACTGTCAAAAATACTCGACCAGCGAACAAACCGGAGACGAGTATGGTTCTCAGTTTCTAGAGAATTTTCTAGTTTCTAGAGAAGTGAGGCACAATTTCGAAAAAAATGACGATCCGCTTTTCGTTCAGCAAGCGATTCGTTGCCAAACTCCTAAAAAATGAGATGCTCCGAGCATTCTGTCGATTTTAACTAGAAATATCTCTTCCAAACATTCGTCGAGCCCACTATTTTTTTATTGATTCGAAACCCTTGGAGTTTTTTTTATCAATTGAGATTTTAATACGCGTTTTATCTAATCGCGAAGTATTTTTAATATTTTTCTGATTTCATAAGGGTGAGAAATTTGCGTAAAGCCAATGTTGGACCAAGTGACTTTCGACTTGGAAAATATTTAGTAAAACTTGGTTGACCTAGGACGATTTTGAAAGAGATTAAAGTTTGCTGTCTAAACAACAACATATTTCGTTTTCAGATTTTAATCTAATTATCGCTCTACTAACGGAACCTCCTTAATTGTAAAAATGGAATGACACTGAAGTTCGCAACGTTGGGGCCCAACGAAAAATACAATTTCTCTTCATTTTTTGTTCAATTAAAAACTAAAAATGACCATTTTCGTATCGATTTTTTATTTGAATCCCAACAAAATTATTATTTTATTGTCCTGATTGAATATTCAATAAGAATCGCGAGCTCTGCTCAAGAAAAAACTGAATTTCGTTGCATTCCAACGTGGCAAACTTCAACATCGTAAAAATTGAACGTTTTTTTTTGCTCGGTCGTTGTTCGAGTACATAGTTCGAAACTTGCACGACAACAGCTGAAATTGAATTTAAAAAGTTCGATCGTTTCTCAGCAATTGGATAAATTCGCAGTTTAATTGTTTAAAACTCGTACGAACCTTCTTAACAATGATTTGTTGTAAAAAATCGTATTTTTTCCGTAAGACTTCGTGTTAAAGTTGCAACTTTAAACGCCGCAAATCTCGATTACCAGAAGATTCGCGCAAAATGTCAGAACATGTCAGGACAATCTCGGTACAGACAGATAAAGGAGAAAAAATTGAAACAAATCAATGAGCTTGAATTTTTTTTTCGTTATTCAAATCATTTTGACAGTCATTTGAATTTCCCAGTGCGCGGGAAGAAAGTTTTGGCGTTCGATACTGATGAAACACGCGCGTGGCAATTATGCGTTTGGTTAGATCCACAAATTATATTTTTAATGAGCGATTACCCGAGTGTGGACTTCGATATCGGACCAGAGAAGCCTGTTAATCCCAACAATCATCGTACATTTTATAACGAGATAATAATTAGTATTTTCCGCGTTACAAAGCGTGACATTGACATCTAATCTATTCTTCGGACTAACGAGCACTCGCTGCTTCGATCTCGTTGCCCGTTGCTAAGCTGAATTATTTCTTTTTTTTTCCCCCCAGGTATTAACAGTCAACTTCAATTATTCAAAGGTCTCAACCGCTTCACACCACACGATATGAATAAATAATTTAAATGCAAGTACCGTCACATTATATCGATCGCACTCTGTCCATGGCGAGTCCTCTATCGACAGAAAAAAAAAACATTTTTACTTTCTATTTGATACAGCGCGGCACTTTGTAAATCAGAGATAAAAATCGATGAATACCGACGGACAAAAATGGACAAAGTAAAATATCGGTTATCTGCGTGGAATATCGAATTCTTGTCTGATTGACCTTGCTCCAATATGCCAGCCCGAAAAATCGTTCCTGCACGGAATATCTTTTTTCTTCCCTATTCTTTCCGAGCAGCCAAAAATTCCAGCGGATTTTCTTATACGGATTAACCCTTCGTGGTCTCACTGGGTCGATTCTACCCAGTCGATTTTCAAACCCGTATTGTGACTAATCTATCGGCCCGAAAATTCTCAAAAAAATTACTCAACAACCCTTGAACATTCCAGTTTAGACACGAAAAACTTTCCCGCAAGAAATCCAAGGCTAACATATTTTTTTAAATGCAAAATGAAGAAAAAAAACGGGAAAAAAAAGTTTTTTCACTGAAATAATCGTCACTTTGTGGATTTTCAATATTTTTGCCTAAAATTTGGACCTGATATTCATCAGATCTGGTTCTTTTGGGAAAAAAATAGTGGGATAGCGCGCGTTTGAAAAAACATATTAATTCCGTTATTGGAAGTGGGTCGATTCCAGAGTGGATGTTAGAGATTTAGCGTTAGCGGCGGTAATACTTATCGACGCCAACGCGCAATGGACATTGCAAACTGTCGTTAAATGACGATTACAACCCCATTAATTACCGGGAACTGGGAGATATTTACGTCACAAGTTGGTCACTGGGTGGATTCTACCCACAGTGACCACGAAGGGTTAAAATCCTTTTTGCTCGGTTGATCGTGTCGGTGCCGAGTGGAAGTTTCTGGAATTGGCAAAAATGAGTTCTCTTTGCTATAAATCCGACAGGAAGTCGAATGAATCGTTTCTATGATTTTCGTGTTTCGATTTTTTTGAACCCCGTTGGAAGGACAACGTTCCATAGTTTTTGAGACACACGTTCAGGGCTCTAAGTAGTCGGAGGTAGTACGTAAAAGTAGTGGATAGACGTTCATGTCCCACACGAAGCAGTTACATTAAGTCGTGGTTACGAGGGATAATTGTTGGGTGCGCAGTGTGTTGTGCTCTCTTGGCTTTTTGTTTTCCTCCTCCCTCTCGCGGCTCATTCGTTTTCCCACACGAAGAGAACGTAGCGCGTTGCGTTCTCGTTCGGTTCGTCCGTCGGATGGGTAAGTCTCGGGTCGTCGAGACCCCCCGATGGACTTTTAAAGCCGGCATCATAGCGTGAACATTGGTGGTACCGCGCGAGCTGCGGGTTCTCGTGGTCACCGTTGTAAATAACGAATGTACTGTTTATGGCTCGTAAACGCCGC
Source organism: Diadegma fenestrale (assembly GCA_037043255.1). Taxonomy (NCBI): domain Eukaryota; kingdom Metazoa; phylum Arthropoda; class Insecta; order Hymenoptera; family Ichneumonidae; genus Diadegma; species Diadegma fenestrale. The sequence continues at coordinate 15,751,604 of CM073310.1, read as the reverse complement.
TCTAACTACGCTCTATCCGGCGCTTTAGAAAGCCTCCAAGCTCGGTACTCTTATCTCTACGTTTCCTACTTCGTATATCACCATCCTTTAAGATTCTCCATATAAACCGAGCTATATTTATATATGAGTATGTTTATGTTGATATTAAGCTGTGTGGGGCGAGAAACGCGGCGTGCGAACCCCTAATTAGCGGATTTTACTTCTCATTTTTGAGAAAAGCCTCATCTTATGTATTCTACGTTTTGTAATACATAAACCCACACATATTGCTGTTTGTGTAACAGCGATAGGATTACATCCGCGAAATGAGAAATATGAGCGTTTTATCGCGCTCTCCCGACCCCACAATCTTGTGGTATTATTTTAATCCAACATTTGTGCCTTCGAGCCTTCACAGATGTTCTTAAGATACTAAAAATATACAACAAAACTAAATAATCACCGCGAGCTTAAGAGAATACGAGGTAAACATTGTTCGTAGAAATCCCAGCGTCGTTAAACGCTGATTCAATGTCGTACACATCCCACCAATTACATCGTTTTTTTTTGCATTTGATTCTTAAACCGCTGTTAGTTTTTATTCACCGTTTTGCAAAAAATTCCGGCTCCAATTGCTCTGATGACAGGGATTCGTAAAAAATCTTGATTGCATTGTATGCGTCGCGCGGATTTTGAAAATTGTTTATGGAAACAACGAAATGTGCTTGGAAATGAATTTTTCTAGAAAATTATGACTCTGAAGTTTGCATTGTTGGAATGCAACGAAATTCGTTTTTTATCCTTGGCAAAAACGACGACGTTGAAGATTGAACGAATCATTAATGAATTCAAATTTGTTTCGTTGCATTCCAACGTTGCAAACTCCAGCATCATAGAAAATTTGACTTCTCGAGAGTTCATACGCGCTTTGCGTGAAATTATTATTATTAAGATCTTACCTGGAACGAGCAATGGTGGGGGTGATGGGGATGATGAAGCTGGGGATGCGAGATGTTAATCATTTCGTCGGATTCTGGCTCTTTGGAACCGGACGATCGTGCTTCCTCGCTGTCGCCCTGATTCTTCTCGGCGTCTTTGACGTCTTTAACGTCCTCGTCGTCACAATTGCCAACGCAATCTTGCGACGACGTTCCCGCCTCGCGATCGCTTTCTTTCTTCTTCTTACTCGCCTCTTGATCTAATTCCTTAAATACACAAGTGTCTAAGCTGTTAGAAACGTTGATTTGCCTAAATTTCCTGTTCACATTTATATTCACATTAAATAATGGACAAAAAAAATCATTTCTTGAAAATTACAGTTATTACGTAATTTTCTTGTTTGAAAAGTCGATTGAACGTTCCATTCGTTTTTGTTTGTAAATTTTGACATGAATTATTATTTTGTCAATGGCAGCATGTAATTTGCTTGGATTTAATGAATATTTAAAAATACCTCAGTTTCAGGCTCGTTGAGACCGACGAGCTGAAGGGCTTCCTCGAGATTGAAACCGTCGGGCAAGCCTAGCGAATCGTTGCCGAGTAAACCCTCGACTTCTGTGCCACCTAAGAGACCATCGTTCAGCAATTCCGAGGTGAAATCATTCTCGAGATCCAGAGAGTCGTTGAGACCGAGTGAATCGTCGTTAAGGCCGGCCAACGAGTGATCGTTCAAGTCTAACGTTGCTTCACCCAGCAATAACTGATCCTCGTTCTCGACACTGTTGCTCGATCCGCTGCCTCCAGGACTTCCTCCGGAACTAAGTATATACTCGCCTGAAAACATTCACCACACAAACACCAAACCCATTAGCCACTGAATCATTCGATCTGAGAATTTTTTCGATAACGTTTGGATTTCATTCTATTCCTCAATTTTTCCAACAAACTATTCAAAATACATGACACTCAAGTTCCCAACGTTGTAGCCCAACGAAAAATGCAATTTCTCTTTATTTTTTGTTCAATTAAAAACTAAAAATGACCATTTTCGTATCGATTTTTTATTTGAATCCTCAAAAATTATCATTTTATTGTCCTGATTAAATATTCAATAAAAATCGCGAGCTCTGCTCAAGAAAAAACCGAATTTCGTTGCATTCCAACGTTGCAAACTTCAACATCGTTCAAAATACGAGACTCTGAAGTTTTCAACGTTGAGATCCAACGAAAAACATTTTTTCTATTGATTGCTTATTGAATTTTGAAAGTCGTGGCAATTTTTCGAGTCGATTGAATTTTTGGGTCGCAAGGATTCGCATTCAGAATAGAAAAAACGTCGTACAGTGTCCAAAATTAAAATCATTATTTGACTCAATTTCCTTATTCGTCAATCGGAGAAAAAAAAAGCCAAACAAGTTGGTGATTATTACAACGTTGACAAAAAGTCAAGTTTAACGATGTAAACACCGCACTCGAGTTTTTGCATGTACAGGAATTTTCAAATGGGAGGAAGTGTAAAGAAATCTGTGTGTTTTTTTAACACGAGGTTTAAATACCTTATAATTGTACGATATCCAATCAATGTCACAGCCAGAAGTGTCTAATTAAGCGCGTCATAAAGAGCCACGTAAAAAATCAACGGAATGGAAAAAACGATACACTTGAAATTTATTCGAGCACGTAAATTCTGCATTAAACAGAGATCCAGGGAGCGAAATGTCGTAATTCTCGTGTTTTCAACACTTGAGGTCTTTCGATCGATGGAAAAAAATGCAGATAAAAAAAGGGATCACACAGATTTCGCATATTTATGAACGTGGTTATCGAGACGCGTGACGATACTCATTAACGTTCTGGATGTACCAATTGTTCATGTTTTTCTCATTCACGACACTTCGCCAAGAACTAAACTGTCATTGAAAATATCCATGTGAGTTTTTTTTTCGCATGACGACACTTGGACACTTTTTTGATAGAATTTTTGCGTTTTTTTTTCTTCCTAGGGTTTCGAACGACGACACGTTTTCTTCATCGTTATGGACGTCGCTCGCGAATTTATTGAGCGATGATCGAAGTGTGAAAAATCGACAAATCGGCGAGATTAAATTAGAAAGAAACTAAAAAAAACGCCGAGAGCTCTCGAATAAAACGTTTCGGGTCTCGTGGCACTTGAAAAACTGACGGGGCACAGGCAGAATTTTTCTAAGATGAAAAGAACTGACGGGTCAGTCATTTGGTGAGGCTGCGTGAGCTCGAACCACCGAGAGAGATGGAGAAAGAGGAAAAGAGACAGAAAACGTAACTAATTGAGGGACAACGAGGGGTTGTCGTTCAAGATCCACCTGCTGACTGTATCGTGAACCCCTGATGTCTCCGCCCTCTGACCAATCGTTGAGTTTCGATCGGCCCCTACTCCGCACTGGCTTTTTGTTCGAGCCCGCCCGACAGTATGTATTTTTCGAGCCAACGATTTTTCTATCTCTTCATTTTTTATTTTCTCGTCTGAAATTCTTATCGGATTATTTTCCAATCGAAATTTTCATCGTTCTGCTCAATCCCACACGTAATTTTCAATGTTCCAAGTACTTTTTCAAATAAACATCAACGAACCAAGTTTTTCAAGCCAAAATTATTGATAAATAATAAAAAATGGAGAAATTTATGATGCTGAAGTTTGCAACGTTGGAATGCATCGAAAAATATTGAATTTTATTAAAGATTTGTTCAATTTTCAATGTTCCAACTACTTTTTCAAAAACACATCAACAAATAATGTTTTCAAAGCCAAAATTATTAATAAACAATAAAAAATGAAGAAATTTATGATGCTGAAGTTTGCAACGTTGGAATGCATCGAAAAATATTGAATTTTATTAAAGATTCCTTCAATTTTCAATGTTCCAAGTACTTTTTCAAAAACACATCAACAAATTCAGTTTTTCAAGCCAAAATTATTGATAAAAAATACAAAATGAAGAAATTTATGATGCTGAAGTTTGCAACGTTGGAATGCATCGAAAAATATTGAATTTTATTAAAGATTTCTTCAATTTTCAATGTTCCAAGTACTTTTTCAAAAACACATCAACAAATTAAGTTTTTCAAGACAAAATTATTGATGAAAAATACAAAATGAAGAAATTTATGATGCTGAAGTTTGCAACGTCGGAATGCATCGAAAAATATTGAACTTTATTGAAGATTCGTTCAATTTTCAATGTTCCAAGTACTTTTTCAAAAACACATCAACAAATTAAGTTTTTCAAGCCAAAATTATTAATAAACAATACAAAATGAAGAAATTTATGATGCTGACGTTTGCAACGTTGGTATGCATCGAAAGATATTGAATTTTATCGAAAATTCGTTCAATTTTCAATGTCATCCAAATTTTTCGAGCCGATATGTTTTCGGGTGGCAAAAATCGATCGTTTTATCATCGTAATTAAATTTTCCGATGAAATAATAATTTTAGCCAAATATAAAAAAGAATTTCGTTGTATTCCAACGATGCAAACTTCAGAATCATATTCCAATACGTGAATTTCTCCGACTTTCTAAATTGAAAATTCATCGACTAAATTATTCAAATATTCTCGAAATCAGCAAAATTTAACAATTCGATTCAATTAACAGTTCAATTTTCAATGTCGTCCAAATTTTTCGAGCCGATATGCTTTCGGGTGGCAAAAATTGATCGTTTTATCATCGTAATTAAATTTTCCATTGAAATAATAATTTTTGCCAATTATAAAAATGAATTTCGTTGCATTCCAACGATGCAAACTTCCGACTCATAGAAATTTTGGAGTAAATGTTTTTCGGAGTAAAAAATACGCTAGAAAAAATCTTATATTTCTATTTTTTCCCGACAGTGAGAAAATTTCTTCAACAGCTTCATTACATACATAAAAAACTGTAATTTAATTATATACCCGAGTAGTTCGTTTGAAATTGCGAGAATTGAGAGGCGATGAGAGACAATTACTCAAGTAAAAAGAGTCAACGGAACGCAATAGAAAAAAAAAACGTTTTGATATTCGGGAGACGTGAGAAAAAAAGGGACAAAACGTCTCGAGATTTCGCTCGACATTCTCTACGATGGCGGTTTTTTTCTGTGCCAAGCACCGCGGGATGTTATTAGAGATAATAATCGCAAGAAATAATAATTCCCGAAGCTCGGAGCTCTTTCTTGGTCAGGTAGGCGAGATCACCTGCGAGCGACGAGAAGAACAACCAAAGCCAAAAAGACACACGTATATGTATATACAAGGGATGCTTTTCTTTCTGCGGCTGACTTTGAGTTCGGCCCAAACCGCGCGCCAGCCTAAGCCCCTCGCACCTTTCGGATGCCTATTACATTAACGATCTGGTCTGTGTGTTGGCGCGGCCATTGTCTGGCCCAAATGTGCGTCTGAGTGAACGATAATGGCCGCCGGTAATTTCGATGAACTCGAACCACCCTCTCTCGATGAAATAATAAAAAAAATTTTTTAAATGTAACGCACTCGAGACCTTTTCGATGCGTTTTACTCACAGAAAATTCCAATTTTTCCTACTCGATGCCCTCGAGAGAAAAATTAACAACTCCGGGATGAATGAACAAACTCGGGAATCAAATCGATTAAGGAAAAATAATAGCCGCCTGAATATTAAACAAAATCGACAGACTTCCGATGATTTTCGCTTTTTGCAAATACCTCGAAAACCGTCGGAATCGTGACATTAAAAAAAATTCAATTTCCAGCATAATTCTTTAGAGGAAATAAAATTGAGGATTGAAATTGGAAAATTCGATTTTCGCAGAAGCTTGCAACGTTGGAATGCAACGAAATTCGGTTTTTTCTTGAGCAGAGCTCGCGATTCTTATTGAATATTTAATCAGGACAATAAAATAATAATTTTTTAGGATTCAAATAAAAAATCGATACGAAAATGGTCATTTTTAGTTTTTAATTGAAGAAAAAATGAAGAGAAATTGCATTTCTCGTTGGGGCACAACGTTGGGAACTTCAGAGTCTCGTATTTTGAACGATGTTGAAGTTTGCAACGTTGGAATGCAACGAAATTCGGTTTTTTCTTGAGCAGAGCTGGCGATTCTTATTGAATATTAAATCAGGACAATAAAATGATAATTTTTTAGGATTCAAATAAAAAATCGATACGAAAAAGGTAATTTTTAGTTTTTAATTGAACAAAAAATGAAGAGAAATTGCATTTTTCGTTGGGCCCCAACGTTGCGAACTTCAGTGTCATAGTTAGCAAATGGAAAAAAATGTTATTCTTGAAAAAACAGTCCGGATGATCGCGAATTCAGGAAAATGTCGACATTTGTCAACAAAATCGTGTATCCGCATAGATCGTAAAAATAAACAAATTGCCGAAGAATGTATGACTTTGAAGTCTGCATCGTTGGAATGCAACGAAATTCATTTTTAACTTTGACAAAAATAATTATCCAAACGCAGAATGTAATTAAGATGATAAAATGATCAATTTATGCCATTGAAAAAGCATATCGGCTCAAAAAATTTGGATGACATTGGAAATTGAACGAATCTTCAAGAAAATTCAATATTTTTCGATGCATACAACGTTGCAAACTTCAGCATCAGCGTGACAGATGCGCAAGACACAAGTGAGGGAATAAGGAAAGAAAAAAAGTGAAGAAAAGATCGGAAAGTAGATCTCAAGGGAATGAATTGTGTGCAAGGCAATTTTTTTCAGCACGTTAGAGTCGAAAATTTATAAGAAGGAAAAAGGAGAAAAAAAGAAATAGCGAGTTTGGCGGATGTTAAAAATTGGCAACATCACGCGCGCGGTCGAACGGAGGAATATTATTTCTTTCAATTCTTCACGGGCCCTTTGAACGGTACGAGGGATGAAGAAAAGGGCCCGTGAGTTTTCCAGGGTGCATGCGGCATACGGTGCAACGGGGGGGGGGATTGAGTTTAATAACTAAAGCGCTTTCGTACGAGGAAAAAAAAAAACACGCACATCTATACATGGCTTTTTGACAGATCATTTCTCATATTTTCCAACGTTCCGCAGGCGTGCGTTTTACATGACGCGAGCGAGTCCACAGCTCTTAACGATCTTTGATAATAATTCCGGCATTACTTGACAGATTTTTCCGAAGGGTCTATCGGAATCTCTTTTCATTCGTGTGCACACGTATATAATCGTGTGAGCCTGTGAGGATGACGGTCAGGCCCGAAATACATTCATACCGGTGTAATAGTTGACTCGAAAGTACAAAGGACCGTAATAAACGCGAGTTTTTCTTTAACAAAAATAGATGCAGCGGAGGATGTTCCTGTTGGCAGGCTGTTCCAATCTCCGGGCAACCCGTCGGGTTCCCCGTCATCGAGCATTGTCCTCGTACGAGTGACAAATATATCGAGACAATTTTCTTCTTCCAACTGGCACCATTTCCACCTATTGTCACGCTCCTCTGGATCGGATTCAAAATTACGAGAAGAGGATTTACGATGAGAAACGTCAGACGCTAGTGACATCTCATTTTCGCGATCGCCCCGCTCCAATCCCGATCGCACGGAGAGAAGGAACGTATCGGGGCTTGGCAAAGAGTCGCACTTGGTAAACTGACCAGCACACCGACCGGATCGTCAATTATCCTCATTCACGAGATACTTTCTACGTGATTTTCGGAGGCGTCAAGTATTTCCAATTAATGCTCGTTAACCCTTCGTGGTCACTGTGGGTAGAATCCACCCAGAGACCAACTTGCGACGTAAATATCTCCTAGTTCCCGGTAATTAATGGGGCTGTAATCGTCACTTAACGACAGTTTGCAGTGTCCATTGTGCGTTGGCGTCGATAAGTATTACCGCCGCTAACGCTAAATCTCTAAAATCCACTCTGAAATCGACCCACTTCCAATAACGGAATTAATACACTTTTTCAAACGCGCGCTATCCTACTATTTTTTCCCCAAAAGAACCAGATCTGATGAATATCAGGTCCAAATTTCAGGCAAAAATATTGAAAATCCACAAAGTGACGATTTTTTTAGTGAAAAAACTTTTTTTCCCGTTTCTTTTCTTCATTTTGCATTTAAAAAAAAATGTTAGCCTTGGATTTCTTTCGAGAAAGTTTTTCGTGACTAAACTGGAATGTCCAAGGGTCGTTCAGTAATTTTTTGAGAATTTTCGGGCCGATAGATTGGTCACAATACGGGTTCGAAAATGGACTGGGTAGAATCGACCCAGTGTGACCACGAAGGGTTAAAGCGGGCAAGGAGCGTTTGTCCGACGGGAAAACTTGTTCTCCATTCGTCATGCTAATTAAATCGAAATTTGCGATTGCGTCAACGTACCTCAGACTTGAATTAATCCGTAGGACAAAATAATCCAATTTTCACTGTTGAATGTCACAGAGTTGCAGTCTTTTGGTCATGAACGTGAGTTTTTCTACTCGAAAGTGTGTCCGCACTCGTTTGAATCGAGGCTCGCGATAATGTTTGTCGTGGAAAAATTCAGTTCACCACCGAGGCACTTGCATAGCGTATTTTCCTACGAATTTCATTCGTAATAACATCGCAAAACGGTCAGCCATTTTTTACTCAATTTCACGATGCGACACTCTCATGCGGTTAATTTTTTCACTCTTTACGTAGTGAACCGAGAAATATGCGAATAATGTTTAGAATTCTAGTGGAAATTCGTAGTTTTTTAATCAAGACGATTTATTGGTCATAAGGAAAGAATCCAACGCGACAGGGACGTCGTAACTTTTCACAACACGGCTTGACGGTTTGCGTGATGATTTCAATGCGAGAGACTCCGGCGAGGCCGACTGATAGACTATCTTGTGTGTTCGGAATCCTCATCGGCATGGGCCAACCAAAACCCTCATCGTAGTAAAGGGAACCCACTGGCTTTCAATGTAAAAAGAAGCAGAAAAAACGAGGAAACGAAAAAAAGAAAGGGAGAGAAAAAAAATATTCGACCAATCCCGACGCGGCTCGCCTCTCATTTCCAACATGGCTGACACACAATGCGCACGGGAGGATTCGACCAACTGGTGGGAGAAGTTCTCACTACCCATAATACCATTCTCCTCGTGTGGCTCCCCACTGGGAGTCACACCAAACCGAGCGTACGACAGAGACACAAACATTTTCCATTTATATAGATACACACACATGTATTTAGTTTGCTCCAAAGATCAGGGGTGCTTCACCCGGAACGCTCGTTTCCTCCCGAGGGGTTGAATCACCCCCTTACGCATCATTTGGGCAGAGCCTCTGTGACCTCCGGATGCAGCAATGGCGGATACAGCATTCGATATCCATTTTGTATTGTAACGAACGCACCCACGAAAATTTGGTTCTCTTAAAATTTGATAAACTTTAGAGAGTTCACACTGGAACGAAAATTTTGTTGGGAAAAGTCGAAAATGTTGTCATTGGAGCAAAAAATAATCGGGAAAGTCTCTTTGAAAAGTAAATTTTTGTCATTTTAATCGTAAACTGACAACAGTTTCGTTAAAAATTGAAAATATTGTGAAAATTACGAAAATTTTGAAATTACCTAAAAATATTTAGAGTTCACCGTGTTCAACAAAATATCGACGTTTTTTTTGGCCAAATTTGATTTGGAGTGAATTTTCATTTTTACACTGGAAACCTGTGATTAAATGTCGTACGCCAAAAACGTTAAATTTTCGAGTCCAAATGCGTTGACGATAATGGGTTTGTATTGTAACGAACGAACCCACGGAAACTTCTCTTAAAATTTAATAAACTTTAGAGATTTCACACTGGAAAGTAAATTTTGTTGGGAAAAATCGATATTTTGTTGGTTCCTTCGACTCAAAGTTTTTTTTTTCTTAAATCACGAAAATGTTGTCATTGGAGCAAAAAATATTCGGGAAAGTCCCTTTGAAAAGTAAATTTTCGTCATTTTAATCGTAAATTTTGACAACAGTTTCGTTAGAAATTGAAAATATTGTCAAAATTACGAAAATTTTGAAATTATCGAAAAATTTCTAGAGTTCACCGTGTTCAACAAAATATCGACGTTTTTTTTGGCCAAATTTGATTTGGAGTGAATTTTCATTTTTACACTGGAAACCTGTGATCAAATGTCGTACGCCAAAAACGTTGAATTTTCGAGTCCAAATGCGTTGACGTTAATGGGTTTGTATTGTAACGAACGAACCCACGGAAACTTCTCTTAAAATTGAATAAACTTTAGAGATTTCACACTGGAAAGTAAATTTTATTGGAAAAAATCGATATTTTGTTGGATACGTTCGACTCAAAGTTTTTTTTTTCTTAAATCACAAAAATGTTGTCATTGGAGCAAAAAATATTCGGGAAAGTCTCTTTGAAAAGTAAATTTTCGTCATTTTAATCGTAAATTTCGACAACAGTTTCGTTAGAAATTGAAAATATTGTCAAAATGACGAAAATTTTGAAATTATCGAAAAATTTCTAGAGTTCATCGTGTTCAACAAAATATTGACGTTTTTTTTTGGCAAAATTTAACTTGGAGTGAATTTTCATTTTTACACTCAAAAACGTTGAATTTTCGAGTCTAAATTCGTTGACGATAATGACGATAAGTTAATTTTTCAGATTATTTTTTCGAGTCTGAGCTTTTTGAGTTGGTTTCTGCGGTTGAAAAGATTCACTGTGCACCTTTGTCACAATTTTCAGTCGTTGTGGGCACGTCGGAGCAATTTGAATACGATTACGATACGTGCGGTCTAATCAAGTGCGAAATATCGAGAAACGAGTAGTTTAAAAAGCTCGAGAAGCATATCGGCTGAACTTTCAAGTTGTTCACCACTGCATAGAAACGCTTATGAAGATAAAATCTAAATCCAGTGAAATCCCTTTATTCCGCGACGTCGTCGCTCTCATTCGAACTCGATTCGAGACTCTCCCGTGCAACTCTCACGATCAGGCGTGAATGAAGATCCGGAGCGTCGGCAAATAACGAAGAAAAGTAAAAAATGCATGCACGAAAAATAAATTTTTCTATAAATTGTTAAATTCAAAAATCCATGACAATTTTCGTACCGATTTTGCGTTTGGATCCCGAAACAAAAATCTCTTTATTGTCCTGACCAAAGATTGAGCAAAAATCGTGAGATCTGTTCAGGAAAAAGCGGAAAACTTCAAAATCGTGAAAATTCATCGGAACTTGTCGATATCTCTGAATTATTCCGATTAAAAGTTGGACGACGGGGACGTTGGAGTTTTGTTTCGAGTCAATAATTTCGGAGTAGTTAAAACGAGCTTCAGGATCGCTGTGGAATGTCCTTGGAGCCGATTCGATACAGAAGACGTTCCATTCGAGTAAATGCTCGTGGACGTGATTGCGACAATGATTCTCATTGATAACAATAATTATACGGTGTAGCCATGGGAGGATCCTGCAACGATCGAATCAGAGAAAAAAGACGAGTCGCTGCATCTCGAGAGCCGCGGCAGTTGTTCATTGTTCTCCACTTTGCTTTCGCCTTTGTCCGCCTCTGACAATATTCCCACTGTTTTTTTTTTTTTTTTTTTCAACTACGGACCATCACCGATTCTCGTTTGGAATCCCCTCTCGATTCTCCACGCGAGTATCCAGCAGATACGTCGCTCCACCCACTGCTATCAACCAAAGGCTGAACTCTTCGAATGTTCGGTCGATGGAACGGTTCGCCCTTCGACGGACCGATCCTTCAAGATTGATCGTAGAACGCTAACCTGGGGTCAAAAACGACCCCCGATCGCTTCGAACTTTCCACTGAGACTCATTAGACTAAGGAGGAAATTTTGATGACTCTGAAGTTTGCATCGTTGGAATGCAACGAAATTCATTTTTATCTTTGACAAAAACAATTATTCAAATGCAGAATGTAATTACGATGATAAAATGATCAATTTTTGCCATCCGAAACGCATATCGGCTCGAAAAATTTGGATGACATTGACAATTGAACGAATCTTCAATAAAATTCGATATTTTTCGATGCATTCCAACGTTGCAAACTTCAGCATCATAAATTTCTTCATTTTTTATTGTTTATTAATAGTTTTGACTTGAAAAACTTAATTTGTTGAAGTGTTTTTGTAAAAGTACTTGGAATATTGAAAATTGAACGAATCTTCAATAAAATTCAATATTTTTCGATGCATTCCAACGTTGCAAACTTCAGCATCATAAATTTCTTCATTTTTTATTGTTTATTAATAATTTTGACTTGAAAAACTTAATTTGTTGATGTGTTTTTGAAAAAGTACTTGGAACATTGAAAATTGAACGAATCTTCAATAAAATTCGATATTTTTCGATGCATTCCAACGTTGCAAACTTCAGCATCATAAATTTCTTCATTTTGTATTGTTTATTAATAATTTTGACTTGAAAAACTTAATTTGTTGATGTGTTTTTGAAAAAGTACTTGGAACATTGAAAATTGAACGAATCTTCAATAAAATTCGACATTTTTCGATGCATTCCAACGTTGCAAACTTCAGCATCATAAATTTCTTCATTTTTTATTGTTTATTAATAATTTTGACTTGAAAAACTTGATTTGTTGATGTGTTTTTGAAAAAGTACTTGGAACATTGAAAATTGAACGAATTTTCAATAAAATTCGATATTTTCCGATGCATTCCAACGTTGCAAACTTCAGCATCATAAATTTTGACCATTCGCGTTCAATCTCGTGAATGATGGAAAAAATCGAGGGTTAAGAATTCAGCGAACTATATCCAAGATGTTGAATGTTTCCCATATAAAATCTTGTTGGTTTCGTATTCCATGGATCAACGCTGATTCATTAACCGATAAATGCAACTCACGCACCACTCGATTGCGCGTGTGTGCATATAAATAAACACGTTTGTATGTATGCGTGAAACTAGACGGACAAAAGTGATGGTGGACATCGTAACAATGTACCGTGCTCGATCTTTCAGAGGCGCAGTTGTTGAATCGTGTGTTCTTAGCATTCACGTTGAGAAGTAATAGTTGATGCGTGAACTTGTACTTTTCTCTTATTGTCCTGATTCCGGCGTCCTATTATACGCAACCAAGTTCATCGCAGCGCCCTCCCTATCGACATTGATGTATGCGAACAGTTGCTTTGAGCCATTTCCATCATTTTTTATCTCTGATTCTCTTGTCTATCGAGACTTTCGTAGACTGGTGATTCTTGAGCTGGGATTTCTCGCATTAATGTGACGCACGTGACGTAAATTCATTCCGAGGATTTTGGTGGGTTCACGTTGTTGTTCGGACACTCAGGCTTCGCGGGAAAGATTGTCCTATTTACGGAAAACGAACGTCGGAGCCGAGGGCTTTGAGGCTTTTGTGGGGTCGGTCAAATTGGCCGTCGAATTGATCAATGAACGTCTAAAAAAATTGGGTTCGGACGATGACGCTGGGAAGAAAATTGACTTCATTATTTTCCCGCTTTACGCGGTCCATTCAGCGCGAGCTCGTCCGGAATAATCGGCTCGGCGAACTTTCCATCTCGACTTGGTCGATCGAATGGCGTTTTTGTTGATTCTTTTGGTTTCGATGGCTCGAGCAGGACTACGAGGACTTTTTGCTCGGGGTTTTTCACTCGTGACTCTATTCCAAACGTTGCGAGTATTTTGCTTCGTTGGTATCGGATATTCGAGCTTGGAGCACGGGCATGGTCATCGAGGCAAAGCGTTGAAAAAAGTATAACGTCAGCGACGATGAACCGATGAAAATCGGCGATTGTCAAGGTCGTACGTCGATATTTCCTTCGTCACGGGCTCTCCCGCGCACTCGTTGACTTTGCGAGTTTAGGTTTGGTGGTGTAGGTTGAAAAATAAAAAGGAACGTTCAACGAAAAGTTAGTGAAGGGCTGCTGCTCAACCATGCAGCGACGACAACACATTCATCTTTTCTCAACGTCGCTGTGGCACACATACGAGTCACTCTGGATGACTTTGCTGCCGGTCAACGAGGCACGGATAGTCGCTATGCAATGCTATGACGTTACGGGAGCGTTGATCGAGTTCAACTTGCCATTTTTCAATGACCTGGTAGTTTGCTCAGTAACCCTTAACGTATTACCATCACAAAACGACTGTATTCAGGCTTCTCGAAGAATTTTCTACAAACGTTTTTCGCACCAAAACAAACAGTTTTCTCCTGTGAAGAAAATTTTTCTGGTATTTAGAATTTTGATTTTTTAGAATTTAGAATTTTTATTTTTTAAATTATTTTTATTTATTTATTTTAATTAGAATTTAATTAGAATTTAGAATTCGAATAGAAATTCGAATTAGAATTTGCAATTTTCAAATTTCCCCAAACGCGTGTAAATTGCGTTTCGTTAAAAAGTTGCAAAAAAATGACATTTTTTTTTAAAGATCGCCAGAAAAGCCATGGGCCGAAATTGTTTAAGAAAAATCCTAAAGACATTTTTTGCAACTCGTAAAGGAAGCGCGACTCGAATATAAATTTGTCGAATTCTTGACTTAATTTTGTGATACGCGTTAATCGCAGGCTCATCGATTTTTCGCTGCTCCAGTGTCTTTGGTAATGTCTAAACAAAGGAGCCGCGTCGTTCGTATAGACAAGTTTGTCTCGTGGAGATGGACGACGCACTGGAAATTTTCAAATTACCCAATCGACTCGATCTTACGATCAAAATACCGCTGGACCTTCATTTTTGGATGACTCTGAAGTTTGCATCGATGGAATGCAACGAAATTTATTTTTATCTTCGACGAAAATAATTATTCATTAATTATTAATAATTATTAATAATTAATGGATAATTATATTTAATAATAATTATTTATTATTATTAATTAATGAATAATTATATTTAATTATTATTATTAATTATTAAATATTTATTGATGATAAAATGATCAATTTTTGCCATTCTTCAATAAAATTAAATATTTTTCGATGCATTCCAACGTTGCAAACTCCAGCATCATCATTTTTGGATTTGAATATCAAAACTACATCGATAAGTTCACTGCGCGGAGCTTCCGGATTGCAAGTCGCCGTGATTCGTCCAATCTGACTTTTTTTTCGACAATTTACACGCGCGTCATCCTTCCCGGACCTACGACCGATCCGCTATGACAAAGGAATTTTTTTGTTCAGCGAAATAGCAAAAATGAAGAATTTCAAGTGACAGATAATCGCGTCAAAAAAATAATCGATATAGAATCGCCTCGCGGAACGGAGCCAACAACTTTTTGTTTATTTTCGTCAACCATTTTGGAATCGAAGTGCGTGCGTCAAAGTTGGGACAAAAAATGCATCGGTTGCAAATCTTGTTGACGCCGTTGAGTGAATATAAAAATAAAATGATAGCAAGGACGCGCGCGCGTCTTGTTAAAATGTCTAGTTGGTCCCGAGACTGCGTTATTTTATTCGTGCTCCTTCGTTTTGAGCCTGGTCGAGAGGATCTCGGATCTTTGAGAGAAAAAAAGGAAAACGAAGGAAGCGAGATGGATGAAAAGAAAGAGTGATGGAGCGAGAGGGAAATAGTTTGTGGTGTGATTTCACGATGAGATCCAACTTGTCCAGTCACTCGTGAGATATTCTCGAGAGTGTGTTCATCTCGAACTGGCAGACGACTCCAGGCTGCACTGACCCAACTTGAAGCACCATAGACGACTGACTTTTTTTCGGTTCTCCCTCTAATTTAAACTCTTCCTCCATTCACATCCGGGAGAGTAAAAATTCTCGGGTTTGAGCTCGGGAGGACGAGAGAGTATGAATGTAAGACAAAAGGACGAAAAATGGGCGGATCTCTCGTTATCCCTGCGCGCACAGGCTCTCAGGATGCAGTGCGGACTAGAGTCTGGTAAGTCGAAGAAAAAAAAATAATGTCTCGTCTTTTGACGTAATAATGACAGGTTGTGCAGCAGCAGCAGCTCGAATGGAGCAAAAGTCTGGCGAGGGTGCGTTAAAAGGGCCGGTTGCAATGGTCCTTCAGGTGACGGGACTCTGACCTCGAGCGACTTCAACCCGATACACATCTATCCTAAACCAACAAAATTCACGACCGTCAGCAGCCGAAAATCCGGCTCCAACTTCACTCTTCGCTCCTTTCCTCTTGCTTGCTCGCCTCATTTTCTTCTTTTGCTTCCAATCAGCCTAACCTTCGACGAATATTGTGTTTAGCTTTGCATTCCCGAGGCACAGGTTTCCGAAGGACGAGTGCTCGCTTCTCCATGGATTATCCAAAGAACTAAGCCCTCGTTGCGATCTACCAGGCTGTTGTACCTGTTACATTCATCATTCGATCAACGCTCCACTCAAATCTGCACTTGAAACGAAAGAGAAAAAACCCACACTGGCGTCTCTCAAGATCGCAGCTGATCGGAATTTCACAAAAACGATGGGAAAGTCCAAAAATCCAATCGACAATCACTCTGAAGTTTGCATCGTTCGAATGCAACGAAATTCATTTTTATCTTTGACTTAAATAATCATCCGAATGCAGAATGTAATTAAAGATGATAAAGTCATCAATTTTTGCCATTCGAAGAGCATATCGGCTAGAAAAATTTTCATGACACTGAAAATTGATGGAATCTTCAATGAAATTCAACATTTTTCGATGCATTCCAACTTTGCAAACTTCAGCATCATAAATTTCTTCATTTTTTATTGTTTATTAATAATTTTGGTTTTGAAAACTTAATTTGTTGATGTGTTTTTAAAAAAGTACTTGAAACATTGAAAATTGAACGAATCTTCAATAAAATTCAATATTTTTCGATGCATTCCAACGTTGCAAACTTCAGCATCATAAATTTCTTCATTTTTTATTGTTTATTAATAATTTTGGTTTTGGAAACTTAATTTGTTGATGTGTTTTTGAAAAAGTACTTGGAGCATTGAAAATTGAACGAATCTTCAATAAAATTCAATATTTTTCGATGCATTCCAACGTTGCAAACTTCAGCATCATGAATTTCTTCATTTTTTATTGTTTATGAATAATTTTGGGTTTGAAAACTTAATTTGTTGATGTGTTTTTGAAAAAGTACTTGGAGCATTGAAAATTGAACGAATCTTCAATAAAATTCAATATTTTTCGATGCATTCCAACGTTGCAAACTTCGGCATCATGAATTTCTTCATTTTTTATTGTTTATTAATAATTTTGGCTTTGAAAACTTAATTTGTTGATGTGTTTTTGAAAAAGTACTTGGAACATTGAAAATTGAACGAATCTTTAATAAAATTCAATGATTTCGATGCATTCCAACATTCCAAACTTCAGCATCATGTTTTTGAAAAAGATGCAACGATGCAATTGTGCGATATTGTTCTTGAGTGACTCTGAAGTTTGCATCGTTGGAATGCAACGAAATTCATTTTTATCTTTGACAAAAATATTTATCCAAATGCAGAATGTAATTCAGATGATAAAATGATCAATTTTTGCCATTCGAAAAGCATATCGGCTCGAAAAATTTGAACGACATTGAAAATTGAACGAATCTTCAATAAATTTCAATATTTTTCGACGCATTCTAACGTTGCAAACTTCAGCATCATAATCGACAAAGTTCTCATCGCACGCCTGGTATTTCCTCGGGCAAATATTCTGATTTGTATCCTGATTATTTGAATTTCGATATTTTTCATTGTTACGTCGACCTTTCTATAACCATAACAAAAAATGAGAATTTGACATTGAAAAAAAATTGAATTGTTCGCGGTTAATATTGAAAAAAATCAGACGAATCAATTTTGTTCTGTGTGGAAATTCCTCCGGATAAATTCTTCAATGACCCATGACTTTGATATAAGCCAACAGCAAAAAAAGAGGCTCTATTGTGGCGTCGCAGAAGGTACGGAAGAATCGTTCTCCTCTCCTTATAATTTTTCATCGTTATATACGTGCGCGCAGCAACGGACAGATGGAGAAGACTCCTCGTCATCATCCTTACGGATTTTCAATTGCCATCTCTTCGCGTTCTATAATGCGACTTTTATGTTAATGTTTTAATCCGCGTCGACGTTCGCCGATGGAATTGAAACGTTGCGTTGACGTTTGTGCAGATGATGAAGAGAAGTCGAAGAAAAATAACGAGATATTTTCTTCGTTCTCCGCTCGTCGTGCTGCGCTGGTATAGAAACTTATTGGGTGTACTATAAGGGATGAGCAAGGATCCCGAGTTATATGGCACACTCGCGACCGTTCGTTGCATCTTTTTCAAGAACATGATGCTGAAGTTTGCAACGTTGGAATGCATCGAAAAATATTGAATTTTATTGAAAATTCGTTGAATTTTCAATGTCATCCAAATTTTTCGAGCCCATATGTTTTCGGGTGGCAAAAATCGATCGTTTTATCATCGTAATTAAATTTTCCATTGAAATAATAATTTTTGCCAAATATAAAAAAGAATTTCGCTGCATTCCAACGATGCAAACTTCAGAATCATATTCCAATACGTGAATTTCTCTGACTTTCTAAATTGAAAATTCATCGACTCAATTATTAAATTATTCTCGAAATCAGCAAAATTTAACAATTCAATTCAATTAACAGTTCAATTTCCAATGTAATCCAAATTTTTCAAGCCGAAATGCTTTTCGAATGGCAAAAATCGATCATTTTATCACCGTAATTACATTCTGCATTCGAATAATTATTTTTGTCAAAGATAAAAATGAATTTCGTTGGATTCCAACGATGCAAACTTCAGAGTCACTCAAGAACAACATCGCACAATTGCATGCATTCATTTTCTTCATATACGTTTTTATTCATTTTTTCATTCAATTCTTCACGTTCACGACATCGACAGACTAAAAAATGCTTGAGAACAGGCGATGAAAAAATAAGTTTGTATACCGATGTTTTCCCATCCGAGATTAATGATACTATCAATTAAAGTACCGTGAAGCCAAAGCTCACGAACGTACAAAGCATTTATACGCCATAGGCTCGATGACTTTACTTCGTCATTCCGGCGACGACAGCCTCCCGAGCCTCGCCATGTATATAAATGTATATTATAATAATACGAATCATCTAAGCAGCTCGAAAGTTACGAACTAGATCCCCATCTCCAACAATATTAATTTCCATTTAATAAGCTCCGAAGAAAATCTTCGCGTCTCCATCTGCAGACACTAAATATAATTGTAAATGTTGTAACGTTGAAGCAAATTTTTGAAAAAATCGACGCGAAGCTCGATCGAGCCTGGAAAAAAAAATTTTCCCCCGAGAGTTCGAGCTTTTCTGGCTGCGTGCGATAATGCGAGAACTTCCGGGGCTTCCTCAGTGTCGCAGAATCCTGTGAAGGAGGGACACGAGCTTCCGGGATCGATCGCGAAGCTTCAGTGTCGCACGCAACGGTGTAGATAGAAAGTTTGGGGAGAAAATTCATCCCCCTGGCTTTGTGAATACGCGGAGGCTCGATGGCGAACTTTGAGCGAATGGAAAAACGAATGAGCGATATATAAGCAGTTCTGGCCCCCCGAGAGTCTCGTTTTAGCTCTCCCGCGAGTTTGAGAGGTTTGTGCGTGCGGCGTGCAACGAGCCACGATATGAGTAATGGTGCGTGCCTGGTATACACTCTACCCCTGCGGGGAACAGCAGAGGACGAGAGGGAGCGGCGGCGATTTCATGTCGCAAGTCATCCCTCCGAGTATTACGAAAGAACGGCAAGGAGAAATACAATATACGTATATAGATATGAAAGCAGCTGCCCCCAGGAAGGCCGAGAAAACGCACGAGGCGAACGCAACCCCCGAGGGGTTTCTGGCTCGCTGCCGATGCCGCAAGGACTACCAAAACGGCATAAAACATGGCGTCCAAACACGCGCGCTTCCCAAATATTGATTCCCTCGTGGGATATACGCGACGAACAAGAAACTTGATTCGAAACGCCCTGGCAAAATGAAAAAATAAAAACGACAATTTTCGTGCGCTTTTTCCTTCAACATCATGGAAAATTGCGACGATCTCCAGGATTTTATTTTTTTTCGCAAATTTGACAACTTTTTTCTTTTTGATAATTCGGTCACGCTCGGTGCGAACAAATTGTTGAAATTTGTTGCATTTTATTTTTTTTTTAATTCATCGCCGATTATTCGGAAAGTTTTCCATCAACTTGGTCGTTTATTATTATTAAAATCGACCCGAAATAATACAAAATTTTTGTCTTTTCGCCGCACATTTTGACCCGCATTTCGAGAGCCCCCGGAAAGTTTATAATTGTATATTTTCCACAGCCCTTGGCGTATCGCGCGACTGATTTTCGGGCAGCCCTGCGTGGCTGTGACCAATCGAAGCGGAAATTATTAGAGCATAATTACGATACGCTGCGTGTGCGGGCACGAGATGTTCGTTGCGGCGGCTGCATTCCAATTTTCCGAAAACAAATTGAATGGGGCTCATCCGTTCGAATTATTCATTTCTTTGTTTTTTTAGGATGAAATTCCTGTTTGAACGAATTTCAAAATTCAAAATAGCTCGCGATGGAAATGAATTTGGAAAATCGATCAAGTCGAGTGCACAGGAAATGAGAAAACCTGAAGCGAGTTCGAGGTTTGTTTCAGCGTTCAGAGAGCTCCCAAAGAAATGAGGACGGAGAGCTGCCATCTTTTCGCAGCTTCCCTAGTCCCATGGGGAAATTCGAGGCTCCGGAGGCTCAGACCATAAAAATAATCAAGAACATTGAATGGCCGAGGCTTGAATTCGCTATTCTGTACCAAAATAATTCGCAACGAAGCTTCACCATGATAAAAGCCCCGAAAGGTTGAAATCGTACGTAACGATGCGGCTCGATTAATTTTAACCCTGAAAATTCAATTTTGTCAAAAAACGTCGATATTTTGTTGAATACAGCCAACTAAATATTTTGGGATAATTTCAAAATTTTCGTTATTTTGACAATATTTTTCATTTGTAACGGAACTGTCAGCAAAATTTACGATTGGAACGACAAAAATTTACTTTCCGAAAAGATTTTCCAGAATGTTTTTTGCTGAAATGACAAAATTTTCGTGATTTTTCGAAAAAAACGTTTAGTTGAACGTATCCAATAAAATATCGATCTTTTTCATCAAAATTTTCTTTTCAGTGTATTACATAGCAGTATTTTATACCAACAATAATTAAACGTAATTTTTCAAACGTATTTTTCGTTACTGATCGAGCCACCCACTCGTATGCACGTGGCAGCAGATGTTTCGTTTGCATGGCGCATGCGTCTAGTAAATTTACGAGTTTTTTTTTCACTCTAAGTGTATTGAGAATGTGTTTTTATATTTGTAACTATAGATAATTCGAGAGTTTGTATCGAACTGTGTGAGCGCGTTTTTGGCGGCGCGAAAGGACCAAAAAAATAGAACTTGAAAATTAAAATTGAAATTGGAGTAAAGGAAAGAAAATTGAACGGAATACTTTTCTGATAATGACTCTGAAGTTTGCATCGTTGGAATGCAACGAAATTCATTTTTATCTTTGACAAAAATAATTATTCAAATGCAGAATGTAATTACGATGATAAATTAATTAATTTTTGCCATTCGGAAAACATATCGGCTCGAAAAAATGGATGACATTGAAAATTGAATGAATTTTCAATAAAATTCAATATTTTTTGATGCATTTCAACGTGATGCATTTCAAATTGATGAATGGCCGAGTCCAAGAAGTTCAGCAATATTGCAAAATTTATTATAAATTAATCAATGATCAATTTATAATCAAGTTTCTTAATTATTTTCATAATTTGAAAAATGCAGGTGAGTAGCGAAAAAAGTGTTAATAAGAATGACTCTGAAGTTTGCATCGTTGGAATGCAACGAAATTCATTTTTATCTTGGACAAAAATAATTATTCAAATGCAGAATGTAATTACGATGATAAAATGGTCAATTTTTGCCATTCGAAAAGCATATCGGCTCGAAAAATTTGGATGACATTAAAAATTGAACGAATCTTCAATAAAATTCAATATTTTTCGATGCATTCCAACGTTGCAAACTTTAGCATCATTTTCTGATAGACTGCGCATGTGCGACGTGAAAATGTCCGGAAAGTGTGGATTGGAGTAAAATGCACAAGAGATTTTATTGCGTTAGAGAAATTTTTCGTTTCTCGAGTCTCGTTCAGTAGAATCGCGATTATTAAAGTTCTCACCTTTCCATTCAGTTGCCACGTATATATTCGATTACAGTAAAATTCACGCTGTGTTAGAGAGAAAATGAGGGTCGATAGGATCGCGAGTAGGCGAGTACGGGAATTCTTATTCGACGCGAAGTTGGTATATCGCGGCCCTCCCACCGATGGAATATAAAGAGATTTCTTTTTTTTCCCTCGGGTTCTCGCTGCGTGTAATTCAAAATGTTAGCGATAAAAAAAAAAAAGAAGTGAACACGGTATCGATACGGTCGAGAGAATTTTTTTTTTCTTGTTTCAATGATTAATTTTTGACCGAGACGATGAGATTATTCGAAGACCACGCGAGCTTCACTTTTTTATAATATCGTCACAATATAATTCGTGCGTTCAAAGAATTTTCAAAAAGCCACTCGTCTCCCCTTTTTCCACTAGAAAAACGACGGTTTACATTCAAAAAATGTTCGCGTATTCCATTAAGAATGATTGCGCGAGTATTCGATCAGTTTTCAATCCAAAATCTGTAGAAAGCGTTGATGAAAAATCCAAAACTGACGAATAAACAAAATTGAATGATTTTCTGCAAATTTTCTTGCTGAAAATAAAATTTTGTCAAAAAATTCAATTTCTATCGAAACTGTCAATAAAATTTACGATTGGGATGAAAAAAAAAATTTACTTTCCAAAGAGACTTTCTCGTCCCGCTGCAATGACAAAATTTTTGTGATTTTTCGAAAAAAGATTCGAGTCAACAACGAAATATCGATCTTAACGAACGAAATGTTCTTCTCAGATTCACGTGCCCCGGTGTTGACAAAGTTGCACAAAACGTGCATTTAAATTGCAAATAAAATGTCGTCCTAATTGAAAAATATGGTGAACGTCGTATCATGCAAATATAACGCTGCATTATTGAGGTAAAAGGAGCAATTTGTTTTCTTGCTTGTAAGATATTTGATCGAGCCGAAAGATTAATTCGCGTCAAAGGCAAAACGTTTATTAATGACAAATAAAATCTTTTTTATTTGTCGACGGAGTTTTTTTTTCTTTCGAGAGCAACGTATATATTTTTTGTCTCACTGTACAACGGCTCGGTGAGGAATGGAAAAAAATAATCGAAGCGAGCCAAAGACGATGGAGGCAACTTCATGTACGTTCGTACAAATACATGTAAATATATCCATATAAGCGGACTGTACATACGTGTGTAACTTGTGTTGGCTCACGCGGGCATTCTTAGGACTCGAATGATCCATTAATCAAGACCCCATACAACGAGAGTTGAGCTCTAGACTCCCGGGGCCGATCGATCGCCGAGACGAGATTGCTACGTAATGAGAGTCGTGCTCTCCACGTAGAAATTTATATATAAATATACACAACATGGCTCATTCCGCTTTTGGAGAGTAAAAAACGGAGCGGCGTACACACCGCCTTTAGGTGAAACGCCTTTATTTTACTTGTACATCATAACGTATTGCAATATCGTACCTTTTGCGCGAAGAGAACGAAACGCACGTGGATTTTAAAAGCAGTGGGTCAAAGCAGGACCCACCGCCGCCATCTCAATTTAATCGGCTTTTAGAATCATGTTTTCGCGATTACGAGATCCTGCTGTTCGAAAATCGTCAATTTAACAAAGCAACGTTTGTTTTTGCTTGTTCAATTACCATTCGATTGAATTAATGCGAGACCATCGTTGCGCCATCCTGACATTCACGATGCTGAAGTTTGCAACGTTGGAATGCATCGAAAAATATTGAATTTTATTGAAAATTCGTTCAATTTTTAATGTTCCAAGTACTTTTTCAAAACACATCAACAAATTTAGTTTTCCAAGCCAAAATTATTAATAAACAATAAAAAATGAAGAAATTTATGATGCTGAAGTTTGCAACGTTGGAATGCATCGAAAAATATTGAATTTTATTGAAGATTCGTTCAATTTTCAATGTTCCAAGTACTTTTTCAAAAATACATCAACAAATAAAGTTTTCAAAGCCACAATTATTAATAAACAATAAAAAATGAAGAAATTTATGATGCTGAAGTTTGCAACGTTGGAATGCATCGAAAAATATTGAATTTTATTGAAGATTCGTTCAATTTTCAATGTTCCAAGTACTTTTTCAAAAATACATCAACAAATTAAGTTTTCAAAGCCACAATTATTAATAAACAATAAAAAATGAAGAAATTTATGATGCTGAAGTTTGCAACGTTGGAATGCATCGAAAAATATTGAATTTTATTGAAGATTCGTTCAATTTTCAATATTCCAAGTACTTTTACAAAAACACTTCAACAAATTAAGTTTTTCAAGTCAAAATTATTAATAAACAATAAAAAATGAAGAAATTTATGATGCTGAAGTTTGCAACGTTGGAATGCATCGAAAAATATTAAATTTTAATGAAGCTTCGTTCAATTTTCAAATGTCGTCCAAATTTTTCGAGCCGATGTGCTTTTCGAATGGCAAAAATTGATCATTTTATCATCTGAATTACATTCTGCATTAGAATAATTATTTTTGTCAAAGATAAAAATGAATTTCGTTGCATTCCAACGATGTAAACTTCAGAGTCATTTCAATGATCGTTCGTACGGACAAAATATCAATAAAATTCCTGATTTTATTTACTTTTTTCGATACCAAATAGCCCGAATTCGCTCAAATGTCTTTTTAATGAATCTCCAGATCCTAATTGTCAAGCTTGGCGGTAATTAAACAAGAATTTTTTTCCGACAACCAACGTTATGCAACTTTTCACGTGTCTCAGCTTGGTCGGACCAATTTTTTTTTTTTTAATCAACTCTTGTCGTCGATACGAGCTATTGATTAAGTTTTTTTTCTTTCCAATACCCTCAGCGTCAATAGATCCAATGGCGTCAGGTATAGACAGAGAAAAAGATCGTAGAAGAAAGCACAATGTGTGTGTGTGGGTCTGTGTGCACGGTGCACGCTTGCACGTGAAGTAATTAAATGTCCGCGCGTGAATCGAACGAAAGTCGATGTGTGGGTAAATACTTGGCCGAGGGAACAGGAGGAAGAAAGAATGGAAAGGGCCGGGCCGCGATGCCGAGAGATGAGGAACGTCAGCAGAGAGCAACATATGCTGTTGGCATATATATATAGAGACGAGGGCGTTTCTGAAGCCACTCCCCGGCCTCAAAACCTCTCTTGTATGGTTTCTCAAACAGGCAACGAGACTATTGGACATATGGATTCATTTTCATTACATGCGAGATGCCAACTATCCGATCAAAGCTTACCAACGAGATCGATGTTTTGAAACTTGCATCAAGTTGAACACAAAAACTGTCATAATTTACCAACAGAAACAAATTTTTCGAAACGAATTATCCGTCGTTGAAATTTCTGCGTTAAATTGTTCGTCCAATTTTTATAGAGGCCGTTTCAAATTCATTCACCATTGGTACATGGCAAGATTTATTTTTCGTTATGATTAAGGAGGTTGCGTTAGTAGAGCGATATTTAAATAAAAATCTGAAAACGGAATATGTTGTTATTTAGGCAACAAACTTTAATCTCTTTGAAAATCGTCCTAGGTCAACCAAGTTTTACTAAATATTTTCCAAGTCGAAAGTCACTTGATTCAACATTGGCTTTACGCAAATTTCTTACCCTTATGAAATCAGAAAAATATTAAAAATACTTCGCGATTAGATAAAACGCGTATTAAAATCTCAATTTATAAAAAAAAACTCCAAGGGTTCCGAATCAATAAAAAAATAGTGGGCTCAACGAATATTTGGTGGAGATATTTCTAGTTAAAATCGACAGAATGCTCGGAGCATCTCATTTTTTAGGAGTTTGGCAGCAGAGCTCGCGATTCTTATTAAATATTTAATCAGGACAATAAAATGATAATTTTTTGTGATTCAAATAAAAAATCGATACGAAAATGGTAATTTTTAGTTTTTAATTGAACAAAAAATGGAGAGAAATTGTATTTTTCGTTGGGCCCCAACGTTGGCAACTTCAGTGTCATAAGAAAGTTCTCGATTGCATGATGGCGATGAATTTGGTTCGATCGAATTCTCATCGATTTTTTTGTTCCTCCAAGCAAGACAAGAATCTTTCATTAATGTACAATATGCAAGATTCGTTGATTACGTAACAAGTGTGCAAGTGAAATCATCGTACACGTGTAAAAAAATGTCATATCGAGGGCCATACGTGTACGTGTAAAAGTGTGAATCGTAATCCGTTTGGCGTCTTGTGTTTTATGTTAATTGGACAGCAATATTGCGGACCCGAGAGGTGCGGTCGTGGTGCGTTCGTACGTGTATTATAATCGGATTCAGCGCGAAACAAATTTCGACTCGGTACTCGGAACGACTAACCACTTAAGCGTGACATGATTGTCGATCACCGTGAGATTAAAAAATGTTTCTCTCCTATCAAAATGCTCTAAGGAAACCAGACGATTATATTTCTTTGACCTATGACCTATTGTCGATGAAAAGTACTCACCAGTCTCCAAGTCAACTGTGTAAGACAATCCGGCCCATGGATCTTCCTCCTTCGGTTGTTTTTCCTCGTCAGCAACTTTCTGAAAATGAGCTCGGTTAATAATGCATGCGAAATTAATGAGCCAGATAGGAAAACTCCAAGTATATTCGCCCACGTACACGGAGAGAATATTACATAAAAAATTAGGATGTTATTATAGTTCCCTGGTACCATGTCGTCCCTCTGAGAAATTTGAGCAAAAACATAGTAAATTTTAATCAGAAAAAGGACGAAAAATGTCATAATTTCCGCGATTTCGCTGAAATGAAACTGAAGTGAAACTGGCAGATTCCGCTGCCAGTTGAAAAATATTCAATTCAACCATTTCCAATATAATTCAATGAAAAAAAAAAAAAAATAGACCCCAATGAAAAAAAAAATTAAAAAAACGTTTTCGCCAGAGTCCACTCGTAGTCTCTGTCCGTAATTGAACGAAAAATATTCAATTCAACCATTTCCAACATAATTCAATAGAAAAAAAAAAAAATAGACCCCAATGAAAAAAAAAAATTAAAAAAACGTTCTCGCCAGAGTCCACTCGTAGTCTCTGTCCGTAATTAAACAAAAGCAGCGCTACTAAAACCCGCTCGCGCGCGTTAGCGCGCGTGGTGCACCCTAGTATGTAATAAAGTTCTAATAGAAATTTGCTCACTGTCAGGGAAAAATAGAAATATAAGATTTTTCCTGCCGTATTTTTTACTCCGAAAAACATTTACTCCAAAATTTCGTCATTTTTTATTGTGTATCAATGATTTTGGCTCGTAAAACTTAATTTGTTGATGTGTTTTTGAAAAAGTCCTTGGAAGGTTGAAAATTTCGTGGGATTGAGCAGAACAATGAAAATTTTAATTGGAAAATGATCCGATCAAGTTTGCATCGTTGGAATGCAACGAAATTCTGTTTTTTTTGAGCAGATCTCAAGATTCTAGTTCGATATTTGGTCAGGACAATAAAATGATCTTTTTTGAGGATCCAAACGCAATATCGATACGAAAATTTGCAGGGATTGGGAAATTTAACAAATAAAAAGTATTTTTCGGTGGACTCCAACGTTGCGAACTTGTGTTATTAATAACATAATAAATTTTCATGTAATATTCTCTCCGAGTAATAAAATCCACACTGAAAATTGAATTTCGTCAAAAATGGTCGATATTTTGTTGAACACGGTAAACTAAATAGTTCTGAATAATATTTTTGATTTTCAACGGAACTGTCTTCAAAATTTACGATTGGAATGTCAAAAATTTACTTTCCAGAATATTTCTTGCTGCAATAACAACATTTTGTAATTTATCAGAAAAAAAACCGTTTAGTTGAACGTGTCCAACAAAATATCGATCTTTTCAAACAAAATGTTCTTTCCAGTGCAGATTTGGTATATGCATAATCATACATATGCGAATATGCGTTTATAAAGACGTCATAATCAAGATGCGATCCTTCTAGAGTCGAGAATGTGTAATAAGGGTCTTAAGGGTGGATGCATGAATATGGGATCTGGACGTCAGGGCACGCACGTCGTCGGAGTATGTTATGCCGTCTACAAAGACGATTTAACTGTATAGAGCGTTATAGGTATCACGTGGTTGTAGTTTTTTCTTGTTCGCATGGTTGCTCGCTCCTCTCGTCTATATAGTACGAAGTGAAATGAGTTTAATGAAAACAGCATTGTATTTGATCCATTAATCATATGGCTGAAGGTTCTGATAACGGCTGTGGCCAACCACGAGCGTCTCCTCGGCTCTTTTCACTCGCAGCTCTCAACATGCGTGAAGCCAGGCGTGTGGGTGTGTTTGTACGCGTGTATTGGTGCGATAGTTGGCCCTGCTCCGCCCTCGATCCATTTTTTTTCTCATCGTTACACGAGAACGCAGCAGCAACGAAACAACTCTCGTTATGTATCGTCATTGAGCGACGAAGCTTGAATTCGATGGATCCACCAATGGGGACTTGTGTGCATATGAAATATACGAATCATAATACATCTCGTTGAATCCTGCGTGAGTTATGATTCAAGTAAAAATGGATCTTGGCCAGCTCCGTCAAAGTCGAATGTAAAGATGCTGGGAATCATTTTTTTTTTTTTCAACTGAAAATATACGATTATGCTCGTGTGCGGCTTGAATGGCGGCTCCTCACAGACATTTTTTCCCCATTTATGCCCTCGTCTCGATGCGACAATGGACGTCCTGTCATCGCATTCTTCGCATTGCGTACCTGCGCGCGTCTCCCCGGCATAGCTCTCAATTAAGGATCCTCCCAGGATGGGCATGACCTTTACAAAGCCAAGAAAAACAGCCGATCCCTCGACCACACGCTCGACCGTCTCTCATCTTCGTAAATGTACGCGCAACTGCGATAACAATCTACAACGTAATTGTCTTTGCGGTACTACACTCGTCGCTTGATAAGTTCATTTACCGCGCCATCATGTCGTCACGAGCCATCCGATGCAGCTGCGATTCCGTTGATAAGGGCAAACCGATACTTTTACTCCTCTCGTTATTGTTATTTTATCAAGAGTCGCGGCAGCGGCTCGACGCCAAGAATTAAAAAAAAAAGCGTAGCGCGAGACGGCCGCACTTTTATACACAATAAAATAGGCGTTTTATGACGTCACAGAAACTTGAAATCGTTTTTACGGGAAAACGGAGGGTCAGGGAAATTTCATATTAGGTTTGAATTTTCTACGATTTTTTTAATCTTTCGAATGGTCCTTGGTATTTTTTTTTACTATATTCATCGAAAATTGGCTCCGAATGAATTTAAATCTTCGTGTTATTCGTGTGCCAAGTTCTTTATGAACGTTCAACAAGACATCTCACTGTTAGGAGCGAGCATTTTTTTGGAAAACCGAATCTTTCATGACTCTGAAGTTTGCATCGTGGGAATGCAACGAAATTCATTTTTATCTTTGACAAAAATGATTATTCTAATGCAGAATGTAATTGAGATGATAAAATGATCAATTTTTGCCATTCGAAAAGCATATCGGCTCGAAAAATTTGGATGATATTGAAAATTGAACGAATCTTCAATAAAATTCAATATTTTTCGATGCATTCCAACGTTGCAAACTTCAGCATCATAAATTTCTTCATTTTTTATTGTTTATTAATAATTTTGGCTTGGAAAACTTAATTTGTTGATGTATTTTTGAAAAAGTACTTGGGACATTGAAAATTGAACAAATTTTCAATAAAATTCAATATTTTTCGATGCATTCCAACGTTGAAAACTTCAGCATCATAAATTTCTTCATTTTTTATTGTTTATTAATAATTTTGGCTTTGAAAACTTAATTTGTTGATGTATTTTTGGAAAAGTACTTGGAACATTGAAAATTGAACGAATCTTCAATAAAATTCAATATTTTTCGATGCATTCCAACGTTGCAAACTTCAGCATCATAAATTTCTTCATTTTTTACTGTTTATTAATAATTTTGGCTTTAAAAACTTAAGTTGTTGATGTGTTTTTGAAAAAGTACTTGGAACATTGAAAATTGAACAAATCTTCAATAAAATTCAATATTTTTCGATGCATTCCAACGTTGCAAACTTCAGCATCATAAATTTCTTCATTTTTCATTGTTTATTAATAATGTTGGCTTTGAAAACTTAATTTGTTGATGTATTTTTGAAAAAGTACTTGGGACATTGAAAATTGAACGAATCTTCAATAAAATTCAATATTTTTCGATGCATTCCAACGTTACAAACTTCAGCATCATGAATCTTTCGCGTTTCCTAAACGAATCAAGACGCTTAATAATAAAATGCCGGACGGTCCAAAATATAGAAAGAAACATTGCATCGAAGCCCACGTTCTCTCGTTTTCTGTATCGCTTCTCCGGTCACTGTGCTCTCTACACAATACACTGCACGAGCAAGTTATAGTTCCAAGCCGACTCGCCGACGCCAAGTCACGTTTAACGTGAATCATCAGAAATTAGTCTCGAACATTGAGATTGTTTCATCTCCTACGAATTTGGCGTGTAAAATCGTGAGACTTTTAGGGAGACGAATTATGACTGAAAATTATTTTTACTTAATAAATTAAAGGGGATCGATAAATGTGATGGAAATCGAAGAGTCAAAAAGAGAAAGCCCCACGCAATTTTGCGTGCGTCAATGCTAGAATTCGATTTATTCGTGCTTGCCATCCCTCGAGGGAAAAGCGAGTACGATGCGAGAATGAATAACTAATTGTGCAAGGGGTGAGAGCGAGCAAGACGAAAAAAAACCGAAAATACGTTTTTTGCCCCGCCATCTTGTTTATCAGCCTCGGGGATCTTGATCCCACGAGACAATACGAATGAAACCGTTGGAAGAAAAGGATTCATCGGTATTCAGTGCGAGAAGCTTCAGGAACAACCCACGGACCGGGAAAACGTTTTCAATTTTCACAGAAAACCATTAATACGTCCTTCGTGCACCGCATGTGTGAGCGATTATACATAACGTTTATATAAGATGAAGAAACACAAATACACGCGTATAAATGTGTGTGTGTGTAGAGATTTAGTTGCAGAGACGCAGCTCCAATCTCTTCGCCCCATTTATATCGCTATCTCGCTCCGGCCAACCAGCGCGTGTAGCGGCTGATCCGTCTCAAGGTCCATACACATTATCCAGCATCCCTGGCGTCGAGAGGCGAGCACGTTTTCCACGAGTCCCTTCTGCCCTTGCTTTCGCCCCTCGATCCTTCTTTCCGTCCCTCTCCCCACCCTCGTACCACTGTTTCAACCCTCGTATATACACGAAGAGATGAAACTGGTCCAGCCAACAGCGGAGGATGGATTCCGAGCAGGCCAGGACATTTATCATCTTGCCTCTTTTTCCTTCCCACTACAATTTCCTTTTTATTTCTTCCCTGCTGCTTTTTTCGTCTCTTCATTGTTGTTGTTCCGTTCTCTCAACCCCTCTTCGCCTGCCGCCCTAGTTCAGACACTTTGTGTTCTGGTATTGGTCGAATTGAAAAACGGGCTACGCCAACCTCTATGGCGGCAGGATTTTTTTCGACCAGTGACGCCATCTCCATTTTTCTCTCAAATATATTCACTTGGATGCTTTTGCAGAATGATGCTGAAGTTTGCAACGTTGGAATGCAACGAAAAATATTTGATTTTTTTGATGATTCGTTCAATTTTCAATTTCATTCAGATTTTTCAAGCCGATATGCTTTTTAAATGGCAAAGATCGATCATTTTATCATCGTAATTACATTCTGCATTCGAATTATTTTTGTCGAAGATAAAAAACGAATTTCGTTGCATTCCAACGATGCAATCTTGAGAATAATTTGCAGACAGTACACTGAAAAGAAAATTTTGTTGAAAAAGATGGATATTTTGTTGGATACGTTCAACTAAACGTTTTTCCGAAAAATCACGAAAATTTTGTCATTTCAGCAAAAAACATTCTGGAAAATCTTTTCGGAAAGTAAATTTTTGTCGTTCCAATCGTAAATTTTGCTGACAGTTCCGTTACAAATGAAAAATATTGTCGAAATAACGAAAATTTTGAAATTATCCCAAAATATTTAGTTCGCTGTATTCAACAAAATATCGACGTTTTTTTGACAAAATTGAATTTTCAGTGTAACAATTTTTTCAATTTTATTGCGTTTTACACGCGGACGGAGAAATTTCCGAATAAACGAAAAGTAATTACGAATAATTCGCAGCATCTTCGGAATTAACGGAGCATCACGATTTAGACATTCATTTCGTACTGTAAATGCTCATTCATCGAAATGGTTAACGAGTAAGTAATAACTCGAAGGATCGAAATAAAAAAATGTTTCGTCATCGCGAGGCATGATGAATAGGAACAAGATCCGGAGGAACAATGGATGTGGATCAGACTCGTGTGGAATGTTTCCTATCAGAAGAGTCTTTGTCCTGAAAATTAAACTGAAAATTAAATTTTGTCAAAAAACGTCGATATTTTGTTGAACACGGAATATTTTGGGATAATTTCGAAATTCTCGTTATTTTGACAATATTTTTGATTTCTAATGGAACTGTCAGCAAAATTTACGACTGGAATGACGAAAATTTACTTTCCGAACAAACTTTCTGGTTTCTTGTTGCAATGACAATTTTTTTTTGATTTTTCAAAGAAATTCAAGTCGAACGGTATCCAAAAGAATATCGAACTTTTCCAACGAAATTTTCTTTTCAGTCAAGTGCGCAGGGTAATTTAGCGTTAGCATCAGATTCAGAAAAAAGATGATGAGAACATGTTCCCTCGGCGAGTCGGAGGATCTCGAGCAAAGACAACAAAAAGATGGAGGAGATGAACAAATAGATTGCGGGATCTTTGTGTCGTGTTGGCCGAGCAGAGGCGAGAGACACTCGCAAGGGAGAGAGATCGTATCCAGGTGTAAAGGGCGCGTGGGTTGACGCGGCGTCAACGACGTTGATGGCGCACTTGGTGGCTAATCTCTTTGTGGCGTCCCATCCCGAACACGGCTTCCTCGAGATTTTCCAGCTTAAAAGTTGCACCCTTTTTGCCGACGCTCTGGTCTCAAGATTCCAACCGGTTTACATTAGTCGAAAAAAATGAACTCGCGAGCAAGATTACGATTGCTACACGCAGAAAACGGATTCGTTTTGTTTAGTAAGAAATAAAATGTTTTGGGAAAATGTCCTGTACGAAGTTTAAGAAGCAAAACAATCGTAGCAACAATTGCAAAACAGTATAGTATTTTTTAACACTTACAATTTTTCTTAGCATGAATTATAAACAGTTCTATATGAATAAGAAACAGTAATGCGGGCGATAATGAATTTCAGGTTTGTTTTCATGAACAATTTACTATGTCAGATACGAATTTAGTTTTGAGTGAGAAAATCTCAAATTTTAAACGCCGACATAGTAAAATTCTATTATCCCAATATGAATATATATCGAAAATGTGTGAAATTTTATCACACGTATTGTTTTGTTTACCATGCCCATTGCGATTTTCTTTAATTGCTATGCTAAATTGTAAAATCGGTTTTAATCTGACGATCACGTTTTACTATGCTGTTTAGAACGATTTGTCGCACTGCCATTCGAGATCTTGCTGTAATTTCCGAACTGTCCTCAAAATACTATAATTTCCAACAATAAGTAACTGGATTCCTAGTATATTTCTTAATAATTTTCGACTTCGTTTTCTCCGTGTATGGTGATTGTTGCGGAGGTTGGATCACGATGATCCAATGTTGCCATGAATTTTATCAAATTTATAGGAATTTTATAAAATCGGTTGCTCAGGAACTGGGTCAAGTGGAGTTCATTCCATTATCTGGTTCAAAAAGCAAAAGGTTCGTGATCGGGTGTCTTTGACGCGTTCAGATACGAAGTGATCCTTGAAATATTGACCGATCCTCGGCTAGATTGGGTTTTGCCGCACGCAATAATCGATGTGTATATTCGAAAGAAATGATGCGCGCGTCCGCATGTCCATGCACACGCGAACGGCGTTTGCGATCAAGAATTTATTGACATATACGTCGTCGTTTATCTTGGTGGATATGTGGAGGTTTATGTAGCGATGTATATACGTGTATATTTCGTGACGAGATCGCCACCCTGAAGAGGAGGGCCGAATTCCAGTTTGGCCACAATAGGGCAACGTCACTTTCGACATAACTTTAGCTACGTACGGGGGTTCACAAAGTACGTATATGCTGATGATCCCCGACCACACCGAATAGATTTCCCATCGATATCGAGTCGCACACCGAACGCCGACACAAATCATCTTTTCGATCTCCAGCAAGAGACAATATATACACATGCAGATAACGGCCCAGTCAAGCTCGCTCAAGCTCGCGTGTTTTCGTTGTACGCAAGGCTTAATGAGATCTAATCTCGCTACGAATGCTTCTTCACAAGGTGGTCGGAATCAGCCTGATCCAAGTTTATCGGTCACACCACGATTATTATATTTGTGAACCTTCCAACGCGACTAAGTACGCAGTTTTTTTCCATTTATATCTTGGAAATTCGTTGTTTGTTTATTTATGGAAATTTATTGCAGTGTTTTTTTTTCTTTTTCATTTAGAATCATGTTTTTGGAAATGAAATTTTTCGATCACGTCGTTTTCTCTGGTGCAGGCCCATCGAAGATTCGATCGGACGATTTTGAAGTTTGCATCGTTGGAATGCAACGAAAAATACTTCAATCATTAATTATTTGTTAAATTTTCCAAACCTTGAAATTTTTCGTATCGACATTGCGTTTGGATCGTCAAAAAATATCATTTTATTGTCCTGACCAAATATCCAACAAGAATCTTGAAATCTGCTCAAAAAAAAAACAGAATTTCGTTGCATTCCAACGATGCAAACTTCAACATCGTGAAAGAAAAATTTCCATGATTTGCAAAATTCAATAGATAATCAATAGAAAAAATATTTTTCGTTGAATCTCAACGTTGCAAACTTCAGAATCATTCTCAAGAATGACACTGAATTTCGCAACGTTGGAGTCCCACGAAAAATACTTTAATCATTAATTATTTGTTAAATTTTCCAAACCTTGAAATTTTTCGTATCGACATTGCGTTTGGATCCTCAAAAAATATCATTTTATTGTCCTGACCAAATATCGAACAAGAATCTTGAGATCTGCTAAAAAAAAAACAGAATTTCGTTGCATTCCAACGATGCAAACTTCAAAATCGTAAGAGAAAAATTGCCATGATTTGCAAAATTCAATAGATAATCAATAGGAAACATATTTTTCGTTGAATCTCAACGTTGCAAACTTCAGAATCATTCTCAAGAATGACACTGAATTTCGCAACGTTGGAGTACCACGAAAAATACTTTAATCATTAATTATTTGTTAAATTTTTCAAACCTTGAAATTTTTCGTATCGACATTGCGTTTGGATCCTTAAAAAATATCATTTTATTGTCCTGACCAAATATCGAACAAGAATCTTGAGATCTGCTCAAAAAAAATCAGAATTTCGTTGCATTCCAACGATGCAAACTTCAACATCGTGTTTTTTCTTGAACAAAAAATGTTCAGGACAACAAAACGATCTTTTTTCGGGATCCAAACTCAAAATCGATACGAAAATTGTCATGGACTTTGGAATTGAACAAACAATTGATAGAAAAATGTATTTTTCG
The DNA here is from genome assembly GCA_037043255.1 of Diadegma fenestrale. Taxonomy (NCBI): domain Eukaryota; kingdom Metazoa; phylum Arthropoda; class Insecta; order Hymenoptera; family Ichneumonidae; genus Diadegma; species Diadegma fenestrale. The sequence continues at coordinate 15,715,874 of CM073310.1, read as the reverse complement.
TCAGACGCCAACACGTCGCGAACTTGCATGTCATTCGATCAGAAAAAGCACATAAAAATTTAATTCGTTCATTCGGTTCGATCGCAATTCGATGATGTTTCAGTCGCAGTCGTTCTTTCTTGTTTTTTGATGCATTTTGTAGGATTCTCAAGAGATGAAAATTGTAAAAAAAAAAAAAGTCTCACCTCGTTTTTAGTAGCGTTGATTGCCTCGAGGGCTTTCAGCTTTTCGAGATCATCCGCCGAGTTCTTTTCCGACGTGGAGGCCGATGCAGGTTTCGCTGGCGTTTGGTCGACCAGGGTGAACCCGAGATCCACATCCTGTTTCCACAATACCTCGATGAGGTCCATATCCTGAAGACACAAAAATGGAGGCATCGTGTTAGATAAAATCAAAGGATATTCAAGGTTTTGATGGCAAAAGTTATTGCCATTGAGTTTCAATGGAAAAATAGGTAGAAAAATTGTGGAAAATCGAGAAACAGCAACGATATGACGCACGACAACATTTTCGTGGAGTCAACTTTAGCGATATTAACGCTAGAACGGTGACATGATTTTTTTTACACTGAAAATTAAATTGTAAAAAAACGTGCACGGTGAACTAAATATTTTTGGATAATTTCAAAATTTTCGTAATTTTGACAATATTTTTCATTTTTAAGGGATCTGTCAGCAAAATTTACGATTGGAATGACAAAAATTTACTTTTCGAAGAGACTTCAATTCGAAGAGAGATCAATTGGCTGGAAAAATCGAGGAAAATGTTTTTTTTTTTTTCAATTCTTTTATCAATACACTGGAAATGAAATGTTGTCAAAAATCGTCGATATTTTGGTGAACACGGTGAATAACTAAATATTTGTGGATAAGTTCAAAATTTTCGTTATTTGGACAATATTTTTCATTGCTAACGGAGCGGTTTGCTAAATTTACTATTGCGGGATGACGAAAACATTCCGAAGAGACTTTTCAGAGTGTTTCTTGCTACAATGACAACATTCTTGTGATTTTTCGAAAAAAATTCAGTCGAACGTATCCATCGAAATGTCGATCATTTCCAACTAAATTTTCTTTTCAGTGTTCCCATTCCGCTTCGGGTTCATAAATGGCCCCAAATTTGAAAAATTCATACATCTCCGGTAAAATTGTTCGAAAAAGCCTCCATCTTGGGTGCATTCTTTTCGTTTTTTAATGCAGGATCACGCGAGCCTGGGGCAATTTTGCTTAAAGTACAAAAAACGTCAAAATGGCGCGGTATTCAAAGTGGCCCGGGGTCGTTTTTGACCCCAGGTTACCGGTCCAAGGTTAATTTCCATCGGCCAATTTCCAACATTTTTGTGATTTTTCAAAAAAACGTTCAGTCGATCGTATCCAACAAAATACCGATCTTTTCCAACAAATTTATGATGCTGAAGTTTGCAACGTTGGAATGCATCGAAAAATATTGAATTTTATTGAAGATTCGTTCAATTTTCAATGTCATCCAAATTTTTCGAGCCGATATGCTTTTCGAATGGCAAAAATCGATCATTTTATCATCGTAATTACATTCTGCATTTAAATAATCATTTTTGTCAAACATAAAAATAAATTTCGTTGCAACGATGCAAACTTTAGAGTCATACAAATTTTTTTTTCATTGTAAGAATTTTTCCTATGACACTAAAGTTCCCAACGATGGCGCCGAAGAAAAAAATACTTTTTATCGTGATTCTTCGTGGAATTTGAAAAAAAATGACAATTTTCATACCGATTTCGGGTTTGGATCCCGGTCTAAGGTTAATTTCTATCAGCGCGCCAGTATGAATTCGGTTTTTATAGTAAAAATCATCAAGTGGCGACAACGACCAGTTCTCGACGATTTACCGTCCATAGCCGGAGCAACGTCGAGCTAGGGATGTTGGATGAGAAAGACGGCGCGATGAGTTTTCAACAACACGATGCGGGATACAAAAGCTCGTGATTAACGACAGCCGGATATCGATGCGCATCTCGAAATAGGTAATATTATTACGTGCCTGTGTATGTGAACACATACACGTGCCTCTACGATATTCGATCGAAAAAACGAGCCTGGGAGGGATGAAGAGAAGGAAAAGCTCGAGATAGGAGTGACGTGGCACAAAATGGCGTGGGGCTATACGGAGCTACGGTTATTTTCGTTCTTCTTACGATATTCTGTGTGGACCAGTAATTGAGTCAATTTCTCGACTTCACATGAATTCAGGCTTGTTAAAGAATCTACGGATTTTCATCGCCAATTTACGCGAATTAGCGGGAGAGAATATTATTGTCGGTATTTAAGCGTGACGAAAATTTCTCATTATAATCATGAGAAGCGTCTTTGCCGCGTCTTAATCATCCGGAAATTCGATTAATTATATTTTCTCCGATTTACAACGATCGAAAACTATGAGGTAATTTTTTTTTACCATATCGCGCGACCCGCAACATTTCTCCCGATGTTGAAGTTTGCATCGCGTTAAAATGCAACGAAATTCCTTTTTTCTGGAGCAGATTTCACGATCATTGATCAATATTTAGTCAGGACAATAAAACGATATTTTTTCGCGATCCAAACTCAAAATTGAACAAACGATGAATGGAAAAAAGTGTTTTTCGTATGACTCTGAAGTTTGCATCGTTGCAATGCAACGAAATTCATTTTTATCTTAGATAAAAATAATTATTCAAATGCAGAATGTAATTACGATGATAAAATGATCGATTTTTGCCATTCGGAAAGCAGATCGGCTCGAAAAATTTGGATGACATTGAAAATCGAACGAATCTTCAATAAAATTCAATATTTTTCGATGCATTTCAACGTGATGCATTTCAAATTGATGAATGGCCGAGTCCAAAAAGTTCAGCAATATTGCAAAATTTATTATAAATTAATCAATGATCAATTCGTAATCAAGTTTCTTAATTATTTTCATAATTTAAAAAATACAGGTGAGTAGCGGAAAAAGTGTTAATAAGAATGACTCTGAAGTTTGCATCGTTGGAATGCAACGAAATTCATTTTTATCTTAGACAAAAATAATTATTCGAATGCAGAATGTAATTACGATGATAAAATGATCAATTTTTGCAATTCGAAAAGCATATCGGCTCGAAAAATTTGGATGACATTGAAAATCGAACGAATCTTCAATAAAATTCAATATTTTTCGATGCATTCCAACGTTGCGAACTTCAGCATCATTTTTTCGTTGGAGCTCAAGTGCCATGATTTCTCTTCGATTCGATAGTGAATTCAATTAAAATGTATGATTTATTATAACATCATTTTCAACGTGATTTGCACATGTCGCGAATATTCTGCGATAATAAAAGCATCACGGAAAGGTCTTATTATTGCATTCGAACGGTGACGGAAGTTATTACGACAAAAAACCGACGACGATTTCACTTTTTCAGAGCGTCCAGTCTCCTCATGTGAATTCATCCGTAACAGACTCCATTTTTCTTCGACCGATGAAAACCGGAAACAAGTACGCAACGCGACGATGTTGAAGTTACCATCGTTGGAATGCAACGAAATTCTGTTTTTTTTTTTGAGCAGACCTCAAGATTGTTGTTCGATATTTGATCAGGACAATAAAATGATCTTTTTTGAGGATCCAAACGCAATATCGATAGGAAAATTCTCAAGGTTTGGCAAATGTAACAAATAATTAATGATGAAAGTATTTTTCGTTGCATTCCAACGTTGCGAACTTCAGTGTCATTGAAACTCGCAAATTTCTTGATTTTCAGTATTTTATAATGATTTTCGTTGTGTGGAAAATCGATTGTTTCTCTCTGAGCCAGTCCGACTATAAAAATTGCAACAAAATAATGCAAAATCGACGTCGTCCGAAATTTGTCGGTGAAAAACGAAAATTATTGCAGATTTTTTTGTAAATCGTTGCGAGTACCAAATTTCTAAAAAAGTTTCAATTATTGCTGGGCAACATTTTCGTTTACGATTCCAAGGTGAGGCGAATGCTTTAAAGATTCGATACGAGCAGCAGGCCTGGCAGAAGAATTGTTGGGTGGCGTTTAAAAAATAATTCTCACGCCGTCTCCTATCATTCGATAGGCCAACTAAAAGACGATATCTCGCGTGGGTGTTTTATACGAACGATTCGTCGATGAGCCGCCATGCTGGAGTCGCAGCGGGGTGTCCGTGCCGCGCCCACAAAACACCCGCGGGGTTCGTTCCCTGATTTTCTCTCTTCGTCTCTACATTTTAGTTGCGTACAAACGGGCCCGATACCAAGAGAGTTTCTCATGTTTCCGACACACGACGATGTCGTGTTGTTATAAAAAAGAACCACGCAAAGAATAAAATTTTGTCGAAAAACATCGATACATATTTTGTCGAATACGGTCAACTAAATATTTTCGGATAATTTCAAAATTTTCGTAATTTTGACAATATTTTTCTGAAATTTGACAATATTTTGACAAAATTTTCTGTATTTGACAATATTTGAATAATTTCAAAATAATATTTTCCATTTCTAACGGAAATCTCAGAAAATTTACGATTAGAATGACAAAATTTTACTTCTCGAAAAGACTTTCTAGAATATTTCTTGCTGCAATGCCAAAATTTTCGTAATTTTGACAATATTTTTCTGAAATTTGACAATATTTTGAAGAAATTTTCTTCATTTGAAAATATTTAAATAATTTGAAAATTTTCGTAATTTTGACAATATTTTTCATTTCTAACAGAAATCTCAGAAAATTTACGATTAGAATGACAAAAATTCACTTCTCGAAGAGACTTTCTAGAATATTTCTCGCTGCAATGCCAAAATTTTCGTAATTTTGACAATATTTTTCTGAATTTTGACAAAAATTTCTTCATTTGATAATATTTGAATAATTTCAAAATTTTCGTCATTTTGACAATATTTTTCATTAAAAATGGAAATCTCAGAAAATTTACGATTAGAATGACAAAAATTTACATCTCCAAGAGACTTTCTAGAATATTTCTCGCTGCAATGACAAAATTTTCGTGATTTTTCAAAAAAACGTTCAGTCGAACGAATCCAAAAAAATATCGATCTTTTCCAACAAAATTTTCTTCTAATAAATCAGATTAATTCCCGAATTATTCCAACAATTGCCTTGATACAAAAAATCAGGTCCAACAACGAAACAAGTAACTTTTCATTTTTCATGAAACAGAGAATAATATTTGGAGTAAAAAAAAAAAAAAATGGAAACGCACTGAAAATTCAATTTTGTCAAAAAACGTCGATATTTTGTTGATACAGCGAACTGAATATTTTGGGATGATTTCAAAATTTTCGTTATTTCGACAATATTTTTCATTGTAACGGAACTGTCAGCAAAATTTACGATTAGAATGACAAAAATTTACTTTCCGAAAAGATTTTCCAGAATGTTTTTTGCTGGGATGACAAAATTTTCGTGATTTTTCGAAAAAAACGTTTAGTTGAACGTATCCAACAAAATATCGATCTTTTTCCACAAAATTTTCTTTTCAGTGCGTAAAATTTTGTTTCAGGTTTTCAATTTGAAAGAAAACATGAATGCGTTCGATAAAGACACGATGTGTTTCGAAGGTGTTTCACTTTATTACAGCGATTGCGTTTAAATCCTGAGGAAAATTTCCCAGCGGATGGGATTTCGTGAACCTGTTTGTAGCATCGGCAATAACCCGTTCTCGTTGTTACACGAGATCGAACACGCGGTAGGGAAAGAGAGAAAGGGGGGGGGGGGGAAGAAGTTGATCCCAACAAATTGCTCTCTCGGTAATCTCGTTAAGGTGTTATACCGTGGCGGCTTCTCGTGTACTTCACCCTTTGCTCCTCGGTTGTTAGAGAGACGAGACGAAAGGCGTCGCAGGCTTTGACCGAAACTCTAAGGAATCTAAGAGAGTCCCGCGGGAATGTCTGCACGGGACGTGCAGTTCGGTGTGTGTATACACAGAAACCCGCAAGTGTTGTAAATACTGTGGTTGCTCTCCTGCTGTTGATGGGCGATCGGGAAAAAGAGAGAGAACGCGAAAAATCAGTACCTGACTTATTTCTATAACAACCAAGACGAGCCAATAAACGCCTTTCTCTGCCTCTGCTAATGGTCGGTTTAGACCGCGTAAGGGCAGGTTGGTCGCTCCATTATCTGTGATTTTCACGCTACACCACCCTTTCCTTCTCTTTGGTCGGTGCATGTGGCTTCCACAACGACTGCAGCGAAAACCGATTACAATTTTTCAGATCAAATGCACTGAGACCTGAATTTTGATGATGCTGAAGTTTGCAACGTTGGAATGCATGGAAAAATATTTAATTTTATTGAAGATTCGTTCAATTTTCAATGTCATCCAAATCTTTCGAGCTGATATGCTTTTCGAATGGCAAAAATTGATCATTTTATCATCGTAATTACATTCTGCATTTGAATAATTATTTTTGACAAAAATAAAAATGAATTTCGTTGCATTCCAACGATGAAAACTTCAGAGTCATGGATTTTGTCAAAAAATGTAATTATTTCGTTAAACACGATAACGTAAAAATATTTGGATAAATAATTCGCAATTTTCGTAATTTTGACAATTTTTTTCATTTCTAACGCAACAGTCAGCAAAATTAACGATTGGAATGACGAAAAATTTACTGCCCGAAGTTTTTGAACACGGGATTAATTGAAAATTTTCGTAATGGTGACAATATTTTTGGTTTCTAGCGGAACTGTATGCAAAATTTACGATTGGAATGACAAAAATTTACTTTCCGAAGAGATTTTCTGAAATATTTCTTGCTGCAATGCCAACATTTGTATTATTTGAAAAAAAAAAAAAAAAAACGGGTGAGCCAATGAATTTCAATTCTCCGAGTATTAGCCACAATTTTCGAGGCATTTAAATTACTTGATTGCACATTCAGTGGCAGGGCGTAAAAGTTGATAAAATTTATCAAGCCAATCAAAATATTTCATGGATTTCAACAATCTTGTGGAAAAAAAAAGAATTTTGTATTTCGAGTCGTGTAAATTTTATTGTCTTGTTTTTATGACTCTAAAGTTTGTATCGTTGGAATGCAACGAAATTCATTTTTATCTTTGACAAAAATAATTATTCAAATGCAGAATGTAATTAGGATGATAAAATGATCAATTTTTGCCATTCGAAAAGCATGTCGGCTCGAAAAATTTGGATTACATTGAAAATTGAACGAATCTTCAATAAAATTCAACATTTTTCGATGCATTCCAACGTTGCAAACTTTTTTTGCAAGCATCATTTGTTTTTTCTATTTCTAGTGTCGCCCACGACGAAGCTCGCAACAACCTGGTGGGAAAAATGCTTTTGGAAGTTTCTGATTTTCGGGAGTTTGAGTGAAAATTACAAAGTGATTGATTTTGGTCGCTCGTAAAGTAATGAGACACTGAGAAGACGGAAAATGTAAAGAAAGCCAAGTGGAATACGCGCGCGCGTTAAGCTTGTGTTGTCTACCTGGCGTCCGGCGAGAGCGAGTCTCTCGGCGTTACGACCATAAATTACTTAGCGTAATTCTCTCCTTTTGTACGAGAGCTGTGAATGCAAAAGATGGCATATACGCTTCGACGAGACGAGCAAGCTTTTTGCGGTGAACCACACCATCGAGAGTTGTAAAACAGCATGCTGACCGCTAATGGGTCCCCTGAGAGTCACGCCCACAGCACCTCGGTCGTCTCAGGAAAGGTAAAAGGCACCGAATTTTTTTTTTCTTTTTTATTTGCACTCTGATGAAGAAAAGGATCTTTCGAGATGCACCAAAATGCCTATTCTGGAATCTTATCTGAATCCCGAACATCAATGGCATCGAAGATTTTTTTTTTTTTAAGTTTTGGGACCACTGCGGACGAGTTTTCGATCCGAATTAAATGAAAAAAAGTGTGGATTGTAAAAAAAGCTGCAATTTGGGTTTTTGACCATCAATTGGCTGGAAAAATCGAGGAAAATGTTTTTTTTTTTTTAATTCGTTTATCAATACACTGGAAATGAAATTTTGTCAAAAACCGTCGATATTTTGGTGAACACGGTGAATAACTAAATATTTGTGGATAATTTCAAAATTTTCGTTATTTTGACAATATTTTTCATTGCTAACGGAGCGGTTTGCTAAATTTACTATTGCGGGTCGACAAAAACATTCCGAAGAGACTTTTCAGAATATTTCTTGTTGCAATGACAACATTTTTGTGATTTTTCGAAAAACATTCAGTCGAACGTATCCATCGAAATGTCGATCATTTCCAACTAAATTTTCTTTTCAGTGTTCTCATTCCGCTGAAGGTTCATAAATGGCCCCAAATTTGAAAAATTCATATATCTCCGGTAAAATTGTTCGAAAAAGCCTCCATCTTGGGTGCATTCTTTTCGTTTTTTAATGCAGGATCACACGAGCCTCGGGCAATTTTGCTTAAAGTAGAAAAAACGTCAAAATGGCACGGTATTCAAAGTGGCCCGGGGTCGTTTTTGACCCCAAGTTACCGGTCCAAGGTTAATTTCCATCGGCCAATGTCCAACATTTTTGTGATTTTTCAAAAAAAAGTTCAGTCGATCGTATCCAACAAAATACCGATCTTTTCCAACAAATTTATGATGCTGAAGTTTGCAACGTTGGAATGCATCGAAAAATATTGAATTTTATTGAAGATTCGTTCAATTTTCAATGTCATCCAAATTTTTCGAGCCGATATGCTTTTCGAATGGCAAAAATCGATCATTTTATCATCGTAATTACATTCTGCATTTAAATAATTATTTGTGTCAAACATAAAAATAAATTTCGTTGCATTCCAGCGATGCAAACTTCGGAGTCATACGAATTTTCTTAACAAATACTTTTCTTCGTGACTTTTCGTGGAATTAAAAAAAAAAGACAATTTTCATACCGATTTTGGGTTTGAATCCCTTAAAAAAGATCGTTTTATTGTCCTGACGAAAAATTTAACAAGAATCGTGCGAGCTCCGTTGAAGAAAAAGCAAAATTTCGTTGCATTCCAACGCCGCTGCAAACTGCAACGTGTCCTGCTTTTTATTCTGTCGAATATGTTTTAATCGAGAAAACAAAGATAATGGCAGCAATGGAGCGCGAGCATAGGATTGGTCCTCGGCGCGTAATTTCGTTCCGAGAGTTTAGCCCGCACGCAAAGAAGCGACCCCCTCGCGTTGGTCGCGCTCCCCGGGTAAGGCACAAAGCATTAATTTCCTCGTTTTAATTAGTCCGAGAGGTATACCGGGGTATGCACGACGAAGCAGCAATGGCGGCTGTCGGAGCGGCGGCATTCGTGTCGTTGGTTCTTTCTCATCCAGGGAATACATAGATATACGAATGAGCAGACACAAATACAGAGGGTGGGGATGCGACGCGCGGGGATGAAGAAGGCGGCGGCGGCATGGCGGCGGAGAGAGAGAGGGCAGAGGGGAATTTGATTAATGATGCTGTACGCGGGATTGGGAATAAGAGAACAAGGGGGGAAAGAAGAAGAAAAGAGAGAATGAGAGGAAAGGCAGCATATCCTAGGGGACGCCGAGTCGTCGTTGCTTGTCTTCTCACTCTTTCGCTTTGCCGCACGAGAGCGGCGGATTCCACTCTGTGTGTCAGTCGCCGACAGAAAACCCATTTTCGAAGCTACTCTACGAAAAATCTACAAGTATTTCTTCATGCATATACACATAAAGATCCATGTACAAGCGTCAATGGATTTTTGGATTTGTTGCATGGCTCCGTGAGCAAGAAAACGTTTTGACGAGCGAGTGAATCGAATGGCCCTGCGCACGCGGTTGAAAAATATATTTAATCAAATTTTCAAACTCTCGTCTACGCGGACACGCGAGGGTGATTTTTTTCCTTAAGGATTATGGATCACAGTCTTATATTTCTGACATGACGCTGAAGTTTGCATCGTTGGAATGCAACGAAATTCATTTTCATCTTTGACAAAAATAATTATTCAAATGCAGAATGTAATTACGATGATAAAATGATCAATTTTTGCCATTCGAAAAGCATATTGGCTCGAAAAATTTGGATGACATTGAAAATTGAACGAATCTTCAATCAAATTCAATATTTCTTGATGCATTTCAACGTGATGCATTTCAAATTGATGAACGGCCGAGTCCAAGAAGTTCAGCAAGATTGCAAAATTTATTATAAATTAATCAATGATCAATTTATAATCAAGTTTCTTAATTATTTTCATAATTAAAAAAATGCAGGTGAGTAGCGAAAAAAGTGTTAATAAGAATGACTCTGAAGTTTGCATCGTTGGAATGCAACGAAATTCATTTTTATCTTTGACAAAAATAATTATTCAAATGCAGAATGTAATTACGATGATAAAATGATCCATTTTTGCCATTCGAAAATCATGTCGGCTCGAAAAATTTGGATGACATTGAAAATTGAACGAATCTTCAATAAAATTCAATATTTTTCGATGTATTCCAACGTTGCAAACTTCAGCATCATATTTCTGACGATGTGTCAGGCTGAAATCGAGTTCCTTTATGACTTTGAAGTTTGCATCGTTGGAATGCAACGAAATTGGGGTTTTCTTGAGCAGATCTCACGATGATTTTTCAATATTCAGTCAGGAGAATAAAACGATATTTTTTCGGGATAAAAACTCAAAATTGGTACGAAAATTGTCGCATGGATTTGGAAACTGAACAAGCAATGAATAGAAAAACGGATTTGGACTCCAACGTTGCCAACTACTTTCAGTTCCATCAAAATTTTCGTCTTTTTGAGAATTTTTTGACGTCTAACGGAACTGTCCGCAAAATTTACGATTGGAATGTCAAAGATTAACTTTTCGAAAAGTCTTTCTAGAATTTCGTACCGTTTTTTTGATTTTTCAAAAAAACAAAAGTTTAGTCGAACGTATGGAAAAAAAGATGAATCTTTTCCAACAAAATTGTCTTCTCAGCGTAATAATTTGCGTATAAAATGGTTGCGGTTCGTGATACGGATCTACAGAATTGCGAGGCGTTTCGGTCCAACCGAGTTCAGGCGGCCATTCGTTCGGGGGCTTTTTACGGAGCACATAAATGCTCAATACATATACATATAGAAATACATACATATGCTTGCATATGAGTATATATATGTGGGTTCTGGAGGAAGCAGCAACAGCAGGGGACATTATTACGAGCTCGAGAGGACCCACGTCCAATCGGAGTGCCGACACGTTTCGCCTTTCTCCGTGTATGGCGGCTCTCACGCGTTTGATAGCACTGGGTGAGCGCGGTCGCCTCATATTCTCGTCTCGGTTTCCTGCATTCAATTTCCTTCCTCATATGACGCTGAAGTTTGCAACGTTGGAGGAATGCATCGAAAAATATTGAATTTTATTGAAGATTCGTTCAATTTTCAATGTAATCCTAATTTTTCGAGCCGATATGCTTTTCGAATGGCAAAAATTGATCATTTTAGCATCGTAATTACATTCTGCATTTGAATAATTATTTTTGTCAAAGATAAAAATGAATTTCGTTGCATGCCAACCATGCAAACTTCAGAGTCATTCTTATTAACACTTTTCTCACTACTCACCTGCATTTTTTAAATTATGAATATAATTAAGAAACTTGATTATAAATTGATCATTGATTGATTTACAATAAATTTTGCACTATTGCTGAACTCCTTGGACTCGGCCATTCATCAATTTGAAATGCATCGCGTCGAAATGCATCGAAAAATATTGAATTTTATTGAAGATTCGTTCAATTTTCAAGGTCATTCAAATTTTTCGAGCCGATTTGTTTTTTCAATGGCAAAAATTGATCATTTTATCATCGTAATTACATTTTGCATTTGAATAATTATTTTTGTCAAAGATAAAAATGAATTTCGTTGCATTCCAACGATGCCAACTTCAGAGTCATAAATTCACGATCCTGAAGTTTGCATCGTTGGAATGCAACGAAATTCTGTTATTTCTTTAGCAGAGCCAATAATTATTATTGAATATTTGGTCCGGCCAATAAAACGATTCTCTCTTGCGACCAAAAAACTCAATCGATTTGAAAAATTGCCACGACCTTCAAAATTCAATAAATAATCAATAGAAAAAATGTTTTTCGTTGAATCTCAACGTTGCAAACATCAGTCATAAGAAATTCTCGTTCCCGAGATCGTAAGAATCGTTGACAATTATGGATTATCCAAGAGTTCAGTTTTTTTCGTTCCAACAAAATAATTATATAGCCACTTTTTTTTTCGGTTATTTCGATTATCTTATCCTTCATTTATCTGTCACTCGATTGTGGAATTGCGGCGGCATATACTGATTGAGAGAGTGGACGCACGTGTCTTATCTCGTGGACGAAGACGCCGGCGTGCATGGGAATCCAGGAGTCGCGATCAAGCGAAACAAAATTTCATACGATCGAGCGTTGCGCCTGATAAATCACACGAGAAAACAAAGTCATCGAAACATAACGTAACGGAAAGCTTTGATTACATTCTGCGATAACAATAAAAGCCTCCGCAGCTGTTAATTGCATAACAGAACGTACAATTCTTGAAAAAAGTCTCTCGAATTCGTGAGAGGAAAGTGGACTATTTTTATCTTTATGAAAAAATCAATCTGACTGGATTTTTCAAGCAACATCCGGTCTCATAACTTTTGAATAATTTCGACAAAAGTTTTGTCTTGAATTATCTGCATCGGTTGGAAATATTTTCGATTGCAATCGCGGATGCAAACTTTCGGAAACTGCGGTGCACCGAAAAGAAAAGTTTGTTGGAAAAGATCGGAAATGATTGCGTGACACTTTAGTTCGCAACGTTGGAGTGTCCAACGAAAAATACGTTTTTCTATCAATTATTTGTTAAATTTCAAAATCCATGACAATTTTCGTACCGATTTTGAGTTTGGATCCCGAAAAAAGAACGATGTTGAAGTTTGCAACGTTGGAATGCAACGAAATTCGGTTTTTTCTTGAGCAGCGCTCGCGATTCTTATTGAATATTTAATCAGGACAATAAAATGATAATTTTTTAGGATCCAAATGAAAAATCGATACGAAAATGGTCATTTTTAGTTTTTAATTGAACAAAAAATGAAGAGAAATTGTATTTTTCATTTCGTTTGAAATAGTTTTCGTAGTGCGTCGAAAATTAATGGGTACACGAAGAAATTTTTCTTTTTCAATGATATTGACGATGTTGAGGTTTGCAACGTTGAAATGCAACGAAATTCGGTTTTTTCTTCAGCAGAGCTCGCGATTCTTATTGAATATTCAATCACGACAATAAAATGATAATTTTTTAGGATTTGAATAAAAAATCGATACGAATATGGTCATTTTTAGTTTGTGATTGAACAAAAAATGAAGAGAAATTGAATTTTTCGTTGGGCCCAAACGTTGGGAGCTTCACTGTCACAAAAAAGATCGTTTTATCGTTCCGACCAAATATTGAATAAAGGCCGTGAAATCTGCTCAAGAAAAAACGGAATTTCGTGGCATTCCAACGTTGGATACGTTTGACTGAACTTTTTTCAAAAAACACAATAATGTTGTCATTGCAGCAAGAAATATTCTACAAAGTCTCTTCGAAAAGTAAGTTTTTGTCATTCCAATCATAAATTTCACTGGCAATTCCGTTAGAAATCAAAAATGTTATCAAAACAACGAAAATTTTGAAATTATCCAAGTCTTTGACGTTTTTTGACAAACTTCTATTTTTAGTCTGGACGGCCGAAGGCGTAAAAAACGCCGAGTATTCTTACAATTGATAAAATTGGAAAAACTTTTTAATAGTTCGTGGGAACGTGGCCCTCAAGGAGAAAGTGACAAAATCACGATGTAGCAAATACATAAAGTCAAGAAATACGCATGTGCGAGTCAAAATGGGATTCTGAAAAATATAAATATATATTTTTCTATATATATATATTTTTTTTCGTATCCAGGATATAAAAGGATGTGTGGGAACTGCAATTCACGGGGTAATCACAAGGGAACGGGCATCGATCATCACGCGACGTTTCTCGGTGTCAAAATATTTCTCCCGTGCCTTCTCTCACGCTCGACCGTAGCGAGTGTCGCGCTTATAAAACGCGGAAGCGCGCGCGAGAATTTTCTCCGATGAGAATTTCAAATTGTGCGCGCTCGTTACACACCGCAAAAATATTCAGCCACGCGTATAAGAAAACGTCCTGGCGCGGTCACAATGAGTTCCGTATATTCCCCGGAGACTGGCGCAAGGATAATCCATGAAAAAATCGAATAAAAGTCTACGGGGAAATCGTCAAACATGGTTTTCTTTGCATTTGTTGAATTGTTTGCCGACAATTTTTTTTTACCATTTTTCGGAGCCATTTTTTTTGACAAAGAGTTTTGTGGCGTTGAGGTTTTTCCTAAAATGACACTGAAGTTTGCAACGTTGGGGCCCAACGAAAAATACAATTTTTCTTCATTTTTTGTTCAATTAAAAACTAAAAATTACCATTTTCGTATCGATTTTTTATTTGAATCCTAAAAAATAATCATTTTATTGCCCTGATTAAATATTCAATAAGAATCGCGAGCTCTGCTCAAGAAAAAACCGAATTTCGTTGCATTCCAACGTTGCAAACTTCACCATCGTCGTTATCACACCGAAAAGAAAATTCAAAAAATTTCAAAATTCCAAAATTCCTTCGAAAAGATCGATATTTTGTTGGATACGTTCGACTAAACTTTATTGAAAAATCCCAATAAAAGTTTGTCATTATGATTCTGAAGATTGCATCATTGGAATGCAACGAAATTCATTTATATCTTTGACAAAAATAATTATTTAAATGCAGAATGTAATTACGATGATAAAATGATCAATTTTTGCCATTCGAAAAGCATATCGGCTCGAAAAATTTGGATGACATTGAAAATTGGACGAATCTTCAATAAAATTCAATATTTTTCGATGCATTCCAACGTTGCAAACTTCAGCATCATTTGTCATTGCAGCAAGGAATATTCCAGAAAGTCTTTTCGGAAAGTAAATTTTTCGGGCGGTTTGATTAGAAATAAAAAATATTGTCAGAATAACGAAAATTTTGAAATTATCCAAAAATATTTAGTTCACCGTGTTCAACAAAATATCGACATTTTTTGACAAAATTGAATTTTCAGTGTAAAAATGCAGAAAAACAAGTTAACATGGCGAATCTTAATCGAGGAATCGATTGACTTGGAAAGTAGAATCATCCACGTTTTTTTTTTTTTTTTAAATAATAATCGATTATAATAGAATTTCTACGTGTTAAACATTTTTCACAGCGAGGATGGAGACCTGAATTTTGTTTCCCCTACAACTTGTAGTTAATAATCGGAGAGGAGCGTGACGTTTTTTCATTGGATGCCACAAACACCTGCCTCCAAAAGTATTGAAAATGGTGCGGTGGATTCTAGCGACGCGAAACGAAAGTATAAGGATGAAGCATGAGAATGAACAGAGGAATAGACAGGTGGGTGGTGGACGAGATGAACAAGAAGAAGAAAAAAAAGAAGAAGAACGGATTGAATATGAAAAAACAGCCGAATGACAAATGGAGGAGCGCGGCGTCCTTTTACGAATTCTTGTCGTCCTCGTACAAATTGACTAGATTCATAAATGCGTTTTAGGAATACGTGAAAAAGAAAAATGTATCGAGGCTTGGACTGGAGCGGCTTATCGGTGAGAATTAAATTCAATTTTATGCCCACTCTCTTGTCTCGTGCAAAATTTGCTGGTTTGTGAAGACCAGAGAGAAAGAAAGAGTCTTCGCAACACCTGAAACTCGGCCGTGATACAGTCAGGTGTGAGGAGCGACCATAAAATGCATTAAAAAAATGAATGAAATAAGAAAAATGCTGATAAAAGAGGAAAGCGACCGATGAAACTTCGGATGGGTTTTTTTTTCCATTCAAAGACGATCGCAGACCTTACAGTCCCGCGTCTGTCTTCTGTCCCATCAGACATACATTCATTCTCACTGTGTTGTGTTCGGATGCATGTATCAAGATCCGAGATAATTATAAATCGATAATTATTCGATATGCGGAGATACTACTTGTACATTTGATGTTATCATTGTTACAAGACGTCGTGGCTGTTGCACAGGATTTTCCAAGTAAAATCGACTGTTTCATGATGCTGAAGTTTGCAACGTTGGAATGCATCGAAAAATGTTGAATTTTATTGAAGATTCGTTCAATTTTCAATGTCATCCAAATTTTTCGAGCCGATATGCTTTTCGAATGGCAAAAATTGATTATTTTATCATCGTAATTACATTCTGCATTTGAATAATTATTTTTGTCAAAGATAAAAATGAATTTCGTTGCATTCCAACGATGCAAACTTCAGAGTCATTCTTATTAACACTTTTTTCGCTACTCACCTGCATTTTTTAAATTATGAAAATAATTAAGAAACTTGATTATAAATTGATCATTGATTAATTTATAATAAATTTTGCAATTTTGCTGAACTTCTTGGACTCGGCCATTCATCAATTTGAAATGCATCACGTTGAAATGCATCGAAAAACATTGAATTTTATTGAAGATTCGTTCAATTTTCAATGTCATCCAAATTTTTCGAGCCGATATGCTTTCCGAATGGCAAAAATTAATCAATTTATCATCGTAATTACATTCTGAATTCGAATAATTATTTTTGTCGAAGATAAAAATGAATTTCGTTGCATTTCAACGATGCAAATTTCAGAGTCATGAATTTTGGACAAAAATAGTGTTGCAAGGTCTGAAAAATGTGACTGGGACCGGCAACTTAGCATCAAAATACCCATAGGTTTGATGTCTTTGTAATAAGTTTGCGGCGAGGCTCAAGTTGTTTGAGACTCTCGCTTCATTAGCTCGCCGTTGTGTTGGACAATTATTTTTTCTCCTGCGCGCAAATGATCCATACCAGCGGGAATATGGTTGCTTGATAAAAATTGCAATCAGGAAATTATTAAAAATATTTTATATTTTTTTTTATTCCGAGTGGCGGTGAGCGGCATCTCGAATGAGAAATAAATTTCTCCTTATGACTTTCGTCTCTCGCAGCGCGACGTTATTTTCATCCTCTCAAAGTCCCTCGTCTTTCTCTCTTTCCGCATTTTCTCCGGAACGTTAATGGCGGCGTCTCCTTTTCCATATACCATCGGATCATTAGTCACTATAACGTTGCATGCGCGCTTCGTTTTTCTCTTGCCCTCTCTCGGACTTTCTTACGATCGCAGGAGAAAGACAAGACAAGCGAAAATTCGATCTCTTCTCTCTGTGATACATGTCTCGGAGGTTACACGCGGCGAGAACTCAAGGGTGGCCTTTCTCGTGGTCCCCGCACTCACCAATCTATATCTATACTTGGCGTTTATGGTAATGGAACAAGAGTCTTATGACGCGAGACTTCGGGGGTGGTCTTTTTTCGATCGATCGTATTGTCGTTGCCTCGAGTTTAACAAATTCGAGACTAAATTCATCTCTCATGATCCTGAAGTTTCCAATGATGCTGAAGTTTGCAACGTTGGAATGCATCGAAAAATATTGAATTATATTGAAGATTTGTTCAATTTTCAATGTCATCCAAATTTTTCTAGCCGATAAGCTTTTCGAATGGCAAAAATCGATCATTTTATCATCGTAATTAAATTCTGCATTTGAATAATTATTTTTGTCAAAGATAAAAATGAATTTCGTTGCATTCCAACGATGCAAACTCCAGAGTCATTCTTATTAACACTTTTTTCGCTACTCACCTGCATTTTTTTAATTATGAAAATAATTAAGAAACTTGATTATAAATTGATCATTGATTAATTTATAATAAATTTCCCAATATTGCTGAACTTCTTGGACTCGGCCATTCATCAATTTGAAATGCATCACGTTGTAATGCATCCAAAAATATTTAATTTTATTGAAGAATCGTTCAATTTTCAATGTCATCCAAATTTTTCGAGCCGATATGCTTTTCGACGGGCAAAAATCGATCATTTTATCATCGTAATTACATTCTGCATTTGAATTATTATTTTTGTCTAAGATAAAATTGAATTTCGTTGCATTCCAACGATGCAAACTTTAGAGTCATAAGTTTCCATCGTTATGGAACGCAACGAAATTCTGTTGTTTCTTCAGCACAGTTCATAATTATTATTCGATATTTAGTCGGGTTTATAAAACGATTTTGTCTTTTGCGACCAAAAAACTCAATCGACACGAAATATTGCCATGATTTTCAAAATTCAATAAATAATCGATAAAAAAATTATGTTTTTCGTTGAATTTCAACTTTGCAACCTTTAAAGCCATTTAAAATTAATTTTTTTTTTCACTTGTTCCCCTTTAACACGGTTTCGCCTGTTTTCCCCCAAATTTCCTTCCAAAGCTCCATTGGCTCGTTGAAAATGATGCGAGCCGATGATGATGAAGTTTGCATCGTTGGCATGCAACGAAAATTGGTTTGTCCTTCAACAGAGCTCATAATTATTGCAAATTTGGTCCGGACAATAAAACGATCGCCTCTCGAGTCCCATAAACGCAACCGAGACGAAAAATAGCCATGATTGTCAAAATTCAATAATTAATTAATAAAAAGAATATTTTTCCTTTAATCTGAACGTTGCAAACTTTAGACTCGTGCGAGATCGGAATAAAAAATCGAAAACCTCATGCAACGGGAAATCGTCCGGACGTACGAAACTTCCATAGATGCGAGGATTTTGTAGACACTGCGGAAATTCGGAATGACGTATACGTTTTCGACCATCTTTTAGTGAAGAAAGGCCAAGCCTGTGAATCGTCGGTTATTTTTTCCAGACTCTACGATAATTTGTCAAATCTGAGAGCCAGTTTTTTTCAAGACCTCACGGAAAGGTTCGCGATCGAAAGGAAAGATTGAGTTTATCGATAAACCTGTCGAGAGGTCGCTTATTAAATAAATATCAGTAATTTTGTTTATTTAAGTTTCGTAATGGTGAAAAACGATCGTTTTATTGTCCTGACCAAATATTGAATAATAATCGTGAGATCTGCTCAAGCAGGAACGAAATTCCGTTGCATTTCAACAATGCAAACTGCAACATCGTATTTTTTAACGAAAAACATTTGTTTCTATTGATTGTTTATTGAATTTTGAAAGTCGTGGCAATTTTTCAAGTCGATTGAGTTTTTTGGTGGCAAGAGAGAATCGTTTTATTGGCCGGGCCAAATATTCAATAAGAATTATTGGCTCTGCTGAAGAAATAACAGAATTTCGTTGCATTCCAACGATGCAAACTTCAGGATCATTATTTCTTGAAAAATTAAGTCTCTGCTCCAACTAAAACGTTCAGCAGGATTTTTACCGACCGTGCAACCAATGGATCGCCTTAATAATTCCCAACTTTCTTCGAGGACATGGTACGTTCTGCCATCTTATGGCTGGGGCGAGAACTAACATTAAAACGATGACTGCAGCATTGGCTGATGGTGAAGTGTATCTGCGGCTGGTATAGTCCGCGACCAAACTATCGACTCATTGCCAACGCCCGATCACAAATTTCAACACATTATCGTCATAACTTCATCCTTAGGTACACAATAAAGTCTCGATTGTTATATAAACAAACGTCATAATGAAATGGTGGGGGAAAAGATTCTGTCCGTAGGGGGCAAGACAAGAGATAATGGCACGTGAATTCCTGGTAAGCAACCAAGTCGACTCGTTTTATGACTTTGAAACACGCAATATCATATAATTGATGAAGAATTCAATCGTCGATCGGTGGCTACATTGTAGAATCAGTGATTAAAGCGAGATTTTCCAGCAGCGAATAAACAAAAAAAGGAAAATCAGTCAATACACGATAATTTTTTTTGTCCACGATTTTTATGTTGAATTCTTTCGTTCTCTAGACTTGTCGCGTTATCTTTTACGTTGACTATCATTAGTGAGTGGCCTCGAGCGATTGTACCCCCTAACTCGTACTTTTTCTGGCGCTATAATTATCACTCTTATGATGAATAATCTCGATTAAACTATGAGCTCGTGTTAAACGGAAAATAGAGTAGTCGAACTTTTGATTCCCCTGCTGCCCCTTGAGGTCTTTTTATGGCACTGAAAATTCAATTTTTACTAAAAACGACGTCGTTGAAGTTTGCATCGTTGGAATGCAACGAAATTCTGTTTTTTTTTGAGCAGATCTCAAGATTCTTGTTCGATATTTGGTCAGGACAATAAAATGATCGTTTTTGAGGATCCAAACGCAATATCGATACGAAAATTTTCAAGGTTTGGCAAATTTAACAAATAATTAATGACAAAAGAATTTTTCGTTGGACTCCAACGCTGTGAACTCAATATTTTTGAACAATTACCAAATTTTCGTAATTTTGACGATATTCTTGATTGCTAACGGGCCTGACAGCAAAATTCACTTTTCGAAGAGACTTTCCAGAGTATTTCTTGCTACAATGACAACATTTTTGTGATTTTTCGAAAAAAAAAGTTTAGTCGTAACGAAATATCGATAGTTTCCAACAAAATTTGATTTTCAGTGTTCCCAGGCGATTGCGTGGCCCTAATTTCGTTAATTGTTTGGATGACAGAAACTTTAATTGCACCTGACGGTTCTCAACAGCGTTCCTAAATTAGAGAACGATCGAAGTTGGGCTAGAGAAGAAAAATTGTATTCATATTGTCAATGCGAAACTTCTCACTTCATGGAATGTGTGAGCATTGAATAATTTACCGTCCGTATGACTGGCGCGTCTTTGAAGTGCATGGTTAGGTGCAGACTTCAACCTTGACCGTGAGAAGTCGCGAGACACTACGAAGAATGGAAATGATGATCGATTTATTTGACGTTTTCGCAAATAGACGGACGTTTCACTGAATCTCTACCGTAAAATTTTCATCATCATTTTTTTAGCCATTGATTACAAAGGAAACAAAAATATTAAGTCCGCATAATTATGTCATCGTCCTGAGTACTTGACGTAACCAAATTGGCTATGACATCATCGAATACATGCTCGAAAAAAAAGGGAATTAAGGAAAAATATGAAGACGTGATTTAGCGCATCGGAGTATATTTTTAATGACACTACGTGTCGAGCATTTCAAATTAACAATTCGAGCATTAGCACGGTATACTAATAAATAATTATTCAGTTCGATTTTCTTACATCCTGAAATGATGTTGAAGTTTGCATCGTTGGAATGCAACGAAATTATGACACGTAAGTTCCCAACGTTGGGGCCCAACGAAAAATACAATTTCTCTTCATTTTTTGTTCAATTAAAAACTAAAAATGACCATTTTCGTATCGATTTTTTATTTGAATCCTAAAAAATCATCATTTTATTGTCTTGATTAAATATTCAATAAGAATCGCGAGGTCTGCTCAAGAAAAAACTGAATTTCGTTGGATTCCAACGTTGCAAACTTCAACATCGTCAATATCATTGAAAAAGAAAAATTTCTTCGTCTACCCATTAATTTTCAACGCACTACGAAAACTATTTTGAACGAAACGAAAAATACAATTTCTCTTAATTTTTTGTTCAATTAAAAACTAAAAATGACCATTTTCGTATCGATTTTTTATTTGAATCCTAAAAAATCATCATTTTATTGTCCTGATTAAATATTCAATAAGAATCGCGAGCTCTGCTAAAAAAAAAACCGAATTTCGTTGCATTCCAACGTTGCAAACTTCAACATCGTACGAAATTGTGTTTTTTCTTCAGCGCAGGCTCATAATTATTATTCAATATTTGTTACGGACAAAAAACGATCGTCGCTCGAGACCCGAAATTTCAATTGACACGAAATATTGCCATGATTTTCAAAATTCAATAAATAATTCATAGAAACATTATTTTTCGTTGAATCTCAACGTTGCAAACTTCAGAGTCAAATCCTGAATTTCTATGTCCCAGACAAATGAGAGATCCGGACCAACAGAGAAAAAAATGTTTCCGCAGGATTGAGATAAAAATTCATTGGATTTTCACGTCCCAAAGCAAATCGACCGTGTTTTTAAATGATTGCGAAATTTTCCCGCCCCAAAATTCTTTTCCCCAGCCTGGTATTGCCTCAAGCGGTGTCCAAGATCGTGAGGACACTGCATAGAATTTATACGACTAATCAGAAAACGAATTAACGATGTTGTTAAAAAGAAACCTCATTAGCAGAGGGGCTTATGTGTTTTTTTAAATTTATATTTGAGAACGAACGGCACTGAAGTTTGCAACGTCGAGGTGCAACGAAAAATGCGTTTTTCTATTAATTGTTTGTTTCAATAACGAAAACCATAAAAATGTTCGTGCTGATTTTGCCTTTGGGTGCTAAAAAAATCGTTTTACTGTCTTGACAAAATATTGAATAAGAATCACGAGCTCTGCTTAAGGAAAAACCGAATTTCGTTGCATTCCAACGATGCGAACTTGAGCGTCGTTGAGAACGATGTGTTTGATGGAAACTTAGGAACTGGACATTGAAATGAGTCGATGACGCGTTTTCGAGGTTTCTGACCGACTGCATGAAATTAATTGAGAAAGAAAACGGGAACTTTCCTATTTTCAGGCTGACCCGAGCGATCGTTGAGCTTCCCACTCCGCTCTTTCCTTCTCCTAATTCTTAATGAAAAATGGAGGACCTCAACCGGTTTTTCATATTTTCGATTTGATGATGAAACCTTCAAGAAGAAATTGTGAGCTCGGGTCGTCCGTTATGTTTTTCTACGTCGTATACGGCCTTTAAAATGACACTGAAGTTCGCAACGTTGGAGTCCAACGAAAAATACTTTTATCATTAATTATTTGTTAAATTTCCCAAACCTTGAAAATTTTCGCAACGATATTGCGTTTGGATCCTCAAAAAAGATCGTTTTATTGTCCTGACCAAATATCCAACAAGAATCTTGAGATCTGCTAAAAAAAAACAGAATTTTGTTGCATTCCGACGATGCAAACTTCAACGTCGTGCCTTGAAACGTGGGCAATGAGTAAACGAAAGAACGAAGTTGAAGTTTGCAATGTTGGAATGCAACGAAATTCGGTTTTTTCTTGAGGAGAGCTCGCGATTCTCATTGAATATTCAATCAGGACAATAAAATGATAATTTTTTAGGATTCAAATGAAAAATCGATACGAAAATGGTCATTTTCAGTTTTTAATTGAACAAAATTAAAGAGAAATTGTATTTTTCGTTGGGAACTTCAGTGTCATAAGGAAAGATGAGTAAATTCTCCACAGGATAATTGTATTGTCAAGAAAACTGCATAATTGATAATGGTGGTGAGCGGATGATTCATCGCCAAAAAATAAAAACAAGTTTATTAATTATGCGAAACACCTACCGATAGTTGAATCGGGGTGTGGTGCGTCATTTTGAGGCTTGAGGTAGTTTATAAAAGAGCAATTGTCAAAGAAATCACTTAGCAATGGCGACACTTGGAGTCGGTTGAAAAAACTGTCTTCAGGAACAACACAATGCAATATTAATAAATAAATAAATAAATAAAAACTTAGTTGGCTCAACGTATTTCACGAATTCACTGCCTATCCAATGGCGGTTCTCACTTTCTTATTTCACAATTACTATAATTTTGCCGATACTTGGAAAATGATTCAGTTTTGCTGCAGCAAGACTTGCACTTTCGTTAGAATTTGTTTTCGAGAAATCCGGAAAGCCACTGCCGTTGAGACTAACGATCGTCTTTGCTGTCGAGCGCTCGACACACTATACTACAGACACGAGTCTACAGACTTGGACGGACTTTAAGTCGACATGGCAAACCACATTAAGCGTCAGGGAGAGAGAACAGAGATAACGAATGTTATTCGTTAAAAGTGTGTAAACGTCTGATGGCAACGATATACATATATCGATCGGTTGCGTTCATAAATCCGCAAAAGATGTCGCTTCGCTCACTCAATTTCGTGCTAATGCTACTCCGATTGCCACTCAACACTCCATATTACTGGACTCCTCTGCACATACTTTTAAGTGTGTATAGCTTCATAAGCGATCGCGCACTCGACACGTCCGCCAGATGCAAAGACCTTCGCGGTCACCTACCACCTCACCGTATATTTATACACGATGTCGGAGTTCGCGGACAACAAAAAACATTTTTGTTCGAGAAGATCGTTATTATATTACGATGTTGAAGTTCGCATCGTTGGAATGCAACGAAATTCTCTGTTTTGTTGAACAGAGCTCAAGATTCTTATTCAATAACTCGTCCGTACTTCTGGATCTATTTTTAGAATCCAAACACAAAATCGGTACAAAAAATGTCATGGTTTTTGAATTTGATCAAAAAATTCACAGGAAAAGTATTTTTCGTGGCAACTCAACGTTGCGAACTGCATTTCGTATTTTACTGAATACGTCCGATTAAACCTTCTTCGTTCTCTAGTGAACCACTTGATAAGGTTTCAAAGAGTTGGAAGTAAATGTGAAGTGAATTCAGAAATTTAAGATTCCGTTAAGACATTGTTGCTTTTCGAGGGAAAAATAAAAGATTGAATTTTAATCGCTAATAACGCGGAATCCTTGTTGCATTACGAATCTCGGGGGACTCGGACGTGATTTTCTAATGACACTGAAGTTCGCAGCGTTGGAGTCCAACGAAAAATACTTTTATCATTAATTATTTGTTAAATTTTCCAATCCTTGGAAATTTTCATATCGATATTGCGTTTGGATCCTCAAAAAAGATCATTTTATTGTCCTGACCAAATATCCAACAAGAATCTTGAGATCTGCTCAAAAAGAAACAGACTTTCGTTGCATTCCAACGATGCAAACTTCAACATTGTATTTTCCAAAGACATATTCTAATACAAGGATGAATTGGCAATTCAGCCGATTTACTTGCAGCCTGTTATTAAGGAGTCGTAAGTATTTGTCATTATACGTTAATGGCTCTGCCCCTTCCCTGCAGAAAACTCGGACAGAGTTGGTCAGTGTGGCACATGCAATTAGGAGACTATCATAAACTGTGCTTGACTGGAGGTCAAAATCTGGAGTTCCGTTCGCGAGGAAGACCCAAAAAAAATGTTTATCTTAGTAAAATGTTTTCAGTCTTTGCTGCAGGCTATTGAATAATTCCCTGAAGATGATCAGCCCGGAATTCGATCGATGAAAATTGAGCTGCACAAAATGAAATCGGGCCAGAGAATAAAGGAAAACTAATTATTAGAAAAATTGAGAAATCATCAAAAACTGTCCGATTATCGTAGCCGAACAGTGCGAGGATGTATTCCAAGCTCTCATCACTGAAAAGGTTGGATTACAAAATCAGAATAATCAGAAATTGATAAAATTTGGTGATTATAACGTTCTTTGACATCCAGCATGGAAACACAAATTTTTGCCCAATGTTTCATCACATGGTTATCGAATAATTGAGATTTTAATCGAACTTCTTATGGACGAAATGACACTGAAGTTCCCAACGTTGGCGTCCAACGAAAAATACAATTTCTCTCCATTTTTTGTTCAATTAAAAACTAAAAATGACCATTTTCGTATCGATTTTTTATTTGAATCCTAAAAAATTATCATTTTATTGTCCTGATTAAATATTCAATAAGGATCGCGAGCTCTGCTCAAGAAAAAACCGAATTTCGTTGCATTCAAACGTTGCAAACTTCAACATCGAGCATGTATGTAAACTCAATGCTCATCCACGTGAACTTGAGGGTTCAATAACACTCGAGTACCACGTAGTGGTAAAAACTCAAAACAGCTGTATCGTCATAAACATTATTTAAAAAAACTATATTTACATAGTTTTATGAAATTCTTATCTTTTTAAAAATTTGAATGTTGTTTTTAACATGGTGCAGCATGTCGACATCGCATCGCCGAGATTAATCGTTAACTAAACATAAAAAATTTTTTACCAACAGTCGGTAACCTGTTATCGAGTTTCGATAATGCAGAAACTTTTTTCACTGATTGTTATCAGTTGCAACACTAGCGATCTCTATCCGACAGTGAAATGTCACTGCGTTTTGGAAACATCGAAAAACACTCCTTATCGTGAGTCACCCGACTACAATTTGTGTCGATAAACCTCATTACGAATTCTCAGCCATCGGAGCTGCCAGGTCGAAACGAAAATGAAGGAAAAGCGATTACATTCGAAAACCCTTGCAACTAAATCAAAAATACGGATTTCGAAAAAATAATCAATTAATCGAAGAAAAAAGGCGATTGAAGACCGAATTGAGTGACTGAACTTTTCCCAAGTTCGAATCACTCGGTTAAATTATTCAAAAAATATGGACTCGGGATTTTTCAATCGAAATCACAGACGAAAAGTGGAATTTTCGTTACCTGCAGCGTGTGTTTCAAAAATAAGAAACTTTGTCAAGTTTTTTGTCGCCCTAGGCGCATGAGTCACGTTTGCCAACTAATATATAGTTTGGCTTATCAGGAAACAACGTACTTAACGAGCCAGAATGTTCTAATTTCTTGAACATTTCGAGTGTGTCTGTTCACACGAAATTTGATATTTTTTGTTGTAAAATTTGACTGGCATGAGGAATTTGTTTGGTCTCGCCGAAATTCGATTAAAAAAAAATAGTTGCACCGCTTCAAAGAAATGATTGAGAAAAAAAAAATATATATCAGACCCCCGGGTCATGAAGTCGGATAACATCGCGGCGTGAGCCAAAAAGTACACAGCGCAAGGTTACCAGTCTGTTGCACCCGGCGAAACGTACGTATATTCGAAAAATAAAATGAAATAAAGAGGAAAATAACGGCGGACAGCTATTTTTACGAAATTCAACTGTCGGCTGCGAACGTATCCAGTTTCAACCTTGAATAATGTCATGCATCGCAGACGCAACCTTTACTTGCTATATAGCAATGAATTTTCACTCATTTTGACAAATATTGATCGATTCACATCGGAAAATAGTTCCGATCGCAAAAACTTCAAATAACGAAATTCCAATATTAAGAAAAATACGTTTCGCCTTTTAATTATTGCTATTTATTCTTATTAAAAATTAGATTTGTGATAATCGATTTTTACTGTTTTTTGTTTTCGTGGACATCCGTGCAGCGAAATGCAACGAAATTTGTTTTTTCCCTGAGCAGAGCTCGTGATTCTTATTCAATATTTTGTTAGGATAATAAAACGACGTTTTTTAGGATCCAAAGACAAAATCAGGACGAAAATTCTCATGGTTTTTGTTGTTGAAACAAACAATTAATAGAAAAACGTATTTTTCGTTGCACGTTGCATGAAGTTCCCATGCAACGTTGGGGTCCAGCGCGAGAACTATTTTTTCTTTTCATTTTTTAATGAATTGTTTATAGAAATATTTGGAATCGATTAGAGCTAGTGCACGACGATTCCAGAAGGTGGGGGAAACTGCATTCGTTTCGAACGATCGCATTTCTATCGTGCATCCATTTGTTTGTTTAGAATAATTGAGACTCCAGCACGATGTTGAATTTTGCATCGTTGCAACGAAATTCTGTTTTTTTTTAGCAAATCTCAAGATTCTTGTTGGATATTCGGTCAGGCCAATAAAATGATCTTTTTGAGGATCCAAACGCAATATCGATACGAAAATTTTCAAGGTTTGGGAAATTTAACAAATAATTAATGATTAAAGTATTTTTCGTTGGACTCGAACATCGCGAACTTCAGTGTCATTATTGAGAATGATTCTGAAGTTTGCAACGTTGAGATTCAACGAAAAATATTTTTTCTATTGATTATCTATTGAATTTGGCAAATCATGGCAATTTTTCTCTTACGATGTTGTTACATCGTTGGAATGCAACGAAATCCTCTTTTTTTTAGCAGATCTCAAGATTCTCGTTGGATATTTGGTTCGGACAATAAAATGATATTTTTTGAGGATCCAAACGCAATGTCGATACGAAAATTTTCAAGGTTTGGGAAATTCAACAAATAATTAATGATAAAAGTATTTTTCGTTGGACTCCAACGTTGCGAACTTCAGTGTCAACGCCAGCTGATTGCATTGAAATGTTAAAAAGATGCATCGTGCTTCCATGTCCATAAAATCGTAGAACTCCGAGATAGATCAAGTTTTTATAATACAGCGATATCGAATCACTGAAGCACGTGAATTAGTTGCTTTTGCGAGGAAAAAAAAATATCACGCGATTAGCGAATGTGTGCGCGACGACTCGTCGCAAAATGTTTCTCCGCGACGACGCAAATCGCACGAGATTTCTTCAGAAATGTGTCTCGAAATTTGGCAAACACGAGCGCACTCAGTTCTGAGTCATAGGACTTTACAGTGATTTTTTTAATAATCACCGGCAACGAATAAAAGATCGACCAAGCATTTCCAAGAATTTCGAGAGATTTAAACGGCCACATCGAAACAAACGGGCTATGCGAACCAAAAGTGTCGAACGAACCAGGACTCTGAAGTTTGCAACGTTGAGATTCAATGAAAAAAATTGTTTCTATTAAATATTCATTGAATTTTGAAGTTCGTGGCTATTTTTTGTGTCGATTGAGTTTTTGGGACTCGAGAAACGATCGTTTTATCGTCTGGGACAAATATTGAACGATAATTATGAGCTCCGGTGAAGAAAAAATCGAATTTCGTTGCACTTCAACGATGCAAACTTCAACGTCATATCGAACCAGTTAAATGTACAGCCAACTTTATTATGCGGCAACGCGACGCTCGTGCTAGTCACTATTACGTCGACGTAGCGATTTCACACCAACTTGAGACACTGAAGTTCGCAACGTTGGAGTCCAACGAAAAAAACTTTAATCATTAATTATTTGTTAAATTTCCCAAACCTTGAGAATTTTCGTATCGATATTGCGTTTGGATCCCCAAAAAAGATAATTTTATTGTCCTGACCAAATATCGAACAAGAATCTTGAGATCTGCCGAAAAAAAAAAAACAGAATTTCGTTACATTCCAACGATGCAAACTTCAAGATCGTCACCAACTTTCCTTCAACATACCTCGATTTTTTCATCCTTTTTGATGTTTCCTAATGAAACTATTCCTCGCAGATGAGTTTCGAAAACAGACTTTTAGAGTAATACGTACCTGGAACACAAAAATAAACAAAATCATTGTCAACAATCCGTTCCCTCACTGGATGCAGTCACAAACCGAATTTTAAAACTTTTTTCCTTCGGAAAATGAATTTGTAATGACGATTACGAAGCATCACAAAATTTTTCCGGGATTTATTTAGTTGAAAAATTCAAAATCGATTATTCGGACGAAAATTGAACGTGCTTCAGAAAATCAAGCAATCACTTTTGGTTCAGGAAAAAATCAAGAAATTTCCAAGTTCAAATACGAGCGACATTCACAGGTTTTAAACTCGAAGTGAGCAAAAATTGAAATTTTCTGATCGGGCAATCGTCAAGGAAAGTTTTTGATGATACTGAAGTTTGCAACGTTGGAATGCATCGAAAAATATTGAATTTTATTGAAGATTCGTTCAATTTTCAATGTCATCCAAATTTTTCGAGCCGACATGCTATTCGAATGGCAAAAATCGATCATTTTATCATCGTAATTACATTCTGCATTTGAATAATTATTTTTGTCAAAGATAAAAATGAATTTCGTTGCATTCAAACGATGCAAATTTCAGAGTCATTTGTAACTTTATATGGATGCGATGCGACGTCATAAAAGTTGAAAAAAAAAACAAAATTGTGGAGATGGCGTTGGAGTAACGATGAGAGTATTGAAAAAAAAAAAAAATGGCGTACGTCGTCGGGCACGAAAACGGAGATCATACGGGGATGCTTCTTCTTCTTGCGCGCCATATTTCCCGCATGTGGTCTGCGTCGAAACGCGGATTGTATAAATAGCGAGCGATTTCCCGCCGAAGCGCAAGTTTCACAGAAATTTTGTTTAGAAATCAGGAACGAAAAACGAGCAGAAGTTCCGTAACGATAAGGGAAAAACGCGAATAGTTACGGAGCGAAACGACCGAACGTTCACCGGCGAAGCTTAACCGAACTGAAAAATCGCGGGTTCGATATGCCGGAGGAAAACGCACACACGGTTTAGGGCTGTGTCCTCGTGGCAGCGCGATGTCTGTTTTGTTCTCTCTCGGGGTTGGCCGGGTGTCATCCGGGAGGTCGACTTTTGCATTCGCTCAACATTCTTATTTATGATAATTTATGATACCATCGATAAAAACGACTTCCTACGTGGCGCGCGTAGCGGAGGTCAATCGGATTCGGGCGATCGAGACTCCGGGGAGCACGTACACACGACCATTTTCGAGCCACACCGTCCAAATGGGAGACACGCTTGAATTTCCCAAAATATTCCTCTTCCTACTTGACAATTTATACCAACGAAACACTGAAGTTCCCAACGTTGGGGCCCAACGAAAAATACAATTTCTCTTCATTTTTGGTTCAATTAAAAACTAAAAAATGACCATTTTCGTATCGATTTTCAATTTTAATCCTAAAAAATTATCATTTTATTGCCCTGATTAAATATTCAATAAGAATCGCGAG
Organism: Diadegma fenestrale; assembly: GCA_037043255.1. Classification (NCBI taxonomy): domain Eukaryota; kingdom Metazoa; phylum Arthropoda; class Insecta; order Hymenoptera; family Ichneumonidae; genus Diadegma; species Diadegma fenestrale. The sequence goes on along the minus strand of CM073310.1, from coordinate 15,685,342 downwards.
CTCTGCTCAAGAAAAAACCGAATTTCGTTGCATTCCAACGTTGCAAACTTCAACATCGTCAATATCATTGAAAAAGAAAAATTTCTTCGTGTACCCATTAATTTTCAACGCACTATGAAAACTATTTCAAACTAAACGAAAAATACAATTTCTCTTCATTTTTTGTTCAATTAAAAACTAAAAATGACCATTTTCGTATCGATTTTTAATTTTAATCCTAAAAAATCATCATTTTATTGTCCTGATTAAATATTCAATAAGAATCGCGAGCTCTGCTCAAGAAAAAACGGAATTTCGTTGCATTTCAACGTTGCAAACTTCAACATCGTACGAAACAGCCGATCAGTTAATGAGGCTGAAAAAAAATGGTCCGCGTTGGTACAAAATCCAAGAGATGGTGAAATTTTGCAATTTTCGAAATTTTCACGCCCGCACATTGGGACGTTGCAATTTTCTAGTGACACTGAAGTTTGCAACGTTGGGGTCCAACGAAAAATACGTTTTCTACGCATTTTTTTATGAATTTCAAAATCCATGACAAATTTCGTACCGATATTGAGTTTGGATCCCGGAAAAATATCGTTTTATCGTCCTGAGCCAAATGTTGAATAATAATTTTGAGATCTGGTCAAGAAAAAACGGAATTTCGTTGCATTCCAACGATGCAAACTCCAAAATCGTATTTTCTAAAAGTTACGAAAATATTGTATCGAATTTATTTGGACTTTCATTCAAACGCGATTTAAACATTGATTATTGAAAAAGTTTCAGTCGAATTATAAATTTTGACCGTTATTTCGATTCGCTGAAAAAATCACGACGAATTACTCAATATTTACGCAGTTGAGATCGATCAATGAATGATCCGTTTGAATCAGCACGTAAAGCATGCCAAAACGATCTATATCTCCGAATGTAAATATCTTGAACTTTACCAATGTCCTTCAAGATCGAGCAGAGGCTGATGCGTCATCCGCGATACAAAATAAATTCCGATAGAATCGCAAATCGCTAAGTCGTCGATTTGTAACACCTACAGCGAGGCTTTTTTCCCCATAGAAATAAAAATATATATCACCGAGGTGTATACATGAGATTCGCTCTGGTACGTTGATCTGCTGTAACGAGGATAGGCGTCGAGGAAAATCAGCACGAGGTCGAGATCACCGCGTCACCAATTAATCCGAACTTGGACACTGCGATTATCGTGAACTCTTATTTCCAAACCACTGCCGTTGGATTTTTACTGGTTACGTATTGCAATCTTTAGAGTTCACGAGATTTTTCGCAGTGGACGATAATTCGCGATTTTACGATATTGAATTTTGCATCGTTGGAATGCAACGAAATTCTGGTCTTTTTTGAGCAAAGCTCGTGATTCTTTTTCAATATTTAGTCAAGACAACAAAACGATCTTTTTTTAGAAATTAAAAACACAATCGATACGAAAATTGTATTTTTTTTTCAAATTCATCAAAAAATGCAGAGAAAAAGTTGATGCTGAGATTTGCATCGTTGGAATGCAACGAAATCCTGTTGTTTTTTGAGCAAAGCTCGTGATTCTTTTTCAATATTTAATCAGGACAAGAAAACGATCTTTTTTATGAATTAAAAAAACAATCGATACGAAAATTGTATTTTTTTTTTTAATTCATCAAAAAATGCAGAGAAAAAGTTGATGCTGAGATTTGCATCGTTGGAATGCAACGGAATTCTGTTGTTTTTTGAGCAAAGCTCCCGATTCTTTTTCAATATTTAATCAGAACAACAAAACGATCGTTTTTTAGAAATTGAAAACACAATCGATACGGAAATTTTTTTTTTTTTCAAACTCATCAAAAAATCTAGAGAAAAAGTTGATGCTGAAGTTTGCAACGTTGGAATGCAACGAAAAATATTTTATTTTATTGTTGACTCGTTCAATTTTCAATGTCATCCAAATTCTTCGATCCGATATGTTTTCGGGTTGCAAAAATCGATCGTTTCATCATCGTAATTAAATTCTCCACTCATATAATTATTTTTGCCAAATATAAACAAGAATTTCGTTGCATTCCAACGATGCAAGCTTCAGAGTTATAGAAAAAGTGGTTTTCGTTGGACCCCAACGTTGGGAATTCAGTGTCGTGCGATTTTTATTCGTTCCATGTAGAAATCGAGTAAAAACTTTATTCTCAAAATGCATGTCAATCTTTTTTTATGTATCGTTTGAAATTTTGAAAGGTGACGATGATTTTGAGTTTTGTTTCTGCATTTGAGTTCACTTTTCTATTTATTATATTTTTGGATGTCGAATCGTCTGTTTTGGTTTTAACATTTTCGGAGATATCGATCGACACGTATCGAGTTGCAAATTTATCGCGGTGCCTTCAGCTTCGACTTCGAGGAATCACAAAATTCGCGACCCGAGAATTTCGAGTTGAAGTTGAATTGCGAGTGCGTTTACTCGCGAATTCAAGTGCGGAGTCAATTATTTTTGTTGATTTCGCCATGCGGACTGACCTACTAGGCGCAGAGCTGTTTCCCAAACGAATATGATAACGACAGTTCAACGTTCATGAAGAAAAAGTAAGAAAAACGGTTTTTTTTTGTAAGCTTGGCTTACAATGGAAAAAAAACTAGTTTACCTTGAGAACGTTATGTTTTTCAAGAACTCTTTACGATCGAGACTCGTGGAGGAATCCTGTCGCCGTACTAACTAAAAAGATTTTGCACTCTTCACCGAGTTTAGCCCTAGAACGTTAACTTGGGGTCCAAAGCGACCCCAAGACGACTTTAAATCCCACGGTCTTTCTCCCTTCGTTTTCCCGTTTATCGACGATGTTGGAATGCAACGAAATTCGGTTTTTTCTTGGGGAAAACTCATGATTTCTAGTCGATATTGAATCAGGGCGATAAAACGATCGTTTTTCAGGATTTAAACAAAAAATTGATACGAAAATTGGCTTTTCTTTAGAAATCGAACAAAAAATTAAGGGAGAAAGTATTTTTCGTTGGATCCCAACGTTGCGAACTTCAGTGTCATGTTTTTTTGTCGTTTTACCGCATTTTTCACTTATTTTTTGTCATGCATCGTTGGAATGCGACGAAATTCGGTTTTTTCTTGAGGAAAACTCATGATTTCTAGTCGATATTGAATCAGGGCGATAAAACGATCGTTTTTCAGGATTCAAACAAAAAATTGATACGAAAATTGGCTTTTCTTTCGAAATTGAACAAAAAATTAAGGGAAAAAGTATTTTTCGTTGGATCCCAACGTTGCGAAATTCAGTGTCATGTTTTTTTGTCGTTTTACCGCATTTTTCACTCATTTTTTGACATGCATCGTTGGAATGCAACGAAATTCGGTTTTTTCTTGAGGAAAACTCAAGATTTTAATTCGATATTGAATCAGGACGATAAAACGATCGTTTTTTAAAAATTGGAGAAATTTAGCCAATTAAAAAGTTACTCCGAAAAAATGCCTTTTTTTGCAAAGATTGCTGACCTAGAAATTGCACTATTTTTATTTAAAAAAAAAAAAACAATAAAGAATGTAATTGGTAGTAAAAAACTAGTTTTCAAACGTCTCGATAAATTTTGCATCGCGTGGGCTTCGTTTTTGTTCGAACAGTATTTCGAGAGACACGTGGGATTTTCCTTGTTTGCAGGGAAATTCCTAAGCGCAGTTCATTTTCGTGTGCTCCACTGACCTTAATTTGCTCAAAATCGTACAAAGCCCCAAATAGCTTTAATCGCGAGCTAGTTTGCAATGATATTAAAGCTTTTTCTGTATCATTCGAACATTGAACTCGGATCAACGTTCTCCTTGTACTTTTTAGAGGTCTCGAGCAGTCGAAAGTGGCAAACTGCCAAACAGAAAATTAGCATGTACGTGAAAAGCGGAGCTGTCGACTAGGGACCTGAGGCTTGACTTTTTTGTTGAATGAATATTTTTCATCGACGGTGAATCAACCAGTGAGCATATTCGATTCCTCGCAAAAGAATAAAACAACGAATAACTGATAAGGCGAACAAACTTTTCCACCGATTTCGATTTTGAATAATAATTGAATAGCAATCGAGTAAACGAAAAGTAAAGTGAACAAATGCACTCCGTTGCTTGCCAAACGAATTCGTCGGTTTCTTCCGGATAAAATGATTTTTTTTTATCAAAACACGTTTATTTTATCTGGAGCACGATTTTTATCGCTTTTCGAGTTTTTGTTGCTGTTGGAAGTTTCAGCTCCGAGGACTTTTCCAGTATTTCAACTTTTGGGGTTGTTTTTTTTACTGCAACCACGAAAATCACGATGTTGAAGTCTGCATCGTTGGAATGCAACGAAATTCGGTTTTTCCTTGAGGAAAACTCATGATTTTTATTCGATATTGAATCAGGACGATAAAACGATCGTTTTTCAGGATTCAAACACAAAATTGATACGGAAATTGGCTTTTCTTTTGAAATTAAACAAAAAATTGAGGGAAAAAGTATTTTTCGTTGGATCCCAACGTTGCGAACTTCAGTGTCATGTTTTTTGTCGTTTTACCGCATTTTTCACTCATTTTTTAACATGCATCGTTGGAATGCAGCGAAATTCGGTTTTTTCTTGAGGAAAACTCATGATTTCAATTCGATATTGAATCAAGACGATAAAACGATCGTTTTTCAGGATTAAAACACAAAATTGATACGAAAATTGGCTTTTCTTTTGAAATTGAACAAAAAATGGAGGGAAAAAGTATTTTTCGTTGGATCCCAACGTTGCGAACTTCAGTGTCATGTTTTTTGTCGTTTTACCGCATTTTTCATTCATTTTTTGACATGCATCGTTGGAATGCAGCGAAATTCGGTTTTTTCTTGAGGAAAACTCATGATTTCAATTCGATATTGAATCAAGACGATAAAACGATCGTTTTTCAGGATTCAAACACAAAATTGATACGGAAATTGGCTTTTCTTTCGAAATTAAACAAAAAATTGAGGGAAAAAGTATTTTTTGTTGGATCCCAACGTTGCGAACTTCAGTATCATCGAAAATCGAGTTCCCATCGAGAGTCTCGAACTTTTCGTTACGATTGCATTTACAAATCGACTTCAAACGGAGAACGATCGTGCTCTCGTACCTGCATCTCTGGTATTGCCTTATAAATTTACTGTTACAACGCATGAGGACGAATTTCAAGCAGGTTTCAACATTTTCTCTGTTCTCTACTCGTTCACAGCGAAAGTTTTCGCGCGTAACACAAATGCCCGCAGACCCAAACGATTCTCTCTAATCCCATTAGAATTATATTTTTCCTCTCAACTGTCCCTGCCGCTGAGTTCGCATTCGATGCGTTCCGATGATTTAAAATTTGATACACTAGTTGTGCAAACTTAAAAAAAAAAAACAAAAATGACAGTATCGAACGGTCTGGGCAGATTTGAGATTCGCCGACAGCGTCGTGTAACAAAACAAAGATATTTCCCAACAATTAAATCAATTATGGGTGCGAATAGAGGGCAAGGTCGTGCTGGAGATTGCCAACTCGAGATCTCGCCTCAATCAGGAGTGCGACGTTCCGCATCATCGCGAATACTTGCCGAGATTGCGGAGAAAACGGTCAAGCTCATATTTTTTTCGTCAACGGACCACGCGTTCATGCAACGCGATTTATCGCTTTGAGTTGAAAAAATCTCCCAGAAAAATGTAGCAAGACGAAAAAAAAAGCGCAAACATTCGCATGCGCTTCGAGCATAAGTGCCATTGAAGTTTGCATCGTTGGAATGCAACGAAATTCGGTTTTTTCTTGAGAAAAACTCATGATTTTAATTCAATATTGAATCGGGACGATAAAACGATCGTTTTTCAGGATTCAAACACAAAATTGACACGAAAATTGGTTTTTCTTTTGGAATTAAACGAAAAATTAAGGGAAAAAGTATTTTTCGTTGGATCCCAACGTTGGGAACTTCAGTGTCATGTTTTTTGTCGTTTTACCGCATTTTCCACTTATTTTTTGACATGCATCGTTGGAATGCAACGAAATTCGGTTTTTTCTTGAGGAAAACTAATGATTTTAATTCGATATTGAATCAGGACGATAAAACGATCGTTTTTCAGGATTCAAAGAAAAAATTGCTACGAAAATTGGCTTTTCTTTTGAAATGAAACAAAAAATTAAGGGAAAAAGTATTTTTCGTTGGATCCCAACGTTGCGAACTTCAGTGTCATGTTTTTTGTCGTTTTACCGCATTTTTCACTTATTTTTTGACATGCATCGTTGGAATGCAACGAAATCCGGTTTTTTCTCGAGGAAAACTAATGATTTCAATTCGATATTGAATCAGGACGATAAAACGATCGTTCTTCAGGATTCAAACACAAAATTGATATGAAAATTGGCTTTTCTTTTGAAATGAAACAAAAAATTAAGGGAAAAAGTATTTTTCGTTGGATCCCCCGGTTGCGAACTTCAGTGTCATCATATTTTCGGAGATCGGAAATACAAAGAAGGCGCATATTACTAAAGAATTTTATAGCTGATGTCAACGATGTAAAAGCAAAACTGCGTTAAGGCGCTTGTTGGCAAGATTGGTAAGAGAAAAAAGTGGGGGGGAGGGGCGTACGTACTGAAAATATATGTTTTCGCGGAACCGCGCCTCGGCGACGACTATTATTATCGCTGTTTTAACTTCGTCCGCAATTTTTGCGATGGCGCATCAAGGTATACACATCCGCGCAAGTAAAAAGCTTTACGTGTATGAGAATGTTTGGGCGAGTACGAGGCATTTGCACGCGGCACCGCTGAGCTTTTTTCCGTGCATTGGCCTCGATAGTAAAAATAATCGTCGAAAATTAGACTGTAAATGCTCGTTAAGAAAAAATGAAAAAAAAGTAAATAAAAAAAAACAGACAGAGAACACGAAGAATCTGTGATAAATGGGAAAAACAAAAAGATCGTGTTGGAAACATCAGAAATTCGGAGCAGATGTGTGTCCCCATTTACCGCGAAGGTAAAGAGACTAAATTATTGCAATACAAATTCAGGCAATAAACATTCTTGCGTTTTTCTTCCTCGAGTGACAAATCGCTTCAAGAAAGTCTTGCATGTACGAGAATAAAGAAAAAATTTCTTCCCCTTCCCCGGCCCATTTCCAAATTTGTGCTTTCTCCACCGTTAACCTACTTGAAAAATAGTCGCAACACCATCGAAGACTCTGCCGCGCCCTTGATGAATGGAAATAGAGACGATTCTGCAGCCGTTAATTTATTGGGTGCAGGAAACGGTGCATCGGATTCTTGTTTTTCGCGCGATTTGAGCACGACTGTGATCATCGAATCGGTATTTTCAAAGGAAAACTTAACGAGTTCGATATTTTCCAGTCGCACGAAACTTTCAATGGTATAGCGAATTTATGACTTTTCGACAGACTGACCGATAAACCCGATGAAATGATGAGGATTCTTAGGAATAATATTCACTGCAAAATACTTTTTCTATTAATTTTCTGGTCAATTTCAAAATCCATGACAATTTTTGTACCGATTTTGAATCGTTTCATTGCCCTGACCAAATATCGAATTATAAATGATGCTGAAGTTTGCAACGTTGAAATGCAACGAAAAATATTTGATTTTATTGATGATTCGTTCAATTTTCAATGTCGTCCAAATTTTTCGAGCCGATATGCTTTTTAAATGGCGAAAATGGATCATTTTATCATCGTAATCAAATTCTGCATTTGAATAATTATTTTTGTCAAAGATAAAAATGAATTTCGTTGCATTCCAACGATGCAAACTTCAGAGTCATTCTTATCAACACTTTTTTCGCTACTCACCTGCATTTTTTAAATTATGAAAATAATTAAGAAACTTGATTATAAATTGATCATTGATTAATTTATAATAAATTTTGCAATATTGCTGAACTTCTTGGACTCGGCCATCCATCAATTTGAAATGCATCACGTTGGAATACATCGAAAAATATTGAATTTTTTTGGAGATTCGTTCAATTTTCAATGTCATCCAAATTTTTCAAGCCGATATGCTTTTCGAATGGCAAAAATTGATCATTTTATCATCGTAATTACATTCTGCATTTGAATAATTATTTTTGTCAAAGATAAAAATGAATTTCGTTGCATTCCAACGATGCAAACTTCAGAGTTATTCTTATTAACACTTTTTTCGCTGCTCACCTGCATTTTTTAAATTATGAAAATAATTAAGAAACTTGATTATAAATTGATCATTGATTAATTTATAATAAAATTTGCAATATTGCTGAACTCCTTGGACTCGGCCATTCATCAATTTGAAATGCATCACGTTGGAATGCATCGAAAAATATTGAATTTTATTGAAGATTCGTTCAATTTTCAATGTCATCCAAATTTTTCGAGCCGATATGCTTTTCGAATGGCAAAAATTGATCATTTTATCATCCTAATTACATTCCGCGTTTGAATTATTATTTTTGTCAAAGATAAAAATGAATTTCGTTGCATTCCAACGATGCAAACTTTAGAATCATGGCTAGCGATCATGGAGCAAGTCCGGCGAAGTTACAGTCGGAAAAAGAATAAAAAAGTATGAGCCTCTTTTGAAAAACTGGTTTTTCCGATTTTTCGAAATTTTCATCGCAAAATTGACGAGAGACGTACGGGATCGAAGGTCATCGGAACACACGCACATCAGGTGCATGACCGACTGAACCAATTGCTACGATTGATCGCCTGTATCTCAACAATACGCGACGGCTCAGCTCGCAGAAAATAAAGTAAAGTCTGCGATGACTCAGAGCAACGATAAAAAAAAAATGGGGATATACTCGCGGATAGCTCCTTAAATGAAGTGGATCTCGGAAGAGTGCTCGAAAGAATCGAAAAAGGCTGTTCGCCCGAGTCTTTTAAGGTATTGCAGAGTCCGCGTGTCTTAATCTCTCCAATTTCTATACGCGCTGCATCGCGTGATTCACATTTGGTGCAACAAGCTCGAATGGACTTTGCAATCTATTTTATACCGAACCATCATCGCCGTTCTGTCACCGGCTAATTCTCGACCGAAGAGTAATTCTATTTTTTTTTCCTTTTTTCCCGAAGGCCGAACCCGTGTCTACGTAATCAGAGACAGAAAAACTCGGAGTGCGTGCTAGCAAAATGAGAAACTTTAATTAAACGACCCAGATCTATCCGCTACTCGATACGGGACTGACCTGCATAAGTCCAAGGACTACCAGGGTCAATAAGGATCGTATAGCTATTAATCGATATATCCGATAGCGAATTTCGTCGCTAAACGTCTATAAACGATGACAATCGTAACGACGTAATCCAAAAAATCATTCCTATCAGTTTGCGTTATCATTGTTAACTCATCGACGGACTCGCTGCGCGACTTGTTCAAACGATGTTGAAGTTTGCATCGTTGGAATGCAACGAAATTCTGTTTTTTTTTGAGCAGATCTCAAGATTCTTGTTCGATATTTGGTCAGGACAATAAAATGATCTTTTTTGAGGATTCAAACGCAATATCGATACGAAAATTTTCGAGGTTTGGGAAATTTAATAAATGATTAATGATAAAAGTATTTTTCGTTGGACTCCAACGTTGCAAACTTCAGAGTCATTTTATCAAAACCATCGTTGTTCGTGCAATTGATATGCCAAAAACGTTTTAGACTTTTTGTTCTGTAGATTTTCTTAATGAGTTTTCAATGAATTTAACTGTTAATTATTTTTCCTGTAAATGGAGAAATACGAAAACTGCATTGAAAATAAAACTTTGTCAAAAAACGTCGATATTTTATTGTTGAATGCGGTCAACTCAATATTTTTGCATAATTTCAAAATTTTCATGACTTTGAAGTTTGCATCGTTGGAATGCACCGAAATTCATTTTTATCTTCGACAAAAATAATTATTCAAATGCAAAATGTAATTGGGATGATAAAATGATCGATTTTTGCCATTCGAAAAGCATATCGGCTCGAAAAATTTGGATGACATTGAAAATTGAACGAATCTTCAATAAAATTCAATATTTTTCGATGCATTCCAACGTTGCAAACTTCAGCATCATAAATTTTCGTTATTTTGACAATATTTTTTATTCCCAACAGGACTGTCCGAAAAATTTACGATTCGAATGACAAAGATTTACATTGCGAAGAGACTTTCTAGAATCTTTGATGCTGAAGTTTACAACGTTGGAATGCATCGAAAAATATTGAATTTTATTGACGATTCGTTCAATTTTTAATGTTATCCAAATTTTTCGAGCCGATATGCTTTTCGAATGGCAAAAATTGATCATTTTACCATCGTAATTACATTCTGCATTTAAATAATTATTTTTGTCAAAGTTAAAAATGAATTTCGTTGCATTCCAACGATGCAAACTTCAGAGTCATCTAGAATATTTCTTGCTGCAATGACAACATTTTTGTGATTTTTCAAAAAAACGTTTAGTCGGACGTATACAAAAATAAAATATCGATTTTTTCCAACAAAATTTTCGTTTCAGTGCGAGAAAATGTGTGAGAATTTAATTTCGATCATCCTCATGAACAAAAATGATTGAATGTTAATTATTAAAAAGTTTTGTAGTAAAAAGTGTCATAAAATTCCATTTTAAAAAATGTACTCAAAGCGTCGAGCTCGGTTCTCTGAAAGCGAATTGACATTTGAAGTCATTGGAAGTGAATAATCCGCTCAATAAAATCTGCAAATTATGTATTTTCGTTGAATAGTCGCGCGACAATAATTGCGTCTTCATTTTATAATTATACTTCGTGCGACGTGTAATTTGTGAGACTGCTGGCAAGCGCGAGATTCTTGTATCGAGTGAATGAAGAAAAAAAACAAAAATCACCAACATCAAAGTCGTTACGACTGTAGGTGAGAGATTACAAAAGCGTTGGTGAAAAATTGACAAATCTCTGGGTGTAAAAATTGGTGGATGTCAACGTCAAATTGCACGTATAGACATAAAAATACGCGCGAGAGCCAGCCAAATGGCATGAACGAATACCCGGAGAGAAAGGAAACAGTGTATGAAACATCAAGACACGAAGGACGTTCCTTTTTTGCCACAAGGTCACGTAAATGTGCAAGGATTTGGACCAGACGAGAGTACGGAGTCGAAGTCAAAAAAATAAAAGTTGCAAAGAAAACAACGAGCGAAGTCGCTCTGCGTTTAGCGTCCCACGAGCATTTAACCATTAAAACTTTATTTCATATTGGCACGAGTGAAAAAAATGTGTAAATTGCACGAAATTCGCATAGAAAAACAAAAACGGGAGGGTCAAAGTGGAGGAGAATCGCGAGAAAGACGAATCGGACTTTGCGATTGTGATTTTGGTTTTTTTTTTATTTTCTCGAAAGTTTCCTGTCGACGTCTGTCGCGAGGCCCATCTATTTTTAATTCCTGCATCACCACTTGCCTTGTAAATAAAGAAAAATTCTTCCGAGTGAAAACCAGAGTGTCCGCAGCGGAAATAAAAATTGATAAATAGCCAGAAACCAATTGCTCGGAAAAAATTCATCAAACGCACTTGATTGCCAAGCTGCATCCATATTTTTAGTATTTTTTTTTCCCAAACGATTTTTTTCAATTTTTCTATCATCATTTTCCAAGAGCTCGATAAAAATTACGAAGGCTCGCGAAATTTGAAATTTTCATCAAAAGAAATGCCATTTTGCTATGACTCTGAAGTTTGCATCGTTGGAATGCAACGAAATTCATTTTTATCTTCGACAAAATAATTATTCAAATGCAGAATGTAATTACGATGATAAAATGATCGATTTTTGCCATTCGAAAAGCATATCAGCTCGAAAAATTTGGATGACATTGAAAATTGAACGAATTTTCAATAAAACTCAATGTTTTTCGATGCCTTTCAACGTGATGCATTTCAAATTGATGAATGGCCCAGTCCAAGAAGTTCAGCAATATTGCAAAATTTATTATAAATTAATCAATGATCAATTTATAATCAAGTTTCTTAATTATTTTCATAATTAAAAAAATGCAGGTGAGTAGCGAAAAAAGTGTTAATAAGAATGACTCTGAAGTTTGCATCGTTGGAATGCAACGAAATTCATTTTTATCTTTGGCAAAAATAATTATTCAAATGCAGAATGTAATTGCGATGATAAAATGATCAATTTTTGCCATTCGAAAAGCATATCGGCTCGAAAAATTTGGATTACATTGAAAATGGAACAAATCTTCAATAAAATTCAATATTTTCGATGCATTCCAACGTTGCAAACTTCAGCATCATATTTTGCTCCGAAATGTGAGTGACGGTGAGCCGATTAGTTCGACCTTGACGATCGAGTCACTAAACTCTCAAGGCGAGCAATTATTTATTGCTCCGACGATAAATCGCGGAGTATCCGACCAAAAATTTCACGGAAAATCTTAATTTTTCAATTAATCAACTAGAAAACAACAGTATATTCTTTTTTTTCCATAATATTGACTAAAAGGCAATGCAAAACTTTGAATAAAATGTGGTCGGAATTTTTGTGCGTCGAAAATAAAAAAACGAATATCTCTCGATCAATTCCGTTATCTGGTCAGCAGAAAATAACGGGAAGTTGACACATGTGAATAATGCATTCAACCCAATATATGAAAAAGTAATATCGGTGTTTCTTCCTTATCGAAATAATCTACGAATCGTTGAGTGAAATTCCAGCAAATCAATATTCCCTTGACGTATGAATTTTGGAAAACAAATTCGCCAATTAATATCATGAAAAACGTATTTTTTCATGACACTGAAGTTCGCAACGTTGGAGTCCAACGAAAAATACTTTTATCATCAATTATTTGTTCAATTTCCCAAACCTTGAAAAATTTCGTATCGATATTGTGTTTGGATCCTCGAAAAAGATCATTTTATTGTCCTGACCCAATATCGAACAAGAATCTTGAGATCTGCTCGAAAAAAAAACAGAATTTCGTTGCATTCCAACGATGCAAACTGGAACATCGTACTTTTTCATTTTTTTCCATAATCAATACGATTTTTGTAAAATTTGACTACCGCGGAAATGGCTTTGGTCGTTATTAACGAGAATTGTTACGAAACAATGTCGACAAGTGTTTTTTGAGTATAAATTTGAGCAAAAACGTGTTGGACGAAAAAAAATCGAGGCGTACGCGCGAGACAATGTTTGCACAACCTTGATACAAAGTTTCAGAGACTGCGTCGCAAGTGCATTGTTTTTGAGAAGATTCCTGGACCTTGATTCGATTCATGGTTGGCCTAGGCGTTGGCGTGTGAACGCGAATGTTGAGCGGAAACGAAAACGTCGAAAATAAATAGAGCGAGAGACGTACGACGCTTAGTGCCACGTGGACCGAGTGTTTACAATAAGTATAATGCGTTTGAACGCGTGCCAAATGAGGATTAAAGAGCAACGAGAGACAAAGAAAAGTTATGGAACGATCAAAGTCGATATTTGTGCACGAGCATGACACACATTTATGTTGTAGATATATCGAGACCCAGCAAATCTTACTATCGAGTACTAGAGTTTGTCCTAATGATGCTGAATAAGTTTGCAACGTTGGAATGTACCGAGAAATATTGAATTTTATTGAAGATACGTTCAATTTTCAATTTCATCCAAATTTTTCGAGCCGATATGCTTTTCGAATGGCAAAAATTGATCATTTTATCATCGTAATTAAATTCTGCATTTGAATAATTATTTTTGTCAAAGATAAAAATGAATTTCGTTGCATTCCAACGATGCAAACTTCAGAGTCATGAAAATTTTGAAATTATCTAAAAATATTGAGTTGACCGTATTCAACAATAAAATATCGACGTTTTTTGACAAAGTTTTCTTTTCAATGCCGTTTTCGTATTTCTCCATTTACAGGAAAAATAATTAACAGTTAAATTCATTGAAAACTCATTAAGAAAATCTACAGAACAAAAAGTCTGAAACGTTTTTGGCATATTAATTGCACGAACAACGATGGTTTTGATAAAATGACACTGAAGTTTGCAACGTTGGAGTCCAACGAAAAATACTTTTATCATTAATTATTTATTAAATTTCCCAAACCTCGAAAATTTTCGTATCGATATTGCGTTTGGATCCTCAAAAAAGATCATTTTATTGTCCTGACCAAATATCGAACAAGAATCTTGAGATCTGCTCAAAAAAAAAAACAGAATTTCACTGCATTCCAACGATGCAAACTTCACAGTCATTTTGTCCTAGTATTATTTTCTTTGACTTATTGAAGTTGGCATCGTTGAAATGCAACAAAAAAACGTTTTTCTATTCAAAGTTTGTTCAATTTTAAAATCCATGACAATTTTCGATGATCCTGAAGTTTGCATCGTTGGAATGCAACGAAATTCTGTTATTTCTTCAGCACAGCCAATAATTCTTATTGAATATTTGGTCCGGCCAATAAAACGATTCTCTCTGGCGACCAAAAAACCCAATCGACTTGAAAAATTGCCACGACTTTCAAAATTCAATAAACAATCAATACGAAAAATGTTTTTCGTTAAATCTCAACGCTGCAAACTTCAGAGTCATCAATTTTCGTACGGATTTTGAATTTGGAACTCGAGGAAATATCGTTTTATTGTCCTGACCAAATATTGAATAATATAATCTTGACAATGATTCTGAAGTTTGAAACAGAAAGGAAAAAGAAAATTCAAGAATAGATATTTTTTCTCTATTGATTATCTATTGAAATTTGCAAATCATGGCAATTTTTCTCTTGTCGATTCAGTTTTTGGGACTCGAACCAAATATGGAATAATAATTTTGAGCTCTGCTAAAAAAATAACAGAATTCCGTTGCATTCCAATGAACTTCAGGATCATTCTTATGATTCTTAAGTTTGCATCGTTGGAATGCAACGAAATTCTTTTTTATAATTCCCACAAATTATTATTGCAATGGAGAATTTAATTACGATGATAAAATGATCAATTTTTGCCATTCAAAAAGCATATCGGCTCGAAAAATTTGGATGACATTGAAAATCGAACGAATCAACAATAAAATAAAATATTTTTCGATGCATTCCAACGTTGCAAACTTTAGCATCATTCATTCTTGAGATCTGCTCGAGAAAAAACGCAATTTCGTTGCATTCCAATGATGAAAACTTCAACATTGTCATGATTTTCAAAATTCACTGAATAGTTAATTCGAAAAATACTATTCAGCTGAATCTCAACTTCAAAAACTTCACAGTCATTATTTTTCATGCTCAAAATAAAAATATGCACATGTCAGACTCAGCGGCAAAGGAATGTGAAGCAACAATGGTACGGCATGTCGTCATAGTCTGCGAAGTCTATCTCGATGTAAAAAACTTGCAAATAAATGCTGACGAACGAAATTCTTCAATCATCGATAGAAAGTTTTCTCGACGGTCGAAAAAATGGTCGAGTCTCCGACAGACATTAATAAACGTTTTCTCCACAATGTTGTCCGGCCCCTCGGCCAGTATTTTCAGGCTCGACAACTAAATCGTCGTCACTTTCAGTGCACAAGGCTCGTCGTTACGAACAAGAAAATTCGACATTATTGTAAGAAACTCTCAAAACTTTTCTGTGGGCGATTGAGAAGCGAATTTCGGCGATAAATCTCAGCAGATTGAAAATTTGTCATAAATTGTCGGGAACGGTACCTCTTGAGTGAGTTCGGCGGGCGCGCGGTTGGGCTCCTCGGGATTGTGGGCAGAGCTCGGTGGGTCAGGAGAAGTGACATTTCTGGCGGGATCGTTGGAGGCGGAAATGCTGGGTCCGGCGACAGCGGCGTCTCTTCCAGACTCGTCGATGTTGAGCAAATAAGCGTGAATGTTATTTTGGGCAGAATTGAGTCTGTTGTAACGTCCGAGAGAGTTGAGATCTTCGAAAATGTCTCGTTCGTAACTGAGTAGCATCGAGTCGAGATTTTTTGGATGGAGGTAAACCGGGCGATGGACGATGGTGCGAGAGTCCGTGTGCCATCCGGAGCCGTTGTTAAGATTGAGCGAGCCGACTCGGACGCTGAGCGTGTCCAAGCCCAAGTAAGATTCGGGGTCGACGCGGAGCAGGGAAAGCAAAAGCGCGAGCTGGAGGAGCTCGTCGCTGTACAATTTTTTCAAGCACAGCATTTTGGGGCAAAAAACTTTGTTCACTTTATGCAAAAAACTAAATCACTACGAGTTTTTTTAATCACAGAATCGTTTTTCGTATTTTCGGCCACTTTGAGCAACGAATTTGTGAGAATTTCGGAAAAAAACGTTGAAATATCGATCGGCCGGAAGTTTCGAGCGTTTAGCTGTCACAGGGGATCAGCTTTGACATTAAGTACGAAAAGCAGGTCCAACATTTTCCCATTCATCGGGCACAGTCTCGTTTCGAGCCCCAATCGTTGCTTTTATTCGCACGAAACGTCGCGGCACTTGGTTTTATAGAAAAACAAAAATAAACATGGAATTTCGGAGTCTCGAGAGCGGAAAAAAACACCGAAAATCTGTTGACGATCAGCTGATGATTTTGAGGTTATAATTCGTACGCGAGCTTACTGTCAATCGCATTTAGTCGAAAACAGAGATTAAAAAATGTTCAAGTGAGGAAAAATAGAAAAAAACGGAGTGAGAGAGTGAAAATGATCGCGACCCGTTCGTCGGAACGTCAGATTCGAAATAAAGACGCTCCAAGTTTTGAGCTCGTTGCAGTCCGAGTGTAGGTCAGTTACGAGTGTACGAAAATAACCTCAAAATCACGCAGCACACAAGGAGCTTCTCGTTGGAGCGTTCGTTTCAAATGTTTACCACGTTCGACGTCAACAATCGTTGTATTAATGAGATTTTTATTACACTATTAAACTTGTCAACTTTTGAGATCACTCGAGCTTATTCGTTGATTAAGTTTTATTGTAATCACGTATTCCATAATCATGCACCGCGATCACTCTATCGAACTTGGTCGCGACACTTTTATCATCCTCTTTTATCCATCATTTCGTCATTTCCCTCAATCGCGCGATTCTCAAGCAACTGTCAACAGGTTGAGAGTCATACAAGACAATTATATTCACTGACACTACTCTGCCGTACAACACACCGCTCGGCGTTCGACGACGCGCTGCTCCGAGCACGTTAGTACGCAGCCGACCGACAGAGGCAGACTAATGCGATGCGATATGTATATGACGTAGGACGGCGACCGTGTAGCGGGCGCTCGCGGCTTTTCGCAGAGACTCACTGACACGCACGCGTACCAATACTCCGAAACCGTAAAATTGCGCGTCGCAAAATTGACAGGTCATGGACTTCGACAAGCGGATTTTTCTGCTACGTTGAAAAGTAATGAGTGAAAAACAATTCAAACGCCGTTCGATCACGTACACTACACGAACGCGAGTCGCAGTGAAAATTCTCGAGAAAACTCGTGCGTTTTTCACTCCAAAACTAATTCAGTTTTTTCTCTATAAATATACGATTCGTGTGCGATTCTCTGGAAAGTGCAATTGACAGGTGTGTGAACGAAAAGTTTTAATTCACACGTGTCGCCCCTTGAAATTAGTCAAATCGTGAGCAATCGAGTGTTCAAAAATCGTAATGCGATTTATTTTCAAATTATCATTATATTACAAGTGCGAGAATTTATCGACGAGTTTATGGCCTTGGATCGTGCTTTTGTTCGTCATTGAATAGAAACCTGTCTCCGCATAAATTAAACAGAGCATTTGCTTTGTTGCCGAGTCCATGACGATTGGCAATATTGCGAATAAACTAAAAAACTGAAAACTTATTCAATACAAAAAATTCAACACACCAAGACACTTGTTTACTGCTTTTTTGCACTTTCCCATTATGAATACGAGCTCCTACGCGACGTTCGATAAATCGAGATTAAATTTCGTGACTGTGCAAATCTCCTGACGTTTTTTTCGATTCGCACGAATAAAGTGCGTTGGGTGCGACATTTTTACCGCTTAGCGAGTCTCCGAACGCAACCAAACGCGATGGGTCCTGATGAGCCAAAAAGCGCGCGAATTTCAAATCTTTCTTGACGATTATGTTAATTAGTGAAATTAAAAATATTGGAATTGGTACTTTACGAGGTTCTAGAATCCGATGACGCTACGACGTTATCGCACGAACCGAGAGTCTTTAAAAATTTCTTTTTTTTTTTTTTAGCGTATTCGCTAAAGATATAAACGGAACTCGACGCAACTCGCAGTGCGCCTCACCAGCAGAGATCGCTCGGTGATATGTGACTCACATCGGTATAGCATTCACTCCAGGCAACGTCGTGCAACTGACGCGTCGACAGGGCCGTCAAAAGATTTAAATTCTCCCTGTAAATTTTACGAATAATTTATAAAAAATCGTTACACAAAAATGGAATAAAATATTTTTTGACTCATCGATTTTTTTTTAAGGAAATTTTCTATTTTTGTCATAAATTTGTGGAAAAATCTACAATTTTTTTTTAAATGGCGTCAAAATTTAGAAAAAAAAAAACAAAAACGGAATAAAATATTTTTTCACTCATCGATTTTTTTTTTAAGGAAATTTTCTATTTTTGTCATGAATTTGTGGAAAAATTTACAATTTTTTTAAAAAGGCGTCAAAATCTAGAAAAAAAAAAGAAAAATTGTCCGCGCGTCTTATTTCGTTGTAAGGATGAAAAATGAAAATTTGCCTGCAGCGTTCGATATAATCGTAATCAATGAAATTCTTCGCTTGATTGGAAAGTGCGACAACAATCGAGCTCGGGACGCTAATTGACGGGATGAGTAACTTTCGTGCCATCAAGAAATCAGAGAAATTATCGAAACGATTTCTTCTTGGCTCGAGGGACTCGTATGAGCAATTTGACTGATTCTTTAATTAGTACGTAACAAGTCGGTCATTAAGACACTGTGTGGAAATTTTTTTTTTTTTTGACCGGGGAGAATAACGGAAAAAGTTGTATTTCCGTCCAGGCCATTGGGGGCCCAGCTGGAGAGGTTGAAAAAAAATTAGAAATTTTCGAAAATGGAAAACACGATGAAGGCGTCGAGAAAAAGCTTCTGAAGAAATTCGGCTGCAATAAAAAAATGAAAAAATCATTGCGATCCTCTCTGAGGAGGAGAATTCGATGATTTTTCATATTGACTGTAATTGACGGATCAAATTCCGCATTTTTTGCCGCAGTCGTTGGGGGATGGAGAAAAAATTGCGTATGACTCTGAAGTTTGCATCGTTGGAATGCAACGAAATTCATTTTTATCTTTGACAAAAATAATTATTCAAATGCAGAATGTAATTACGATGATAAAATGATCAATTTTTGCCATTCAAAAAGCATATCGGCTCGAAAAATTTGGATGACATTGAAAATTGAACGATTCTTCAATAAAATTAAATATTTTTTGATGCATTTCAACGTGATGCATTTCAAATTGATGAATGGCCGAGTCCAAGAAGTTCAGCAATATTGCAAAATTTATTATAAATTAATCAATGATCAATTTATAATCAAGTTTCTTAATTATTTTCATAATTTAAAAAATGCAGGTGAGTAGCGAAAAAAGTGTTAATAAGAATGACTCTGAAGTTTGCATCGTTGGAATGCAACGAAATTCATTTTTATCCTTGACAAAAATAATTATTCAAATGCAGAATGTAATTACGATGATAAAATGCTCCATTTTTGCCATTCGAAAAGCTCATGGGCTCGGAAAATTTGGATGACATTGAAAATTGAACGAATTTCAATGAAATTCAATATTTTTCGATGTTCATTGATTTTGCCGTTACTTTATTTATTATAGGCAAAGAACCTCCTTAAAGGCTCGTCTCCCAGGTCCGAGGCTATATACAGAGTCAATTTGATTTTTGATCTCGCGATAGTTATAATCACGACAGAAATGCAGAGCCACGCAGTAAATGAAGAAAAAAAATGTTGCGATAAGGCACGAGTTCGGCCTTTTAATCGGTCACCATCACTCAACGAGCTAGGCCACTGCGATCTCGAAGACGCATGCGCGCCAACAACGTCAGTGTTGCAAAGCGCATGCGCGTTGGATCATCGCACGTATCTGTCTCGTTTTTTCTCTGCCGTAGCGAGCTCGCAGCTTCGAATCACCATCACCGAAAGTATCCGAATGTCGACGGAATAAAAGTGCGTGAAAAAGGTCACGAACTCACCTCCAACTGCATTGGGTTGAACCGCGACATTAGCCCCATTGGTTCGGGCGCCAGAGTCCTCATTTGCGGAAGATCTTCCATTTCACAATCACAATATCAAGCGCGTGTCTGTACCAAAGTGTTTTTGCGTTGCGAGAATCGATCAAAGTCTGCGCGGGGTCCGGTTTTTTCAATGACGTAACGGAACGAAATTTTTCCAGTCAGGCAAATCGATGCGAGTTAGCAAAAGATTCAATCAACTCAATTTTTTTTTTGTTTATTATGAAAATCGTTACGACACGTCACGATCTCACGAATTCCGCCGCCGCACTAAGATCGAAATTGCCTCGAAAACTCCATAACGATTATAAATGAGACCAACACTATCAATTTATGTCACATATGTCGAGATACACGTACCAAGTAACTCCAAATAGTGAGATTTATGTATATGTCGAGCGAGATTCAGGTGAACAACCGTTTTACGTATTCTTTGCACGCGTTATCAATATTTAGGCTTGTTACAATATGTTGCAGTCTTTGATGCAATAGCACAGGCTCTAAAAGTCTCTCGATCTCATGCAAACACTCGATCGTAAGTGTCTGAGCACGTGATTCAGATATGAAAACAACGGCGTCAAAATTCTGTCAGATTAAAACGCGCCGCTGCCTTTTTTATCTCCCACGATCTGTCGGTATCTGTATCGACTGCGAGCAATCGCGGAAATGAGCCTGAAAAGCCGAAAAAGTAACGCAAATCTCTAAAATTCGAATATTCTGACACAATTTTAATTCTGGGCAAATTTCGAATTTGAAAAATGCGAAAAAAGTCGAAAATTCTGTCGGTCGTTTGACCGGCAAAAATCTCGCGCCTACAAAATCCTCCTAGAAATCCTCTCGATCGCTTGATTAGGCGGATGCGTACGAGCATTTACTTTACCGACGATTGATCAAATGCCCGGCAAGATTCGATTGCCATGTCATAAAAGAATTCAAAGAAAAAACTTGGCCATTCGGCAAATTATTTTCTGGCTGAATTCCTCGGTACCAATCGACTTGTATTTTCAAATTGAATCTCCGCGACTCTTTCGTGCAAAAAACACCCCATTTTTGTGTCAATTTTTATTCCTACGAATAACTTCATTTTTTGGTGAAAATAGAAAATGTCAGAGCAAAAAAAAAACCGTAAAATATCGTCAAACGAGTAGATTTTGGGAGATTGAATGAAAAATTTGTCAAAGCGATATTCCAGTGCACGAGTAATCGCGCGTACACGGAGAAAACGAAGTAGAAAATTATTACGAAATATACTAGGAATCCAGTTACTTATTGTTGAAAATTATAGTATTTTGAGGACAGTTCCGAAATTACAGCAAAATCTCGAATGGCAGTGCGACAAATCGTTCTAAACAGCAAAGTAAAACGTAATCATCAGATTAAAACCGATTTTACAATTTAGCATAGCAATTAAAGAAAATCGCAATGGTCATGGTAAACAAAACAATACGTGTGATAAAATTTCACACATTTTTGATATATATTCATATTGGGATAATAGAATTTTACTATGTCGACGTTTAAAATTTGAGATATTCTCACTCAAAACTAAATTCGTATCTGACATAGTAAATTGTTGATGAAAACAAACCTGAAATTCATTATCGCGCGCATTACTGTTTCTTATTCATATAGAACTGTTTATAATTCATGCTAAGAAAAATTGCAAGTGTTGAAAAATACTATGCTGTTTTGCAATTGTTGCTACGATTGTTTTGCTTCTTAAACTTCGTACAGGACATTTTCCCAAAACATTTTATTCCTTACTAAACAAAACGAATCCGTTTTCTCAGTGTATGAAATATCCGTCTAATAATTTGATTCGTTTGCTCTCAATCTGCTCGGACACGCGGATGATTGCATTAGGGAAATGAGCCCCGTCCCATGGCCACTGATCGATAGCACGGCGAATGAAAAAAAAGTCGAATTGCAACTGCAGCTGGAATCGAGCTCGATTTTCGCGAACGTAGGCTCAGAAAAAAGCTGACGCATATTTTAAACATATAATATATTCATTTGTATGCTTGTACATGTCTCGTATGGTTTGTTTGTTTGTTTTTCATCATTTTTTTCCTCTCGGTCATTATATACAACAAAATATCTATGACAACAGTACAGTAGAGAACAATGTATACAATGTAATCGTAATATCGATTGAATTTACTTCATTAATGTGAGATGCAAAAAATTTTTCTGTTTTTTTTCCTCCTCCTTTTCCCTTGTTTCGTATTCGCCATTACAGCTTCGATAATACGAGCATTTTACAACAATTATATGTACATATGCTTATGCATACATTTCGGCATTGCTCCTCGTCCGTGGGTCGAAATGAACAAACAAAATCTGCAATGCCAATCTCACGATCGTCATTTAATCATAGGTTTTTTCTTTTTATATTACAATGCACTTCATCCACATCAAGCACAGTCTCCGTCCTTCGATTTTTCTCATTCGCAGCACCTCCAGAATCTGCATTTCCTGCCATTTTTTAATCTCGTCAGGTTTTTCGCCGCAGCTCCATATTTTGGATTATTTTTCATACGGATTTTTTTTTTAATCTTCATGATCTAAAGATTCTCGATCATGTGTTTTCTTCTTTCACACACTTCTGGTTTTCTTGCGTCTGGCGCAAAACGAGAAAGCACCGTGTGTATAGAATTCGAAAGTGAAACTTTTTATATTTATTTTTTTATATATATGTAGAAATCGAAATCGCAATGGAACTTCGCACAATGAAAAATTCATGACTCTCAAGTTTGCATCATTGGAATGCAACAAAATTCATTTTTATCTTTGCCAAAAATAATTATTCAAATGCAGAATGTAATTGCGATGATAAAATGATCGATTTTTGCCATTTGAAAAGCGTATTAGCTCGAAAAACTTGGATGACATTGAAAATTGAACGAATCTTCAATAAAATTCAATATTTTTCGATGCATTCCAACGTTGCAAACTTCAGCATCATAAATGAATGACTCTGAAGTTTGCATCGTTGGAATGCAACAAAATTCATTTTCATCTTTGACAAAAACGATAAATTGATCAATTTTTGCCATTCGACAAGCGTGTTAGCTCGAAAAATTTGAATGACATTGAAAAATGAACGAATCTTCAATAAAATTCAATATTTTTCGATGCATTCCAACGTTGCAAACTTCAGCATCATAAACGAATGACTCTGAAGTTTGCATCGTTGGAATGCAACGAAATTCATTTCCATCTTTGACAAAAATAATAAAATGATCAATTTTTGCCATTCGAAAAGCGTATTAGCTCGAAAAATTTGAATGACATTGAAAATTGAACGAATCTTGAATAAAATTCAATATTTGTCGATGCATTCCAACGTTGCAAACTTCAGCACCATAAAAATGCCGCATTCGTGTATTGAAAAAGAAAGGAAAAAAAAAAAAACAAGGACTATGGCAAGATGAAGAAAATGAAAGAAAATATGATAGGCCGATGGATGAATTTATTTTTTCGCTACTTCACCGCCTTGAAAAGGAACGATTTATCGGGTCTTGTATTTTGATGGTGTGTTTGTGTGACTGTTAACACGTGAGAAAAAATCGTCATAGTAGTGAAAAAATATGCTATTTACATGTAGGTATCTAGTTGTGCGTCGATTCGTTTCTAATTTCTATTTTATTTTTTTCTTCCTTTTTCATTGTTAAATTCACTTTATTTTGTTTTTGTTGGTTGTATTTTCTCATTCATATTCGCCTCTCCTCAGAGTGGTATAAAAATCTATGCGATCCAGACGTTTTTTTTTGTTTTTTCGTTACAGGCCTATTTTGAGTGCCGTTTAAGTATTTACAAAGTTCCACGAGATTTTTATAGTTTCGCAAGTGCATCGCGTTCATTTTTCGTCATTTGATTTTGTTCTGTCTCCTCATGGTTTCTTTCCCTTTTTATTTGTTTAATTTCGCACCGCTGCTTGGAAGTGGCGGACTTCGCGTCGGTAGTTAAATAAATATTGAGTTTTGAGTGTTCGATCTTTTCATTTTTCTTCTTGAATGAAGTGGGGAAAAAAAATTTCTCTGTTTCTCGAGTGTGGACCGGATGTTTGCGCGTTTATGTTTTTTTTTTTTTTCGTTATCGCACGATCGGATGAATAAAAAAAAAAAAAATTGTTGCGAGGGGTCGATCGACGGATACGAGTTTTGAAAAATATCGCGCGGGTCACGTGACGCGTCAATATGATCGCGCGACTTTATCATCGAACATGGAACATTGAAATTTTTCATTTCGTAAACCGTTTTTTTTTAATTTTTTGTCATGGACTCAAAGGGCGCAAATTGGCGCGCCCCGACTGATCGCGTTTCGGATCATCGCGATGGTGGGTGGACGGTGGTGAATTTATTTCCGTAATTTTTAGTGAACGTTTTTGAACCCTTGCATGTCTGGAATTTACGGCGAGGTCCAAATTTTTCGACATGCGAGGGCCGAAGGGGGAACCACGCTCGAAATTCGGACAAGAATTGTTCGAGTTTATGAACTCGGCGACAAAGTGTCTCGGGAAAGCCGAACGAGCGATCGTTGGACGAAATTTTCTGAAGTTGACGAAAAAAAAATTGAGATTCGACGCTGAATCGCGACGCTAATGAAACTTTTTCGAACGATCGCTCGTTGCAGATTCGAGAATCGATTTTTAAAATTTCTGGCAGAGCGAAACGAAGCGACGGTGCGCCCCCTTGAATGAACTTTCGACGGAGAGCGTCATCACGAAAACGGGCAGGATTTAATCGTTAAATATATTTATAATACTTTAATAATAATATATAATAATATCGACATTTAGTCACGTGTTTTTTTTCTTGTTTTTCATGTTTTCTTTATCCTTTTATTAATTTTTTCTTTAGTATACGATTAATTAGGCGTTATCGAGACGTTTGTGTAATTACGTCGCGATTATTCGATAATTAAGTGACTAAACGCACTCACACGCACTCAGCCAAACATTTTTTCATTTTTGTTTGTTTTCTCGTAGTAAAATATCGAATTTTCTATTACGATCTATATGTATTTCGTACGTAACGTAAAACAAACGAAAATTACGACGAAATAACTAATCGAATGAAACTTTTCAATCATTTCACAAAGACCTGTGCGCTTGGACGTAACCCGCGCGTCCTTAACAATCGCAAGGCCTTTTATTCTTCACCGTCTCAGTTTTTTCACCATTATTTTAATTTTTAAACCTCCCATCAATATGAACACATGGCAAACACGACACAATCATCCCTCGCGATATTCGCTTCGATTTTTCCAGCGAACCGTCGTGTCGTGTCCATAATAATAGAGATTCGGTTATTTATCTTGAACTCATGTTTTTGGCTCGGGGATTATTCTATAATTATTATTATTCATTAATATTATAATTATCAGTGTGATTATTATATTAATTATGTTATCATTACTATTATTTATGTTTTTTTTTCGTCAGTATTTAATCCTTCGTGGTCACACTGGGTCGATTCTACCCAGTCCATTTTCGAACCCGCATTGTGACCAATCTATCGGCCCGAAAATTCTCAAAAAATTACTGAACGACCCTTGGACATTCCAGTTTAGATACGAAAAACTTTCCCGAAAGAAATCCAAGGCTAACATTTTTTTTAAATGCAAAATGAAGAAAAAAAACGGGAAAAAAAAGTTTTTTCACTAAAAAAATCGTCACTTTGTGAATTTTCAATATTTTTGCCTAAAATTTGGACCTGATATTCATCGGATCTGGTTCTTTTGGGAAAAAAATAGTAGGATAGCGCGCGTTTGAAAAAACATATTAATTCCGTTATTGGAAGTGGGTCGATTTCAGAGTGGATTTTAGAGATTTAGCGTTCGCGGCGGCAATACTTATCGTCGCCAACGCGCAATGGACACTACAAACTGTCGTTAAATGACGATTACAGCCCCATTAATTAGCGGGAACTAGGAGATATTTACGTCACAAGTTGGTCACTGGGTGGATTCTACCCAGGGTGACCACGAAGGGTTAATATCATAAATGTAACTATTGTTATTATTTGTTTGTCTCTTATTATTATTAATTAGGGATGATTGAATGAACGTAAACGCGCGTCGCCCTCACGACGTCGGACAAAGGGACCGCGTCTCTCGTTCTCTTGTCCATTTACGACCGTGATCGCGTTCTCTCGATTCACGCGCCGATCCTCTAATTTAATTTCCATTTTGTTTCTCGTTTATTTTTATTTTTCATCACGTTTTATTTTGAAATTCTGCTTCTTTCTTTTTTTTTCACTCTTCATTTCTTTTGATATGCTACTTAAAACGTACGAAACGACTCCCACTCGTGTGTCCTTCGCGTTAATTCTTTGCTCATTCTGTTCAATATCCCGATCGCGATAAACCGCGAATCTTCTACTTCCGCGGCCTTTTTTTATTGTACATCACATGCGCCATCGAAACGCCTTCGTGGCTCGGATTTTCGTCCACTAGCTCCACCGGCAATCGCCGCAATTTTTTCTTCTCGCTGCGTATCAATCTCTCAATTTTTTTCTCTCGTAGCATTCAAATTCAAACGTCTTTACGAATTTCTCACGGCTTTATTGTGCTTTTTTGCTCTACCGTAAAAATGTAGAAATTGGAGTTGTCTTGGCGCGCGCGTTCGTAACGCGCCTAATCGTGACAGACTCACTTTCTGGATTCAACGATTTATCCATATCTCAACGACAAAACGGCCACTCGATTCGGCCAAATCCGATCAACGCCCATTTTATTCACATTTTTATATATATAAATATATATGTTGGTGATTGTTAAAGCTCGTAACTTTGTGTGTGTGTGTTTGAGATGAAAAAAATTTGCAAAGCTTATCTCGCGTGATCCTTGAGATAATCGATGAGCCACCGATCCACCGTTTCCACGTTTTCTTCCACCCAACGGATGTTAAATCTTATCGTTTCGAAACTTTGCTTCAGGGACCGTTGAGCGCTGCCCACGTCGACGTTTTTGAAAAATTCTGTTACCTGCAAAGATAAAAAACATTTTTGTGCCGATTTTTTTTGCGGAAAACTGCAAAAATTGGAAAATTGTTGCGAGAATCGAACATCTTGCAAAAAAATTGAAATTGTGAGGAATTTTTTGGAGTTTGGGCGAAAATTTCAATAAAATCCATTTTAGTTTCGATCGTTCCACATTTTTTTTTTCTTTCTCACCTCCCGATAATCGTACTCGGTAGAAAAATCCGATATCACCGTAGAAATCAAACTGCCGAAGGTCGGCGACCCCGTGCCAAATATATCGAGAAGCTCTGACCAATAAGCCTTCATGTGTCTCCAGGCAAGAAATTTGCCTTCACTGTTACGTGCCACCGACGCAATCACGTTCTCAATGTCCTGCGATTTCACGTCTTCGGGCTCCAGAGAACGGAGAAGATAACGCTGCAGCAGCCACAGATCCGTCGTTGCACCCATTGCATTCAGCATTATTGTCTTTTCACTCGGTATTTGTGTCTTTCGGTAAGTTTCCCAGCAGTAATGCCACTCGACTTCACCTCCGAACTGCACGCCTGGTGACCGAAAATTATTTAATGAGCAAAAAGAACTTTGAGCATCGTGTATCTTGATGACTCTGAAGTTTCATCTTTGGAATGCAACGAAATTCATTTTTATCTTTGCCAAAAATAATTATTTAATTGCAGAATGTAATTATGATGATAAAATGATCGATTTTCGCCATTCGACAAACATATCGGCTCGAAAAGTTTAGATGACATTGAAAATTGAACGAATCTTCGATGAAATTCAATGTTTTTCGATGCATTTCAACGTGATGCATTTCAAATTGATGAATGGCCCAGTCCAAGAAGTTCAGCAATATTGCAAAATTTATTATAAATTAATCAATGATCAATTTATAATCAAGTTTCTTAATTATTTTCATAATTAAAAAAATGCAGGTGAGTAGCGAAAAAAGTGTTAATAAGAATGACTCTGAAGTTTGCTGCGTTGGAATGCAACGAAATTCATTTTCATCTTTGACAAAAATAATTACTGAAATGCAAATTGTAATTAGGATGATAAAATGATCCATTTTTGCCATTCAAAAGGCATATCGGCTCGAAAAATTTGGTCGCCATTGAAAATTGAACGAATCTTCAATAAAATTCAATATTTTTCGATGCATTCCAACGTTGCAAACTTCAGCATCATTCGATACGAATCTTCCTATCAAGATAATCTATTAATGCGACAAAAAAAATTGCTAATTAATCTTGAAATTCGCGGCAGTTGGAGCGTCAACAGCGTTTTTTTTTCGAAAATTCCAATACGCCGTAAAATTCGTATATTTTTTTTAGCAATTCAAACAAAATTCTCAGAGTATTGTGAAGATTGACATCTGTGCAAATTTTGCAGTGTCAGGACACACACGCAGCCGGGCATTTTTTTTTAGATATGATTTTACGATGTTTTGGGACACTGTAAGCACATTGACATGGAAAACTGGGAAGAAAAAATTTCTCATCGTCACAGAGCTTAATCAATGAGGAAGCGGAAACGAAAAATTGAATATCATTTACCAGCAGCATAAACAACATCCCGTATGTTGGGTGCGATCCGTTTCCCTCTCACCATCCAGTCCTCGAAAAGATTCTTAGCAGGTTTGACAACTTCATCCAATTTGAGTTCAACGGCAGCTTGGAGGATGGAGATTCTCAATAATCTGTAATTAATGTAATTGTACGGTAATGTTTGTGGAATACGGAATAAGCTGCACTGAAAATTCTATTTTGTTAAAAAACGTCGATATTTTGTTGAATACAGCGAACTAAACATTTTGCGATGATTTTAAAATTTTCGTTATTTCGACAATATTTTTCATTTGTAACGGAACTGTCAGCAAAATTTACGATTGGAATGACAAAAATTTACTTTCCGAAAACGATTTTCCAGAATGTTTTTTGCTGGAATGACAAAATTTTCGTGATTTTTCGAAAAAACGTTTACTTGAACGTATCCAACAAAATATCGGTCTTTTTCAATAAAATTTTCTTTCCAGCGTATCGTGACTCGCTAAATGCGAATGGAAAAATGTTGATGAAGTTTGCAACGTTGGAATGCATCGAAAATTATTCAATTTTGGCAAAAATTGATCACTTTATCATCGTAATTACATTCTGCTTTTGAATAATTATTTTAGTCAAAAATAAAAATGAATTTCGTTGCATTCCAACGATGCAAACTTCAGAGTCATTCGAAATGATGATTTTTCGAGGTGAATGGAACTTACTTTTTCAAATGTGAACCCTCGTCGTTCCAGCCCACGTATTTGGTGACTGGACCCAGCAATCTTTTCAAGTATGCGAGATATCGTTTGTAGCCTGAACTGGCATTGAGTTTTTCTTTCCACGAGTGAAGGTAACCGAGTGCAGTTGCCCAGGGAACGTAATCCCTTTCGTTCAATAAATACAGCGATAATCTGAGAGGTATCGTGGCATTGAGTTCTCCAGCTTCGCAGAGGGTGAAGGCATCGTCGATGAGGTTGGCGCGATCGACAGGGCTGAATTTAGTGTGATTTTTAATCAGAGTTTCGATAATTACGTTCCACATTTCTTCCGGATAAGAAACTCGATAGAATCCTGATTGGTTTATATTGCACTTGATGTATTCAACGTTCTCTGATATTTCGAACGTGACGTCACTCATATTCATCCACACGTTGTGAAGCTTCTCCGGCTCCTTGTCCGTGTAGTAACTCAGCGGCACGTACCACTTGTAATTAAACGGTGATTTCGGTTGAATCAAATCCGTCCCATTGTCCTGCGGCGACAAAAGAAATCTCTTCTGGCTCGCCGTTATCACGTTACCCTCGCGACTTATCGTTATCAAAGGGAAACCCGTTTGTTGAGTCCACGTTTCCATTATTGCCTGAAAAAGTATTTTGCGTTTAGATTTTCGTCGTTTCAACGTCAAAATTCATTCACTGAAAATTCCAACTAAAGGCGAACTAAAGATTTTTCGATAATTTCCAAATTCTCGTCATTTTGAAAATATTTTTCATTTCTAACGAAACAACTGTCGGCAAAATTTTTGAGATTTTTCAAAAAAACGTTTAGTCGCAACGTATCCACCGAAATATCGATCTTTTCCAACAAAGTAGTACACGGAGAAAACAAAGTCGAAAATTATAGGATTTTGAGGACAGTTCGGAAATTACAGCAAGATCTCGCATGGCATCAATTATTGCGTGCGGCAAAACCCAATCTAGCCGAGGATCAGTCAATATTTCAAGGATCACTTTGTATCTGAACGCGTCAAAGACACCCGATCACGAACCTTTTGCTTTTTGAACCAGATAATGGAATGAATTCCACTTGACCCAGTTCCTAAGCAACCGATTTTTATAAAATTGTTATAAATTTCATAAAATTCATGGCAACATTGGATCATCGTGATCCAACCTCTGCAACAATCACCGTACACGGAGAAAACGAAGTCGAAAATTATTAAGAAATATACTAGGAATCCAGTTAGTTATTGTTGAAAATTATAGGATTTTGAGGACAGTTCGGAAATCACAGCAATATCTCGAATGCCAGTGCGACAAATCGTTCTAAACAGCATAGTAAAACGTCATCATCAGATTAAAACCGATTTTACAATTTAGCATAGCAATTAAAGAAAATCGCAATGGTCATGGTAAACAAAACAATACGTGAGATAAAATTTCACACATTTTCG
The DNA here is from genome assembly GCA_037043255.1 of Diadegma fenestrale. Classification (NCBI taxonomy): domain Eukaryota; kingdom Metazoa; phylum Arthropoda; class Insecta; order Hymenoptera; family Ichneumonidae; genus Diadegma; species Diadegma fenestrale. Next base: position 15,654,438 of record CM073310.1, on the reverse strand, counting down.
ATATATATTCATATTGGGATTATAGAATTTTACTATGTCGGCGTTTAAAATTTGAGATTTTCTCACTCAAAACTAAATTCGTATCTGACATAGTAAATTGTTGATGAAAACAAACCTGAAATTCATTATCGCGCGCATTACTGTTTCTTATTCATATAAAACTGTTTATAATTCATGCTAAGAAAAATTGTAAGTGTTAAAAAATACTATCTGTTTTGCAATTGTTGCTACGATTGTTTTGCTTCTTAAACTTCGTACAGGACATTTTCCCAAAACATTTTATTCCTTACTAAACAAAACGAATCCGTTTTCTCCGTGTACGATTTTTGGAGGAAAAAAAAAATTTCAAGCATCAAAAGACAATTGTGACGGTTACATTTACCACTGACCTTAACATCGAACGTGTTGTTAGCGCGTTTGGTAAAAACTGACCAAAGATCGTTAGTATCGGCGCTGCCATAAGCGTGAATATTGAGATAATCATTGAGGCCTTTTTTGAACACGTCCTCGCACAGAAAACCTTCCAGCATGTAAAGAATCGAGGCTCCTTTGCTGTAACTGATCGTGTCGAAGATCGCCCCGATTTCGGCAGGATCTTTAACCGGCACACTGATCGGATGACTCGTCGCTAAAGCATCCAAAACCAAACCCGATTGCGTCTGGTGCAGCACGAATTGATCCATCATGCTCCATTCCGGCGAGACATTGTTCACTCCTTTGTACTCGAAAAAACTCGCTGCTCCCTCGTTCAGCCAAATATCGTTCCACCATTTCATCGTGACCAAATTACCGAACCACTGATGAGCCAACTCATGGGCTATCACTACCGCCACTAATTCGTGCGCCCCCGTCGATGTTTCTTGAGGATCGTAAAGTATCGATGTTTCCCTATACGTTATCAGACCCCAATTTTCCATTGCACCGGCAGCGAAGTCCGGGATGGCTATGAGATCTGCACAACCAATTTTCTCCATCAAACATTTCAACAAAAAATTTTTTCTTCCACTCCAAACAAAATTTCCTGCATCTGAATTTCAATATTTCGATAACTCTGAAGTTTGCATCGTTGGAATGCAACGAAATTCTGTTTTTTTTTTGGAGCAGATCTCAAGATTCTTGTTCGATATTTGGTCAGGACAATAAAATGATTTTTTTCGAGGATCCAAACGCAATATCGATACGGAAATTTTCAAGGTTTGGGAAATTTAACAAATAATTAATGATAAAGGTATTTTTCGTTGGACTCGAACGTTGCTAACTCCAGTGTAATTCTTGAGAATGATTCTGAAGTTTGCAACGTTGAGATTGAACGACAAATATTTTTTCTATTGATTATCTATTGAATTTTGCAAATCATGGCAATTTTTCTTTCACGATGTTGAAGTTTGCATCGTTGGAATGCAACGAAATTCTGCTTTTTTTTAGCAGATCTCAAGATTCTTGTTGGATATTTGGTCAGGACAATAAAATGATTTTTTTCAAGGATCCAAACGCAATATCGATACGAAAATTTTCAAGGTTTGGGAAATTTAACAAAAAATTAAGGGAAAAAGTATTTTTCGTTGGACTCCAACGTTGCGAGCTTCAGTGCGTCATGGTTTTGTAAAGTTTACCTTGTTTGGGCAGTGGGTAATGGACCCCGAAGAAGGACTCGAAATAGTCCATCATACGGGCCGCAGTGGTGACCGCGAATTTCGCTTGTGGAAGCATCGATTCAGGGGCGTAAACGCTCACAGAAACGTTTCTGCTGGTCAGTTCAGAGACTCTCTTGAAGTCGCAAACGACGAATGCCACGAGATACGTCGACATCTCGACGGACTCTTGGAAGTCATCGCGAAGCTGAAAATCCGTCGTATCGGACTACATTAGGCTGATATATACCAAGTTCCTAAAAGGCCTGAATCCACATCGATATTACAGAATGTGCGTGAGGACTCGAATTCTCGATCACGTATTTTTTAGCTTCGTTCAAATTCATGGCAAAGGCAATTAAGAAATTCAATCAAAGTAGAAATGAATCTTTTTCGTACTCGATAAAATCTACGCGCAATCGAAATGCTTTTTGTTTGTTATTTTTCTGGCTCGTCGATATAATTAAAAAAAAAAGGAAATGATAAATTATTTATTAGCTCGTCGTGTGACTCGGTGCTCTTAATTTTCCAAAATGTACTCACGAGGCCCGTCCCCATGTAGAAACCGGCGTCCTCGGTATTTACAACTGGCATATTGCACAAAGCTATGTGGAATCTGTCCCTGAATATCGATACTTTGAACTTTGCTTTAAATTGAGGCTCGTCAAAGCAGGGAAACGCCGATCTCGCGTACGTGGGCTCGAAATGCGTCGTTGCGAGATATCTGCAAAATTGATAAGCAAATAAATTAATCGGGAGAAAATTCAATTCGTGATGACTCTGAAGTTTGCATCGTTGGAATGCAACGAAATTCATTTTTGTCTTTGACAAAAATAATTATTTAAATGCAGAATGTAATTACGATGATAAAATGATCGATTTTTGCCATTCGAAAAGCATATCGGCTCGAAAAATTTGGACGACATTGAAAATTGAACGAATTTTCAATAAAATTCAATATTTTTCGATGCATTCCAACGTGATGCATTTCAGATTGATGAATGGCCGAGTCCAAGAAGTTCAGCAATATTGCAAAATTCATTATAAATTAATCAATGATCAATTTATAATCAAGTTTCTTAATTATTTTCATAATTTGAAAAATGCAGGTGAGTAGCGAAAAAAGTGTTAATAAGAATGACTCTGAAGTTTGCATCGTTGGAATGCAACGAAATTCATTTTTATCTTTGACAAAAATAATTATTTAAATGCAGAATGTAATTACGATGATAAAATGATCAATTTTTGCCATTCGAAAAGCATATCGGCTCGAAAAATTTGGACGACATTAAAAATTGAACGAATTTTCAATAGAATTCAATATTTTTCGATGCATTCCAACTTTGCAAACTTCAGCATCATTAATCCGTGAATGAAATTGAATTTTTCCATTCTACAGCATCAACGAATTGCATAACAGTTTGTTTATTGATTGTCAAACTTTTTATTCGCGTGTGCCGGAAAAATGCAACGAACGACGTCGTAATAATTGTGTCAAATTTTTCACCTCTTTTCTCCATCGGCGGTGACGTAAGTGCTGAGATAAAAACCCTCCAGTTTGCTAGTCAATTTGGACACGAAACGCAGATGTACCGTGTAATTGCCACGTTTACGAAATTTACTTTCTTCCAGCTCCAAATAGAGCTGTTGGTGTTTAGGATATTCGAGCAATTTAGCTATTTTTAATCGGTGACCTTTACGATCCTGCACCATCTAAAATTGACGATGGAAGAAAAAAAAACGCTGCTGTAATCTCTCTGCATCAAACTGTACCGGAAATGGAAGAAAATTGTGATAAAAAAGAAAAATTTAACTGGAATACGAACCTTTTCATTTATTGTCAAATTTTTACTGTGGAAGACGATAAAATTGGTCTCGCGATCGACATAAAATTCGATCGTGATTTGCCCTGTTGACAATTTTTATAATCGATAAAATCATTAAATTACAATTATAATAAAATTATCTCGCAATTTCTCGAATTCGATAACGATTCGGAATTTCGTTGCAATTTTTTGTTAATATTTTTAATGTTACAAACCTTTGACTTCGAGGGTCGTGAGATTCGGATGAATCGTGAGATTGTACCTTGTCGGATGAGCGAACTTTGGTAGCCTGACATTCTCCCACGGAAATATCTGCGAAATACAGCGAAGCAACGTAATCTTTATGTGTCATGTTTGGCGTGTACAGTGACATTCGTCGAGGGTGAAAAAACGACGAATACAAGTCGCGTGGATGCTAAAACCCATCGATCTCAAACCCTCTTCAACGTACACTATATATACATTTAACTCCCGCATATATTCGCATTGTCCCACGTCGTTGGATGCCCGAGGCATCCACGAGAGTGGAAAGACATTTCAGACGCGAGCGTGAATTTCAATACCCTTTTCAAATACTCAACACACTGGCTTGAAAATATTATCCAACCATCCATTTCGACGCTTGTGACAATATTACTAAAATCCTGACAACAAACCAGTCAAAATCATACATCGGAAATTATTTTCTATATCCACAACGCTTCACAACCGACAATGAAATTAATGAAATTTCTACACTAAAAAGAAAATTTCGTTGAAAACGATCTCGATATTTTGTTGGATACGTTTCGACTAAATTTTTTTCGAAAAAATACAGAAATTTTGTCATTGCAGCGAGAAATATTCTAGAAAGTCTCTTAAAAAAGTAAATTTTTGTCATTCCAATCGTAAATTTCGCTGACAGTTCCGGTAGAAATGAAAAAAATTGTCAAAGTTATGAAAATTTTGAAAATAACCAAAAATATTTAGTTCACCGCCTTTAACAAAAAATCGACGTTTTTTTGATAAAATTTCATTTTCATTCGTTTTTTATCTTCGACAAAAATAATTTTTGTCATTCCAATCGTAAATTCCGCTGACAGTTTCGTTAGAAATGAAAAAAAATTGTCAAAATTACGAAAATTTATGATGCTGAAGTTTGCAACATTGGAATGCATCGAAAAATATTGAATTTTATTGAAGATTCGTTCAATTTTCAATGTCATCCAAATTTTTCGAGCCGATATGCTTTTCGAATGGCAAAAATCGATCATTTTATCATCGTAATTACATTTTGCATTTGAATAATTATTTTTGTCAAAGATAAAAATGAATTTCGTTGCATTCCAACGATGCAAACTTCAGAGTCATGAAAATTTTGAAATTATCCAAAAATATTCAGTTCACCGTGTTCAACAAAATATCATCGTCTTTTGAGAAAATTTCATTGTCAGTTTTTGTTTATCGATACTGATTGGTTTGAATTCTTAATTATTTGAAAAAATAATTAAAAATTTACCTCTCCGTTTGTGGCAAGAGGTTGCGTGCTCTCCGCGTCTGTCTCGATCTCCAGATTCGCCGGTTTTTCACCGGCGCAAGGACAGTCTGAGAAAACATTGAAAAATAATGCTCAACAATTTCCAACATTTTTTTTGTAGTTTAAAGAGTTTCCGGAATTTGTGAGTTTTTTTTTTATTTTTATTTTTTCCGTACCGTTTTGTGGTCCCGCGAAGGCAATGATGAGTGATATGGCGAAGAGAATAGCGAATACGATTGTGGCGATGCAGAGTGCCTTTTTGTGCGAGCACACCGCGACCCCATTGTGTTCGTAAATGCTTCTCTTGTGCAAGCCGGTATTACTGTCTCCTGCAACAAAAGCCACGAGGTATAGAATAAAAGAGACGCGCGAGCTTGAGAAAGTAATTTTCGATCTTTCACCCCCAGAACGATCGATTATTCTGCCCTCTTTATTATTAGCTTCATTTTTATTCTCGTACATTTAACAATAATTCTCTTCCTTCGTGCGATTGTGTGTCAAAGTCAAGATCATGATTGCCCGTGGTTCTCGTGTAATTTTCTCCGTTATCGAGAAAAATCACGAGCTTCCCCTTCCATTATGCATAGCAGGCTTTACGGGGTATCGCCAAGAAAGTACCAGCCACTGCTCTCGTCGAAAGAGAAACAAGAAACGCGAGAGAGTGTTAAGATCTAGCGTGTGTCAGCAGATTTTTATCCGGAGCTAATGCCAACACTACCGGCTTCTTAACTATATTTTTATCACCTCTGTAAATCAAAATCCTGATAAAATCTGGTGTATATACTTAAATATTATCCACCGGATCTCCACGTTACGTTTCTACACTTGGTTTTTCAACGGTGGTGCGGATGAACTGAAATCAATGATGTGAAATATTGCGGCAAACCTTCCAAACAGCTTGAAATTCATTCAGGCGATTTTTGTCGTCAAAAAAAATCATTGCATTGTTTTTTTCGACTCGTCTCCATTTCTGAGCGTTCTCGGATCACCTTGAGGAGGTTCCGCTATGGCGCAAGGGAATAATGAAAAAAATGACGATCTGCTTTTCGTTTAGCAAGCGATCCGTTGCCAAACTCCTAAAAAATGAGATGTTCCGAGCATTCTGTCGATTTTAACTAGAAATATCTCCTCCGAACGTTCGTTGACCCCGCTATTTTTTTATTGATTCGGAACCCTTGGAGTTTTTTTTATAAATTGAGATTTTAATACGCGTTTTATCTAATCGCGAAGTATTTTTAATATTTTTCTGATTTCATAAGGGTGAGAAATTTGCGTAAAGCCAATGTTGAATCAAGTGACTTTTGACTTGGAAAATATTTAGTAAAACTTGGTTGACCTAGGACGATTTTGAAAGAGATTAAAGTTTGCTGCCTAAATAACAACATATTTCGTTTTCAGATTTTAATCTAATTATCGCTCTACTGACGGAACCTCCTTGATGAAACTTTTGACTCTCTTCGTGTGCATCTTGAACAACTTTCTTGAATTTTTTTTTCCAGTTTTTCGTGAGCCATCGAGTGAAAAGCATACTTTAGAAATTGTCCTGATGAATTCTCAGGGAAATCGATAAAGATTTCGGTCGAGGACCTCCGAAACTCTAAAAATAAAAATAAAACTTCTTGGCCTGACAAAAATTATTTTCAGTTTTTTTACAGTAACGAATTAAATTTGTAAATTTTACCGATTAATTGGAAATTTTAGCAGAGTGCACTATTTATCTCAGTCAATAACTGGGCACGTTAAAATCCCAAGATTTTTGTCATGATTTTCTTAGATTTAATTTTTCAAATCCAAGTGTAGAATTTAATGAACAAAAAAGACGTGTGTGCTTTGCAGAAATCTCGTCTTTCGAGCTTGACTCTTTGGATGGACCGTTTAAAAATACACACTCCGCAAGGGACTCTTTACACGAAGCTCTAACATCTGTCCTCATTATTTTCAATGAGTCTCTACGGGACACTCTTTTTTTTCTCTTCTGAGGAGTCATTACGAAATGTCCCAAGCTCGTATTCATTTTCAATTTAGTCATTTTCATAGATGAACAAGAATTTGTTTCTGCGGTTGAGAAATAATTGTTTTTTAACGTCTTGAATGTTATTGAAGAAGCCTCGAAACGGGACAAAATGTTAAAGTTTCAGAGCTTCAGAGAGAGAGAGAGAGTGAGAGAGAAAATCGTGGGAAAATCTACGAACGAGTGATTGAAACGCAATTTGCTACCGAAATTACGATGTTGAGGTTTGCATCGTTGGAATGCAACGAAATTCTGTTTTTTTTTTTACCAGATCTCAAGATTCATGTTCGATATTTGTTCAGGACAATAAAATGATCTTTTTTGAGGATCCAAACGCAATATCGAAATGAAAATTTTCAAGGGTTGGGAAATTTAACAAATAATTAATTATAAAAGTATTTTTCGTTGGACTCCAACGTTGCGAACTTCAGTGTCATCCGAAATTGCATTTTTTCTTGAGCAAATCTCACGATTATTATTGAATATTTGGTGAAGAGAATAAAACGATCTTCGTTCGCGATCCAAACTCAAAATTGGTACGAAAATTGCCATGGATGCTGAAATTGAACGAAGAATGAATAGAAAATGAATTTTTCGGTGGATCCCAACGTCGCGATGACTCTGAAGTTTGCATCGTTGGAATGCAACGAAATTCATTTTTATCTTTGACAAAAATAATTATTCAAATGCAGAATGTAATTACGATGATAAAATGATCAATTTTTGCCACTCGAAAAGCATATCGGCTCGAAAAATTTGGATGACATTGAAAATTGAACGAATCTTCAATAAAATTCAATATTTTTCGATGCATTCCAACGTTGCAAACTTCAGCATCATACGTCGCGAACATGAGTGTCGTATGGAAAATGGTTGAATATTTTTTCTGAATACAGTAATAAACAGGGTGAAATTCATAATCTTTAAGCTCGTTGCTTTTTCGGTTGAGGATGAAGTTATAGGGTAAGGTGATTAGGTGGTAAATTCGAGCTCGGTTGGGCGACGAGCGAGTCGACGGGGGAGCGCGTAATGCTCGAGCCGTACGAACGCCTATATATTCACATACACGTATACTTTTTGTATATACAGTCATATAGATGATCGCGTTCGCGGTTCTCATAAAAATTTCAACGCCGGCCTCACTTGACCTCATTTTGTTTTTTTTTGTTCGTGGCCTCGTCGCGGCTCTGGCGCATATTCGTGATGGTTCGTCCTACACGCATCGTTTCGCATTGTCTATATAAAAAAAATGGAAGTGCCCAATGTGCATACGCGATTTGATCGAAAATGATTTTTCATTAATCGTAATTTGCGTCATATTGGAATGCGGAGCGCGAGCGCTGCTCGCTGTACTCGCGAATCTGACGCGAGCACAAGTGCGGCAAGCTTTTTAATTCGCGTTGCGAGAGATTAGACGCTTCTCTTCTCTTATTGATCGCGCGCACGTGCTCCGCTCTTCTCCCTTCCCCCCGACCCTCCGTTCCCTTCCCTCGCAATACGATGGACTGCCTTAACCGCGGAGAGAAAGAAAGGCCGCGATACACGTTGACTGAGTGTGTAAGAGTGTAGTGATAAGTGGGCCAGCTGGTCTCGCGGGCTCTGATATTTACAAAAGCAAACGAGGAAGCGAATGGGATCCTCGCATGCATAAAATGCATCAAATTAGCGCGCGCACACTTCCGGAATTCGTAGACACGAGGCGAATCACCTTCAACGTCAATATATACATGCATCTCGCGAGTTTCTTCCAGACAATGCAATTGCGACAATTGCGGATATTTCATGCAACAAGAATGTTGACTTTTCGCTTTGAAGCTCGAGTTGACGGAGTTTTTTTTTTCAGTCAATCAGAAAATTCATATCTCGATCTTTTCGTCCAAATTCTTGGATGGGAAATTCGAAGACCTTCCATAATTTTCCGCACCCGGATCAAGCCGCGTCGTGTGCCTGATTATTCCTGATAAGAATTGGGGAATTTGATTGGGAAATGAGAGTTGGAATTTGGGGGGGACGTGTCTCTCACCTGTCAGGAATGCCGATCTATCGTCAACATCTTGTTCGCTCATCGCGAATGACTTTGGCGGTGGTCTTCGATAAACAAAACCCTTAACCCCGCCGTCGCTCAAGGCATAAGCGATTTTGATAAGGGGCTCCCTCTGTTCAGCCAGAATAATAAAGGTGGTGGGGAGGATCCACGCGTCCCCGGCTTTTCACGGAGGTTTCACGAGTCACACAGACACACGTGCATGCACACGGACACACGATTTTTCCATAGTCGATAGCCGTACATAATGTATTTGAAAAATATACATAAATACGTAATGCATGAATTCGAATATTAGAATATTGGTAGGAACACAGTCGGAATGATTTTCATTTGTTTCGGTAAGTTGGACGAGTGATGAGCATCGATGGTGCACCACAAACACGTACTGGACGAGAACGGGGCCACGGGGGGACAGAGAGAGAGAGGGTTGTATGTCTCATTCCTCGTGAAAACCCCGCTGACCCGGGTAAAGAGGTGCTGCTCCAGGGATAGTTGCGTTTTTTCCCCCTCCCCTCCTCTGCCCGTCCCCGTCCCTTGCGAGCACAGCCCCGCTCGTCCACCAACACAAAACCAGCCTTTATCTCCCCCCAGCTCGGCCCGCCGTTGCACAGCGCGCACTTCGACAGAGCGTGGATCACGAGGTCACTGGGTTGCACGAGACTCGACTCGCACACCCCTTGCAGCGCCTCCGTCCTCTTCCTGTCACGCGCCTTCTTTCTCGCTCACCCTCTTTTTTCTTTTTTCTTTCTATTCACTCACTCACGCACCTCGACGAGCGAGCCGCACACAAATTCACACACACACAAACCCTCGCGCACATAATTTATTTCTCCCATTGTTGTTCCATTTAATTTCATCGTTTCTCGTTTATTCTTCAGTCAGATTTATAAACCACCCTTGAAACTTTCGAGCTTACACTTTCTCGATATGGAACACCCTGTTAGATCTAATGGAGGGTTACACCCGCGTGGCTGTAGCAGCTTTTTTCGACAACTCGAACGTGCTTCGACGACGAGAAACTCGCGAGGCATTACGACGGACGTAGATTGAGAAAAGTACCCACACAGGACGAATTACCGAACGACACAGCGGGGCAGCACCCCTCAGAATAAAGCACCACTCTATTTTACCGAAACTGAGAGTCGGTCCAAATATTTTTGACTCATTCAATCACACTATGAAAAACGCTTGCTAGTTTTTCACCAAACGACGCGCACCAGTAAAGCCCCGCGTTTCCCGTTCGTCCGATGCCGACAAACGACGTTGGTGCATGTGCACCGAGCTGCGCCGTGCCTTGACATTTCATTGGCATTAAAATGAATATACATATATATATGAGACTATCTATATCACTATGTCCATACACACATACACGTACAAACCCCCATTTTTCGTACGTGTTCGTGTTTATGCCTTTTGCCTTTGTGTGTGTATGTGAATTCGCCGTCCTGCTGCGTGTCTGTCTTTGTACGTGTACGATTGTTCGTGTTCTGCAGGGTTAGGCAGAAATGGCGGCTCTCCAAACCAGCCCCCGTTAGCCCGCTTTACGGGGGTGGATTTTTCTCTACCCACCATATCTCTATATATAGAGAAATCTTCCATACGTTTATATCTATGGATATCAACGCCGCAAACTCCGAGAAGCGCAAGCCTGCCGCCCGCGCGCTATCAGGCTTGCCTCTCTCCATTTTCCCAACACACAATCTCACCACGTCGTGGCGCCCTCTCAGAATCACAATCCGAACTATATTTCATGACCAGAAAACATCCCCAATCCCATATGGACTCGCGCTTTACCGAGTTCCATATCAAAATCGACCACATCGTTGCCGCTTTTATACGGATCCTGGATTTTTTTTATTTACTTTCATTTCCACGAGGAGGCTTCGCAGGACGATCGTGTTTTTGTATATTTTGATGGAGGAATTCGCGAATTCAGTTGTTCTGCAACTGCAAGAACGAGAAATTTTGCATCATTCGCGTTGTGATCCGAATGTTAAAGTTGGAAGATTTGTCACTGTCGGACTTGTCAGACTTGTCACACTGTCAGATTCAGTTGATAAATATGTTTTTTCTTGAGGCTTCGTTCTTAGGATTATACTTGAGAGAGAGCCAACCATTTGGATCATCATTTCAAACGTTGATTCCTGCTATGAACGTATGAAATCGCGTCGCTCATACAGCCCGCGAATTGTATCGTGGAAAATCGAAAAAGACTTGACCTGCACTCTTTACAATTATGGCTCTGAAGTTTGCATCGTTGGAATGCAACGGAATGCATTTTTTTTTTGACAAAAATAATTATTCAAATGCAGAATGTAATTACGATGATAAAATGATCAATTTTTGCCATTCGAAAAGCATATCGGCTCGAAAAATTTGGATGACATTGAAAATTGAACGAATTTCAATAAAATTCAATATTTTTCGATGCATTCCAACGTAATGCATTTCAAATTGATGGATGGCCGAGTCCAAGAAGTTCAGCAATATTGCAAAATTTATTATAAATTAATCAATGATCAATTTATAATCAAGTTTCTTAATTATTTTCATAATTTAAAAAATGCAGGTGAGTAGCGAAAACAGTGTTAATAAGAATGACTCTGAAGTTTGCATCGTTGGAATGCAACGAAATTCATTTTTGTCTTTGACAAAAATAATTATTTAAATGCAGAATGTAATTAGGATGATAAAATGATTGATTTTTGCCATTCGAAAAGCATATCGGCTCAAAAAATTTGGATGACATTGAAAATTGAACGAATCTTCAATAAAATTTAATATTTTTCGATGCATTCCAATGTTGCAAACTTCAGCATCATTTACGATTCTCGTGTGTGGATCGAAAGCAAGTTGAAATATTCTCGTATGTGACTGGAAAAATTCAGATCATTGTTGTTTAAGATTGTTCATCTGACACGAGCAACAATCCGTCCCGATATGTCAACTTTTTCGTTCCCTCTTCCGGAATATTGAAAATTGTTGGATCTGTCAAGAGTCAGGATGGAGAAGAGTCGGGAATCTTGGAATGGTTTCGCACCGTTGAGTGCATAATGCAATAAAAAAAAATTCCCCTCTGGAAAGCACAATTCGTCGGTAATTTTCTCGTGATACGTTTGCCTCGCGGGTATCGCGAATATGGCACAAGTTTCCGATAAGGAACAAAACTACCCTCTTGGCAATGGGGCCACAGCGAGTGAGTTGCTATCGTGGCTCCCATCGGTTATGAACTAGCCAGAGGAAAGGAAAAAGTTTTTCTTATCGACAGTTTTCCAGTTACCGAGTGAGATTCTCTTATCGATTTCCCGTTCGACTCTTTCGACCCCTCTTCCGGTTACGAGGGGTAAGATCGTGCTTGATGATGCCGAATGAGACTTTAACGAGACGAATAATAAGGACCCTGAGGAAAAAGTCCAAGGGATGTTTGTGAAGCTAAAAAAAATTTAATCGAGACTTGAAAAACTGATTCTACGTTCGCCTGTCCACGTGTTCGGTCCAAAAGTCAATGCCCGCCGAAGAAATTTCATCGAATGTCCCACACGTGCGAGAACCCAATTGCAAGTCTCTCATGATCAGAAACTTTGTACGACGGCGAAGAAGTGGCGAGTATGCGCTTCAAGTCGACGCGGAGAAAATGCGAAAGGTAAATCCACTCGATTCACCGAAGGTAAACAGGAAAAAAGTTGAGTACTTTTCGCCCTCGAGGTTCGATGGAAATCTCGATCGTTTTGAGCAAGAGTGCAAGCATTTTAAAGCCGGATTTTCAACTATTTTTAGAAAGTCGAGACCCATCTCTGCTGCTCGTACGAGTTATATACTTGTGTTCCAAATTCCGACAGGGACTTTCGTACATGGGCTCCGTGTACGATAGCAAGAAACTCACCGGGAGTGAAGCATGAATCGAGAATCGATCGTCGCCACCCCCCCATCCATTGGGAATCCCCTCGTCGCTGTTTCGTACGTCAAACTCCTCCTTCAGAGCACACTCCACCATGTGCTTTCTCTATGTTTCCATCACCACCCAGCCATGGGTAAGATTAGTCCTGTCGAGCGCATCTTATCCTCCCGAATTCGTTGGTCATCCTAACAACACATTCCTATCCCGCGGCATCACGTTAAAGCAGAAAAAAAATCCCGTTGCTGGATCCCTCTCTAAAATATATTTCAATAGTTTCAATGAAAGCGAAATCGTTCGAGAAACTCAATATTCTCGAACTTAAATGACACTGAAGTTCCCAACGTTGGGGCCCAACGAAAAATACAATTTCTCTTCATTTTTTGTTCAATTGAAAACTAAAAATGACCATTTTCGTATCGATTTTTTATTTGAATCCTAAAAAATTATCATTTTCTTGTCCTGATCAAATATTCAATAAGAATCGCGAGCTCTGCTCAAGAAAAAACCGAATTTCGTTGCATTCCAACGATGAAAACTGCAACATCGTCGATTTTAATGGTTCGCGAGCCATAAGTTCTATAGAAAAAGGTGAAGAACACCATACTGTAAATTCAGAAGTGTCCAAGGTAATTTGTATTTGTTAATAACCAAATTTCGAAAAAATGTACGATCAGTTTTTTTGAAAAATTACAAAAAGCTTTTTCGATGTTACCTCAAAGCGTATGCAGAGTTTCAAAAGGCTCTACCATTTAGAAATCGGAATATGTACTGTGGAAATTGCGATGTTGAAGTATGCATCGTTGGAATGCAACGAAATTCGCTTTTTTCTTGAGGAAAACTCATGATTTTAATCCGATATTGAATCAGGACGATAAAACGATCGTGTTTCAGGATTCAAACAAAAAATTGATACGAAAATTGGCTTTTCTTTTGAAATTGAACAAAAAATTAAGGGAAAAAGTATTTTTCGTTGGATCCCAACGTTGCGAAATTCAGTGTCATGTTTTTTTGTCGTTTTATCGCATTTTTCACTCATTTTTTGACATGCATCGTTGGAATGCAACGAAATTCGGTTTTTTCTTGAGGAAAACTCATGATTTTAATTCGATATTGAATCAGGACGATAAAACGATCGTGTTTCAGGATTCAAACAAAAAATTGATACGAAAATTGGCTTTTCTTTTGAAATTGAACAAAAAATTAAGGGAAAAAGTATTTTTCGTTGGATCCCAATGTTGCGAACTTCAGTGTCATAGAAAATTGTAACTTTTGACACTCGCCCCGTGAGAAACTACTGAAAATTGTAGTTTTCACAAATAAATATCTCGATTTTTGCAAGGTGAAACCTGCTCTTGAAATTGAGCTCTTTGAGTGGTGCAAATTTGAAGGAATTCTATCGATAGAAAATTTCGCATAGAACGTCCTCAACGAAATTGCGTTCACAGTTTTTATTTTTTTTAGTCCATTTATAACGGCAAAAATTACAAGTTGTAATAAAAATTTGATTGATCGCGTCCACTTTTTCTTTTGTTCTCGTTCCTCAAAATTCACCCATTAACCACGCAGTACACATTGTGGCGAGTTAAGTTCTGTAATGGTAATGATGATCGCTCGATTCAAAACGTTTTGCGATACGAAGCGAATCGTCATGCTGCATCCTGGGCAATGAATGAAATGCAAAAACTAAATGCTTCCGGATAGCGACGGGTACAAGAGCGATGTGTCCCTTTGGCGATCTCCCGAGCTGGGCAGTCTCGAGGCAACTCTGTATACTTGAATAAGTGGCCGCTTTGCCATGAACCTCGTCCAGCAATTGCCATGGGGTATTACTGGCAAATTAGCAGATTTTCTAAGCGTGCTAACGAGCCGGAAACCCGGTCAAAAGACAGCCGGCTCAAAGGCACAGATTCCTCAAAATCCCCATGACCTTCTGGCAAATGCAGTCGTGCATTAGGAAAAAGTGAATGTTCGAGGAGCCGAAAAGGGTACGCAAAACTATCAAACATCGAAAATTCAACCGATCCTCGATGGCGCACGTTATTGTGATTCAGTTTCTTTACTCCGCAATATTTTTGTGAAAAAGTGTATTGAATGATGCTGAAGTTTGCAACGTTGGAATGCAACGAAACGAGTTTATTGATAATTCGATGACTTTTCAATGCCAACCAAAATTTTCAAGCCAATATGCTTTTCGGGTGGCAAAAATTGATCATTTTATCGTCGTAATTACATTCCGCACTTCAATTATTACTTTTGCTGAAGATAAAAAAGAATTTCGTTGCATTACAACGATGCAAACTTCAGAGTCATTGCATTGAGGCTTACGGTCTTGTCGAGAGAGAAAGGACTTTAGACGGGAGGAAGGGGTGCAGGTGTGACATCGACTATACATTTTTGAGCATATTTAGTGTTGCAGGTTCATAGTTCAGGTTTCATATACTAAATGTCTTTATATCCGAGGGATAGAACGTTCGGCCATTTTTATTATGAGAACCTCTCCATTTATGAGTGTTTGTGATGACTGAAGTTTGCGTCGTTGGAATGTAACGAAATTCGTTTTTATCTTTGACAAAAATAATATTCGAATGCAGAATGTAATTACGATGATCAAATGATCGATTTTTGCCACCCGAAAAGCATATCAGCTCGAAAAATTTTGGATGACATTGAAAATTGAACGAATCATCAATAAAATCAAATAATCTTCGTTGCATTCCAACGTTGCAAACTTCAGAATCATTATTTGAACTCCAGAAACCCTTTGCGAAGTTCGATGGGTCATTTCTTTTTTTTTTTATCAATTATCAATTATTTACCCGTACGCAGCATTAATTTTTAAAAACAGAGCTCGTTCTAAATTGTAATAATAATCGATCGTTATTTCATGAGGAAATGTAAAAAGTTGTGGCTCCGACGATATGTTCGTGAATATGAAGGGCATTCGTTCAAATTGTCTGATCGACTGTAAAATTTGATGAAAATTGAGAATCATCCCATGCCTTGGAGATTGTGGCTGCGGTGATATATTTGAAAAGTTCCTACAGACTGCTCTTGGGAACGTCTGACACTGTACCGGACTTTTTCTACTTAGAATCTGGCTTGCGTTGGGGTAACAAGAAACTATTGTTCCCAGTCCCTAGCACATGGCTTTTCTCTTTCCCTACTTTGCTGTCTGTCCGTGGCCTCGTAAAAATGATGTCGCGACGAGGGGATATTTGATTCTCCGTCCCTTTGCAGGCTCTCGTTAATCTCTCATTTTTTCGAGAGCACATCGTTGGCTTTGACATGCTTCAATTCTGTATTTATCAATAAATGTGCACTCGAGCGTGTATTTCGAGAACTGCTGGCAAGCTTTTGTCCCAGAGTTGGTTAACGAAGAAAAAAAGGGAATGGGTCCATTTGACGATTTGAATAACGTCGATCAGGCGACTCATTGGAAATCCGAATTTATAATTGTACACAACGCGGTGAGCAAGAGTGTAAACGTGCAACTGTCTGAACTCTTGAACTTGTGACCTCTCTTGTTCACGTGCTCTCGCACCCCTCTCGCGTTTCCGGCCATTCGTTCCGGTTGCTTTTCGCTTCGCAACATAAATTATTCTAGTATACCCGTTTCGTTACCGTACACTTACGTATGAGTCTATTTTTTAACTTATTTACATGACGTCGAGCTTATACTCTTTGCCGTACAGAAACATCCGCGAGTTACATTTTTTTCTGACTTCCGCCTTTACTTTCTCGCGAGAACGAGATCAAAAACGATTCTTGCCTCGAATTTGTTTCGACCTTCCATAAGAATCCTTTGCTTCCGGGTTTTAGGTCAAATTCGTGTTATTTGCTCTCGATCTTGTGAAACCGTTGAGGGTGCGTTTAGCCCCCGCACGCTTTCGAACCCCACGGACGCCCGTGACAGAGAAATTCGATCGATTTCGCTCAAGAGACGCTCATAAAAAGGTTATTCTATTCGTAGGAATACTCCACATAGCCAATCCCTTTTACTGAGATGATAAGAGACGATTGAATAATGCAACACTTTATTCTCATTCGTCCTCCACAACAAAAAAATGTTCCTGATTACATGACAGCGGCGTCATGACTAATGACAATAAAACAATGCTCGTGGCTCCAACTGGGAATCATGAAAAAAGAAACTGTTTCGAAAAGTCTAAAAATGAATAAACTAGTCGCGCATCAACCCTGGAAAGTTCATTTTTTGTTTAATGTACTAATTTCACAAAATTACTTTATATTCTTTTATAATTATGTATTCTTGCCATTAAAATCAACAATTTTCATGATGCTGAAGTTTGCAACGTTGGAACGCATCGAAAAATATTGAATTTTATTGAAAATTCGTTCAATTTTCAATGTCATCCAAATTTTTCGAGCCGATATGCTTTTCGAATGGCAAAAATCGATCATTTTATCATCGTAATTACATTCTGCATTTGAATAATTATTTTTGTCAAAGATAAAAATGAATTTCGTTGCATTCCAACGATGCAAACTTCAGAGTCATCAATTTTCTGCTATGAAGAAAATTTATGACACTGAAGTTCCCAACGTTGGGGCCCAACGAAAAAAAACAATTTCTCTTCATTTTTTGTTCAATTAAAAACTAAAAATGACCATTTTCGTTTCGATTTTTTATTTGAATCCTAAAAAATTATCACTTTATTATCCTGATTATTAAATATTCAATAAGATCGCGAGCTCTGCTTAAGAAAAAACCGAATTTCGTTGCATTCCAACGTTGCAAACTTCAACATCGTGAACATTTTTCTACCGGTTAGAATTTTTGAGATATTCAACTTCCAATTTTTAGCTTTTCGCGTTTCTTTTATGAATCGCAATAAAATGTGTTTAGGATTTTTCTTGAAAAATGTCGGCCCTCAAAACGTGACTTGAATTTCCACGCGTTTGGATGCGGGGAAAATGAAAAATTGCAAATTCAATGCCTAAAATTCAAAACGTCAGGAAATTTCTCTTCATGGGAAAAAAAACTGTCAGTTTTGGTGCCACGAGCGTCTAGCAAAGAATTTGAAAGAACTCTAAATCGCCTGATGATGAATTTTCAGTAAAAAATGATTCGCTCATTATTTTCCAAGGCGGATTGAAGTTTTTCTCAAGGAGCGATGTTTCACCGTAAAATTGAAGCGAGGAATAATCGAATTTTAATTAACCCGAATGGCGATAATGAATCTTAAGGTTTATGAACGTACCTGAGATTTCCGGAACTTCTGTATTGGCTGTCCCGTTCTGGCCGCGGCTGCGAGAACTCGAAGTCCTCCCAAGGGGCTCGGTCCTTATCGCGAGACTGCTCTCCCTCGTAGAATTGGCGGTAGGCATTGTCAAAACTTTTGCACTAATTTTAAATATCTCGCTACTTGCACCGATTATTCAAAAAATGTGTATAGAGTGCGTTTTAATACGGAGGTTCCCAAGTCGAAGTCTGACACGAAGAAATTCATTATTAAATCGTCATTTGGCACACACGTGTATTATAAAAAATGAGAGGAAAAAATGTTCGCGGAAAATTCGAGGGAAAGTTTTTCGTCCGACCTCGTGTCAAGGTCACTGTCATTCGCGTTTGTTTTTTTATGGGAAGTCACACGCAATTATTCGTCCGAACGATCGGTGTGAATTCTCAATAGCTCGCGTCGTTGATGGTCGATTAATTCAACTCAATGTCCCGAGACGACGAATTTTGGTGGTCCATTCGACCGGAAGATATTCAGACGGACTCGAGAGCTTGAATCTGGGACTTGCGATGCTCGATCTTGCTATTTGCTTGCTTTCCACTCGAGAGTCACTTCGGGTTTTTGCTCTCGATCTATTTTTCCCTCTTGAACAAATTCTCGTCACTCGATACTTGACCCGATGTGTAGAACGAACGTTTTATCACGATTCCTCAATGTAAGTTTTTAAAATGACTACTATTTTTATTATTGTATATTACAGTTGCTGATCGATACTTGCTGACTCGAGAAACTTGTCATAAAAGTGTCTCACTGCATCTTTCTACTTTCGATATCTCCGTTTCCTCGGCAAAAAGTACTTTCGAGTGTCGTTGGATTTGGTCCCTCCTTTGGCACGTGCTTTCTTCCTCTCTTTTCCCCTTTTATTCGCGCTCAGTTTAATCGTTTCGTTTCACAGACATATCTCCTTTTATTTCGTCCTCACAAACCACAAGATATTTTTCTTTCAAACGTTTACTAATCGTCAAGTGGAAAAAATTGCCGGTATAAAAGACGAGTCGCGTTTTGCCATGATACGCTGCTGGGAGCAGCCTCGAAATAAGTCTTTCAACTTTTTCTTTCCTCACTTTCGGCTGCAGCGGTTGCAAAATTGCGCAGATTTCTTACACTTTTGTTTCATGCTGTCTTTTCTTTTATTGGAATTTCATTTCAACTCCCTTTGCTTCACAAACATCGTGTTGCACATGACATTTTCTTGGCATTTCCATAAAAAATTCTGTTTCTCCTTCCGCGTGTCCAGCGATTCATTTCACAACCAGCAAACTTTTCGGATCATGATTTTTCTCGTCATTTTTTTCTACGACACGTGGCACTGTGATTAGAAATTTCGTCGGCTACAAATATCAATGTTTTCATTTCAAACACGTTGTAAACCTCGAATTGGTATTAATTATTTTATCACGTTTTTCAAGTACGATGTAAAACATTAAATTGGCGGATTCTTTCGAGCAATCAATGAGAAATTGAGTCGATGTAAGTCGTGCCATGCTTGGCTTGAATTAAACTTCAGCTCCTGGTGTTTTCGTCACTAAATTAATTATATATTGATTGCTTTAGCTGCGCAATGAATTTTTACTCTCGTTGCATTTCCCCTGGTAATTTCGGAGCATTGTTTTTCGTTAATTTCCTTCGTCAGCTCCATTTCCGTGTTTTTTCTGCGGATCAAACGTACACGATGCGTTAGATGCAGAAAAAAAATTACTGGCGACGATGTTGAAGTTTGCAACGTTGGAATGCAACGGAATTCGGTTTTTTCTTGAGCTGAGCTCGCGATTCTTATTAAATATTTAATCAGGACAATAAAATGATGATTTTTTGGGATTTAAATAAAAAATCGATACGAAAATGGTAATTTTTAGTTTTCAATTGAACAAAAAATGGAGAGAAATTGTATTTTTCGTTGGGCCCCAACGTTGCGAACTTCAGTGTCATTCTGCATCGGGAAAAGGAAAAATCGGATTGGAGACGATATTTCGGAGAATCCCGCGGGATATAAAAATAATCACGAAACTCTTTAGTTCATTCGATACTCTCATGATTAATTAATCACGCTGCAATTGAAGAGACTCGTTATCGTTGAAATTTGCGTGCAAGTGACGTAAGTAAGAGGTTAACCCACTTTTTTTTTAACGATTCTAATTGAGTTACAGCAACCAGAGTGTAATAATAATTGGAACTGTCTTTGAGGCGATGGAATTTGCGTTTTTCGATTTTTTTCCTCACCCTAATTAAAACCTTCCAGGCATAATATTGCACAATGCACATTTCTTATGAACTATGCAAATAATTGTGGGAATTCTCCATTTTTGATAATGTCCTCGGGGGAAAAATGATGGAAAAACGAGATGAAATTTTGTACAAATTGCCAATTTGCTTACGCGGCTCCCATGACCCCTTTATCGATTATGTTTTTCTTGCGTTAAATACTCGCAACGGCTTTGCTATTTTAAAAGACAAAAGAGAAAAAAAGCGTGTGACGTTTTACGAAAGCTCGATGCTGATAATAAGCGAAGCGAGATAATCGTAAAACGAGCTCTTCATGCGGTTCATGTCGATATATCATAGCCAATTATGCGCTCGGGGAAGCAGCTTTGCATTTCACTGTATGAAGGATAAGAAGTGTGTAAATGCGGCGACCGAAAGGCTCGGCAACGCCTGTGAGTGACGTTGAAAAAAGCGTTTCTATATGGGGTGCGGTTCAATTTCTCTCAGATCTCAATATGAATCAACGAATACCGCAGTAAATCAGGACAAATGGATTACCGAGTACATTATTTTTCCCTCATTTGCACGAACATCGAAATAACCTTTTGGTACTTTTATATTTCCAGCTCGTCTCGTGTTTTACATGAATAGACGCGAGATCGTTCAGAAGCTGATAAAATAATAATGAGCCTTGAGATAGAAACAATTTTCATTTCTCTTCGCTCTTTTGTTGCTCCCATAATTCACGATTGTCACAATTTATGGTCGTGAACGATCTTGAAGTTTGCAACGTTGGAATGCAACGGAATTCGGTTTTTTCTTGGGCAGAGCTCGCGATTCTTATCGAATATTTAATCAGGACAATAAAATGATAATTTTTTTGGATTCAAATAAAAAATTGATACGAAAATGGTCATTTTTAGTTTTTAATTGAACAAAAAATTAAGAGAAATTGTATTTTTCGTTGGGCTCCAACTTTGGGAACTTCAGTGTCATTCAAAACTAACAACAATTTTTCTTAAATTTATTATGTATGTGGCGCAGAAAAAACTTGGAGCTTTTGATACAAAGTCATAAATGCTCGGCTCGATTTTTCACTTTTTCCGAGCAAGCAAATATATTTTACATTTAAATATCTTGTTTCGTCTGCAAAGTGTCTGCGACAGCTTTCATAAATCATACGCGAGCCCTTTCCGATTCCTTCGTCCGCGTCGTCCGTATCACGACTCTGATTTATTAAGTTTTTCTGCGCACCTGAGTTGGAAATTGTGTTTTCAATCCTTAACTTCGCGGTTTCGTTTCCTCAGGGAGTCTCTCTATATTTTTGTATTAGTGTCAAATATAATAAAGCCCACAGTTAGGGGCTGAATCACGGGCAAGTTATTGAGTTATGCGCGATCAATAAGTGGAAACGATATTGCATAATAATTCCCAAAATATTCAGACAAAAAACACGAAGTCCCTTAGAAATTGATCCTGGAAATTTAACGTCGCGACTTTTTTCTTTTTCTGTGATTTTCACGTGTCGGATCGCTCGTTATCCCTAACCCTGCGTCATTCCTCAGTTCAAAAGAATGCAAGTCGCGAGATCTTTTGTAAGAACCACGTGATTTTTTCAGCTTTAAACCGTGCAAATGTCAAACGCGTCCACGTAGTTAGGTTTGGGTCGTAAAGAGGCGCACGATTCCGATGTAATGACCCCGGCGCTGTGTCTGACGCGACAGAGTGAGGAAAAATGCGTCCCTAGCGTAATTACACCTCGCACACGTTACGGTAGGAATTGTGAATAACGCCACGTGCTGTATGAAATCGTAATTTAAATTGCACGCCAAAATCAACAACGACAATTATCTCGATGCACTTGACCATCACTGAAAATTCAATTTTGTCAAAAAACGTCGATATTTCGTTGAATACAGCGAACTAAATATTTTGGGATAATTTCAAAATTTTCGTTATTTCGACAATATTTTTCATTTGTAACGGAACTGTCAGCTAAATTCACGATTGGAATGACAAAAATTTACTTTCCGAAAACATTTTCCAGAATGTTTTTTGCTGAAATGACAAAATTTTCGTGATTTTTCGAAAAAAACGTTTTGTTGAACGTATCCAACAAAATATCGATCTTTTTCAACAAAATTGTCTTTTCGGTGTAAGTAATCACGAAAATAGCAATAATTACCGAGCTCTTTTTTTTTAGCTGCACAAAACAAATGCAACTCTGAGTGCAGCACCAAATTGTTATCGCGTTTTTGCCAACGACTCTGCGCAAATTTATCGTGTGAGTGTTGGACAAAAAAATCACTGGCTGCTTTTTAAAATTGACTGGTCTCCGAAAGTTTTTTCTTGTCATGATTTTGCCCAGCTAAATTTGACTTTGGTTAATTTATAGTTTTGAGATTTCCGTCTAGTCTCTGTTCATTTCCGTAGATGTTTATTTTTCAAATACTGCTTTTGATCTATTAGGCAACCCGCCGTCGCTTTCGCATCATTCTTTTTTACGATTACATAAAACGTCACGGAACGTCAGCGAAAGATGCAATTTTCAAATTGCGCAACGTGCATCATGTAACGCTAGTCTCCGATACCGATTTCCTCTCAACCATACAATTTTAAATATTTACATGCCGTACTTGTGTCAAGTTCACGCTTTCCAGCACGTTCGTCCACAGTCGCGGTAGTGCAAAAGTAGAAATATGTAAAGTTACATCATTTCTTTCAAGTGAATTTTATTTTTTTTTAATGAGAAGCAAAAAACGTCAAGAAATGTGTATTTCGAAAATGATGCTGAAGTTTGCAAGGTTTGAATGCATCGAAAAATATTGAATTTTATTGAAGATTCGTTCAATTTTCAATGTCATCCAAATTTTTCGAGCCCATGTGCTTTTCGGGTGGCCAAAATCGATCGTTTTATCATCGTAAATAAATTTTCCCTTGAAATAATAATTTTTGCCAAATACAAAAAAGAATTTCGTTGCATTCGAACGATGCAAACTTCAGAATCATATTCCAATACGCGAATTTCTCCGACTTTCTAAATTGAAAATTCATCGACTCAATTATTCAATTATTCTCGAAATCAGCAAAATTTAACAATTCAATTCAATTAACAGTTTAATTTTCAATGTCATCCAAATTTTTCGAGCCGATGTGCTTTTCGGGTGGCAAAAATCGATCGTTTTATCATCGTAAATAAAATTTCCATTGAAATAATGATTTTTGCCAAATATAAAAAAGAATTTCGTCGCATTCGAACGATGCAAACTTCAGAATCATATTCCAATACATGAATTTCTCCGACTTTCTAAATTGAAAATTCATCGACTCAATTATTCAATTATTCTCGAAATCAGCAAAATTTAACAATTCAATTCAATTAACAGTTTAATTTTCAATGTCGTTCAAATTTTTTGAGCCGATGTGCTTTTCGAATGGCAAAAATGCATCATTTCATCATCGTAATTACATTCTGCATTTGAATAATGCAGAATGTAATTTTGTCAAAGATAAAAATGAATTTCGTTGCATATTTCGAAAATGTATTCGGACGGAATTAGTAACGATAATCGAGTCTCTTTGCCAAGGGCTTGGATTCGTTAGTCCTGTTGTTAATTAAGAGTGGATAATTATTGGGAAATTAATTTGAACTTAATATAATCTCGGGACCGCAATATTTATTGAGAATAATTTTGAACTTTTGCTTGTGCGCGAAAGTGCACGCAACAAACTTTGCATTACAGGTTTTTTCGAGACCATCTCGAGCCGATTCTCCGTAAGTTGTGCCTGAAACTCGGCAAACTTTCTCAACAGGGATATTTTCAAGCAACTCATTCGCACTGAATTAGAGCGGTCGCGTGCATCGGCCTCTTCAAAGTTTAACAACATTCCGGGCTGGAGTGGCGGGCAAAGAAACGGACGAACGAAATCGCGTCTAGCGGTTGAGCACTGCGACGTCATTTGCCCTTTTGGATAACAATAGATTGCCATTTCGATTATTGTTAATCGATATTGCAATTTTTAGTCGTCAGATGCGAGGCGCTGGCTCGCATTCGTCACGTCCACGATGCTCTGTATACTCCGGAGGAATGAAACGCGAGCGGTATGACTAGATTTCCATGGAAACGCGAGGGTGAAGACACGATCCAGGAGAGAGAATGAAAGCGAGAGAGGAATCAAGGCACGAACGGGTGAGAGACGATCCTTCACACACGCAAATAATTTCAACGTCGAACAATCGCGTCGATCCTGAATCATAGGTCGCGAGCAATCAGCAGTTTCCAGACAAATTGTAAGAAAATTTCAATAAAAAAACTCCCTCGCAGGATCCTCGAAGGAATCCCATGAAACGTTCGGTCCAAAGGAAACGAGGAAAGGCAAAGGAGACAGAATTAATCCTCAAGGCGTTCGGCAGCTTTTCACACGATAGAACGTCCTTTTAAGGGGTAGGTACTCACAGCTTTCGCGAATCAATTCGGCCGAGCACTGGTAAATCCTTAAAATTGCGTTAAAAATCCAAAAAATTGACAAAGAGTCGATCCGACTCGAAAACTTTCACACAATCGAACCGGTCAATAAAAACATCGAAGCAAACATTTAAATATCTTGACAAACTACTAGGGCAGTCAGGGAGCTTTGACATTGCGATGTAAACGCTCAGGCGGTGAGAGTAGCACTGCGAGTTTGAGAATTGAGCGTGGGTGAATTTCCGGACGCAGGGAGGCGCGGCGGTCAGGATTAGCCACAGGTTGCGCCCGCCTCGTTCACGCAGACTAAGACTTTTTCTATATAAATATATACAACACTGGTGTATCGATGTCCAATTAATAAAAGGGCGTAAAGTCTTTGCTATCGAGTCGCGAAAACGTCTCGACCAAGTCATTTCATGTTCCAGCATCATGGACATAGAGAGAAACGTATAAACGTGTATTATGAGAAGAGACACGAAGAGAGAAAACACACAGAACGCGAATGAGGGTGGAAATTGTGTGGGGAATCCTCGTCCTAAAATTTCAAGCCGGAGACCGAGAGATATAGGGGCGACTATGAACCGCGTACTGGAGAGAAAAAAGGCCAGAAAAACTCAATATGAATCGAGGTTTTCTCGAGCGTCGGATCCCCCGAAAGCTCTGCGCCCTTCTCCCAAAGCTTTTGTGACTTCACCCTCGCGTTCGTTCCTTTTTCTTTTTTTTCTCTGCTTTTATCTTCGTCTTTCCCAGCCCATCTTGCCCAGATGCATTTACGCCAAAGCTCGCCCCTTTCTTATCGCTCTTCAAAGGGATTCGGCGTGTTAACCGAATTCGAAAATTGCATAATCTCAAACCACGAGGATTCCCCGACTTTTTAACTACTCGCGCTCGCACGTTTGACTTTCTTCTTTTTTTTATCAGTTCAAACGTTCTTATCGCATTCATCGATAAGACGATCTCGGTCTCGAGACCCGCGGAATTGTCATTACCAATCATTCCTGTCGTATTCGTTCCGTGATATTGACTAAAGAACTCCGAATCAAAAACAACCGTTCGAAAATGATGGGAGTAAGTAGAATGAGCCATAAAAACTGCGAGATTAATCGCCACG
This sequence comes from Diadegma fenestrale, assembly GCA_037043255.1. NCBI lineage: Eukaryota > Metazoa > Arthropoda > Insecta > Hymenoptera > Ichneumonidae > Diadegma > Diadegma fenestrale. The sequence goes on along the minus strand of CM073310.1, from coordinate 15,628,463 downwards.
GTGGGGCTTAAAATTGAGCGCGACTGACGGCCATTTTCTTTTATGGTGAATCAAGTTTTGTACATTGTGACATGGCTGTGCGTTTATTCTCCGAGTGTTCATTTTTGAAGCACATTATTCGAGAGCTCCCCTTGTGTGTTTCGAACGAAGCGATACCGGAAGTTGCACATGTCACTCGTCGAATGCGTAAACTCGTGGGAAACGTCCCTCGCGCGAGCCAAACCTTGTTTTCTCTGTGTTCACAAATGTGTCAATAATCGGGAAGAGTTCGATAACCGAGTCTTATGAACGAAAAGGATGGTATTTTCATATGACGAGCGTTTTCGTCGTTTTAAGGGGTTATATACAGTTGGAAGACCAAAAAAACTTGTTTTTTTACGAATTTTTTCTGGATAGGGATTTCATTTGATGAATAAAAGGCAAAGGAATCAAATGTAGCGTCATCTTTCAACTCTCTATCGCCATTTTTTATTTTCAAAAATATAGCTTCACATAGCTCCTGTAGTTGATCTCCTGTGTGTACTCTAAAAAAAAGGCATTTTGCGGTGAGCAAGAAATCTCCGGTTTGGATCAGCCGAAATAAAAAAACCAAAGAGATTTGTTTAGTGGATAGATGAATCCGGGTATTCATCGAAGGAATAGTTGGAATTTCGAATTTTGATAAAATGGCGGCTCCTCAAAGATGAAATTTCAATTTTCGACCAAATTTTTTTCACTCAATGGTTCAAAAAAGATAGAAATAAATTTTGGATATCTTATTCCTTCGATGAATACCTGGACTCATGTATCCACTAAACAAATCTCTTTGGTTTTTTTATTTCAGCTGATCCAAACCGGAGATTTCTTGCTCACCGCAAAAAACCTTTTTTTAGAGTATACAACTGCAGGAGCTATGTGAAGCTAAATTTTTGGAAATAAAAAATGGTGATAGAGAGTTGAAAGATGACACTACATTTGATTCCTTTGCCTTTTATTCATCAGATGAAATCCCTATCCAGAAAAAATTCGTAAAAAAACAAGTTTTTTTTTTTTGGTTTTCCAACTGTATATAACCCCTTAAGTCAAAATGTAAATGTTATCGCGTGCTCGTAGATGACTTTCCACTTCGGCGTTGCCGAGACAATCCTCTTCTCGGTATGGAGAACTACCGATTGGCAAGGAATCGTCGGTTCCATGATTGGCATCGTTCTTCTGGCTGCTATTTACGAAGGCCTGAAAAATTATCGGTATGATTGCATTTTGCAAAAAAACAAAATCGTTTTCAAGCGATAATGGAATTGACCATTACAGGGAACATCTTTACGTCAACACTATGATTTCCGTCAAGGCTTCCGGTAAAAAACGATCGCGGAGGTTAATGTCAACGTGAAATAATTTTACTTTTTTTTTTTTAATTTAATTTGGTTTGTACACCATGATTCACCATGACTCTCATTCAATGCAACAGGGACGTGATTTTTTCGGGAATCCACTGTTACCAAACTATTCTTCACATGATACAATTTGTTATTGGATATTTCCTGATGTTCATCTTCATGACGTACAACGTCTGGCTGGCACTCGCAACCGTCATTGGCACTGGTCTGGGTTATTGGCTTTTTTCGTGGAACAAATTCACCAGCGAGAACAACGATTGTTGCAGCTGAACTTGACAGCTCCTGCCTCGACTCTTTTCACATTGAAAAGATTCGATTATTTTATTTCTCATTAAAAAAAGTGTACAAAATTCAAATAAATGGTAAAAATGTTGTGATGAACGATCGTTGTTGAATTTAAACTTTGCTGGAACGATCATCACGGAATTCCAACTTTCATAGATAACGTGCGCGAATAAATTTTCTGTCCAAACGTCTTCATTTTTTATTTGTGAGCCACATGTTATTGGCGTCATTTTTGGTGATAAGAACCAAATGTCTAACCAACTTCCGTTCAATTCTTCCGATCTTGATATTCGATCGAGGAATCGAGCTGTTGAATTCGTCAGACGTAACAGCTTCGTTAAACGTCAAAAATGTGTCAAATAGTTCAAAGTTTTTCCACGATTTTTATTTTTCTTAAGTCATTTATAGAAATTATCATAATCTGTTTTGAAAGTTGGTTCATGTGTCTCGTAAGTTAATCATGAGCTCGAAGCATGTTCGAATGGCTCAACAAATTGATATCCGTATCTATATTTTCTTAACGATCGGAATCTGAATGAAACGTCGAGTCACTGACATGTTCAAGATAAATGAGAATTTTTTCCAAAAATTTTATTACCAGGGCTGGGGCCCAATTTTTTTGAATTTCACGTTTTGAATTAGTTCGGTTGTTTTGAATAAACGAATTCGATCCCTGGCAGAAATTTTTTGCCCAAACCTTCAGATCTTCTCAGTTTTCAGGCCGATTTTTCCAAATTTTTCGTTTTTGCTCACATTGTTCCAATTTTTTCCCGAGAATGGCCCTAAAATGACTCGGAAGAATTTCGGAGAAATGGAAAAATGTAGGAATCGGAGTTTATCGGAAAAATTATCATTTTTTCTTCTCACAAATTTCTCCCTACGAAAATGAAAAAAAATCGAATCAATTTTTAGAGAAAATTGGAGTTTTATATAAAAAATGAGGAAAAAAAATTTCTACCAGCGTTTGGACCGGATTTTATGGGCACGCACCTGGTAATTGATAAAAAAAAAAATCGAGACGATCTAATCTCGTGGTGGCAACGCGTAGCACGTGTTATCGGGCACGACTCATTTCTTTATCGTTCATTTGCGATGGGCCCATTTGTTATTTGCCTTTTGCTTTGCCACACAGCAGGAGTCTAGAAATCGATCGACTGCTGCTACGCCAGTACATTTCGGGTTTCCCTATCGGACATATTCGCTCGGAGCAACTGTCATTACGCTCGACTTATTACCAAACACAAAATGTCTAGTAATTTTGCAAGCACCAATGAGATTTGCGCGTGTGATAAAAGTGAACAATCGTTCGGTCAATTGGTCCTCAGTTGGGACAAGTTCAACGGTACAGTCTGGTTGCTTTTCATCGCATCGTTCGTCATCTGGTGCATCGCTTTCTTCGCAGCTTATCATCCTGCGCCCAAAAATGACCATGGTGGCTCCATGGACCATGATATGCACCATAACATGTCGATGGGGCCGACATTCTGATTAAAACTACGAAAAGAAAAAGGCTAAGAATCCGAGGTATGGAAAATCTTATAAATATTTACCGAAACATGCAAAACATGTTGCGAGCAATATTTTTCATTTCCGAAACAATTTTTCAGGCAGTTTCGACCGAGGCGAGTGGACGATTGGAAAATCCGAATTAATCAACGTTAAATAAATGTTTGTAAAACATAAAAAAAGTGGAAAACCATTTCATGAAAAACTATTTTTAGCAGGCGAATAATTTCGAGTTATTCGGACGGATACACGATTAGGTATTCATGAACCCAAATTTATCTATCGATCCTGCATTCCCGTACACGGGTTAGGGAAGTATATTGAGACCATTTTTCCTACAGAAAATTCTGTCTTCAAAGATTCATGAGTTTGAACCTCTTGAAAAATGCATGGTCGCGAGGTCTCTCGTCCATTTGGCCCAACGAAGAGTAAATAAACAATGAATTTTTAGATAAATGCATATAAAGTGTTCGATCTGCAGGTAATCGATTATCATTGAATAACTGATTCATAAAATTGATCGAAAAACTTCAACAAAATGTTGCGAGCCTCTAGACATAAAAATGTAAGAAAATCTTCCATTGTTTTCTTCTTTTGTGTTCGCCTAGAAACAGACGTAATCCATTACAGAAGAAACCAAGATTGCTTTTGGGAATTGAACGCAGCAGTGGGATTTTCTGCAGACAGTAGAGAATAAAAGCGAGTTGTAAAAAAAAATTAAACGAAACTGTTACTAGATATTTTTTTCTTCAAAGCCTGATTCTATGATAGTTTTATCGCATAAGCTTCGCCTTCTGCTCTCTGGAGGTGCACAATAGAAAATTTAATTTGCAATCTGGAACGACATGAAATTGCCAACATTTGGATGGCCGAAATAATTTTCAAGGAGGTCCCGTTAGTACAGCGATAATTAAAATAAAATCTAAAAACGAAATATGTTGTTATTTAGACAGCAAACTTTAATCTCTTTCAAAATCATCCTAGGTCAACCAAGTTTTACTGCATAATTTCCAAGTCGAAAGTCACTTGATTCAACATTGGCTTTACGCAAATTTCTTACCCTTATGAAATCGGAAAAATATGAAAAATACTTCGCGATTAGATAAAACGCGTATTAAAATCTCAATTTACAAAAAAAACTCCAAGGGTTCCGAATCAATAAAAAAATAGTGGGGTCAAGGAATGTTTGGAGGAGATATTTCTAGTTAAAATCGACAGAATGCTCGGAACATCTCATTTTTTAGGAGTTTGGCAACGGATCGCTTGCTAAACGAAAAGTAGATCGTCATTTTTTTGGGAATCGTGCCTCGCTTCATTCGTTATTCCCTTGCACAATTGCGGAACCTCCTTAATGGCGTTATTTTGTAAAAAAAACTCACGCTGTAATATCGAGGTCAAATGGAATGTGTTAAATAAGTGGAACTGAGAAATAATTGAGAACTGAAATAACACGGTGATTAATTGAATGGAAATGAAGTTTTGAATCGTCGAGATTAAATTAAGTGGAGCACATGGGGTTTATGGTTGTTTCTGAGGTGCTCGGTTCACCTGAGACACAATGTATTGCGTCACCTGCGGTATCTATATATATAAAAGAGTCGTGTGACTGACTGACTGACTGACTGACTGACTGACAGACAACGCACAGCCTAAACCAATGAAGTTAGGATCGTGAAATTTGTCACAGTTACTCCTCTCCCATCGTAGACGCTCACTAAGGACGGATTTTGTTCGTCCTCTATCCCAAAAAAAATTATTGCGAATTTTTTTTTTAGACAATTTGTAGATACATTTTTAGATAATTATCTAGATTTTTTAGATAATTTTTAGATACATTTTTAGATAATTATCTAGATTTTTTAGGTAATTTTTAGATACATTTTTAGATAATTATGTAGATTTTTTAGATAATTTTTAGATACATTTTTCGATAATTATCTTGATTTTTTCGATAATTTTTTTTTAGATAGAGGACGAACAAAATTCGAAAGAAAATTTTTTTTTTTCAAATTCAAAAAAAAATCCGTTAGAGAAATTGAGCGTTTACCATGGCAACGGTTACCATGGCAACGGTGACCATGGCAACGGTTATCATGGCAACGGTTGCCATGGCAACGGTTGCCATGGCAACGGTTATCATGGCAACGGTTACCATGGCAATGGTTGCCATGGTAATTCTATATATATACAAGGTATGCCCGCTTCGCCGGGCACACAATAGTATCCAACACAGATTTTCACATGACCTATGTGGTACTGTACTGTGTAAGGGGATGCGTTTTCATTTCTTCACATAGGACTTCACATGGGCAGATTTGACGATGTTAAAATATGCTTCGTTGAAATGCAACGAAATTCGTTTTTTTCTTGAGCAAATCTCATGAATTTAATTCGATATTGAATCGAGACGATTAAATTATCGTTTTTCAGGATTCAAACACAAAATTGATACGAAAATTGGCGTTTCTATTCACGTTGAACAAAAAATTCACGGAAAAAGTTTTTATGTTGGACCTCAACGTTACGAATTTCAGTGTCATTTTGATTTGACGATGTTGAAATATGCTTCGTTGGACTGCAACGAAATTCGGATTTTTTTCGAGCAAAAGTCATTGATTCAATTCAATATTCAATCAAGAAGATAAAACGATCGTTTTTCAGGATTCAAACACAAAATTGATACGAAAATTGGGTTATTATTTTTTGAATTTAACAAAAAATTAAGGGTAAGGGTATTTTTCATTGACCCCAACGTTGCGAACTGCAGTGTCGTTTTGATTCGATGTTTGGCTCGACAAAACTTGACAAAATTGTTTAAATGTTGTCGTTTTATCAATACCGATGATAGCTCAAGCGAATGAAGATGGGAGTCAGGATGAGTGGGATGACTGGGTTCCTGATAAAAGAATTAGAGCCAGTAGTGCGTAACCTGGCATTTCCCTTCTATAAAAAAAAGAAAAAAATTACTGTCCACAGTTTTTTTCGCTCTATATCACATTTGATATTTTTAAGTTTTGCATTTTGAGGGCAGATACGTAGAGAGTTCAATCAAAATAATAATAGATTAAATTTGATATTGTGAAACGCAAGCGAAGTCGCGTGCGAAAACCTATGTGAAAAAATGAAAACGCATACCTTTACACAGTACCACATAGCTCATGTGGCAATCTGTGTGCGATACCATTGTGTGCCCGGCGAAGCGGGCGTACCTTGGCTAGTATTCGTATAATTCGTGTGTCCTGGGGTGACCTGTGACCTGGATCGCTGTGAAACCGGAAGCAATGAATAGCCCGTTGTGTCACCGTAATTTAAGGCTCTGGTGTGTATAAGTGGTTTCGTATTCTCGATGCAAAGTTTCTCTAAATGCCAAACGTCGGTCCTTACTTCCAAGCAAAGTCGGACCGCATAGTTTATCAGGTTGTAAAACCGTAATCAAGACAACTAGAAACTCCTCTGTCCCCTGAATCAACCATTACGACTCGGTTGAATTACATCGGTGCTGAATACTCCATTGCTCTCAAATGTTACATCGATCGAAACTTATAAATGACGTCAGAGCGATATTTCTAGATTCCTAAAATTCAATGAGATTCAATTTTTTATTTCTTGCCTGGACGACGTCATGCGTTCGCTGGATATATCAAGAAATATGATTCTGAAGTTTGCATCGTTGGAATGCAACGAAATTCTTTTTTATCTTCGGCAAAAGTTATTATTTCAATGGAAAATTTATTTAAGATGATAAAACGATTGATTTTTGCCACCCGAAAACATATCGGCTCGAAAAATTTGGTTGACATTGAAAATTCAACGAATCAACAATAAAATAAAACATTTTTCGTTGCATTCCAACGTTGCAAACTTCAGCATCTCGCGTGCGATCTACTTTTAAGCAATTTTTTTTTTATAACGAATTTATAATAGAAAAGACATTTTTTCTCGTTCCACGTTCAAAAATTCTCTGAGCAAGTAATTCATCAATAAAGACGAAAAGGGAACGTGGGTTTGACTGAAAAGTAGACACGACTTGGGTACATTTTGGTAATGGAATTTATCTCTGTAATTGGGGGTTGAAAACGACATTGGAATAAAGAACGTTTTCCTGCAGTTGTTAACTCTTAAACAAAAACATCCTGCTTGGTACTATTCCGTCCAATTGATCCAAAGTCATTGTTGGTACTCGTTGTTCTGTACGTGAGCAGACAATTGAAGTGATTAGTAGTGTGACTAAAGGGGTTGGGACCGACAAGAAAGGGATGTTCGCCACCAAATTAAGTAATCGTCAAAATTACCGTACGCCCTTCTTACGTATATATATAGTATAAAAGTCGAGCAGCATACGCTCGTTCGTCTGGTCGATACTGGCGTCGGCTTCCCTGGAAATCCGTAGCAGGTACAGCACGCTCCACGCACACCCTTGCTGGGCCAACGAAACTTTATCTGCACGAGTGTCCATTCAATATTTTGTCTCGAATTCAACCGGAATTGTTGCGATAAATGGTCGGCCGATATCGATTGATAGTAAACGGAGCAGAGAGCTTTAAGCCACGCGTTTAAACGCCCCAAGTGATGTGGTCAAAGTCCATGCCGTCCTTTAGTTTGCCAGTGCTCGACCATCCCATTCATACACACCTTAGACATATGCCAGTAAGGGTGTCACCTGTGCTCTGTCTCTGTCCCTCACTCATCAGCCTCTCATTAGCTCTCGTACCGTGATTACGGTTGTTGCCTAACGAAAGGCTTATCTTGGTTGTCACTGAGACCTCTGTCTACATAACTTTACATGGAGTAGGGTTCGTGCGATAGACGCGTAATCCAGTATAAGACAAACCACGAACATGCCAAGGATTAATCAACCGGTGATAATTCTATGACTCTGAAATTTGCATCGTTGGAATGCAACGAAATTCATTTTTATCTTTGACAAAAATAATTATTCGAATGCAGAATGTAATTACGATGATAAAATGATCCATTTTTGCCATTCGAAAAGCATTCTGGCTCGAAAAATTTGGATGTCATTGAAAATTGAACGAATCTTCAATGAAATGGTTGAATTGGATATTTTTTGTTTAATTACGGACAGAGACTACGAGTGGACTCTGGCGAGAACGTTTTTTTAATTTTTTTTAATTTTTTCATTGGGGTCTATTTTTTTTCTTTTTTTTTCATTGAATTATGTTAGAAATGGTTGAATTGAATATTTTTTGTTTAATTACGGACAGAGACTACGCGTGGACTCTGGCGAGAACGTTTTTTTAATTTTTTTATATTTTTTCATTGGGGTCTATTTTTTTTTTTTTTTCATTGAATCATGTTGGAAATGGTTGAATTTAATATTTTTTGTTTAATTACGGACAGAGACTACGAGTGGACTCTGGCGAGAACGTTGTTTTAATTTTTTATTTTTTTTTTCATTGGGGTATAATTTTTTTTTTTTTTTCATTGAATTATGTTGGAAATGGTTGAATTGAATATTTTTTTTTAAATTACGGACAGAGACTACGCGTGGACTCTGGCGAGAACGTTCTTTTAATTTTTTTTTTTTCATTGGGGTCTATTTTTTTTTTTTTTTCATGGAATTAGCAAATTCAGCTTATCATTACATTGGCTAATGTTAATTATCGCTCAATTAACGTTCATTCGATTTCCACTCTCACAAGTGTCTCGGAGCTTTTGCAATTTTGGTGGATTTCGACTCTTGATTATTTTCTCCGAAAATCAAGAAACATTCAAACACGGTCGAAATTTTTTGAATTGAAATTCAGGACAATATACGGTCGTGAATCTTGTTCTTTAATCGCTCAAAAGTTTCTCCTCTAATCGACCTTTTTTCACTTGAGTTTGAATTTCATTGTTATTTCGATGGTTCATTTGTTTATTTTTATTATTATCGGTTGTATTGTTTTCGTCGGGCTTTTATGTGAATTAGTTCTTTGCAGGACCATCGCGGCAGGGCCTGCTCTCAATAGTGTGTGGGCATAATAGCGGAAAATCAGGCCATATCTGTCATTGAAAGGATTCTGAGTCGTTGAAGCATAATGCCTGTCATATTCCTGGACCGAGTCAGCTTATTCTACCGAGTCATTGAATCTGAGAGAGCGCTGGAAGGAGCAGATTGAAACTTGTAATCAACGGCCCTCGGGACTTTTATGTTTATACGAATGTTGACAAAACCTTAATGAGGTGCTTGAAAAATATATACTGATGATGGTTAAGCATGTTACACACACTAATCCACGATTACGAGTTTTATTCACCTCTGGAGGAATAAAAAAGGTATTGGGGTTTCCCCGATTTTCCGATATCAATTAATTAGACTTTTCTTTCATTTTATCGCCCACTGCGAGTCTTTTTTGCTTTGCAATTCGAGCAACTGTTGCTTTCCCTTCTATCCGGTCTAGAGGAGAATATTCCGCATCAGGAAAACCATATTTCGGCTCTCCATTTTCGTCCCCTTCTCTCTTCATCCATTTCTCTTCACACGCTTTCCCTTCTTTTTCCTTTATGTTTGAGCAATAATTAGAGTTGAGTGCCTTTCCGTAATTCGATATGTGCAGGGCAAAGTGTAAATGAGAAAGACCCTATAGCAAGGCGTTCTCTCTTAACACACGCCACCGGGCTGTAAAACAGTTTGGCAGGAGTCCAAGTTGTCTGCGTCTATACGCGACGTAACTACTCATCATGGACCCCTGACCCGGCAACTTGTTACTTCGGCATGTCGCCAGCTGATTTACCTTTTTCGTTCCATTTATCGGAGGCTCTGAGTGGACGATGAGAAAGTTGTTTTATTCAATCGATGCTGTACTCAAAATTCAACACCCGCTGAAAATCAAATTTTGTCAAAAAAACGTCGATTTTTTGTTGAAGGCGGTGAACTGAACATTTTTTTGGATAATTTTGAAATTTTCGTAATTTCGACAATATTTTTTATTTATAACGGAACTGTCGGCTGAATTTACGATTGGAATGACAAAAATTGACCTTTCGAAGAGACTTTCTAGAATATTTCTTGCTGCAATGCCAACATTTTCGTCATTTTTCAAAAAAACGTCTCGGCCAACGAATCCAATTCAGCTTTTTGTTCGATATTCACGAAGTTCCATGATTTTACCAAATGTAATTCAATTTTTAATGTGGCTAATCAACCAGGCCGAAAAAACGAGTATTTTACGATGTAAACGTTTAAAAACCCAAAAAAAAGCAAGAAAACGCTCTAAAAAACGTATAAAAATTCAAAAAAGCAAGAAATAGTTTTAAAAAACGTTCAAAAATCCAAAAAAAGCAAGAAAACGTTTTGGAAAACGTTTAACAATAAAAAAAAAAGCAAGAAAACGTTTAAAAATCCAAAAAAAGCAAGAAAACGTTTTAAAAAACGTTTAAAAATCTCAAAAAGCAAGTAAACGTTTTGAAAAAAGTTAAAAAATTCAAAAAAGCAAGAAAACGTTTAGAAATCCAAAAAAAGCAAGAAAACGTTTAAAAATCCAAAAAAAAGCAAGAAAACGTTTTAAAAAACGTTTCAAAAACCAAAAAAGCAAGAAAACGTTTGAAAATCCAAAGAAGCAAGAAAACGTTTTAAAGAACGTTTAAAAATCCAAAAAAAAGCAAAAAAACGTTTTCTTGCTTTTAGTACACTGAAAACTTCGCGCCGCTGGATTCAGAGCGTACAGCCATCTACGGCACAGGCCAAGAACTTTTGAAATCTGGTAGAAAGAGCTGCGTCGGCAAACCCTTCGTAAAAGTAACTGTTGGTTAGAATGAAACTTTGAACCACCATGGTAGCAAGACCTTTTGACCCTCGATCTGATAGCAATCGATTTTATAACGCGTGTTTGCAGATTATTCCGCTAGATGGCAGCAGCTGAAAAAGGGCTGACCGTAGGCACAAATTGTCTTGTCCCTCAAAAGAAAAGCTCAAACTTCCTTCGATCCACTGACAATTTCAACAAATCTCATCTTTTATTTATTTATCGCATCGTGATGCAAGTAATTGCTCGTGCAATCGTCAGAATTGCATGATGCAATGACCGGACAAGCGTCACGAAACTTTGAATCGACGTCAAAATTCGAAATATCGAATCAGAAAAAAATTCTTACACACGAAAAGCCACACATTAAGGATCTAGGAAGTAATTAGTTTAGTCAAAATGGGCTTTCAGAGGGAACGAAGCGATAACATCGATCAAACTATCCGGAAGTGTTTGATTGATGCTCGTAATTCTTTGCAGTATATATAGAAGCACATTTTTTATAAAAATGTATATTTCTATTTGTTTTTGGCGGAAGTGCCACGTGTAAGAGCAGAGCTGGAAAAAGCTGCCTGCGGCGAGGATCAATGGGGTTGGTTAAAAGCTCACGCAATATTTAGTATTCATGTACGTGTAGATTTTCTACAATCGAATATCGATACACACACAAATACAGACTTTTGAATACGTCAATGAACGGGAAGGTTTGTCCGTGTATGAATTTAGCCCGAGGCGTCGTATCGACGTGGTTATAAAAAGTCCGGCCGTTTCTAGCACGTTGACAGTGAATTGGAAGTTTTTGGGGGACGAAAAAACGTGAAATTCTCAAATATATAGGCGGAAGAATTCTTTGCTAACGATCTTTACTAACCAGTTGCTTTTCCACGAGTGAAAAAAAAAGTAACGACGATAATAAACAGCCTCATTCGAACGCCGCAATAACGAGAGGGATCTTGACAGCAACACGCGGAACTCTCGTTGGGACGTGAAAGAATGACTCTTAATTTGCTTGACTAGTTTGCAGTCCGCAAAGGACTGAAATAAAGCTGAAAAAAAATAGAAAAGAGGGAAAAAAGCCGAAATTACGAGACCCGGAATGGGCAGCGCGTGCTTGCGCGAGACCCTTGAATCTTTATTTTTTCTGCGAATTATCGGGAGAAGCCTGAGCAGGACGTTCGGGCTTCGTTTCGCTTATTTTCTGGCCGCAGTCCATCAGGGACAGAAAAGGGACAAAAAATGACAGACAGTTTGTATTGGATTAATGTGGAATTTCTCTGATTCTTCATATGCCGAATGTGCACGCGAGTTTCTGCATTAAAAAAATTGGTATCGGGGCAAAAGGGTCTAGCAATGTGTACACACACGTCAAGAAGACGATGTGGACGCGTGTAATAATAGCCTGGACGTTTTTTGTGCAAGCTGCTGCGACTCTATTGTACGTTGTATATAATATTGCGACCTTGGCCTCGAGCGAAGTACGCGGTGCTAAATAACGTGAAAACATACAACGGTGTGTGCAACATTCGGACACGCGATGCAATATGAAAGCTCTTATGAGTAAAAATCACCGCGATACCTATATCGAGATAAAAACGTACTTACTGCGGTGACCGTTTTGTTAACGCCACTGCTCCACATCGAATAGTCCTCATTTTCGTCTGTGTTCGTGTGCATACGTATCAGCATTCAAATACTTAAGTATATGCGAAAGAGAAAAAAATGAAGGAGCAAAGAATGAGAACAAAAAAATTTCAAGGCGCTCTAGTTCAATCGCATTATTCTCGTAACTATTGTAGCAAAACGCAATATGGTTAAGTATTTTTTGAATTTTGCCAAGGTACGCACGACTTATTAAGGCGTTATATACAGTTGGAAGACCAAAAAAAACTTGTTTTTTTACGAATTTTTTCTGGACAGGGATTCCATTTGATGAATAAAAGGCCAAGGAATCAAATGTAGTGTCATCTTTCAACTCTCTATCGCCATTTTTTATTTTCAAAAATAAAGCTTCACATAGCTCCTGTAGTTGATCTTCTGTGTATACTCTAAAAAAAAGGCGTTTTGTGGTGAGCAAGAAATCTCCGGTTCGGATTAGCCGAAATAAAAAAACCAAAGAGATTTGTTTAGTGGATAGATGAATCCAGGTATTCATCGAAGGAATAGTTGGAATTTCGAATTTTGATGAAATGGCGGCTCCTCAAAGTTGAAATTTCAATTTTCGACCAAATTTTTTTCACTTAATGGTTCAAAAAAGATAGAAATAAATTTCGGATATCTTATTCCTTCGATGAATACCTGGACTCATGTATCCACTAAACAAATCTCTTTGGTTTTTTTATTTCAGCTGATCCAAACCGGAGTTTCTTGCTCACCGCAAAAAACCTTTTTTTTAGAGTATAAAACTGCAGGAGCTATGTGAAGCTAAATTTTTGAAAATAAAAAATGGCGATAGAGAGTTGAAAGATGACACTGCATTTGATTCCTTTGCCTTTTATTCATCAGATGAAATCCCTATCCAGAAAAAATTCGTAAAAAAACAAGTTTTTTTTTTGGTTTTCCAACTGTACATAACCCCTTAATTATTCCGTTTTAATTGGAATGTCTAATTACTCGAGAAAATTCTTGTAATGAGAAATCGGTGTATCAATCATTGCCAACGATCTATAAGGAGGATCGATTCGTGGCTACGTAATTAGACGTTATTAACGAGAGGGTGAATCCGTCAAGATTATTCATCCCCTTTTTGTCCATGAACCATGATAGAGGAGAGGGATCAATTTCTCTGGCAAAGTTCATCTTTCTCGCATTTCCCGAGCTCTTTTCTTATCCTTTTATCTCCCCCCCCCCCCGCTCTCTGTATCTCCCTCTCGCTTTATTCCGACCTGTCTCTCTCTCCCTCTAAAGGTGTTTTATTGCCTTCCGGCACTGAGACAAGTGGCTGACCCATTTCGAGAGCTTTGAGCAAAAACGCCTGGGGAAGTTGCTTCAGAACTTTATCGGCTATCTATCGAGTTAGCGTGCGACCTTTCACATTCTTCCTAGCCACTAATACACACGAACAGGACCAACCTATAAAAATTACGTTCATCACTGGCGCGGTCGTAATTGTAAGTGAAGAAACGAAAGACTCAATTGATTGACAGTGAGGAAAATGAATGGCGCCACTTTAATTCGACGCTAAAATCTTCTCCCCGCATCGTCAGGATAATCGATTGTCTTAATACGCGTTCGCTGCCTTGAACGAAGAAAACCCATGGACATGGGTGGCCGATAATTACCAAATTATAAAAAATAATCGCATATTTACACGAGATTCGACTGTCTCAACCGAAATCTAGTTACACACGAGTCGACACCAAAAGGGACTTTGATCGACGACATCACGTGATACCAACCACTGTCTGCATGATCGAGTCTCCCTGGTCGAGGTATAACATCGTACCAGAAAATCTACTTACTGGCCAGGTGCAATTACGAGGATTAATTGAGTTTGCCTTGTTCGTGTACTATCAGACCTTGTATACAACGTACAGATTATATGAGCTCGGCCACGATCGATGCCGATATTCTCCTTGAATCTCTCGGGCCTTCGAAACCGCGTCATTGTGATACTTGTGACGACCTAACAGAATTATAAAAGCTCGATGATGCTGAAGTTTGCAACGTTGGAATGAATCGGAAAATATTGAATTTTATTGAAGATTCGTTCAATTTTCAATGTCATCCAAATTTTTCGAGTCGATATGCTTTTTGAATGGCAAAAATCGATCACTTTATCATCTTAATTACATTCTGCATTTGAATAATTATTTTTGTCGAAGATAAAAATGAATTTCGTTGCATTCCAACGATGCAAACTTCAGAATCATTCTTATTAACACTTTTTTCGCTACTCACCTGCATTTTTTAAATTATGAAAATAATTAAGAAACTTGATTATAAATTGATCATTGATTAATTTATAATAAATTTTGCAATATTGCTGAACTCCTTGGACTCGGCCATTCATCAATTTGAAATGCATCACGTTGGAATGCATCGAAAAATATTGAATTTTATTGAAAATTCGTTCAATTTTCAATGTCATCCAAATTTTTCGAGCCGATATACTTTTTGAATGGCACGAATTGATCATTTTATCATCTTAATTACATTCTGCGTTTGAATAATTATTTTTGTCAAAGATAAAAATGAATTTCGATGCATTCCAACGATGCAAACTTCAGAGTCATAAAGCTCGATCAACCATTCAGATCGACCTTGACTGCAGTCAAGCGAGTTTCGGTTTTTTACGAAAATTAGAAACGAGTGGAATTATGAACGTATGATGAAGAAATTCCTCGTGTATGACGTTCGTGCACGAATCCTTGGCACACATATGTGAAGTTATGGTGAACCTTTTATTAATTAAACGTCCGGATACACGTTATTGTTGAATTAACCGCTTGCACAATTAGCAAATCCTTGACCCAGCTGATTTTTCTTTTTTTAGAATCGTAACGAATTTGCTAATGAACGAAAGGCTTGGATGCTCAGATTTCGACATTTTACGGTCGCGACTTTCGCACTATTTCTGACATCCTGCAGTCTATCTTTTTTTTCCACGTCATTTGTCTCGAACTCTACAATTCTTGCCGCACCCAAATCATAATATTCCCTACCGACCCTTCCAAGTGCAGTCCTGCAGAGCGTATAAAGACATTTCCTATTTATTCTCAGGTGACATTCTATCACGAACCCGGACTTTAATCAGTTTGGAACTGAATTTATGATCCCAGTCCGGTACATCGCTTGACAAAGTTTCTTCGGGAACGTTTCGCTCCAATTAGCACAGCGTTCAAGTATTTTTAGTCTCTCTATACAATTGTTCGTTGAATAGTTCATTGCGATCATATTTTTCGTTAGTGATGACGATCTTGAGAACGATTGCTACAGGAAATATTGTTTTAAGGCCTCAGATCCATCCGGAGGAGCCAAAATTGATTTTTCGTTCCGAAAAAACAATTAATCGTAAACGATGGTAAAGTTTGCATCGTTGGAATGCAACGAAATTCTGTTTTTTTTTGAGCAAATCTCAAGATTCTTGTTCGATATTTGGTCAGGACAATAAAACCATCTTTTTTGAGGATCCAAACGCATTGTCGATACGAAAATTTTCAAGGTTTGGGAAATTTAACAAATAATTAATGATAAAAGTATTTTTTTTTGAACTCCAACGTTGCGAACTTCAGTGTCATTAATCATGAAGCCTGTAAAAAAATATGAAAATAACTAATTGAAAGGCTTTCCGTCTCGTACACTGAAAATTCAATTTCGTCAAAAAACGTCGATATTTTGTTGAATACAGCGAACTAAATATTTTGGGATAATTTCAAAATTTTCGTTATTTCGACGATATTTTTCATTGTAACGGAACTTTCAGCAAAATTTACGATTGGAATGACAAAAATTACTTTCCGAAAAGATTTTCCAGAATGTTTTTTGCTGAAATGACAAAATTTTCGTGATTTTTCGAAAAAAACGTTTAGTTGAACGTATCCAACAAAATATCCATCTTTTTCAACAAAATTCTCTTTTCAGAGTAGAATCAAGTCACAGGAAATCGATGGAATAAAACAGTTGGAAACTTGTACCGATTCAGGTTATATACCAGTTGAAAATGTTCTGTGTAAGAAATTCACAACGCCTTGACCTCTTCTTATCCTTCTTTCTCGTTTCGACGTTGGACGGCGGTGACGTCATTTCACGATTTTATACAGAAGCCTCGTATGTCTCAACGACGTCACCGTGATAAGGATATGCCATGGAGAACCGCTGGAGAGCTGTGGGAGAGCTCGACGAGAAATATATTCGGGCAAGTAGAACCGTCCTTACGGTTTCAAACCCGCGTCGACTCTACAACCATCGCGTGCCAAGAATCTCACTCGTCTTATCGCGTTTCAAACCCCTTTCCCGCCTTTCCCCCTTGTCCCTAACTGTTCCCGCCCTTAAACTGTCCTCAGGCAACAACACGTTGTGCCCTTTCGCTTGAATTTCGTTATTTTTTTTCTTTTTCTCCTGACATGTGTACAATCGAGCTCGGATTCCCAACTCGAGCATTCTTTTTAATCTGCTGCTCACATTGAATCGGAACTTCGAGCCATTTCGCTCAATTTTCATGGTGAATCATATTTATTGAACGTGAATTTGGATTTATCGTGTTCGTTCATCGTTTTTCGTCGAAAACGTTTAGGAAACTTGGTTTAGTTCAACAATTTGTGACCCTCGACAATTTCTCGAGATCTTGAATCGAATTCACGGTGATGAAATGAATTTTCACACTCGTAAAAGTTTTTCGAACCGACCAGAAGGTTCTGTCATCATTTCTTCTTTGTACGTTTACTGGAATTTAAATTTTGTCAAAAAAAAACGTTGATATTTTTTTGAAGACGGGTCGACTGAATATTTTTGGATAATTCAAAGATTTTCGTTATTCGACAATATTTTTGATTTCTAATTTACAATTGAAATGACAAAAATTATGACACTGAAGTTCGCAACGTTGGAATGCAACGAAAAATACTTTTATCATTAATTATTTGTTAAATTTGCCAAACCTTGAGAATTTTCCTATCGATATTGCGTTTGGATCCTCGAAAAAGATCATTTTATTGTCCTGACCGAAAATCGAACAAGATTCTTGAGATCTGCTCGAAAAAAAAACAGAATTACGTTGCATTCCAACGATGCGAACTTCAACATCGTCAAAAATTGACTTTCCGAAGAGACTTTCTAGAATATTTCTTGCTGCGATGACAAATTTTTTGTGATTTTTCGAAAAAAACGTTCGGTCGAACAAAATATTGATATTTTCCAACAAAATTTTCTTTTCAATGTTAAAAACGACGTCACATGGTAAAGAAATGGGAAAATTCTGCAGAAATATTTGGTATTCAAGGGCAAATCGTAAAAGTAATAATTTCGCCAAAAAAGTACAATTTGTCGTTTGCTAAGAATAACAAGTGGTTGGAGCAATTGAGCATATTCTAACAAGCAGTTTTTTCTTTATGACGGACGAATGGGCTGGTGTATATTTTTGTAAAAAGAAAGAAAGGAAAAAAAAACATGTTTGGACGAATCAAGTAACAGGAATCGAAATAAAGTCTCATGAAATTCGAATGAGATCGTAGGAGTCGTTATGTGTCGTCATCGCCAGCCTCGAAAGTACATCACGTCATGTATCGATTTTTCGCGTCATTATATACCGCATAAAATTGCGAGAGGTAAAAAAAAAACAAGAAATCACGAATATATGTTCAGGTTCGTATGTGTACCGAGGTCTGTGATTTATCGAGGGTAGGCGGAGCTCTACGTACTAAATCTGTCTTTACGAAACTTGGAAATAACTCGGTTTATCGCTCGAACGATTTGCCTGCGCCAGGATCGTGTGATCAGGCTAATCGCCAAGATCGCGAATCTCCATTATTTTAACGCTTTTTTCAATATTATCATTTTGTCCCTTAACAGGTTGCACTTAACACTTGTAGAATTTTTAATCCTACGATTTACCATGCGAATGCTGTTACGAAGAGTATCGACGGAATCAGTAAACTGGAGATTGCAACGGTCGTGGATGCATCTGCGAAAGAATCAGAAAATAAATTCCTTCTGGACGAATGACAAAGTTGAAGAACGTGAGCAACTTTATGATGCAACGTTGGAATGCATCGAAAAGTATTGAATTTTATTGAAGCTTCGTTCAGTTTTCAATGTTCCAAGTACTTTTTCAAAAACACATCAACAAATTAAGTTTTCAAAGCCAAAATTATTAATAAACGATAAAAAATGAAGAAATTTATGATGCTGAAGTTTGCAACGTTGGAATGCATCGAAAAATATTGAATTTTATTGAAGATTCGTTCAATTTTCAATGTTCCAAGTACTTTTTCAAAAACACATCAACAAATTAAGTTTTCAAAGCCAAAATTATTAATAAACAATAAAAAATGAAGAAATTTATGATGCTGGAGTTTGCAACGTTGGAATGCATCGAAAAATATTGAATTTTATTGAAGATTCGTTCAATTTTCAATGTTCCAAGTACTTTTTCAAAAATACATCAACAAATTAAGTTTTTGAAGCCAAAATTATTAATAAACAATAAAAAATGAAGAAATTTTTGATGCTGAGGTTTGTAACGTTGGAATGCATCGAAAAATATTGAATTTTATTGAAAATTCGTTCAATTTTCAATGTCATCCAAATTTTTCGAGCCAATATGATTTTCGAATGGCGAAAATCGATCATTTTATCATCGTAATTACATTTTGCATTTGAATAATTATTTTCTTTAAAGATAAAAATGAATTTCGTTGAAATTTCGAAGAATCATTGACTTGACTAAAAAATGTAGATCGAATTGGTGCGTGTTAAGAAAAAATGAATAAATTACCATTTTGGCAAAAAGTTGAATTAATACGTTCTGCATCGAAGTCACAAGTGCAAACGCCCCGAAGACATTGTACGGAATCGGGGTCGGATGTGACGTAGCATTCGCCTCTTGAATGGCACGTTTCGTCGAGAACTGGAACAAGGAAAGACGTCACGGATTACGACGCGGAAGCTTGCGCCGCGAGCCGTTCAAGTTCTCTCTTTAAAGTTAATAATATCGATTTTTTTTTTTTTTTTTCACCTTTTGAGGGATAACATTTTTGGTATTTTTTATGATGACCCGCGCCGCAGTTGCATGTCCCATTCAACGATGACGACCGAGGAGTCCTTGACTCAAAGAGCTCGCTCGTTTCCGGTTTCACACATCGCGCATCCGCCACAGTTGCCGAACACTGGACATCGTACTGGCATTCGTCATTGAACGCGGAAACTGATTCAAGCGAGTTACTGTTAATTACCACCACAAAACGATCTTATTCAGGGTTTTTTCAAAATTTTCTATGAACGATTTTGGCACTAAAACTCAAGGTTCGTCCCCATGAAGAAAAATTTTCCCACGTTTAGAATTCGAGAAAAAAAATGTATTCAAGATTTTTTCTATGAGCGGAAATTTTTAAAGAAAAATCCGAATTGCATCTCATAAACGCGTTTAGACAGGAAAAGTTAAAAATTAGCAATTAAGCATCTCGAATTCTCAGCGTCAGAAAATTTTTCCTCATGGGAGAACATTTTTAGATTTGTTTTCAAGAATCTTTATACAAAATTATCGAAGAGTCCTAAGTAAAGTAATTTTGTGATAAAATCGACTACCATCTTCGCTATGATATTCCATCGCTCGAGAATAATTGAAAAATACGCTCAAGTATCGAATAAAAATGTTCAAAATTCTATAATGTTGAGAATTTGGTTCTCTTTTTCTTACCAGGAACACAAAGATCGGGAGACGGCGAAACATGACCGTCTGTACACGTGCAAATGTGCGAGAGACATTCTGAATTTTGGGATTTGCAATCGTGGTCGGTGGCACATGATGCATTGATGCCTACCAAGAATTCAAAAAGATCGTGCTGTTACTTTTCATCGTCCTGAAATAATCCTGATAAAGATGTGAAATCGCATGAAAATCATGATGCTGAAGTTTGCAACGTTGAAATGCATCGAAAAATATTGAATTTTATTGAAGATTCGTTCAATTTTTAATGTCATCCAAATTTTTCGAGCCGATATGCTTTTCAAATGGCAAAAACTGATCATTTTATCATCGTCATTACATTCTGCATTTGAATAATTATTTTTGTCAAAGATAAAAATGAATTTCGTTGCATTCCAACGATGCAAATTTCAGAATCATTCTTATCAACACTTTTTTCGCTACTCACCTGCATTTTTTAAATTATGAAAATAATTAAGAAACTTGATTATAAATTGATCATTGATTAATTTATAATAAATTTTGCAATATTGCTGAACTCCTTGGACTCGGCCATTCATCAATTTGAAATGGATCGCGTTGAAATGCATGGAAAAATATTGAATTTTATTGAAAATTCGTTCAATTTTTAATGTCATCCAAATTTTTCGAGCCGATATGCTTTTCAAATGGCAAAAATCGATCATTTTTCATCGTAATTACATTCTGAATTTGAATAATTATTTTTATGAAGGATAAAAATGAATTTTGTTGCATTCCAGCGATGCAAACTTCAGAGTCATTGAAAATCGATGAAAATATTGATCATTTTCATTGATTTTGAGGCCTGAATTATAAAAAAGTGTTTTTTTTTTTTTAAGTTTCACACAAAAAAACGTGTCGAAAATGATTATTTCTGAGGATAAATGAAATCAAATCGTTTACCTGCAACGCAGACTCCGGACGATTCGAAATAAGAATCTAAACACGTGCATCTTTCATTACGACAGTGTGCATTGCTTAAAGAAATGCAGTCGACATCAGCTGAGCAGAGAGCTCCGAGAGTGGGAATGTCATCCATGCACGCTGTTCCTGCAAAATTCAAATGAGTGTCTACAGGACACTCGCAGGTGAAACTGTCATTGCAGATTAGTTGAGACCGGAAATTTGGTACATGACAGTCCTTGTTTGTGTTGCAGCTTTCACCAAGTTCTCTGTTTCTCCAGCAGAACATTTCGTCCTCGACGTAGTGGGAGTTTCCGGTACAGCCACAATGGCTATCGACACACTTGGAATCTGGACCAAACGTGTAGCATTGCTCGTCGTATTGACAAATACTTTTGGCATCGGCCATTGCTGTTAAATGAAAAAAAAAAAAAATAAATCGCAACAATTATTTTTTGGGATTCTAATCGAATTTCAGGCTCGCGATTATTTTTTCAACGAGCGAGAAAAAAGCTTCAGAGAGGTTGAGGGATTGTGAAAACAATTGGTGAATCATCGACAATTTTTTATTATAATCGGACCCAAGTTCTGGGAAAACTACACACTGAAAAGAAAATTTCGTTGGAAAAGATCGATATTTAGTTGGATACTTTCGAGTAAACGTTTTTTTTTTTGAAAAATCAAAAAAATGTCATTGCAGCAAGAAATATTCTAGAGAGTCTCTTCGAAAAGTAAATTTTGGTCATTCCAATCGTAAATTTCGCTGACAATTACGTTTGAAACCAAAAATATTGTCAAAATATCGAAAATTTTGAAATTTATTTATTTATCATTTATAATATTTATAAATATTATTATTATTATTAATTATTATTAATTATTTATAAAATATAATAATATTTATTTATAAATATTTAGTCGACTGTGTACAACAAAATATCGACGTTTTTTTTGACAAAATTAAATTTTCAGTGCATGGTCGAAATTTGAAAATTGTGTGACATTGAAGTTCCCAACGTCGGGGCCCAACGAAAAATACAATTTCTCTTCACATTTTCTTCAATTAAAAACTAAAAATAACCATTTTCGTATCGGTTTTTTATTTGAGTCCTAAAAAATTATCATTTCATTGTCCTGATTAAATATTCAATAAGAATCGCGAGCTCTGCTCAAGAAAGAACCGAATTTCGTGGCATTCCAACGTTGCGAACCTCAACATCGTAAAATTGTACCTTGATTAACCGAGTGTGGCTTAACGTTGGGGTCAAAATATGAACTGACCTTTGAGACACTGCCTATGGTTTGTCGAAGCGACCCTCGCTCCTTTGCAACTCCAACGAGCATCCCGACAAATTGAGTTTGGAATTGTGACGTTCGCCTTTGGGTCACATTTTTCTCCGAGCTCTTTAACCAAATTTGGATAAAGATTCAATGAAAGCTCATCATTGGAAGGCAAAAAATTAACGATAAGATCATAATTGAAATGGACACTGTACCTGGTCTGCAACTTTTTCGACTCGAGTCGAAAGCGAAACCACGTTTGCAAATGCAGTGACCGGTTGCAGTGCATAAAGCTGGTCCATATTTTGCACAATGTTGGTCGGTTGTGCAGTCCGATTCAGACAATAATTTGGCACCAGAATTTTGAGGTATCGGTGCATTCCATTCCACATGGTTGCTCATTGTATTCTCCACGTTATTTCGCTCACTTTCTGCCTTGAGGTAACATCCCTTGGCTAGATCGCACTTTGCACGTTTGTCGAATCTGCAGTCCAAATCTATCGTGCATTCGGCTCCGATAGCTAGGAAAATCCAAGCCCAATTAATTGAGGAGGAGCGAGTGATCGAGTCAAAGTTTTAATCAGGTATTTGAAGGACTTTGATTTCCAAATCACAAATGATAAGAAAATTCTGAAAATTTCGTATGTTTTTGCACACATAAAATATTCGAGAGTTCGTGCAACAATTTCACGGCGCTCACGAAGTCTGTTATTGAGCAATCAACATCAAAAAATTGCGATAAGTTTTTTTTTTGACCTCCTAATTTTCCGATGTCTACAAAATACTAAAAGCAACGGAAGCAAAATGAAGTTTATCGATAAATATTTTTCCTACTCGCTTAAAAAATTGTTGTTAACAATATTTTATTTTATTTTTTTAATAACGAGCTTCCTAATCGTTGTGACATTTTTACACGACCTCATAATTACTTCATCCAAAAACATATCAAATTTTGAAAATTTTCTTATCATTTTTTACTCCAACCCTTATAAGGAGGTTAAATTGACGATTTTGAAGTTTGCATCGTTGAAAAGCAACGAAATTCTGTTTTTTCTTTACCAGAGCTCACAATTATTATTCAATCTTTGTCCCGGACATTAAAACGCCAAAAAATGGCCACGATTTTCAAAATTCAATAAATAATTAACAGAAACAATATTTTTCATTGCAAACTTCAGAGTCATTTGAATCGATGATGATAGAATTCTTGAAATTTGGTACTTTGAAGTGAAGTATTCACGAGGCATGTAATTGAATCGATTATCGTACATTTTCTATGCTGAAAAATGTTCTTGTCACAAAATTCATTCCAGATGCTAATTTGGCATGTTTTTTCATATCAGTTAACCGAGCAATTCGTTGCCGCGTTAAAGATCGATGATAACATCATTCTTATCTTTACCGTTAGCCTCGCGTCTGCACGTGCGATATTCACGTTGATAGAAACCTTTGCTGCAACCACACATGCCATCGGTGCATGAAAGAGCCTCGAAGTCTCCGTTGACGTTGCAGTCGTCATCACTTTTACACTTTTCTCCGAATCCTTTGAACAAAGATTTTCATTTGTCAATCTCGAATAG
Organism: Diadegma fenestrale; assembly: GCA_037043255.1. Taxonomy (NCBI): domain Eukaryota; kingdom Metazoa; phylum Arthropoda; class Insecta; order Hymenoptera; family Ichneumonidae; genus Diadegma; species Diadegma fenestrale. The sequence goes on along the minus strand of CM073310.1, from coordinate 15,604,402 downwards.
GAAAATCTAACGAATCGAGACTTTATCTTTTATTATTTGTTGTCATAACCATGTGGTAGTTTGACTCTCACCCGACGATTTGTAACAGCGACCGTGCAGATAGTGATAACCAGTATCACACTGACAAATTCCATCGGAGCATTTGCCACCGATAGACAAATATGCGAGACATTGTGATGTCTCTACGCAGTCGACACCGTATGCCGTTGCAACTTGAAAATAAATTCACATTATTTCGCAACAAGAAACATGATTTTGAAAAATTCATGGCCTCGCTAAAATTCAACGAAAATGATCGACCTCGAGCTCATTCTTTTCGTTTTTCAATGCAGAATCACGTGACACTGGAACGATTTTGCTTGGAGTCGAAAAATTAGTCAAAAATGGGGTAAAACGATAAAAAGGATTGGAGTTGGAGTTTGGAAGCGATTCACTGAAAAAACTCCGATGAATGTTTCCATAAATTTGAAAAAAATCAAATAATTTGAATTTCGATAAAATTGAATAAATTTCCGATGTCAATTCTTGGATTTGGCATGTTAAAACTCGGGGAACAAGTACCTTCGAGGCAAGCGGTCATGGCAGCGTTAAAGATGTAACCAGTTGGACATTGACACTTTAAATAACCGCCGCAGAAACTTTGAGGCGTCGTGCAAGTTGCATTTTCCAAACAGGGCCATTCGATGTTGCCGTATATATCGATTTCATCGACTGGGAACGATGCGGATGAAGCTGGAGAAAGTTTTTCCAATTTTAAATGATTCCAACTCTAACATGAATACAAGAATCGTCGGAGCATCCGAAAAGTTTCGATTTCACTCGATGCAGAACACCGCGAACTGAATAAACATCAGAAATCGTTTCCTCGATAATAAATTCAGATTTTTTCATGAATTGCCCGAAGAAAATGTATATGAAAATGGCGGAACGAGCGTTACCGGAAATTGCCAAGTTTAGGCTAATCCACACCAAAACCACATCGATCTCTAGGCAAAAAATCGACGACTTCATTCTCTTTGGTCGGTTTTGATACTGACCAGTCCTGTTTGGCTGATTTGGCCACGATTGTTATTATCAGAATAAAGATATGAAAAACCGTGAGATATGTCGTTGAGCCAGTCGACATATTCCCTTCTTGAGATCATACACCTGCTTGCTTATCGCACCTGCGATGATTCGACACCCAAGCATCTACGCAACTTGGCGTTTGTGCAATCGGCTCAAAGGAACGTCGTGAAAATAAAATTAAAAATTCCTTTTTTCCAAAACGATGAAAATTTATCGTTTTGGAAGCTCGCTAAAACTCTTCTCACGAATTTTTTAAATTTCACTAATTACCTGGTTTGCAGACGATGAAAAATTTACAGAAAAATGTTCTCAGCAGTGAAAAAAAAGTCATTGCGGAAAATTCGACGTTCAATCCTTCACGTTTCTTCCTACACGAATACAACATCGAAAATGGAAAAATATAGCAAGCCCAGCTGTTCCGCGTAGTCGACGGTTGTCGATGACTGATAAGAAAAAATGTAGAGTTCATCGAGAGATTAAATAGTTTGTTACTATTAATAGAAGCGTCGTGACTGCGGAAAATCTAAAGAGAATTATCTGGCCAGATCCAAAGCTTGAATAATTTTCGATCGAAATAAGTGAATGAAAAGAAAAAAATAAAATTAGAAAAACATTCGCTTGAATATTGTTTGATTGAATTGAAGATTTAAAATCACTTTCTCGAGTCATTGTATTTTTTTTTTTTTCGGTTAATGTTAGTAATGAATAAAATTCGTGCGAGGAATTGGAATAAACGGATTAAAGATACAGATTTTAATAAAATGGCATTAGCGAAGAGTTTCAGTAAAATTGGAATAATTTTCTGGAAACGAGTCTTGGGAACCGTCTTATCGAAAGTTTATCGATTAATAGTGAACATTTCGTTCGAAAAACGCTCGGAAAGTTCGAGGTCAATTTGCGCGTCAGTAAATATAAAGGCAAGTACTGAAACAACCAGTATCCCAGTCGGTTAAGAATTGTTGATCATGAAGCTGCACACCAAAGAGAAAAAAGGTACGAAATTTGTGTAAAAAGTTGTTTGCCAATGATTTTTTAGTTCATAATCCTGTGAATGAAGCCTCAGAGTGTTTTTATTTTTTTTTTTTTTAGACAACTTGTCCTCGCTCGAGGACGGTTTGATGGGGTACGAGGTATTGAGCAACAAATTCGACTCGAAACGTAAAAAGAGCGGCAACGACTACAATCAATTTTCTCAATTCGTCAAACTTCTTCTGTATATCGAATTGGTACTTTTTTTTGGATGGATAGGATGCACATTTGTCACGAATTTTCATGAAATTTACGAACAAAAAAGCTTGGAAAAGTTCGACAGTCGGGAGGCGATGACAACTTTGGGGTCAGTTTCTTCGATCACGATCCCGAGCACGACTGAAGAAGATGCAACGAAACGGACCATCGTGATGAGTGAACCGGAGCCGGAGGGACCAAATATTTTGGAAGAAACTGCAACTACGACGACTGAATATCCAATCGATTCTGATAATGTGGATCGACAGGAATTAAATTCATTTGCGAAGAAAAAATCCGGCTCGGAAGTCGACGAGAATCATTTCGATTCGATCAACACAAGAAACGACGATTATCTTGACGATTTCGCAATCTGGCAGGATCCCGAGTACATGGACATTCTCAGTGATCTCCACAGAGATTTGCTCTTGAGCGTAAACAGAGCAGATAAATCGAGTTTCGGAATTTTTGACTCCGGGGAGTTTCGCTCATCGAATCAGGCGCGTACGAACGTTGATTTTGGGGACACATGGTCGCCTGGATCAAGAGGGGAAACCCGTAACGCGGAATGGAGCAAAAGGTCGAGCGAAGAAATCAAAACTGCAGCTGCATCGAAAGAATTGCAGGAAGAAAATGATGATTGTTGGGCGGATCTCGACGAGGATCGTTCTCCGGGTGAAGATGTTTGGAAAAAATATTGGTTCGATTGCGTTTTCAAGGATTTGCCGCCCAGATGCGGGCCCAAATTCAAGACAACAATGGACGTGAGTAGACGCGGAGAATTCCTAATGACGTGTGAGCTCGAAGAGTCGAGCAGCGAGATCACGAACGCGAGAGAAGTCAGAAGTGTCGGGCAAGATCAACAGCAGGACGATTGTGCAAAATTGGTTGAAGCATCGCGTGTTTTAGAGACGTGGGGAGACAGGTCGATGCTGGACGAAAACAATCTCGTGGTGAGGGACTTTTATCGAGATTTTGCAAATGCAATTCTGCCCTTCGCTGTACAAAAGGTCGTGGAACTTCCGACCGCAGAACGAAACACTTGGATCGACCATTGGCGGAAATCCATAATGGAAATAAAACAAAACTTTTCTACGACGATGAAATATCGTCGGATACTCGAAGAAAATGCTGCAACTGTCGACGCGATGGCGAACGACCTGCGCAACACGGTGGAAGCAGTTGCAGACACGTATAAAAAGTGCAATTTGGTAGAAACGTCATCGGAAGAGGCGAAAAGGGCAATGAGGGCGATAACAATGTTGATCGAACGTGAAAGATGCACGAAAAACTTCGAAAGCATGGAATCAAAGTTCAATTTATTGGCCGCTGAAATTGTGAAAGGCGAAACTTCCGATAAAACTGTCATGGAATTGCGCGAAAGATTCAAATACATCGTCCTGTCTCTCAGCAAAGTCATCAACTCGAAAGACAAACATACACCTCAAAGCCAATTTCCAACCGGTCCTGTCAACGTCACCGACGAACAGTGGCGAACTTACATGCTCGGGCTCAAGCAAGATATTGCGAGATCTTCCGAGGATCCTGTGATCCGACAACGTCTCGAAGCGGGTGGTCCACCGAGCCAAGAGCAGGCTCAACAATTGCGTGAAATAATCGAATATATTTTACGTGGATGGCGTTACTGCTATCGGGATTCATTCTTCGGATCGCGAGGCACCGCCAAACACGCAGCATCCAACAAAGGAACGACGACACATTCTGCGAGCTAGTTGGCATAATTGCAATCGTTTTTATTTCGACTAAATGCCACACGGTGCCTAAAAAATTCAGAGAAAAGGAAATTGATGGTTTTCGATGACACTGAAGTTCGCAACGTTGATGTCCAACGAAAAATACTTTTATCATTAATTATTTGTTCAATTTCCCAAACCTTGAAAATTCTCGTATCGATATTGCGTTTGGATCCTCGAAAAAAATCATTTTATCGTCCTGACCAAATATCGAACAAGAATCTTGAGATTTGCTCAAAAAAAATACAGAATTTCGTTGCATTCCAACGACGCAAACTCCATCATCGTGAAAGAAAAATTGCCATGATTTGCAAAATTCAATAGACAATCAATAGAAAAAATATTTTTCGTTGAATCTCAACGTTGCAAACTTGAGAATCATTCTCAAGAATGACACTGAAGTTCGCAACGTTGGAGTCCAACGAAAAATACTTTTATCATTAATTATTTGTTAAATTTCCCAAACCTTGAAAATTTTCGTATCGATATTGCGTTTGGATCCTCGAAAAAAATCATTTTATCGTCCTGACCAAATATCGGACAAGAATCTTGAGATTTGCTCAAAAAAAAACAGAATTCGTTGCATTCCAACGATGCAAACTTCAATGTCGTGGTTTTTGAATTTGGATCGTGAGGACGCTGCGGGCCTCGTCACTGCATTTTCGAACGTGTTTAACAGTGAAGACGGAAACGAATGTTGATAGTCGCTCGGGACTTTGTCAACTAAATTTGTATATAAAATAAAGTGTCTCGAAAAATGTATGACGATTTTATTTGACCATCGACCACGTACAAAAATAAAACATACTTTTCCGCACAACTGACCGAGTTTTCGTGCAAATTTATTTCCTCAACGGGATTATTTTTATTTTCGATATTCACGCAACAAACGAAATAAAATTTATTTTCGACGTGAGTACAAAATGCCGAAAAGACGACAAAACCCGGTGATTGGTCTTTTTTTTCTTCGAGCTGGTTAATAAAAACAGCGAATGAATGATGATCGGAGATGATGTGTAAAAAAAGTTCCCAAAGGTTACCGGAAATGAATAATTCGAGCGTAATTTGTTAGACAATGCGTGCAGAATTTAATAAGCAGGAAATTTTATCGTGATTTGGGGACAAAGTCAGGTCGAGAGCAGCGTCGCGCAGGGGAGTTCGATCAATCAATGTTTATCGAAAAAGTTAGCGTGACCCGGTTGAATTGGAGTCAAGATTGAACCGAAAACGCAATAAGAATTTCCACGTGATGCTCGTGCCTCGAAAGGTCGCGTGTTTATTATTCCGCGATTATTTATTCCGCAGTTAATTTTTTATCGTTGAAAAGAATTCGGAATTCTCGACTACGATTTGTCGTCATGCAGAAAATCATTTCTATCGAATTTAACAGAAGCCTCTAACTTTTTCACCTGCCAAATCGAAATGAATTTTTTTTTTTGGCAAATAATTCGACGATCATAATTAGTTTCGTCCGTTTTGGACGCGGCCAAGATTCTCTAACGGGTAAAGATACGCGAAGAAAGATAAAAAAAATATTTGTGGCTGTGGCACTTTATTTTTTGTTTAAAAACTGCCATCAGTCCGCTCATCACGCTCGATTTTATAAAGACCGATCAAGAATTCCAGGTGCCTTTCAAAATTTTTCATGATTGGAATTTAAATCCACAGTTGATTTTTTTTTCGTGACGAAAAAACTGTTTGAGCATCAACGTCAATTGCAAAAGTTTCTCGAACGAAAAGGATTATCGATTTGACCTCGGTTCATTTGTTATTTAACGAATCCAACAGCGGTTCGTAGTTTCTGCGTAATAGTAGATAAACTATGATCCAGTGATGCCTGATAGTGGTGCGTAGAGAAATCATTGAAAATCCACCGGAAAATCTACAGAATTTTACTTTTTTACTTTGTTGCTTCGAGATCCTCGTCGCGTTATCGAAGCAATAAACATTTGCTAGTCAAAAGCGTTTTAAACTAATACGTAATCTTCCGGTTATTTAACATGCTCGTAACATCATGAAAATGCATCCGGCCATGATCCAAACAGGCAAAGGTTAACGAGGTTGGCTACAAACAACAATTTTGCCCTATTATAAGCATAGGAAAACTTTAAATGATTAGAATTAAATGCATTTCGATGAGCATATTCTTTAGTATTTAACGTCAATGTACAAATTTTTAAAGATTTTTCTTCCCCATAGTTTTCGAGTAATTTAATTCTTAATACATGAGCAAAGAATTCGATGTATATAGTTTCGTTTTTTGTATATTGTAAACTCTAATTATTGGACAACTATAGAGACGAAAAATTTGAAAAAAATCGTGTCATCGTATATGAGGCTCAAGCATGTTATCCCCAAATTTTATTAAATTTTTAATTTAATTTTCCAGCTACGAAGAAAATTGCTACAACTTTCGAGATTCGTTAAATGATTTCTCGGTGAAATGCCAAAACGTTGAAAATGGCTATAGCGCTGCTGGGTTGCTTCCTTGTATAAATCTGCCTTTGAACAAGGAATGTTAATTCCGCTGATGTTTCACGGAACTCCAATTGGTTTGGACTGCAAACTGTGTTTGCATCGTCCACAGTCCGGAAGTATAAATAACAACCGCCAAGCCATACCGGCGGTGCTCATATGGAAAAATATTTTGCTGTTTTTTATTGCAGCACACTTGAATGTTTACCAGAAACGTGTAAGCGGAAGGTGCCGAGAAATTTCGAATCCGGTAGAATAAAGTCGCGGACACGACCGAACAGTGTCACAGTTCGTCAAAGTCTGTTCATCATGAAACTGCAAAGCAATGTGTATCACGGTGAGAATCAATGTCTGAATTTATTCCGATGGCTCGGTTGTTGTAGATCGAAACGTCATTGGAATCAGCTGGACTTTTGTGAATAATCAATAAAAAATTTCGTTTTTCCCAGTCGACAAACAGTCGCGCCTCGAGGAGGGCTCAAGGGCGTACGAGACAACGAACGAAGATTGCAATGACAATGGAAAAAGCAGCAGATGTCGTCGATGTTTACAATTGATGAATTTAATCCTGTATCTCGAATTGATACTTTTCATCGGTTGGATGGGAAGTGTCTTTATCACGAATTATTACCAGGCTCAGGATCTTTCAGGCCTGGACGAGCAACATGGAGCATCGGAATGGTCGTGGGATCCAGAAAGATCCGATTATGCAACGGAATCGAGTCCTGTTTTGCCTGGAACTACAACAACGAACAACGAACCTCCAGAATCGACAACAACGACAGCCATGAATGGCTCAGCACCGGACGATACAGCATCCGGTGTAGCGTCGATATTACCGTGGCTTTGGTTCCAATCATTGACAGGCCTGGAGGTGTCAACTATTTCTCAGAATGAATCTCGTTGGGGTACGAACGAGACCGGATCATCGAATGGATCCGATTCACCAGTAATCGATCAGGATGATAAAACGGAATTCGGTTATCTGGCAACGCTGCCTTTTTGGCATACGATCGACTTCACTTTTAATGATCTCGACAAACGCCCCGATTCGGACGGAGGTTTAGTGCAGACGGATGGAATTCCGAACGCAATAATTGTCCTTGAAACTATCGACTCACCAGGTCGCCATCGATCACGACGCACAAGATCGACATCCACACCGAATCAAGAGAGTTTTCTTAGTTTTCTGAGCGAGGAGTCTATATCAATCTATAGTGAGTCCCTTCCTGCAAGTTCGGAAGAGACCAGCAGCGAACATGAGTTTCGGACGGTTTTTCGTAATACAGGGAACGTTGTTGACATGCCAAAGGACGCTGTCAAGTATATGGGCAAGAATTTGGTTGATTGGCTGGACGAGGAAGCGGCGATGGCAAAAATGCGTTGACAGGAGTTTTTTTAAATTGATGAAACCGTATCGAAAATATTTGTCTCTCTCGCACTCACTTGGCGAGATGATGATTAATCCATCGCCTTAATAATCGTCGGAGACATTGAAAAATCAAAATAAAACCATCGACCTTGACCTGATTTCTTCATTTCCTAAAATTATCATGCACGTTTGTGATTAAGATTAAAATTATATGAATTGTCATGTAAAAACATCGTTGCAGAGAATTTCAATTAAGGCTCATTGAAAGGTGATTTCGTTGAATTTGCGATAAAATATCGAACGAAAATCTCAGCAATTCACGGTGCGAGGAATTACCACGTTCGGTACTTGTGTCTCGAAATTGACAGGTCGCGTGTTGTCTTTTCGTCCGTCGAAATAACGCAACTGTTCTAAAAACATGGATAATCATATGCGAAATTTATATAAAAAATAGAAGAGCCTGGTGGGATGCGTGTTCGAGAATAATTTCAGGCAGCTCCGTGCACGAGGAAGGGCGACGATCATGTTGTTTCCATCAAATGTTTCTTCTCAACGAAGAAAAAAATGGTAAAATCATCGTTTAAGATCATGGAGTCCCAAATTAATCTCCAAAAAATCGTTATCGGACAATCAAGAGTTCTGATTCTTGTTCAACCAAATAGCAAATTATTGGAAGAAAAAAAAATCGATCAAACTCTGTCCTGTTGGTATTAAAATCGACGGGGATAGTCGAACAAATTCCCCTATGACGGACGTTGTCACGCTAGAGATATGAAAAATTCTAGAACATATTGGCGTCTTCAGCAGTTAATTTTACGTTTGAAATTTGCCACCTCTAAGCTTATCGCACTTGCTGTCAATTCAAGAGTCAATGGTCTACGATTTCGAGTACAATGCGACAAAATTTGATGATGAAAATCAAAATAAAATTCTTCTGGTGAAAAAATTGGTCCAATCGTCAAAACCGACCGAAAAAATTTTCTTTAGTATTTAAATATTTCGTAGTATCGATTTGGGTGGGAAGTCGAAAAAAGTGGACAGATTATAGGATCGCCATTCTATTCGTTGTTTATCTTCTCTAATCACGATCTTTGGCTAATGCTATAAAGGATAGTAAAATCCAAGAGCCAGTTAGTGTGTTTTGCGTAATAGTAGATAAACCTTGATCCAGTGATGACTGATAACGGTGAGTACTGAGATTATTAAGAGTTCATTGGGAGAACGAAGAATTATGACATTGTCATGTGTCTGTAGAGTTTCACACGAAGCTGGTCAGTTTGAAATCGATGCAAGTTGCGTTATCAACGACAAACAGACAAAGTAGGCAAAACGTTGTTTATACTGAAAAATCCTGAGTTAATTAACACAATCCGAGAGTAATAAAAATGCCTCATTCGATCATCGGAACGGGCGAAGGTCGTAATCATTTGCGTGCTATAAAAAATAAAAATGAGATAATTTTCTAGCCTCGTGAAAGAAAAATGTTTCTCTCGCAAATGTGAACTGGTCGAACATTCAGAAATCGAGCAACAGCAATGTGTAAATGTTTCGCGAAGAAATGTGCTGACTCGAATAAATGAAAATAAAAACAACGCGTCTTCTACGAAAGTGCAACTTGCATCGACCCCAGACTGCATTCGCAGAGTTGCAAGAGATAAAAAAAAAAAACACTTTATATAAACCAAGTACGAGCTCTTATCGAAGGACCTTCTGTTTTTTCGTGACATGAATATTGTTCTATAAAGCGTCAGAGTGGCGAGGGTGAGGGGGAAGGGGGGAGGGGCTGGTGGTAGTAGAACAACGGATCAGGAAACATAAGTTGAGAGCAAGATCGAATAATCTCAGTTCGTGAGAGACTCTTCATCATGAAACTGCACGCTAATATGTATCACGGTGAGAATCAAGAGGTCCATCCATCCTGATGGTATGACTCTGAAGTTTGCATCGTTGGAATGCAACGAAATTCATTTTTATCTTTGACAAAAATAATTATTCAAATGCAGAATGTAATTACGATGATAAAATGATCGATTTTTGCCATTCGAAAAGCATGTCGGCTCGAAAAATTTGGATGACATTGAAAATTGAACGAATCTTCAATAAAATTCAATATTTTTCGATGTATTCCAACGTCGCAAACTTCAGCATCATCTCATGGTTCGGATGTAACAGATTCTTATATTTCTGCAATAATAATTTAGTCCTTCGTGGCCAATTGAGCGGTTGCTTGATTTTTCAAAGATTAATCTCGTTTTTATTTATTTTCACCAGTTAACAAGCAGCCGTCTCTCGAAGACGGCACGATGAAATACGAGATAATGGATGAAAATTGCACCACGACCATCGACCGCAAAAGCAATCGTTGTAACCGATGGTTACAGTTGATGAAAGTGATTCTGTACATTGAATTGATTCTCTTCATTGGTTGGATCGGGTGTGTGTTTATCACGAATTATTACCAGCCTCACAATTTCAACGGCACGGTAGAGCAACATGGTGCATCGAAATGGACGCAGGAACCAGAAAGATCGACCAACCAAGACGATTTCGAAACAACCACCGTAAAAAGTCAGACGCCACCAAAGTTCGTGAGTGAGACTAAAAATGTCGAGAGCCACGTAGAAATCGCGACAACCACGGAGATCATCGAGCCTGATGAGAGAGACGAGAAACCGATGGTCCAATGGATGCATTCATGGGCAAAAGGAAGGGGCAGCTGGGACGATAGTTCTTCAGAGTCATCCAGTTCTCAAGATAAACTGGATTGGGATCCAGCCGAAAAGGGAGCATTCAATAGAAACACGGACGAAGCTGCGTCAATTGCGAACCATTTTGGAGTGACCAATGAAGATGATGAATTGGAACTCAATTATCTTCTCACTTTCCCACTCTGGCACAACGTCATCTTCACTTCGGATTCTTTGGCCGAAAGTGTCGATTCGGACAAGGATTCGTTCGACGAATCAACAGAAGACTATGGCCGGTCACGACAGACAAGATCGGCGGACGATGAATCCTCTAGTTCGTCCAGTTCTTCGAGCGAAGAGTCCAACAAACCCGGCGATGGACCGGATGCTGCAAATGGAGAATCCAGCAAGGAAGATGAATGTGCCACGGTTGTTGATGACGATGGTAACGTAACGAACGAAGCAAAGGATGGCAACGATTGGGTTAGTCTGCTGAAGGAAGCTGACATTCCTGATTGCGAAAAATCCAAGGTTGCTAAAAGTGTAACCGTCGATAGATGTGGAAAAATCGTAGTCAAGTGTGTGGATGACGAGAAGGATGATACGCCAATGAAGCATCATCGTCGCACTAGAAACACCGAGACAAAAAATGCTGCGGTGGAGAGCTGTAAGCAAAGATTCACGCTATGGCTGAAGAATTTGCAAGCATGGAAAGCTTGGATCGTCCAAGAAGGATCAGCAGGGCAAATGGTCCAGGAAGTGTATCAGAATATTCAAGAACACGTTCGCATGCTGATTGGAGAAGCAATCGATGACCGTACGAGTGGTAAGCCACGTAAAACCGAAGAAGACTGGCGCAATTCTTTGATATCAATGAAGCGAAATATTGCTAAGTCGATCGATTCCGAGGGTCGAAACTTGTTTGTTAATGATAATGAACTTACGTCAAAAATGGGAGCGTCCTTGGGTGAAATCGTTGAAACTGCGGTGGATATTCGCATGGATTGTCATGAGATATTATCCACGCTTTCGCCAACTTTAGACACGATGACGAAAGAACAGAAAAATTGCCATCAAGCTGCCGAGACCATGACACTTTTCGACAACAAATTCGCGGCTGAGGTTGTGCCTGGTGACGCTACAAACCCCGAAGTCAGGGGGTTACGTCGGTTATTCAAGCCGCATGCGCTGGTTTTGGTTTTTGACATCATTCAGTACAAAAATACAAATGTTCCATCGGGTATGTCTCGTTCCTTGGATTTGACGGAAGAACAGTTGACATCGTACATCCGCGGCTTGAAAGGAAAAATGCTGCATTTTGCCAACTATACCAGTCTTCGAACACAGTTGGAGGATCGTCTTTTACCTACCGCGGAGGAGACGAATCTTTTACGAGAAATGGTGAATTATTATTCACGTGTGAGTGAAAGTTGCAGCATGGCACATCTTGAAGAACTTATGATGGCTTTGAACACGCGAAAAACCAGAGCAGTTTCCATGGACCCACGTAAGTAGAATAATTCAATTTTTTTCCTGATTCCAGAGGACTTTATGACAACTAATGCCCATTTTTGTTCTCACTTATTTCAGCCACTGTCTTCACGTGCACTTTGGACCATGATGATGTGGAATATATGCAAGAGCGAAAAGAAAGATTCGAACGTTATGATCAGTCCGTAATGGTCAACATGGGACTTATGCGAATTCGTCCTCTCCTGGACGTCATTGAAGAAAGAATGAACGGCACTGCGCCCACCGAAAGTTCTGACGCAGATATAAAGCCCGACCATATGTCATACATCAGGGCTCTTAATGTTTTCATGGGCAACACTTCAACCGAGTTGAAAAATGAGGGCTACAGGCTTTTTCGAGATATCGTCTTAGAATCGAAATACTTGGAAGTTAATGAAACAGCGACCGAAGGTTACAGTTTGGATGCGATAATGCAAAACTGGACGGTTAGTTGCTTGATGCATATTGACGATAACTACACTGCTGAGACTATTTTAATGGCTATCATAAAACTCGGTGAAGCTTTGAATCTCCACTATATGGGAGCAGAGGAAAACAAAAATTGTGGAGAGGCATTCACGCCAGTTTACGGTTCGTTCACTTACGTTGGTGAGGAACCACAGAAATCGATTGTACGCAAATGGAGGCACATTTTCGAAGGCATTGTCAAACTATACTTCGCAATTCGAAATCCTAAAGCGCTTTCTTACTGCACGAACGATCAAGAATTCAGCGAAGCATGTGAGTAGAGAAATTGAATTTTCTCTCAGTGCAATAGTAAGATAATATAAATCAATAATAATTAATGTTTTGACTCATTTTAGCCACTGTTCCGACATGCGGCTCGGCAGATGATCTTGCACAATTTCACCAGGAGCGGCAAGAAAGACTCGATCGTTACAATCAGGCCGACGAACGCACCATGTCGGAGTCTCGCATAGAACCTTTCCTGGACGCGATTCAAGAAAGATTGAACGGCGTCAATTCCACCGCAGACTCAGACGACAAGCCAGTTCCTCCCTATATGCGATACATGAATATTGTTGATGTTTTCACCGGCAACTCTTCAACAGACTTGAAGAACGACGGTTACAGACTTTTGCAAGATATTATTTTGGAATCGAAATACATGGATGATAACGCGCCAGCAGCTATGGAAGGTTACTCCATTGAAACGATAACGGAAGCCTGGGTGACCAATTGCTTGAAAGATATTGGCGAAAATTACACGGCTGAAATGGTTCTCATTGCTGCCATGAAATTTGCCGAAGGTATGGATCTTCAATATTCGGGATTGGAGAGTGGAAAGAAATGTGGTGAACCATTCACGCCCACGTATGGAACGTTCACCTACGTTGGTCAGGCACCAGAAAAATCTCTCGTTCGACGATGGAGACATATGTTGAACGCTATGGCCAGATTGTACTTTAAAATGTACAATCCTGAAGTGCTCCCTAAACTGAATTGCAAAGAAGAATCTCGCACGACGGAAACAAACACAGGAGAAGTTGTGGCCCGCATGGGCAAACGCTCAATCGGTCATCCGAGTCGAAGATCCGGTGAGTAAGTCGAGTACAAAATTTCCACTGCAATCGGCTCGATGAAAATTTTACCATTTATTTCGAATAGTTTCATTGTCCAGGGGACTCCGGTACTTCGATAATATGCAATGGCATCAATGAACATTGTTGTGTCCTCTTATTTCAGCCTCCGACATCACATGCACCTCAGATGATGATGATGCACAATTTATGCAAGAGCGAAAAGAAAGATTCGAACATTATGATCAGTCCGTAATGGTCAACATGGGAACTATGCGAATGCGTCCTTTCCTAGACGCCATTGAAGAGAGAATGAACGGCACTGCGCCCACCGAAAGTTCTGACGAAGATATAAAGCCCGTCTATATGTCATACCTCAAGGCTCTCAATGTTTTCATGGGCAACACTTCAACCGAATTGAAAAATGATGGCTACAGGCTCTTGCAAGATATCGTCTTGGAATCGAAATACTTGGAAGATAATGAAACAGCGACCGAAGGTTACAATTTGGATACGATGATGCAAAACTGGACGGTTAGTTGCTTGATGCATATTGACAATAACTACACTGCTGAGACTATTTTAATGGCTGTCATAAAACTCGGCGAAACTTTGGATCTCCACTATACGGGAGCAGAGGAAAACAAAAATTGTGGAGAGGCATTCACGCCAGTTTACGGTTCGTTCACTTACGTTGGTGAGGAACCACAGAAATCGATTGTACGCAAATGGAGGCACATTTTCGAAGGCATTGTCAAACTATACTTCGCAATTCGAAATCCTGAAGCGCTTGCTTCCTGCACGAACGATAAAGGAGGCGAATCATGTGAGTAGAGAAATTGCAAAATTACTTCCAGCGCAATAGCAAAAATAATAATTAATGTTTCGACTCATTTTAGCCACTACCGCGACATGCGGCTCGGAAGATGATCTTGCACAATTTGACCAGGAGCGGCAAGAAAGGTTCGAACGTTACTATCGGGCTGACCGACGCGCCATGTCGGCTTCTCGGACAGAACCTTTCCTGGACACGATTCAAGAAAGATTGAACGGCGTCAATTCCACCGCAGATTCAGACGACAAGCCAGCTCCTACCTATATGCGATACATGAATATTTTTGATGTTTTCGTCGGCAACTCTTCAACGGACTTGAAGAACGACGGTTACAGACTTTTGCAAGATATTATTTTGGAATCGAAATACATGGATGATAACGCGCCAGCAGCTATGGAAGGTTACTCCATTGACACGATAATGGAAGCCTGGATGACCAATTGCTTGCAAGATATTGGCGAAAATTACACGGCTGAAATGGTTCTCATTGCTGCCATGAAATTTGCCGAAGGTCTGGATCTTAACTATTCGGGATTGGACAGTGGAAAGAAATGTAGTGAACCATTCACGCCCACGTATGGAACGTTCACCTACGTTGGTCAGGCACCAGAAAAATCTCTCGTTCGACGATGGAGGCATATGTTGAACGCTATGGCCAGATTGTACTTTAAAATGTACAATCCTGAAGTGCTCCCTAAATTGAATTGCAAAGAAGAATCTCGCACGCCGGAAACAAACACAGGAGAAGTTGTCGCCCGCATGGGCAAACGCTCGATCGGTCATCGAAGTCGAAGATCCGGTGAGTAAGCCTAGTACAAAATTTCCACGTATTGTGGATGAAAAAGATTTTGGAAACGACGATGTAACGGACGATTGATAAAAATTCCGCAAGATTAATTCGTTGATAGATAAATAAAAATATTGACAGCTCGCATTGATCGTCTTCGTGTATCAAAAGTATAACGAACTCAATGATGATTATTTGTTCGAATTGGGAAAATTTCCCACGTTTATCTGATATCGAATAACGGATTCCAGTTTTGCCCACGTGTGATATAAATTATTCGAACCCCGAAAACATGTTTCTATGCACAATGCACTATACAAAATGTGAAAACCCGTATTCGGAACGAATTGCGAATATTATTTGTGAGCATGTGATAAGGAAAGGGGAAATATTTTCGACACTTACCAACTCGGAATAATTAAATGGACTGCAATCAGCGCGATGAAAATTTTCCATTTATTTCGAATAGTTTCATTGTCCAAGGAACTGCGGTACTTTAATTACATGCAGTGGCATCAATGAGAATTATTGTTTTCTCTTATTTCAGCCTCCGACATTACGTGCACCTCAGATGATGATGATGCACAATTTATGCAAGAGCGAAAAGAAAGATTGGAACGTTATGAACAGTCCGTAAGCATCACCATGCAAAATCGGCAACTTCTTTCTTTGCTGGACACTCTTGAAGAGAGATTGAACGGCACTGCGCCCACCGAAATTTCTGACGAACATATACAGCCCGCCAATATGCCATACATCAAGGCTCTTAATGTTTTCATGGGCAACACTTCAATCGAGTTGAAAAATGAGGGCTACAGGCTTTTGCGAGATATGCTCTTGGAAGCGAAATACTTGGAACATAATGAAACAGCGACCGAAGGTTACGATTTGGACGCGATGATGCGAAACTGGACGGGTAGTTGCCTGATGCATTTTAACGAAGACTACACTGCTGAGACTATTTTAATGGCTGTCATAAAACTCGGTGCAACCTTGGATCTCCACTATACGGGAGCAGAGGAAAACAAAAATTGTGGAGATGAATTCACGCCAGTTTGGGGTACGTTCTCTTACGTTGGCGAGGAACCGGAGAAATCGATTGTACGTAAATGGAGGCACATTTTCGGAAGCGTTGTCAAACTGTACTTTGACATTCACAATCCTGAAGCGCTTGCTCCCTGCACGAATGATAAAGAAGGAAGCGAATCATGTGAGTAGCGAAAATTAAATTTTCATCCGATGCCAAGTACGTAGAATCAACGATATAATGAATGTTTCGACTCATTTTAGCCACTACCACGACATGCATCTCGAAAGATGATATTGCACAGTTCGACCAGGAGCGACAAGAAAGACTCGATCGTTACAATGAGTATGAAAAACGAATCATATCGGATTCTCGGACAGAACCTTTCCTGGACGCGATTGAAGAGAAAATGAACGGCGTCACTGCCACCGAAGATTCAGACGACAAGCCAGCCCCTCCTTTCTTGCGATACATGAATATTTTAGATGTTTTCACCGGCAACTCTTCAGCGGACTTGAAGAACGAGGTATACAGGCTTGTACGAGATATTATTTTGGAATCGAAATACATGGATGATAACGCGCCAGCAGCTATGGAAGGTTACTCCATTGACACGATAATGGAAGCCTGGATGACCAATTGCTTGCAAGATATTGGCGAAAATTACACGGCTGAAACGGTTCTCATTGCTGCCATGAAATTTGCCGAAGGTATGGATCTTCACTATTCGGGATTGGACAGTGGAAAGAAATGTAGTGAACCATTCACGCCCACGTATGGAACATTCACCTACGTTGGTCAGGCACCAGAAAAATCTCTCGTTCGACGATGGAGGCATATGTTGAACGCTATGACCAGATTGTACTTCAAAATGTACAACCCTGAAGTGCTCCCTAAACTGAATTGCAAAGAAGAATCTCGCACGACGGAAACAAATACAGGAGAAGTTGTAGCCCGCATGGGCAAACGCTCGATCGGTCATCCGAGTCGAAGATCCGGTGAGTAAATCGAGTACAAAATTTTTATCGTTTTGTAGATGTAAAAAATTTCGGAAACGACGATTGATAAAAATAAGACAAGGCCTCGATGCAGAACCGTTGAATTCCGACCCATCGCAAGATTCATTCGTTGATAGATAAATAAAAAATTTTACAGCTCCAATTGATCGTCTTCGTGTATCAAAAGTAAAACGAAACTCAATGATGATTATTTGTTCGAATTGGGAAAATTTCTCGCGTTGATCTGATATCCAATAATGAATATTAGCTTTGCCCACGTGTAATATAAATTATCCGGACCCCGCAACCCCGGTGAATACTCATATTCGAAACGAATTGCGTATGTTGTTTGCGAGCATGCGATAACCAAAAGAAAGTATTTTTGACACGCTTACCAACTCGAAATAACTAAATGGATTGCAATCGGCTCGATGAAAATTTTACACCATTTATTTCGAATAGTTTCATTGATATCCAAGGGACTCCGGTACTTCGATAATGCAACTTGCCTTGTCGATTCAAACTTTTCTTTTTAATACTTGGCGTCAAGACGCTACCGCGTCTCTAAATATGCAATGGCATCAATAAACATTATTGTTTTCTCTTATTTCAGCCTCCGACATCACGTGCACGTCAGATGATGATGATGTACAATTTATCCAAGAGCGAAAGGAAAGACTTGATCGTTACAGTCAGTCCGTAATCATGAACATGGGAAACACGCGAATTCATTCTTTGCTGGACACTATTAAAGAGAGATTGAACGGCACTGTGCCCACCGAAAGTTCTGAAGAAGATACGAAGCCCGCCTATATGCCATACATCAAGGCTCTTAATGTTTTCATGGGCAACACTTCAACCGAGTTGAAAAATGAGGGCTACATGCTTTTGCGAGATATCGTCTTGGAATCGAAATACTTGGAAGATAATGAAACAGCGACCGAAGGTTACGATTTGGATGCAATGATGCAAAACTGGACGGGTAGTTGCTTGATGCATTTTAACGAAGACTACACTGCTGAGAATATTTTGATGGCTGTCATAAAACTCGGCGAAACTTTGGATCTCCACTATACGGGAGCAGAGGAAAACAAAAATTGTGGAGATGAATTCACGCCAGTTTGGGGTACGTTCACTTACGTTGGTGAGGAACCAGAGAAATCGATTGTACGTAAATGGAAGCACATTTTCGGAAGCGTTGTCAAACTGTACTTTGACATTCACAATCCTGAAGCGCTTGCTCCCTGCACGAATGATAAAGATGGAAGCGAATCATGTGAGTAGCGAAAATTTAATTTTCATCCAATGCCAAGTACGTAGAATCAACGATATCATGAATGTTTCGACTCATTTTAGCCACTACCACGACATGCATCTCGAAAGATGATATTGCAGAGTTCGACCAGGAGCGACAAGAAAGACTCGATCGTTACAATGAGTATGAAAAACGAATCATATCCGATTCTCGGACAGAACCTATCCTGGACGCGATTGAAGAAAAATTGAACGGCGTCACTTCCACCGAAGATTCTGACGAGAAGCCAGCTCCTCCCTACTTGCGATACATGAATATTTTTAATGTTTTCATTGGCCACTCTTCGACGGACTTGAAGAACGAGGGTTACAGGCTTTTGCGAGATATTGTTTTGGAATTGAAATACATGGATGATAACAAGCCAGCAGCTATGGAAGGTTACTCCATTGACACGATAATGGAAGCCTGGATGACCAATTGCTTGCAAGATATTGGCGATAATTACACGGCTGAAATGGTTCTCGTTGCTGCCATGAAAGTTGCTGAAGGTATAGATCTTCACTATTCGGGATTGGACAGTGGCAAGAAATGTGGCGAACAATTCACGCCTGCGTATGGAAAGTTCACCTACGTTGGTCAGGCACCAGAAAAATCTCTTGTTCAACGATGGAGGCACATTTTG
The DNA here is from genome assembly GCA_037043255.1 of Diadegma fenestrale. Taxonomy (NCBI): domain Eukaryota; kingdom Metazoa; phylum Arthropoda; class Insecta; order Hymenoptera; family Ichneumonidae; genus Diadegma; species Diadegma fenestrale. The sequence goes on along the minus strand of CM073310.1, from coordinate 15,585,182 downwards.
AACGCTATGGCCAGATTATACTTTAAAATGAACAACCCTGAAGTGCTCCCTAAACTGAATTGCAAAGAAGAATCTCGCACGACGGAAACAAACACAGGAGAAGTTGTGGCCCGCATGGGCAAACGCTCGATCGGCCATCCGAGTCGAAGAACCGGTGAGTAAGTCGAGTAAAAAATTTCCATCGTAGATGCAATGCTTTCGGTAGAAACAAGAGCACGAAATTTCTATCGTAGACAATTCCGTGGACGTGGATGAAAAATATATTGGAAATGACAATAACGGACGATTGATAAAAATGAGTCTGGACCCCGATGCAGAACCGTGGAATTTCGATCTTTCGCAAGATTCATTCATTGATAAAATGGAAATGTTGTCAGCTCACATTGATCGTCTCCATGATATGTATCAAAGGTACAACGAACTCAACGATGATTATGTATCCGAAGAATTCCCCGTTGATCCGACATCCAATCACAATTATTAGCCTTGCCCTTGTAATATCAATTATCCGAACGACATTGCATCCTAATGTCGGGAATATGGTCACCGGATTTTTACAGCTGCAAACAGTTTCGACGATAATTACGAACTTGTAATAAATAAATCAACTGCAACTAACTCAATGCAAAATTTGTCATTCATTTCGAATAGTTTCATTGTCCAAGCAATTCCAAGCAAGCATTGTCATTACATGCAATTGCAGAATTGGACTATTGCGCGCAGTCAACATTTCGTCTTCATCGAATAAATAATTATCAAGTAAAACATGAAAGGGTTGCTGAGGAATGAGAACAAGAATGATCGATGTTTTGTACAAATTACAGGTCGCCAAGAATTTTTACCTGATACAGTGTTGGCTGTATGAGGAAAATAAATAATCTCGTAGATTTCATACATTATTTGCAAGTCGTCATATCATACCAACACACGTAAGAACGCGTCATAGTGTCAAGAGAATTGCCCTTGCAGATCTCTCAAAAGCAAGAATTCCATCAGGGTTTTTGCACAAGTGCGCATAGACCTTGAACTTTACATGCTAATTCGTTACGATTTATATGCTACATAGTTTCAACTCGATAACATTTCGCGTATGTCGAATAATAATTACTAGTTTCCGTCGTGGCCTCTTTTTTAATGGTCGTCCAACGAGTACTACTTTGGTAATATTTCCCTTTAATGTACACGATTCTTCGTGATAAGACGTGGAAAGTACCGAGGGCAGACCTGAAAAGTGGGTACGTAGCAAAAAAAAAATGAAACATGATTTGCCGCTTGTAGGGAGTTTCGAAAAGAATGACCCCCGAATAGTCTACGATCACGACAATCGTATGTAGTAATTTCTGTTTAGGATGAACGAGGGATTACTAATCCGGACTGTTTTGTATTATAACGTCACGAAGAGTCAGAATTCCGGAGCGTTTTGCTAATAATGCCACGTTTCTTTTGAAACGCGACGAAATGTCAACGCTTCTTATCAGATCGCAGATCGGAATGCCATGTGCTTTTTATATATCAATCTACAGATTTATATCCAACTACAATCATTAATTATGATGTGGAGTTTTTAGCACTAATTTGTAGGGAGATCCGGAGACCTGAATGACCCAAGAAAACATGAAAAGACTAGACATTGGCAATCCGATCGGTAAGGCGAATCGCAATAACGACGATTTGCATTATTGAGCGAGAGCTGAATTCTGCATGTAACAATCATTGAGCCGAAGAAATTGCTTTCGAATCCTTTTCACTGTATCGATTTGCCTTCACGGGCGGCTTCCAGGTTCGATTAACCTTTACCAAATGCTCATTTTCCAACGTCGATCTATGCATTCTTGAGATTCAAAGAAAATCGATCAAATTTCAGGGAAAAATAATTTTTCAGTGATCGCCTAGCCTCGATTCTACGATTGGAAAACTTTCGACAAACATCGACCAAATCAATTGGCAAAGTTGCAACGTCGAGGCTTCGGACAGGCGAAAAATCGATGCCCTGCAGCAAATTCACTATAATCCTACCTGTTCTGTTACAACAGTGTTAGACTCGTAAAATTGCAACGATAGACGATAATAGCGTGCAGGAAAGACACGTTTCCCACGCCCATAAAGTAGTTGAAACACCGCTATAAATTTTCGGCTATTTTCACACATATGTTGCACCGTGTCGCCGTAAAATGTGCATGGAAGAATCGCGTCTGCGATATGCCAAGTGGTTCAACGTATTTGTAACAGGCCTTCACATACAAATTTGTAATTCGATACGTACGTGTGAAATAATAATGTAACAGTTATGAGAAAACAATCAAGTCCATAATCGTTTCCAAGCACTACAGAAAACTTTAGACTATACAATTATTTTTGGGATTATCGGTTTGGTTTTTATTGGAAAATCGAACGTTTGGATTAGAGGCTTGGGACATCCGTCGGGGAATAAATATTAAAAGTTCATTCCCTTTCGATTTTTTATGACTCTTTTGGTACAAACTGCACGCAAAAAAGAATTTTCTAAAAAAAAAAAAACGTCGATATTGTGTCGAACTCGGTGAACTTAATATTTTTGGATAATTCCAAAATTTTTTATTTCTAACGCAACTATCAGCAAAATTTACTATTGGAATGCCAAAAATTTGAGACTTTCTAGAATATTTCTTGCTGCAATGACAACATTTTTGTTATTTTCAAAAAAAAAAAAAAATTTCTTTTCAATCTACCAGGCAACGTGTTCAGGGAAATATTTTTTCCAATCCATGAGACGTATCGATTGTGAATAGAAATTTCGCAGCTCAATTCAAATATGAAGAAACGTTTATTTTATAATAATATGCAAGGTCAGATAAGCTCGCATTGATTTGGCGTAATACTGGGAATTTCGAGTTGTTTCGTGGGCGAGAAAAATACAGAAATGTATTTTTCTTCATTCGACAAAATTAGTACCTTCGGACCAGTACGAGGGTAGAAATTCTCGTTCGCCAGCTTTTTCCTCCAGCTAACAAGATTGCATAGGAATTTTTTCATTTTCCTCGATCGCGATAAAAGAAAACGTTGTTTAAGGTGGCAAAACAGAAGATTGCAGAATGCAGGGCAATTTTTTTTCACAAGCGTTGATTTTTACTGATCTGGCGAGTAACGAGCTTTGGGTCACCCTCTCCGCGTAACCACGAGGCAACAACGTCACATAGAGTACAAAATTTTCATGCAACTTTCGGTATTGCGATTACGGACTGATTGTCAATAATTCAGTAAATCGCAGACCATAATTTAATCCAACGAGCCACTTTGTCGTTCAATAAAAAATTCAAACGAGCCGCAATCATGAGACTGACGATTTTTTGCAATTTTTTAATGCTTTCGCAATAAAAAAAAAAACTGCGACGAGCACCAGGAATTTTTCAGTCAGATGTTAAGTCAATAAGACAATAAATTAAAATTAATATGAAAATTAAATTTTGGCAAAAAACGTCGATATTTTGGTGTACGCGGTGAACCAAATATTTTGGATAATTTCAAAATATTCGTAATTTTGACAATATTTTTTATTTCTAACGAAACTGTCAGCGAAAATTTACGATTGAAATGACAAAAATTTACTTTTCAAAGAGATTTTCTAGTGTTTAATGACGGAATTTTTGTGATTTTCCAAAAAAAAAAAGCGTAACAATCGATGTTGTCACTAAATTTTTATAAAAAAAAAAAAAATTGAATACAGGAAAATTACAGCAGATTTTCAAGTTTTGTCGTCCTTGCAGTATACTAGAATCTCAGTAGAGCAAAACTAGCAAGTTTTGGGTGCGGCGTGGGGGAGTTATTGTGATAAGCACGCGAGAACGGAGAGGGGAGGTTGATGGGGTTGGGACAAACGCTTAAAAGGCCTTCGAACGCCTTTCCAACACGCAGTACGTGAAACTTTGCCGGTAGTGAAAAACGCCACAATAAGGGTCGAGATCGAGCTCTCTCCCTCGTTTTCTGGATGCGTAAAAAAATACTTGGAAATCATTTCGAATAGAAATTTAAATTTTTACGATACAAAAGTGTTGAAAAAGATTTTCAGTGCTGCGTTTCGATTTTTCCGAGACGTTCGACTTTTGGTGTGCAGTGACGAATCGTTCGCGACGAATATTATAGAGAGAAAATAAATCAAATTATAAAACAAACATGAAGAACTTCGCGATGATCAAGGCTTTAGCTCCGGTTCTCTTGATCTTACTTTCCTGCACGTCGTTCTCCATCAGCGCTCTCACCACCTTCGGAAAAACGAACCCACAGACCCAAAATCAGCCGCCACCCCCGCCGACACCAGGTAATCAAATGGTTGATAATTAAATCCATAATTACTGTCGTAATCAACGAATCAATCGGTTTTTCTTTTCCTTGACTCGTCGCGGCAGTTCCAAAATCCCTGCCACATAATTCGAGTCCATTTATGACTGAAGTTTGCATCGTTGGAATGCAACGAAATTCATTTTTATCTTTGACAAAAATAATTATTTTAATGCAGAATGTAATTTCGATGATAAAATGATCGATTTTTGCCATTCGAAAAGCAAATCGGCTCGAAAAATTTGGATGACATTGAAAATTGAACAAATCTTCAATAAAATTCAATATTTTTCGATGCATTCCAACGTTGCAAACTTCAGCATCATGGCCATTTTTTCCCACGCTCGTATTGTAATTAAAAATTCACGTATACGCGAATCCTGCTTCGCGAAAAATCCTGATCGATATTCAGTTTGGACTTGCATTAGTAAGGGAGAGTCTTGGAAAATTGCAAGACTTTAGAACGATGACAAAAGGACATGGAGAATTTCTTGGCAATGACGCATTCTTGGGTCTTTTCATTGTACGCGCTCATTTTGCCACACACGTCGTAAAAGGGCAGTTGGGTTATTTCTTGTTACCGGTACGTGGTAATATCTCGCGGGGGGATCTCGAGGTTCGAGTGTCAAGGTCAAGTGAGGCGAGTGAGAACATGCTAATGTGTCTCACAGGACACTTGCAGGGTCAGCTCCGAAGAGAAGAAAAAATAGCGAGAATAACGAATAAAGGAAAATGAATAGCAAGGAAGAAAAAGCAGGTCGAACGCGTGAACGAAGTCTCTGACGTTGAGAAAAAAAAAAGAAAAAATTCTATGTATGTGTGGCCTTTTTTCTTTTCATACTTGGATCATTATCTCGAGATAGGAATAGGCGTGACTTCGCGGTTCAACTTTGAAGGATATACGGCAAAATCTACCCGGAACATTTGCCCCCATGCATGCAAGGGACATTCCTTTCGTGACGAGTTCTTAAACGCCTCGAATAATTACATCAATGACCCTCAACGATATTAACAAAACTTCATACTTTTCCTACATTTTCACCTTCTCTTCGTATACCCTTGATGTTTATTTATCAATAAACTTTTACCTTGCACCAATAACGAGTTTCAAACTTTCGATAAAAACCAAAAAAACTCACATGTCGATGTTATCAATTTACTAATTTTCATAATCCAAAACTTTTGTTTGTAAATTTAAACTTTCCAGCTGACATTTCAAATCCCCAAGTTTTTTCTTTCGTTTCTTTCTCGGCTGATTTACGATTCTGCTGCGAACGACCAACGACTCGGGACCAAATTTTCCACACGCGTATCGAAAATTGAAGAAATTTTCCACTCAAGATCAAATAACAATGAATTTAAAAAAACGATGTTGAAGTTTGCATCGTTGGAATGCAACGAGATTCTGTTTTTTTTTTGAGCAGATCTCAAGATTCTTGTTCGATATTTGGTCACGACAATAAAATGATCTTTTTTGAGGATCCAAACGCAATATCGATACGAAAATTTTCAAGATTTGGGAAATTTAACAAATAATTAATGATAAAAGTATTTTTCGTTGGACTCCAACGTTGCGAACTTCAGTGTAATTCTTGAGAACGATTCTGAAGTTTGCAACGTTGAGATTCAACGAAAAATATTTTTTCTATTGATTATCTATTGAATTTTGCAAATCATGGCAATTTTTCTTTCACGATGTTGAAGTTTGCATCGTTGGAATGCAACGAAATTCTTTTTTTTTTTGAGCAGATCTCAAGATTCTTGTTCGATATTTGGTCACGACAATAAAATGATCTTTTTTGAGGATCCAAACGCAATATCGATACGAAAATTTTCAAGGTTTGGGAAATTTAACAAATAATTAATGATAAAAGTATTTTTCGTTGGACTCGAACGTTGCGAACTTCAGTATCATTTAAAAAAAAAATTTCGATCGAACAGATTTTCTTCGGAATCGTTACAAGTCGAAATGAAATTTTTCATTCAAGACTCGCTAATCTGACAAGAAATTCAAATGTTTGTTCATAGCGATTTTAAATGAAAGAAAAAAAAAACAAAAATGTATATTTGTACGTTTTGCTGATACTCGTAGTTTTTCGTTCTTTTGATGTCAACAATTTTGATCGCAGTTGGGAATGCCCGGGACTGCAAAACCGAGTCGGACTGCATAACGATCCAAAACACCACCTGCATGCAGGATCATCCACACGACTCGAAAACACGATGTCTTTGCGGAGATTATTCAGCCCCGATCAACGGGAGATGCACCAACAAGGCAAAGGGTAAATTTTCAAATTTTGGCTGAAGATTTTTTTATTCTGATAAAAAGTTGCAAAGAAAATATTTCGTTGTGAGAAAAATTTGTTTTAAATGAAAATCTGTAAATTTTTAACGTGAAAAAAAAAAATTAGGGCAACACGATAATCGGGCAAGATTTGAAATTACGATTTTCGCGGCCTCGAGCGCAAGGTGGGCGTTTATTAAAATATAAAATCGATAAGATGGCTTGTGATTTGTAAATATTTGACCTGCCCATGGTTAAAATAGTCGAGGAATTACCATAAAGTTACGTGCGCCAACGCAATAATCATGTTCCTCGAAAGAGAGATAAAAGCGATGTTTACAAATTCTGGGGTTGAGGCTGTCTTATGCAAATGGCCTGTGGGTCTTAAAATCGTATGAAAGTGAGGAAAGCACGTGAAAAGGATCAGAAACACACGCAAATATCCTTCGTTGTATTTGTATCGATTTCCACACTGAAAAACAAAATAAAACGAACTTAACATTTTTATTCATCACTTTTTTTCTTGTTCCAATTAAAGTAATATTTTACCTCCGCAAGGTGCTAATTGCGAGTGATTAAACGTTTATTAGCATACACACACACACTTTTTTTTTATGCTACTTGGCACGTGGTCGAAATTGTGCTGCAACATTTTCGACCTAAAAAAAAATTCACAACATTTCGGAACTATTATTTCCTAATGAATGTTCAGCAGGCTATTGTGTTTTTTTTTTTTTTTTGAATGAATTAGTAATTTTCCGGTGCGTGCCCTGGGCCTCTGCGTGACATCCACTAAATTGTTCGCATGTTTCATGAGGCGCGTTGCACAGGGAAATTTTCTTTGCTTCGATCCTCCAAAAATAGTTTCGCTACCATTAACCATTCGTAGTTTCTTCCATTCTAATTAATGTTTGCGTTTAAAGACGCGAACACACTTTTTCACGCTGCTGAATGGAAATTAACTTTGAAGTTTGCGCGACGTTGAGATTCAACGAAAAATCGTTGATTGAATTTTGAAAATCATGGCCATTTTTGGGCTTGATCGAGTTTTTGAGTTCTTTTCTGATAATAAAACGAAATTTCGTTGCATTCCAACGATGCGAACTTCAACGTCATGGAGTGTGGAATTCGAGTAGGCTTTTTGGATGATAAAATCAATTGGAACGAAGGAAAATGTATGACGATGACGAAAAACGATGACTCTGAAGTTTGCATCGTTGGAATGCAACGAAATTCAATTTTATCTTTGACAAAAATAATTATTCAAATGCAGAATGTAATTACGATGATAAAGTGATCAATTTTTGCCATTCGAAAAGCATATCGGCTCGAAAAATTGGGGTGACATTGAAAATTGAACGAATCTTCAATAAAATTCAATATTTTTCGATGCATTTCAACGTCGCAAACTTCAGCATCATGAAAAATGTTGCGATGCAACAAAAAAAAAAAAAAGAAATTCTGTTGGTGATTCGTTCAATTTTCGTGTGGCAAAAATTGATCATTTTGTCATCGTAATTGGATTCAAAGATAAAAAAAAACTTGGTTGCATTCCAACGATGCAAACTCCAGAGTCATGAAAATGTAACTAATTTTTTCGACAGGAAAAGGAATTTTTTAAAATTATTTGACGACGTCAGTTCACGAAGATTTTTCAAATTTGCAGCTGAAAAAAAACGCGAGCCCTGTCACAAATTTATATTTGCCAAAGTGATGGTTTAGGATGTTCTAATTTTTGTTTGCAGCCGCACACGTCCCATGCAACGACGATGCGGAATGTCATGAAGGTGCAGAATGCGTCAACAAAAACGGTGGATCGAATGGAAAGGAATGCATGTGCAAAGAGGGTTTTTGGGAGGAGAATTGGAAATGCAATAGTAAGTTTCGAAATTCCATTTCTACGGTCGATTTTTCCGTGACGACTTGTTTCCAAGACAAAAAATGCGACATTGATTTCGATATTCCAGACGCTGAAACGATCTTCAGGTCGTCGACGACCGCGATTATCGCGGGGGCATTGCTTTTCGTGAAGATCGTGGGATATTCAACATAAGCCACGCTGATTCCAGTGCGGGGGAACTTGACAAGGAAATGTAGGAGAATCGCAAGAAAAAACCCATTTCGGACGAGCTGAACGATTTCGCGATGAAAGTTTTTTTTTTTACTTTTATCGATTTGAAAAAATTTCTAAAAAAACTTACGATTATTAAAATTTACTTCATTCACTTTTATTTTCAACTGTTGTTTAATATTTTTATTTATTTACCATGATGCTGAAGTTTGCAGCGTTGGAATGCATCGAAAAATATTGAACTTTATTGAACATTCGTTAAATTTTCAATGTCATCCAAATTTTTCGAGCCGATATGCTTTTCGAATGGCAAAAATTGATCATTTTATCATCGTAATTACATTTTGCACTTGAATAATTATTTTTGTCAAAGATGAAAATGAATTTCGTCGCATTCCAACGATGCAAACGTCAGAGTCATTCTTATTAACACTTTTTTCGCTACTCACCTGCATTTTTTAAATAATGAAAATAATTAAGAAACTTGATTATAAATTGATCATTGATTAATTTATAATAAATTTTGCAATATTGCTGAACTTCTTGGACTCGGCCATTCATCAATTTGAAATGCATCACGTTGAAATGCATCGAGAAATATTGAATTTTATTGAAGATTCGTTCAATTTTCAATGTCATCGAAATTTTTCGAGCCGATATGCTTTTCGAATGGCAAAAATTGATCATTTTATCATCGTAATTACATTCTGCATTCGAATAATTATTTTTGTCAAAGATAAAAAGGAATTTCGTTGCGTTCCAACGATGCAAACTTCAGAGTCATTTATTTAGCTGATGGAATCATTTAATCATACCCATCGTTTGTATCAGTTCGATAGTAAAAAATTCAGCCTTATGATTGTAAGTGAATTGTACGTTCTGATGAATTATTGCCAGTCGTTGCAATATTAGGGTAGAATTACAGGCTCGGTGAACATCCTACATCCCAGTATTTTTCCGACTGATTTTATTTTTGCATTAAAACTGCATATCTGTAAAGAAAACGTCGCATTTTTTACTCATGAATCCAAATAGATGCTCGCACGTAGTAAATTTTGCTGACAGTTCCGTTACAAAAGAAAAATATTGTCGAAATAACGAAAATTTTGATATTATCTCAAAATATTTAGTTCGCTGTATCCCACAAAATATCGATGTTTTTTGACAAAATTGAATTTCCAGTGCAAGTTTGCAAATTGTCTAATTAAATTTTTCTCGATAATGGCAATCGAAAATGGTGCCCGGAATGTAAAACTGTACGGTACCAATTACACTACACGAACTAACAAAAAAAAATAATGCATCTGGAATTTCACGGACTGCAGCAATCGTAATTTCGGAATTTTTAGACACAATAAGATTTTTGGGCTTCGATTGAAATTTTTCAAACGCAAATGAGGCTGAAACAGCAGCTTAGAAAGCCAGCGTTGCCTTATACAGTCGCCAGGGAGCGTAATTTTATTAAACTTACGATAAAATTAATTTTTGACAATTCTATATAAATATTCACTGATCCAGACAACGTCTGATAAAAAGTCAATTTATATGCCGCTTCATGGAAAAGGAAAAACGTCGAGAATCGATGCTTTGCCGCGAATACGAATCAAAAAGTTTACTCGATCACAAGTTCATTTTCCAGAACGAGACAAAATTTTTAAGTCTCCTAAAAAAATCGCTAAAATCATCAAAAACAATAAAAAAATCAGTCAAACCAAGAAATCGAAATTATTCAAGATACGACACGTTCCATTCTGATTTAGTGAAAGGAAATTTGAATTCATTGCACGAATAACGCCACCCATCGAGTTTTGCACCATGAAAAAAAAAAAAAACGTGCAATTGCCCAACGTGTAAAATTAACTCGTATCCAAAAGTTAATGAACTTGGTTTTTTTTTTTTTTAAATATATAAGCGTGAATACTCGTCCTCATAATTTTTATGAATAAAGTTTTTCCTTTTTTGGAATGATCGCTAATGGATCGACATTGTCGCGGTGTTTAACTTTTTCTCTCGAATTTAATGACAAATGAAATAATTAAATGGATTGGTAATTAATAAATTCTGAGTTGATGGTAAAATGGAAGCGTTATGGTCATCCGACATGATGAGATAAGAGCGTAAGGTAATTATGCTGTACTGCATGATGACTCTGAAGTTTGCATCGTTGGAATGCAAAGAAATTAATTTTCTATCTTTTGCAAAATCAATTATTTGAATGGGAAATGTAATTACGACGATGAAATGTCGATTTTTGCTATCCGAAAAGCATGTCGGGTCGAAAAATTTGGGTGACATTGAAAATTGCATGAATCATGAAAAAAATCAAATATATTTCGTTGCATTCCAACGTTGCAAACTTCAGGATCATAAAAATATTCAATTTTATTGAAGATTCGTTCAATTTTCAATGTCATCCAAATTTTTCGATGACTCTGGAGTTTGCAACGTTGAGACTCAACGAAAAACATTTGTTTCTATTGATTATTTATCGAATTTTCAAAGTCGTGGCAATTTTTCAAGTCGATTGAGTTTTTTGGTCGCAAGAGAAAATCGTTTTATTGGCCGGACCAAATATTCAATAACAATTATTGGCTCTGCTAAAGAAATAACAGAATTTCGTTGCATTCCAACGATGCAAACTTCAGGATCGTACATTTGAGTATGATTGTTGAGAAGGTTAGTACGAATTTTCAACCATTAAACTTGCAATTTATCTAACGCATCAGAGAAACGATAAAAACTCTTTAACCACACTGAGAAAAAAATTTTGGTCGTCCAACAATTGGACGCGGTTGAATACGTTCAAATAAATATTCTGTTGATTGAAAAATAATTTAGTTATAACAAACAAAATATTTATTTGAACGTACACTCCCGCTCAAAAGTATGGGTTCACTTGGCGAAATTTCCAGCTTCGGTATAAGTTCCATATCTTGGTGGGAAAAGGTCGTAAGAGAATTTAATGAGCACCGTTTTGAAGGGGACAGTTTTAGCTTTACGTTGCCATTTTTTATAATTTTTTACCGTTTTTTTTATAGTCCCCACGCCCTTTTGAACTTGGCAGTTTTTTGATGTTTTTTTGCGCTCTGGAAATGGACTATCTGGCTGTTAGAAAATTTTCCTTGCAATTTTATCCATCGCAGTTTCAAAGAGGATATTAAACACTGCATTTTCGTTTTTGAAAAAGTATCGTGCGATTTTTTTTACCAAAAATATTCTCATTTTTGACAAAAATTGATCATTTTATTCAATTCGGCGTAACTTGAAAACGGCGGGTGATCGAAGAAAAAAGCAAGAGGGTGAAAAGTTGCAATAGATCATGATGGACCTTGTAGATTTATTTCAGAATTTTTTTCCCACATTTGTTTTTTCATACTCTTGGAGTCGAAATGATTTAAATTTTCTCATGATTTTTCCTTTTTTTTAGACGGCGGAGGCATTCCTTTTATTGGTTTTATAACCATCTTGACGTAATTTGAACTAAAAATTAAATTTCGCACAATTTTTTGTACGTTTTTTTCATCAAAAAAAATTAATTTTTACTTCAAATTACGTTAAGATGGTTATAAAACCAATAAAAGGAAAGCCTCTGCCGTCTAAAAAAAAGGAAAAATCATGAGAAAATTTAAATCATTCCGACTCCAAGAGTATGAAAAAACAAATGTCGGAAAAAAATTCTGAAATAAATCTACAAGGTCCATCATGATCTATTGCAACTTTTCACCCTCTTGCTATTTTCTTCGATCACCCGCCGTTTTCAAGATACGCCGAATTGAATAAAATGATCAATTTTTGTCAAAAATGAGAATATTTTTGGTAAAAAAAATCGCACGATACTTTTTCAAAAACGAAAATGCAGTGTTTAATATCCTCTTTGAAACTGCGATGGATAAAATTGCAAGGAAAATTTTCTAACAGCCAGATAGTCCATTTCCAGAGCGCAAAAAAACTACGAAAAACTGCCAAGTTCAAAAGGGCGTGGGGACTATAAAAAAAATGGTAAAAAATTATAAAAAATGGCAACGTAAAGCTAAAACTGTCCCCTTCAAAACGGTGCTCATTAAATTCTCTTACGACCTTTTCCCACCAAGATATGGAACTTATACCGAAGCTGAAAATTTCGAGAAGTGAACCCATACTTTTGAGCGGGAGTGTATTCAACCGTGCCATTTGTTGGATGAACAAAGTTTGGTTAACTCACCAAAATTTTTTTTTTCAGTGCAGCAGCACGTGCAGTGCAGTAATTACTTTGACGCGAAAGAAATTGAAACCAGATCTTCATGACACATAAATCATGTATATTATAAATTGAACGATTTAATAGTGTTATATTGCATTTTGTAAAGTTTGTATCTTAGATATCTGGTCGGATGTTCATTATTAAATACGATATAAAATATATAAATTAAAAATAGCATGTAAAATCGACATTTTTTGTGAGTTGGCTGGTTTTTATGTTGGAATTGTAAATTATAATCGCATATGCACTCAATAAATATCGAAGATCATAAAAAAAAAATGTCGCACCTTTTATTTTTTTTTCTTTCGAAATACGACGCACGACAGGGATTCACCGACTTGTCCGCCGAAAGAGAATGCTGGAGTGTGTAACGTGCGAACAACCTCGAAATCTGGGGACGAAAACGACCAAAGAATTAAGAATTTTTTTTTTTTATATGGTTATGGGAAAAACTTTGAAAATCGTATCGAATGCCAAGCGAAAAACGCGGTTCGCCATTTTTTTATTGCTCCATTTTTATTATTGGCGTGGAATTGCGAAATTATTGGAAAAATCGAATGAAAATGTGTTTACCGTTTTGGAAATGCGTAATCAGCTCGTCTTTGGTCCAATTGCACGAAGAAATAACGAGAAATCCGTCAGGCCTCAAAATACTGTGAATATTTTTTATGTACTTGATCCTTTGACCTTGAGGGTCCTCGGGACTCAGGCTTATGGCGTCGTAAGTCCCTTTGTCGTGAATCAATTTGAAATCATTCGGTAGCGGGCTGTTTTCGATATCGAGAATATCGCAAACGATCAGCTTGATCGCGGAGCTCCGAGGCTCGTTGCTGTCTTGCAATATTTTCGTTGCAAGGTCAACCGCTTTTTGCGAATAATCTAATCCGGTGAGATCGGTAAAACCATTTTTTGATAATTCTATCAATGTCCAAGCGTTGCCGCAGCCGACATCGACGATTTTATCGGCTGGCGATAAGTCGAGTTCCTTGCTGATGTATCTGGAAGCGAAAATGGCCGAAATTTCGATCGGATAATCGGATTTTCCCGAGCGAGAGTCGAAAATGTGCGAAATATTCAAAAAAAAATCGGATTTTCCCGAGCGAGAGTCGAAAATGTGCGAAATATTGAAAAAATAATTATCGATAAGCAGCGACGAACCCCCCGAAAGTAAATAAACCGAGCCGGCCCGATCGTCCGTCGAATAAACGGCAACAAAAGATGAAAATTTCGAGTCAATTATTTACCTGACAACTTTCCGGGCATTATGCTCGCCGAACCAGACTTCGCCGACATCTCCATGATCTTTAAAGTTTTCTATTTCTCGATCATAAACTTTTTCCCAGCTGTAACGATTCCCAATGTTACACAAAAACTTGCCGCCACTCTTTTAGGTTAGAATAACGTGTTTTCGCTCTTTAATAGTGAATCACTTACTAATCCAATGTGCCTAATTCCGAGGCATTGAGTTCTTGACTCTCGGTCATGTTGAATTTCACGAAAAATATATTTCGATACTGAAACCACGTTAAAATAACCACTTGAAAAAGGAAAATGACATCGCGCGTGCACCCCAGCCTAACCTGACGCTTCGACCTAAACTTGACGCGAAGAGAAGCACAAAAGTGACATAACCTCATTTCACGATAGCGAAAGCGGAGAAAAAGCCGGAAACTAGTAAAAAGACACCTGCGTGTTATCAAAAACTAACGTGTCATCGCGTCTAATGGTAATCGTACGATCGTTAAAGTTTCCTCAACAATATTAAAGTACTTCGAAAAATTTTCCTCCATAACGTCGCAGTGTCGACTGAAGTGAAACCGAGAAAAATGGGCCTCGTGAAATTCTCAAATATGCTGTCACTCGGTGAGTAAACAAATCACGTAAAATTATGATGCTGAAGTTTGCAACGTTGGAATGCATCGAAAATTATTGAATTTTATCGAAAATTCGTTCAATTTTCAATGTCCCAAGTACTTTTTCAAAAATGCATCAACAAATTAAGTTTTCCAAGCCAAAATTATTACTAAACAATAAAAAATGAAGAAATTCATGATGCTGAAGTTTGCAACGTTGGAATGCATCGAAAAATATTGGATTTTATCGAAAATTCGTTCAATTTTCAATGTCCCAAGTACTTTTTCAAAAATGCATCAACAAATTAAGTTTTCCAAGCCAAAATTATTAATAAACAATAAAAAATGAAGAAATTTATGATGCTGAAGTTTGCAATGTTGGAATGCATCGAAAAATATTGAATTTTATCGAAAATTCGTTCAATTTTCAATGTCCCAAGTACTTTTTCAAAAATGCATCAACAAATTAAGTTTTCCAAGCCAAAAGTATTAATAAACAATAAAAAATGAAGAAATTTATGATGCTGAAGTTTGCAATGTTGGAATGCATCGAAAAATATTGAATTTTATCGAAGATTCGGTCAATTTTCAATGTCATCCAAATTTTTCGAGCCGATATGCTTTTCGAATGGCAAAAATCGATCATTTTATCGTCGTAATTCCATTCTGCATTTGAATAATTATTTTCGTCAAAGATAAAAATGAGTTTCGTTGCATTCCAACGATGCAAACTTCAAAGTCATGGAAAATTGGCAAAAACAACAAAAACTCGATGAACCACGACATTTTGTTTATCGGTCGTTGTTACTTGTTGATTGCGCATGTTCAGGCACGCCGTGCTCGAGAAATATTTTCTCGATCGTCAGGTCCATGTCGGTTGCCGCACAGCCAAAGTACAAAGACGTCGTTAAGCCCAAAACTGCAGTTTTGATGTTAAACATGGGTGGGCCGACGCACATTGATCAAGTTCCGGAGTATTTGCTGCGCATTATGACCGACCGAGACATGATTCAGCTCCCGGTTCAGAGGTAAATCCAACCCGGGCCAATAAATTCCATCCCAAATGCCATAAAAGATTCATCAAAATATCGCAAGAATTATTCACATTTTGAAAATCACGTTTTTTACTCGATTGTGCCAGTCGCTTGGGTCCGTGGATCGCGAAGCGTCGTGCGCCGGAAGTGCAAAAAAAATATACAGAAATAGGCGGCGGTTCGCCGATCCTGAAATGGACAAACCTCCAGGGCAAACTGATGTGCGAAAAACTCGACAAAGTCTCGCCCGAAACGGCTCCGCACAAGCATTACGTGGCTTTTCGTTACGTGGATCCGTTGACGGAGGAAACGCTCCAGCAGATTGAAAAGTAAGAATCAGGCGAGATGAATAAATTGTTACAATTTCAAGGAATTATGTGAGGCGATGTTAAAAATCAAGAAATTTGCTACTAAGTCGTTTGGTAATGTTTTGCAGCGACGGCGCGGAACACACCGTCATATTTTCTCAGTATCCGCAGTACAGCTGCGCCACAACAGGATCTAGTTTTAACGCTATTTATCGATATTACAAAGACAGGTAAATCGATCGATTCCGAGCGAGTACAAATTTTTTGCATGACTCTGAAGTTTGCATCGTTGGAATGCAACGAAATTGTTTTTTATAAATAGTAAAAATTATTATTTCAATGGAAAATTTAATTACGACAATAAAATGATCGATTTTTGCCATTCGAAAAGCATATCGGCTCGAAAAATTTGGCCGACATTGAAAATTGAACAAATCTTCAATAAAATTCAATATTTTTCGATGCATTCCAACGATGCAAGCTTCAGCATCATTGCAACGAAAAATAATTGATTTTTTATTTATGATTTTGTTTATTATTGCGATCGTTCAAATTTTTCTAGTAAATTCAGTTTTTCAATGATAAAAAAAACTGTTTCATTATCGTTTACAAATAATGAATGAACATTTTGCCTTCTGCTATACAAAATTATCAGTTTTCGACGTTTTCGTTGCATTCTAAAAATGCCAACTACTCCAACATCGTTCAAAATTCATTTTTTGTATTAAAAATACTGAATGCATTTCTCTAACTCTAACTCGATGTTTCTAATCTGCGCCACGGCATGTTAACCAACACAAGCCCGCACTGAAAAGAAGATTTTGTTAGAAAAAAATCGATATTTTGTTGAAAATGTTGTCATTGCAGCAAAAAATATTCTAGAAAGTCTCTTCGAAAAGTAAATTTTTCGGGCAGTTCCTTTAAAAATGAATAATGTTGTCGAAATTACGAAAATTTATAATTGTCAATAAAATCCAATATTTTTCGATGCATTCCAACGATGCAAACTTCAGCATCATTTGACTGCGTTCGTTAAATTGGAACTGACAAGTTTTAACGCGTTTTTACGTTTTTGTGGACAGACTTGAAACTTTTTTTCTATTCCAATTGAACGAACGATGCAGAAAAACGTTATTTTCAGGATTTCTCATTAAATTATTAACCAACGTTTTGTTTTGGCTGAATAGACCGTTACCGAAGAACATGAAATGGAGCGTGATCGATCGGTGGTCGACGCATCCGCTGCTAGTTAAGACCATAGCGTTAAGGATCAAGGAAGAGCTTGAACGTTTTCCAGAAGACGAAAGAGACCAAGTCATACTCTTGTTTTCGGCACATTCGTTGCCCTTGAAGGTTGGAATTCGGACATAAAAAAAAACGTTAATTCATGGCGGCATCAACTTTTTTTCCCGTTTTATTCATTTCGTGACTGTCACAGGCTGTCAACAGAGGAGACGCGTATCCATCGGAAGTTGGTGCAACCGTAAACGCAGTCATGCAGGAATTGGACAACATCAATCCTTACTGTCTAGTGTGGCAATCGAAGGTACAGAGTTTCATCGATTTTTGATGATGCTGGAGTTTGCAACGTTGGAATGCAACGAAAAATATTTTATTTTATTGTTGATTCGTTCAATTTTCAATGTCATCCAAATTTTTCGAGCCGATATGTTTTTCGAATGGCAAAAATTGATCATTTTATCATCGTAATTACATTCTGCATTTAAATAATTATTTTTGTCAAAGATGAAAATGAATTTCGTTGCATTCCAACAATGCAAACTTCAGAGTCATCGATTTTTGAGCATTTCAAAATATTTCCTCGAAGCGCAATACAAAATTTCTTGTAATCTTGAAGTTCGAATCTCGGAGCGTCTTGAAAATCTGCATTTTCCATGCCACTTTTGGTTTGTTTATGATTTTTTCGAAATTTCCATTCATTTATCTCGTGCAAAAGTCTTGGAAACGAAAATAAATCACGGAATCGAACGTCCAAATGTGAACGTGCTGCGTTTGTTTCAAGGAGAGAATTAAATTTTTACTTTTCCGTACGAATTACGAGGCTACGAAGTTTGCATCGTTGGAATGCAACGAAATTCGGTTTTTTTTTTGAGCAAATCTCAAGATTCTTGCTCGATATTTGGTCAGGACAATAAAATTATATTTTTTGAGAATCCAAACGCAATATCGATACGAAAATTTTCAAGGTTTGGGAAATTTAACAAATAAATGACAAATAAAAATGATTTAATAATAAATTTAACAATAATAAATAATAAATTTAATAAAAATAAAAATAATTCAAAATATTTTAAAAATGATAAAATCAAAACAAATAAAATGATGAAATGACTCGAACGTTGCGAACTTCAGTGTCATTGCGAGGCTTTGCATCTCGTTCAGTATCGCGTTACGAAATCAGAGAGCAATTTTCCGTTAAATTAGTTTTTTTCTTTGAATTTTCCTTACGCGAGACGAGCATTATTCAGATAATAATTGAAACGGCAAAAAGGAAAAGAAAATTCTTCGGAATCGAGGCAACAAATGGCTGACCTTGAGTCCACTTTGCGACAATTGATTAATTCCGAGACAGACGGCAATCGTTGTAAGCGCGTCTTGAGTTGTGAGCTTTCGCTATTTTCCCTCTCGCCGCCATTTCGTTTGCTCGTTTTCCGCAAATAAATTTTTCATCCATTATTCAGGTCGGACCTTTACCGTGGCTTGGACCCTTCACCGACGATGCCATCAAGGACTACGTCAAGCACGGAAAAAAACACTTTATTCTCATACCAGTTGCATTCGTCAATGAACATATCGAGACTCTTCACGAAATGGACATCGAGTATTGTCACGATTTGGGCAAGGAGGTAAAATCATGAGGTTGAAGTTTGCATCGTTGAAATGCAACGAAATTCCGTTTTTTGTTCACCACAGCTCATAATTATCATTCAATATTTGTCCCGGACAATAAAACGATTGTCTCTCGAGTCCCAAAAACTCAATCGAGACGAAAAATAGCCACGATCTTCAAAATTCAATGAATAATTAACAGAAACAATTTTTTTCGTTGAATCTCAACGTCGCAAACTTCAGAGTTCTGTAAAATCGTAGAAAACGAACGTTCGCCCCCTCGAAATTCAATGCCCAAAAAACATTCAATTTAACATTTTGAAGAGCTGAAATTGAGTTTTGGTGAATCAATTTTTTGGCAATTTTTCGATAAGACTTTGTTGACTTTATTTCAAAATTTGCAATTTGCACCAAAACCGCGAGTCTGAAGTTTGCAACGTTGAAATACATCGAAAAATATTTAATTTTATTGAAAATTTGTTCAATTTTCAATGTCATCCAAATTTTTCGAGCTGATATGCTTTTCGAATGGCAAAAATGAATCATTTTATCATTGTAATTTGATACTCTATTAAAATGATTATTTTTGCCAAGTATAAAAGCGAATTTCGTTGCATTCCAACGATGCAAACTTCAGAATCATCGAAAATCAACAATTTTCTCTTATAAAGAAAAATTTTCTGACTCTTAGAATTCGAGATATTCACTTAACAAATTTCCATGTTGCCCAACGCTTGTAAATTCAAGTCACGGTTCGCTAAAAAGTTGCAAAAATTTAGTTGCAAAGAAAAATGTATTTGGGATTTTTTTTTCTTAGGCTTTTTAAGGAAAATCCTAAACACATTTTTTTGAAACTCGTAAACGAAACGCGATTTTGATTTACACGCGATTTGAAGGGAAAAGCTAAAAATTGTGAATTTAATGTCTCAAATTGTAAACGTCAAAAAAATTGTCTTTATAGGAGAAAAATTGTTAGTTTTGGTGCAAAAAATGTTGATACTAAATTCTTGAGGATTCTCAATCAAGTTATTTCGTGTGCACTGAAAATTCAATTTTGTCAAAAAACGTCGATATTTTGTTGAATACAGCGAACTAAATATTTTGGGATAATTTCAAAATTTTCGTTGTTTCGTCAATATTTTTCATTTGTAACGGAACTGTCAGCAAAATTTACGATTGGAATGACAAAAATTTACTTTCCGAAAAGATTTTCCAGAATGTTTTTTGCTGAAATGACAAAATTTTCGTGAGTTTTCGAAAAAACGTTTAGCTGAACGTATCCAACAAAATATCGATCTTTTTCAACAAAATTCTCTTTTCAGTGTGTTAATACGTTAAAGTGCAATTTTGTCTTGTTTTCCATCTCAGTTGGGAATCGAGAACATCAGAAGGGCAGCGGCGCCGAACGACCATCCCTTGTTCATCGATGCGCTGACCGACATCGTTGGAAAGCATTTGAAATCGAATCGACCATTGAATCCAAAATTCTTAACGCGATGTCCACATTGTGTGAACGCGAATTGCGGTTTGAGCAAAACTTGGTACTCGAAAATCTGTAAAGTCTGATTGGGACGAAAAATTTGCGGCATTTTTCGAGGCAAAGTTAATTTCCGAGGAAACGAGCTTGATTGGGGGAAAAAAATAGTTTGCGGGTTTTAGTGCGGCAAAAATTCGCGTGGAGAAATTTTGTGCGTGACTGTGAATTTTTTTTCTTGTTAACGAAGCTTGTTGTGTACAATTCAAAAGGTTTTCATATTATAAATTTTCATTGATACCAAATGGCAAATTTACCTTTTTCCAAAATCCCCCCCCCCCGTTTTTTCAACGATTTTCATTTCCTCGGCACTGAAATTTTTTTTTCGTGCAAACGAGTCGCAATCAAATTGTCATTTTTCAAGGTCAAGCTGCGATCCTGCCAACTTCTGGGAATTGAGTAAATTTTTTTGGAAAAACTCGTCATTCGATGAATCTGAAAATTATGACTCTGGTTGTATTGACCCAAAAAAGTGCAAGCTCGTCGAGTTCTCTCTGTTCTGTAGCGCGAAGGTTAAACGTGAGTTGACCTTGAACCCGATGACTCATCGAGAGTATTGCAGCTGGAAATTTCACAGATTAATCGAAAATTTCGTTTGTGTGTCGAATTCGGAAAATTTTTTTTTTCTCTCACTACAAAATCAACAACTGCGTGACGTCGGATTTTCAGCTGAATTAAAAAATTACGAGATCAACGATTTTTTAATCGAAGGATTTCGCGCGTCTCAACGAGTTTTGATTCAATTTTGTGTAGTTTTTGATTCAAAAAGTAGATTTTGATAGGATGTTTTTCAAAATTCTCAAAAAACGCAAAATTCCGTTGGAAGAATAAAAAAAACTCCGACCTTTTCTTTGGATATCATTTTTTAAATGCGAATCGGACGAACGATCGTGTGTTCATGGGCTTTGATTCACTTTGTGGGATTTTTTATTCGTGGAGTAGATTTTGCGAGGATTTTTATAAAAATTATCAGAATTCACGAAATTCGGTTGGAAGGATCGAAAAAATTCACGGCCTGTTTTTCTTTGGATTTCATTTATTTAAAAAACGCTCGCTGGTCCTTTGATTCCGTCGAAAAATGCGTGGGCTTTGTTATTTATTTGGCGGCAGTCGATAATGCACATTTGATCTGATTCACGCGTTATCAAATCGCATGCGCTGGGTTGCGCTCCTTGTTTACACTTTACCGGGTGTTCGCGACGTTCGCGTTGAGAGACAGTAACGTTCCAAGATGTCGGAGTGCCACGGCTGTACGGGCTCCGGGACGAAAACAAAAACATTGCGTTTTCATTGCGAGAGGTTATGTTCGCTGTTGGTGCAGTCAACACGCCACGCTGATACCGCCGAGCCACGACTATGTAAATAATTCACCTCGCAAATTCGTATTCACAGTTCTGAAGAAATTCGTGCACGCCAACAGCAAAATCGTGAAATAAAACTCAAAGCGCGGCATCGAAATTGCTCGAATCGCGAAAAACCGGAAGTGCCCTTTCGCAAAATAGCAACAAAGTTCCTTTCCAAAAGATACAAAACCATCCGCGAGACAATTTTCACAAAAATTTCACCACATAATTGTAATATTTTGAAAAGCGTGGTAAATGTAAAAAAAAATTGAATTCTCATTGGCAAACTCACGAAACGTTAGTTTGACGCTCCGTAAATAAATTTCGACGATGAAACGAAAAATCTGATGCAACGTTATCAAGAAATTCGCGATTTTCCCGTCAATTGACGCGGCGAAAATTAATCGGAGGAATGTCATCGTGTATAAATAAAAATAAAGAGTCCACAAACGATCGCGGCGCGGGAAAGTGATTTTTAATGGCGTCTGTATGGAAAATACTGCAGTTTGTAATGGCAACGAAAAAAAGGAGGTGATATTGACAAAACGTGGACGAGCGAGTGGGGCGAGATGCAAAGTTTCGTGATTTCAAGGTTAAAAAACGTGACACAACTCGGAGCAGCGATTCGATTCGTATTTTATTAAGGATTGAGTTATTTTGTTGTAGACGCGTCGCGAATGTGTTTTCATTGTTGGTAAAAGAAAGCGAAAAATTTAAGAGCGTAAATACGAGACAAACGAGCGACATGTTTTGCACATGGAACGTAATCGATTAGCGCCCTCTATCCAAATATTGTGCCTTGAAGGACGAGCGAGCTTTAATATATATATGTAGTTGGGGGTTTGTTGTTGTCGCGGCGCGGCGCATGCGCAGGAGCGTTCGGACTCGCGGTGAGTGTGGCGCCGTCCCTGCTCTAGCGGGAACTGTGGGGGGCTCGTATATAATGACGGGCGCAACGCTGACGGAGCTCAGTGCATGTCATGCTTCCGTGGTGCGCGGTGCTGTAATGGCGGCAAGAGTGCGGTTGAAGATGCAATGCGGCACAGTGTCGTCAATGCCGTTTGTTGTTGTTTTTGTTGTTATTGTTGTTGTGTGCGGTGTGGACGTTGTGAGTGCCATGTTCGAGCATCGTCAATGCAGTCACAAACATCCGCAACCCCACGAGGTGAGTTTTGGCTCTTCGTATATTTTTTCTTTCCCGTTTAAATTCCATTCTCGTGATGAATCGTCCGAGATATTTCGCCGCTGGATAAAAATGCGTTTAAACCGAAATTTACACTTTTTCGATCTTTCTTTTGACACTTTAAATCATTTTTTCGTCTTGACGTTTTTTTTCCATCTCTCGACGTCTCGCTCTTGCTCTCCCTTTTCCAAAGCCCCTTCTACTGTCCCCGTCTGGCGGTCGCGCCGGTATGTCTCGTGCCCACGAGGTTCCTTCGTACTGCCGCGCTCCAGAAATCACGCTACGATACACAATCGATTCAACACGCTTTTTCCTTTTTCTACCTTTTATGCGATTATTATTTGTTTTTACTCTTTATCCTCGGTGTCCACGTGCCTTCGCTCAAGCCATTACTCGGCCTTTATTTTTCGTTGAACCTCAAACCACTCGCTTTTTCTTGCTTTTCTTTTGTCTCTTCAACCCGAAGAATTTTATTCCCACAAACCGGTCGCGCTGCTTTTCAAATTCACCTCAACGTTTTATTATCGTTATTTTTATTCTTGGCATCGATCTTTTGTCGACGGTTTTTTGTTTATTAATTTTGATGAATATCCCACAAAAATCAAAACCAAAATAGTCGGCAGATCCGAGTAAATATCGAGCAAGGTCACAGAAGAGCGTTTGAAATGGAATTTTACAAAAAATCTTGACGTTCGAGCTTGCAACGATCGTTTGAAAAATTCTTAACATTCCGTCCATTGCTCGGTTGTGGAAAAATGCGTAAAATCAACTATGGAAATATTCGGAGCTCTCCCGAAACAGTAAACAAAGGCTCGCCTCGATCTTTGTTTGTAAACAGAAAAAGCAAGTTCCGAAGTGAATGCGAACGCGTGCAGAATGCCAGGAAAAAAAAACAAAGTTTGTTTATTTTTCAATATCCGACGAATCGTTTGTAAATTCAACGGGCGAATATTGTTTTATTTTATTATTTACAATTATTCGAGTCATTCATTAATACCATTTGGGAACGTCAAGATCATCAAATTTCCAAAATTCGCTTTAGAAATTTAATGAAATTTCGATTTTTCGTTTTTTCAAACTCCAAACCAATGGCTAAATTATTTTTTCACGAAATCGTGTCCGTACCAACAGAAAAATAGTAAATTCGGTCGTTCCGATCAAAAATATGCGCAGCTTTCGATCGCGAAATTGAGTATCCCGGCGATGTCGAAATTCGAAGTAGTTTGATCGATAATTTTTGACCGATTTTGATGCATCGGCGTTTCTTTCGTTTTCCAACAGTTTCTCGATGAATTTACTCCGTTTATTTTTTTTATCACGATGTTGAAGTTTGCATCGTTGGAATGCAACGAAATTCTGTTGTTTTTTGAGCAGATCTCAAGATTCTTGTTGGATATTTGGTCAGGACAATAAAATGATTTTTTTGGAGGATCCGAACGCAATATCGATACGAAAATTTTCAAGGTTTCGGACATTTAACAAATAATTAATGACAAAAGTATTTTTCGTTGGACTCCAACGTTGCGAACTTCAGTGTCATTCTGGAGAATGATTCTGAAGTTTGCAACGTTGAGATTCAACGAAAAATATTTTTCCTATTGATTATCCATCGAATTTTGCAAATCATGGCAATTTTTCTTTCACGATGTTGAAGTTTGCGTCGTTGGAATGCAACGAAATTCTGTTGTTTTTTGAGCAGATCTCAAGATTCTTGTTCGATATTTGGTCAGGACAATAAAATGATTTTTTTTGAGGATTCAAACGCAATATCGATACGAAAATTTTCAAGGTTTGGCAAATTTAACAAATAATTAATGATAAAAGTGATTTTCGTTGGTCTCCAACGTTGCGAACTTCAGAGTCATTTTTTTATCTCGTTAATTTTCGGGCAATTCAAATTTTTGAACATCGATTCCTTTGAAAATTTTTTTTTTTCCATTGACGCAATAAATATCTGCAGAAATGCAACGATGAGGTTGAATTTATTCGAATTTCCATAAGCCATTCAATTCTTGTTCGAAATAATCGTGAGAATTTGACATTCACTTGGCTAGTAAAGCAGCAATTTGACCTTGAAGTAAAAACTACAAAGTTACGACAAAGGAAAAAAAAAATATTCAATTTCGTATTATGTGCGATGAGAAAATTTTGGATTTTTTTTTTCTCGTGAATGAAATTCACTCTCATGCTCGAGTGATCACGATTTTTTTTTTTTTTTATACTAAATGGTTTTTAATCGACGATTTTCAACGTTTATCCCAATGTTGCGAGGTTTCTGTTTTTTTTTGAAATCTCTCTAAGTGCTTGTCGAAATAACGTTCGAAACACGAATACATGAGGAAGAGTTGGAAAAAAGTTGAGAAAAATGAGTCATTGATACGTTCCGCGTTCCTGTGGGGCTTCTCGAGCGAACGGTGAACGTTTTTTCCCCTTGGATGAGTGAGTGATCCGAAGAGAGTATAATCCTTGATTGCCGGTTACATTTTCCTCGCTCCATTGCCACGATACACGATTTCGTGCCTAAAAAGCTAACAAAAACGAATAGAATATTTATTGACTAACGACACGAGCGTTTTTTGTACCCGAAACGTTTTTCTTTCTCTCCTGCAAAACCGTAACGTGAATGCAACGAAATTCTGTTTTTTTTTTTAGCAGAGCTCGCGATTCTTATTGAATATTTCATCAGGACAATAAAATGATAATTTTTTAGGATTCCAATAAAAAATCGATAGGAAAATTGTCATTTTTAGTTTTTAATTGAACAAAAAATGAAGAGAAATTGTATTTTTCGTTGGGCCCCAACGTTGGGGACTTCAGTGTCATAAAATTCGATGCAGTTTCGTGCCAACGACCGATCGATCGAAATGGGTCTGGATTTTGGCGCTTCATTTCATTCGGCCTGGAAAAATAGAATAAAAAAAATATATTGATTAGGAAATCCTCGCGATAAACGTTTAAACCTTGATGCTCTATTCGCGTGCTAATATAAATCCGGTATATCACGAGGTGTGAGCGCGCCGCGGCATACAAGAGCGAGTACCACTTTCACGAAGCATTCCCTCTCGCTCTCTCGCTCTCTAGATATGCGCCAAGCTCACGCTGCTTGTATATTCGCGGTTCTAACATCTCCCCACGCCCCCCGTCAATAGGACGCTCAGTGAAAGTTCCGTGGAGACGAAATTCGTCGTCATCGCGTAGAGTTTTGTCGTCTTGGAGACGCGCTCAACAGCCAACCAACTTTTGCTTATTTTATTCCTTTCTTTCTTTTGACAGTTATAAACTCTCGATCTACGCGCACGTGTTTTTCCATTTCTGTCCAGTGGTCGCGCGCGCTACTTGCCCCATATTTCACGCTCGCATTTAGCGATGACTCTCGCCGAAATATGAGAAATTCCCAACTAACCATAAACAATAAATAAATCGATAAAATTAATGAAATAAATTTTAAAAAATTGCAAATTTATAAATCAAGAAAAATAATCATAAAATTCATGAATAATCATTTACCGAATGATTGCGATGATGTTTTTTTTTTATCTGAAGTTTGCAACGTTGGAGTCCAACGAAAAATACTTTTATCATTAATTATTTGTTAAATTTCCCAAACCTTGAAAATTTTCGTATCGATATTGCCAGGGGCGGTTTACGAAAACGGGCGCCCTAGGCCTGACGAAATTAGCGCCCCCTCTCCATAAAATAGTTGAAAAAGCATATGCTAGAATATATAATTTTTATATTTCAAAAACAATTTAACGGAAACAGAATTTCAATCATACATATATTATTAGGGTGCTTTTTTTTTTTGGCAACATTTTTTTTTTTTCACTCCCATCTCGCGTTTTTATAGGGAATACCTTAAAGAAAATTCCCTGAAAATTTGAGCCCTTAATATTAATTTTAAGTGCTCGCCCAAGGCGTCCAATGATTTCCCCTTTAAAATACACGTAAAGTTCGATTTTTCTTCTTAAAAGGTCTACAGATCAGAGGCATTTGAAGGTACGATCTTGGTCGACGAACCGATTTATTCATAATTGAATGCTCTACAAAAGTGTCCATTGTGACGTAATTGTAACTCGAACTGGCGAGGTCGTACGGGTCACTAAACCCAATTTTTTCATGAAATTCTCGTTTTTTTACCTCTATCTCGTAAATGACAAGAGCTACAGCAAAAATAGGAATGACAAACTTGAAGGAAATTCAATTTCCTACAAAAAAGTATTCAAGCACTAAATCGCTAACATTGATATTTCTTGAGATATTGGGCTTTTAAGTTGAGGTAGTATGGAATTTTCGTGGATTATTGAGCTAAATTGTATAAGTTGTTAATTTATGATTCTTTATTGTCATTCAAATCATCAAATATTTATTTGTCAAGTTTCAAATGATTGAAAAGTTGAATAACTAAACGTTTTGAAACTGGAATTCGAGAAAAAAACACATTTTCAAAGTGCCCAAAATTGTTTTTTTTACTTTTCACGAATTTTTCGATTGATTTTACCCTGATTATTCTAATTTACTTACCAGTAATTGAATACCTATACATTTCTAGTTACAAATATGTTGTAAATTTACAAAAATTTTGTAAAATTTGTAAATTTCTAGTTGAAAATTTTGTAAATTTACAACATATTTTCAACTAGAAATTCATAGGTATCCAATTACTGGTAAGTAAATTAGAAGAATCGAGAGAAAATCAATTGAAAAATTCGTGAAAAGTGAAAAAAAATAATTTTAAGCACTTTGAAAATGTTTTTTTTTCTCGAATTTCAGTTTCAAAACGTTCAATTATTCAACTTTCCAATCATTTGCAACTTAACGAATAAATATTTGACGATTTAAATGACAATAAAGAATAATAAATTAACAACTTATACAGTTTAGCTCAATAATCTATGAAAATTCCATACTACCTCAACTTAAAAGCCCAATATCTCAAGAAACATCGATGTTAGCGATTTGGTGTTTCAATACTTTTTTGTAGGAAATTGAATTTCCTCCAAGTTTGTCATTCTTATTTTTTCTGTAGCTCTTGTCATTTACGAGATAGAGGTAAAAAAACGAGAATTTCATGAAAAAATTGGGTTTAGTGACCCGTACGACCTCACCAGTTCGAGTTACAATCACGTCACAACGGACACTTTTGTAGAGCATTCAATTATGAATAAATCGGTTCGTCGACCAAGATCGTACCTTTAAATGCCTCTGATCTGTAGAACTTTTAAGAAGAAAAATCGAACTTTACGTGTATTTTAAAGGGGAAATCATTGGACGCCTTGGGCGAGTACTTAAAATTAATATTAAGGGCTCAAATTTTCAGGGAATTTTCTTTAAAGTATTCCCCACAAAAATGCGAGATGGGAGTGAAAAAAAAAAAATGTCGCCAAAAAAAAAGCACCCTAATATATTATGTAGGTTTGTGGGTAGGAATGGAGCACATATATATTTTATATTGGCGATATTGACGTTTGAGTGGACCCGATTAAAACGTTCGCTTTCTCGCTTTTAATCTTGCAAATTTATCGATGATTGCATCGGTCTCTGCCATATCAACAAGCTCTGAATTCGACGATAAAAACGCAAGACTAGAGAGACGATTCTGACCCATCGTATTCCGATTCGCTTGTCAGGATGTGTCGCAGTGGGCGTACGATCGGTATTGGTGCATAAGAGAAGGGGGCGCGCAAACTTGCGAATTTCGCCGGCCCGGGGCGCCCCCTTCTGCCACGGCGCTAGGATGTGTCGCAATGGGCATACGATTAGTATTGGTGCATAAGAGAAGGGGGCGCGCGAACTTGCGAAATTTCGCCGGCCCGTGGCGCCCCCTTCTGCCACGGCGCCCACGGCGCCCTAGGCTCGGGCCTAGCGGGCCTAGTGCATAAGCCGCCCCTGGATATTGCGTTTGGATCCTCAACAAAGATCATTTTATTGTCCTGACCAAATATCGAACAAGAATCTTGAGATCTGCTCAAAAAAAAAAACAGAATTTTGTTGCATTCCAACGATGCAAACTTCAATATCGTGAAAGAAAAATTGCCATGATTTGCAAAATTCAATAGATAATCAATAGAAAAAATATTTTTCGTTGAATCTCAACGTTGCAAACTTCAGAATCATTCTCAAGAATGACACCGAAGTTCGCAACGTTGGAGTCCAACGAAAAATACTTTTATCATTAATTATTTGTTGAATTTCCCGAACCTTGAAAATTTTCGTATCGATATTGCGTTTGGATCCTCAAAAAAGATCATTTTATTGTCTTGACCAAATATCGAACAAGAATCTTGAGATCTGCTAAAAAAAAACAGGATTTCGTTGCATTCCAACGATGCAAACTTCAACATCGTCTCCCAGTCGGGCTCTTTCGTATTCGAGGTTCCAAGTCTGGCTGCCAGTGACACGATCCTGACGGTTCATACCATAATGTATATTTTATTGTAATTATTATGATGATTATTATAATAAGACATGCATGAACCGCGCGCGTGCGCGCGCGATCGCCGAGTGGCAATTAGCGATTCGCAATTAGCGTTTACCCGAAGGGTAAGCACTCCCGTGGGCTCGTACTGCTTTCAATTGCCAGACATTTACAGTCGAGCACCGTAACAACCACTGCTCGCTCGTGCGAATCTCGTTTCTATACGTTTCCATGTTGTTGCTCTCGTATCCGCGTGCGATTCATGCCAAAAGGACCTCAAAATCACGCTCGTAACGTCCAGATTTATACACACTCGCTCATACCAACATCGAACCAGTATTTTCGCCTTGACTATCGTGTATGCAAATGTTTTTTTTTCCATATTGTTCACTAACGTTGTCGCCGCGATCGTAAACCAATCGGGATCATATCCTTTGTACGCGCCAGTCCCAAGACACACGACCACGCGCATGGCTTCGCTCTTTAACTCTATAATGCTCATGCTATTAGCTCCGCGGAACGTAGACGACCTTCGCAACATTCCCAGCCTGCTTCACCATTCAGAAGAAAACACTAAAACGCGAGTTCAACCATCACGAAATTACTTTATTTAGGATTTATTTAGGATCGCGTTTTGTATGAAACATTTTCGACGACTAAACTGACAATTTTTTCCTACAAAGAAACATTTTCTGACGTTGAGTGCATTCGAGATATTTTATTTCCAATTTTTAATTTTTTCCATCCGAACGCGTGTCAATTCAAGTCGCTAAAAATGTGTTTAGGATTTTTCTTGAAAATTTTCTAATTACATTTTATTTTGCAACTTTTTAGCTAAACGTGACTTTAATTTACGCACGCGCTTATATGGGGAAAATGAAAAATTGAAAATTAAATGTATATAAATTTCTATAAACGTGGGAAAATTTTTCTTCATAGAAGAAAATTTTGTTTTGGTGGCAAAAAGGTTTATACGAAATTAACAAAAAATAAAGTGGTTTTGCGACGGTATTTAATACCTTAAAAAATGACTCTGAAGTTTGCATCGTTGGAATGCAACGAAATTCGTTTTTTATCCTTGGCAAAAATAATTATTCAAGCTGAGAATGTAATTACGATGATAAAATGATCGATTTTCACCACGCGAAATGCATATTGGCTTGAAAATTTGGGATGACGTTGAAGATTGAACGAATCATCAATAAAATTCAATATTTTTCGATGCATTCCAACGAAAAATACGATTTTCAATTCATTTTTTGTTCAATGTCAAAAACCATGACAATTTTCATACCGATTTTGTGTCTGGACCCTAAAAAAAATCGTTTCAGCGTCCTCGCGAAATATTGAATCAAAATTCTCAATAAAAAAAAAGAATTTCGTTGCATTCCAACGTTGCAAACTTCAGCATCATCTCAAAACGAGTAACCGAGCAATATATAAGGAAAATCTCACAACACCGAGTTCGTCGGACTCGGATCATATTCGTGCCAAAATGTGGGAAAATTTTTCGATCGTTCTCTGAGATTCTAAGGTGAAAGGAAAAAAAACATTCAGAACATTTTATAGTTCAGGGGCAACCGAATTCTTTGCCACATTTAATAGCCTTTTACAGTTGTTTCTGTTCCGGGCTGTGCGAAAATTAATCAAACTTGTTTTTATCATTCGCTCGAATTGAGTCGAAGTTGAATAAGCTTTGTTTGCAATCCAAGGCTTTTGTTTCTTCTCCAAATTTATTGCTGATCTTAACTTTATAGATTTAATAAAATGATTCGGTAATTCAAGTTTTTCTGCATGTAAAATGTGGAGTTGAGTGTTTGAGAATTTGGAACATTAATGAAGCGAACTGTTGGACAGATTTGAAGAAATAATGAACGTCAGTCGACGATCGAATGGCAAATATTGTTCTCATTAAATTATTCCTCTGAGAGAATCAAGAACTGTGGCTAGCGAGTCGATCAATGCGTGTGCCAACTATGCATGCTTGCTATGTGTGAGCTCAGCACACGTGGTTTGCTAAATACCGTGGTTTGCTGCCAACCTCGACCCTTGACGTTTCCACAATTCGAGAATGATTCTGGATCGACTAGTCTCGACAATAAATCATCTCGTAGTTTTCCATAAATTTGTTAAAAAATCATACAGACGGACTCCGAAGCTTACGTTCGATAAAATGACCTTGAAAAATCAATTTTGAAGTTTGCGTCGTTGGAATGCAACGAAATTCTCTTTCATATTTGGCAAAAATTATTATTTCAACTGAGAATTTAATTACGATGATAAAATGATCGATTTTTGCCACCCGAAAAGCAAATCGGCTCGAAAAATTTGGATGACATTGAAAATTGAACGAATCAACAATAATATAAAATATTTTTCGATGCATTTCAACGTGATGCATTTCAAATTGATGAATGGCCGAGTCCAAGAAGTTCAGCAATATTGCAAAATTTATTTAAATTAATCAATGATCAATTTATAATCAAGTTTCTTAATTATTTTCATAATTTAAAAAATGCAGGCGTGTAGCGTAAAAAGTGTTAATAAGAATGACTCTAAAGTTTGCATCGTTGAATGCAACGAAATTCATTTTTATCTTTGACAAAAATAATTATTCAAATGCAGAATCCAATTACGATGATAAAATGATCAATTTTTGCCATTTGAAAAGCAAATCGGCTCGAACAATTTGGATGACATTGAAAATTGAACGAATCTTGAATAAAATTCAATATTTTTCGATGCATTCCAACGTTGCAAACTTCAGCATCATCTGTTGTGTTACGTCGGTCGAGGCTTT
Source organism: Diadegma fenestrale (assembly GCA_037043255.1). Classification (NCBI taxonomy): domain Eukaryota; kingdom Metazoa; phylum Arthropoda; class Insecta; order Hymenoptera; family Ichneumonidae; genus Diadegma; species Diadegma fenestrale. The sequence goes on along the minus strand of CM073310.1, from coordinate 15,552,953 downwards.
TCATCGACGTGCATAATGAAGGCAGTCTATTGATTAAGAGTGCACCCGTTTTGAATATTTTTCGATCTCTAGGTGGGACAAGAATTTATCCACTGACAGTAAATTTTCAACCACGACCATTGCATTGAGCTGCCTCCATGTAAGATTTCGTAATATGCTGGTCCAAGTTTGCCTGTCTTTCTGTCCGTTCAGCTGTTCATTAATTTGTTGCTCGGCGATACTCCTGGAGAGCAAAAAGTACAGAGCTTCGGCTCGAAATTTCGACGGGTTCAAAATACTCCAGTGGCGGATATTTAAGTAGAAAAAGCAGAGAGTTATGTCTCTGAGAGAATGATGACGTAGACGTGCAAGGACTTACGTCCTTCAGGGTTTTTTTCACCTTTCATTCACTTTCGATGAGCTGCACGTGGACTGGGACTTTAATTCATTAGGAAAGCGTTTTTCTCGTTTTCCTCGAGCAAAGACTAATGAAATCATGCTCACAGATGGAAAATCATTTTTCGAGAAACAAAAAAAATGATTAACTCGTGCACGAGTATTATAAATTATTGAATATTTAATCAGTACAATAAAATAATAATTTTTCAGGATCCAAATAAAAAATCGATACGAAAATGGTAATTTTTAGTTTTTAATTGAACAAAAAATTAAGAGAAATTGTATTTTTCGTTTCGTTTGAAATAGTTTTCGTAGTGCGTTGAAAATTAATGGGTACACGAAGAAATTTTTCTTTTTCAATGATATTGACGATGTTGAAGTTTGCAACGTTGGAATGCAACGAAATTCGGTTTTTCCTTGAGCAGAGCTCGCGATTCTTATTGAATATTTAATCAGGACGATTAAATGATAATTTTTTAGGATTCAAATAAAAAATCGATACGAAAATGGTAATTTTCAGTTTTTAATTGAACAAAAAATGAAGAGAAATTGTATTTTTCGTTGGGCCACAACGTTGGGAACTTCAGTGTCATCATTTCACTCGGTAATAATAAAAGTTCTGGGTCCTTGATCGTAAACTCGATAAACGAAGAAATTTTTCGATAAATTTGATGCCGAAATTGGAAAAATTTGTCGAAACGTTATTATTAAAGGTTGATTTCCGTACAGGCAAATATTCAACATCGCTGAATATATTCCCAGAGCAATGGGACTGGTTGGTCCCCTCCAAATTAATTCTGTCATTCGTCACACGAAGAAACCCTCCAAACATATTGGTTTAGGTTCCAAAGGTCATTCAATCGATATGACCGTGTGTGTGTGTGTTATTTTACGCGTTCCGGCTATTCATCGTGTTATCATAAATTGAAGATGATTAATTTACGAGTCGTGGGTTATTAGTCGCTCGAGTTACAGGATACATTCCATATATATAGATATTTTTTCACAATGGCGCGTTGTAATATATCGATCTGCACGTACATGTATGAATGCTCCATAAATTTGTTATGCAATTGATTGTTGTTCCATACAAAGTCAGAGACAATCAAATTACCAAAATTATTTCCTAGCCGAGCTCCCCCACATTATTATTAGATATTGTACGCGACGTCTGACGAATTTATTTCCCACAGCACAAGGTTTATTAAATGAAAACGTTACAAACGATCGATATACGATGCTCAAGTTTGCTTCGTCGGAATGCAACGGAATTCTGCATTTCCTTCGCAGTAGATTTCGAGATTCTTGTTAAATATTCATCCGGGACAATGAGATGATCTCTTTTTAGGAAAAAATTGACAGGGAAACATATTTTTCTATGGACTCCAACGACATCAATCATGTTGAAGTATGCATCGTTGGAATGCAACGAAATTCGGTCTTTTCTTGAAGAAAACTCATGATTTTTATTCGATATTGAATCAGGACGATAAAACGATCGTTTTTCAGGATTCAAACAAAAAATTGATACGAAAATTGGCTTTTTTTTGAAAATAAACAAAAAATTGAGGGAAAAAGTTTTTTTGTTGGATCCCAACGTTGCAAACTTCAGGGTCATGTTTTTTGTCGTTTTACCGCATTTTTCACTTATTTTTTGACATGCATCGTTGGAATGCAACGAAAAATATTTGAATTTTATTGAAAATTCGTTCAATTTTCAACGTCATCCAAATTTTTCAAGCCGATATGCTTTTTGAATGACAAAAATCGATCATTTTATCATCGTAATTACATTCTGTATTTGAATAATTATTTTTGTCAAAGATAAAAATAAATTTCGTTGCATTCCAACGATGCAAACTTCAGAGTCATTGATTTTTCGTTTTTATCACGTTCCGTCCCCAAAATACTTTACGAATGACCGAATCGTTGCGCGAGTGCGTACTACGCGCCATCGCTTATCTCTAGCAAATAGTAAAAGGAAAAATCCGGGTCTATGGCGGATAGATAATTGTTTTATTTCAACGGCATATATAGCGCGGAGAGAAATTGAGATGCGAGTGTCTGACACTGCACGTGTATATGCAGGCGCCCGCCGTTTCATTGACAAGTTTCATTCAATATCGGCGTAGAATCTCGGCAACGCCGTTCTCTTTTGACGAGCGAAACATTGCAAATTTTTTTCGTCAGTATCGCGCACAACATATTTTTGCCATTGCCCATTTTCTCTTGCCCGAGGATGCTGCACAGCAGTCTAGCGATATTTTCACCTCTTCATCGTTTTTATTTTTATACATGCAATTGGACATTCTAGTCCGTGTATGGCTGCGAATGATTGGCATGTCTTGGGCTCTCACGCACGTACACACACTGGCTGCGACGTATTCAGTCGCGAATTGGTTTAATTTAGCGAATGCAGGCTAAAAATATGGAGATGTATGGGAAACAAAAAAGCGGGCGCAGCATCCGCGAATGTAAAGTTATCGTTCGATCATACTTTTTGTAAACCGACGCATATATTCCATTTACCTCGCTGCTGCTGCACGAACACCGTGCAACGAATAACTCCGCTAATAAAGCAAATTACAAACAACGAAATAAAAAAATGGACCACAACGAGACACAGCAAGAGAGATAAAACGCGGTCACGATCGTGATATTCGCCCGTTGATATTTTTTCGTCAAACCATTCAACGTGTGCTGCGTACCAATCATTTTTTGTTTTGTCATTTTAATACCAACGTTGTACACTTTTAACCAGATACGCCCAAGCCGAAATGGCTTTTCCGCGTATTAATTCTGTCAATCAACCGCATTCAATACAATTCAATTTCAACAGCTTTTTTTCAATGCAGCCAATCATTCCAATAACGACAGAATGACAATTCAAAAGTTACTGTTACAGAACTGCACGTCGTCAGCTTGAGTTTCATTTTTTTATCATACTTTTTTTTTTTTTCGACGGTTATTGACGTCGACCCAATATTCGGACCTCCGAAATTTGACCCTTTGAACTCCGTGCGTATCGGAATACTGAAATATTTGACGACCAACTTTGGCTCGGGGCGTTTTTTTTTTTTTTTAATATCGAATTTTTCATGCTTTATTTGTTTATAAAAAAAAAAAAAATTGCATGTTGTTTCTGGCGATCACGCGAAAATGCATTCCGCGCTGAAACATGCACGGGGCGATATTTCACGGCGGGAAATATTGTCAGGAAGAAACAGGCGCGTATGTGCGTGTGTGGGGAAAAGATAACGATCGATCTTTTATTATGCACGTTTGTTTGAAATTTACTGATGCACAATAATGTCAGTGTAATTGACAAACCGGAAATACGAAGAGCAAGTCGCGTCCGTTCGTTTATTTTTCGTCGTTAAATTTCTATGGGAATGACGCGAGGGAACACGCTCACGCTTTTTTCTTGCCAACACCTTTCGCCCCAAACATACGAAGAATCCATTAGCTGGATAACGATGATGCAAAAAAATCGATTCCAGTTAATGCGCCCCCGCGGATCTGGTTTTTTTCCGGGACGCAAGTCTTTCTGCGTCTTGAGGATTCAACCGCACACCGTGTGTAAATATATATTTGGCACACCAAGTTTGTATGTTTAATTAATTTATCGAGAGCATACAGCGAGAATGAGGAATCCACACGTTCGCTGGTTTCTCCAGCTCAGTATACCGCGAATTCATGCTCCAAGTGGCAACGTCTGCGAGATGATGATGTTGCCACTCCGGCGTACGGAGTCCTCTTGCGGAATCTATTCAATTTAACATATACTCGTGTAGATTCGGTGCGTATAATATCCTGGCCTATAAATACAAGTGTCTGGGACGATGCTGAAGTTTGCATCGTTGGAATGCCACGAAATACAGTTTTTTCTTGAGCAGATTCCACGGCCTTATTATTCAATATTTGGTCGGGACGATAAAAATGGATGATGCTGAAGTTTGCAATGTTGGAATACATCGAAAAACATTGAATTTTATTGGAGATTCGTTCAATTTTCAATGTCATCCAAATTTTTCGAGCCGATATGCTTTTCGAATGACAAAAATTGATCATTTTATCATCATAATTACATTCTGCATTTGAATAATTATTTTTGTCAAAGATGAAAATGAATTTCGTTGCATTCCAACGATGCAAACTTCAGAATCATTCTTATTAACACTTTTTTCGCTACTCACCTGCATTTTTTAAATTATGAAAATAATTAAGAAACTTGATTATAAATTGATCATTGATTAATTTATAATAAATTTTGCAATATTTCTGAACTCCTTGGACTCGTCCATTCATCAATTTGAAATGCATCGCGTTGAAATGCAACGAAAAATATTGAATTTTATTGAAGATTCGTTCAATTTTCAATGTCTTCCAAATTTTTCGAGCCGATATGCTTTTCGAATGGAAAAAATTGATCATTTTATCATCGTAATTACATTCTGCATTTGAATAATTATTTTTGTCAAAGATAAAAATGAATTTCGTTGCATTCCAACGATGCAAACTTCAGCTTCGTTGATAAAACAATCGCTCTTCGGGATCCAAATTCAAAATCGGTACGGAAATTGTTATGCATTTTGGAATTTGACAAACAATTGATAGAAAAACGTATTTTTCGTTGAACACCCCAACGTTGCGAACTTCAGTGTCATGTCTTTGTGCTCCAAAAACGAGACTGAAGTTTCCAACGTTGGAGGCCAACGAAAATTACTCTTTTTTATTAATTGTTTAATGAATTAAAGAAAAAATTGCAATTTTCGTATCGATTCTGTTTTTGAATTCGAAAAAACGTCGTTTTATTGTCCTGATTGAATATTCCATAAAAATCATGAGCTTTGCTCGAGAAAACAGAATTTCGTTGCATTCCAACGATGCAAACTTTAATATCGTTTCCAAAAACATGTTTGGCAGCTTTTTCTTCAATTTATCAATAAAATTCATGAATTCATGATAATCGGAAAAATAGAATTTCACCGGTTCAAAGATCGTTCGGAAACGAAGGAAAGGTCATCGGTGCGTTTATAAATTCGGATCGAATGAAAGTTACAGCCTGATTTTTTTCTCAGCATTTAATAAAAGATTTGACATTTCAATTTTTTCTTTTTATCGGTCTCTTCGAACAGAAGAAAATCTAGGCGCGCTCCTTTGAGCACTGGGTGTGCTGTGGGCGCGAAGCCCGTTGGCACACCTGGCATATCAATATGATTGTACTCGTACGGTAGCCGAGCGAGTTGTATAATGTCTCTCTAGCATTCCGAGCTTGGCGACACGAGCGAGAGAGCTCAAATATTTACAGCCTTACATCGGCCTCGTCGGATCTCGTATATTCCAGCTTATAGATTGCAGCGACACGATGAGCTGTCGATTAAACGACATTTTTTATATAGAGATCTCGATATCGTCGCGGGGATTCGATTTTGTGAAAAATCGTGTGTAAAAATGATGGTGACGTTTGCCTCGTTGGAATGCAACGAAATTCTGTTGTTTATTCAGCAGAATTCATAATTATTATTCAATATTTAGCTCGGACGATAAACCGATCGTTACTCGAGCCCAAAAACTCGATCGAGACGGAAAATTCAATAAATAACCAATAGAAAAAATCATTTTCGTTGAATCTCAATATCGCGTCTTTTTGCATTTTAAACGTTCTCGTGGATACGATTTTTGCGATAATTCACGAAAGAGCCCTTGGAATTTATATCGGCGTCGGGAGAGTGTTTCTTTTGCTATAATAATATTGTATAGGCTTTATTCTGTATTTGGTCCATAAAATAGTTACACGTCTACGTAGAGCACGAAATAAGAGGATTTATAAAAACAAGAGGACTCGAAGGGAATATCCCCAAAGGATTCAGCAGAGATAGAAAACTCTCCAATGAATTATGCGATGCTTATTGGCTACGCGCCAAACGGTTTACTGCGTTTTTTCTGTCCTTTTGACTCCGTATTTTATTTATATATAACTATAAGATACTCGCGTTATGTGCGAGTTATTCGCTAGGAAATCGGGAAGGAGGCAAAAGGGTAAAAAAGTGTCTGTGCGCGATGTTGTTAAGGGAAAATTACTAAGTGCAGCTACGAACCGTGTGCTACCTCCTGGGGATTTTTTTATTTCCAATACAAACGCGCCAACGATTTTATTTTGATTGAAAAAAGCTGCTTTAATCTCTCTCCACATTGGAGATTATTTTACTTTTTTTTTCTTTTAGAGAAGAAAATTCGAAGAGGCTGCGCTTTGATTTCGAACAATTTGTAGATTTTTTCGTACTTTTTTTTTCCTAAAAGTTAATTCCGAATGACTCTGAAGTTTGCATCGTTGGAATGCAACGAAATTCATTTTTATGTTTGACAAAAATATCTATGCAAATGCAGAATTCAATTACGATGATAAAATGATCCATTTTATCATGCTGAACTTTGCAGAGTTGAAATGCATCGAAAAATATTTAATTTTATTGAAGATTCGTTCAATTTTCAAGGACGTCCAAATTTTTCGAGCCGATATGCTTTTCGAATGGCAAAAATTGATCATTTTATCATCGTAATTACATTCTGCATTTGAATAATTATTTTTGTCAAAAATAAAAATGAATTTCGTTGCATTCCAGCGATGCAAACTTCAGAGTCATTCTTATTAACACTTTTTTCGCTACTCACCTGCATTTTTTAAATTATGAAAATAATTAAGAAACTTGATTATAAATTGATCATTGATTAATTTAAATAAATTATGCAATATTGCTGAACTTCTTGGACTCGGCCGTTCATCAATTTGAAATGCATCACGTTGAAATGCATCAAAAAATATTGAAATTTATTGAAGATTTCGTTCAATTTTCAATGTCATCCAAATTTTTCGAGCCAATATGATTTTCGAATAGCAAAAATTGATGATTTTATCATCGTCATTACATTCTGCATTTGAATAATTATTTTTGGCAAAAATAAAAATGAATTTCGTTGCATTCCAACGATACAAACTTCAGAATCATTCCATTTTTGCCATTCAAAAAGCATATCGGCTCGAAAAATTTGGATGACATTGAAAATTGAACGAATCTTTAATAAAATTCAATATTTTTCGATGCATTCCAACGTTGCAAACTTGAGCATCATAATTCCGACCGTTTTGTAACGTGTAATTATCTCAATTTTAGCTCCGCATGGCGTTTGTTGTCTTTATGTAAATTATTTAACCAGAAAAGTGATTGCTCGTGTTTACGTAAATTCCGAATTGAATAGCATAGCCCGCCGCAGTATTCTCATATGTGTCGCATTGTTAGAGACACACGGTGCTCGAAATTCCTCACTGCACGCGTCCCTATCAAATATATAATGAATCTGGGACTTGGTATTTTGTTGTTTGTTGAATCTCTATGTTTGCGTTCGTCAATTAGTCAAACCTGGCCAAGTGTGTACTCACTCATTTCCGTTGTGCTCCGCAGCTTCGTGTGCGCCATCAGGCTGCAGGCTGCAGTCTCCAGTAATAATTGTCGCAACCACTTACGACATTAATTTGTACGTTTTATATATATCGTACGTAATCTCTAGCTCTTCCCCCTTTTTATCCTGCTCGTTGTGATTTATTTAGCCGCATGTTTCATTTTGACGCAAATGCAGTGTGTTTTACTGCACAGACTCGACGTAACTGTAACCCAAGAGAATTGTGCACAATCCGTACTGAGAAAACTCGATTATCCTGTTCAAGTTGGTCCTTTAGTTTGTCCTTGGCACATCTGCTGACCGACTTTTCATCTACCCTCATTTATAAACGTACCAATCACGCGAGCAAGATGGATTTTATCTCGTTTATCTCCACACGATTCTCAGACTGTAAGTCTCTCAGTGGCAGGTGCTCGGAACCTCGTTTACCTTTAGATTCTATCCTGGAGCTTAATCCATTCATGTTTTAATGCGATCATTAAATATTATCGATATATATCGATCGTTTATAACCAAACTGTTGATTTTTTGAGGCTTTTCTTATGACACTGAAGTTCGCAACGTTGGAATCCAACGAAAAATACTTTTTCCCTCAATTTTTTGTTTAATTTCAAAAAAAAGCCAATTTCCGTATCAATTTTGTGTTTGAATCCTGAAAAACGATCGTTTTATCGTCCTGATTCAATATCGAAAAAAAATCATGAGTTTTCCTCAAGAAAAAACCGAATTTCGTTGCATTCCAACGATGCAGACTTCAACATCGTCTTTTCTTTGCATTATTTATTTTTCCACTGCATGTTGCAGTGTCTCGCCTTAAATTTTTTTGCGTGTGACCGGTCCTCACTCTTTTTTTTCGTTACTGGGCTATTTTTTTTTCGCTCTCCGCTCTTTTTATTTCTCTTACCTTTTTTCTCTTTTCTCTTTAAACACTTTGAACATGTCATTTTTTTGTCTCGCCAAAGGGCACGAACACCACCAATTCTGCTTACTCCGTCCGCCTCAAAGCCCCCGCATCCCAAGCCCGTGTGAAGTAGATTTAAGGCACATTTACAATGTGTACCCATGGGTATCTATAGAGATATATTTGTAGGCATGTGTACCGAGAGCTTTTACATCGCTTTGGTGCATGCTAAAAGATCTAATTATTCTCAGACATCGAGCAGTTTTCGGTTAACGTTATTTTTTTTTCTACTTGCGCTCTAGCGGTTTTTAATTTATTTTGTACCTTTTTTTTCTGCCGCTGTTCTTCCTCTGGAGACGCAACTCACTCTTTGACCGAACAAACGATAGTCAGGGTGCGGACCATGAAAAACCGCCACGCTACGTTTTTCCTTTAATTTCTACATCGCCATTTAGATTTTTGGAAATACAAATTTTCATTTATATCGAATAAGAATCTTGAGATCTACTCAAAAAACAAAAAAGGCTGCAAATCGAAATTTGCAAATTGCTTCCTCATGGTGCTCAAGATGCACGGTAAAACGATTTTTCGAAAAACTAATATTTTCGTAAAATTTAAAAACCCATAAAATTTAAACCGCTCAACCGATATTTCCCAAATTCAATACCAACCTTCTTATTATGATACTCTAATTATAAAAAAAAAAATTAGTAATAAATCTTAAAATTTGCGAAAGTTAGAGCGGTGACACCATTTTTTTGAAAATTTCAAAATGCTGTAGAATTCGAATTTTTCTAGCGATCCGGACAAAATTCTCAGCAAACGAAGAGCTGGTATAGATTAACATCTATGCAAAACTAGAGCCTCGTAGCTCAAACCGTTCTCGAGTTATAACAAATTTGAATTTTACAGTGCCAGCACATACACACACACATACACACACACATCCGGACATTTTTTCTAAATATGATTTTTGGACGTTTTGGGACATTTTAAGAACAGTGACATTGAAAACTCGAAAAAAAAAATTTTCACCGTCACAAAGCTTCCTCCATGAGGAAGCAAAAAACAGGATTTCGTTGCATTCCAATCATTTTTGTGTTCGGGACTGAGTTATACTTTCGGGACGCGATCGAGCGTGGTAAGCACGTGATTAAAAAGTACAGTAGGGTTTGTGTCAACTGCTACTTTCATGTTGAGCATTATCATGAAATATTTCGATGGCGACGACCGCACGAAAATGCGAGCTTTTTCAATTTTTACTTCTTCTTGTAGCGGATTATTTTTTTTATGCTTGATAATTATAATCCACGAAAGGTTTGAAAAAGCTTGCGCTGCATACAGTTTGCCGAGGGTTGTCCACTGGAAATAACGTACCACGAGGCATCCCTACGTTTTCTGAAACACTCGCTCTGGATATATTAATGTGTGGCTGCAGGATGTACGCAATCTGCAGGATTCTCCCTCCTGGTCTGTTTGCTCTGACTCTTTTTCCCTCTCTCTCTCTCTCCATCTCTTTGAGAGATGCGCAGGGATGGAAAAGGAAAGGGAACGGAATTGCTCAGCATTGCGCGAATATCGTCCACCCTCGCTTTTCCTTCTCGCCGCATGTTTTGCACACGTAGACGTATATCTATATAGATTTTTCTATATATAGATCGTAGTCCATATTGCACAGGGCATGTACCTGTGCGCGAACATCTATCGTCGTTCCACCGCGTGCAGTTGCTCTCCGCGTTGCCGTCGCAGTAGCACAGCCAAGAGCATGCAGCCCTTTGGCACAGCTCCACACGACACGAGTATATCACTCGATACGTGTGGGTGAGTCGTTTGGATGATGGTCCAGCCTCGTAGGTAGCTAACATTGATAACTGTAATGCTCAGTCCTCAGGGATATACCTGTATCGTACCTTGCGCAACAGTGATTGGCCCTTTGAGCCAAAGATTCGAACTCTTTTCGTTACCTCTCGCTCTCTGCTGTACAAAAGTGCTTGCTGGCTCTCTTGTTATCGGCATATTTCGTCTCTATTTTCTATCCCGTTTCGGTGAACACAGGGCGACCCAGCAGGGTGACCTCAACATATCGGCGCATATCTCTCCTCCGCGTTCCGAAACACATTTTCAGCAACACCGTTTCGGGGGTTTTTTCGCGGTAGAATTTTTTTTTTTTTGGTTTGGTTTGAGCCGGTGCCAAGACCGCGCGCTTCAACGTATAATGGAAGACGATGCCTCAGACGTGGGGAATTATAATCGGGGACTTGGATGCCGAGCGTTTAGCGTCAATTGTGATGCTGAAGTTTGCAACGTTGGAATGCATCGAAAAATATTGAATTTTATTGAAAATTCGTTCAGTTTTCAATGTCATCCAAATTTTTCGAGCCGATATGCTTTTTGAATGGCAAAAATCGATCATTTTATCATCGTAATTACATTCTGCATTTGAATAATTATTTTTGTCAAAGATAAAAATGAATTTCGTTGCATTCCAACGATGCAAACTTCAGAGTCATTCTTATTAACACTTTTTTCGCTACTCACCTGCATTTTTTAAATTATGAAAATAATTCAGAAACTTGATTATAAATTGATCATTGATTAATTTATAATAAATTTTGCAATATTGCTGAACTCCTTGGACTCGGCCATTCATCTATTTGAAATGCATCGCGTTGAAATGCATCAAAAAATATTTAATTATATTGAAAATTCGTTCAATTTTCAATGTAATGCAAATTTTCCGAGCCGATAAGCTTTTCGAATAGCAAAAATGAATCATTTTATCATCGTAATTACATTCTGCATTTGAATAATTATTTTTGTCAAAGATAAAAATGAATTTCGTTGCATTCCAACGATGCAAACTTCGGAGTCATAGCATGTTTCGGTCTCGCACGTGGCAATCGATGACTCTGAAGTTTGCAACGTTCAGATTTAACTATTTTTCGTCTCAATCGAGTTTTTGGGACTCGAGAGACGCGATCGTTTATCGGCTGAAAAATCAACACGATTTCGTTGCATTTCAACAGCATATGGCAATAAGAATTCCCAGACAAAACCTTGTCGTCCCCCAGGGTCTGACGGTACACGCAAACTGTGCCATGTCGAATAGAAATTGTCCACCCCAGTTTACACATCACGTTGATCTGAACATGTATCGGAAAAGCCACCATATTTATACATTAAATTCGACTTACATGGTACCCAATATCGCATACATCGCATGTAAATGTACATCGCCCTACCGCTGATGTATATATTACACATGTTGGAATTATCTGTATAGTTATGTATTGTACTGCCGATGGTCCAACTATCGATTATCGTTGGAACGCCATGTTGGCTGCTATTTTCCATTTGTATGTGCATACATAATAATATAAATATCTACGCACAACCACTACGCGAGTTTTTCCAGCCCTGGGCAACATTGAAACAACCAGCTCGCTGCGTATTTACAAAAAACGTAAAGGTCATTACTCACGTAACGACAAACAGGGAAACGCGATTTTTGCATTTTTTTTTTTTTAACCAACTCCGATATTTACACTTGCGTTCATGCGAATATATTTTTTGCAGCGGAAATCGTTCGATGGACGCGTGTAAGCACTGGAAAGAAAATTTCGTTGAAAAAGGTCGAAATTTAGTTGCACATGTTCGACTCAACGTTTTTTTCAGAAAAATCACAAAAATGTTGTCATTGCAGCAAGAAATATTCTGGAGGGTCTCTTTGAAAAGTTCATTTTTTCAACTTCTATAGTAAATTTTGATGACAGTTTCGTTATGAGAATCGAAAATATTTTCAAAATTACGAAAATTTTGAATTTGATTTTCATTGCATACAAAATTCGATTTTTGTTGTTACTCGTTCGAGCGATAATTGGATTAAAATCTGCAAACGCAATATGTTGTTATTTAGGCAACAAACTTTAATCTCTTTCAAAATCATCCTAGGTCAACGAAGTTTTTCTACATATTTTCAAAGTCGAAAGTCACTCGATTCAACATTGGCTTTACGCAAATTTCTTACCCTTATGAAATCAGAAAAATATTAAAAATACTTCGCGATTAGATAAAACGCGTTTTAAAATCTCAATTTATAAAAAAAACTCCAAGGGTTCCGAATCAATTAAAAAATAGTGGGGTCAACGAATGTTTGGAGGAGAAATTTCTAGTTAAAATCGACAGAATGCTCGGAGCATCTCATTTTTTAGGAGTTTGGCAACGGATCGCTTGCTAAACGAAAAGCAGATCGTCATTTTTTTTGGGAATTGTGCCTCACTTGATTCGTTATCCCCTTGCGCCATAGCGGAACTTCCTTAAGGAAAATAAAAATGTCAGATGCTCGGCATAAATATCGTCCTTCGATACAGTACGAGAGAATAATTAGAGTGGAAATTGCACGATGCAATTGACAGAGTTGAAGCCTGGAATTAAAGAATATCGTGATAATATTTGATTTTTGCGCGGGACGTGAAAAAGTGCCAACCGAAACAAAATTGTGGTGCAGGCAATTCGTTGGCGCGGTGTTGATACGTGTGCATGGAGAATTGCCATTATATGCATGCTTGTGGAAAACCTCGGGTCGACTTTTCTCGGCGTTTCTCGCGCGCGCGTATGTTTAATGTACCCGCTAATCTCGTCAGCACCGGAGTCCTCGAAAACCTGCGAGCGTGGTTGCCATCCTCGCTTCCAAGTTCTTTGGCGTCATTATCCTCGTATCTATGCCGCATACACTCGCGTGCGCGGCGTGCGGTTTCACCGAGTGTGTTGTATGTGTAGTTATGGTGTTGGCCCAGCGTCAGGAGATAATAAAATGCAAATAAAGGATGAAATTGTCCGCGCCGTGTCCGAGATCACGTTTACCAGCTTTTGCTGCTGCATCTCCCTGCTGGACCACAGAGACTCTCTCTCTCTCTCTCTCTCTTCTCTCTCTTCTCTCAGGTCTGCATGCAGGCATTCCGAGTTTTGCTCGGCGCGTCTCTGGCCCTTTCCATATTTTTGTTGACCCTTGAACCCTCATTGTTGGGACACCCCGTTGGAACACGCTCGTTGACCTAAACCCCACGAGACAACGCACTGTCGCACGTGCATTCTGTGCAACTTGCGAAATTTACAGCCTTTCCGTTTCTCTCTCTCTCTCTCTCTCTGCTGTGTTTCTGTGAGAAGCATTCTCCATACTGGTGCGTCAGGCCGTCGCCACATTCACCGAGATTACGGCATATTATAGTAATCACGGAATTATTAATTGCCTCGAACTTGTCCCTCATAAAAACTCCCTCGGACTTGAACATTCAGTTCGTTCCTGCCTCTCGTTATTAACCTCAAAGTTTTTACGCTACTTATATTCTTCGCCAAATGAAAATAAATGTCCCTCCAAACTCGCGCCATATTTTCATTTCCCATTATTCTTCAACCCTCCCATGCACTGTGCTCTTCCTTCCTTCGCTTCGTCATGTGAGCTTTACTATTTTCTCTACACCTCTCAGCCTCTCGCCTTATTGTCTTGGAAATATTGTAAAAAAACTTTTGGAAATACTTTTATGGTAATTTGAGTTTATCATCCCGGAAAAGTTATCCAGTTTTGCCATTTACGCGTCGGACTATAAGTTTTGACAATTTATCATGATCCTGAAGTTTCCAGCGTTGGAATGCAACGAAAAATATTGAATTTTATTGAAGATTCGTTCAATTTTCGATGTCGTCCAAATTTTTCGAGCCGATATGCTTTTCGAATGGCAAAAATTGATCATTTTATCATCCTAATTACATTCTGCATTTGAATAATTATTTTTGTCAAAGATAAAAATGAATTTCGTTGCATTCCAACGATGCAAACTTCAGAGTCATTCTTATTAACACTTTTTTCGCTACTCACCTGCATTTTTTAAATTATGAAAATAATTAAGAAACTTGATTATAAATTGATCACTGATTAATTTATAATAAATTTTGCAATATTGCTGAACTTCTTGGACTCGGCCATTCATCAATTTAAAATGCATCACGTTGGAATGCATCGAGAAATATTGAATTTTATTGAAGATTCGTTCAATTTTCAATGTCATCCAAATTTTTCGAGCCGATGTGCTTTTCGAATGGCAAAAATTGATCATTTTATCATCTTAATTACATTCTGCATTTGAATAATTATTTTTGTCAAAGATAAAAATTGATTTCGTTGCATTCCAACGATGCAAACTTTAGAGTCATTCTTTATGTGGGAGGCCTGCGAGTTGCCGAGAGACAGACTTTCGTGTAGAAAAGAGGATCAGGAGAAAAAAAAAAATATTACAACCTCGTCGCATGAATGCGGCAAGGGAGAAGCGTGTAAGTACAAAAAAGGGCCCAATGGACATTGGCTCGAAGGAACACACGCCAAAGCAACGTTTTATGGAGCGATAAAACGTGGCCTCGTTATATTACTTGACGTGTACAATGCATCGACACGCGCAAAGATATTTTTCTCACATCAACGTGCGTAGATACGTGTATATCGTGACTTATATGCTGGGAAATTTCATATGAAACTCGTTGGAAAACCATTTGCCACATTTTATACTGACATGGATGTAAAAAAAGACAAAAAAATTGCTGAAATATGAGCCGAAAGGTTCATATTTCAAAATTGATTAAACCCGCGGATAACCTTCGGGATGCCTTTTTACGAATTTTCATTTCACGAAAAATCTGCCGCGACGTCTTTAATTTATATTTAACGTATCAGCTCGTTTCCATGAAGATGCGACACTGATAAATTATCACCCTGAAGCTTGCATCGTTGGAATGCAACGAAATTCATTTTTATCTTTGACAAAAATAATTATTCAAATGCAGAATGTAATTACGATGATAAAATGATCAATTTTTGCCATTCCAAAAGCATATCGACTCGAAAAATTTGGATGACATTGAAAATTGAACGAATCTTCAATGAAATTAAATGTTTTTCGATGCATTCCAACGTGATGCATTTCAAATTGATGAATGGCCGAGTCCAAGAAGTTTAGCAATATTGCAAAATTTATTATAAATTAATCAATGATCAATTTATAATCAAGTTTCTTAATCATTTTCATAATTAAAAAAATGCAGGTGAGTAGCGAAAAAAGTGTTAATAAGAATGATTCTGAAGTTTGAATCGTTGGAATGCAACAAAATTCATTTTTATCTTTGACAAAAATCATTATTCAAATGCAGAATGGAATTACGATGATAAAATAATCGATTTTTGCCATTCCAAAAGCATATCGGCTCGAAAAATTTGGATGACATTGAAAATTGAACGAATCTTCAATAAAATTCAATATTTTTCGATGTATTCCAACGTTGCAAACTTCAACATCATTTTGAAGAGATTTTCTAGAATATTTCTTGCTGCAATGACAACATTTTTGGGATCAAAAAAAAGTTTATAGTCAAACGTAACAAAATATCGATCTTTTTAAACAAAGTTTTCTTTTCGGAGTAGATTGAACGAAAAATACTCCAATTCGTTGTGAGCCGGAAAGATAAAAAACGCATTCGTCAGTAGGATTTGATGTTTGAATTTGATTTTTTAATAATTCGTATCGAGAGGCTGCTCCGCCTCTTAATTTAATTTCCACTGCGTCGATATCAACACATGAATATTTGAGGAATTACTGATAAACGATATATCGCATGAATCATGAGCGAGGCAGCATAAAACAGAGTTTGCGGTCGTGACAAAAGTTTCAATATAATTTAGCGAGAGTTGGAATTATATCAACCCCCTCGGGTATATAAGGAAATTCGATATCGAAGTGCCTCGGCGGAATCGATGATGAGTAGTTGGTGAAATTTTGGCGGTTTGACCCAAATCGGAGAGTTCGGTTCGGTGTATTTTCCGGATTGACGTCGAGCTTTTTCAATATCGTTTTGCTTTTTTTTTTCTTTTTAATGAAAAATGAATTAATTCTGTCCGATTCGAGTCATTTTGCACGAATTCAGAGAGAAATTCATTTTTATTCCCCATACAATAATTTTTCATGTTTTCGCGTTTTATCCTCCGTGCTTTTCAGGCTTTTTTCTGCTGGATTTTCTATTCACTTGGTTTTTATCGATGAGGATTTCGATCCCCGATGTGCTTTGTTGATTTTTTTTTCCCTCACATTTTAAATCAAACCGCGTCGAGTCTCGTTCGCGTTCGCTGCTCTGGGATCATGCCAATTCGACTCTAATTAGGCTAGAAGCTTCACGGACGAGGAGATGGTCACGGATCTGGGGTTGCAGTGGGCCAGCAACGAAGCCGCAGGATCGGGGTGCACGAGAGCATCGTATTACTTATCCCCTCACACTCTATAGCTATATTGCTGCCCCCGGCACCACACGTCTCACCTCACCGAAAGCGCCGATATATACTTATCTCTCTTTGGCTACTCCGGTGTGATAGATTTTCAACGATTACCGTGACGACGTGTCCAGTAATCTCTGCGTCAAACGATTGCTTCGATACACTTTTCTCTTTTCTCTCGATCTTTGCACGCGCATTTCATCTTCTTCAGCATTAATTCAGTGACACTGAAGTTCGCAACTGCTCAAAAAAAAACAGAACTTCGTTGCATTCCAACGATGCAAACTTCAACATCGTGAAAGAAAAATTGCCATGATTTGCAAAATTCAATAGATAATCAATAGAAAAAATATTTTTCGTTGAATCTCAACGTTGCAAACTTCAGAATCATTCTCAAGAATTACACTGAAGTTCGCAATGTTGGAGTCCAATGAAAAATACTTTTATCATTAATTTTTCGTTAAATTTCCCAAACCTTGAAAATTTTCGTATCGATATTGCGTTTGGATCCTCAAAAACGATCATTTTATTGTCCTGACCAAATATCGAACAAGAATCTTGAGATCTGCTAAAAAAAACAGATTTTAATTGCATTCCAACGATGCAAACTTCAACATCGTGAAAGAAAAATTGCCATGATTTGCAAAATTCAATAGACAATCAATAGGAAAAATATTTTTCGTTGAATCTCAACGTTGCAAACTTCAGAATCATTCTCAAGAATTACATTGAAGTTCGCAACGTTGGAGTCCAACGAAAAATACTTTTATCATTAATTATTTGTTAAATTTCCCAAACCTTGAAAATTTTCGTATCGATATTGCGTTTGGATCCTCAAAAAAGATCATTTTATTGTCCTGACCAAATATCGAACAAGAATCTTGAGATCTGCTAAAAAAAAAACAGAATTTTGTTGCATTCCAACGATGCAAACTTCAACATCGTCAGCAGAGCGCAATTTCTAAATCCCGGCTGCTCCTGCGAGTGGATTGGGATAAATAAAAGCTTAAAGATCGTCGGATGGGGTAAATTGAGGATTAATTTTCATTAGACTCGTATGAAAATCTTGATCATCGTTGCACGTCACTCTTGATTCTCGATCTGTGGATTCGCACCTCTAACGAATAAGTTGATATCGTCGGATTTAGCCCAGACCGCCTCGCTCGTCTACGATATCGAATTCGCCCTTCCGAACCTGTCTCACGATCTATATATTTGTATATTCGGAGTGTCTATATATTTGGGCTTGACACATCTCGGCCGTCCAGTCTACACACCCGTATAGAGATAGAAATAAATGTCGGGCTTAGTCCATCCAATAGAAACTCCAACTTTAGCCGTCAATGGCGAACTGCGCTCGCGACATCCTATAAACCAATCTTCGCTTCCGGTTTCAACCTCGCCGAAACTTGGCGTCAAGAATTTCCCACTATATAGTGCGCATGAACGGAGAAAACTGCATGTCCTGGGCAAGTTTTCTAGTCGCTCGACGTTTCTCCCAATCGCGTCCTTTGCGAGAGGATACTCTTTTGCTTCGCGTGCTTTATTCCCCTCCACCGATCTCACTCTTTCGAATTATGTCATAGTCCGTGCTGAGGGAACTGAATGGACCGCGCGAGGTAACTGGAGCACGAGTTCCCATCGATTTCATGACTTTTACGTTCAAATCTCATCCTTTTGGCATCTAATATTGTAAAAGCCTCACTCCACCTCGATACACAAACTTATCCATCGTGGATTTACTTGATTTTATTATCTACATCAATTTTCACGAAAAAAAAAAAAACGATGACTCTGAAGTTTGCAACGTTGAGATTCAACGAAAAATAATGTTCCTATTAATTATTTATTGAATTTCGAAAATCATGGCAATATTTCGTGTCAATTGAATTTTCGGGTCTTGAGAGACGATCGTTTTTTGTCCGTAACGAATGTTGAATTATAATTGAGCCTGCGCTGAAGAACAAACACAATTTCGTTGCATTCCAACGATGCAAACTTCAACATCGAGTCGAACACTGAAAAGATAATTTTGTTGGAAAAAATCCATACATTTTGTTGGATTCATTGGATATTTAATTTTGTTTGAAAAATCACAAATTTTTGTCTTTCCAGCAAGAAATTTTCTAGAAAGTCTCTTCGAAAAGTGAATTTTTCTCATTCCAATCGTAAGTTTTCTTAAAAATCGCGAAAATTTCGCAATTATCCGAAAATATTTAGTTCGCAGTGTGCAACAAAATATTGACATGATCCTGAAGTTTGCATCGTTGGAATGCAACGAAATTCTGTTATTTCTTCAGCAGAGCCAATAATTATTATTGACTCTTTGGTTCGGGCAATAAAACAATTCACTCTTGCGACCAAAAACCTCAATCGACTTGAAAAATTGCCACGATTTTCAAAATTCAATAAATAATGAATAGAAAAAAAGGTTTTTCGTTGAATCTCAACGTTGCACACTCCAGAGTCATAATATTGACGTTTTTTGACAAAATTTCATTTTCAGTCAATGTGTCGAAATAATCAGGTTTTTTCTTCTTTTCTAATGAATTTTTCATGCACAGAATAAATCACGTGTGAGCTGGAAATAATAGAGCTGTGAGCTATCAACTTTTCTTTGCTATCCATTTGGAATGTGTACATGATGAGAAAATGTTGCAATTGCAGCGTCTTCGAACGAATCTTAATATATTCTCACGTTGATTTCGTTGATACACAGTGAAAGAAACAAACAAGTTTCATATTATTCCCGCGCGCGTTTCAGTCTCTTTCGCAAATCGTATTCCGGTGCGCTGGGTTATTACGATTTTGCTGTACGCCACGCGAATAAGGCGAACGCCGCGAGGTAATAACTTATACATTTAAACAAAAGTTTCACAGCGTTGCATCAATAACTCGGCCGCCGCGTGCTGCTCAGCCTTATTCTTCTCATGTTTTCACGGAACGATCTATTTGAATTCTCATTTTACATCTTCGCTCTTGATATCGTTACACTCGCAAGATTCGTCGAAAGTTTATTTTTGTCTGTATTCTATACATATATAATAATGGCTAGAAAATTCGACCACATTTTCGTCCTCATCGTCACGTAATAATGAGTTTCCCGACCAAGGAAATCTAAGTTTTTCCGCCTCGCGGTTCTTCTCGACATGGAAAATTCAACGCGTACTTTTCGCTTCCAATGTCAGACACGGGATATATTTGAATACTCTGACGTTCTCAATCGTGTACGCGATGAGCGAGGGAGAGACAGAACGAGAAGTTCTGTTTGCATATTCCGGTGCTTTCGATGCCTTGACTACGAAAGTCAATCGAAAGCAGAGTTGACACTCCATTTCAACTTTATATTTACCAGCGTTTTCGTATGAATGTAAAAAACAATGAATTTCCTCGGATTTTACGATAATGAGACGTCTCGGTGAAATTGTGACGTTGGTTACAAGATTTTTAAAAATGTTTATGAAAATTTGATCTAGCCTCGAAATTTAGCATTTTTTCGAAGAATTTCATTGAGAATTGTTCTTAAGCACACACTGAAAATTCAATTTTGTCAAAAAACGTCGATATTTTGTTGAATACAGCGAACTAAATATTTTGGGATGATTTCAAAATTTTCGTTATTTCGACAATATTTTTCATTTGTAACGGAACTGTCAGCTAAATTTACGATTGGAATGACAAAAATTTACTTTCCGAAAAGATTTTCCAGAATGTTTTTTGCTGAAATGACAAAATTTTCGTGATTTTTCGAAAAAAACGTTTAGTTGAACGTATCCAACTAAATATCGATCTTTTTCAACAAAATTTTCTTTTCATTGCATGATGCTGACGTTTGCAACGTTGGAATGCAACGAAAAATATTTGAATTTATTGATAATTCGTTCAATTTTCAATCTCATCAAAAATTTTCAAGCCAATATGCTTTTCGGATGTTGCTGAAGTTTGCAACGTTGGGATGCATCGAAAAATATTGAATTTTATTGAAGATTCATTCAATTTTCAATGTCATCCCAATTTTTCGAGCCGATATGCTTTTCGAATGGCAAAAATTGATCATTTTATCATCGTAATTACATTCTGCATTTAAATAATTATTTTTGTGAAAGATAAAAATGGATTTCGTTGCATTCCAACGATGCAAACTTCAGAGTCATTCTTATTAACACTTTTTTCGCTACTCACCTGTATTTTTTAATTATGAAAATAATTAAGAAACTTGATTATAAATTGATCATTGATTCATTTATAATAAATTTTGCAATATTGCTAAACTTCTTGGACTCGGCCATTCATCAATTTGAAATGCATCACGTTGAAATGCATCGAAAAATATTGAATTTTATCGAAGATTCATTCAATTTTCAATGTCATCCAAATTTTTCGAGCCGATATGCTATTCGAATGGCAAAAATGGATCATTTTATCATCGTAATTACATTCTGCATTTAAATAATTAGTTTTGTCAAAGATAAAAATGAATTTCGTTGCATTGCAACGATGAAAACTTCAGAGTCATCTTTTCGGGTGGCAAAAATCGATCAATTTATCGTGGAAATTACATTCTGCGCTTGAATCATTATTTTTGCTAAAGATAAAAGAGAATTTCGTTGCATTCCAACGATGCAAACTCCAGAGTCATTCTTAGCACAATTTTTCGGAGAATTTGGTCTGCACGTATATAACAGAGGGATATTTACTCAGATGCATTTGCGGTGAATTGCATGGTACCGCGTTCGGAAAATTTGATATGAGGAACACGTCATGCTGCTTGATTTTACAACTCGGCTAGTTTCACTTTTTCTCTTTCGTGTTCTATCGTCGTTCTCCTCGTTCCTTATGGTTTTTTCCCTTCTCAGTTGCCCCGGCCCTTCATCCGTTCTTCCCTGTCGCATACAGCACACACCGACAGAAACGGCTCCGCGGAGCTGCTAAAGTTTCCCGACCAGGAGGAGCAGAGTTTCCAGTTTATAGGGGAAGCAAAACGCGGTGGCGTTTCTTGTGCAAATAGTCGACGTTCTCTCTTCTTCTTTTCTCTTTCCCTCCTCCTTCGCTCTCTCGCTCAGTACTTCACCGAGTCTGGGCCCGCGCGCGCCAAACTTGTTCCACCACCAACTTTGCCTCGTCCTCGCATCTCCCCGAGCATCTCTCTATTACCTCAATCTTATCTTTTACTCATACTCCACGACCAGAGATCGTTACATCAAATTGGCATATATTTAGACACGAATGCATATTACTTTTTCGCGTTACCTTGCTCATAGTGTCGATTTACCACAAGGGGCAAACAGAAAAGCCGAAAAGCATCGCCCCCTCGAATAGTTTTCAACTTTTGACTGCATCTGTAACTTTTCCATGTACGCACAAACTTTGGGCCTCAATCATTTTACCCTCTTATACTCATACAAGGGAAAACGATTAATTGACTTTCGGGGTATGAGTTTCTTTATCTCTACTAAGAGACTGCGAAAACCTGCTTGCAGATTAATTCTCCAATCGCGATGGCTGTGTACGCACATTTTACAATGACTCTGAAGTTTGCAACGTTGAGATTCAACGAAAAATTATGTTTCTATTAATTATTTATTGAAATTTTAAAATCATGGCAATATTTCGTCTCGCGATTGAATTTTTGGGTCTAAAAATATTTTATTTTTCGTTCAATTCGTTATTCGTTTAATTTCAATTATTATTCGTTCAATTTTCAGTGGCATCCAAATTTTTCGAGCCGATATACTTTTCTGGTGGCAAAAATCGATCATTTCATCATCGTAATTACATTATTCTCTACTCATATAATTATTTTTGCCAAATATGAAGAAGAATTTCATTGCATTCCAACGATGAAAACTTCAGAGTCATATTGAAATGACTCTGAAGTTTGCATCGTTGGAATGCAACGAAATTCATTTTTATCTTTGACAAAAATAATTATTCAAATGCAGAATGTAATTAGGATGATAAAATGATCAATTTTTGTCATTCGAAAAGCATATCGGCTCGAAAAATTTGGATGACATTGAAAATTGAACGAATCTTCAATAAAATTCAATATTTTTCGATGCATTCCAACGTGATGCATTTCAAATTGATGAATGGCCGAGTCCAAGAAGTTCAGCAATAGTGCAAAATTTATTTTAAATTAATCAGTGATCAATTTATAATCAGGTTTCTTAATTATTTTCATAATTTAAAAAATGCAGGTGAGTAGCGAAAAAAGTGTTAATAAGAATGACTCTGAAGTTTGCATCGTTGGAATGCAACGAAATTCATTTTTATCTTTGACAAAAATAATTATTCAAATGCAGAATGTAATTAGGATGATAAAATGATCAATTTTTGCCATTCGAAAAGCATATTGGCTCGAAAAATTTGGATGACATTGAAAATTGAACGAATCTTCAATAAAATTCAATATTTTTCGATGTATTCCAACGTTGCGAACTTCGGCATCATGAAATTCGTTGCATAATAGATAAATGAATCGTTCAATAAAAATGTTTGTAAATTTAAGTCGAATTTTCAACATATTTCTGAGACGTTATCGTTATCGGAAAATTGTATAATATGCGAGAGCATTGGTGAGCTATGTTGAGCCCCATTGGAGCTGGTTGGAGGTTTTAGTGAAGTTGAGAACATGCTCGGAGCTCTCAGCAGCGAACTGCTATCGCGTCGTCCTGGCGCACATGCAGCAGCGAAAGAGAAGCGAGAGGAAACGATGGAGGGTATAAACTCAAACCGATGAGTCTTGATCGAGTTCCGATCGCGTCCATTTTCCTTCCTCGTCTTGCTAGTTCCCCATCGGTGAGACGCTAATTCATACGATAGTCTTGAGATTATATATTCAACGAGATACAGAGCTCGCTCTGAGAATCTGTCTGTATATAGAGAAGAGGCTTTTCCTCCTCTCTATACGTATTCTCGATGATCGATCCTTTCGAGCACTACATCGTTTTATAATCCGCTATCCAATAATTCGTGAGATTTTCCCTCTGAGCCCCATCTTCTCTAGTAAAATCTCTCGGTTCCGAGCATCTCCCAAGTCTGCTTGTTTTTAGCATAGAATGAGAAAGAAAACGCGGCCTCGAAACGACGTTCGTTCGCAGTTCCGAACCAGACCCTCTCGTCGCGTTGTCGAGATTCCGATAATTGATTTTTCTTCAATTATTATTATAAGAGTTTTATTTACCGAAACTTTTTTTGAAAAATCACGAAAAATGTTGTCATTGCAGCAAGAAATATTCCGGAAAGTCAATTTTTGTCGTCCTAATCGTAAATTTTGTTCACAGTTTCTTTAGAGATAAAAAATATTGTCAAAATTACGAAAATTTCGAAAGTATACAAAAATATTTAGTTCAGCGTGTTCGAAATATCGAATTTTTTTTTGACAAAAATCAATTTTCAGTGTGTAGCAAACTGCGACTATATAATTCCTCAGGCGTTCGTTGATTCGCGAAAATTCTCTTTTTTAATGATGCTGAACGTTGGAAGGCATCGAAAAATATTGAATTTTATTGAAAATTCGTTCAACTTTCAATGTCATCCAAATTTTTCGAGCCGATACGCATTTGGAATGGCAAAAATTGATCATTTTATCATCGTAATTCCATTTCGCATTTCAATAATTATTTTTGTCAAAGATAAAAATGGATGTCGTTGCATTTCAACGATGCAAACTTCAGAGTCATTCTTATTAACACTTTTTTCGCTACTCACCTGCATTTTTTAAATTATAAAAATAATTAAGAAACTTGATTATAAATTGATCACTGATTAATTTATAATAAATTTTGCAATATTGCTGAACTTTTTGGACTTGGCCATTCATCAATTTGAAATGCATCACGTTGGAATGCATCGAAAAATATTGAATTTAATTGAAGATTCGTTCAATTTTCAACGTCATCCAAATTTTTCGAGCCGATATGCTTTTTGAATGGCAAAAATTAATAATTTTATCATCGCAATTACATTTTGCATTTGAATAATTATTTTTGTCAAAGATAAAAATTGATTTCGTTGCATTCCAACGATGCAAACTTCAGAGTCATTTGTTTTATAATTTCTCGTTCAGGTGTCGAGGGAAAATGCTACGGTTGATGAAATTATGAGAAAGCCGTTAATGTTTTGTAGTCAAAGCGATAATGATACAGTCTCACCTGCTACTGCTCCGTGCATCTCCCTCGCACACCTCTGACTCCATGGAAATACCGCAGCAGTACACTGAGAAAAGAATTTTGTTGAGTTGACCAAAATTTTTTTGATCCAATAATAAATGGCACGGTGAAATACCATCATAGAAATATTTTGTTGATTGAAAAATAATTTAGTGTACTGATTAGTCGATAGATTAAAATTTACGAATTAGTACAACTAAATTATTTTTCCAATCAACAAAATATTTCTTTGGACCTATTTCGGCGCGTGCCATTTGTTGGATTAACAAAATTCTTTTTTCGTGTTTATCAAAGAAATTCCTCACTCGAGTCTTCCTTTCCAGGTTTATGACAAAATAAAAATTATATACGCGTGATTGATAATGGACGAATATCCAGCCAACAATTTAACTTATGTCGATTATTACGTGTTTTGTGCCTCGATGGGTCTTCTTGAAACTTGGACGTATTGTTTCGTGCACTCTTACGTATGCAGTATAATTCAGCAATCGTGTAGAAATTTTAAACTGTAATCAGCATGAACCAATCATTTGCTTAGCAAAAGGTTAACGGTTGGAAAACACGGAATCGGCGATAGAGTAGCGATTGTTTGATTGATCGTAGAGCTCACGGTTCATTGGCCTGAAGTGACGATGCTGAAGTTTTCAAAGTTGGAATGCATCGAAAAATATTTAATTTTATTGAAGATTCGTTCAATTTTCAATGTCATCCAAATTTTTTGAGCCGATATGCTTTTTCAATGGCATAAATTGATCATTTTATCATCTTAATTACATTCTGCATTTGGATAATTATTTTTGTCAAAGATAAAAATGAATTTCGTTGCATTCCAACGATGCAAACTTCAGAGTCATTCTTATGAACACTTTTTTCGCTACTCACCTGCATTTTTTAAATTATGAAAATAATTGAGAAACTCGATTATAAATTGATCATTGATTGATTTATAATAAATTTTGCCATATTGCTGAACTTCTTGGACTCGGCCATTCATCAATTTGAAATGCATCACGTTGAAAAGCATCAAAAAATATTGAATTTTATTGAAAATTCGTTCAATTTTCAATGTCATCCAAATTTTTCGAGCCAATATGTTTTTCGAATGGCAAAAATTGATCATTTTATCATCCTCATTACATTCTGCATTTGAATAATTATTTTTGTCAAAGATCAAAATGAATTTCGTTGCATTCCAACGATGCAGACGTCAGAGTCGTCTGAAGTGTTGCAACTAAAATTCACCAAATAACGAAACGATTGATTTCGATTTCGTTTACAGAATATATATTTTTTTTTGCAACGTGTATGAACAATCGCATGTACATAAGAATGTTGTCGAGATAACTTGGAAAATTACCAAACTGCGATGTGTCTTATCGCGGCGATGGATGCTCGCATAAAGGCAACAGGCGTCACTATTATTTTAGTGGCTTCGTGTTTTTCTTTGACTTTAAACTCGCTTGTCTCATTGTCGTATTAAGCTCACGTTTTGCGAGCACGAACGAGAGACACGAAATTCAACATCAAAAACACGATTCTTTGTGATACTTTGCAAACGGTGTTAATTGCAGTGGACATGGAACTTCCCCCTCCTTTTTTTTCTACACCTGCATTTTATTCTCGTTTCCCCCTCTGGGAGGTCGCTCGCTGTGCACGCGGAAGAGTTCACCAGCAAGTGGATCACGTACCGCTCTTTATGTACACGTCGCTTTCGGTATTAATTTTGTCGACATTTTTCATTCGAATGTCCCCACGAGCTTTACCTGATACGAGCATCGAGACAAAAACAAACTAAAAACCTACAACCCCGTGGGATTTTAAAGAGTTTCTATCGTTTCTAGTCCGTTAGATTAATTCCAAGTTTAATTGTATGACTCTGAAGTTTGCATCGTTGGAATGCAACGAAATTCATTTTTATCTTAGACAAAAATAATTATTCAAATGCAGAATGTAATTACGATGATAAAATGATCGATTTTTGCTATTCGAAAAGCATATCGGCTCGAAAAATTTGGACGACATTGAAAATTGAACGAATCTTCAACAAAATTGAATATTTTTTGATGCATTCCAACGTGATGCATTTCAAATTCATGAATGGCCGAGTCCAAGAAGTTCAGCAATATTGCAAAATTTATTATAAGTTAATCAATGATCAATTTATAATCAAGTTTCTTAATTATTTTCATAATTTAAAAAATGCAGGTGAGCAGCGACAAAAGTGTTAATAAGAATGAATCTGAAGTTTGCATCGTTGGAATGCAACGAAATTCATTTTTATCTTTGACAAAATAATTATTCAAGTGCAGAATGTGATTAGGATGATAAAATGATCCATTTTCGCCATTTGAAAAGCATATCGGCTCGAAAAATTTGGATGACATTGAAAATCGAACGAATCTTCAATAGAATTCAATATTTTTCGATGCACTGAAAAGAAAATTTTGTTGAAAAAGATCGATATTTTGTTGGAGACGTTCAACCAAAAGTTTTTTCGAAAAATCACGAAAATTTTGTCATTTTAGCAAAAAACATTCTGGAAAATGTTTTCGGAAAGTAAATTTTTGTCATTCCAATCGTAAATTTAGCTGACAGTTCCGTTACAAATGAAAAATATTGTCGAAATAAGGAAAATTTTGAAATTATCCCAAAATATTTAGTTCGCTGTATTCAACAAAATATCGAAGTTTTTTGACAAAATTGAATTTTCAGTGTTACAACGTTGCGATCTTCTTCAGCATCATTTAATTGTTCTAAATTTCGTACGAATCTTCTCAACCGTGAGTGAACTTTGGAAAAAAATTCGACCGTCTGGAAATCGAGTTCAAAAAATCGTATTTTTTCGTAACTTTCGTGTTCAAATTTTCAAAACGCAAAATGTCAAAACATTATGTTGGAAAAATTGTGTCTGATGATTTTGCCGTTACTTTGTACGTAATATTGTGATTATGGCGACAGAACCTCTTTGATTCATGAAAAGCCTAATCTTTCAAACGGAATGTAAAAAAAAAAAAAAACACAATCGGACGAAACTGATTTGAATACAATGAGACTCGTGTTTTGGGCGAGCCTTCCCATTCGGCCGGGCTTGTTATCCCGCAGTTACGACTAATGTTCTCACCCTACGACACGGGCCAGCAGCAATTGAGATTGTTTCGAGATCTCGCGTTGTCGATCGGTGGGAATAACAAGCACCTGCGCCATTCCAAGCCAAATCTTATCCCAAATCTCTCATCCTATTCGGGCCCGTGCATCGACAACGAAGCGACTACATGAAAGGCGCACCTCCCAATTCAATAAAGAGTTGAACCCCGAGACACCTGCCTTTTTGATTGTTATTCGCAGTTTCAAGCTGCGATGCGTGTGTGTGCTCGCGAAGCAATATGTATCAATTAGATGAATCGTGGGTGTATATGTATAAATATATTTGTACATGGCAACAACATGTTACATGCAACTCGATTTCGGGTAGACCCACCAATCAGGCGTATAGACAGCGCGTAACACCGGCCAGAGTAATTAACACCTACACACGTTAATTATTATCCTAATACACTGGGTTGCTGATTTAATTAGGCACACGCTACACACATGTTGCCCTCAATACTTGCCTCCTCGTCGTCTCTCTTTTTACCTAAAGCAATCCAACTAAACAAGTTGGTCTCTAAACTACGAGGACTTGTTCAAACAAGGGCCAAAACCTGCAACACACGCTCTTCATGCTCTCGTATTTTACAATATTCCCACGGACTTTATGGACGCTGGAGCAAAAGCCCTTCCCACTTGTTGATTAGTTGGATTTTATCTCGATTTAAAAAGTTTCATAACCAATTCCACTTCCGGGAATGCGAACGGAAATGACAAAACTCTCGCAGAGATATTGCTGTAGAGTTTTTTTTTTTTTTTTTTTTTATCGTTCGGTTATCCTTGCTGGAGATATTTGCTTAGCACGGGAAATTCAATTTTGTCTAAAAAACGTCGATATTTTGTTGAACACGGTGAACTGAATATTTTTGGTTAATTTCAACATTTTTACGATGCTGAAGTTTGCATCGTTGAAATGCAACGAAATTCTGTTTTTTTTTAGCAAATCTCAAGATTCTTGTTGGATATTTGGTCAGGACAATAAAATGATATTTTTTGAGGATCCGAACGCAATATCGATACGAAAATTTTCAAGTTTTGGGAAATTCAACTAATAATTAATGATAAAAGTGTTTTTCGTTGGACTCCAACGTTGCGAACTTCAGAGTCATTCTTGAGAATGATTCTGAAGTTTGAAACGTTGAGATTTAACGAAAAATATTTTTTCTATTGATTATCTATTGAATTTTGCAAATCATGGCAATTTTTCTTTCACGATGTTGAAGTTTGCGTCGTTGGAATGCAACGAAATTCTGTTTTTTTGAGCAGATCTCAAGATTCTTGTTGGATATTTGGTCAGGACAATAAAATGATCTTTTTTGAGGATCCAAACGCAATATCGATCCGAAAATTTTCAAGGTTTAGGAAATTGAACAAATAATTAATGATAAAAGTATTTTTCGTTGGACTGCAACGTTGCGAACTTCAGTATCATGAATTTTTGTAATTTTGAGAATATTTTTCATTTCTAACGAAACTGTCAGCAAAATTTACGATTGGAATGACAAAAAAAAAACTTTTCAAAGCCTGTTGCAGTGACAAAATTTTTGTAATTGTTCAAAAAAACGTTTTGTCGAACGAATTCAACGGAATATCGATCTTTTCCAACAAAATTTTCTTTTTAGTGTGAAATTTCGTGCACAAATGCAGCTGCTTCTATGTCCAATGTCTAGAGCTAATTCGAGTGCGATTTATCAAAAGAGAAATCGGAGAATTCGCCTGAAGTATTCGTATGAAGTACGAACTAGAAAATTGCTTTTTTTTCTCGGTAGCTCAGTAACTTGGCTCGCCCATCTGTTTTTATCGCTACGAGAACATTTGGGCTTGTGAAAGGAAACCTTTGAAGACCTTTAAATTCCTTCTTTAAAATATTCAGGAACTCGAAAGGATTCTTTTGCAAACAAAAATCAGGGTTTCTACGTATTCGTGAATATACTCGGTTCGTTCGGTTACTGAGTAAACTCGGTCTATGCAAAGCTCAGCATCTCGTGAAATACATTCGATAAGCAAGAGGATGGTGACGCTTCGCTGCTGCTATACAGATTCTGGAATGAGATTCTGGGCATTGGGGGGTCTGTCGTTTTGTGGGTGCAAGAACGTTGAATAAGACGTTCGATGCTATAGAGAGCGTAGAGCTACGATGTATATAATAAATATATATATTGTTTCTTGTGGCAATGCTCTCGACCACGTTCGTCGGCCTAATCAGATCGTGTTTATAGTCTGTGCACGGATCTCTGGCCCTTCGGGCTGGAAAATCGACGAGGCGACGCTGTACGCCGTTCCTATTCCCAATGACTTGGTTAGTTTAGCATCGCCAGCGAATTTAGAGGCAAACGCGAAAGGTTCAGCTTTACATCCAGCTCTCCCAGCTGCAACCATTTCTCATGTATACGGCATGATAACTACCGATGCATAACCTTCCTTATTCCTGCTGTTTATACGTCCTTGTCTCAAAGATACCGCGCGTGTCCATTTTGACATACGTCACTGATATACCTGGGTCCATTTTATTCTGACACAAACAGAGTCGTGACACTGAAGTTCGTGTAACGTTGGAATCCAACGAAAAATACTTTTATCATTAATTATTCGTTAAATTTCCCAAACCTTGAGAATTTTCGTATCGATATTGCGTTTGGATCCTCAAAAAAGATCATTTTATTGTCCTGACCAAATATCGAACAAGAATCTTGAGATCTGCTCAAAAAAAAACAGAATTTCGTTGCATTCCAACGACGCAAACTTCAACATCGTGAAAGAAAAATTGCCATGATTTGCAAAATTCAATAGATAATCAATAGAAAAAATATTTTTCGTTGAATCTCAACGTTGCAAACTTCAGAATCGTTCTCAAGAATGACACTGAAGTTCGCAACGTTGGAGTCCAACGAAAAATACTTTTATCATTAATTATTCGTTAAATTTCCCAAACCTTGAAAATTTTCGTATCGACATTGCGTTTGGATCCTCAAAAAAGATCATTCTATTGTCCTGACCAAATATCCAACAAAAATCTTGAGATCTGCTCAAAAAAAACAGAATTTCGTTGAATTCCAACGATGCAAACTTCAAAATCGTGATAGAGTTTCTATTTTGATGTTTGTATCGAAACTATGAAATAAATGGCTCGAGCGAACGTGCAAAATTTAGTCAAAAAACTTCGATATAATTCGTTAAACCCGGTATAAATATTTTTGGATAATTTCAAAATTTTCGTATTTTAACAATAATTTTCATATCTAACGGGAACTGTGAGCAAAATTTTCCATTGGAATGACAACAATTTGATTTTCGAACAGACGTTCAAGAATATTTCCAAAATATCCACATTTTCCTATGAAATTTCGTTTTCAGTGTACGTGTGCTAAAGCGTTTTGAGTTTCGAGGTTCGAACCATATGCTCGTTGTTGAAAAACACACACGACAACTGATTAATCGTTCCGCACAAGCAAGCAACCGGAACATTCGGAACAATCGGAAGTAATTTTCGCGCGTCTCACTCGAAAGCACAAGAAAAAGAGACGCTTTTTTCTCGTCCATAGCATTCCAAACGGCGTTAACGAATACTAACTATTCGCTCATGCAAAATAAAACAAAAAATGATGAACTCTCGCTGGAATTTTCTCATGTTTTTCCCTTTTTTTTTTGTTCCAGGTACTTTTCATTTTATTTGACTTGTCAACCATCAATTCTCGAGGGAGGATGAATGGACCTGCGCTCTCAGTGTACTAAGGCGGTCGGGGCAGGTTGACTGAGAGGCAGAGGGAATTCATCCCTCTATTATGAGCCCCGGGAGACTGTAATGTTCGATACGCGTCTAGAGGCGCGCACTTTACGTTATGTACATCCATGGGGAGACCAGAAAACGCTGATGCCCCACATCGCCAACGTTTTGTGCGTTTATTTTTCTCATACTAAACGAACACTTTTTTTTCTTCTTCTTTTGCTTATGAATCTTGTGTTGCCTCGGCGGCAGCGCAATAAAGATGAAAGTGTTACAATGTTTTTCATCGAGGACGCGGATCGTAATATGCGTGAAAAACACTTGTCCTAGTCAGCCAGGAAATATTGTTAAGGTTATGCTTGTGAAATCGTTCGGAATGGAATTGAAAGAATTGGAAACTCGTCAGCTGGTCAGGATTTCTATTCTCATAATTGATGCATTTTTAATAGGCGCTGTATTTGCGACGTTATTTTCAACCTGCCTTTGAGATTTCTTTCGTTTTTAACGATGCAGAGGTAAGGATTACTCAAATACTTTCGTTTTGCCATCGTTTTCAATGATGCTCAAGTTCGCTACGTTGGGGACCAACGAAAAATACGTTTTCTATGCATTGTTTTTTCAATTTTAAAATTCATGACTATTTTCGTACCGATTTTGAGTTTGGATCCCAAAAAAAATATCGTTTTATCGGCCTGAGCAAATATTGAATAATAATCGTCGGATCTGCTCAAGAAAACACGGAATTTCGTTGCATTCCATTCGTTTTCGAAGATGCTAAAGTTTGCAACGTTGGAATGCATCGAAAAATATTGAATTTTATTGAAAATTCGTTCCATTTTCAATGTCATCCAAATTTTTCAAGCCGATATGCTTTTCGAATGGCGAAAATTCATCATTTTATCATCGTAATTACATTCTGCATTTGAATAATTATTTTTGGCAAAGATAAAAATGAATTTCGTTGCATTCCAACGATGCAAACTTCAGAGTCATTCTTATCAACACTTTTTTCGCTTCTTACCTGCATTTTTTAAATTATGAAAATAATTAAGAAACTTGATTATAAATTGATCATTGATTAATTTATAATAAATTTTGCAATATTGCTGAACTTCTTGGACTCGGCCATTCATCAATTTGAAATGCATCACGTTGAAATGCATCAAAAAATATTGAGTTTTATTGAAAATTCATTGAATTTTTAATGTCATCCAAATTTTTCGAGCCGATATGCTTTTCGAATGGCGAAAATGGACGATTTTATCATCGTAATTACGTTCTGCATTTGAATAATTATTTTTGTCAAAGATAAAAATGAATTTCGTTGCATTCCAACGATGCCAATTACAGAGTCATTTATTTTCGTGGATTTTTCATCGACTAGCTTCATGCACTGAGACACTTGGATTATTTCGAATTGACCTACTCAGAAAGTATTGCAACTTATCACGAGATCTCTTCCGGTGGGTCTCCTGTTGCGATAGATTTCATGTGAAAAACTCGTTTCAGAGATATTACGGTCTCACATGCTATGGCCATCGATAGAACTTTGTTACTTTGATATACAAACCTATACATCTGCGTGGGAGAAACAAGTTTACGAGAGGGGCATCATACTTGCTTTTTTACATGCCCCTTTTTTCATTTCTTATTTTCTTCTATTAAGACTGTCGATTCTTTCTTATCGAACAAAGAACATTTTATCGTCCACATTGATGGCCAACTTTTTCCGCAAGAACAACGATCCTGTATTTATAGGATTCTCATCAATTTTTCAAACATTACGTCCTTTAGCTTTTTGTCTAATAATTCATTAAAGTTACAGCGAACTCTCGAAATTTTCTGAACCATTCACATTTTTCACCGCCTTTTATCAAAGTCCAAAGTCCTTAATGAAAAATTAAGGAAATTAAGGATAAATTAAGGATCTGAATTCATTGGACATCGTGACTTCAAAATTATCAATTTTTCAAAAGTTTCCCTGAAAGCATCCGGAATTCTTGATCAAAATTGTGCGATGTAAATTTTTGGTTCGTTCGAAAAATTCTATGACATTCTGTTTTGGTCCCGGAAATCGAATTTTCCCGGCCCCTGAATCCGCAGGATTTGCTTATAAAACAGGAGAACGTTCGTTTGTTTTTTCGAGAAAGAAGAAACTGTTGGCAAAAAATATTATAAACAACGTGGCCAAGAAATGTCATGATGAGCGCAGATACACGAGAAAAAATGATATTGCGATTGGTTTCAAAATGGAACAGGAAATATTGATGGCCCGTGTTTCCCTCGCTTTATTGATATCCCAAACGTGCTTGACATTTTAATGTTGTGTTTTTTTTTGGATACTGCGTACATGAACCGTGGTACATTAGGCAGCCCACGTTCGTCAGTGTACTGGTCCGGTGCTTTAGAAATCACGCTAGTCACGACCATAACCGATCAAAGCACTCGCTACGAAAACAGGTGCATGATTGTCTGCGCATATGGTTGCACGAAAAAAAAAAAAACATTCAGGCATACGGTTACACATGCGTTTCGCTTACTAATAGACTTACAAACGCGTATGCGCTCACCTGACGATAATAAATGTGTCAAGAGACAGGAATTAGTCTGTTGAATCCAAAGTTGATCGAACCGATTATACTGAAGTTTGCAACGTTGGAATGCATCGAAAAATATTGAATTTTATTGAAGATTCGTTCAATTTTCAATGTCATCCAAATTTTTCGAGCCGATATGCTTTTCGAATGGCAAAAATTGATCATTTTATCATCGTAATTACATTCTACATTTGAATAATTATTTTTGTCAAAGATAAAAATGCATTTCGTTGCATTCCAACGATGCAAACTTCAGTGTCATTTCAAAAGGCCGTTACACTCGCTCTGAAGCTCTATCATTTCTGCACTGATCATTACGAACTATTCGAACCTTATGATCGGTAATTGTTACGATCTGTGAGAGCGAGCGAGATGAATGAACTGTGTTGGTGTGAGAGAGCCGACGAGATAGAGCGTAGAGAGAAAGAGAGAGAGAGACATTTGTGCTCTTTAACGTCGCTATTAGACCCGCTGACATAAGTATTCGGAGGAGCTCGAGTGGGTGCGCGATCGGTCGTTCGTGCTCGGAATCACGATGTGTGGGGTTACCGATGCTTTTCGGTCTGAGCTCCGCTGCTGCCGTGCGCTCACCAGAACAGAACGCTGTCGCTCGGCTATCAGGAAGCTCCCAGCACTACGGACAGCTCTCTGAATACGAATCAGCCTCGGTGACCGAGCACCGTGGACAACCCACTGGCTTACATATACTCGAGAGGATGGCTCTCCTCGAATTTTACTTCCATCCATATACAGGGCGTCTCTGTAGGCAAGATTCGATCTCTATAGCCCAAATCTTTTGCAACGCAACGTTCTTTTATGCTCGTTAGAAATTCATGATGCTGAAGTTTGCAACGTTGGAATGCATCGAAAAATATTTAATTTTATTGAAGATTCCTTCAATTTTCAAGGACGTCCAAATTTTTCGAGCCGATATGCTTTTCAAATGGCAAAAATCGATCATTTTATCATCGTAATTACATTCTGCATTTGAATAATTATTTTTGTCAAAGATAAAAATGAATTTCGTTGCATTCCAACGATGCAAACTTCAGAGTCATTCTTATTAACACTTTTTTCGCTACTCACCTGCATTTTTTCAATTATGAAAATAATTAAGAAACTTGATTATAAATTGATCATTGATTAATTTATAATAAATTTTGCAATATTGCTGAACTTCTTCGACTCGGCCATTCATCAATTTGAAATGCATCACGTTGAAATGCATCGAAAAATATTGAATTTTATTGAAGATTCGTTCAATTTTCAATGTCATCCAAATTTTTCGAGCCGATATGCTTTTCGAATGGCAAAAATTGATCATTTTATCATCGTAATTACATTCTGCATTTGAATAATTTTTTTTGTCAAAGATAAAAATGAATTTCGTTGCATTCCAACGATGCAAACTTCAGAGTCATGAAACATGAACTATAGTGTGCTGACCGGACCAAAGTCCTTATAGTTCGTGATTCACGTACCAGAAATGAAACAAAAAGTGGATCGAGTAATGAAATAATCTAAATTTGTTTCCTCTGGTTAATGGCTTTGCTCTGAATCCATGAAAAAACATGAGGGCGAATAAGATCCATATCCTGAAACTTTTCAGGACCTTCATCAATGTCTCGCGTTCGTCTTCATGTGAAAAGTCATCGTTAGTCATTAAATGCTGAGAGAGTTTTGAACTTTCAACATATAGTCGTAAACGTTTCTCTTCTGTATATCACAATAAGTCTCGGGTCATCCTGTTAGTTTCACTTTTTTTTGTGCTCGTTTACGTTTCGACACGTTCATTGGATCTGATTCTCTGATTTTTGATGGTGGGATCGCGTTTGTCGCGTCCTGAATATCGAAAAGTTTTATGGTCGTCCTGAATTCTAATAATTCTGGGCGGTTCATTTTGTCGAACGATGTTGAAGTTTGCATCGTTGGAATGCAACAAAATTCATTTTTATCTTTGACAAAAAATTTCAAATTGATGAATGGCCGAGTCCAAAAAGTTCAGCAATATTGCAGAATTTATTATAAATTAATCAATGATCAATTTATAATCAAGTTTCTTAATTATTTTCATAATTTAAAAAATGCAGCTGAGTAGCAAAAAAAGTGTTAATAAGAATGACTCTGAAGTTTGCATCGTTGGAATGCAACGAAATTCATTTTTATCTTTGACAGAAATAATTATTCAAATGCAGAATGTAATTACGATGATAAAATGAGCAATTTTTGCCATTCGAAAAGCATATCGGCTTGAAAAATTTGGATGACATTGAAAATTGAACGAATCTTCAAAAAAATTCAAAATTATTCGATGCATTCCAACGTTGCAACTTCAGCATCATTGATATCAAAACTCTACGCCTTCATAGCTATTTACTACGAATTAGGTTGATTCTAGTCTCGAGAAAAAATGGTCTCGCAAGCCAGTCTCTGATGAACGCGTAACTGAAAAGTTTTTCCGCATGAAAATAAAATTTCTTTCGCTATTGATTGAAAAAATCAATCTCGTATGCTGCAAATTGAGTTTGAAGGTTTGCGCAACTTGGAATGAACTCGATGTTGCTTTTCCATTATTTTTTATTTGTTCTACCGTCGCCTGACTTAATTATTTTATTCTATTACACAGACAAGTGAAAAAAAATTTTATTCAATTTTTTGCTAAATGAAAAGAGAAATACAAGCGCGAAAGCAATCTCGAAACTGGAATCCCAGTGTTGAAGCGCATTTCTCTGTGCATCGGTGTGTATCAAAGGCTCAATAGTTGAAGCAGTCGCTCGGGTTTCAATCACAAAACGCAAAGCAACATCTCGTTCCCATAGAACGAGACAGATGCCTCGGCATGATCTCGATGTTTCCGGTCGTGGGAATTGAACGACTATTTGTACGGGTCCTCGAACGGAAAGCTCCTGCTAACGTTCGTACTGGCTGCGCTGCTACGAATTTCTCCATCGTTTATATACCTTTTCTGACTGATATATGCCTTAACGCGAATTTATGTACAAGGTTTATATAGACTGACCAGTCCTGCGTTCAAATATTCGAGGCAAGTTGTTCGTTTGATTATTTATATTGTTTTTTCGTCTCACTATCAAATCGCATCAAAATGATTTGATTTCTTTCAACCTTCACACTATTTTTTCGTCTTCCAACGAAGCGTCACACATTTCTGAAAAATTTCCGCTGCGAGAACGACGAGCTTAATCAAAATAAATTAGGAGAATTTTTTTTTATGAACCATGAAAAAAAAGTGATAACCAAATTTGATTCAGCTTGAAAAAATTCCATTTCTCAAAATTACTATTTTTGGATGCACCTTCAATGCGGATTGGAAAAAATGTTCAACACACGTAATAATTAATGACCCTGAAGTTCGCAACGTTGGGATCCAACGAAAAATACTTTTATATCATGCGGTACGTAAATGGACGTTTTTACGTACGCTTCGCGTGACGAAAACGCCATTTCCGCACCTCGTAATATAAAATTTCGTATAACACGCGTACGAAAAACTTTTTCGTCCTAGTGTTATAATGTACTATTTTAGTACGAGAACAATGAAAAATATCCTGCCAATAGATGCGATCCTTTTTTTTCGTCATCGTTTTAATTTGATCTGAATAAAGTTCCTGAAAAATGCGAGATGGAACGAGAAGAATGTCATCTACGTCGGATATGCCTTTACAGAGGGAATAAAAAAAAAAAAATTGAAAAAAAGTACGAGACGCGCTGAGCTGTTGCATTGTCCATCCACGACTCGTCCAAAAATCGATTTCAACCGCTTGAGTGGATGTGCGTGATTCGTATACGGAGTAACCCTGGGCAGGAGAGGGCGAATAGGTTTTCCATTGACAGGTACAGTGGACCACCCGTTTCCGTATGGCTCCTAAGGGCTTTCTCTATATATAGGGTGGCAAATAGTCACATGCGTACATTTCGAAGCACGCGGCGAGGGAAGTTCCGAACAACCTGTTTATATCGATATCCGTCACGGAACAGCTCAACTTCCGGTTATCTCGTGTGTGATATGTATTTTGTGCTTCCTGCCGGGGTGAATGACGAGACTGGTCGAAAAAAATGTCTCGATTTTGGTTTTTTTTTACCTTTTTGTTAACTCGTTCGCAATCGACCAACCTTATCAGTTCTGATCTTCATTTTCCTCGGAAAATCCTTGATAACCGATCGAATTTCCTCGATCCTTGGTCGCGAAAATAAAAGAAACTTTTATTACGTCGCTCTCGCCGGGGGGCGAACAGTTCGGGTCGTAAAATTTTTTTTTCTCTCTCTCTCTTTCTCTATATTTTCATGGCTCTCGAGGAAGGAACATCGACCTCGAAAGTATAGACGACAGGTGAGATCACCACAAACTTTGTGCCTCACTCTCGTTACTTACGATGAGCCAGACACGTGGTCCCCGTGTTTTTGCTGACACATATATACGTATATAGCACTGCCCTGATCCACCCATCTAACCCTTCGAAATTGAACGTTTAATCTTAACGGTGCATCTATCGTTTTAGCCCTTGGCCGCGCCCAGGGGATAAGGAACTGGACGGACGAGAGTGATCGATCGTTTTCACCCTCATACGCTCTATATCCATTTACTCGATCCCTAAATCCCTTAAAGTTGTCAGTATTTTACGAATCTCTCGCAACACTCTTAAGTATCCTCTGCGCTTTTTCAAAGTCGTACCGTAAACGAGGAAAGCCGATTTCATTATAGATTCAAACAATTCGCAAAAACAAAGATTTACTCGGAATACCATGCCCCTGAAGATCGCAACGTTGGGGTCCAACGAAAAATACTTTTTTGGTTATTTTTTTAAGTTTGAAAAATCATGACAATTTTTGTACCGATTTTCTCTTCGGATCTTGGAAAAATATCATTTTATTGTCCTGGTCAAATGTTTAACAAAAATTTTGAAATCTGCCCAAGAAAAAGAAACAGAATTTCGTATGAGTCTGAAGTTTGCAATGTTGAAATGCATCGAAAAATATTGAATTTTAATGAAGATTCGTTCAATTTTCAATGTCATCCAAATTTTTCGAATCGATATGCTTTTTGAATGGCAAAAATTCATCATTTTATCATCTTAATTACATTTTGCATTTGAATAATTATTTTTGTCAAAGATAAAAATGAATTTCGTTGCATTTTAACGATGCAACGAAATTTGTCAGGTTCAAGGATTTTTGCCACCCGAAAAGCATATCAGCTCGAAAAATTTGGATGACATTGAAAATTGAACGAATCATTTATAAAATTCAATATTTTTCGTTGCATTCCAACGGATGCAAACTTGAAAATGGCGGAACAACAAAATTCCCATCGTCGAATCGTATTTAATCGTAATCAAGAGGATTTGTTGAATGCGTACAAGAAACAAATGAAAAATGAATGAAGGAATGAGGGATTCAAGACTGTAAGGACAGAAATACAACAACAGAAAAACGGAGTAATGAATGGATAATTCGTAAACGAAAACATGGCCAGCCCGTAAAGTATAAAATGAGCAGGCCCATGCGACGTCTACGACCTTGTACAACAACGAGAGCATTTTTTGTTCACCTCCCATTTGTCTTGGCCTCTGTCATATGCACGCGTTGTCCAATGTAAATGAATGCAACGATAGACCGCCGTGTCTGGACTATATATAGTACAGAGAGACGGAACGTCTAGCATGGCCGACGATTGCGGAATGAGGCCGTTACCTCTGGTCACAGTGGTCCAGAGTTTTGGGCTAATAGCGCCCAGTCGCAATAACGTGCCAGGATCAGACCTTAGCAGTACCAAACGCGTGGACCGACCAAAAAGCGTTGGCTCGCATTTGCGTCGCATACATCGCACTGCTCTTGTACGCATCGAGTGCGCGGCGCATGGACACGTGTCGCGGCTTGTTGTATCTCTCGTGCTATGCACACGGCCCATAAACCATACGGGATTGTGTCACAACCAGCCGTCTCGTGTTGCCGCTCGTGTTTTCTCTTTCTCCACCTCTCTTCGTTTCGTTTCGTTCTCCGGATCCATATTTTCGCGCATAAACACGTAAAGCCATCCTGGCATAGGTGCGAGATGATCGTAAACCCGCCACTTCGGATAAACGCCCAAAACGATCGGTTTCCTTTCAACCTGTCAATTTTAGCATTTTAGCCATCGCCTTCATTACAATCGCGTCGAATTTTGCAACAACGACGTTCCAGTTGTTCATAATCTCTGAAATTTTATGACGCTGAAGTTCGCAACGTTGGGATCCAACGAAAAATACTTTTTCCCTTAATTTTTTGTTAAAGTTCAAAAGAAAAGCCAATTTTCGTACCGATTTTCTGTTTGAATCCTGAAAAACGATCGTTTTATCGTCCTGATTCAATATCGAATTAAAATCATGAGTTTTCCTCAAGAAAAAACCGAATTTCGTTGCATTCCAACGATGCATGTCGAAAAATAAGTGAAAAATGCGGTAAAACGACAAAAAAACATGACACTGAAGTTCGCAACGTTGGGATCCAACGAAAAATACTTTTTCCCTTAATTTTTTCTTGAATTTCAAAAGAAAAGCCAATTTTCGTACCAATTTTTTGTTTGAATCCTGAAAAACGATCGTTTTATCGTCCTGATTCAATATCGATTAAAAATCATGAGTTTTCCTCAAGAAAAAACCGAATTTCGTTTCATTCCAACGATGCAAACTTCAACATCGTAAAATTTCAGCAACCGCAGCGATAAATCTTGAAGTCATTAACCATGTTGAAGTTTGCATCGTTAGAATGCAACGAAATTCCGTTATTTCTTGAGCAGATCTCAAAATCATTACTCAATCTTTGATATTTTTTCGGGATCCAAACTCGAAATCGGTACAAAAATTTGCATGGTTTTTGAAATTTAACAAATTAATTTAAAAAAAAAACGTAATAAACTTGAAATAAATTATTAAATTATTAATAATTAAATGCTAACAGCAAACATGCTTCAAGTTCCCACACGTAGGAAAGCCGGTATGACCTCAAATAATTCAGTCAAGTTCATTTTTTTAGGATTTTTCGTAATTATTACAGACCGAGAAAAAAAGTTGCTTCGGGGCTAATTAGGCTTTAAAACTATAATACTTGGCATTCGCAACATGTAAATGGGGCACGTAGAAACGTGCGTGATTCACGCGATTTTTGATTCGCATGTTGGGCAACGTCACAAACGTTCATTGACCGCAATATAGAATGTTGCTGATGATACATTAATTATTCACATGTACACGCGTACTCTCAACGATATACTGGCGCACGCGCGCAGTCCTCATTGATGAAAAACGTGTATCAAGCCATGCGAGCGCATCCGCGAAAGCGATCCACTCATTCGTCGCGATCGTTCGAGAAAGTTAATGACCGTGACAAGAGGTGCGAGATATAAGGAAAGAGCCTGCTCTCCTATAAAATCTTACGAAACCGCGACTGACAGATATTGCGAACGCTGTGAAATGCGATAGGGCTCCTTAACACGCGCTGTCGTATATCCTCTCAGATGGAAACAACGCGTAAACGATCGTTACATCTCTCTCAGCGCTGCCGTCCGTGTCTGAGCTCACTGATGTTCCAGAGATAATTATGTCGTAACTTTTATCATGCTGTGAAAAATTCGTCGCCTGCTCGAGTTGCAAGTCCTCGTACAAATGAGTGATAAAAAGAGAAAAAAAACTACAGTCGACGAGCTCGTCCGGTCTTGCGAACATTCTTACGTTCAGACGCCATTTTCGCTTAGTAAATTTGTGTCACCGCGAGTCATGCCGTTAATTCCAACTAAGATTTTCTATCCATTTGCTTGATTTTCTGACATTTCTATCAACATTTTTCATTGTCGTTGCAAAATTTCGGTTCTGACTGTATTTCAAAGCACAATTTTCTCTATTTCCGAATGTCCGTAATAAAAAATGTTGTTTTTGATTATTCAGTCAGCATTTAATCGGGCCGTTTAATTAATGCAGAAGTTTTAATGAACTTGTATTCAAAACGCTTGCATCACGTTTTTGCATGATGCTGAAGTTTGCAATGTTGGAATGCATCGAAAAATATTGAATTTTATTGAAGATTCGTTCAATTTTCAATGTCATCCGAATTTTTCGAGCCGATATGCTTTTCGAATGGCAAAAATGGATCATTTTATCATCGTAATTACATTGTGCATTTGAATAATTATTTTTGGCAAAGATAAAAATGAATTTCGTTGCATTCCAACGATGCAAACTTCAGAGTCATCGTTTTCGGTTGTGTTTTTGAGGCTCAAATAAAATCAATTCTCCGAGTACGGAATGGGCGGGAAGGAAGAAGAATATTGTGCGTTTTGTAAGAACTCCATTACGCTGTACTTTAACAACATATTTTTTAATATCATGTCGGATCACTGAGAGACTTTTTACAAAGCCGAGGAATTCCTTATCATTGGAAGGCTGAGTGGGAGGAAAAAGTACTTGGCCATTTCCGACGCGGAGAGTAGTTTGTACTCTCCTCTTCTGCTGATGGCTCGGTACATATATACGTATATAAATGTACTTTAAATACATAAGGCACGTATGACGCTAATATAGCATGGCTGGTGGCTGTCTCGTCTAGCTATATACGTATATACTTGGGTTTTCACCTTGTCTACGGAGCAGAGAGCACTCCGCCGTGCTGAGCCGAGGAAGCAAATCGGCCATTATTGTGCTATTGTATAATGTCCGTCTCATTTCCAACTATATCTGTAATGAAATCTTTAGCCGTATAGTCTGGTACGCGGTTGTTATACAGCTCCCAGGTATACATATCGGTGCTTGGCCTGCACTACAGTTTGCCACTTCCTTGTGTGTTTCGAGCTTTTCCTCTTCTCTTTCGCGCGGCTTCTATCCTCTTTTGCTGATTCGTATTGTCTGCTCTGGCACAGCTTGCAGGCCTCTCGCTACCATCTACTCGAACAACGCCATCTTCGTATGCACTTAATCTTTGCGATATACTGATGCGTTTATCTATAGATATATATACACGTGTACTA
Source organism: Diadegma fenestrale (assembly GCA_037043255.1). Classification (NCBI taxonomy): domain Eukaryota; kingdom Metazoa; phylum Arthropoda; class Insecta; order Hymenoptera; family Ichneumonidae; genus Diadegma; species Diadegma fenestrale. The sequence goes on along the minus strand of CM073310.1, from coordinate 15,509,247 downwards.
TTCGGGCTAACCAAAACTCGTTGATGGCGTCGTACCTTTAATGCACGCGCGCGCGCGGTCCGCCTATCTCGTAACACCGTGAATTTCTATTCGAGATTATCCTTCGGGTGACCTCTCTCGCCGTCAAGTCATTCACCCAACACCGTAACATGGCTCAACTTGAATCCAAAGTACAAGGCTTGTCTCTTCCGGTAATACCAGTCTTTGAACACCTTCCATTTTCGTTATAGTGATAACACTCGTTGGATACACTGCGCACACGGATGCAACTACGAGCGAATTATAACCTCGAGCTTTACCCATTAAGCTTCCGATCTTATCTCTCCTATACCATCCTCCCGCGCTCTCCATATCCCAGTGTCCGCCCACACCAAACCACAACACTCCGAGATAGACACGGAGCAAAAGGCTTCCCATCATTCCTCAATCCTCGTTATTCGCTCTAAGGACATTCTATACCCATAATCATTACGGTATATAACAAGTAATCACTAAATCATTACATACTATTTTTGCAACGTTGTGACGTTTTGCGTGAATCTTCTGGAGCGTCCTTCATTATAATGATGTGTTCAAAATTTGTGAAGGTTTCACCGTCTGGTTTGAAATATGACTATGAAGTTTGCATTGTTGGAATGCAACGAAATTCATTTTTCTATGACAAAAGTAATTATTCAAATGCAGAATGTAATTACGATGATAGAATGATCCATTTTTGCCATTCAAAAGCATATCGGCTCGAAAAGTTTGGATGACATTGAAAATTGAACGAATCTTCAATAAAATTAAATATTTTTCGATGTATTCCAACGTTGCAAACTTCAGCATCATTTTAAATTTGCAATTTCAGCACGAGGTCTTATGGGAAGTTACGAAAAAAGACGATATTTTTAACAACAAATAGATTCTCAAAATTTGGCTACAGTTGAGTATGACTGTTGAGAAGGTTCATACGAATTTTCACCAATGAAACTTGGAATTCATCTAAAGCATGAGAAACGATAGAACCTCTTTAATGATCTCTCACCCCCTTTTTATGGAAATTCCGATAATTTATGTCTGCATGAACACTCGTATACTTGTTGGGAAAATTTCACGGGCTTACTGTGTCTTTGTACTTCTTGCGACAGCCTGTCGCGTCATTGGCATCCCATCGATAATTACTCAGTCAATCATTCCCGAGTGGCACATCCATCCGACGCGGAAAATACTTTCCACATCGTGTGCGCGTTTGTTTTTTGTTAGCTCCTGGTGCTCTCTTATAGAACTCTTGCATTTTCAACATCGCACAGAAATCGGCCATGCAAAACCGATCATTCGAGTAACACTCGAGAGTATGCCATCGAACGTTATGCTATGCTATCAGCATCGTCGTGTTGTACACATTTGAGTTCATATATATATTTGTAATATAAATATAACTTTGCCGATCGGACGAGGAACTCGTTCCCTGTAAATCGAATGAAATTATTCGGTTCAACGAGCCAATTCCCCCAATGTTACTGCCTCCTATAGCCCCTTCCATATCGACTTTGTTTCCACTCGTTTATTCGATTCTACAAGTTCGGAGCATGATATTTTTGTTTCTTCGAGAACCGTTAAATCCCGTCGACAGTATAAATATCAGAATTTCCCATTTTCTTCGGAATTCATTAAGAAATAAATTGCTTCTGGAGGTGAGATGAGGTTCTTTAATGAGAAGTGAGAACCTCATCAATATAGACTCGATTATCGATTCCTTCTATAAACTTTTGACACATTCCCCCCTTTTTTGGTCCATTATTTATATAGTAGAATTCCGTCCCTCTAACTATTTTCATTACGTTTGTGAAGTACGGTGTTGGAAAACTTTCGTTGGAATGCGACGAAATTGTGTTTTTTCTTCAGCGGAGGCTCATAATTATTATTCAATATTCGTTACGGACAAAAAAAGATTGTCTATCGAGACCAAAAAATTCAATTGAGACGAAATATCGCCATGATTTTCAAAATTCAATAAATAATTATCAGAAACATTATTTTTCGTTGAATCTCAACGTTGCAAACTTCGGAGTCATCAATTTTTGTCGTCGATTGAGTTTCAGGGTCGCAAAAAAAGAATCGTTTTATTTGCCGGACCAAATATTGAATAATGATCATTAGCTCTGATGAAGAAATAACAGAATTTCGTTGCATTCGAACGATGCAAATTTGAGGATCATTTTTGGGTGTACCCCAGCGTGGGAACTTCAGTGTCGTTTGTAAACTTTTGTGCGATCCTCGTGGTACCTCGAGTTATGTGCGCTTTAATATAAATTTCTACGATTTCTGGAGGCATGATCAGAGGAGCATGGGGTGCCCCCTACCCCATAGACATAGAATGCAAGACGAAGACCACGATGAGAAAGGCGGTATAACACAGCACCCACTTTAGTTACATTCAACGATAGTTAGTTAAATTTCTACGATTTCTAGGAGCATGATCAGAGGAGCATGGGGTGCCCCTACCCCATAGACATAGAATGCAAGACAAAGACCACTATGAGGAAGGCGGTATAACACAGCACCCTCTTTAGTTAGACTCGCTAAGGTGGCTGGCTCTTTGCGGCTGGTGCGACGTACTCCTACTTCACTGTAGATGTGCTCTAGGGCTTCTAGAAACTCGCGGTAGCTACGACTAGCACCTACTATCGCTGTACGACTTGCAGGACCATCCGCGGCTGATATTCTCGGCTTCCCCAAGCACGGACCATTGCCTTTTATATCCCTCTCTCGGATCATACCCAGCTAACTTATTCCCTTCTCACTTTACGTGCAACTTTGTTCGGAAAGTATAGCTACATGCACGTACGTGTGTATGAAATGTGCTCCACACTTGGTGAGAGTCAGAGTGCGCTGAAGAAAATCGAAAAAGCTAGAGACGCAAGATCCGCTACGTGTACGTGGATCTCGCCGCGATATTCTGTAATGGGATTTATACGCTTAGTTGTATGTGCGAGTAAACACACTCACATACACACTTCATTTATACATACACTTTGTTATTATATACAAAGCGACAAGAGTGAGTCGAGCCGGAAGTTGAGCGAGACCGACTACGACGTCCGATGCAACGTCGTTGTTCGGTGGAGGCCACTGCGGCCGTTCCATTATTCAAATCCTCTCTCCACCGCGTTCTCTGCTCGCTTTCTTGGCACATCGGCTTTCTTAACCAGAGCATAGATACCTCGATCCGCGCTCTATCATCTTATATTCGTGCACATATATCTATACTTTAAACGTTAAATCTTCATTCTCATGCCCGAACCACTCCAATATAACTCCTCGATCTTTTTCCCCATCGATTATCGGATTTGTGGCCGTGTAGTTATCGTGAATCACGAGTCAATGCGTTTTGTATTCAATTGTCTGAGGATCCTTCGAGATACCAAGGTGGCTGGATATTCTCGAATCAAGACATTTTACCTCCTGTCCTCCTCGTGAATTTGCATTTCATACTCGCGGACCTATTTATTCTTCCCGTAAAAACGAGACTTTTTTTTACTCTTTTCTTTTTTCTCTGTACTGGTTCTTTTCTCGCTTTACTTTTCCTGTGAAAGTGATCCAATCGAGATGTGGAAACATTGAAAAGTTTTTCAAGTCTTACCATCGCACTCCGACTTTCTTGATTCCCTCGTGGGAACCATACCACTTTTCACATCTAAAACAATGTAAGCCCATGTCTCTACTCTTCTCACCTACCTGCACTCCTGTAAGCGCTGTATTTTTACAATCTCTTTGCGGAGCCTTTTTTTTCGAACACTTTGAGTTGTTATAGTTTTATTTTTTTCTTTACTAAGTCCCAGAAATAAGCCGCGCGTCACACGTTCGCTGCATCAACGATCCACACGGACTGTAAAACGTGTCAGTATTATCTTGTGGTTCGCATCATTCAAATTCATTTTTTCCCCTTTTCTTTAACGCCGAGCCAACATTTATAACGATGTTGCAGTTTGCATCGTTGGAATGCAACGAAATTCTGTTTTTTTTTTAGCAGATCTCAAGATTCTTGTTCGATATTTGGTTAGGACCATAAAATGATCTTTTTTGAGGATCCAAACGCAATATCGATACAAAAATTTTCACGGTTTGGGAAATTTAACAAATAATTAATTATAAAAGTATTTTTCGTTGGATTCCAACGTTGCGAATATGCAGCGTCGGTCCGTTGTGATTTTTGTCACAAATTGACATCGTGAAGAAAAGTTCAGGTGATTTCAGAAGCTGAAAAAAATCGTGTTGGTTAGAAATTTTTGGGTGGACTTTAACGTCGATGCGAACTTCAATGTCGTACACTGTGCAGAGATTGTATCGGTCAGTCTCCCCCGCTCCTTTCGAGATTTCCCTCAACCCCGTAGAGCTCTCCTTGTACACTCTACATTTGATATGATCGTAGAACACGCTCTTTCGTGAGATACGAGCTTCCTCTGCCCTGCTGCGCAACCTGCCCTCGCAATGTCTGAATTATTTGACCATTCATCGCATTACGTCCTTGTAACTCTAATGGTCATGTTCCTCAACCCCGGATGACGAAGGCTATGACTGTATCCTATGGAATAATCAATTATTGCAATATTGCTGCAACAATAGCGAGGCTTACAATTTAGTGCACATCTGTAGTCTCCTCTGATAGAGAAATTATTCAAATGAATTTCGATTCAGACGACCAGTCGAGTGTGTTACGTTGATCAATTATACGTAAAGGAAACTGAAGGACGTTCTATAGCGACGGACAAATCCCTATTTGTGTATATATGATGATACATAATTTGGTCATACATAATGACCAAAATTGCCGAAAAATTTGACGAGCTATCATTTTGAAAAACTTAATAAAGTTTCTTCGATGTTACGTAAAAGCTTTTGCAAAGTTTTAAGAGGCTCCGCCATTTAGAAATCGAAATATTTAATGTTGAAAATTGCACCTTGTGAACACGCGTTCTTATGAGAAACTACTGGAAATTGTGATTTTTATTAATAAATATCTCGACTTTTACATGGCGAAACATCGCAAAATTCCGGGAGCTATTACATATCACTATATTTCTCTTTGTGTGGCGCAAATTTGACGGAATTAGATCGATCGAAAATTTTGCATACAACGTCCTTAAGAGAATGAGTTTTATTTGTGATTCTCTTATTTTGATAATCGTCAACAAGGAATTATTTCGATGACACTGAAGTTCGCAACGTTGGAGTCCAACGAAAAATACTTTTATCATTAATTATTTGTTGAATTTCTCAAACCTTGAAAATTTTCGTATCGATATTGCGTTTGGATCCTCAAAAAATATCATTTTATTGTCCTGACCAAATATCCAACAAGAATCTTGAGATCTGCTAAAAAAAAAAAAACAGAATTTCGTTGCATTCCAACGATGCAAGCTTCAACATCGTTTTTTTTTTTTTATCGTTTTGTTCTCGGCTTGTTGGTTTTGAATAATCAGATATTTCTTGGGAAAACTCATGCAATGTGAAGAGCATTATGACTTGTAGGATATCCGAGTCACAAGCATTTAGTAATAACGCGATTCAAGCCGTGCTTCGGACAAGACAGAGAAAATTTGCCAGATGAGCGGAAAAAGCTCCTCTATGGGATTCAGCAGGATATTTCTCTTTTACTCCACAGCAGCAAGTGGCAGCTGCTATTGCTGCCGTGGCCTTTTCTCTCTTGGTCTCTCTCTCTCGTCTCTTTGCTCCTCTTAACTGTCTGCATACTGCCTAATCTCGGCATGAGCCCTTTAACCTAGCTTCGTAAGCTTTTCTGAAGGCTCAGACTATTCCGAGCATCTCCAGCTCTTTCTCTCGCTCTCTTCCTTCTTCAGCTCTTGGCTCTTTGTGACTTACACCCTTTCTCTCTCTCTCTCTCTCGCGCCTTCCCAACGTCCCAGAGAGATTGAGAATCCTCCCTATTACTACCAGGATCCTCCCACCAGGACAGACTACGGTTTACCATGAGGAATTTAGGTATCATGCAATATCTTCTGGACAGACGGATTATCGTTCATATGCCTCGCGAAATTTCCTACAAATTGTTGTCGTTATTATCAGCAGCAGCTCCCGAGCATAGGCATCCCAAATGAAAGCTCCCTCCTTAGTGGGAATTAAGGCGTTTCCGTATGAGAATCTAAATACCGAGAAATTTATCAAATTTGGTGATGACGTTCAACATCAAGTGCAGAAACTCAATTTTTTTTAAATTTTTCAATTATTTAATTGAGTAATTCAGGATTAAAGCGGAATTCTTATATTTATATGGAAACACGATGTTTATAGATGGAACTTCAATGTTCAATTACTCGAGAATTGGATCAAACATTGTACACAGATAATTAAGTTTTGTCAGAAAACGTCGATATTTTGGTGAACACGGTGAACTAAATATTTTTGGATAGTTTCACAATTTTTGTAATTTTGACAGTATTTTGCATTTCTAACAAAACTGCTCGCAAAATTTACGACTGGAATGACTAAAATTCACTTTTCCTGGAGTATTTCTAGAATATTTCTTGCTGCAATGACAACATTTTTGTGATTTTTCACAAAAACGTTAAGTCGATCGTTTCCAACAAAATTTTATTTTCAGTATATAATACTGAGGAATATGTTAACAACAAATTTTTCAATTCCAATTATTTTGATGCGGCAACATTGTATGTGGAAAAGCCTCAATAAAAATCCAACGTGCGTTATTCCAATTGAAAAGTAACATTTTCTCGAGTCATTCTTGTTCAAACATTACAATTTAATGACCGGTTTGAATTATAAACATTCGGTAACTTGTCAAAGCTGTTGACCGTTAGACAGTAAACATTCCTTTTCGTTATCGAAGCTCGGAAATTCTAAAACCAAAGACTGTGTAATGGACATGCTCGCTCGCACACATATTGGATACGTTGGTCCCGCAAATCGCGGTGAACCCGTTGACATGCACGTGTACGAATTGCAAAAAGATTTACCGTTTGGACGCATGATCGATGAGCCAGAAGAAAGCTTTGAAATCGAAACCATCTATCCGCTCATTTACAAAGGGAAGTGCGAAGAGAAGCGATACAACATTCGACTAGTTTCCTCTGCGTCTGTATTTTTCTTCTGTTTTTTTTTTTCCTCCAATCACCCTTTCGTCCTGCTGTTGTTGTTCGCGTATCTATTCTCCGTGTAATGAGAATGTACCATAAAATTGATCGATCTATTCTCGAGTAATATGAACCATTGCCTCGTAAAATTCGGTCAGGTTTCCCACACAGTTACGCAATTGTGAGAAAATCCGCGTAACATATACATCGCTGTCTGCTGCCGTCAAACGAGTCTGGACGGTGCACTCCCGAGCTCTTGCATCGATTTACATGTATGCATGCACTGCAAAACGATGATTACTATTGTGCCCACGTATACCGTCACTGTCCCACGCGGTGACGAGAGCTTTGATTGAAAACTCCACACGACCTTTATTAACTGATACACACACTGCTGGATTTTCGATGTTGCAAACTTCGAGTTGTGCAGAAACTACCGGATGGAGAGGAAGAATCGACTTGTATGTTTATCAGGACGATTTTGAAGTTTGCATCGTTGGAATGCAACGAAATTCTGTTTTTTTTTTAGCAAATCTCAAGATTCTTGTTGGATATTTGGTCAGGACAATAAAATGATATTTTTTGAGGATCCAAACGCAATATCGATACGAAAATGTTCAAGGTTTGGCAAATTTAACAAATAATTAATGATAAAAGTATTTTTCGTTGGACGTCATTTTATTAAATCGAGTTTTTCTGTTGATTAATTGTTCAATTTCAAAATCCATAAAAATTTTCGTACCGATTTTGAGTTTGGATCCCGGAAAAACATCGTTTTATTGTCCTGATTGAATATTGCATAATAATCGTGAGATCTGCTCAAAAAATAAACGGAATTTCGTTACATTCCAACGATGCAAACTTTAGAAAACTAGAGTTTTTGTTTTGTCACCAAGTGAATGGCTCAGCGGTCCTGCAGGCTGCGTGACACTTGTGCTTGACACCACGTCACAACTGTTGAGGCACTCACTCTACACGTGCAGATTGTGATTCATTAGTAGTTGGCTCGAGACCACGTTGCATTTGATTTTCATCGATGGTGCTGCATGCTCACGGCAAAATCTCTTCTTGTACCTACCCTCGCGGTGTATACAATGTATGTATCTATCGAATATACTATAAACGCGTTTGCGTTGTGTTTTCATGACGGGGGGAGAGCACGAACTATACACGGAGTAAATATCGCGTGTTCGTTGGCCTCCATTATCGGAAGTGCCGGGTGTACATGATATTAGCGGGCAGCGTGAAACTCTGCCACGATGCAACATCATCCGAGCTCTCAACCTCAATCTTGCTTCCTCTCGCTCTCACTTGCTATCTGGGAAGTCGGAACACGCGCGCAGACCTTGTAGAAAGAGAGAGAGAGAGAGCGAGAGAGAGTTTGGAATGCATGTTTTTCCGCATATTCTAGAACCGCAACAGATCGGTGGCGATCATGTAATACGGATATTGATATATATATTTAAGGGGGTATCAAACGGCAATACAACGTTGATATACCAAGAAGGTGGCGGCTGCAGTTGGATGTATAGACCCAGAGATGAAGAGCATCGACGGGCACTCGTGCGATCTGATTTATCGTAGGACAACATTCGATTATGCATTCGAGCTCCACATATAGGATATTATTCTATGGCCAAGAGATATTCATGCGGAGAGGCGTAGAAATGTATTTGGGGGAGAGCGGAGGGTTGAGCTTAACACATGACGAACGTATATATCCATTCCGAGGCTTCCGTGTATCCTCCCCGCATGTTTCTCTCTGTCTCTATGTTATTATCGATGCTGCATTGTCGCTTGGAGCCTGGTGCACCAATCGTTGACATTACTGTACCATTCGCCTCTTCCGCATGTATATCCCAACTATCTTCTATATGTGTGCAAATATATTTCGATGTGCCTGTCAGTATAGTCAGGCCTTCCACGTAACCACTAAAACACACTAATATACCGAAATCCGGGAAGCGCACCCAATTATTTCTGATTGGAATTGATTTGGCGCTTATGAAATTGCACCTGAGCGCAGATCCAAACGGAAGTGAGGCGGAGAGAGAGAGAGAGAGCCTAGATGAGCGGAGAAACTTTTGTATATGCAGGGATTTCATGTACCTGTCTGAAGCAATTGAACGTTTGTTGGCGTGATCCGAAATATGTTTCGCGCTGATATTCGGCCATGTTTTTGGCTGCGTTTTCAAGAGCAGAAACCACTTTCGTTGCGATGGAATTTATCGGCTAAATTTGCCAGTTATTACCGACCATAGATCAGGGAATCGCTGGAGCTGGTGGTTGCACAACATAGAGCGCCAAGTGCTAATAGGTTTTTTAGCTTGGAGAGCGATTGAACTATGAGAAATAGCATTAAACCTACGGCCTGTGATGACGATGGATTTAAGCGTCATTCCTACGGTATTTTACGGGCCGCAGAGTTTCTGCGGTCTCGTGCGGCTCCGCTCTCCTCATTGCTTGTCATAAATTTTACTATCGGGGAATCGAAGCCTCGTGGGGGATTAGCCACCACGACGCTAGTCCCTCTCGGGGGATAATCGGCATTGCCGTGCATCCAAGTGTACCGCGACCGATAAATTCTCCGCTGTACTACCGTCGGGACATTGCTCAGCCCCTTTGTATATATGTGCGCGTGTACCAAGTCCATACCAGTTGCCTTTGGATACTATACGAGAAATACGATCCAATGCAACAACCAGAAAGACTTTCCCGCGTGTGCGCCTCCATCGCACCAACAGATTACTTCCACGACAAAGCATCCAAGTTAAGTTGAGAAAATACGGAAATTGATGACCACATTCCATTCCACGTGGAGTCTTGCACAAATCTATGCTTAATCGACAACATATTGGCTCCCCTACATCTTTCTCAACTATTTTCTTCCTTGCACTGTGAACTACTTCCTGCATAATGCCAGTCACTCCAACACTGAGAATGCAACGAAATTCTGTTATTTCTTCAGCAGAGCCAATAATGATTATTAAATATTTGGTCCGGCCAATGACTCTAAAAATAGCCACGATTTTCAAAATGCAATAAATAATCAATAGGAAATATGTTTTTCGTTGAATCTCAACGTTGCACAAACTTCAGAGTCATCACTGAGAAATATCTTCAGCAATCGCACACGTCACAGCTTCTCTTTGAACTAACCAACCCATCTTGGAGTTTGAAACTGCTCTCCATCTTACAGATTAGGCCAGAATCCTCTTGCCCAGAGGCTATTTGATTTTCGCACGTAACCAGACACAGAATCTCAGTATACTGCGCCACCTATAGCTCAGATACGAAATTACGTTATCAATGTCACTGCCCATGTGTTTCCGACGGTACAGATTATACGCCCTTTTACTTTGTAGGACACCCTAATTTCAATACGTAGCTGCGAATAGTTACGCTACAAGCATTTGCATGAAAGGCTGCCGCCCGAGTAAGGACGAGATAGGAATTAGTCGGCTGATTGAGTACCCTCCATTCGAACCATTGCCAATTACCCTAATCACTGGACAAATTCACTGGATCTGGGTCCTTGCCGTAGACGGAACGTCGCTGCTCCTATCGACCCTAATACACGCAGCGTCTTGTATATACTGCAGGTGGAAAACTGCACGTATACGCGTCTGTAACGGAATAGAAGGAATTTCCGTCCTTGCGGATTCGTATCTTATCTTTCGGTGTGCAGATTTCACTAGAGCAGTCTCGTTTCTCTTTCGCCATCCTTCCCATTCATTCCTCTCTCGTCCTCGCCCGCGCCGCGTCTTATCCACCACGAGTTTAACTGAGCATTAGCCGTATATAAGTCAAAACTTGCCTCCTGCTGCTGCCAACTTGGTCCTCTCTTGTTCCGGCTCTTCCCAATCCTCTCCTCAAATTCGCTCTTCTGAGTCGTGCGTTTCTTCACGTTCGCTGTCTCGAGGACGTTACTTTTGTACTGCATTCCCCAAATTTCCATCTACCATTCCGCACCGATAGGCCTTTCACGCTATTCTTCCCTTTAAATTCATTCCCAAGTCACGATGAGACGGAGTCTTCTCTGCTACACCGAATTTATAAGTTTCTATAACTTTTATGCATATTTGCCACTCAAAAGCTTCTAATTAACCTTCGAAAATGTCCTTTGCTTAGTCTTATATTTGCATTTATTGTCGATGTTTCCAAGTTCAACGGATTGTTGATCTTGATTAATATTTTCATCGCACTAAAACAATTATTCACTTGGATACGTTCGACGCAACTGTTTTTTTTTTTCGAAAAATCACAAAAATGTTGTCATTGCAGCAAGAAATATTCTAGAAAGTCTCTTCAAAAAGTAATTTTTTTCATTCCAATCGTAAATTTTGCTGACAGTTTCGTTAGAAGGAAAAAAATATGGTTGCAATTAAAAAAATTTTGAAATTATCCAAAAATATTTAGTTAACCGCGTTCGACGAAATATCGACGTTTTTTGATGACTTTGAAGTTTGCATCGTTGGAATGCAACGAAATTCATTTTTATCTTTGACAAAAATAATTATTCAAATGCAGAATTTGATTACGATGATAAAATAATCGATTTTTGCCATTCAAAAAGCATATCGGCTCGAAATATTAGATGACATTGAAAATTGAACGAGTTTTCAGTAAAATTAAATATTTTTTGATGCATTCCAACGCGATGCATTTCAAATTGATGAATGGCCGAGTCCAAGAAGTTCAGCAATATTGCAAAATTTATTATAAATTAATCAATGATCAATTTATAATCAAGTTTCTTAATTATTTTCATAATTTAAAAAATGCAGGTGAGTAGCGAAAAAAGTGTTGATAAGAATGACTCTGGAGTTTGCATCGTTGGAATGCAACGAAGTTCATTTTTATCTTTAACAAAAATAATTATTCAAATGCAGAATTTAATTACGATGATAAAATGATCCATTTTCGCCATTCAAAAAGCATATTGGCTCGAAAAATTTGGATGACATTGAAAATTGAACGAATCTTCAATAAAATTCAATATTTTTCGATGCATTCCAACGTTGCAAACTTCAGCATCATGGTTTTTGACAAAATTTCATTCTCGATGACTTTAAGCTCGATGTTTTTTATCAGAAGAATTTAAAGTTACAAAAACGTCGGGAAAACTCGCGCCCATCGAACCCATGCCCATACAATCCATGATATGGCTATTATTATAGGGTAAGAGTTGATCACAAGGCTGTCGTTCATCTTTTGGTACGAATAGATTCTCTTTAGGCTCTCTTTCACTAAGGGCGAGTGCGTTTTAGCGGTTGACTCTAATCTCGTAGCAATTAATCTCGAGCTAAAAGCGAGTTCCCCGTGGGGTGGAGCGTCCGGATGGCGTCAACACTGCTCACCGTCGCCGAGTACATGACCGACCTACATTCCTCGTGGGAGCTCTCTGCGATTTGCTCGGATAAAGGCTGCCCCGGGACAGCTTTGTGTCTCGAAAAACCACACCAAGTCGCTTTTTGCCACAAGATTTTCCTGCTGCTTTCCAAGTTATTCCGCATCAGCTTTGCAAATATGTTTCATTTGTTTCTGCCAAAACCCTTTGACATTTCTCATCAAAAATGAGCCAAACTAACCTTTTTGCTTTGACGCCTTGGTAGATACTAATAAAATTGTCAAACTTTATAAAATGGACCATAATTTCCTTTTCAATTTCATTCCGTTGAGTGACACCGTGAAGAACTTTTGTCTAAGATCAAATAATACTTTCAGCTTTTGTTCTATACGCTTTTGTTCCATGCTTCAACGGAGGAATGCGATCCAAAGCTGTCCAAAGAATTTTTTGTAGCTTCCTATTTTTTCTCTCGGATAACTTATTTCCAAAGTTTCTCTAAGGGTTTGATAAAGTTTGATAAAGATAAAGTTTCCGAGTGCAGCACTCAACCATCGCCCTTGATTCTTTGCCTTGACTCACCGCTCACAAAACATTTAGTTCAATTCTGAATTCACGAAATATTTGGTCATCGTATAAAAATCCGCAATCGCATGGTCAGGATTTTGGTTTTTTCTCTAAATCCCTAATTTCTTTCGCCCTTTATGTTCTCTTATCCACAGCCGCCAAGCACAAACATCTCCACTTGGCGGTGGTTGGTTTAATTGAAATCTTTTCCAACTTGTACCAATGATGACAATCGAGCCCGCCCCCTCTATTACTTACCGGGCTCGTTCGCTCTTGTACTCGTGGAACTATATGAGCAGAAGCTGCTCCCTTCCGGCCAAAGCTATTTCGCGTAGCAATCCTGGCAATGACGCTTCTTTAACTGTTTTTTTGGCTCAATGCCAGGATCAACCGGTCGACGCGATATATCCAGGCAGCCTCGAGAATCTAGCTCGTGAAATAGAATGCTCACCGGCTCGGAATAACGCAATTAAGAATCTCGCTTTGAATTTTCACTGAGGGGAGCTAGTTCCTCTACATTTTCTCCCCCCCCCCCCTCTTCCCTCTCTTTTTCTCTCGCACACACAATTATGACGAGCCAAGCGCGAGTCTCATAAACATTTTCTCTTATACTTGGCTGCTACAGCGGCTTCCCACAGAAAAACCAAAAAATAACCACTCAACGGTATTAATTTTACGTTATTAGTGAAATTATAATCACACAAAATTACGATCTTCCTGCGCGTGCCTTGCCACAACGATCGTTTGAACTCTAATTTTAATAAAACGATTAATTAATCAGAGTCCATTGTCGAAATGGTTTGGAATGAAATTTTCTCCCCCAAACGGATTTTCTATTCTAGGAAGGGACTCGACGTCATATTAGAAATATTAATGTGATAATTCAATAAATTTGCCATACACGGAAAAAACGAAGTCGAAAATTATTACGAAATATACTAGGAATCCAGTTACTTATTGTTGAAAATTATAGTATTTTGAGGACAGTTCGGAAATTACAGCAATATCTCGAATGGCAGTGCGACAAATCGTTCTTAACAGCATAGTAAAACGTAATCATCAGATTAAAACCGATTTTACAATTTAGCATAGCAATTAAAGAAAATCGCAATGGTCATGGTAAACAAAACAATACGTGTGATAAAATTTCACACATGTTCGATATATATTCATATTGGGATAATAGAATTTTACTATGTCGACGTTTAAAATTTGAGATATTCTCACTCATAACTGAATTCTTATCTGACATAGTAAATTGTTCATGAAACCAAACCTGAAATTCATTATCGCGCGCATTACTGTTTCTTATTCATATAAAACTGTTTATAATTCATACTAAGAAAAATTGTAAGTGTTAAAAAATACTATGCTGTTTTGCAATTGGTGCTACGAATCTTTTGCTTCTTAACCTTCGTATAGGAAATTTTCCCAAAACATTGTATTTCTTACTAAACAAAACGAATCCGTTTACTCCGTGTATAAATTCTTCATTTTCGCACGATAAAAAATTGAAACCTGGGTCGTAATATCCGAAGATCGAAATTTAACATGCTCGGTCAAAATTAGTAACGAATTTAGCAAGTTGGAAGAAAAAAAAACGTTACGAAGCATTAATTTGGTTTATTTCGAGTATGACTCTAATTAAATGAATGAGAATTTGCTCGCACGTCCGATAATAAACCGTGAAAGGGATGACACCATTATGTAATAGTAGCACACGCGCGCCCAAGATCGACCGCGTCGAGGACTAGCGAGTGCAGTAGAGAGGGTCGCCGCGCGCCACTCGTATCCAAAAGGGAGAAGGCTCCTCGCGTACAACCCCAGCAATAATACGCAGAGTATACAAGGGGCGAAAGTGGAGAACGAAGAGGGTTGTATGCGTTCTCGTGTCCTGCTGCTTGTACGTAAAACAAGAGGTGAAAATTGTGAAGCTTGCGTGCAATTATGCGGTTGTACGCTCCGGACTTATCTTTATTTTAGCTTTGTTATAAACTCGCGTTGTGTGTTTCACCGCACACTCTGCTTTTCTTTCCTATTTTCATTATTTTCCAGAGACTCGCGCGCTGTTATCACGATGTTGAAGTTTGCATCGTTCGAATGCAACGAAATTCTGTTTTCCTTCGTAATTATCATTCAATATTCGGCCCGGACTGTACTACGATAATCTCTGGAGTGCCAAAAACACGGTCCTGAAGTTTGCATCGTTGGAATGCAACGAAATTTTGTTATTTCTTCAGCAGAGCCAATAATTCTTATTGAATGTTTGGTCCGGCCAATAAAACGATTCTCTCTTGCGACCAAAAAACTCAATCGACTCGAGAAATTGCCACGACTTTTAAAATTCAATAAATAATCAATAGAAACCAATGTTTTTCGTTAAATCTCAACGTTGCAAACTTCAGAGTCATCCAAAAACTCAATCAAGACGAAAAATACGACTTTGATTTTCAAATTTCAAGAAATACACAATGCAATGAAAATTTTGCTAGAAAAGATCGATTTTTTGTTGGACACGTTCAATTAAACATTTTATTTATTTATTTAATCACAAAAAATTTGTCATCGCAGCAAGGAATATTGTAGAAAGTCAATTTTTGTCATCCCAATCGTAAATTTTGCTGACAGGTCCGTTAGGAATAAAAAATATTATCAGGATTACGAAAATTTTGAAAAATCGAAGTATTTTGCCAAAATTTTTCTTCCACTGCAGAAAAAATATGTTTCTCTGCAATTCTAATTTTCGTGGTTGATAAATTATTCTCCTGTAATAGCCCATTTCATTTATTAAGGGATTCGATAATTTAATTTTAATTTCCGGGGGATTCGGTTGTCCGTTTCGAGCTAATTAAGTTTAGTACGAAAATCAACGGCTGTTCGCAATGAATAATAAGAACTGGATGGAAAAATGGTGATGCAAATTTTATTCGCGGAGCAGATTTTTTGTCATTTCTTTACGACTCTTTTGGGAGAAGCTTTTTTAAGCTGCTTTTTGTGTAACAACCCGCGCACATGTAGAGTCGCGAAAGCCCTTAGGAGATTCCCACTACTTTGTGTAATACGAGCAGGATTGTAAATTCTTGTCTGTATGTGTATAACGGACGATCTACGATCTTCCCATGAGGCTGAAAGCCCGTATATACAAATCCGAGAGATACGAAGCACCTCTAGGCGCCTGCAATGCTTTTCCCTTGTTGAAATCGGATAAAGATAGGCAACGAGAGTGAGAGTGAAAGAGTAAGTGAGTGGAAAGGACAGAGGCAGGAAAGATATGCGTGTAGAAGTGCTGAAGCCCTGTGAGTGCATGCTGCAGTTGCATGCGGCGAAAGAGAATGGGGTTACCCGCGTTGAATGCGCCGAGATGGTTATAGGAGGCTCATCTGAATTGCAACCAAACGGATTATGGAAATGCCCGCTATATTAGCGTCTAACATCCTGCTTTGCATCGTCTTTACCCTCTTTTCGTTATTTATTCTTGCTCTCATATATATTTAATATAAATAAATACATTCAGCTGCGACTACGTCTATCGTTATATATAAAAGCTCGTATGCTGTGTGCTCGTGGCCAGAACCATTGCCATTGCATTTCTATGTCTGTGCTGCAATGGTGCGTAAACTCAAAGCAACATAACGACGCCCTTAATGCTCTGAATGCACTGTTAGTAGAAGCAAAGTCCTCTTTTATTATCAGGTGTGCAGCATCGTATTTTCGTCTCCTGCGTCGTCAACTTTTTTCCAGTATCTTTTGATGAATCTTTTCAGGCCCTCGCTCTTTTTTGTGCATTACAAATATTCGGTGACGTCCGTGCACTCCGGCTAATTATATTAATGAGTTTTTTTATGACATTTTAAAAGAGGAAAGAAACCGAGAGGCGCGTTCCCGCTTTCATCATGTTCTTGTATTTTTTTTTCGCACTCGCTTTTGTCGCGACTGCGTCCCATCAATCCTACGTTTAGGAATAGTTAACCACACACAACAAACGTATCTTCACAGACACCTGTACAAACTTATGGCGTCTTTGTACCTGCGGCACAGTCGTCGCATGCAAATTTAACCAGTAAACTCACTGGGAGTCACGCGCGTTTACGGCATAATTAATGAAAGTTACACATAAAATACACGAGAACATACACGGTGTGTCCTAATTGTGGCGCAATAGTTATCGAGTCGCGAGCGGCTTGTGGACTTTCAAGAGGAAAGTCGATATTTCTGTTTCTCACTGACAGCATCGACGTTTACGTATTGATCGATCAGATTTTTAAGGCATTAAAATGACCTGATTTAGGGTTCTTTCCAAGTTTTGTACCAAAATTAACAGTTTTTTCACGATGTTGAAGTTTGCATCGTTGGAATGCAACGAAATTCTGTTGTTTTTTGAGCAGATCTCAAGATTCTTGTTCGATATTCGGTCAGGACAATAAAATGACGTTTTTTGAGGATCCAAACGCAATATCGATACGCTAAATTTTCAAGGTTTGGCAAATTTAACAAACAATTGATGATAAAAGTATTTTTCGTTGGACTCCAACGTTGCGAACTTCAGTGTCATGTTTTTTTTTCTATAGAGAAACATTTTCGGACGTTTTTGAGATATTTAATTTCCAATTTGTCATTTTTCCCATGCAAACGCGAGTAAAAATTGAAGTCAGTTCTCGTTAAAAAGTTGCAAATGATGATGCATGCAGGATTTTTTTTTAGCAAATAGCCAGAAAGGCTACGAGCTGAATTTTTTTTAGAAAAATCCTAAAGACATTTTTTTGAAACTGATTAACGAAACGTGACTTGAATTTACACTGTTTAGATAGGAAAAGTGAAAAATTGTAAAGTCAATATCTTCTTAACGCCAGAAAATTTTTTTTCGTAGTAGAAAATTGTCAGTTTTGGTGGCAAAATGTTAATATAAAATTATTAAAGAATCCTCAATGAAGGAATTTTGTGATTTCAACAGGCTCGATCGGAATTTGCAATTTTTCAAAATAACTCAACTCTCGAACTTTCATGACTCTGAAGTTTGGGTCGTTGGAATGCAACGAAATTCATTTTTATCTTTAACAAAATAATTATTCAAATGCAGAATGTAATTACGATGATAAAATGATCAATTTCTGGCATTCGAAAAGCATATCGGCTCGAAAAATTTGGGTGACATTGAAAATTGAACAAATCTTCAATAAAATTGAATATTTTTCGATGCATTCCAACGTGATGCATTTCAAAATGATGAATGGCCCAGTCCAAAAAGTTCAGCAATAATGCAAAATTTATTATAAATTAATCAATGGTCAATTTATAATCAAGTTTCTTAATCATTTTCATAATTTAAAAAATGCAGGTGAGTAGGGAAAAAAGAGTTAATAAGAATGACTCTGAAGTTTGCATCGTTGGAATGCAACGAAATTCATTTTTATCTTTGACAAAATAATTATACAAATGCAGAATGTAATTACGATGATAAAATGATGAATTTTTGGCATTCGAAAAGCATATCGGCTCGAAAAATTTGGATGACATTGAGAATTGAAAGAATCTTCAATAAAATTGAATATTTTTCGATGCATTCCAACGTTGCACACTCCAGCATCATGAACTTTCGAAAATCTTGCCTCGAAGCATTTTCCAAACACTTGGCCTGCCACTTTTCGAGTTCCCCGTAGTTTGCAGACTTTGCCATTCACTTGTACATGCACTCGTACAGCGAGATGCATCGCTGTATAAAAAAGCAGCTCGTGTGCAATTATTTGCACGTGGGCCGAAGTGCGCGCGGGATGCACGCGTAGCATAGAACGATGCTGGACATTTTCACATGCTATATAGAGAACCTTATACGAACGTGTAACCTAATTACGCATGAAAAGGAAATAGAAAGAGACGGAGAGGGGATCGTAAAAGAGGCGCGAGCGTGTGTCAAAAGGGTTTATGGAGAAAGACAATTTGCATAAATTGATTGAGATTGTAATAAAAATTATACAGGCCGTTTCCATGCGAATATTGCCGCGCAATATCGTTGGATGATTTTTTTACGTTCTGTAACGAATATTTTGGTCTGCAACTCGTTTATTTTTCGGGATCCAAAAACTACAGTCGTACTGAGAATAAAATCGTGGTCATTCTGGTCGATTATGTCATGGGGAAATGCGTGTGGAGCGAAATGAAAAAAAGGCGAATGGAATCACAGCGATGGGTTTTGCGCAATCCGTGCGGTTTGTAATGCAGCCTTCAATAGTTTTTCGATACATTTTTTTTCACTCTCTTCCGACGTTTTACAGTTTTTATGTGCAACGTTTTTTTGCTTTCTATGGTGAAACGCATTGCACACAGTGGTGGAGTTGGCTGCGGGCTGATTATACGAACGCTGTCGATTCTCGAGTCCATTGAAGCGCCACAACGAGACGCTCTTGGTTATGCCTCGGTGCGGACAATATTACCGCACCGAATGGATTGCCAAGTTAAAAAGAAAAATAATGGAAAAAATAACGATTGGAGAATAAAAATAAATGCGAGCATTATCGTCGCGAGGCTTTGCCCAAGTGCAAATTCGTGTTCCATGCGCTCGTTCCAGCCATCGCAGCTTCGCGCGCGAGAGCGTAACGATATGACCCACGTGTTCAGACTCCCGCTCCTCGCTATTTCCAACTTTTTTCAAACTCTCTCTCTTTCCTCTCCCCTCCTAACTCTCAATCTATTCATTAATACGCAAATACATCCGAATTCATCAAATTCCATTGAGATCGATGAAGAGGTCAAAAATCACTGATTCAAAAGTATTTTCCTACACGGAGAAAACGGATTCGTTTTGTTTAGTAAGAAATAAAATGTTCTGGGAAAATGTCCTATATGTAGTTTAAGAAGCAAAAGAATCGTAGCACCAATTGCAAAACAGCATAGTATTTTTTAACACTCACAATTTTTCTTAACATGAATTAAAAACAGTTCTATATGAATAAGAAACAGTAATGCGCGCGATAATGAATTTCAGGTTTATTTTCATGAACAATTTACTATGTGAGATGAGAATTCAGTTAAGAGTGAGAAAATCTCAAATTTTAAACGTCGACATAGTAAAATTCTATTGTCCCAATATGAATATATATCGAACATGTGTGAAATTTTATCACACGTATTGTTTTGTTGACCATGGCCATTGCAATTTTCTTTAATTGCTATGCTAAATTGTAAAATCGGTTTTAATCTGACGATCACGTTTTACTATGCTGTTTAGAACCATTTGTCGCACTGCCGTTCGAAATATTGCTGTAATTTCCGAGCTGTCCTCAAAATGCTATAATTTTCAACAATAAGTAACTGGATTCCTAGTACATTCCTTAATAATTTTCGACTTCGTTTTCTCCGTGCACCATTTTTCAAACCCATTTGTGCGCAACCTTACGATGTTGAAGTTTGCAACGAAATTCGGTTTTTTCTTGAGCAGAGCTCGCGATTCTTATTGAATATTTAATGAGGACAATAAAATAATAATTTTTTAGAATTTAAATAAAAAATCGATACGAAAATGGTCATTTTGAGTTTTTAATTGAATAAAAAATGAAGAGAAATTGTATTTTTCGTTGGGCCCCAACGTTGGGGACTTCAGTGTCATCGAAACCGTAGGATCTCGCGTTTGTTGACGTTTCGTTGATGATATTTTTAGAAAAATCTCATCAATCGTCGTCGAATATGTGAACGACCCCCCGTATATCTTTTGTCCATGTTGAGTGCTTTTTTTTTTTATGGATATAGCGAGAAAAACGTCGCGGACATACAGTTTCATTTGATTTTTTTTAATGCCATTTATCGAGTGTCGCTCATGGCAACGTAACGTCAAAAAACTGAAATTCGCCGACTCTGATGCATCAAATTCAATCGATAGGTGCGGAGAGGGGGGGGGGGGCGAAGCGTCGTATATTTTTAATCAATTTCTGGCTCGTGCACTGCGCAATATTGATTTTATTTTTCATTCGTCATATATATATATACGTAAACACCGTGTTCTGGCTCTGTAATGAAATGGTACGAATGATGAAACGATTTTTAAAATTTTATTTCAAGTGGTATCGAGTTTGATTGATGCTCTCGATCATTAAATTATAAACATTGTATGAGCCTCCGTAACCAGCTATTGAATTCTACGTATTCGTGCTTGTGTTTTGGATCCCGTTTGAATCGTATTCATTCGCTTTAATTGTCGAGGGTACCGTTCGATTGCCATTGTTCCGACTGAAATATATTGGCTGCTTTTCCATTCAACGTGCTAAAACCATCATTCAATTTCGTTGATTGCGTCTCCTACAAATCCGGTTTTCAAATCGTCAGGCCAGCAACTCGTTTGTTCTCTCTAGTTTTCATAAATTTCGGCTTTTTTGAAAATTGAACGTTCTCATTTTTAACGTATTCCCATCACGAAATTTGTTTATTTAGGATTCTTCAATAATTTTGTATGATCATTCTTGACACCAAAACTGATAATTTTTTCCTGCAAAGAAAAATTCCCCAACGTCAAGAATTTGAAACGTTTAATTTCCAATTTTTAAATTCGATTTCATTTTTATTTGAAACGTGAATTCAATTTCCACGCGTTTAGAACGATGTCGAAGTTTGCAACGTCGGAATGCAACGAAATTCGGTTTTTTCTTGAGCAGAGCTCGCGATTCTTATTGAATATTTAATCAGGACAATAAATTGATAATTTTTTAGAATTCAAATAAAGAATCGATACAAAAATGGTAATTTTCAGTTTTTAATTGAACAAAAAATGAAGAGAAATTGTATTTTTCGTTGGGCCCCAACGTTGGGAACTTCAGTGTCATCGTTTAAATGGCGAAAACTAAAAATTACAAATTCAATGTCAATTCTGAACGTCAGAAAATGTTTCTTCGTAGAAAAATAATGATTTCTCTTCACATTTTTGTTGTGTATTCCGCTTTATTAGTTTTTCCACTGAATTCTCAGAGACAATTGTAAAAAAATTCTTTTTCATTGAATTTCGCTTCCATTTTCTTGCTCATCGAGTCGTTTTTTTCGTAAAGTTTTCCATTGACCTATTCAGCGTTAATGAAAAATGCACCGACATGAAAACTAGGAGAAAACTTGAAAAATCTAAGGCGATGGTTCTTTCCAGCACGTTTTATTTGGGTAATGGAATGTTAAGCTGTCACACATTTTGTGATTTATACACCTTGGATACACGTTTCTGTGTCTCTGAGGATCTCGATCCGCAGAAAAAGGTGTCATTTTTTTTCGTTGTCGCGTCATACTCGATCACGAATGCGCAACGAAAAGAAAGAGAAGCTAATAAAAATGTTTCTCGCACCGTTGTATTTCGCCCGTTACGTTTTTCCCTTCAACCTGGTCTGACACACGCGAAGACGTCTGCGACGGTAGCTATTACATCAGGAGACGTCATCAGCACCATTTTTGCCACGTTCGTTCACGCTTTAATGCTCTCGGTGATTGATGAACGTTGCGATGAAAATCTGAGATCCGCGTACGTGCGAACTATTCTCGACTGGAAAAGCAAAAGTTCAGGATTTTATAAATAATTTTCCATTCGAAGTTCCTGGAGTGATAAAAAATAGTCTGGATTTATTTTCCCCACATTTTTCCCTTTCTAAGGCTCTCAAAAGCGTTTTTTTTTTTTTCGAATTCGAATCGGGAAGTTCAAAATGCGCATACGTACGAATTGCGGGGGATACGGAGAAATTAATGAAAAATACAAAACCAAAGTCGTGAAAATGCAAATGTTTCTTTAGCTCTTCACGATGATATTTTCGTTTTTTTTTTTCTCATTATTTTTTCTTCCGCATGAAATACGAGGAGAGTTTCGGGGCGATATTTCGCGTTTCCCTCGTCTAGTGGTGACGAAAAACAAAAATTAGCAAAATCAAGTTTACCGACCACGAGAGCGAGAGCCAGGAGCGGCAGGGAACGCGGAGAGCGCGACAATACACGCGAGCGAAACGACGCTTTGCCTACGGGCCTGAAAAACCACCATCGAGCCCCCCCCCCCCTCCCCTTTTCGCTCTCAACTCGCGAGCTCTTTCAAGCTCCTCTTCCGTTACGAAAACCAATTTAGTCCAAGTCTCTCGAATCACCAGAGGCTGTGAGCACGACATCCTCCCGTCACTACCCCTTCGCGAAAGAATGCTCGTTCCTCACTGAATTTTCTACACCCCGTTCGTGTTTCTTTTCCATTCTAGACCGCTTCCACGGCTAACGAGAAATTTAAAGAGAAATCCAAGTGAGATAAGCGCATATATCGCTAAAACTTGTTTCTTCCTCGCTGCAGTTATCCAACCTCGGCTCACGGCTTCCCTCTAAATCGCACCCCATTTTTCTCAGTTCGAAACTGACGCTAGAGCCCGTTTACAAACGAAAAACATGAAAAACTGTCGCCCCACATTTCTCACATTCCATAAATCAGAATTCATGGAATTCCAAAGAACATTTCAATATTCATAGCGTTCGAATTTATATTCATTGAAGAGACTTTCGTATCGAAATTCTTTCAAAACGTGTATACACGTTATGAAGATTTACTCAGTCGTTCAATGATCATGACACTGGAGCTCGCAACGTGTTGGAGTCCAACGGAAAATAATGATGCTGAAGTTTGCAACGTTCGAAAAATATTGAATTTTATTGAAGGTTCGTTCAATTTTCAATGTCATCCAAATTTTTCGAGCCAATATGCTTTTCGAATGGCAAAATTGGATCATTTTATCGTCTTAATTACATTCTGCATTTGAATAATTATTTTTGTCAAAGATGAAAATGAATTTCGTTGCATTCCAACGATGCAAACTTCAGAGTCATTCTTATTAACACTTTCTTCGCTACTCACCTGCATTTTTTAAATTATGAAAATAATTAAGAAACTTGATTATAAATTGATCATTGATTAATTTATAATAAATTTTGCAATATTGCAAAACTTCTTGGACTCGGCCATTCATTAATTTGAAATGCATCACGTTGAAATGCATTGAAAAATATTGAATTTTATTGAAGATTCGTTCAATTTTCAATGTCGTCCAAATTTTTCGAGCCAATATGCTTTTCGAATGGCAAAATTGGATCATCTTAATTACATTCTGCATTTGAATTATTATTTTTGTCAAAGATAAAAATGAATTTCGTTGCATTCCAACGATGCAAACTTCAGAGTCATCGAAAAATACTTTTATCATTAATTATTTGTTAAATTTCCCAATTGTTGAAAATTTTCGTATCGATATTGTGTTTGGATCCTCAAAAAAGATAATTTTATTGTCCTGACCAAATATCGAATAAGAATCTCGAGATCTGCTCAAAAAAAAAAAAAAAACAGAATTTCGTTGCGTTCCAACGATGCAAACTTCAACATGGTCGATGATCAAAGGTTTTCCACACGTTAACCTTAACGTCGTTCCATTCGACTCCATCAGCGATGGAGAGCCTCGAGGCATATTCCAAAAAGCCAAAGACAAACCGTAAACTCTTAATTCCAAAATGATGAGCCAGAGGCAATTTTGTCACGTTTTAGTCTCTAGGAATCGATAGTGCTTGCAACATTTTCCATCGCACAAATAGACACGCGCGTAAACACACTCTGGAATATTCCCTCGGGAGTATGAGTGTGTATTTGTGTGTCGCAGTGTATACGATCCAATGTAGTGCACATTGGAGTCAGTACACGGCGAGGGCGGGGAGAGACATCAGGCAAAGATGCATGCAAAGGCAAACTCGAGACTCGGTGCCTTTTGTTTCTTCTTCGGTATACGCCGAACGTTGTCACTGCTCGAGGCGTTACCACGGCGAGTCACGTCGACGAATGGGAGCATGTAATACATGTACGGATACAAGTTGTTTCAAAAGTTGCTGTCAAGCGCAGAGAGGACAATTGACTTTCCTGATGATCCCAAAGAGAAGCCTCTGTGTGTTCTTGTTTTTTTTTTCTTTCTGTTACGTGTGCAGCTTCGATGAGGAAGCGCACTAATGAGTATCAGAGGATTGATCGCACTGATGCGAAAAACTCGTAACCCCGTGTTGAGCGCGATTCCATCGATCCACCGCGCGTTCATGCAGCTGCTCGCAGGATTTACTGTCGCGAGGCTTTATGAATATTTCATCAACGGTCCATCAAAGAGGAAAATGACAATAAGGACTTTTTTTTATATTTTTTACATTTGAGACACTCTGAAATTGTGGTTACACAGCGAAAAGGAAATTTTGTTGGAAAAGATCGATATTTAGTTGGATTCGATCGCGACTGAACGTTTTTTTTTTTTGAAAAATCACAAAAATATACGAAGTCGAAATTTGCAACGTTGGAATGCATCGAAAAATATTGAATTTTATTGAAGATTCGTTCAATTTTCAATGTCGTTCAAATTTTTCGGGCCGATATGCTTTTCGAATGGCAAAAATGGATCATTTTGTCATCGTAATTACATTTTGCATTTGAATAATTATTTTTGTCAAGGATAAAAATGAATTTCGTTGCATTCCAACGATGCAAACTTCAGAATCATTCTTATTAACACTTTTTTTCGCTACTCATCTGCATTTTTTTAATTATGAAAATAATTAAGAAACTTGATTATAAATTGATAATTGATTAATTTATAAGAAATTTTGCAATATTGCTGAACTTCTTGGACTCGGCCATTCATCAATTTGAAATGCATCACGTTGAAATGCATCAAAAAATATTTAATTTCGTTGAAGATTCGTTCAATTTTCGATGTTGTCCAAATTTTTCGAGCCGATGAGCTTTTCGAATGTCAAAAATGAATCATTTTATTATCGTAATTACATTTTGCATTTGAATAATTATTTTTGTCAAAGATAAAAATGAATTTCGTTGCATTCCAACGATGCAAATTTAAGAGTCATAAAGTTTGTTGTCATTGCAGCAAGAAATATTCTGGAAAGCCTTTTTGAAAATTGAATTTTCGTCATACCAATCGTAAATTTTGCTGACAGTTCCGTGAGAAATAAAAAAAATCGTCGAAATAAGGAAAATTTTGAAATTATTCAAAAATATTTAGTTCATCGTGCTCAACATAAATATTTACACGTTTTTGACAAAATATCATTTTCAGTGACGTAAAATGAGTACAGAAGTTTCGCAATGGAAAACAGACTTTGCGGCGAAGTGACTAGACGTCAGGAGGGTGGAAATTGCGGTGTTACGTGCGTCGCGCGTGTCGAGGATGCAAAGGGAACGTCTCCCGAACTCTCTTTTCTCTCTATATCTCTCCGCATTTCACTCTCATCCCCCTTTTTGGTTACTCTCTTTTCAACCCTTTCTCTCTGCCCTCCATCTTTCGTCTCGATAAGAAACCTCCCTCGGAACGCCTCAAAGGTTCAACGACCTTGTTCTCCGACGTACGTTCCTCGTATACCTTTCCATTTTGCTATAGGCATGCTCGAGCCATATATTTATATCTTGTCTAGAGTGTACCTGTCATCTTGGCTTCTCTTATCAGTCAACGATTCTTCGTCTTCGCGTCCTGCTGGCTCTGCGATGGCCAAATCAAGAACTTTTTTTGCCCTCCTTGAGCAGCAGAATCAAACGATGCTGAAGTTTGCATCGTTGGAGTCCAACGAAAAATACTTTTATCATTAATTATTTGTTAAATTTCCCAAACCTTGAAAATTTTCGTATCGATATTGCGTTTGGATCCTCAAAAAAGATCATTTTATTGTCCTGACCAAATATCGAACAAGAATCTTGAGATCTGCTCAAAAAAAAACAGAATTTCGTTGCATTCCAACGATGCAAACTTCAACATCGTGAAAGAAAAATTGCCATGATTTGCAGAATTCAATAAATAATCAATAGAAAAAATATTTTCCGTTGAATCTCAACGTTTCAAACTTCAGAATCATTCTCCAGAATGACACTGAACTTCGCAACGTTGGAGTCCAACAAAAAATACTTTTATCATTAATTATTTGTTAAATTTGCCAAACCTCGAAAATTTTCGTATCGATATTGCGTTTGGATCCTCAAAAAAGATCATTTTATTGTCCTGACCAAATATCAAACAAGAATCTTGAGATCTGCTCAAAAAAAAAACAGAATTTCGTTGCATTCCAACGATGCAAACTTCAACATCGTACGAAATTCGGTTTTTCCTTGAGCAGAGCTCGAGATTCTTATTCAATATTTTGTTAGTATAATAAAACGACGTTTTTTAGGCTCCAAGACAAAATCACGACGAGAATTTTCATGGTTTTTGTAATTGAAACAAACAATTAATAGAAAAACGTATTTTTCATTGCACCTCAACGTTGCAAACTTCAGTGCCATCAGAATAAATAATAACGTTACATGACCGCGTGTCTTCGTACAATTAATCGATGAGCTCGCTCTCATCGATAATTGATCGGGACGGAAGGTTCGCTGCAAGGAATAAGTAATGACGAACTGTACGATTGAGCTGTTATTACGAAATTATTCAAAGCCCAGTTTTTCCGACGAGGTCATTTCCGGGGATATTATTTTTTTTATTCTTCGTAAAGTCGACCTCGCGACGATTCACCTCGCTACGGGACGTTGGCCAAAGGAAAAATGACGTTGGACGAATCACCAGTGAGTGTGAACGGGTCAAGACGATCTCTGCGTATTTTTCTCTGAGGAAAAATGTCGCCCTTTAGCATTTCATTCCTCCCATTCATTCACCCCAGCGGGCTTTTGCTTGCATGTATTCACTCAATCGCATTCTCCCCCATTTTCTTTCTTTTATCCTTGCAACAAAGTGATTCCTTCCTCCGTGTTACTCTTTTTCGTATTTTGCCCTCACGCTCGACCAATTTTCTCTGGCGTGAGAGCGAGAAGAGCGCGATTGTCGGTATTTCCTTCTGTGCAGTGTGCAAGAATGAATCCCGTGTGAATTGGATAAGTATATGACACTGGGGATTGAGGAAACAGGGTGCGCGCTATAGAAAAATTGGCTCGGTAGGATCAAGCAGTCGTTTTCACATGCAGACACGAGGCGAAGAGAAAAAAAATCGTCTCTGCAGTCGTTGCAAGAGACGAAATCGTTTTTCATACACAACTGAATCGCGTGCG
Organism: Diadegma fenestrale; assembly: GCA_037043255.1. NCBI lineage: Eukaryota > Metazoa > Arthropoda > Insecta > Hymenoptera > Ichneumonidae > Diadegma > Diadegma fenestrale. Next base: position 15,481,181 of record CM073310.1, on the reverse strand, counting down.
ATGATTTGAATTTCCGTAGATCCATGTTAAATCGCTGCTAATTACAAATTACGATAATCGTGAATTCGAGTTTACTGCGCGAATGAAACGTGTTTGATTCGCATTTAATTAGTATTTAAATTAAATTACTGAATTTTTATCGGTGTCGGATTGGTCGCGGAGGCCAAGTTGGCCAGTCACGCGATATTCGCGTCCATCTCTTTGACTCCAACCCTCGACACTTAGTACCCCGCGATAACGCGCTGGTTCTCTTACGTTATACGATTCCTCGGTTGTTATTATTCCTCATAATTACCAAAATTAGTATCTTCCCTTATGCGGTGCGCCGTCTTTTCCAGCCTGCTGCTGGTTCATTCATCACTCGACAAATTCTTGACTTTCGAATTCACCGAGAGTATGACCTCGAAAACTGATGATTTTTTATAGCAGAAAGCAAAATGTTCGTTAATTGTTCGTAAACGATAATGAAACAGTTTTTTTTGTCATTGAAAAACTGAATTTACTAGAAAAATTTTAACGATCGCATTAATAAACAAAATGATGAATAAAAAATCAATTATTTTTCGTTGTAATGATGCTGAAGTTTGCAACGTTGGAATGCAACGAAAAATATTGAATTTTATTAAAGATTCGTTCAATTTTCAATGTCATCCAAATTTTTCGAGCTGATATGCTTTTTGAATGGCAAAAATTGATAATTTTATCATCGTAATTACATTACAATTATTTTCATAATTTGAAAAATGCACGTGAGTGCATTTTTAGCAGAAACTTGATTATAAATTGATCATTGATTAATTTATAATAAATTTTGCAATATTGTTGAACTTTTTGGACTGGGCCATTCATCAATTTGAAATGCATCACGTTGAAATGCATCAAAAAATATTTAATTTCGTTGAAGATTCGTTCAATTTTCAATGTTGTCCAAATTTTTCGAGCCGATGAACTTTTCGAATGTCAAAAATTGATCATTTTATGATCGTGATTGCATTCTGCATTTGAATAATTATTTTTGTCAAAGCAAAAAATGAATTTCGTTGCATTCCAACGATGCAAACTTCAGAGTCATTATTTTTTTGGAATTTTAAAACAAAATCGATACTCGAAAAAGTAGTTTTCGTTGGACCCCAATGAAAAGAATGAGAAAATTAGTAGAAAAATTCTTCGCGTTAAAAAATGTCCTTATTCTTTATATTTTCTCGTGATATCTCGTCTATCGATAAATTCTTTTTACCCCCTTGCTCTCATTTTTTTGTCGTATCATTCTTCGTGATCCGACATCGTTCCTCCACTTGTTTATATCGTGCCAGTGTCCAATAATCGTATATTACATTCACGAGTGTAGGAAACACAAAATCATCCAGTTATAGTTGCCGAAAATGGGGAAAAAGGTTGGTGTCGAGACGCCATAGTCGTTTACTCTCTTTCGAGGGGTTAGGCGACGCCACGTCGCGCCGCGCGTAGCTCTTCTTATCCTCTTTCTTTCCTCTCATCTGCTCTCACATCCTTTTATCACTTTTTTGGTCCCTTCGATACGATTTTCCGCGTTGGATTTTCCCGGGCTCGTTCATTTCAGCCGAAACGAAGCGCGCCGCGTTCATGAAGATTTCTTCGACCGCGCAATTCTTTTTTGCTTGTCGCTCGCTTTCTCCCTCTCTTGCGCCAACATGCCTTAGAGGGTTAATCCCTCGCCTCACGATGAGGTATCAGCGTCAGCGTCGGTCTGGAACGATGTTCTCTGTGCTTCACTATCTCGTCTTTCGCGTTCTCTACTCTGCTCGTCGTCTCCCGCCATTATTTCACTCTCGATATCTCTTTCTTCATTACACACGTATAGCTCTCGCTCCTTTCTTTTCCCTCCCCATTTTCCTCCCTCATTCAGCCTCTTTCTTCTCTCCAACCCGTACTTTGTCTAGTACAACGTTTCCCTTCGTTTCTTCTTGCTCTCGTTTTTTTCTCCTCCTCGCTGAAACCGAGTGGGGTGTCGTCGCGCACTCGAATGACGCCGCAAGCACCGTGTACGTCGCTCGCAGTCGTCTTGGCTCGATCTTACCCTGCTCCATTCCTCTCTGCGTCCATATTTACACTGAAAAGAAAATTTTGTTGAAAAATATCGATATTTTGTTGAATACGTTCAACTAAACGTTTTTTTCGAAAAATCTCGAAAATTTTGTCATTCCAGGAAAAAACATTCTAGAAAAACTCTACGAAAAGTAAATTTTTGTCATTCCAATCGTAAGTTTTGCTGACAGTTCCGTTACAAATAAAAAATATTGTCGAAAGAACGAAAATTTTGAAATTATCCCAAAATATTTGGTTCGCTGTATTCAACAAAATATCGACGTTTTTCGACAAAATTTAATGTCACTGAAAAGAAAATTTTATTGAAAAATATCGATATTTTGTTGAGTACGTTCAACTAAACGTTTTTTTCGCAAAATCTCGAAAATTTTGTCATTCCATGGAAAAACATTCTAGAAAAACTCTTCGAAAAGTAAATTTTTGTCATTCCAATCGTAAATTTTGCTGACAGTTTCGTTACAAATGAAAAATATTGTCGAAATAACGAAAATTTTGAAATTATCCCAAAATATTTAGTTCGCTGTATTCAACAAAATATCGACGTTTTTTGACAAAATTTAATGTCACTGAAAAGAAAATTTTGTTGAAAAATATCGATATTTTGTTGAATACGTTCAACTAAACGTTTTTTTCGAAAAATCCCGAAAATTTTGTCATTCCAGCAAAAAACATTCTAGAAAACTCTACGAAAAGTAAATTTTTGTCATTCCAATCGTAAATTTTGCTGACAGTTTCGTTACAAATGAAAAATATTGTCGAAATAACGAAAATTTTGAAATTATCCCAAAATATTTAGTTCGCTATATTCAACAAAATATCGACGTTTTTTTCGACGATTCTCCATATACATCGACGTATGTATATGTTGGAGGAAAAATTATTTCCGGGAGAGCGAGCAAAGCGAGCTTTTCTGAATAGCCGCATCTTTGGCGATCTTTTGCGCTCCGCACACCAGCACATTCGAGCCCCCCTCCAGTAGCACACGAAACGAAGCCAACACACAAGTCGACTCTACCTTTTCTCCTTTCTCCTTCCCTTGCCCCATTTCTTTCTTTCAATCGCTATCACGTTCTCTTGATGTCCCACGTCGTTACAGGAATCCAGACGAGGATTTTTCTCTCCCCGTTGGTATCTATCGTCAATTTTGTTGCCAGCAAAACGACTCTCGCGGCTTATTTGCTCCTCTTTTACTCTCTTCCTGTTTCTCTCCAGTTTTTCACATCCTGCTTCCCGCAGTCACTGCCGTCGATGCTCTCGCAACTTTGACGTCGTTAAAAATTGATTTGCCGAGGATATAAACTGGTATTATTCTTTCTTGTTGCCTTCCACGTCGCACACCCTCTCGTAAAATATACCGAAATCGGTCGTACTAAATTTTACTGATGAAACGCGAAAAGAAATCTATGAAACAATCGCCCTTATTCTCCTCCAAAAGGCAATTAATTTAAAAAATGTCGTTGAAGTTTGCATCGTTGGAATGTAACGAAATTATTATTTTTTCTGCGGCGAAACTTATTATTTAAATGCGGAATGTAACTAGGAGGTCACAACGATCGATTTTTGCGACCAAAAAAGTATGTGAGCTCGAAAAATTTAGATACTTTTGAAAATTGAACAAATTATGGATTAATCGAAATATTTTTCGTTGGATTCCAACGTTGCAAACTTCAGCTTCATTGAACAAAGTCAATTTTTGTCAGTTTTTCATGCCTCTGAAGTTGGAATGCAACGAAATTCATTTTTATCTTTGACACAAATAATTATTCAAATGCAGAATGTAATTATGATGATAAAATGCTCCATTTTTGCCATTCAAAAAGCATATCGGCTCGAAAAATTTGGATGACATTGAAAATTGAACGAATCTTCAATAAAATTCAATATTTTTTGATGCATTTCAACGTGATGCATTTCAAATTGATGAATAGCCGAGTCCAAAAAGTTCAGCAATATTGCAAAATTTATTATAAATTAATCAATGATCAATTCATTATCAAGTTTCTTAATTATTTTCATAATTTAAAAAATGCCGGTAAGTAGCGAAAAAAGTGTTAATAAGAATGATTCTGAAGTTTGCATCGTTGGAATGCAACGAAATTCATTTTTATCTTTGACAAAAATAATTATTCAAATGCAGAATGTAATTACGATGATAAAATGATCCATTTTTGCCATTCGAAAAGCATGTCGGCTCGAAAAATTTGGGTGACATTGAAAATTGAACGAATCTTCAATAAAATTCAATATTTTTCGATGTATTCCAACGTTGCAAACTTCAGCATCATAGTTTTTTCCATTTTATTAAAATTCTTACTCAACAACGATTCCGAAGGATTTTACGAACAAAATCCTAGATGAGGTTCATTTCGATACATCTCTTTAAATAGCGACCACCAAACGCATCGATAAACGATCGCGGCCATAAAATATGCATCATTGGATGCAGATGGAGGTCAATGCACTTCACGCAAACAGTTGAATCGAAGAGGAAAGTGTAAGATCGGAGATCGAGAGAATCATCATCCCATTATGGCAACAGTGCTGCGGTGTCGGGAGCCTTAAAAGTCGAAGAACCGGTTTGCCTCCGCAGTTCCAACTTACATTTTCACCATTCTTCCTTTTCGCTCGTTCTCTTACTCTTAGATATTCTCGTTCGAGGAGAACTCTAATTACAATCTATTCTCAGTGTCGATTATTAACGCTAGAACGGTCAGCTTTTAACCAATTTTGGGAAAACTCATATCTCCGGTAAAATTTAATGAAAAGCATTCAACTTGGCCTCATTCTTTCGTTTTAATGCAGGATCACGTGAGTCTGGGGCAATTTTGCTTAAAGTCAAATGATATTGTTCAAAAATGCGGTAAAACTACACTGAAAATTCAATTTTGTCAAGAAAACGTCGATATTTTGTTGAATACGGCGAACTAAATATTTTAGGGTGATTTCAAAATTTTCGTTATTTCGACAATATTTTTCATTGTAACGGAACTGTCAGCAAAATTTACGATTGGAATGACAAAAATTTACTTTTCGTAGAGTTTTTCTAGAATGTTTTTTGCTGGAATGACAAAATTTTCGGGATTTTTCGAAAAAAACGTTTAGTTGAACGTATCCAACAAAATATCCATATTTTTCAACAAAATTTTCTTTTCAGTGCATGATGCTGAAGTTTGCAACGTTGGAATGCAACGAAAAATACGATGTTGAAGTTCGCATCGTTGGAATGCAACGAAATTCGGTTTTTTCTTGAGCAGAGCTCGCGATTCTTATTGAATATTCAATCAGAACAATAAAATAATAATTTTTTAGGATTCAAATAAAAAATCGATACGAAAATGGTCAATTTTAGTTTTTAATTGAACAAAAAATGAAGAGAAATTGCATTTTTCGTTAGGCCACAACGTTGGGAACTTCAGTGTCATAATTTTCATCATTCCAACCATAAATTCAGCTGATAGTTCCACCAGAAATGAAAAACAGAAAAAATATTTATAGTTTGAATAATTTTTTTGTTTTTTGTTGAATTTTTCGACAAAATTAAAAAAATTTCCGCGTATATTTTTTTTCGTTCGGTTTACGCTCCTAAAAATCCATGTAGGTCGAGGATCTCAGAGATACAGAGGGGTGAACATTGATCGACCCCTCGAACCCTCTTGATAAATCGACGGTGCCTTTGACTCTCTCGCTCTCTCTTTCTCTCTCGGTTACACGCACACGATGTTTCGATAGACAGAGCCCGCCCTCGATATCCTTCTCGTTTGAGAGCCAACAGAAGTTTAGATATACAGCATGTCAAAGCTTTTGGCTTGTGTTTCACCTCCAAGTTGTCACTCCGTATACATAACTACGGCGATCTCCCGGTTAACAGAAATTATACAGAGTTCAGCGCTCGCATACATTCAGCTCGCGATTGATAGAGAGCGAGATCAAGAGAGACGATGAAGGGAAATAGAGAGTAAAGAGCGGCGATGCCGAGCGTCAAAGAGGTAACGCGCGGGCTGCTGCAAGTCCAGTCGTCCTCTTATACGTGCGGTTGTAAGCGCGCGTACGAATCCTCAGGTACGGTTGCACAAAAACTTTGGCAAATATAGTAGTTCGCAGAGATCACGGGGACGCTTCTAACCGCGCGCGCGCGCGGCAGATCCGGCGGCACTAATTTAATTAACATCAGTTCGAAACTACATCGAGTATATATTTATCAACAGCAGGGCGGAAAGCTATATATATTGGCTTGAAATGGAGGCAGGTTAGACGGGAACTACGATGTAATTGGAAAATACGGTAGCAAACGGTGTCTGAGATATAATTGTATAATTAAGTTTGAGTATATCGACTGTGAACATGCAAATTATTTTCTCATTCGGTCTCTCGTAGATTCACTAGTCCATTCCCAGTCGTTGAAAATCAAACAACCACGTAGACATCGTCACATTGTCGTGTATTGATGAATGCACGCGAGGGATGATTGTGGAGTTTGCATCGTTGGAATGCAACGAAATTATTTTTTATATTTGCCAAAAATAATTATTTAGATGGAGAATTTAATTACGATGATAAAGTGATCGATTTTCGCCACCCGAAAACATGTCGACTCGAAAAATTTGGATGGCATTGAAAATTGAACGAATCAGCAATAAAATAAAAGATTTTTCCGATGATGCTGAAGTTTGAAACGAAAAATAATTCATTTTATTGTTGATTCGTTCAATTTTCAATGTCATCCAAATTTTTCGACCCGATATGCTTTTCGGATGGCAAAAATCGATAATTTTATCATCGCAATTAAATTTTCCATTTAAATAATAATATTTGCCAAATATAAAAAACGAATTTCGTTGCATTCCAGTAATGCAAACTTTAGAATCATCAGATTCCACAGGAAATCAAAAAGCAGCTTTTTTCGTCGCGTCATTTTTTTTTTTACGTAATAATTTCAATTTACGTTGAATTAGTAAAATATTAAGTGTTCTCGTAAATCATTATCTCTGATGCACCGTTGATGAGATTTTAACTAATTGGATATAACTTAGCGGCGGCGTGTGGGCCGATAAGAAGAAAAATGAAAGTCGCGTGAAAAGGGACGATTATATTGCGGATCGTGGAAAAAGGGCTAATATCGCGTGTCCCTGATTCTCACACGAACACTGCACGGGGCTTCGGTGAGTTGTGTATTGAATTTTTCTATATCTGTATGTGTTCGTTCGACGTAACTCTCTCGCGTAGCGAGTTGCGTGAATGCACTTGCATCGCGCGAGGAGACTCTTGCATGTGCTCAACACCAACGGAAATGAAACGCGCAGTCAAGTGGCGAGAAGAAAGTTTCATCGTGACTTGGAACCTGCCGCGGCCTTTACAATGACTTTCTCGTCTTTGAGAGACTCGAGTAATATGGACCGTTCGATGTTTCTTATTACAGGATAAGGGGCAGGGGGGGGGGCAAGATATCTGCGAGAGATTTTCTGACGACATTTTACCTGCTTCGCGCTCATTTGGGCACACGTCGAAACCGTAATTGGCAAACTCGTAAAGCTCGCCTTTTAATCAACTCGGGGATATTTTCAGAGTTCAAGTTTAATGTCTCGGTGCGTTGAATCGGGCATTTAAATCCTTGGCGTTCATTCTGCGCGGATGGCAAACGAGAATGACGTCGAAAACGACGACAAAGAATACGATAAGTGATTGCTCAACTCGTTTTCTTGTTCGCTGTCCTGCATCATGGCGTAATCTCCTTGAAAACACACGAGAGAACTTTAGAATTGAACCATTTGTAGATTGTGCTGCTTTAATTGAAGTGATGTGGAAGTAGAACGCGCGCGCGGTCGCGCAATCAGATAGAGTGTGATTCATTAAAGCTCTCGCATCGTGTATTATTAGCCGAGTGACAGTTTGCGTTCAATTGGCTTTTCTTTTTCGTTGCGGCCGTTCGCTGCTTCCATTTTCCGAAACGTTTATAAGATCGGTAGGAAATTTCAAGTTTATTTCAGAGACGTTCGTGTTTTCTGATCCGTGCGAATCAAATGACTCTGACAGTATAAATTACGAAAATTTCGTAATTTTAATTAATTAAAATTCCGTAAATTTTAATTAAATTACGAAATTTTCGTAATTCAAACAATATTTTTTATTTCTAAACTGTCAGCAAAATTTACGATTGAAATGATAAAAATTATGACTCTGAAGTTTGCATCGTTGGAATGCAACGAAATTCATTTTTATCTTTGACAAAAATAATAATTCAAATGCAGAATGTAATTAAGATGATAAAATGATCCAATTTTGCCATTCGAAAAGCATATCGGCTCGAAAAATTTGGACGACATTGAAAATTGAACGAATCTTCAATAAAATTCAATATTTTTTGATGCATTTCAACGTGATGCATTTCAAATTGATGAATGGCCGAGTCCAAAAAGTTCAGCAATATTGCAAAATTTATTATAAATTAATCAATGATCAATTTATAATCAAGTTTCTTAATTATTTTCACAATTTAAAAAATGCAGGTGAGTAGCGAAAAAAGTGTTAATAAGAATGACTCTGAAGTTTGCATCGTTGGAATGCAACAAAATTCATTTTAGTCTTTGACAAAAATAATTATTCAAATGCAGAATGTAATTACGATGATGAAATGATTAATTTTTGCCATTCGGAAAGCATATCGGCTCGGAAAATTAGGATGCCATTGAAAATTGAACGAATCTTGAATAAAATTCAATATTTTTTTATGTATTCCAACGTTGCAAACTTCAGCATCATGCGAATCAATATCTTTCGAATGGAATCGAACCGGCCTGAGAATAACCATTTCGCGAACGGCGATGACAGGCTTACGGATACTCGAGCTTCGAGATAAGAGATCAATCTCGGGAATAGTCTTTCTCGACGTAAAAACCGTTCGTATAGACACGTTTCTCATACAGGTTACCGCGCGCGCTCACGGCGAATGTAGGCTCCGCGTCGAGACAGACGTCAAAGCAGCAGCACAAGGAACGCGCGCGAGAGACCTGAAGTATCGCTCTCTACAGGTCGCTTGGGAAACGCGAAGAAAGCCTTTGATGCACTTCTCCCTCAGGCTTGTGGGAAGCTCATCGAGACCACTACCCAGACATACTATATGATATATATAAAGAATGTCAGAGTTGGTTGGGAATCTCTCGTGTGCTCTCCGGCACGTGCGCGCTCTTCATTTCACAAAATCCTCGTTCAGTCTCTCATTTTTATCTGCCCCTCTCTCTCTCGCGGTCTCCTATTTATTTCCTCCTCCAAAGAAAATGACTCGTACTTTCAATTTCCTCGGGATTAACAAGAACCGGAAAAGAGGGCAACAGAAACGGCGAGCAGGGAGAAATAAGAGGGAGAGAGAGCTGAGAATGAACAATTACGAACATCGGTTACTGTAGCTGTTGCAGCATAAAGCTCATAGCCATTCGTTTACGCTTCCGTGAACGTTTATTCCATCCGCATCTCTACATTTCTCCTTATTTCTTTCTCTTTATCTTAATCCTTACTTTACTCCACCAGCACGTTGGGTGTCGAGGAAATAGACTCTTGTTCTTTACGTAACTCTTTTCTGTCACACCCCAGCTCTTGTTTTTCCCATTGAGAATCTTCAGCCATCGGATTCGAAGGGAAATAAAAACTTGGATAACCAGCCACGAACGAACAAAGGGAAGTAGAAAAAACACACAAACAAACAAAAACGACGTTACAGGCTGACAATGGGAAACTCCAAATGAGCTCTCTTGTCGTATTTCTTCTTGAGGGATCGTATAATATTTTATATTCTGTTGTAAAGACTCCCAGTCACGTCACAAAACGTCGTAGCCTCTTAATTCATGTCTCGATATAAACAGCAACAGGAAATCGTCAAATATGACCCATTTTAATGACACTGAAGTTCGCAACGTTGGAGTCCAACGAAAAATACCTTTATCATTAATTATTTGTTAAATTTCCCAAACCTTGAAAATTTTCGTATCGATATTGCGTTGAGATCCTCAAAAAAGATCATTTTATTGTCCTGACCAAATATCGAACAAGAATCTTGAGATCTGCTAAAAAAAAAACAAAATTTCGTTGCATTCCAACGATGCAAACTTCAACATCGAGAAAGAAAAATTGCCATGATTTGCAAAATTCAATAGATAATCAATAGAAAAAATATTTCTCGTTGAACCTCAACGTTGCAATCTTCGGAATCATTCTCAAGAATGACACTGAAGTTCGCAACGTTGGAGTCCAACGAAAAATACCTTTATCATTAATTATTTGTTAAATTTCCCAAACCTTGAAAATTTTCGTATCGATATTGCGTTTAGATCCTCAAAAAAGATCATTTTATTGTCCTGACCAAATATCGAAGAGATCTGTGCAAAAAAACGCTGCAAACTTCAACATCGTACAATTAACATGAACAAGTTGCATAGTCCTTAACAAACCCCCTCAACGCCCTTAACAAACATGGAAAAGTATACGCGTATTTGTCAACCTTACCACGTCTCAACGATCAATTGTAAAACTGACGTTTGTGTGATTTTTGTTTCTTATCCGTCATCGCAGTCCGTTTGTCGTCGATATATAGAGATTTGCCTTAATTGTATCAATTGTTCGCGAATTAACCTACTTCAATCGATACGATCTTATCGCATATCGCATGCTTGCAAAATCAAAAGATCGTCGGATTGAATCTCGCAGTCCCTCGATGCAATCAGCAGCTTTGATTCATTCGTCAACTGTTGTTGACAGTTTAAAATAAATATTTTTGCATGCCAGTAAATTAAACGAAACTTCTCGTCGTATTTTTTCCGCCCATAGACAACGCAAAGTTTGTTTCTAGTTGAAATTTATGCGTAACGAAATATAAATACCATTTTAAGGGCGTCTCGCTTATCGTTTTTCCCTCATCGACGTTCGTACTCAATCTTTCCGTTGCTCAAATAAAGTATTTCGTTATATTATCAACTCCAGCCGAGCACAATTTATTCCTGGCTACATTTTGTACTTATTTCGTTATCGGGCTAAAGTCCTCGTTATCTTTCCAAGTTCTTTCTAATGGTTTATGTACGTAATATCGCAGTGTGTATACGTTTTTCTTTTTTCTCTGCTCCAGAACGTTACCGTACGCTCTTTCACATCCAAATGGCGTGCCCAAATGCCGTTGCGAAATACGTAAAGCGACATTGGCTGGATGTAAAGTAAGAAAACTAGCAACCCGTCCTCTCCTACAGCGATATCAACATTCCCTTATTTCAAAAGGTCATTTACGTTCGAGAATATCATTCCTCTCTGCAATATCCTTGGGGATTTTTCACTATTACGGTCTCCGCGTCTAATAAATGTGTTCGCTTTTTCTTCTTCGTCCCTTTTTTTTTTTTTTATATTTCGCTGAGTGACATCAGGAAATTTTTTACCAGGTTTTCTCCGAAATAAAACTTTATGTGATTTTTTTTTGTCAACAGTTATTTCGTTGAAATTCGTGTCCCTTTGCTCTCAAACGACATTTAATATCATTTTTCAATTTACGCTGAAAACGAAATTGGGTTACGAGGAAATTTCAAGTCCAGCAAGTTGAACTTGTTTGAGAATCAGTTTAGACAAGAAATTAAACGTTTGTAAATTTTTTGTCATCGTTTTTTTCACAAACATGTTGCTCGAACGATCGTGTTGCACGAGCAGATGCAAATTGTGCACTGAAAAGAGAATTTGGTTGAAAAGTAAATTTTTGATGATGCTGAAGGTTGCGACGTTGGAATGCATCGAAAATTATTTAATTTTATTGAAGATTCGTTCAATTTTCAATGTCATCCAAATTTTTCGAGCCAATATGCTTTTCGAATGGCAAAAATTGATCATTTTATCATCGTAATTACATTCTGCATTTGAATAATTATTTTTGTCAAAGATAAAAATGAATTTCGTTGCATTCCAACGATGCAAACTTCAGAGTCATTCTTATTAACACTTTTTTCGTTACTCACCTGCATTTTTTTAATTATGAAAATAATTAAGAAACTTGATAATCAATTGATCATTGATTAATTTATAATAGATTTTGCAATATTGCTGAACTTCTTGGACTCGGCCATTTATCAATTTGAAATGCATCACGTTGAAATGCATCGAAAAATATTGAATTTTATTGATGATTCGTTCAATTTTCAATGTCGTCCAAATTTTTCGAGTCGATATGCTTTTCGAATGGCAAAAATGGATCATTTTATCATCGTAATTACATTCTGCATTTAAATAATTATTTTTGTCAAAGATAAAAATGAATTTCGTTGCATTCCAACGATGCAAACTTCAGAGTCATCATTATCATGAAATTTTATTATCAAACTTCAGTATCATTAATATCGAACGTTTCGTCCATCCATATCGAAGCCTCGTGAAATAAGTTATTCGGGACTATGTGTGTGTGATTCCGTAACAATACATTTGCTCCAACTCATTTGTGCTAATGGGTGAATAGAAAATGGAGGAGGGAAAGAGAGGCGGAGGAGGAGGAGAGTGGGAGAGACTGATGGTACTCGGAACTGTGTCGGCTTGTCGCCGGACATTTCTCCTCCTCGCAAAGTGATAACCGAGCGACATTTCCGGAACGAAGAGGGTTGTATTCGGCGTGCCTGATAAGGACAACTGAGGCGAGGCGGGTGAGCGCGCGAGGTGAACGTGCTCTGCTCCCACGTACAGATACTCGTATATACATATATATTCCGTTATTTCTACATGGTGTAAAGTTCTGGGCTAGAGGACACAGAAAACGTTGAGTCTCTCGACAAGTGCTAGGCGCTACGGGGGGTTCGTGCGATGGCGCTTATGAGAGCGACATTACGACCTCCATTTTCTAGCTACACACGATCTTTTCTCTCCGTACGACGCGGCCAACTTTTTATTTCCATTTTTCTTTTATTCTCTTATTTCACTGCTTTGCGGGGAGATTGGCGGTCTTTCGACCCTTTTCTTCTCGCTCCTCATCCTCTTCCAACCCGATTCTTTCTTTTTATTCTGAATCTATCCGCGCTGTACACGACGATGTACGCGCTTCGAGCAAAGAGAGAGCTTTCCATTGAAATTACGGAAGAGGATTGAAATTTTCTCATATACTCGACGAGACTTCGCACGTTAAATACCGACTCCCACAGTTTTTCTTCCCTCATTTTCTTCTTTTGGGTTGTACAAGTTTTTACTCGCCCACAAAGGCTGAAAAAGACGACAATGACATGTATTGAAAAACTTGAGCACTGCTCGCTATTACGCTATCGGTCAGAAACTATTCTCACACCGTATTACGTTCTTCATATTATTCTCCTTACTCAGCTCTCGCACTCTGCCTCTTTAATGTGTGATTTGTTAATTAGAACAGTCTTAAATCCAACCACCAAGTGTGCTCGTCTTGTCCAGTTAATTAAAAGCTCGAGTCGCGTCCTTGTTATCCTGTTCTCTATGATTTATCGCGCTCCCGAGTCAGCAACATGACTCTGAAGTTTGCATCGTTGGAATGCAGCGAAATTCATTTTTATCTTTGACAAAAATAATTATTCAAATGCAGAACTAAATATTTTTGGATAATTTCAAAAAATTTCTTATTTTCACTGGGATGATCAAATTTGATTTTTGCAAGAGATTTTTCACAATATTCTTTGCTGCATTGACAACATTTTTATGACTCTGAAGTTTGCATCGTTGGAATGCAACGAAATTCATTTTTATCTTTGACAAAAATAATTATTCAAATGCAGAATGTAATTAAGATGATAAAATGATCAATTTTTGCCATTCGAAAAGCATATCGGCTCGAAAAATTTGGACGACATTGAAAATTGAAAGAATCTTCAATAAAATTAAATATTTTTTGATGCATTTCAACGTGATGCATTTCAAATTGATGAATGGCCGAATCCAAGAAGTTCAGCAATATTGCAAAATTTATTATAAATTAATCAATGATCAATTTATAATCAAGTTTCTTAATTATTTTCATAATTAAAAAAATGCAGATGAGTAGCGAAAAAAGTGTTAACAAGAATGACTCTGAAGTTTGCATCGTTGGAATGCAACGAAATTCATTTTTATCTTTGACAAAAATAATTATTCAAATGCAGAATGTAATTACGATGAAAAATGATCGATTTTTGCCATTCGAAAAGCAAATCGGCTCGAAAAATTTGGATGACATTGAAAATTGAACGAATCTTGAATAAAATTCAATATTTTTCGATGCATTCCAACGTTGCAAACTTCAGCATCATGTCAGCAACGCAAGCCTTTCAAAAATAAAATTTCTCTATCAAAAATAACGTTTTCCACGATCCAATAACGGCTGAGTGGTTTAATTGAACGGAAATCCAATGGCCGTTACGATATCGAAGTTTGCATCGTTGGAATGCAACAAAACTCCCTTTTTTCTCGAGGAAATCTCACGATTAATTATTCAATATTTCTTGAGGACAATGAAACGATATTTCATCGAAATCCAAACTCAAAATCGTGCGAAAATCGGATAAGTATTTTTTGTTTGAACGATTTTTTGTTAAATCGATTCCGTTGCATAAAATGCAACGTTCCGGCATCTCGGCCTCCGATGCGATCCGCGCCTTTTATTTTCGGTGCGTTATTCCGCGGCAATTACTCTAGTAATTTAATGAATAACAAAAGGGGCAATAAAGAATCATCCGGAATGAATACTCGAAAGGATTTAACGATCAGTTTTGACAATCGAATGTTACGATGTTGGGCGTGACTTTTAAGACAGCCTGTATGGCTTTTCCGCCTTTAAACTGATTTAATACTCGCTGCTGTATAGTACGAATGTTCGTTATCCGTGCAACAACCTCTAACGAGTTTGCTCGTCAGTAACGATCGAAAGAGAGAAGAAAAGTATAGAGAGACAATCGATATTCCATGACTAACGAACAAGCATCCGGATTTCGCAAGAATTGTTATTTGCTTTGTCAGTTCGACTGGGTATCACGCGTCCGTTTGATTCGCGCGGCAGTGCGTTTAACATTCAATAATACCGGAAATAAATACGATTGCGATGCAAATTCTCGTTTCATCGTTCTTCCACGTTTCATAACAAAGTATAACAAAAAGAGTTGCATATACGTCGAAAATCTCCATGACAAAATATCGCAGTATTTACGCTCCCGACTGGCTCCTGTTATCATCAAATATACGCTAATGTCGAAGACACTCAATGATGAGAGAACGACAACGATACTGATGCACTGGAAAGGAAATTTTGTTGGGAAAGATCGGTATTTAGTTGGAATGATGCTGAAGTTTGCAACGTTGAAATGCGTCGAAAAATATTTAATTTTATTGAAGATTCGTTCAATTTTCAATGTCATCCAAATTTTTCGAGCCGATATGCTTTTTGAATGGCAAAAATTGATCATTTTATCATCCTAATTGCATCCTGCATTTAAATAATTATTTTTGTCAAAGATAAAAATAAATTTCGTTGCATTCCAATGGTGCAAACTTCAACGCCATCACAACTGGAGCTGATTAAATAAAATATCACCTTTTTACAGGTCCTTCGATCTTCTGAGGAAGAAAATCTCTGTTTTGCGAAAGTCTCTTGATCTGTATCGTGCGTTTAATTATTTAATTCACCATTCTATTCCGTTGCAACGATGACATTAATCGACGATTTCTATTTATGTTACAGGTAAGCCCATGAACTTTGATTACGATTGGAGCAACGACAGCCAATGGCGTCCGTTGAAAGGACAAAACGTGAGAGATTTCTAAATTTTTTTCAAAAATGGCAACGTTTTTATGATGCTCAAGTTTGTAACGTTGGAATACATCGAAAAATATTTATTTTTTTTGGAGATTCGTTCAATTTTCAACATCATCCAAATTTTTCGAGCCGATATGCTTTTCGAATAGCAAAAATCGATCATTTTATCATCGTAATTACATTCTGCATTTAAATACTTATTTTTCTCAAAAATAAAAATGAATTTCGTTGCATTCCGACGATGCAAACTTCAGAGTCATTCTTATTAACACTTTTTTCGCTACTCACCTGCATTTTTTAAATTATGAAAATAATGAAAATAATTAAGAAACTTGATTATACATTGATCATTGATTAATTTATAATAAATTTTGCAATATTGCTGAACTTCTTGGACTCGGCCATGCATCAATTTGAAATGCATCACGTTGCAATGCATCAAAAAATATTGAATTTTATTGAAGATTCGTTCAATTTTCAATGTAATCCAAATTTTCCGAGCCGACATGCTTTTCGAATGGCAAAAATTGATCATTTTATCATCGTAATTACATTCTGTATTTGAATAATTATTTTTGTCAAAGATAAAAATGAATTTCGTTGCATTCCGACGATGCAAACTTCAGAGTCATTAGTTGGATACTCTCAACTAAGCGTTTTTGTTTTTAAATCAAAGAAATTTAGTCATTGCAGCAAGAAATATTCCAGAAAGTCTCTTCGAAAAGTAAATTTTTCCCATTCCTATAGTAAATTTTGCTGACAGTTCCGTTATCAATAAAAAAAATTGTCGAAATTACGAGAATTTCGAAATTATCCAAAAATATTGAGTTCACCGTATTCAACAAAATATCGACGTTTTTTTGGCGAGATTTAATTTCCAGTGTAGCCAATCTTCGCGTATCTCATATCGCTGAGGACGTGTCACATCGAATAACGAATAGATGAAGATCTCTCGCTATGGAAAATTGCGTATTTTTTTTATCCCGTGGAATTGGAGCGCAAGTGTGCTCTGCAAATAAGATGGATGGATGGAGGCCAACAAAAAACTCGGAAGTTGATGCGAAGTATCGTCTTACTCTTCATAGTCTCGCTCATCTTGTTCCACCCTTCGGAAGAAGCCAGAAGGTTGTGTTTTCCGTACATGAACTGCGAACACGTGCGCAACACATATGAACCGGAGAGCAAAATGGTACAGAGCTCTCCACACGACGTTCGCGTAGTCTGATGCTTTTCCTGCCTTCTCCAGAGCCTCTCTCTCTCTCTTCCTTGCTTTTAGTCCCACTCCACACTAAAGGGTGTTAGAACCCGCTTGCACGATATATAGTGTGTTTCTACCGGGTCTACTGCGCTATTCTGATTCTATTAAGATGGCGGGACGTTATACCTACCGGTGTCGACATTTACTGTAGCATAAAGGATACCTTCTACGACGTTGACTCGTACCTGCCTCCATCCCATTCCCATCAGCTCCATGGTTCCATACTATTTAGTATTCAGCTTTCGCCTTCTCTCTTTCCCAACTCTCTCTCTCTCTCTCTCTCGCTTCCTAAATTTTTCTAGCAGATGCTACACAATATAAATTAATCCAGCACACTGAATTCGCCATGTTCAGTCGTACAGTCCGTTCGACACTTGCGGAAATAAATTTCCTCGTAAACATATGACTCTGAAGTTTGCAACGTGGGATTCAACGAAAAAAATTGTTTCTATTGATTATTTATTGAAATTTGAAAATCATGGCTAATTTTCGTCTCGATTGAGTTTTTGGGACTCGAGAGTCGATCGTTTTATTGTTAGGGCCAAACATTGAAACGTAAAGCTCTGTTGAAGAAAAAACAGAATTTCGTTGCATTCCAACGATGCAAACTTCAGCATCATAATTACGATGATAAAATGATCCATTTTTGCCATTCAAAAAGCACATCGGTTCGATAAATTTGGATGACATTGAAAATTGAACGAATCTTCAATAGAATTCAATATTTTTTGATGCATTGCAACGTTGCAAACTTCGGCATCGTCATCGTGCCTGTTCCTCCTCCGAATTCTCTCGACACTCTCTTTGTTTTTTCTTCTCTAAAACTGGCTTCATTATCATTTGCCGCTTCAACAAGTCACAGCATTGTTGCTTGTCGTCAAATTACGAAATCAGCTCGCTTGTTCGGTACGACGGTCGGAAAAAATCGAAAACTCGTTGAATGCAAGACTCTGTTCGAACGGTGCGAGCTAATGAGAGAGAAAAAAAAGGGGCGGCGACGAGGCGACGGATGAATGAAAATTCCAGTTACAGACTTTTGTATCGGTTCCTGCACGTGTACGTCGAAAAATCGTGATTGCTGATCCTCTTACCTTTTCTCATTAGTATCTTCATCGCGTTATTGTAAGTCTCGGTCTCTATACCGTTTCGACTTACTTATGTTACTGCAATTTGTGTATTTTGCCACGTTCGTTACTGTACATCTTTCTCGTGACATAAAATCGTCGCATTCTGAATCGTGGCCTCATCAATGACGATTAGTGGCTCTTCGTCGTTGAGGCATTGAAAAGGACTCGAGCTGACACGAGCCTCTGCTGCTTTTGATGCTGCGAATTTCTCTTTAGACTCGTCTATGAGCTGCCCTACGAGATTCGCATCCACAGCATGTCCCCACAAAAAATTTCCCAAGTAATCACGTTCTCGTAATCGTAGATGATCAGTTTTTTGTATTAAGGAGGTTGGATGACAATGTCGTCATGCCAAACCGTGTTAACCACATGAAAAATTTCAAAAAGATGAGAATTTTCTAAAATTTTGTGAATATATTATTCAATATTTATTATGTTATTTGATATATTTATTAGAAATAATAGATTATTTATAATAAATATATTAAATATAATATTTTTTTAATATTTATATTAATATAATAATCATAATATAATAATATTAATAAATAATAAAATTAAATAAATATATTAAATAATATATTGTTCAATATATTTATTATAAATAATATATTATTCGATATATTTATTATAAATAACATATTATTTAATATATTTATTATAAATAACATATTATTTAATATATTTATTATAAATAATATATTATTCAATATATTTATTATAAATAACATATTATTTAATATATTTATTATAAATAACATATTATTCAATATATTTATTATAAATAGTATATTCTTTAATATATTTATTATAAATAACATATTATTTAATATATTTATTATAAATAACATATTATTTAATATATTTATTATAAATAATATATTATTCAATATATTTATTATAAATAGTATATTCTTTAATATATTTATTATAAATAATATATTATTTGATATATTTATTATAAATAATATATTATTAATATATTTATACAGGTGGCATCTCGTGCATAAAGAAGTTCGATTCAACTCTCAATTATTGGACGACCATGTGATCAAAATTTAAAAAAAAATTTGAGTTTCTGTACGCGATGCCCGATGAATGTTATTACCAAATTTGATCAAATTCTCATTATTTTGATTTCTCGGCCGAACTTGCTCACAAAATAAAGTTCTACATCGATCGATGGGAATGGAATTGACCGCAAGTCGTGGTGTAAGAATATCGCGAATCAGTTGATTGCAGTAGCACTCGCAGCGATGATTCTGAAGTTTGCAACGATGAGACTCAACGAAAAACATATTTTCTATTGATTATTTACTGAATTTTCAAAATCGTGGCAATTTTTCGAGTTGATTGAGTTTTTTGGTCGCAAGAGAGAATCGTTTTATTGGCCGGACCAAATATCAAGTAATAATTATTGGCTCTGCTGAAGAAATAACAGAATTTCGTTGCATTCCAACGATGCAAACTTCAGGATCATCTCGCAGCGGCCGTTTTCGGTATGGAACAACCGCTACATGGGGCAGAGATGGAATTCATATATTTAGATATATTTGTGTGGTATATATTGATCAATCTTTGTCGTTACTGTGGGACGAGCAGCGGAGTCGTGTCGTGAATAACGAGTATATCGGTTCGATCGCTCAGCCGTGTACTCGTCATGTTTTCGGAGACGAGGTATATAGAGTTGCACCACAAGAGTCGGTTGGCGAGCCAGAGTCATGAATAGAGGGGGATAAAACGAGCAAGTTATGGGAAACAGAGTGTCGGAGCAGAGTGCGAACTACCTGGCAGAAAATACGCTCATGCACGACAGATATGCAGCTTTATTCATATAGTCGATGCGATATATATCGAAGTCTTGATAGACGCAGCGCCGAATACGAAGGCGAGTGCGAGAGTGACAAAGAATATCGGTATCTTGGGTCATTCAGCATGCTAAGCTCGCAATATCCTGAGCATTATGCTTTCGGCGACCCCTCGGCCTCTTCCCAGCTCCATCTTTCGCGACGTCTGCCTGTGTGCCACCCTCGCACGCCCTCATCGTTCTCAAGATTGTCGTGATCGTAGAAATTTATCCGTATTGGATTTTAGGGGCGCGCCAAACCCCCTCGAATATGTTGGGGTGCGAAAAGCTGCCTTCCTGACCATTTTGGTTTGCACTCCATGCCCCACGTATACGTCCCGATAAAATCGTTATAATGCACGGGAAGCAGAACGCTAAGAGCTTTGACACGAATAATCCGACCAACATTGTTTCCAAACTATGATACCCTCATTGGCGACAGAAATAATTACGGAAGAGATCAGCCAAGCTGGGAAAAAAATATAATAATGTGTTGGAAAAACTCCTGAGATTTCAGGGCTCAGCAGTAAATTCTTCAGATTCGATCATGCCAAGTAAAAAAAATATACGTTAAGATGGAGGATGCGCAAAAGGGCATTTCGTATGACTCTGGAGTTTGCATCGTTGGAATGCAACGAAATTCATTTTTATCTTTGACAAAAATGATTATTCAAATGCAAAATGAAATTACGATGATAAAATGATCAATTTTTGCCATTCAAAAAGCATGTCGGCTCGAAAAATTTGGATGACATTGAAAATCGAACGAATCTTCAGTAAAATTAAATATTTTTTGATGCATTGCAAAGTGATGCATTCCAAATTAATGAATGGCCGAGTCCAAGAAGTTCAGCAATATTGCAAAATTTATTATAAATTAATCAATGATCAATTTATAATCAAGTTTCTTAATTATTTTTATAATTAAAAAAATGCAGGTGAGTAGCGAAAAAAGTGTTAACAAGAATGACTCTGAAGTTTGCATCGTTGGAATGCAACGAAATTCATTTTCATCTTTGACAAAAATAATTATTCAAATGCAGAATGTAATTACGATGATAAAATGATCAATTTTTGCCATTCGAAAAGCATATCGGCTCGAAAAATTTGGATGATATTGAAAATTGAACGAATTTTCGATAAAATTCAATATTTTTCGATGCATTCCAACGTTGCAAACTTCAGCATCATCATTTTGTTTGAAATATGATTTTCCAGGTGATTTAGCAGTCGCATGAGTACAAAAGAGTTGACTAAAAAGTAGATACAGGATGTTTTCAGACACCCGTCGTATTCTGAGAAAAAAAAAGTTACGTTCTCAGGAGAAATGCGAGCAACGCGTACATGACATTTTTTCATTAAATGTTCAGTCTCTGAAAATAAAACGTGTCGGGGAATTTTGACCGGTCGAACGAAAATGACGATGTTGAAGTTCGCAACGTTGGAATGCAACGAAATTCGTTTTTTTCTTGAGCAGAGCTCGCGATTCTCATTGAATATTTAATCAGGACGATAAAATGATAATTTCTTAGGATTCAAATAAAAAATCGATCCGAAAATGGTAATTTTTAGTTTTTAATTGAACAAAAAATGATGAGAAATTGTATTTTTCGTTGGGCCCCAACGTTGGGAACTTCAGTGTCATACAAAAGTGACAGATGACCGCAAACGGTCGAGCGTACTAGGAGAGAACTCGAGAAAAATGTATCGTGATGGATTTTTAATGACACTGAAGTTCGCAACGTTGGAGTCCAACGAAAAAAACTTTTGCCATTAATTATTTGTTGAATTTGCCAAACCTTGAAAATTTTCGTATCGATATTGCGTTCGGATCCTTAAAAAAGATCATTTTATTGTCCTGACCAAATATCGAACGAGAATCCTGAGATCTGTAAAAAAAAACAGAATTTCTTTTCATTCCAACGATGCAAACTTCAACATCGTGATTTTTAGTGAATGAGTTAATGGGGGCAGAGCGGAACCGCGTAGCTCAGAAACAATTCGTCCATTCAGCGACAAGTTAAACAGCCCCAAAATGTGTACAAACTCCTCTGCACGCGAGCGCGAATGCTTCTCTTGTAAGTTTCTTCAACGTCCACACGATGCATGGTACTCGCTGGGGGATAGATGCTTGAAAATTTTATTTTAAATCCGTATAAAAGGAAGAACCGAGAGCAGGGGCGAAATAAACCGATTAAAAGAAAGAGCTGCGGAGTGAGTACGTGTGTGTGTGTCTGCGTTTGTCATCGTTGTACGTGCGTTTCTTTGAGTCGAAGCGTGGCAAGTGTCACTGTCGTCGACGTTTCTCGTTGTCGTCGTGCTTGTCGTATTAGTGCGCTCGTTCCCAGTGAATCTCGACGTGGATGCTGCCTAAATATTTCATTCCGCATAGCTCGCGAGAGCAGAACCGTTGAGCTGCTTTCTCGCCTATTCTCATCTTTTTCTCCTTCTCACTCTCTCCCCCCCCCCCCTCCTCCAATCGTATTCACTTCTATTCACTACATGTTACTCGCTTCCTCGCGCGCTCTTTCGTCTTTCAACCAAAAACCCGCAGCACAGTGCTCTGTCGAAATTATTGCTCTCGCGCACTTTCCGATAAAAGAAACATCGTAACATTCGCATTTTACATTTTTTTTTTTTGCCTCGATTGTTTCTCATCGTACAGCAAAAATGTTGATGCGCAGAGCTTTCGAAATGACGTGCAATTTTGGTCAGGTGCTTCAAAAAATGGAAAAATGTGCCGATCGTGTATTCGAATTGGAAAAAAATGAAAAACGTGACCGTTCGAATAACGCCAAAAGGGTCTAAGTCTCTGACAAGCACTCCGGAGAACTTTACGACCAATTGTCAAAGAAGGAGAAAATGCTGCGAGACGCACACGCAGGCTGAGCAAAAAACGTCGACAAAAGGATTCAACGATTCTCGTGCAAAGTGTCTTATTCGCTCCGTTGAATATTTCTGGTATCGTCACGACTCTTGAGACGGCTGTACAAGCTTTATTCTCAAAAGTTGTGCGAAATACCGCCTACCCAAAAGACAAGGGTGTAAATTTTCCTTCTCGTAAACGTCAGAAATCCTTCAAATGTCTCCATTGCGTTTGCTGAAAATTGAAGTTTGTCAAAAAATGACTTTCAACTTTCGTACTTTTAACAATTTTTCTATTTATTTCTAATGGAACTGTCGGAAAAATTTACGATTGAAATGACAAAAATTTACTTTTCGAAGAGACTTTCGAGAACATTTCTTGCTGCAATGACAAAAATTTTGTTATTTTTCAAAAAAAACAACGGTCAGTCGAACGAATCCAATGAAATACCGATGTTTTTGAACAAAATTTTGTTTTCAGTGTTTATGTGAAAGAATCAAGACAAGTGAAAAAAAAGGAGTTTTTGATGTTGCTGAAGTTTGCAACGTTGGAATGCATCGAAAAATATTGAATTTTATTGAAGATTCGTTTAATTTTCAATGTTATCCGAATTTTTCGAGCCGAAATGCATTTTTGATGGCAAAAATGGATCATTTTATCATCGTAATTACATTTTTCATTTGAATAATTATTTTTGTCAAAGATAAAAATGAATTTCGTTGCATTTCAACGACGCAAACTCCAACGTCGTCTAAATATTTAATAAAAAGTCGTGAGATCTTTTCAAGAAAAAACGGAAATTCGTTATGATGCTGAAGTTTGCAACGTTGGAATGCATCGAAAAATATTGAATTTTATTGAAAATTCGTTCAATTTTCAATGTCATCCAAATTTTTCGAGCCGAAATGCTTTTCGAATGGCAAAAATTGATCATTTTATCATCGTAATTACATTTTTCATTGAATTATTATTTTTGTCAAAGATAAAAATAAATTTCGTTGCATTCCAACGATGCAAACTTCAGAGTCGTAGTTTTTGCTAGTTGAGGGGACGTTCGACGTCGAATTAGTTTTCTCGCGTCTGAAAATCGGTATAAATGCTTTCCCTGTTTGTGGTGGTCTTGATGAAAATTAGTGATTGTTGGAGTTGCGCGCCGGATCCAATAATGTTGATATATACTTTCTCATAACTGATGGTGTGTTTCCGTTAGGACAGAAGGGTTAAACGCGATTTTAGTCGCACCCAAGCAGCGAACATGAAATGAGAGAAAATGCCGTAGGGTCAACTTGCTCCCTACTCGGACTAAAACTCAATCTACGTGCCGAGAGACACAGAGAACTTTACGAACACTCCGGTCTCTCGACCCTATGAGCAGGGTATTCAAAGCACGTGAGATGATTCATCGCGGTCTCTTGAATTCACGTATAAACGTGTGCGTGTGTGTGTCCTTATTATATAAATATCTCAGCGCCTGTGTCGCGTGCAAGAATTTCCGTAGGGATCAGAGGTCATCAGGGACAACGCGGGGGGAGAGGGTGTACGAATTTGTCGGAGTTTCTGGCCAAAATCTTGCTCGCAGAAGCTTCGAGCTGTGATGAACATTTATTTCTACCACCAGGTCGAATATGAAACGAAATTCCTATCAGTTTTTCATCAAGCACGTTCGTTCTTGCATTTTTATGTCTTGCTCGACTTTCCACGCGGATTCCTTATTAATCTGGCCTCCAGTCAAGCAGACATTTATTATTTCATGACGCTTTCTCCAACTCTGCTACTCTGCTTCTTATGTACTCTCGATTCAGCGCGCTTCCGTGGCTCTTTGACTCGTGTTATGGACCATAAACTCGGACGTGTCTTCCGCTCCTTCCATTTTCTTTTTACCTCCTCTCTGTCGCGTCCGCTAAGGGATGAACTTGCTTCAACTTTTGCAAAAGTGAATTTTACTTCTTTCGCTATTGCAACGCACGTCGCGGCTCTTAATCGTTTCTCTCATATACTTCGGTGCTTTCCGGCTGCTATTACACCTCCAGCTATCCCTCCTCGCGCTAACTGTACTCGATCTCTCCAACTTGAAAACTTCAACTTCGGTCCACATGTATACACACACGCGCGCGACCGAATCGGCAAACGGCACGATTTTTCTCGTATTTCCACTTATACACTTTTATATCACGAAAGATTCACTCCGCAACTTTCATTCGAGAGTAAAGCGATTTGTTATTGAGTTTGTAAGAATTATTATTATTGCGAGCCATCGTGATGGTTTACCTCGTCATGAAACATGCAATGTGTACACAGGAAAGAAAATTTTGTCAGCGGAAATCGATATTTAATTTGATACGTTGGACTGGACCGTTTTTTTTTTTCAAATCACCAAAATGTTGTCATTGCAGCGAAAAATATTGTAAAAAGTCTCTTCGAAAAGTGAATTTTTGTCATTGCAATCGTAAGTTTTGCGGACAGTTGCGTTAGAAATAAAAAATATTGTGAAAATAATGAAAATTTTGAAATTATCGAAAAATATTTAGGTGACCGTATGCTGAAGTTTGCAACGTTGGAATGCATCGAAAAATATTTAATTTCATTGAAGATTCGTTCAGTTTTCAATGTCATACAAATTTTTCGAGCCGACATTCTTTTCGAATGGCAAAAATGCAATTTTATCATCATAATTGAAGCCTGTAATTGTATAATTTTTTTTTTTTTCAAAGATATCAATGAATTTCGTTGCATTCCAACGATGCAAACTTCAGAGTCATCGTTTTTTTGACAAAATTTATTATTACTGAAAAATTGACGTTTTTTCTTTGTCGTTTCATCGCGATCTTTCGCTTACTCGTTTTTCCGTTATCGGGAGAAAAAAAATACGACGTTGAAGTTTGCATCGTTGGAATGCAACGAAATTCTTTTATCTTCTGAGGCGAAGCTCATTATTTAAATCCAGACTGTAATTACGATGTTAAAACGATCGATTTTTTCGAGCCAAAAAGTATATCAGCTCGAAAAATTGTGATTATTTAAAAAATCAAATAAATTATCAATGGAAAGAAATATTTTTCGTTGGATTTCAACGTTGCAAACTTGAGTTTCATAAAAAAATCGTAGGGACACGGTTTTAACGCACACGCTTATTTGCTTCATGCTCCGGATGATTCTCGAATCCGGTTTCATTGTAGCTCGTTCAGCCGGAAAACTAAATTCTCGAGTCACAGATATCAAGCACGCTCTGGAGTGTTTCAACGGGGATGAATACTTACGTGGATACTCCCTCGAGAGCAGCCACGGTGCGACGTTTAACTACCGAGACCCGTTGTAAATTATATTCAGCTCGGAGAAGCCCCGAGCGAGAGACATGCACACTGCTTTCCTCCTAATTCGGTACAGTGCGAAAGATTTCGGGTACTTTCACTCGAGACTGCCGGAATTTCTGTAACAGCAGTCGGTGTATATAAAAGCGCAGCATAATCTCAAAGCTCTAAAGTACAGCAGAGCTCGCTGGTGCCTGCGCTCACGATCCTGACAAATCGGTCATGCAGCCTTTACTCAGTCTTGAAATTCCCAAGTACGTCCATTTCCCATTAGTATCGTTCCTCTCTAGTTTTTCTGGATGAGAGTATTAGCCGTTCCCGGGGATTAAAGAACGAGGTTACTTTATGTACGGCGATCGTGCAGGCTAGTCCGGAAGGAAGGGAGGAAGGAAGGAAGGAAGGAAGGAAGGAAACCGCCTTCTGCAAAGGTCCTCGAGGTCTTGAGCAAGCAGCAATCAAAACGAATGTAATCTCGTTTGGCTAGGTCACTTGCGATGGCTTCATGACCTTGACAACCGCCTTAATTCATTTCGTTTTGCTCCAAAATGATTTTTTCACGTTTAATGGTAAATTTCATGCTTCATGACATTTTCCCACACTTATCGAATATTAAGAACACTTTTTTATTATTAAATCACCTCCCCGAACTCACGATCGAGTTCCGAAAATTGACGAGTGCCAAGGAAGATAAACGTGCGCTCTCGAATCGAGTGTGAGTGCTTGAAAACTGTTGCCAAGTCCGGTGTTCAATAGCAACGGCAATTGAAACTTCTTACATCGATTCGTGAACTTGGTTGTTGAGAATCTCACCGCAAAGTGTTTCGGTCTCCTCAAAGTCTCAACTTACTTTAACGTACGCCGAAGACACGACATCGCGGGAGTGAACTCTGAACTTGTAATGAGTGCGTCCACCCCCGATCGATCGCTTTTAACAGACACGTTCATGCTATACAATTTGATTGAGAATAGAAGCAGCAGTTAGTTTTGCCAAGCATTCTGGCTCCAACGATCCAGGCAACTCGCTTCGCCCGCTGTTATCATCATTCCGTTGAGTAACTTTTCGTTTCAACCTGTAGTGCCATGGGATTTAAAGACAAACAATGCATTCCTGACGGGCTTAAATCAATGCCCAATTTTTTTTTTCGATCGTTCTTCATTGTTCTGTTCGCTACACTAATTTTTTTAATTCGGAAATTACCAACACCTTTTGATAATTATTTTTGCATCGGTTCGAGATGACTGAAGTTTGCAACGTTGGAATGCATCGAAGAATATTGAATTTTATTGAAGATTCGTTCAATTTTCAATGTCATCCAAGTTTTTCGAGCCGATATGCTTTTCGAATGGCAAAAATTGATCATTTTATCATCTTAATTACATTCTGCATTTGGATAATTATTTTTGTCAAAGATAAAAATGAATTTCGTTGCATTCGAACGATGCAAACTTTAGAGTCATATTCCGACTATGAAATGATCGATTTTTGCCATCCGAAAAGCACATCGGGTCAACAAATTTGGGTGACATTGAAAATTTCATGAATCATCAACAAAATTAAATATATTTCGTTGCAAACTTCAGCATCATTCGGTTGGTGAAGGTAGAGCAAAGTTTGGGTTGTGTCGTGACCTTCGAAGTTCCTGCAAAGTTATCACTGGAGGAAAACCATTTAGGCAGTAGCTATAGAGAATTGAGTTAAACCACAGGATGTCAGGTACAGTAAACAGGAAAGATCGATACAACGCGTTGCTGATGAGAAAGACAGAGAACAAGTTTTCTAGCCTGACGTAAGGAAACTATGAAATTTTCGGGAAAATCGAGTTCACATCATGCGCATGAAAACCGTTTACCTCATGTAAATAACTGGAATATCAGTTTACTCCGCCAACTTGAAAATGCTACTGGCAGTCGTGTGTAAACGTTGCATGATCCATAATAACCAAGTTTCGGCTTTGACTGCTCTTTCATTGCATCTGAAAAGCTTCATCGAGCAGAATTGCACAATCTATTTCCTTAAATATACAACAACTGGGATCTGTTCCTGATCGGTAAAAAGTAAAAGTACAGGTCGACAGCAATGACAAGCAAGGCTGGTTTGACTTGCATGTCAAGCAACATATGGTCGGAACATACAAAAATGTGAATTGAGTTTCTAAGATCCCATCCGGAGAACTTACGTGTATCAAATTTCCGGTGCCGGAGGGTCTCCGATGGCGATGTGCCCCTCCAGATTTTTCAAGCCTGCACCTTCCTGGTGCAGCCAACTGGAATCCGATCTTCTGACTCTGACGCCTGCATCTGTAAAATATGTTCATGCATGTAGCCCAACGTACTCGCTGCTTTTTGGAAACAACATGCAGTGCATCATAATTCTAAAACATCAATCGGTGAACGTCGTCTAAAGAGAACTTTATTAAATTTCCTCGTGCTTTGCAGGAACATGCTTTTGTCGTACACCCCGGCGCGGTTGGGTGTCTTTGCCACGAAAATGTTAATATACTCCCCAGTAGGATTAAATTCCAGCAAATTCCAATGCCGTGCACTTCTCTTCTTCACTTTTCATCAACATAATTCGACTTCTGCACGAATTTATTCCTCGTATTACTTGCTGAGAATGAATTTCGCGAAATTCTGTCCAAAGTAGACAAACGACGCGATGTCAGTTTCAGCAGGAATGGCAAAACGTTCGTAAAACAAATATTTCATCAGTGATATGCTTTTCTACATTAAAAATACTGGAATTGCGGACTCATCTTGGTGAAACATTATAAAATTATATTGCATAGGACTATGGGTGTAGAAAACTTGAAGCATAAAATAATTCACGAGTGCTGATGGAACAGCAGTAATCATAAAGTCCAAATCACACGTCGTTCATTAAGGGGACGACACAGCGGGTCCATTTTGCATTCGGTATTTTAATCGGGGCTGTGAATGGTAAGTTTACTATAAGTACCGTAGAAATTCTTACGATTTTCCATTTCTATATGCTTCATCCGTAAAGCTGTAACCGAAAAACCTATAATCGTGAACGTTTCACTCGGTTTATATCGGTACTTTGCGTTATGAGGCCCCTCTCTTAGCTTTGAGGTGCTATTCAAGTTGGCCATTCGCTCTTGGCTGCGAGCACTCGTCTCGAACACAGTGTGCTTCAACTCTCGACCTCTCCTTCCCGCGCATTTCGCTTTCCGGCAATAAGAATGCTCCTCGCAATTTTACGGAATACCTTACTTCGCTTTCCGTGTTTCACCTTGGATACACACACACACGCAACTGCATTCAGCAGACCAGATGATATTAGTGGTCGTAGGTTGTAAGGAAAGCCAGCTTACGCGAATACATCGGGGGAAGTCACTTCGCAAACGTTACCCCTCTTTACCGTTCGCATATCTAACGATGGAAATAGGTAATGCCACTAAAGAGGGTGGAAGTTGCCATTATACCCGATGAGATGTGGCTATAACCACCACCGTCCCATCATCCGTGCAAGAGCAAGAATGCCATCGTACGAGGGCCCTTAATACCATGAAAGAACGACAACTTTACCGCTCGACCAACAACGAGCATTGTCTTTCTATGAATATCGCATCAACGCTACGGGTATATCTTATTTATGTCCTGACTTGAAGTCAGACTGGATATTCGAACAGTCGTAAGCACCACCGCGTATATTCACCTGGTTTGTGCCGCCAACGTGATAAATAAATAAATGTCAGTTGAAAACGACTCTTTGGAAAGCAAAATGATGGCGGTCATCGCCGGAAATTTACAGCGATCATAAGACAGGATCGTCTCTTTCGATCTGCTGCGATAATTTCCAACCTTCGTGTTTATCAGTATTGGCAAAGTGTGTGATAAAAAAAAAGTGAGGGTGATCGGACAAATGCAGTTTATTGCAGGCAACTGAGAAAATGCAAAAAAAAAAAACATTTTTTTCTGTTTTGATTCTCGGTTAGGTTTCGCCCTCAAACGATGCCAACAAACGCTGATGCAAAAGTTGGAAAGATACACTATAGACCCTAATGGTAGGCAACTTTCTAGTTTCCTTCTTGCGTGTAGGTTCATATTACTGCGTTTAGAACGTAGACGACCTACGTCAATGACCCTATTCTTTTCATACCTAAAGTGGCAAAGATGGCAGAGACACCTAAAGTTGGGTTGTCTTTGCGCCTCTATACACTCGCTTATCCCTTGTTCCTCCCCACGTTTTTTCTCCTTTCTCCACCCACCGCATACACGCTTTATTGTAGTCTCAGTTTTTCTTTTCCTTCCATGCAGATGTCGTTCTCTTTTTTATTCTCCACGCTGGAAGACCCTCTTGAATATTTAATTTTCCAATTTCGTTTGACACGTTCTTCTCCCTTTCTCCTACGATCTCCCATTCAAACAGCCCCTTTGAATTATTCCGCTCTTCCGACTGAGTAATACGGTGATTCTGCTATCGGTTTTACGTTTTATTGGAGGACGAAGAAACCTGCTGGCAGAAGGCGTCAACGTTCCAAATGTTGCGACCGCATGCACGTTCTCTTTTCAAACTAGCCTCGAATCAAGCCCAAGGATCTGTGAGTCCTGGATTACATGAATGTCATCAGCAAACCAAAATTCCCACTTTCGAGAGCGGACTGATACAAAACCAAGTTCAGGAATGGATCAGCTTGAGACGTGTTGCCTGCGAAAAGGAATTTTGATCGAGAGAACGCTTCCAGTGGATTATCACAAAGTCAATGGATACTGGATCCAAACCTCTCAACAGCTCGGTGCATTGAGCTTTGAGAATGCCTTGCAGTAGTCGTACGTCTATATACAAATGTAGCCATGCTCAAGTATCGATGTATTAATTCCACGGAGGCATATCGATTGTCTGTAAGCGTAGATTATGTGTCCCTGTAGCCCAGAGCCATCAATACGTATTATGTAACCGATACTTGCACATACACAATGATATGAGAGATCCAAGTGTATTTCCGGCACTGAGAAACAATATCCCGAACATCGAGTGTGGATAATACGGCATAGGGTTTCAGTACTAAGCCTTTTTCCTGGATGAAGACATCGAGCAGATAAGCAGCAGAAAGTCATGACACTGAAGTTCCCAAAGTTGGGTCCCAACGAAAAATACAATTTCTCTTCATTTTTTGTTCAATTAAAAACTAAAAATGACCATTTTCGTATCGATTGTTTATTTGGATCCTAAAATTGCCAGCTCTGCTCAAGAAAAAACCGAACTTCGTTGCATTCCAACGTTGCTAACTTCAACATCGTAGAAAGTCTTCATCATCAAAACTAAGATTATGGGCGTAGAACCAGTTTTTGTGCAATTCTTTTGCATAATTACAACGGCATGAGGATTTCAATGGCTGATTGTACAATTATGTCGAAGTCGCATGGAGATCCCTCATCCATATCCAATGTACATATTATGCCATAATTAGTTCGACCACACTAATTATGGTGCATGCACAGAGTCGTACATATGCAAAAGGATAACACCCCTTGGATCCACCGGTTCCAACCGCAAATTATCGTTGCCACACGAGTGACGTGCAGTACTGGAATAGACCAACAGATTTTGACTTTGTGCCTGGAATAGAGTAAGACTGAGAGAGATAGGGATAAATGAGTCCATCAGAAATGGGATTGCGGATTACCCGGAGGATCAGCGTCATGTGTATCACCTTGAACTGATACAAATCCCTGTATCCGGATATCCACTCTCTATATCCAGCTGGTAGGATACCAAATATTTTACGCTAAAGTAGACCGATCATCCATCTGTGTTTATCGTAACCGAATGAATTGATTCCTCGTGTGCAACCGCGGCTATATCTTATGATTATGTCCCATGTCATTCGACTTATCCAGCGAACAGTCATCCTTCGAGTTAAAACCGTCACATGGAAATCTGATTTTTCTATGATGCTGAAGTTTGCAACGTTCGAATACATCGAAAAGTATTTAATTTTGACATTTTCAATGTCATCCAAATTTTTCGAGCCGATTTGCTTTTCGAATGGCAAAAATTGATCATTTTATCATCGTAATTACATTCTGCATTTGAATAATTATTTTTGTCAAAGATAAAAATGAATTTCGTTGCATTCCAACGATGCAAACTTTCAAAGTCATTTTTTTTTTTATTACTCTCTAGGGAATATTGGAATCGCGTCCCTATTAAGGATTTTGAGTCCCAAATCGCAAATGACAAGAAAATCCTGCAATTTTGGTATGTTTTTGCATGCAGTATTCAAGATCCTGTAAAAATAGCACGACGATTGAGAAGCTCGTCATCGAAGATTGACCTTAAACAATTAAATGTAGACAAGAAAATAGTTTTATGGGAACCTCTCGATTTTTCCATATCCACAATATACTGAAGGCAACAAATGAATTTCGTTGCATTCCAACGATGAAAACTTCAAGGTCATATTTTTCTGAATATTGCTGAAAATCATTATTGATGCTTGTTCGAGCTTATTTCAAAGTCCCTGGATTAGCCCCTCAACACATTTCGTGTCTCGATGGATTACTGACATCGATAGACGATTAAATTTATCTGCCGTGCTCCGACACACACGAATCAGTAGAAATGCCTGCGTCTGACCGTACCGGATTCGATCTACTGGATTCTGGTCTGCGGCAAGTGATCCATGATGTTTTGGGCTTTGTGAAAGGAATGGGACGTTCCGCAGGCAATCGCAAGGGCAATTTTCATCTGTCGATTATCACATCCATTTTTTATTTCTGTATATCGCAACATTTGCTTTTTTCATTGCTAAAATCTATTCAGGAGTGTTGCACTTTTATTCTAATCAGAAACTTTTCATTCATTAGTTGATTTCGTCATTGAAAAACTTTGCAAGGAAGAACACGTGCTTTTAAGTGAATTTCGAACGTGAATAATTCATGGCAGGCGGCAGATACGTCAGAGTTTAATGGACTTTCGACGTAGAGTGAAAAGCCAAAGGGCGGGAAGGCTCGGCTAGCCTTTGACCAAGGCTTTTGACTACTCATGTTTATTCGGCAGCTTACAGAGTTTTAATTGGTCACCATTGAATTCAAATATGAAACGGGACCAGATTTTCAAGGGATTCAATAAATTCACTCCATAAATCGCATTTTTTTTTTATGTTCAGGTATTCTTACGCGCGTATACGAATCCCCATGCTTTAAAGGAATTCAGAAAGCGATACGTTGAAAAAATCTTCCGAGCTCGAGCATTCCAGAGATGTCGGCACAACGAGAATTTCCGAATGCTTTTTCGTCCTTTCCAAAGAATCGTCCGACACCACTTTACAGCTTTCTCATACATGGTGTTACAAATAATTAGTATTCATTAAATTCGATTGAGAAAACCAACTTAATCGACCAGACGCTTCAGCAGTTAGTGACCTTCAATATTGGAATTTTTTTTATTGATTAAATTCTACAAAATCAAGATGTACGTTGATTTCTACGATGTTGAAGTTTGCATCGTTGGAATGCAACGAAATTCTGTTTTTTTTTTGAGCAGATCTCAAGATTCTAGTTCGATATTTGGTCAGGACAATAAAATGATTTTTTTTGAGGATCCAAACGCAATATCGATACGAAAATTTTCAAGGTTTGGGAAATTTTACGAATAATTAATGATAAAAGTATTTTTCGTTGGACTCCAACGTTGCAAACTTCAGAGTCATTCTTGGGAACGATTCTAAAGTTTCCAACGTCGAGATTCAACGAAAAATATTTTTTCTATTGATTATCTATTGAATTTAGCAAATCATGGCAATTTTTCTCTTACGATGTTGAAGTTTGCATCGTTGGAATGCAACGAAATTCTGTTTTTTTTGAGCAGATCTCAAGATTCTTGTTCGATATTTGGTCAGGACAATAAAATGATCTTTTTTGAGGATCCAAACGCAATATCGATACGAAAATTTTCAAGGTTTGGGAAATTTTACGAATAATTAATGATAAAAGTATTTTTCGTTGGACTCCAACGTTGCGAACTTCAGTGTCATTCTTGAGAACGATTCTGAAGTTTGCAACGTTGAGATTCAACGAAAAATATTTTTTCTATTGATTATCTATTGAATTTAGCAAATCATGGCAATTTTCCTCTTACGATGTTTGAGTTTGCATCGTTGGAATGCAACGAAATTCTGTTTTTTTCTGAGTAGATCTCACGATTCTTATTCAATATTTGGTCAGGGCCATGAAACGATATTTTTTTAGGATTGAAACACAAAATCGGTACAAAAATGATCATGGTTTTTGAAATTGAACAAACAATGCATAAAAAAAGTATTTCTCGTTTGACCCCAACGTAGCAAACTTTAGTGTCATAATTATCAACACAAGTCGCGATTCATACATGAAAAGGCGTGGCACAAGTTTGAAACCATGATATACGAACGGGATGCGTGCTGCAGGTCATTTCGGGATCCCATACAATAATTCAATCCAGCAAAATGACTCCCTCTCTCCGTGCCATTGTCCGGAAGCAGTTGAAGCACCAAAATTATGAAACAAATGGCAGGTCCCATGGATTCAACCGTCTGGATGAAATCCAACTTGTACAATTAGCATAGGGCTGGACCATTGGCGTACTCTCCTCTCTACTCCCTTTGCTTTTTACCTGTACACATGGACGTGTGTACACATGCAGGTGAACCGTACGGCCGAATCATAGATTCCGGTCGTCGACCTTTAAAACGTAATATTACTATGTTCCGTGATATATACGCGAGATGCGTATAGATCCGCCAAAAGATTTCACTGAATGGTTATTTATTCGATCGCATGGATGATTCTCCATATTTTATTTTCCTTTGTAAAGTTCCCCCATATTGGAAGTCGTACCGGTCCGTATCACTCGATCGCGTACCTTTCTATGGAGAAATTTGTATGTGCACACAAAAGCCCGAATATACGTATATTCAGGCACTCATTCGGTAATTCCTTTTCCTCCAATCTATAGAACTTTTTTTTCCTTATTTCATTCCCATATTTGTTCCCTGCTTATAGTGGCTCGATTTTATCCAAAATATATGGTCCATTTGCTCGCGGAGAATGTTAATTCCGCGTATCTTTTTTTCAGGGATTTTATAACCTCATGCTCGCGCTCCCATCGTCAGTGTAAAATATTTTCTGACGTCGCGGATTCAGCGCGCGTCTCAGATTCCTTTATATACCCGACAATTTCCCTCTCTCTCTCTCTCTCTCTCTTCCCCAGCTCCAGCCTCTCGCCCATTCGTCTACAGGTACCCTCGTACAAAAAAAAATAAATAACCGCTTGTCTTTTTTGTACTCTTCATCCACGTCTTTGCTTATCTCTCCTGTTATATAGAATTTATATTCCTTCGCACTCTCCTTCTTTCTTCCTTTGATACCGCACAATTTTTTTCCTCCCTCTTGTCCACACATTCGTGCTTCAAAGATTTTCTTTTTATACTCAGGACCGATATTTTCTTGCTTCTTGCTTTGCGTATCTTTCAATACACGTTATCATCGACAAGCTCAGGGATGAAGTTTATCACCTCTGTGCCTAATCCCGGATTCCGCAGATACTATAATCACGAAAAACCAAACCCCTCCAAGTATCGACATAGATTTATGAATATCATGACACTGAAGTTTGCAAAGTTGGGGTCCAACAAAAAATGCGTTTTTCTATGATGCTGAAGTTTGCAACGTTGGAATACATCGAAAAATATTGAATTTTTTTGAAGATTCGTTCAATTTTCAATGTCATCCAAATTTTTCGAGCCGATATGCTTTTCGAATGGCAAAAATTGATCATTTTATCATCGTAATTACATTCTGCATTCGAATAATTATTTTTGTCAAAGATAAAAATGAATTTCGTTGCATTCCAACGATGCAAACTTCAGAGTCATTCTTATTAACACTTTTTTCGCTACTCACCTGCATTTTTTAAATTATGAAAATAATTAAGAAACTTGATTATAAATTGACCATTGATTAATTTATAATAAATTTTGTAATATTGCTGAACTTCTTGGACTCGGCCATTCATCAATTTGGAATGCATCACGTTGCAATGCATAAAAAAATTTTTAATTTTATTGAAGATTCGTTCAATTTTCAATGTCATCCAAATTTTCCGAGCCGAGATGCTTTTTGAATGGCAAAAATTCATCATTTTATCATCGTAATTACATTTTGCATTTGAATAATTATTGTTGTCAAAGATAAAAATGAATTTCGTTGCATTCCCACGATGCAAACTTCACAGTCATGTTTTTCTATTAATTGTTTGTTGAATTTCATAATCCATGACATTTTTCGTACCGATTTTGAGTTCGGATTCCGAAAAAATATCGTTTCAGTGTCCGGATCAAATATCGAATAATAATTGTGAGATCTGCTCAAGAAAAAATGGAATTTCGTTGCATTTCAACGATCTCAACGTCGTCAAATTTCATGTTCTTTGTCGAAACGGCGACGTTCGATGTTACGAGAAAGCGTGCTGCTCGTTAGAAATTTCTACATTTTGTCCACTGCGGCTGACTATTTTCGCGCTACTATCCCTTACGAGTAGTGAGTAATAATGCCCTTTCGCATTGTTGGGCACATCACGACATGTTCGAGAGGATAAATGCGAGACGATTTATCGACCCGACCTATAATATGCTCTCCATTTCGAATCCACGAAATACTCATCGGCCATACATTTTGCGGTGAAATGCACTATGTATCCTTTTATCGTCCTTCCAAATCTGGCTAAAACACTTCCGCATCAACGCGACCAATCGCACACATTAACTACCATCCCATATAACCTGCAAATAAACTTTTCCATACTATAAATTGCTACGATCCATTAGGCTTTCGGGGCCCCCATACCCCTAATATCCTTTCATTATTGTCGCGGAAACCCACGCGAATAACCTTTTAGATAAACGTTAAAAACGAGGTTAAAAACGTTTTTTACGTGTGAGGAAATAAAGCCTCGCGCATTAGCACTGTGCTATGCAGCCACGCCGCATTGATATTCTCTTATATACAGTGATCTGTCGAAGTGAATATGCGAATCTGAGAAGTGATTAGCATTAATGATGCTAATCGAATGACACTGAAGTTAGCAACGTTCGAGTCCATCGAAAAATACCTTTATCATTAATTATTTGTTAAATTTCCCAAACCTTGAAAATTTTCGTATCGATATTGCGTTTGGATCCTCAAAATAGATCATTTTATTGTCCTGACCAAATATCGAACAAGAATCTTGAGATCTGCTCAAAAAAAACAGAATTTCGTTGCATTCCAACGATGCAAACTTCAACATCGTGAAAGAAAAATTGCCATGATTTGCAAAATTCAATAGATAATCAATAGAAAAAATATTTTTCGTTGAATCTCAACGTTGCAAACTTTAGAATCGTTCCCAAGAATGACACTGAAGTTAGCAACGTTCGAGTCCAACGAAAAATACCTTTATCATTAATTATTTGTTAAATTTCCCAAACCTTGAAAATTTTCGTATCGATATTGCGTTTGGATCCTCAAAATAGATCATTTTATTGTCCTGACCAAATATCGAACAATAATCTTGAGATCTGCTTAAAAAAAAAACGGAATTTCGTTGCATTCCAACGATGCAAACTTCAGCATCGTCGAGAAATATGAAAATGTCGTTATAAAGCGTAACCGCATTATCATTTGTCCGACAATATCGGAAAAACATGCTTATGCAGGTCAAGCCACATACAGCAGAATCTTTCGCTGTGTGCAAAAAAAATGCTCAAAGCCCGCAACGATTTCTGTAACTTGAATATTCAATAAATACGTCCCAATTTCCATCTCCCTCATTCCGATTGCATTCATGACGTGAATCGATTTGTTGACCCTGAAATTCGAGTGCGAACGAAAAAATGACGACACAATTCGTATAAATGGAATTTTCGTCGTCTACGTTTTTTCTGCCATTGCGTACAGCGCCGGTGCATCGTACATCAAAAGATTCGATGACACGTCTCAAGAGCGATCGCGGGTACAGAGCTTTACCGATAACCTCTTGTATGTGTTATATATGCTCGTGTACAGGGCGATATTATGCAAGATTGGGTGCGATATTCGGTGGTAAAAGCCATTGCGAGTAATCTATCGAGGAAATTTTTTTATATCGCGTGTTGGATGGCGTTAGATGCTCGGCGCGAGGTATATATAGACATGGAAAAATCTGTATATAGAAATAATAACTGGCGGAGGTAACAGATGGGAATATCGAGTAAATTCGCGCGTCTATCTTGTCTGACAGGTGGTGGAAAAGCTGGAAAAGCCGCGTTGGCATTTTTGCAAGAACGTTAGAAGTCGTCGTATCTAATATAGAATCGTGTTACGTTCTTGCTAAGCTTCCTACGAATGCAAACGATTGCGAACGATTTTTGCATCGTAATAAGCTGCATTATGCTGTATTTCAGCACAGCGTTCGTGCAGCGTATGTGGTTTTATTTGTCCAGCTATATATGCCGAGAAGACGAGCATTGTGCATTTCATTTTACGCTATTTTTTAGCTACGAGTAAACATGCATCGCACGTACGTAATACCGAATGAAAGTTGTCTTCGTTCGTGTTCTGCATCGGCTGGCCTTTCGAATTGCCGGAGCTCCAAGCTATCCAGGAAAATTGACTTTTTTTTCGCGTTTCGGAAATGCTTGCGCTTTCCTTCGTGTAGATGCTTTTGTACTCATTCGTCGACACATTCTCTCGAACGTGACGAAGAATTGATTAAGCTGGGAATTCTCTACGGAATTTCTATTGATTAACATCTTTCATTTAGTGCACCGAGCGATTACGGCCAAAAGATCGTGCGGTCCGGAATTCCATTCGGATCCAAGCGCGATTGTCTTTTCGTTCTAACCTTTTAACCCATTTCCATTCTTTTCGGCATTTCCGTTTGTTTTCAAAACACATTTCAATATTTAAAGTAGAATTTGAGATTCTACTTTGGACATTCTGAGGTTTTGGAAAAATTTGAAAACTGAGCGACCCGAGATAATAGAATTCGAAAAATATACGATTTAGACGATGTTGAAGTTTGCATCGTTGGAATGCAATGAAATTCTGTTTTTTTTTAAGCAGATCTCAAGATTCTTGTTCGATATTCGGTCAGGACAATAAAATGACCATTTTTGAGGATCCAAACGCAATATCGATACGAAAATTTTCGAGGTTTGGCAAATTCAACAAATAATCAATGATGAAGGTATTTTTCGTTGGAATCCAACGTTGCGAACTTCAGTGTCATTCTTGAGAATGATTCCGAAGTTTGCAACGTTGAGGTTCAACGAAAAATATTTTTTCTATTGATTATCTATTGAATTTTGCAAATCATGGCAATTTTTCTTTCTCGATGTTGAAGTTTGCATCGTTGGAATGCAACGAAATTCTGTTTTTTTTTAGCAGATCTCAAGATTCTTGTTCGATATCTGGTCAGGACAATAAAATGATATTTTTTGAGGATCTAAACGCAATATCGATACGAAAATTTTCAAGGTTTGGGAAATTTAACAAATAATCAATGATAAAAGTATTTTTCGTTGGACTCCAACGTTGCGAACTTCAGTGTCATTCTTGAGAATGATTCTGAAGTTTGCAGCGTTGAGATTCAACGAAAAATATTTTTTCTATTGATTATCTATTGAATTTTGCAAATCGTGGCAACTTTTCTTTTACGATGTTGAAGTTTGCATCGTTGGAATGCAACGAAATTCTGTTTTTTTTTTGAGCAGATCTCAAGATTCTTGTTGGATATTTGGTCAGGACAATAAAACGATCTTTTTTGAGGATCCAAACGCAATATCGATACGAAAATTTCCAAGGTTTGGGAAATTTAACAAATAATTAATGATAAAAGTATTTTTGGTTGGATTACAACGTTGCGAACTTCAGTGTCATCGATTTAGCCTGAAATTCCTGACCGATTTTTGTGATGAGATGGAAATGCGATGTACAGAGAAAAATAGACGATTTTATAGGGGCCGACAGATCGTCGACAACTAAGAAAGTACTTTTTAGAACTCTTAAGAAATTAACTCGTTGGAGCGAGATGTACAATCCACGAAAAGTTTTGGCTGGAGTTTGAGTTCGTAGAGTTATTCAGCGGCTGGCATTAATCTCCGCTCCCTACGATTGGCTGTCAGTGGCACTGCTCGCCAGATAATCGCTGGAGCCCCATCTTTTTTTCTTCCTTCTGCTTTTTTTTCTCGCTGGCTCTATTCGTCCCCTTCTCCCTTTCTACAGCGAGATCCTCCGTCGAATATGAGAATCCACGAGATTCGCTATCCTATAGTGCGGGAAATTGGATGTGTCCGGTGTATGAGCAGGCAGACGAGGGCGAGAGAGCGAGGGCACCCTGGCAAGAGAATTTTTAAATAATCGATCCGGCACAAGGTTGCTCTGAGAGAGATGCCGAGCCAGCTAGACTTGTAAGTGAGTGTTGGAGAGAAAGAGCGTGAGTGTGTGTGGCTTGCGCGTAAGAGTGAGAGAGAGGGCAAGGGACTGTGGGAGATATGGAGCCAGACGGACGTAGAGCGATGGACTGCATTATGAGAGCACACTGGACGAACGTGCCTATCGAAGCTTTTATTCGCTCCGCACTAACGTCAAGCTCGCATACAGCGCCATTAAACGGACAAAAAAATGTGCCAAATTCCAGGTTCTATGACCCACATAAAAAGTTGATGGGATTGCTTTATCCCTTTCTCTGATTTCACGTTTAAAAAATAACTCAAATGGGTCTCCCGTCCCTTCCGGAAACTTTTTGATAACAACAAAGTCTCGAGGATTTGAGAAAAGATTTTTTTTGTTCCGTTTAATTGACGCTTTCGTTGATTAAACTCATTGACAATGACCCACTGCACGATTAAATGCAACTGCGAATACTTTATGACCCACCATTTTGTCCTCCCAATTTTCCTTCTCGAGTCGTATATAACGCCGCGCAAACGTACTTTCCATATGTGCGTCAAATGCGGGAACGATCGCGGGCTATATTAATACCCTTTCGTCAGCGTCATCGCTCGGGATGATATGGGAATCAGGGGCAATTATTGCGCGGATGTCCGTGGGCGTACGCTCTTCCTAGAGTGCCAGGGGGGGCCGGGGATACTCAACGTGCTTTCAAATCGCTTTCACGTTACGGTAGCGGATTTGATTTACGGGAAAATATACGCGAGGGAAAAAGCGACTGGGATGAATGCATGCGAAGCACACGAGAGAAAATTCGGGGTCACGTGTGCATTTTTCATATCTCACGAGCCCGTACACCTCGACCAACAGGCTCACGTGTATACGTACGCGCTCTTCTTCAACGTATGAACGAAACTCATACGTCATTTTCGGGAAAGCTTCGCCTCATTCACAACTTCTTTCTGGGACTCGATTCAAAAGTTTTTTTTATATGATGCTGAAGTTTGCAACGTTTGAATGCATCGAAAAATATTAAATTTTATTCAAGATTCGTTCAATTTTCAATGTCATCCTATTTTTTCAAGCGGATTTGCTTTTCGAATGGCAAAAATTTGAATAATTATTTTTGTCAAAGATAAAAATGAATTTCGTTGCATTCCAACGATGCAAACTTCATGACACTGAAGTTCCCAACGTTGGGGCCCAACGAAAAATACAATTTCTCTTCATTTTTTGTTCAATTGAAAACTAAAAATGACCATTTTCGTATCGATTTTTCATTTGAATCTTAAAAAATTATCATTTTATCGTCCTAATTAAATATTCAATAAGAATCGCGAGCTCTCCTCAAGAAAAAACCGAATTTCGTTGCATTCCAACGTTGCAAACTTCAACATCGTCAAACTTCAGGGTCATTTTTTTATTACTCTCTAGGGAATATTGGAATCGCGTCCCGATTAAGGATTCCGAGTCCCAAATCGCAAATGACAAGAAGATTCTAAAATGTTGGTATTTTTTTGTATGAAGTATTCAAGATCCTATGAAAATAGCGCGACGATTAAGAAACTCGTTATCGAACGATTGACCTTGAGAAATTAAATGCAGTTAAATGCAGTTTTATCAAAACTGGTATGACTTTGCGATAAGTTTTTTTTCCGACCTCTCGATTTTTCAATATCTACAATATACCAAAGGCAACGGAAACAAAACGAAGTTAATCGATAAATATTGTTTAATTTGCTTAAAAAATATTAATTTTTTAATAACGAGTTTCCTCATCGTCGTGAATTGCGACTCGGACTCATTTTAAATACTGCATATAAAAACATACTAAATTTTCAGAATTTTCTCGTCATTTTTTATTTCAACACTTAAGCTCCTTAAATTATAATGATGACAGAATTATTGAAATTCCTTTAAATCATGACTCTGAAGTTTGCATCGTTGGAATGCAACGAAATTCATTTTTATCTTTGACAAAAATAATTATCCAAATGCAGAATGTAATTAAGATGATAAAATGATCAATTTTTGCCATTCGAAAAGCATATCGGCTCGAAAAATTTGGATGACATTGAAAATTGAACAAATCTTCAATAAAATTAAATATTTTTCGATGCATTCCAACGTTGCAACTTTCAGCATCATTGGAAATCGCCAAAATAATAAAATCCTTTCTTCTTATCTTGTCCCTCGTTTTTTCTTCGTCCTTTCATTGACGTTTCTTCAGCGCGATAATTTACTTTTCACGACCTTGTTTTTGGGTTTGGAAGAAAATGTTTTTCGAGAGAGAAAATCAAAAGCTTTCTTTTCGTCATTTCACCACGACCAAAGTTTCTTTTTGTTTCTCTCGCGTCTCGAGCGCCTTTTTTCGAATCAAAAAGTGATGCCACGTGATTTCGGGTCCGTGATATCTTCACCGGTTTCGGAGTTTCTCTCCCGGTATGTTATTTCTGGCAAGCGTGTATAAAACGAAGCTAAAAATCGTGATTGGAAAGACCCATACAGCATGTGCCATGGTTTCCTGGCCGCTTGCATTCTAAAGGGGATATCGCCTTGCGAAAGAAAAGCGTATATAGTGTGCGATTGCTATCGTGGCGATTTTACGAGATCGTTTCATGACAGACGACAAAAACGAAGGTTGCTACGAGGAGACGACGCCGAGAACGAAATACCGACGAGAAACTATACACACAGTGGCGTTCCAAGTCCTCCCGCATTTCTGATCCTCCAAACTTTCGAAATTTCATCGCATATTCAAGACGAACGTGCTTCTCGACCGTTTCGACCCAACGATGCCGAAATAGTTTGACGGACCCGTCTCTCATCAACATGCACGTAGAAAATGTTCGATTTCTCACAAAATTGAGAAATGCAGTTTATCCGACAATTGGCGGGATTGCTGCGCAGCCCTGACACAGTATTTTTTTTTTTTTTCATTCAATTTTAACAAAATTCCCCCTTTTATGATAATTATCGCTCATAACGTGTTCGGCCGCATGCGGACGAGTTGCGGCAACCCCGGAACGGTTTTTATGATCGTCCAGAAAGAACAAAGAGAATTATAAATGAAATAACTTTATTTTATATTGTTGGTTTCCCCAGTGGCCGAAAATAGAGCGTGAGAAAACGGACACACAACGTTCGAGCAAAAACCAAGCAGAAATATCACCCGCTTAACCCTCCTACTCGACTTTTTTCGCAGCAAGATCGCTGTGCGGCTTTACGACCAGCTTTCTGGGCGATTTATCACAACGAATTTTATTTATGAGATAATACAGTAAAATGTATATCGAGCCCGTAAATATTGGCTTGTACCTTGTTCACCTACGAAGTGACTCGCAATATTTGATATTTTGTGGTTTGGCGAGTCACAGCGTCCTACGGATAACGTGACACACTTGTCAATGAGCGACATAGAAATCTCGATGACGCCTTAAAACTTGATTTTCCCGATGATTCGCAATTCTTCGTAATTCTATTGATGGGAAACGATTATAATCGAAAAACTACGA
Organism: Diadegma fenestrale; assembly: GCA_037043255.1. Classification (NCBI taxonomy): domain Eukaryota; kingdom Metazoa; phylum Arthropoda; class Insecta; order Hymenoptera; family Ichneumonidae; genus Diadegma; species Diadegma fenestrale. Next base: position 15,437,011 of record CM073310.1, on the reverse strand, counting down.
TCGCAGTTCGTCGTGGTTAACCCCAAACGTTCCAAATATTCACGCATGCACTGAAAATTGAATTTTCTCAAAAAACCCCGATATTTTTTCGAACACGGTGAACTTTTTGGATAATTTCAAGATTTCCATGATTTCGACAACATTTTTTATTACTAACGAAACTGTCGGCAAAAATCACGATTGGATTGACAAAAATTCACTTTCCGGAGAAACTTTCTAGAATATTTATTGCTGGAATGACAAAATTTTTGCGAATTTAAAAAAAAAAACGTTTAATTTTTACATTTGCTCTCCAGTGTGCACAATTAATTTATTTATACTCCCTTAAAATGCTCGAAATCTTTTGAATTTTGTCCCTTTCGTTGCACCCAATTTTGCACTTGGAAATGACCAAATAACGTTCCCGCTACGTTCATTCTGAACACACGTTTCGTTCTACCCCTCCATGGGGTAGTTTTGAATCCCACACGACAAGAATTGTTATAAAAAATGAACTACTCGATATTGAGACTTGAAATTTTTTGTATAACACATTGAAAGCTTTTGAAAAATGTTGTTCACTTTATATAGTCAGAAATAAAATTGATGTACATTAGAAAAAATTCCAAAGTCGAGAAAAATGGAGAAACGACCATTTTGCTTAATGGGCCTGCGGGGTTACAGTTTGTGATGGAACTGAAGTTCGCAACGTTGGAGCCCAACGAGAAATCCGTTTTTCTATTGATTGCTTGTTTAGTTTCGAAATCCATGACAATTTTGAGTTCTGATGCTGATAAAATATCGTTTTATTCTCCTGACCAAATATTGAAAAATAATCGTGAGATCTGCTAAAGAAAAACTTGATTTCGTTGCATTCCAACGATGCAAACTTCAACTTCCTTAGTTTGTACCCCAAGGCGGCAAGTAAGGGGTGATTGACAGTCCCTTCCTTCTAAAATCCGGTGGACGGAGGGAGAGATGGATTTATTTGTTCAAAGTAGAACAGGACTTGAAAATACATCGCAACATCGTAGACGAGCCTACAAAGTCAAAGTCAAGTGGTTCGAGTGTATGGAGGTGTGTGGGTTAGGAGCTGGGCGATTCTTCTGATTTATGATTTGAAGCGAAACGACCGGCTGTGGCCAACCCGCCTATAAACTCTATGGCTGCGGTAGTTGGCTCGGTTTTATATCCCTCTTTCGTGTCAACACGCGCCCCCGCGCACACCATCGAGGATGAACAAGAGTAAGCGAGATGAGAAAAAGCGATGGAAAAAAAAGTGAGCGCGGCGAGTGTGCAGGCAAGAGAGAAAATCACACACAACGCGAGGTTGATATGCAAAGCCCGATAAGTCGTTATGTAGCGACACGTTTCTATAAAGTTATTAAATTTATCGCTGCCACTGATCGCTCGTTCACGTGTTCACTCCTTCGAAATCTTTCACCGTACATTCCTGCCTCATTTCGAAAAGTTCTATTCATGCGGCCCTGCAATCTTTTCTTAGCTCCCAGACCCCTGAATTCCAATGACTTCTCAAGGGAAAAGTGAAAACGCATCTAATTTAGTCCGATGAGGCGCTCGTTTAATTAATTTTTCCATTTCCGCTGATTGCGGTCCCACGCAGCCATTATTTAATCCTTTTAACTTGATTAGAGCCTAAGCATGATCCGCGATCATTATCATTCGGGTAAACGTACCAAAATCTACCCTCCTTGAACGCATTTAGTTGGATACACGGAGAAAACGGATTCGTTTTGTTTAGTAAGAAATAAAATGTTCTGGGAAAATGTCCTATACGAAGTTTAAGAAGCAAAAGAATCGTAGCACCAATTTCAAAACAGCATAGTATTTTTTAACACTCACAATTTTTCTTAACATGAATTATAAACAGTTCTATATGAATAAGAAACAGAAATGCGCGCGATAATGAATTTCAGGTTTGTTTTCATGAACAATTTACTATGTCAGATGAGAATTCAGTTATGAGTGAGAAAATCTCAAATTTTAAACGTCGACATAGTAAAATTCTATTATCCCAATATGAATATATATCGAACATGTGTGAAATTTTATCACACGTATTGTTTTGTTTACCATGACCATTGCGATTTTCTTTAATTGCTATGCTAAATTGTAAAATCGGTTTTAATCTGATGATGACGTTTTACTATGCTGTTTAGAACGATTTGTCGCGCTGCCATTCGAGATATTGCTGTAATTTCCGAACTGTCCTCAAAATACTATAATTTTCAACAATAAGTAACTGAATTTCTAGTACATTTCTTAATAATTTTCGACTTCGTTTTCTCCGTGTAGAAAAGACTCAGTCCTTTATAATTGAGCTGAGAGACTTTTCGCGTAGGGATCCGTAATGGAAGGCAGAGAGAGGGAACGCCGTAATGCAGATTTGAATGCTGCGAAATGGATATTGATTCGCGATGTTCTTAACCTCGAGAATTCTCAAGCTCGAACACAGAGTACACATAATCGGAGCAGAGCCCAATAAATTCTTCGCGAATCAAATTTATACGAAGGCAGCACAAAAATATGGAATTTTATGGAAAGTTCGAGGAAATTTCGATCGAAATGAAAATGTCATTTGAATAAAATCAAAGTTGGTTGTTTTTTTATTCTCACGATCGATGTTATGGATCGTGGCAACGAATCGGTGTGTAAATTTCTTTTGCATAACGCTCGAGAAAGAGCTTTACGTCGTTCCGTGCACTTTCTACGCGATAACTATGGCTTTTTCTTTCTTTTTATCATTTCACGACGCTTTTCTGGTATATTTGTGAAGGGATTATTTACTTTGGATTCACGAGAGACTATTCTATGCCAATGCGCGAGTGCTACTGCATAAACATTTATTTCGATAATACTGGCGTCGCTCCAATTTTTCGAAGCTTCCGCATGTGTGATGCGCGAGTCCTTTGCTTCAGCTACTTGTACGTTCGCCATTTCCAATATTCTTCCCACGTGTCCGAGTGCAGCTTCGACGTTCAATCCCTCGCTTTTCTTGCTTTCTTCCATTTTTTCCCCCTTTTTTACTTGCAATCTCGCCATTGCTTTCTTTCAGGAATTCCCACACAAAAGCAAGCTTTTATACGTTTTCGCTGCTCCGTTTGTTTTTCTCCATTCCTATGGGGGTTATGGGTAGTTTGCGCCAGTTTGTTTGTGCCACAGACTTACTGCTCGCACTAGAAAAGACTCCTCGACGAAAACACAAGCAACAAAGCGCATGTGCAATCGTCCTAGGGGATCAAACACTTTTTTCCTTCATTTCGATTCTGCAGAATCAAATTAGCAGTCACACATGCAACTTGCTCGAAAAAGCTTCTCCATTCAAATTGGGTTTTGCCAAAAAAACGTTGATATTTTGTTGGACACGGCGAACTAAATATTTTTGGATAATTTTTCAAATTTTCGTTATTCGGACGAAACTGTCAACAAAATTTACGTTTGGAATGACAAAAATTGACTTTTCGAGACTTTCCAGAATATTTTTTGCTGCAGTGACGAAATTTTTGTGATTTTTCGAAAAACATTTTTGAGATTCAACGAAAAACATTTTTTCTATTGATTATTTATGGAATTTTGAAAATCGTGGCTGTTTTTCGAGTCGATTGAGTTTTTTGGTCGCAAGAGTGAATCGTTTTATTGGCCGCTGAAGAAATAACAGAATTTCGTTGCATTCCAACGATGGAAACTTCAGGATCATGATTTTTCAAAAAAACGTTCAGCTGGTCGTATCCAACAAAATGTCGATGTTTGCCAACGAAATTTTGTGATTTTCGGCGCAAGCGTTTGGAAAATTGTGTGCCACACACTTTTCGTTCGGTCTTCAGAAGAAAGCTCCGGCAATTTTGGGCCACGTCTGTGACAGTGGGTTCTCGGAGGATTTAGTATTTTCGTAATAAGCATCTCTCCCTTGTATCCGCAGTCGGCGATGTATACGTCCGGCGAACCGTCACCTCAACGCCTGCAGACCGACCTCTCGAGCTAAATTTTCCACGACGTAGAGTTTTGTGGTTATGCAAATGTACGAGAGAGCAGCCCCAGAGTGTGAGCTGAAATTTTACGAATTATGAGGATACCTTGCGGCCAAATTGCGCAAGGGACCAACCAGAGACGTATAGAGGAAAATATCGCTTAACCGTTTACGTACGTGCTTTCCAGTCGTCACATGGTGTTAGATAAGGAAAGAGTTTACTGTCGTAAGGCTACCGACAATTTTGCTGCCTTTGCTGAATCTACCGAGAGGGCCGACGTTCCCGGAGCGATAATAGTCGAGTCGCGCTCTTGTGTAACTCAAATTCTTACTCTGATCTCCCTCTTCCAATACGCCACGCAACGCGGTGTGGTCCACCGAAAAAAAAACATGACTCTGAAGTTTGCATCGTTGGAATGCAACGGAATTCTTTTTTGTCTTTAGCGAAAATAATTATTCAAGCGCAGAATGTAATTATAATGATAAAATGATCGATTTTTACCACCTGAAATTTTGGATGACATTGAAAATTGAACAAATTATCAATAAATTCAAATATCTTTCGCTGCATTCCAACGTTGCAAACTTCAGCATCATAAAAAAACGTTTTTCTATTCATTGTTTGTTCAATTTCAAGATCCATGACAATTTTCCTAACGATTTTGTGTTTGGAAGCCGAAAAAAATTGCTTTATCGTCCTGACCAGATATCGAATGATAATCGTGAGATCTGCTCGAGAAAAAAACGATATTTCGTTGCATTCCAATGATGCAAACTTCAACGCCATCAAAACTGGAGCTGATTGAATGAAATGTGACCTTTTTACAGGTCCGTTTTTGACCTTCTGGGAAAGAAAATCTCGATCTTGCGAAAGTCTCTTGATCTGTATCGTGCGTTTAATTATTTAATTCATCATTCTATTCGGTTGCAACGATGATATTAATCGACGATTTCTATTTATGTTACAGGTAAGCCCATGAACTTTGATCACGATTGGAGCAATGACAGCCAATGGTGTCCGTTGAAAGGATAACACGTGAGAAATTTCTCAACTTTTTTCATAAATTGCAACGTTTTTATGATGCTGAAGTTTGCAACGTTGGAATGCATCGAAAAATATTCAATTTTTTTGAAGATTCTTTCAATTTTCAATGTCATCCAATTTTTTCGAGCCGATATGCTTTTCAAATGGCAAAAATCGATCATTTTATCATCGTAATTACATTCTGCATTTGAATAATTATTTTTGTCAAAGATAAAAATGGATTTCGTTGCATTTCAACGATGCAAACTTCAGAGTCATTCTTATTAACACTTTTTTCGCTACTTACCTGCATTTTTTGAATTATGAAAATAATTAAGAAACTTGATTATAAATTGATCACTGATTAATTTATAATAAATTTTGCAATATTGCTGAACTTCTTGGACTGGGCCATTCATCAATTTGAAATGCATCACGTTGGAATGCATCGAAAAATATTGAATTTTTTTGGAGATTCGTTAAATTTTCAATGTCATCCAAATTTTTCGAGCCGATATGCTTTTCGAATGGCAAAAATCGATCATTTTATCATCGTAATTACATTCTGCATTTGAATAATTATTTTTGTCAAAGATAAAAATGAATTTCGTTGCATTCCAACGATCCAAACTTCAGAGTCATCGATTAATCGGCCGGTTATGCTCAATTGTGACCGAATTAAATTTCTTTCGCTAAACAACGATGCACCATCCGGCTTTGCGCAAGAAGGAAACTCTCAAAAGTTGGTATTTGCTGGGGTATTTAGTGGGTTGTACGAAAGAAAAAAAAAATTCTAATCTTAACTTCACACAGCACGGCGGGTCGGCTGCGGAGCACAAATTTGATTGGCCGTAAAGTTCTACTGCGGGAAAGTTGGTCCACGAGGACTATTTTCCGCTAGAGCTCGTTCCCACAAACGGTTTTCTGGTAGAGTTGTTCTCCGGAGAATTGCAGACCGATTACTTGTAATCGTGCTAAATTTCGTTTGTTATAACAAATAGATATTAATAGAGTTAATGAACAATCAAGCCAAACGCAACTACGCTGAAAAATATCATTGCGCTGACCGCTTAATTATATCCCTAGAGAAAAAGGCCGAACTGAACTCGCCCCCGTTGAATTTTCATTCAACATTTCCGCCGCAACGTCAAGAAATAATTCTCAATCGAGATTCATTAATTCCTCACATTCCCCACGACAAAATCGATAAAATTCACTATGACGTTGATATGAAGTTTGCATCGTTGGAATGCAACGAAATTCCGTTTCGTCTTGAGCAGATTTCAAGATTCTTATTCAAAATTTGGTCAGGACAATGAAACGAAATTTTTTGGGGATCCAAACTCAAAATCGGTACGACAATTGTCATGGTTTTTAGAATTTTTTTGACATGGCGCTGTTGCCTTGTCAAAAACATTTAAAAAAATTATAAAAATATGAATTTGATGCAATTTTGTTAATTTTTTTTTCAATAATGTATATGACAATACAAATTTTCTGAAATTTTTCCATTTGGAAAACACTTGTGTTTGTATACTCGACGCCCAAGAATGTTATCACTAAATTTGATCAAATTCTCATTATTTTTATTTCGTGATCCAACCTCCTTGGGGAGGTTCCGCTATGGCGCAGGGAATAACGAACGAAGTGAGGCACAATTCCCAAAAACATGACGATCTGCTTTTCGTTTAGCAAGCGATCCGTTGCCAAACCCCTAAAAAATGAGATGTCCCGAGCATTCCGTCGACTTTAACTAGAAATGTCTCCTCCAAACATTCGTTGACCCCACTATTTTTTTATTGATTCGGAACCCTTGGAGTTTTTTTTATAAATTGAGATTTTAATTCGCGTTTTATCTAATCGCGAAGTATTTTAAATATTTTTCTGATTTCATAAGGGTGAGAAATTTGCGTAAAGCCAATGTTGAATCAAGTGACTTTCGACTTGGAAAATATTTAGTAAAACTTGATTGACCTAGGACGATTTTGAAAGAGATTAAAGTTTGCTGCCTAAATAACAACATATTTCGTTTTTAGATTTTAATCTAATTATCGCTCCACTAACGGAACCTCCTCAATTTACTAGCAAAAGGAATGACACACAAATAAACAAAAAAACTGACGAATTTGATGAAAAAGATCGAGATATTCGGTGTGGGGAGGTTGGCGTGATGGTTTCCCACCAAAACGCTTCAACTGTTTCGACTTCTCGCTGCAGCTTTGAACTTTGAGAGTGCTTACGGATGTATTTTCTTTGCTGCGATCGTGGAATGGCGATTGCACGCGCCCTCAGTGACCGGCGTCCTCGAAATCTCTCGCTCACTCTCTTCAGACTTCCTTTTACTTCGCTTGATCTTTTTGACTATGTCTTGGTCGGTCCATAGGAGACGCGAAGCGTGGAGATTCTCTTCTCGGTCTGCCACCGTTGCACAAGCACGAGGTAGAAACTCCTCCGCTGCCCCTCACGTAGTTTGACTCTCGAATACGCTCTTGAAGCTCTCTCGAAAACTATGCGCCAACTAGCTCGCTCGTCAGTCGTTCGGAACTTTCGGCCTGCGGGTAATTCAGCAAATACCCTCGGGAAACACACAATGAGGTTTACTCCTACGCGCGTTCAGAGGGCCTGATATCCTCACTTTTCCATCTCCGTCTCCCATCCCCTTTTATACTTATCCGTCAGGACTCTAGCGAGTGAATTACCGCGAAGCCCTTCATCGAGTCCTTCGTAAACGGCATGGGGGTGAAAGTTTCATTCGTCGCAATAACCGCCTCTAAATCAAATCTCGAAATTTAGAGACGCGGTCGCGTTTTTCTGTTTCTACAAGAACAGATGCAGGAATTTAAAAAAAAATATAGTTTTTCGTTATTTTTCTGTGCCCTGAAGTCCGCAACGTTACGCGTTTTTCTATTAATTGGTTTTTCAATTGCAAAATCAATGACAATTTTCGTACCGATTTTGTGTTTGGATCCTGAAAAAATATCGTTTTAGGGTCCTGACCAAATATTGATGACGTTGGGATCCAACGAAAAATCCTTTTTCCCTCAATTTTTGTTTAATTTCAACGAAAAGCCAATTTTCGTATCAATTTTGTGTTGGAATCCTGAAAAACGATCGTTTTATCGTCCTGATGCAATATCGAATAAAAATCGTGAGTTTTACTCAAGAAAAAACCGAATTTCGTTGCATTCCAACGATGCATGTCAAAAAATGAGTGAAAAATGCGGTAAAACGACGAAAAACATGACACTGAAGTTCGCAACGTTGGGATCCAACGAAAAATACTTTTTCCCTCAATTTTTTGTTTAATTTCAAAAGAAAAGCTAATTTCCGTATCAATTTTGTGTTTGAATCCTGAAAAACGATCGTTTTATCGTCCTGATTCAATATCGAATAGAAATCATGAGTTTTCCTTAAGAAAAAACCGAATTTCGTTGCATTCCAACGATGCATGTCAAAAAATGAGTGAAAAATGCGGTAAAACGACGAAAAACATGACACTGAAGTTCGCAACGTTGGGATCCAACGAAAAATACTTTTTCCCTTAATTTTTTGTTTAATTTCAAAAGAAAAGCCAATTTCCGTATCAATTTTTTGTTTGAATCCTGAAAAACGATCGTTTTATCGTCCTGATTCAATATCGAATAGAAATCATGAGTTTTCCTTAAGAAAAAACCGAATTTTGTTGCATTCCAACGATTGCATTCAATATCGTAAATATTGAATAATAATCGCGAGACCTGCTCAGAAACAAACGGAATTTCTTTGCATTTTCATAATTTTAAACTAGCGTCTTTTTTTCTGAAAACTGCTAAAATCACCGCAGGAAATAATAACTGGACAAATTCTATTTTTATATAGTCACATCGACACAGTTGCATTTTCGTGTGCAAGGTTTGAAAGGACTTTAATGCCCAAATGACGTATGCGTGTGAGAGGTTTCTCCGCAAATTACCAACGATGTTATCGATCTCTCGCCTCTCTCTTTCTCTGTTGTACATTTTATCGCTCCTCCCGAACCTTTCGCTTTTCGCAATCTCCCCCGTGTTGAGTATATTCCCTGTATACGTCCACTATCATCGAGCGCTGATTGAATTCACGCTCTCGTGATCTTGCCTCTCGTTAAAATTAATGACTCTGGAAAATGAATGAACGTGACGAGGCGGGAGGGTGCAAATCACATACTCACTTTGTGCATACCCAAAATATTCTGCGAATCTCATGCCACGATTATTTCATCGAAACAATCCTCCTCCTGTTTCATCGTAAACTTTACATACGATAATCGAGAATTCTCGTATGACAAGCTCGCAGCGAACATGATACCGAAGTTTGCAACGTTGGGGTCTAACGAAAAATACTTTTTTTTATTCATTGTTCGTTAAATTTTGAAGTCCGTGCCAAATTTCGTAGCGATTTTTTGAGTTTGGATCCCGAAAAAAATATCTTTTCATTGTCCTGACCAAATATTCAATGACTCTGAAGTTTGCATCCTTGGAATGCATCGAAAAATATTGAATTTTTTTGGAGATTCGTTCAATTTTCAATGTCATCCAAATTTTTCAAGCCGATATGCTTTTCGAATGGCAAAAATTGATCATTTTATCATCGTAATTACATTCTGCATTTGAATAATTATTTTTGTCAAAGATAAAAATGAATTTCGTTGCATTCCAACGATGCAAACTTCAGAGTTATTCTTATTAACACTTTTTTCGCTGCTCACCTGCATTTTTTAAATTATGAAAATAATTAAGAAACTTGATTATAAATTGATCATTGATTAATTTAAAATAAATTTTGCAATATTGCTGAACTTCTTGGACTCGGCCATTCATCAATTTGAAATGCATCACGTTGGAACGCATCGAAAAATATTGAATTTTATTGAAGATTCGTTCAATTTTCAATGTCATCCAAATTTTTTGAGCCGATAGGCTTTTTGAATGGCAAAAACGGATCATTTTATCATCGTAATTACATTCTGCATTTGAATAATTATTTTTGTCAAAGGTGAAAAAGAATTTCGTTGCATTCCAACGATGCAAACTTTAGAGTCATTCTATTAACACTTTTTTCGCTACTCACCTGCATTTTTTAAATTATGAAAATAATTAAGAAACTTGATTATAAATTGATCATTGATTAATTTATAATAAATTTTGCAATATTGCTGAACTTCTTGGACTCGGCCATTCATCAATTTGAAATGCATCACGTTGGAATGCATCGAAAAATATTGAATTTTATTGAAAATTCGTTAAATTTTCAATGTCATCCAAATTTTTTGAGCCGATAGGCTTTTTGAATGGCAAAAACGGATCATTTTATCATCGTAATTACATTCTGCATTTGAATAATTATTTTTGTCAAAGGTGAAAAAGAATTTCGTTGCATTAGCACGATGCAAACTTCAGAGTCGTACAGGCAAGTTTGATGGAATTCTCACTCGTGATTTTTATAATTCTCGACGAAAAAACGCGTCTATATTATAGTTGGAAGATGACATCGCCCACCGTTCAGGAGAAAAGGCATTGCAATAATTCTTCGCGTCGCTGGTACCCGGCGTTTTGCCATTCCTTGATTTATTGCCATCGTGTCGTTGCAATCGCAGGACTTTTTCCTGCCAGCCCGTGTACCTGTCACGCTCCAATATATGACTATATATTCACATGTACCAACGTTTATGTATATGTGGAGGGAGTTTCTGCACGTATACGCGATGGGAAACTAGTGGAAGGCGGAAAAGCTCTTAGAGAGCATTTTTCCGCATATGTCCCGCCGAGCAAACGCACACGAGGCACGAAAAACCTTCGGAATATCTATAAACATATTTGGTGTAGCGGCAAGTCAACCAGATGGGCAAACCTAAAGCTTACGGGGATCTGCTTCGCCCAGGAAAACAATATTTGCGAATGCGGCTCCGAACCCCGCCGGCCTCTCCTCCGTTATCGGTCCACATTTCGGGAAGTCAGCGAAATGAGACGGAGGGAGTGAGAGAATAATAAAAAATGAATATTCTTGCGCTCGGTGTTCGAGGGCACTTATTCATGTTTCCTAAAATGAAACGTGGATTCGAGGGATTCTGTATTTAGTCACATTCGTTCTTTCTCCTGTTCCATCGTGTGTGTCTAATGATTTTTTAATCTCGACGTAATTATGGAAATTTGGAGCTTCTCAGAGGTTCGATGAGGGTCAAAAAACGCAAATCTAAAATCATCTCGAGATCGAGAACGTGGACCGGAATAACGAATTTGCGAATTTTAGATTTTAATAATTTAAAAAATCTCTACGGAACGAAAATGATGTGAAAATTTTCCGATAAAATTTGGGAAAGTTTTATTTATAAATATGGATTTTAACGCATGACTCTGACGTTTGCATCGTTGGAATTCAACGAAATTCATTTTTATGTTTGACAAAAATAATTATTTAAATGCAGAACTAAATATTTTTGGATAATTTCGAAATTTTCCTTATTTTTACTGGAATGAACAAATTTTATTTTTGCAAGAGATTTTCTACAATATTCTTTGCTGCATTGACAACATTTTTATGACTCTGAAGTTTGCATCGTTGGAATGCAACGAAATTCATGTTTATCTTTGACAAAAATAATTATTTAAATGCAGAACTAAATATTTTTGGATAATTTCGAAATTTTCCTTATTTTTACTGGAATGATAAAATGTTATTTTTCCAAGAGATTTTCTACAATATTCTTTGCTGCATTGACAACATTTTTATGACTCTGAAGTTTGCATCGTTGGAATGCAACGAAATTCATGTTTATCTTTGACAAAAATAATTATTCAAATGCAGAATGTAATTACGATGATAAAATGATCAATTTTTGCCATTCAAAAAGCATATCGGCTCGAAAAATTTGGATGACATTAAAAATTGAACGAATCTTCAATAAAATTGAATATTTTTCGATGCATTCCAACGTTGCGAACTTCAGCATCATTTTTAACGCACGGAGCAAAGATCGAGAATCCAAAGAATGAGTTTTACATGTTGATAAATCCAAGACGAGGATTGGCCGGAGGCAAGAAGAAAAAGTATATCTGTGTGAAGAGCTCGCTCCCATGAATGTTTATTCCGAAGGGAATAGAGCTCATTTTCATTTTGCCCGGTTATTCGGCCAGAATTTCCATAGAATCGAAAAGGAAGCATGAGGGTATACGATACATGTACAATTGAGTGGTGGGGGAAAAGAGTAGAAAGAGATGGGGTGGATATGGTTTGTTCGTGAGGGAGCTTTCCAAGCTTTCCAATTTTCCCGAAGCATCGAATCGCGCATCGAAGCGTGCACCGCACAGCCGGCGCGTCTGCACTCTATGCCCATTTCTATATACATAAACGCTGCTTCGCGTTTTCGCTCTTACTGCTATTACCACACTGTGGCGCCCATTGTCGATATACGATTTTCTTATTTCCGATTGGACGATCTTTCTTTCCACTACCTCTCCAACCCAGATTCTCACTCGCCTCCTTCACCGAGAATCAATGAGGCTAATAGTTACAGAACAAAAGATTTTCGCCCTCTCCTTCCACTATCACCTGCTCGAGAAACTTTCAATACTCTCCCTCCGACGGAATTACGTTTCGTAAGCTGAGAAAAGCTCCAACTATATCGAGATAATCATCCAACCGCTCTTAATCGCACTTCCACCAAGCTAAATTTTGCCAATATGATGCTGAAGTTTGCAACGTTGGAATGCATCGAAAAATATTGAATTTTATTGGAAATTCGTTCAATTTTCAATGTCATCCAAATTTTTCGAGCCGATATGCTTTTCGAATGGCAAAAATTGATCATTTTATCATCGTAATTACATTCTGCATTTGAATAATCATTTTTGTCAAAGATAAAAATGAATTTCGTTGCATTCCAACGATGCAAACTTCAGAGTCATTCTTATTAACACTTTTTTCGCTACTCACCTGCATTTTTCAAATTATGAAAATAATTAAGAAACTTGATTATAAATTGATCACTGATTAATTTATAATAAATTTTGCAATATTGCTGAACTCCTTGGACTCGGCCATTCATCAATTTGAAATGCATCACGTTGGAATGCATCGAAAAATATTGAATTTTATTGAAGATTCTTTAAATTTTCAATGTCATCGAAATTTTTCGAGCCGATATGTTTTTTGAATGGCAAAAATTGATCATTTTATCATCTTAATTACATTCTGCATTTGGATAATTATTTTTGTCAACGATGAAAATGAATTTCGTTGCATTCCAACGATGCAAACTTTAGAGTCATTTACCAATCACCAATTCCGCCCCTATGAATTCACGAGTATACATCTGGACCGATTACTCTTTCCCAATCATCGATCCGTCATGATTAAGACGGTTGACCAACCCTCGGAAAGATCTCAACACCCAACAGGAACGAAAAGAACTTTCAAAGAGCATGAGTCACTCGGTATACGTGCCATTTTCGCTTCATCAACCAATTCCATTCGTTCCCAACTTTTCATAACAACGGCTGCACTGGAAATTGAATTTTGTCAAAAAACATCGATAATTTCTTGAACACGGTCAACTAAATATTTTTGGATATTGTCAAAATTTTCGTAATTTCAACAATATTTTTGATTTTTAAACTGTCAGCAAAGTTTACGATCGAAATGACAAAAATTTGCTTTTCCAAGGGCTTTCTAGAATATTTCTCGCTGCATTGACAAAGTTTTTGTGATTTTTCAAAAGAAAACCTTTGATTGGATAACTCGAAAGTAGTGAATAATGATCAACGCCCTCTTGCTAAATGTCAGACTCCGTATTAATCAAAAAGAAAACATGTTCTGCATTTATAACCGACAATTATTAATTTTTTAGTCTTGCTACTGAGTCTCTTCTAGAAAAATGTATAGATTTTTGTTTCTTAATCACGCTCTTTCTTTCCTGGACGTTACGTCCATTGTTTTTATGAGATTTTTCTTTCAGGCACTGATACACATGGAAACCATCAAAGACCTTTCTTTCTCAGCCTAGATTCGCGGCAGTGACTCGAGACAATCTCAAACAGTCCCTGTAGAGGAGTAAAGTGATGCAAAAAGCTATTTTTTATACTAAGTGTATATGATGAGACTCCAGTGGGTTTAGTTACCTGATGGTTTTACCTTATTTTCCGTTCTGCACTTTCGGTGCATCATCCTTCGCGTACCTTTAAGGAGATTGCATTCAAATATTAAATGAGACTGTATAGTTTCTTCCAGGAATTTCATACTTTCGCCTGCGAAAGGTATCGCTGTTTTTTACTACAGTCATCAGGAAGTACCAGGGGAAGTTGGGAAAGAGCTTTTCAGCTCCTTTGCAAATAAATATTTCGTCATTATTGTACGGTGTTAAAATCTTGATGCCATGCTCCATTTTCCTCGAAAATCCTTCATTATAATGGCCCTCGTAGAGAATTATTTATGTTGGGTGTAAAAAAAGGAAGCGAAGAGTAACAGCGATGACGATCGGACGTTAAAGGGGACTCCACAATGAGGACATTGAAGTGGTTCTTAGAATCGTTAATTATTGATCAGCCATTCTATTCTATTGATGACATATCGCAACGTTGGAGTCCAACGAAAAATACTTTTATCATTAATTATTTGTTAAATTTCCCAAACCTTGAAAATTTTCGTATCGATATTGCGTTTGGATCCTCAAAAACGATCATTTTATTGTCCTGACCAAATATCGAACAAGAATCTTGAGATCTGCTCAAAAAAAAACAGAATTTCGTTGCATTCCAACGATGCAAACTTCAACATCGTGAAAGAAAAATCGCCATGATTTGCAAAATTCAATAGACAATCAATAGAAAAAATGTTTTTCGTTGAATCTCAACGTTGCAAACTTCAGAATCATTCTCAAGAATGACACCGAAGTTCGCAACGTCAGAGTCCAACGAAAAATACTTTTATCATTAATTATTTGTTAAATTTTCCGAACCTTGAAAATTTTCGTATCGATATTGCGTTTGGATCCTCAAAAAAGATCATTTTATTGTTCTGACCAAATATCAAACAAGAATCTTGAGATCTGCTCAAAAAAAAACAGAATTTTGTTGCATTCCAACGATGCTATTTCTATTCTATTGAAGGAAGTTTCTATTGAAGTAAGATTTGGAAATAAAGTTTAAACGGACTAAATGGCAGCAGAGTGTCAATGCTTCACTGTCAATTCCATTCTGAATGGACGTTGTGGTTGATGGACTGGGATGGCTCGTTTGAGGGATAGTTTATAGCCTGTCATACGTTTTAGAATGATATCGTGAAGTCTGCACTCGCTCTCTGGCTCTGTGCCGCAAAATATACTCGTGACATACGGCTTACCGATAACGGCCGAATAACAATTTGCACCTAGCGTCGATTGGACTTTCCATTTCGCAAGTGGGGCATTCCTGCGATCGGCCTGATAGTCAATACGCATCTGGACATTCCATGTATGGAGTGTCCTGAAAACTGAGTTGCCAATTCTTAGGACGCAGTTGATTGTGGTTCACCAAGGGCAAAATCCCCCATGAAACTATTTTTCTCAGTCAATTTTAATAAGCAACTGATCAGTCCGTATTAAGGAACAAAACGGCTGCACATGCAAAAATGCATCAAATGCAGAAATGCATCAGCAGTATTTCTGCTCATGGACTTCGCGTATTCAAATCTTTTCAATATCGAGTCGTCGTATTGGAATTTAAAGTTCCAGCCAAGTGCTCGATTAGCATCCAGAGTTTTTTTTTCAACTGTAGATTCTCATATTCCCAATCAAATCAATCAATTGTTCAGCCTTAATTGAGGCAGTGAGTTCACGACCACTTGTATTCTGATGTAATCTCAAGATTCTGTTGCATCTTCATTCAGACCTCCACGTCACCGGACTACTCGTAGTCTCTGTCCGTAATTAAACAAAAAATATTCAATTCAACCATTCCCAACCTAATTCAATGAAAAAAAAAAAAAATCGACCCCAATGAAAAAAAAATTGAAAAATCGTTCTCGCCAGAGTCCACTCGTAGTCTCTGTCCGTAATTAAACAAAAGCAGCGCTACTAAAAAAACAGCTCGCGCGCGTGGTGCACCCTAGTTTATCAAAAAATCCCTAAATAAAGTAATCTTTTCATAGTAATACGTTAATTTATCGGTCTTGTTGAACAGAAATCGTACTCGATACGCGATCGTTGCATATGGTATGCCCGACTGGATACGTCATCAAGATTAGACTGTACAAACAGCCCAAACACTTGTAAATATCGCGGGACCAAACAAAAGAGTGTAACCTGCAGCTCTTTACGTACATAATATTGCGAAGGTTAGGGCATTCTGTTTTCCACCTTGTGCTTTGGTACGTTGTATACACATGTGTATGTAACAGAGCGTCGTGCTCAGGTACCGGGTGCGGACCCTCATTTATCATGAATATTGCACCATCCGTGAGGAAAGCACGAAACAGCCTCAAAAGCTGTTTGGAAGAGACGAGAGCAAAAGAGAGAGAGTGAGGGAGGCGAAGAGTGCGCTTGGGAAAAAGAGCGGAAAACGAGGAGGATGAAAAAAAAGCGATGGAGAACCAAGTCCGTTCGACATTACAGGTCGTGTATAATTCAAACTTGAAATGACAGCTAGACATTCGTTTGGATGCCAGCACGTAGGCAACAGCAGGGTTCCTCCGATATATAGT
Organism: Diadegma fenestrale; assembly: GCA_037043255.1. Taxonomy (NCBI): domain Eukaryota; kingdom Metazoa; phylum Arthropoda; class Insecta; order Hymenoptera; family Ichneumonidae; genus Diadegma; species Diadegma fenestrale. The sequence goes on along the minus strand of CM073310.1, from coordinate 15,420,332 downwards.
AGCCTCTCTGTGAAAAATGCTCTATACATCTATATGATTTCACGCTGGGGAACGAGCTGTGGAGTCACTGTCCCTGGGCAATATTTCCCTCGTAGATGAAACGAGCTTACGCGTTATTGATAACATATTTTATCACGCTAACCCACCATACTCCAAATTTTATCGTTCAGAGATCGGACCGGATGCAGTTGCAGGGAGGACAAAAATTGTACGACACGTACTGGAAATCCTGGTCAAATTCTCATCGATTATCATTTCGTGGACGTTGGTCCAATTCGTCTCGAGTCAGGACAAACGTTTCAAGAAAATGTCAAAATCGAATGACTCTGAAGTTTGCATCATTGGAATGCAATGAAATTTATTTTTATCTTTGACACAAATAATTATCCAAATGCAGAAAGTAATTACGATGATAAAATGATCAATTTTTGCGATTCAAAAAGCATATCGGCTCGAAAAATTTGGATGACATTGAAAATTGAACGAATCTTCAATAAAATTCAATATTTTTCGATGCATTCCAACGTGATGCATTTCAAATTGATGAATGGCCGAGTCCGAGAAGTTCAGCAATATTGCAAAATTTATTGTAAATTAATCAATGATCAATTTATAATCAAGTTCCTTAATTATTTTCATAATTAAAAAAATGCAGGTGAGTAGCGAAAAAAGTGTTAATAAGAATGACTCTGGAGTTTGCATCGTTGGAATGCAACGAAATTCATTTTTATCTTTGACAAAAATAATTATTCAAATGCAGAATGTAATTACGATGATAAAATGATCAATGTTTGCCATTCGAAAAGCATATCGGCTCGAAAAATTCAGATGACATTGAAAATTGAACGAGTCTTCAATAAAATTAAATATTTCTCGATGCATTCCGAGGATATTTTGAGGAAATGCTAAAAGAAATTCATTTTTTTAATTCAATTAAAAGCCAGACATCATTATTTTGATTGATAAATTGTTTTTTATGTGCAATCACTTTTTCAAGCATCTCGACATTTGATGCTGACTCCACTCGAGCGTTGACTGTCGAGATGAACTTGGTCTTCTCTTTCGGTCGAAAGTAATTTTGGATCATCCTCGGGGAGGTTTTCCCTCGTAGCTAAAGTAGTAACTTCGGGCTCTCCATAGTGATACATCGGCGGCCTCCCTGCACGTATCAGATAGAGAAAAATAGTATGGGAGCGGAAAAAAAAGAAGAGAAACTACTCCGTGAATTCCAACCTCTTTGCCCAGTACCTGAGGGAGCCTCATGTCGTGACTTCTGGGACTTGAAAAACTCGTATTCGATTATCGAACTACGAGACTCTGAGACTCTCAAACTTGGCCAACACTCGAAATCTTGCTCCTTCCTTTTCAAGCCCTCTTTTTCTTGAGGGCGTCCACTCTAGGACGTCACCGGAAAGCTCCTGAGTGTCTTATTTATCATCAAAATCGTGTGTATTCGTAAAAATCTTTTACAATTTCCCCACACTCTTTCCTGAATCTATAAAAATTCCCGGTGCCCATTTCCGGTCCAGTAAAAATTCGAAATTCATTTTTTTTTCTATTCCGGAATCCTTTGGATTTTTCGTGAACAAATCTGGAAATAGGCCAACAAATGTGCTGATCCGGACGATGTTGAAGTTTGCAACGTTGGAATGCAACGAAATTCGGTTTTTTCTTGAGCAGAGCTCGCGATTCTAATTGAAAATTCAATCAGGACGATAAAATGATAATTTTTTAGGATTCAAATAAAAAATCGATACGAAAATGGTCATTTTTAGTTTTCAATTGAACAAAAAATAAAGAGAAATTGTATTTTTCGTTGGGCCCCAACGTTGGGAACTTCAGTGTCATCAAATTTGCAGGTATCTATCGATAGAAAACGTTGCATGCAACGTCCTTAAGGAAATGCCTCCTTCTATAGCTCCAATCGAATTGCCCAATTTTGTGGGCCAACGGTTCTACAGAGTTTTATGGTCGTTGAATGCCACCATTTCGATCCAATCGGTTATGCATTCTGTATAGCAGCGAAGAAAAATACTCGTGATCAGAAATTCTTGGGGATATTTTATGATCGATGAGACCGGATGCAGTTGATTGGCTGACATGTTGCATACGTGACTTCATTGAGATATACGCGCGTGTCATGGGCATGCATCATTAGACGTGTTGAATTGACGAACGTCGTTGCATGCAGAAGTTCTGGATTCTCTCATGACTGCCAGCGCCAGCAACTTCGAAAGCAGCTTCCATAGTCTGCAACCTGGATGCTGATAAGGGACCTTAACGGGGAAATTGTGTAGGTAGATACGCGTTCATATACAGCTATACAAAAAGTGCATGCGACGAGACAAGGCGCGGGCATCGTAGTCTGCTGCCTGCACGTACCATTACTTACGCCAACATCTGGGGACTCTCGACGATTCCATGCCGACGATTTAGCACGCGGCCCGCAGAGAATGGGCGAAAAGTTCGACCTCGAAACTTGCGCGAACTCTATGGCAGAAATTGTGGTCTGGGTATGTGGCGAGAGACATTGACGGAATATATTATGGGCTTCTTCTTCTCCTCGTGACGTATGGCGCTCTATCTGTCGATTGCACTAACCCAACAGCAGACCGAGTCACCTTCTGACTCTACATTTCTTCCCCAAGACCACCTGTTTCGCCACCTACACTATGTGCGTATGAATGAGTGTCTATAAGTAGATTAAGGTCATGGTGGCACAGAGACGAGGAAATAAGCAAATGGTAGTTGGGATCAACGTCAAGTCAGACCTCAGGAGTTGATCTTTGGTGAGTGGTCCATTAGTCAGTCTGGAAACCCTTGAATTCCATCCCTGCAAGTTATCTCTGATCCGGTAAGATCAACGAGTATGAACCACCGAATGTCGTGTTGACGACGTCATCACAGGCCACCACTTCATTTCATCCGTTACTTCGATTCAAACATTTGACCCTTTTTGCCGAAACTTCGGTCCATCAGCCGCAGCAGCAATCTCTTTACGTAATTTTCTCTATTTGCCCTTCGCCGAGCTTTCATCTTATCACGCTGAAGCCGTGGCTTATATCTCTATGGCAAAAACCACGCAGGTGTCTTTTACGAATTTCTCCTCATGGTCGAATCTTTTCCATCTTATTAGGAGAACTTCCCAGACGCTATTAAATACCTTTGAGTATGTGTCGAGATTCTTATTCGCATTCGATTGATGATACTGAAGTTAGCAACGTTGGGGTCCACCGAAAAATACGTTTTTCTATTGTTTGTTCAATTTCAAAATCCATGACAATTTTCGTACCGATATTGAACAACAATCGTGAGATCTGCTCAAGAAAACAACGGAATTTGATTGCATTCCAACAATGCAAACTTCAATATCGGTTCGATCGTGTTTTTTTTTTTTTGCAGAATATAATCCCGATGATGGCGAATCGTAGGAATGCATCGAAAAACATTTAGTTTTATTGAAGATTCGTTCAAATTTCAATGTCATCCAAATTTTTCGAGCCGATATGCTTTTCGAATGGCAAAAATTGATCATTTTATCATCGTAATTACATTCTGCATTTGAATAATTATTTTTGTCAAAGATAAAAATGAATTTCGTTGCATTCCAACGATGCAAACTTCAGAGTTATTCTTATTAACACTTTTTTCGCTACTCACCTGCATTTTTTAATTATGAAAATAATTAAGAAACTTGATTATAAATTGATCATTGATTAATTTATAATGAATTTTGCAATATTGCTGAACTTCTTGGACTCGGCCATTCATCAATTTGAAATGCATCGCGTTGAAATGCATTAAAAAATATTTAATTTTATTGAAGATTCGTTCAATTTTCAATGTCATCCAAATTTTTCGAGCCGATATGCTTTTTGAATGGCAAAAATTGATCATTTTATCATTGTAATTACATTCTGCATTTGAATAATTATTTTTGTCAAAGATAAAAATGAATTTCGTTGCAATTCGATGATTCGTTTTCAAAGTTGAGTTGACCAACCCATATGGATAAGTGAGGCTATCGGGAGATCATTGGGTAAGGCCTCGTAAATGCTTCATTAAACTGTTCCCACACCCACGAAAAACTGAAGCTTGAAAGGACCACAATTAAGATGGCCCTCTACGTGGCTTAACCAACAGCCAAGAAGTTAGATATATTGGCAGAAAGGAAAGTGAGCTTATCTTCCTCGCAGCTCCCGACTTCGCCTGGAAAGCCCCAGAAGACGCGGCGCTTCGAGACACAAATATACAGACTCTGGGAGCTCGACGAAAAGTCGTAATTCAATATTAACCGCCTCAACCTGAACACAGATATAACTTGATAGACGCGTATAAATACAGCCATAGACAGACTGTTGTTGTTCTACTTCGAGGCATCGAGACACGTCTATGCGACAAAGGCTGAATGGATGCGATCAACAACCACAAGTGTATTAAGCCGTTCGATAAATCTTAACCGCACTATCCATCGTAACTGTGTAGTGATTCAACAAGATTCGAATCTCTTAGCCTGCCCATGCAAATGGCAAGTATGTGAGCCATTCCAGACGTTTTATCCTGACGTCCATGTCGTGTAGTTCCAAATTACGTTTACGAGTGCAACATCCTGCGGCTCCATTTGAGAGGGAAATACCTAACAATGATTTAGATCAATTGGATCCTGACTATTGTCGTGTTTCTGCATAATAATCATTTCTAGGGCGCAGCTGTACAAATAATCACTCTGATCGGTTGTTATATGATTATTATTGTTTTTATGGCGTTAAATCAAAACTGACACAACTGGACAATCGTTTAATGAAAATTCGTAAAATAAAGCGAAAGAAAAGACTTGAAAGGTGCGCAGAGCGCTGGCTAGTTCATTATTAAACTCCGGAAAGCACATGGTAGTGACATAGCCGATGGTGACTCAGTCTTGTTTATTCGAACGGACACTATAATAACGAGTCGAACGCACTGAACCGCTAGCGAGCTCTCGTTCGCGTTGCAAGCGCGTAACAAATGAAATTACAGTTGCTTGTTTTCCCTCGCAATTGTGTTTCCCGTCTCTCTTATTGTTTTTCTCTTTCACTCCCTCGGGCGACGTGCTTTTTTAAATTCATTCTATTTGTTTTTTGTTAACAAAGCTCAAGCGGTGAAGCAACTCGGAGCGAATTTGATAGTGAAACAGGTCAGGACCCTTCTTCCGGAATATACAAAGCGAAAAGATAAAAAAACTAACGGAAAAAAGGGAAAATGGGACATTTTTTTATACCTACATTCACACTTGAAAAACAATGGCGCGCTTCGTTATTTTCATGGTCGAAGAGTACGGTCTCAAAAATTCTCCGATAGGCAACCAACAACACTGCCAGCCAACCCCCCAGGGATCCACCTTTCACCTTCGTGTATTTTGAAAAGCAATGTGCAATGTATGCGCGCAATGCACGTCGCTAAATCCCTGGAGGTAACACAGTGCATATAAATGAATGAAACCGGATATCCGTACATAGAAACTCTCTGTTCAGAAGTCAAAGTCGTGCCTCCCAAGCTCAGGGATTTGTTTTATAAATGTACTCGAGTAGAGTGAATTTTGGAATTTAATTACCAAGTGAAAATTCAATTTCTCCTATCTCTAGAGTAATACGGACAACGAGATGTAATTCACTCATTTAGCCCAGGCCAACGTTATATAAAACTATAAAATATCCACGATCGCATGTAGCGACTCCAGCGATACCTCGAAAATCACTTACACTTCACTCGATCCATTACCAAAGAGCTCGTTCGAAATTTTCATCCAAGACTTGCAAAAATGATCGAATTCTCCGCAATGAGACATCGCACGATTCCGAATTATTGGAGGCGAAAAATAACTGTGACGTGATATTTTTGGTGCACTGACGAAATTATATTATTTGAGAATTTCGACGATGTTGAAGTTTGCAACGTTGGAATGCAACGAAATTCGGTTTTTTCTTGAGCAAAGCTCGCGATTCTTATTGAATATTTAATCAGGACAATAAAATGATAATTTTTTAGGATTCAAATAAAAAATCGATACGAAAATGGTCATTTAGAGTTTTTAATTGAAGAAAAAATCAAGAGAAATTGTATTTTTCGTTGGGCCCCAACGTTGGGAACTTCAGTGTCATGGAATTTCGTCAAAAACGATCAACCCGTGTAAATTAACGAAAACTCATCGTTTTGCGATCTTCACGTTATACGACGATGTTGAATTTTGCAACGTTGGAATGCAACGAAATTCTGTTTTTTCTTCAACCAAGCTCATGATTCTTATTCAATATTTAATCAGGACAATGAAACGATTTTTTGTTTCATTCATAATTCAATGAAAAAAAAAAAAAACTAATTTTTATTAGACCCCAACGTTGGGAAATTCACTGTCGTTAATCTTCAGCGAAAGCTCCAATAATAATTGAAAAGTTGAATAAAAATGATCAAATTGATGTACGGAGATGAATTAAAAAAATGAAAAAAAAATACTAGAAATAGAAAATGTTTTGAATATGCGTGCGAGCTCGCGGAGCCACGACCACAAAACCAGAGTTGTCAAGCTTTTCGATCTTCCTCCTCGATATTCGTTGCAAATTCTATTGCCATAAAAAAAAGAGGAAAGAATCTCAAAACTCGAAGCCAAACTCTACGACGTATGAGAAAATGTGTGCGTCGAGGATTAAAATTACCAACGAAACGATGTAACATTGAAATAAACATATTCAATTTTTCCAGCGGAAAGTTACAAATTTCCTCAGTAGCGCTCTTGAATCAGTTTTTTCGAGAGTTCACATCCGCTTCGTTCATAGCAAAGAATTCGAAAAAACCAACGAGACGTTCGATAATTTTTGCTATAAACTGTTCAAAAATGGTGTAAATAAAATTACTGATTCACGAGTTTAGCAAAAAGTTTTTGGTATATTCGCAGGAAGCAAAATTTTATAAGAATCCATCAAGAAAATATCCGGCTCTCGTATAATATGCACTAAAAATAAAATTTTGTTGAAAAAGATCGATATTTTGTTGGATACGTTCAACTAAACGTTTTATCGAAAAATCACGAAAATTTTGTCATTTCAGCAAAAAACATTCTGGAAAATCTTTTCGGAAAGTAAATTTTTGTCATTCCAATCGTAAATTTAGCTGACAGTTCCGTTACAAATGAAAAATATTGTCGAAATAACGAAAATTTTGAAATTATCCCAAAATATTTAGTTCGCTGTATTCAACAAAATATCGACGTTTTTTGACAAAATTGAATTTTCAGTGTGGTTTTTTTTTTTATCGAGGAAAAGTTTGGCAAAGGATGTGACGAAGACATGTTTCCTCTGTCCCCGGGCGTAGTACGGATAACAAAACAGGAGGTTTAGTTAGAAATTTTGGTCGAGACGGTTTTATGGATGAAGTGTATGCGTTTGTCGGAAAAACTCATCTCGAACTCTTCTGGCGTGCGGGATACTGTACAGTCAACACGATCACGAGGATGAAGCATACATTTGACATGGACACAGAGACGTATAGAGATTGTGTGTTGCAATAGGTGGATAGATAAAGAGAGATGAACGCGTGGAAAAGCACGAGACAGAGCAGCCAGACAGAAAGGCGCATAGAAAACGATGGGAAGGCAATGGTCGCTGCTGCTGGGGCACCGGATGCACGCGGACTCGAGGCCGCAGAAACTATTTTCCGATAACGACCGACACTTGCCTGGCGGGGTACATTTGTTCCGGGCTCGCGCCCTGATTGCGCCCACCAACCCCCGATGCCCTTTTCCGCGATCCGTCCTCTACGAACGTGGCAAACGGATTCACTCTCTCTTTCTCTCTCTCTCTCTCGCTTTTTATCCTCCCCACTCTGAATCCCGTACGTCCGTATGAGCCCAGGATGCATATTTTACACCGCTGACAGATTTATTGCCGCCACGGTTACCCGGCCGTACCAGCTTCTTCCGTTACATTATTTCTATTTCTCCTCTTCTATCTATCCAGTCCTTTTATTCCACTCATACGTATGCATATACGTATCAACCATTTTTGCGACCCTGCACATTGAATCAGATCAACTGGCCACCTGATTCTCCTCTTTATCTCGTTGAATACAAAACCTTAATTATAATGATGCTGAAGTTTGCAACGTTGGAATACATCGATAAATATTGAATTATTTGTTAAATTTCCCGAAACTTGAAAATTTTCGTATGGATATTGCGTTTGGATCCTCAAAAAAGATTATTTTATTGTCCTGACCAAATATCGAACAAGAATCTTGAGATCTGCTCAAAAAACAACAGAATTTCGTTGCATTCCAACGATGCAAACTTCATCATCGTGAAAGAAAAATTGCCATGATTTGCAAAATTCAATAGATATAATCAATAGAAAAAATATTTTTCGTTGAATCTCAACGTTGCAAATTTCAGAATCATTCTCAAGAATGACACTGAAGTTCGCAACGTTGGAGTCCAACGAAAAATACTTTTATCATTAATTATTTGTTAAATTTCCCAAACCTTGAGAATTTTCGTCTCGATATTGCGTTTGGATCCTCAAAAAAGATCATTTTATTGTCCTGACCAAGTATCGAACAAGAATCTTGAGATCTGCTAAAAAAACAGAATTTGGTTGCATTCCAACGATGCAAACTTCAACATCGTGAAAGAAAAATTGCCATGATTTGCTGAATTCAACAGATAATCAATAGAAAAAATATTTTTCGTTGAATCTCAACGTTGCAAACTTCAGAATCATTCTCAAGAATTGCACTGAAGTTCGCAACGTTGGAGTCCACCGAATAATACTTTTATCATTAATTATTTGTTAAATTTTCCGAACCTTGAGAATTTTCGTATCGATATTGCGTTTGGATCCTCAAAAAATTTTATTGTCCTGACCAAATATCGAACAAGAATCTTGAGATCTGCTGAAAAAACAACAGAATTTCGCTGCAAACTTCAACATCCTGATCAGTATCCATGTCGCAGTAATGACGAATAACGACGAAAAGTTGAACGAGGATAATTTTTATAGCATTCCAATTACGTTAATTTTAATATCGTACACGATGATAATTACATAACATTTGTTGCAGTGCATATTTACGCGAGTCGGGATTATCCTTGGCTGAAGCGTAATTTTATCTCGAACCACTGTGAAATTTGGGAATATGTAAATTTATTCGTATGTTTTTCAAACGGCGAGAGTATTTAGCGAATACCCAGTGATTAAATTGTGAAGGTAATATTGTAAATTTTCAGTTCTCATGTATATTCGTGTAATATAAACCAGCGAGCATACATTGGCCAACGGTATATACAATATGTATCATCAGTTTGGATAAAGTGCGGTGTACGTTCAAACAGTGCGTAAGCCAGGAATATTGATGGCCAAATTATAATGCAATCGATTGGCAAAAGATCGTTCATACTTGGAACACGTTCCGTTTTATTGAGCACGCGCAACGGTAAACGAGGCATAGAGAGAAACATGAGATTCGACGCTTTTGATGCACGCAAATTGTTAGTGAAGCCCAAATTTTGGCTAAAATCATAGTGAATGATGTTTAACTTGTATTTTGACAATAATGAGAAGCCCCAAAAGTGCATGCCGCGTACTGGAGCAAGAAAAATAACAATTTTTCGTAATAAAAAGAATTCACGAAAATTGGAAATTAAATATTCAAAATTGAAAATGAAATCAACGGCTGTGACATTAATTTTATCTTTCCACGTTAAAGAACAATGTGATGAAAACAAAAGAGAGATTGCGGCCGATGCGCATGTGCATTTTGCATAATTGAACAAAACGACTTGAACAAAATGTTGAATTCGATCCTCGTGGACACGAGACGGTAAAGTGTGTCGGGGGGTTTCCGGAGAGTGGCAAAACAACCGGTGTCGAATTTATCTCGTCGTCACCTCAAACAATTACGATGATTACTCGTGCAATTATAGTGGGGAGAGAGAAAAATTGCATCGTGCAACGCGCTGCAAATGCAATTAGCGACAACTATTTAGCACTTGGTTTCGACGCGTTCCACTCGCAGCGGAGTGCCTGGAAAGCATCGAATTTGACGAGTCTCCGTGTTGGTGATATGGTCTGTACTATGGCTAGCCCGAATTTCCTATGGAAATCTCTCTCCAAACCGATTGCTGCATATTGACGTGGATTTTGATAGTTCCATCAGATTGAAAGGATTATCTCGGAAATTTCCATTCAACAGAGATTCGTCGAGCTATAATGCCACATTTATAAATCGATAATGCAATATGCAATTCTTTTAATCTCTCTCGCTCTCTCAACGATTATTCCTGATAGGACACCAGACGTAAATTCTGATGGAATGCACTACAGATATGCACTTCGCTTGCTATTCGATAGGGCATTACATTTTTTATGGTATTCCATATTGGGCTGCGACCACGTAGTTTGCTCATTCTGAAAGCTCTCCAAATTTTGTCTTCCATTTTTAGCACTCGTTAATCGATTTCATCACTGAACGTCATCGTTTCGAGTGCCCTGCTCATTCACCGTTCGACAGATTTTCCACTATTGGTATATATGCCTTTATTTGTAAAAGGGAATCCGTGATGAACTGTGCATTTTTAAATGCCTATGATGAGAGCAGAGTGATTGTCATATATGCAGGACTAGCCGCAAAGCTGGCGATGCACTATAGAAATTCCGACAGAATTGAACTGATTCCGGAAATGTCTACGACTGCAAAAATATTGACATGATTCCAATATCACCAACATATGAAAATTTTCCAAATTGTTGGATGCCAAATTTCAACGACGTTGAATTTTGCATCGTTGGAATGCAACGACATTCATTTTCATCTTTGACAAAAATAATTATTCAAATGCAGAATCTAATTACGATGATAAAATGATCCATTTTTGCCATTCGAAAAGCATATCGGCTCGAAAGATTTGGATGACATTGAAAATTGAACGAATCTTCAATAAAATTCAATATTTTTTGATGCATTTCAACGTGATGCATTTCAAATTGACGAATGACCGAGTCCAGGAAGTTCAGCAATATTGCAAAATTTACTATAAATTAATCAATGATCAATTTATAATCAAGTTTCTTAATTATTTTCATAATTTAAAAAATGCAGGTGAGTAGCGAAAAAAGTGTTAATAAGAATGACTCTGAAGTTTGCATCGTTGGAATGCAACGAAATTCATTTTTATCTTTGCCAAAAATAATTATTCAAATGCAGAATGTAATTACGATGATAAAATGATCAATTTTTGCCATTCGAAAAGCATATCGGCTCGAAAAATTTGAATGACATTGAAAATTGAACGAATCCCCAATAAAATTCAATATTTTTCAATGCATTCCAACGTTGCAAACTTCAGCATCATAAATTTTAACCTTTCGATGATTATTCATTCAGGGATTCATGAGAATCCATTAAACGTATGAGCCTCGTGATGGGTTATTTCGTGCAAGAATAATCGCGTGAAAAAATAGTTATTAAATTTGTACGAATTCAGAGTGAATTTTTGTCATTCCAGTCGTAAATTTTGCTGACAGTCCTATTAGAAATCAAAAATATTGTCAAAATCACGAAAAATTTGAGATTGTTCGAAAATATTTAGTATACAGACATTTTCTCTGGGCATTCAAAAAACTTCTAGCGGCGTCGTCATACGTGGGGCTCACAATAATAAGCGTATTCAAAGAATTCGCAATAATTATGATTAATAATAATGTTTTATGGAAACTTTTTATTAGTGTAATTGGAGTTTCCATGATAGTGAATATTCCGTGTAATTCAACAGATTCGAAGGTCTGGCTACCATACATGCAACCAAGCCCCATATTTTCCAGGTGACCTAGCGCTGATGCAGTTCTCATTAATAATTAGTCGATTGTAAAGGGGTTTCTGATTAACTGCGATAATTAATACGACATATAAATGCTAAACGTTATATGTTCGTGAATATATCAAAGCCCTGAAATTTTAAACGGACACATTAGTCTCGAATGTTTTACTTTTCAACGCTCAACGAAAAATACAATTTCTCTTCATTTTTCGTTCAATTAAAAACTAAAAATTACCATTTTCCTATCGATTTTTTATTTGAATCCTAAAAAATTATCATTTTATTGTCCTGATTCAATATTCAATAAGAATCGCGAGATCTGCTCAAGAAAAAACCGAATTTCGTTGCATTCCACGTTGCAAACTTCAACATCGTCAAATTTGCACTGCACAACGAGACTAGTGATGTCTAATTGCTCACGCAATTTTAAGAGGCTCACGCAATCTTCAATTTTCAGTGAATTCTCATAAAACAACGTGTTCAAAGTTTCAATTTTCTGCATTCAATATTTCAATTTAAATGGTGAAGCCTCTCTTGAAACTTTGCAGGCGCTTTTATGTAACATCGAAGAAACTTTGTTTAGTTTTTCAAAAACTAAAACGGTCGCATAATTTTCTCGAAATCTTGGTTATTACGTACAAAAAATACAGATTGTCTCGGACAATCTTGAATTTAGAGTATTTTGCACTTTAGTCAATTCGTAACAACTGTTGAAAAACTGGAAGCAAAAATTTAGAATGACTCTGAAGTTTTCATCGTTGGAATGCAACGAAATTCATTTTTATCTTTGACAAAAATAATCATTCAAATGCAGAATGTAATTACGATGATAAAATGATCGATTTTTGCCATCCAAAAAGCATATCGGCTCGAAAAATTTGGATGACATTGAGAATTGGACGAATCTTCAATAAAATTCAATATTTTTCGATGCATTCCAACGTTGCAAACTTCAGCAACATAATTTAGATTGGACCGACGCTATGGAACGACCTTAACGAGACTAAAACTGGAAAAACTATCGTGACAATATATTATTAACAGATGAAAGATAAACCACAAAGTCCTGGAAAAGCGTAGAAAATCTCGGTAATAAATTGCGCCGCTTTATAGGCAAGAAACAGCGAGAAGAAATAAAGCATTCAAAAAGTAAAATACAGAGGCTGTTCGACTCGCGTAAGGCTCAAACGAGAAAGAAATGAGCTAGAATGGGGATGGAAGAAATATAGATATGCATGGGGTGTCCCATGCATTGAGATGAATGGTGCGGATGAACGGAAAGAGTCGTCCTGAACCGAGAAGCAAGTTTTCGTAGTAAGAAAGCGGCAGAACGGTGAGAGAAGAGCAGAGAGAGCTTTAGATAGAACTTGAGGCGCCTTAATTGCGGTTCGACGGGCCAAATTCGTGCTGGAGCTGCCCATAAATTGGCGGTGTTTAAATTTTACGGAAGAATGGGAAAGAAGGAAAAAGGAAAGAAAACTCACATGGAGACTTCACGAATAGGATCCGGAGTTCCGAGGTCGGTCCCGGGGGATCCGGCGGTGGATTCCCATCCTGGTCCAGCCATTTCCCTCCAAGCACCGTGTCCAAGATTTCCGTCTCTCTCCTTCTCCTACTCCCCTTAGAAAACCGAAGAAATATCGTAGGTCGGAGCGTGCGCGGCGACCGCGATCCCCTCTCTCTCTCTCTCTCTCTCTCTTTCTCTTGCAGACACGCTCAAGCCACTATGAGCTTAAACTATCTGAGTGCACACGGCGTTCTTCGTCTTCTGATATCTCGCAAATCACTCTCAACGCGAACGTATACGTATATACACGTATATGAACTGCCCTACCTTGCCAACCTTCGTTTCTCGGTTGCCCATGACGGTCGGATAAACCTAGCGATCTCTCTTAATTCCAAAGACAACCAAGACGGGAGAACATCCCCGACGGTGATGTACGAGTAAATAAGGACCAACTTAAATCTCGCGTGCAGATAGGGCTGCGATCGTTCTTGTTGCTAGAATAATACATCAGCGTCGGGGTCGGATATCATGGAATGGAAAGGCATCGACTCGTTTATATGGAAATACAATCCCAGTGTAGCCATCAGTAGCAGATTTTTCTGATTCGGCATAGTCTAAGTAAAAACAGAGTCGGAAGCCATTGGCGAGATGATCCTGAAGTTTGCAACATTGGAATATTTTACAATTGAAATAATCATTTTTGCCAAATGTAAAAAAGAATTTCGTTGCATTCCAACGATGCAAACATCAGAATCATTTGGCGAGTCGTTTCATCGGTAATTTTTCTTGCTCACCCACTACCTGACTTCTAACATAATGTCATTGTCATTCAATCACCTAGTTATGCAAGGGCACAAGTCAAAAATGCGACTCCCGTTTTAGTTCAAGGCAAAGTGACCTTGAAGCACTGGATTTTATCAACTGGTAGCAATTGGATTCAGTCTTCAAATTTCCAAACCCACAGCTTGAAGCATCATCAGACTCTGAAGTTTGCATCGTTGGAATGCAACGAAATTCATTTTTATTTTTGACAAAAATATCTATTCAAATACAGAATGTGATTAGGATGATAAAATGATCATTTTTTGCCATTCAAAAAGCATATCGTCTCTAAAAATTTGGATGATATTGAAAATTGAAGGGATCTCCAATAAAATTAAATATTATGCGATGCATTCCAACGTTGCAAACTTGCAAACAAACATAATATGGTAGCAACGGAACTGAGTGTATTAAACATTTCCAACAACATTGTGACTGATATCAACCCCAGTACTTGATATCCGCTCTTTGAAGCTGAAAATCTTCGTTTGAACGATCGTTCGCCCGACGTCGTGGATACGTCTCGTTGCTTATTATGAAAGCAGATATGGGTCACGTGTACAGTTTGTGATAATGAATCCAGAGCCAAGCAGAAAGCAAAAGAGAGAGAGAGAGAGACTAGAGCATATAGGAGGAAACTTGTACTGTGCTATATGTGCTCCTGATGGAAGGACCTCCAGCAAACGTCCTGTGTACGACTGGCTGCATATTTGCTCTGGAGTCATACAAGGATACAAAGCTCTTAGCTTCGTATACAGATGCTTTGACGGTCCATACACGTTTGCTGATTCACCCACTGCCACCCCCTTCTATAGCATCTCTTTGTTGTTGGTGTATGCACAGGGCGTCATGACGCCAATGCCTGTATATTTACTCACGCAAACTACCAAGCTCGAACAGCGCAAGACCTACATGTATCACGAATACAGCAACATCCACTCTTTATCTTGCCCTCCCTCCCCTTCTTAACCCCCGTGTTCTGACGCCTCCGGCACCTTCCTAATATTCATTGTAGACGGGCGTCATGACATACCGTAAACATTCTGTTTAGTCTCCCTGGAGCTAGTACAATAACAAAGAGCTTGACAAAGTGAGACAGCAGGCGTAAGGCTCCAGGAGAAACAAGATCGTGTGTTGTGGAATCAAATATTTCGGATACTCTTCGTCTTCTACATCTTCAAACTACCTCGCTATTTCGGTTCATTCCAATTTCCGGCAACCTGACCCTCTCTCAATTCACCAATTAGAATCGTTCCTGTTCCACCATTTTCGCTGCTGATATATTAACATTCTCGTCGTTATCAGATTTGCTTTCCGCTTCTTTGCCCCTGAGCTC
The DNA here is from genome assembly GCA_037043255.1 of Diadegma fenestrale. Lineage (NCBI taxonomy): Eukaryota > Metazoa > Arthropoda > Insecta > Hymenoptera > Ichneumonidae > Diadegma > Diadegma fenestrale. The sequence continues at coordinate 15,404,825 of CM073310.1, read as the reverse complement.
ATTTTGTAGAAAATAAGGACAGGATTCATTGCATACCTATTCGTACAATACGACGAATTCCGAACAGCTCCTTACTAAAAGATGGAAACATATTTCCTGGGACTTGCATGAAATCCAAAGACTGTTCTTTTCATAAAAGGATTTTCCGTCACATTATATTCAATTGGCTGCAATCCGCGGTCTTGCCGAACAAATATATACATTTTAAATGATGCTGAAGTTTGCAACGTTGGAATGCATCGAAAAATATTTAATTTTACTGAAGATGCGATCAATTTTCAATGTCATCCTAATTTTTCGAGCCGATATGCTTTTCGAATAGCAAAAATCGATCATTTTATCATCGTAATTACATTCTGCATTTGAATAATTATTTTTGTCAAAGATAAAAATAAATTTCGTTGCATTCCAACGATGAAAACTTCAGAGTCATTCTTATTAACACTTTTTTCGCTACTCACCTGCATTTTTTAAATTATGAACATAATTAAGAAACTTGATTATGAATTGATCATTGATTAATTTATAATAAATTTTGCAATATTGCTGAACTTCTTGGACTCGGCCATTCATCAATTTGAAATGCATCACGTTGGAATGCATCGAAAAATATTGAATTTTATTGAAGATTCGTTCAATTTTCAATGTCATCCTAATTTTTCGAGCCGATATGCTTTTTGAATGGCAAAAATGGATAATTTTATCATCGTAATTACATTCTGCATTTGAATAGATATTTTTGTCAAAGATAAAAATGAATCTCGTTGCATTCCAACGATGCAAACTGCGGAGTCATCACTTTAAGGATAAAATTGTTATATATCGGGATTAAATGCATTGCTGCCGATCCCAAGACACTACGTTATTCGAGTCTGACCTCCTCAATAACGGTACAATTTGCACCCAATTCAAAATCAGGCTTTTATAGCGTACTAATAAAATTCCTTAAAAATCTACTGACTGAACTAGAGCTTCATGATGTCCCGTGTTCATTTTCAAGAGCCACGAGATCACTTGAGGTATAATCATCACAAAACGAATTCAATTAGAATTTTTTCAAAATTTTGTATAAACACTTGAGAAGAAAAATTTTCTGACGTTTAGAACTGAGCCATTCAATTTCCAATTTTTAACTTTCCCCATCTAAACGCGCGTGAATTCCAGTCACGTTTCGGTGAAAAGTTGCAAAAAAAAAATGTATTTAGGATTTTTTTGCAAGTTGGCCAGAAATTTTTTCAGAAAAACCTCAAACACATTCTTATGCAACTCATGAACGAAACGAGACTTTAATTTATACCTGTTTAGATGGAAAAAATTGGAAATTCAACATCTGAAATTCCTTTGACGTCAGGAAATTTTGCTTCATAGGAGAAAATCATTAGTTACGATGTCGTAACGTTGATACTGAATTATTAATTATATTATAAACAAAGTAATTTTGCGATAGTGATTCGTCAATGTGCATAAAAACTCTGTAAAGGACTTCATTATATGCGCATCTAATAAATATCGATAACAAAATTGTGTGTCGTCACAGACTGCGGCCTAGGTCTCAAAGGGAACAGGTTATTTCAATGAGAAAGCTCGGCCAGGGTTTTGGGACAATTGGTTGTGGCAAGAATGTAAAGTCTGCTCGAAAAATGATGTTAGAATATATATTTCTTCGCCTTTCGTACTCTCTTACATTTCATTCATAGCTGTCTATTGGATCTTGAGTTTTTCCTCTTTTGGTTTTGCTGCGTCTCACCGTCTTTCGCTTATTCGTAGCCACACGTCTCACAAAGTCCGTATGGGGGACGAGAGTGGAAGAAATAAGTTTCCATTTTACGTTCTTCGTCTTTTCATCGCTTTTTCGGTCTTTTCGAGTAGAGCTCGCATGCTCGTCTCCCGCCTATGAGAATTCTCACAGGCCAAAGAAAGCCTTGGGAATAAAAATGCGTTCCTCTCATTTCCTTTTCCCTCGTCGACGTTTCCGCCGTTGGTTTCACTCTGCCATGGCCCTGTTCCGTTTCAACAACTGTCTGGCTCGTCGGTTCCTCTCCACGTCCGGTCACATCCTTGCACGGAGCTTTTCTCCGTTTGTCGCAAGGATTTTTATGCCTTGGAAACACGCCCTTAATTCTGCACCTCCTCCACCAAGCTGCATCCATATATAGACATACGTACGCAGCTTCGCCCGATGTTACGTGTTTTCACGAGCATAAATCATCGACTTGGCTTAACTTGAATATTTTTTATGTCTTTTCTGTGTCGAAGAGACATTCTCGAAAATATTCCATTTCATTCAAGTTGCTGCTCCCTTTTTAGCTTGACACTTTCTTCGCGTTCCGATACACTCGTCACGTCGCACTCGCCTGTTCAAGTTCCTTTTCCTCTCATTAATGAGCTCCGTAATGAGGAAAATATAAGGTGGAAAATTCTCATTTAATTACGATATAATTTCGATACCTGCCAACCTGATTAGAAGTGGAAAAAGGTGCAAATCGAAACAATTCGATGATGCTGAAGTTTGCAACGTTGGAATGCATCGAAAAATATTCAATTTTATTGAAGATTTGTTCAATTTTCAATGTCGTCCAAATTTTTCGAGCCGATATGCTTTTCGAATGGCAAAAATGGATCATTTTATCATCGTCATTTCATTCTGCATTTGAATAATTATTTTTGTCAAAGATAAAAATGAATGTCGTTGCATTCCAACGATGCAAACTTCAAAGTCATAAAAATGTTGTCACTGTAGCAAAGAATATTGTGGAAAATCTCTTGCAAAAATAAAATTTGTTCATTCCAGTAAAAATAAGGAAAATTTTGGAATTATCCAAAAATATTTAGTTCTGCATTCGAATAATTATTTTTGTCGAAAATAAAAAACTAATTTCGTTGTCTTCCAACGATGCAAACTCCAGACTCATAAAAAAGCTGCAGATGATGCGAAAATAATTGGTGAATATATAACCAAAAGGCATTTTACGTCGCAGGTAGAAATTTCAGTTTTATACAGAGCGGATCGGAAAGTTGATTGTTTGTTCAATTATTTTGTTGTGCAAGCAGAAAAGACTAATTAAGCTCATGCACAAAGAAATAATGATGGAAAAAAAAAAATACGAAGCTCCTGTTTAGCGGATTTGTGCTTAATCCGCAGTTGGTTTATCCGTTCATAGTCGATCTTCTTTGTTGCAATTAAACTCGGCTCTCTCGATAAACCATTTATTATTAGAGCGCAACGAGTCCGACCCGCCGATTTATAACTCCGAACTATGGGTTTTCCGCCGGCCACTTTTTTCACTTCCTCGTATTGTTAATTTTTTTTTTTTTTACTTCCTGTATTAACGAATGGGTCTTTCGGCCAACGGGTATATTTTCTACCCGAACGAGGTTGCTGCAAAAGCAGCGATAAATGGGCTTGCGAGAGCATGGAACAGTGAAGGGAACAGGAGGAAACGAAATAATGTTGTTAAAATCGCGTGACGAACTTTACCTTTAAAAATCAATTCGATCATCTTTGCACGAATTATTGTTAATAAAATTTTGTAGGAAAAAATGGACATTTTGTTGAATACATTCGTCTAAACGTTTTTTTTTAAATATCACAAAAATGTTGTCATCGCAGCAAGAAATATTCTAGAAAATCTCTTCGGAAAGTAAATTTTTGTTATTCCCATCATAATTTTTGCTGACAGTTGCGTTTTAAATAAAAAATATTGACAAAATTACAAAATTTTAAAATTATTCAAAAATATTCGTATTCAACGAAATATCGACGTTTCAGTTCAATCTCCCGATTTTTAATTCCGAATCCAAAAAATTGGGAAATGAGAATTAATTTTCATGAATTTCTCAAAAATATTTTCAAAGTTCAGGACATTCCGAAAAATACAAAGCAAGATTTTTTTAACGATCCGATCAAAATTAGAGTTTCGGATTTTTCGAACAGACGCATCACGAAATTTGGTCAAATTCGTACACAATTTGTATAACATTAGCGAATATAACAATGCAACGAAATTCATTTTTATCTTTGACAAAAATAATTATTCAAATGCTATTTTTACTGGAATGATCAAATTTTATTTTTCCAAGAGATTTTCTACAATATTCTTTGCTGCATTGACAACATTTTATGACTCTGAAGTTTGCATCGTTGGAATGCAACGAAATTCATATCTTTGATAAAAATAATTATTCAAATGCAGAACTAATTATTTTTGGATAATTTCAAAATTTTCCTTATTTTTACTGGAATGATCAAATTTTATTTTTCCAAGAGATTTTCTACGATATTCTTTGCTGCATTGACAACATTTTATGACTCTGAAATTGCATCGTTGGAATGCAACGAAATTCATTTTTATCTTTGGCAAAAATAATTATTCAAATGCAGAATGTAATTACGATGATAAAATGATCAATTTTTGCCATTCAAAAAGCATATCGGCTCGAAAAATTTGGATGACATTGAAAATTGAACGAATTTTCAATAAAATTCAATATTTTTCGATGCATTCCAACGTTGCAAACTTCAGCATCATGGATTTCTTTCTTCGGGAAAAACCGTCAGTGCAACTCGTATACATTGACGTATACATGAGCGAGTGTGTATTTCCGTTGGATTTTAAACGACAAACTCACGCGGGACGGATATTAGCGCTTCTCGCGTTTCGCCGCCTCGCGAGAGTAAAATGTACGCTATACTCGTATAAACAGAAGGATTGCGGCGCAACCGAGATTCATTCTGCGAAGTCACTCGGTGTGTTCGCTTTATGCACGCGACGCAAACTTTAGCAGGATGATATAGATATGTCTGTGTATAATGGAAACTACTCTCATACGTATGCACGTCAAGCCACCCAGAACAACCCTCTACAAATATATGCGGGAACCAGGAAATAGATAGGATGATTAACGTTTCAACCAAATGGTTTGAATTAGACTCGCACTCGAATAGCATATATGGTTGGTGTCTAAATGCTCCAATTGCATATGAAGTTGGCTACTTTTCTCTTTGATCCCATTCATTGAGATAAATGGAGCAGAGCAGCTGGATAAATTCAGTTTCTAATGTCAATCTCGTAATCCGGCGGACTTTGTTTCGGGTTTGCAACCGAAAATGCAGTCGCCGATTAACTGAATTACACGACATTTTTATTAATTGTTTGTTTGATTTCTTTGACGCCTTTGACAATTTTCGTACCGATTTCGAGTTTGGATTCCGTAAAAATATCGTTTTGTTGCCCTGACCAAATATCGAATAATAATCGAGAGACCTGCTCAAGAAAAAACGGAATTTCGTTGCAGCCCAACGATGCGAACTTGACCTTGACACTGAAGTTCGCAACATTGGGATCTAACGAAAAATACTTTTTCCCTCAATTTTGTGTTTAATTTCAAAACAAAAGCCAATTTTCGTATCAATTCTGTATTTGAATCCTGAAAAACGATCGTTTTATCGTCCTGATTCAATATCGAATAAAAGTCATGAGCTTTCCTCAAGAAAAAACCGAATTTCATTGCATTCCAACGATGCATGTCAAAAAATAAGTGAAAAATGCGGCAAAACGACAAAAAACATGACACTGAAGTTCGCAACGTTGGGATCCAACGAAAAAAACTTTTTCCCTTAATTTTTTCTTTAATTTCAAAAGAAAAGCCAATTTTCGTATCAATTTTGTGTTTGAATCCTGAAAAACGATCGTTTTATCGTCCTGATTCAATATCGAATAAAAATCATGAGTTTCCCTCAAGAAAAAACCGAATTTCGTTGCATTCCAACGATGCATGTCAAAAAATAAGTGGAAAATGCGGTAAAACGACGAAAAACATGACACTGAAGTTCGCAACGTTGGGATCCAACGAAAAAAACTTTTTCCCTTAATTTTTTGTTTAATTTCAAAAGAAAAGCCAATTTTCGTATCAATTTTGTGTTTGAATCCTGAAAAACGATCGTTTTATCGTCCTGATTCAATATCGAATAAAAATCATGAGCTTTCCTAAAGAAAAAAAACCGAATTTCGTTGCATTCAACATCGTAAATTTTGTCAGAATCAATTTCTTTTTTTTCTTGCGAAGGATTTGACGACTAACTCAAGCTGCAGCCTTTCACCAAACACGTGGAATACATACGTGTTTACAGACAAGTGTAACGAAAAGTGTATACAACCGCGATTGAGGTGGAAGTCGTTCCACTAAAGTTTCAGTCGTCCAGGATGCGTTGCTTCTGTGCACTTTTTCCACACGTATATGGTTGAGGCTTGCACACCAAGAAACAGGTGGACATTTGTCCAAAAGTGAATTACGGAAGCGGATGGGCGTAACCTCTCTCTTTCGTCCAACCGTTCTCCACCCCCTATTGTCGTCCGTTATCGGTCGCCGTTGCCACCGCGGACTCGACCGTTACTCTTACCGCGCCGCTACTTCTGCTCTCTGTCTCTCCCTGTGTTTCAGTAACGAAGTCAGAAATAAAATTGGACTCTTTCGGTCGGTCTCCTCACCGCCAATATCCTTCTGCATCCATGCAACCGTGTGTACCTTTCTCAATTTCCGGTTCTGTTACCCTTTTTCTTTTCTGTGTGTGGCCAACTCTGTGTTTTCCTCCAACGTGGGACTTTATTGATGTGTCAAGTGGAAATAAATATACCGCAAATTCGTTCATGTATAATGCCCTGGAAAAGCAATTCTAGGAAATGTGTGCGAGCATACCTGAACACCGTGAAAACGTGGAAAACATTGAATAACCCTTTCGACTGAGTGGCTCATGGTGAGCGAGAGAGTTTCCTATTCATCTCGAATTTCTCGTCTACATTGAAAACAATAAATTAATGAGCCCTTCAGTTTTCATGACACCGAACTTTGCAACTTCGGGATCGAGGGGCTGCTCATTTTTGAAGTCACTGTGTCACTGGTGGATGAAATCAGGCTGGAAATCATTTGAAATCGGCGGAAGTCGAGTGAAATCTAATAAATGTGATTTCGGTGATTTCACATGATTTCTTTCGAAATCATGTGAAGTCATATGCAATCAGTGAATTCACATGCAATCACAACATAAGCAAATGGATGGCAAAAGGGATCATCCGGTCGCTTTTGAGTGGAAAACACCAAAAACTATTAATAATGAAGAGGAAACGTACGCGAGAGATGTTTGAAAGGAAATATTGGATCAGAACGAAGACTCGTAGCTTTGTTACGGTCCTTATCACAAAAAACCGGGAAAACTTCAATTCAATATTGGGGAGCGCGCGATGATATTGAAATTGCTCTTGAAATGACGTTGAAATCACGGAGTCATATATGAAATCGTGAAATCACTAAAATATGCTCATGAAATCACTTGAAATTAATGATTTCAAGAAATTATCAAAAATTGTCTTGAAATCATGTGAAATCAGCAATCACTGTGTCACAATTTTGGTAGTGAATGGCCCCTCGTTCAGGATCCAACAAAAAATACTTTGAAACAGCCTTGAAATTTTCGAATCGATTCTATGTTTGGATTCTGAAAAAAATCGTCGTTCTGACTAAGATATTGAATAAGAATCGTAACCACTGCTGTAGAAAACAATGAACAGAATTTCGTTGCATTCTTTGCTGTCCCACGATTTCATCTAAGAATCGTGTGAATGGAGATATTGAACGAAATGAGCTCCAGCGAAATGATTCTTCGTTGAATTGAAATAATAGTTCGAACTGATGATGCTGAAGCTTGCAAAGTTGGAATGCAACGAAAAATATTTGATTTTATTGACGATTCGTTGAATTTTCAATGTCATCCAAATTTTTCGAGCCGATATGCGTTTCAGGTGGCAAAAATCAATAATTTTATCATCGTAATTACATTCTGCATTCGAATAATTTTTTTTGTCCAATATAAAAAACGAATTTCGTTGCATTCCAACGATGCGAACTTCAGACTCATTTCAAATCGGGACTGGCTCAAAATGATTGTAGCAAACTTGCTGAGGACGGAGGGATTGCGAAGAGTTAATGGAAACGTGTGATACGATTCGAAAACATCGAATAACATTGCAGGGTTTCGATATGTTTCTGAATTTGACACCTTCTGCTGCGACCACGCGATATCGCGAATGCACAAATATTACTCAACACTCAGGAATTATTCCCAATCATAATTTCTACTTGGGTTTATGCTGGAGCCTGGGTATTAGATGTCTCGATGAGGCGCTTATTCAATTCGTGTCTAAAACTCGAAATCTCTTGAAGAGATTGAAATATCCATGTGAAGCACTGAAAAGGGAATTTTGTTGGCCTAAACGTTTTTTTTTTGAAAAATCACAAAAATGTTGTCATTGCGGCAAGAAATATTCTAGAAAGTCTCTTCGAAAAGGAAATTTTTGTCATTTCAATCGTAAATTTAGCTGAAAGTTCCGTTGGCAATAAAAAATATTGTCGAAATTACGAAAATTTGGAAATTATCCAAAAATGATCAAAATATCGACGTTTTTTGACAAAATTTCATTTTCAGTGCGTGTGGCTTATGAGACACGAACCCGCGAGATATTGTGGAATAGTGGGAGGAGAGAGAGAGTGAGAGAGCGAGAAGGTCACCGTCAGTGCAGTCGGAAAGCATTTCAGCCTACAGTGCACGATGAGGGTGCAAATTAGGTCTGGCCCAAAGTTTGATAATTAAGAGGCTACCGTTAAGTGCGCTCCAAAGTGGTTCATAAGTTATGGTAAAGCCTGCGTAACTTTGCGAGACTCAACCCTCGAGCGTTGGTTGCATATCCAGAACATGCAGCTCTCTATGCATGTGCTCGCTCGTGTTTCATCATCGAGTCTTGCCGATACTCGCGTTATAATGCTTCCCTGTTCCATTTCCAAGAACATCTTAACTTGTCGGCTGACCTTTTGATTATGAATCTGCGAAATATCCATATTTCACGCCCGTATCAACTACGAAACTAAACATCCCCCTACGAATCTAATATCCATGATCTTGAAGTTTCTAGATCGATCGTATGCAACGAAATTTTCTATTATTTATTCAGCAGAGCTCAAAATTATTATTTAATATTTAGTCCAGCCACTAAAACAATTTTCTCTTGCGACCCTGAAACTCAATTGACATGACGCTGAAGAATGCATCGAAAAATATTGAATTTTATTAAAGATTCGTTCAGTTTTCAATGTCATCCAAATTTTTTGAGCCGATATGCTTTTCGAATGACAAAAATTGATCATTTTATCATCGTAATTACATTCTGCATTTGAATAATTATTTTTGTCAAAGATAAAAATGAATTTCGTTGCATTCCAACGATGCAAACTTCAGAGTCATTCTTATTAACACTTTTTTCGCTACTCACCTGCATTTTTTAAATTATGAAAATAATTAAGAAACTTGACAATAAATTGATCATTGATTAATTTATAATAAATTTTGCAATATTGCTGATCTTCTTGGACTCGGCCATTTATCAATTTGAAATGCATCACGTTGAAATGCATCAAAAAATATTGAATTTTATTGAAGATTCGTTCAATTTTCAATGTCGTCCAAATTTTTCGAGTCGATATGCTTTTCGAATGGCAAAAAATCGATCATTTTATCATCGTAATTACATTCTGCATTTGAATAATTATTTTTGTCAAAGATAAAAATGAATTTCGTTGCATTCCAACGATGCAAACTTCAGAGTCATTAATTGACTATAGAAAAATTGCCAGGATTTTCAAAATTCAATGAATAATCAATAGAAAAAACATTGTTCGTTGAATCTCAACGCTGCAAACTTGAGATTCATCAATATCTTGAGATCTCGTCACGTTTTTCTACTCTGATTAGTGAAATTTAGTAGATGCATCCCAATGACTTTCTTACTCCACTCCAACCGCAGTGGCGTATTTCCTGCCTTCAAAACTTTATAATAAGCACTTGAGAGCGTACAGAGTATTAGACTCTGTGGAACTAGAGTGCGAGGCTTACTGACAGGATATTACATTATCCGGCAAGGATCCTTCCATGCTTTTCCTGTTTCAACGCCGCATCATGAACGTAGCAGGTCTCTTCGTAATAGAAACACAGCTCAACGTATATCTGGCTGTACGTATTATCCCCTCCCTTAAACCTCTTACTTTTCTCTTGATAATACAAAGTTTGGGAAAGAGGCGAAAGTCGAAATCCAGAGCGGATTAAAACTTGCCAGGATCATGTTGGCCCTTCGATCGCATTCATTCGATTATTTTGATCCTGGCCTCTGGCTCGAAGCTTCTTCTATACTTTCTATCCCGCCAAAGGCTTGCCGAGGCGTTTTTTCCTTTATTTGTAATAACGACCCGATCTTCTTGCTAAGTTTCAAGTTTTCTCTACGTGCAAAAAGTCTCGAGCAATCTTTCGTCTTTGCCCAGTTGCTCCTTCCTATAGAGCTTACTGCGGAATTTCTTTACTTTGTATTTATAGACGTTCATTTTTCTATCTATACCATTTCATCTCTGTTTTTTCTCGGGCTTTCTCTTTGTCGTTCTCTTCGATGACCTCGTGGGAAATCGAAACTGTGCCGAAATAAGAAAGAAGAAGAGAGAACGATTTTACACGCCTTAGACCATCCAGGGCTTTACATTTCGTAAGGCATCTCGATATCGGGTCACAAGGGTTTGGAGCGGCTATTCCAGTTTCCTTATTCAGTAGGATTTCAATACTTTTCCTTCCAAGTTCTTCGCTTCCGTTTCAACATCTATATATATCGATATGTTATATTTTGAGCACCTTGCACTGGTGCGTTTCATAGGGCAAGAGGTATTTCCGCCGTGAAACTACCTGCGCAGCACAGTGTGGCGAGCTTTACCGGAAAATTCAACACGGAAGCTCCGTCCTCAATTCCATTTCAATCATATTTTCTACGCCTGTATGTAAAATACATTCCACGCGATTTTCCCGAATTTCGTGACGCATTTAATATTTAAGTGACATGCTGCACCATCGTTTGCGCTAATTCTTATCAATTTAAACTTCTACATACATTTTCGGATTTCCGCTTCACGTCCTGGAAAATTCATCACTCTTGCATCGTTGGAATGCAACGAAATTCATTTTTATCTTTGGCAAAAATAATTATTCAAATGCAGAAAGTAATTACGGTGATAAAATGATCAATTTTTGCCATTCAACAAGCATATCGGCTCGAAAAATTTGGATGACATTGAAAATTGAACGAATCTTCAATAAAATTCAATATTTTTCGATGCATTTCAACGTGATGCATTTCAAATTGATGAATGGCCGAGTCCAAGAAGTTCAGCAATATTGCAAAATTTATTATAAATTAATCAATGATCAATTTATAATCAAGTTTCTAAATTATTTTCATAATTTAAAAAATGCAGGTGAGTAGCGAAAAAAGTGTTAATAAGAATGACTCTGAAGTTTGCATCATTGGAATGCAACGAAATTCATTTTTATCTTTGACAAAAATAATTATTCAAATGCAGAATGTAATTACGATGATAAAATGATAAATTTGTGCCATTCAAAAAGCATAGCGGCTCAAAAAATTTGGATTACAACGTTGCAAACTTCAGCATCATTCAAAATTCACATTTCGTCAGATCGATTTCGAATATGCTCGCTCTTCATGTTCGAACCAAGTACGAAGATTTACAAACTCGAGCTAATTAAAAAAACCTGAACCCGATGTTTCACATGCACACAAAATACGTTGCTGTTTGCACTCAAATCGCGTACAAGCTCTTTCTCGACAACCTTTGAATTCTCATTGTGGCATATTACCAACTTGAAGCTTCTCAATGCAACTGATGGAGTTGATAGACCGATACTTAATTGGATTTGTATGATCACTTGAATTTTCGCATTCGTGCACAGTATTTTCCAACCTGGTGAAATTTTTTTTACACTGAAAATGAAGTTTTGATGACACTGAAGTTCCCAGCGTTGGGGCCCAACGAAAAATACAATTTCTCTTAATTTTTCGTTCAATTAAAAACTAAAACTGACCATTTTCGTATCGATTTTTTATTTGAATCCTAAAAAATTATCATTTTATTGTCCTAATTGAATATTCAATTAGAATCGCGAGCTCTCCTCAAGAAAAAACCGAATTTTGTTGCATTCCAACGTTTCAAACTTCAACGTCGTAATTTTTGTCATTTTGACAATATTTTTCATTTCCAACGGAACTGTCAGCCAAATTTACGATTGGAATGACAATAATTTACTTTTCGAAGAGACTTTCTAGAATATTTCTTGCTGCAAAGCCAGGATTTTTGTGATTTTTCAAAAAAACGTGAACGTATCCAACAAAATATTGATCTTTGCCAACAAATTTTTTTTTTCAGTGTAAATATATGTCCCGTTGTAAACTTAACTCAAGTTTTTAACATCGCGATAAAACTGGGAAAATCGTTCTCGACCATATCTGACTTAGCTTATCATTTGACTTCTAGAACTGCCCTCATTTTTTTTATTCTCTCTTTACACTCGTTGTCTTGGTTCTCCTCGACAGAAAGTATAGCTTTAGTGTGAGTGCATAGCGTTTCTTATCTGTTGCCTTACAGCCGAGCGCGAGAAGTGGTAAACTCTGGCCATAAAATCTTTTGCTTCCCCTTTCTCTGGCTCTTTCCATCTTAGTGGCACTCCATACATGGCGTCTTGGCAAAGGATGGACCTGAATACCATTGCAATAATTCGCTTGGCGTACAAACGTCCGAGAAGACGTTTTATCATCTTTCTCGCACCTTTGACCTTTGTCGAGGTTAAAGACGAAGGAAACGAAAGACGGAGACAGGGAGAGGGCTTGGGAGAGGAATAAAGAAAAAGTGAAGCTCCGTCGGAAAAAAGCGCGATGCAGAATTGCGGTAGCGAAAGCTCTGCCGCGGACCCTCGAAACTTGCCCGGCAAAAGCCGTTGATGCGCGATCTCGTCCGCGCTTTGGAATTGAACTTTCCACCAAGTTTGCCATCGCACCAACACTATCACCACCGTCAACATCGCTAAGCACAAGGCTGTCTGTTCTTGTCCGATATAGCCGTCTCGTTAATTTCGTTTCTTTGTCGTTCGCAAGTTTACGCTCTTGAGCATCGCATCCCTCACTCCTTTTGCACAGTGTAGCATCGCGCGTTTGGTTATCTATACACGAGCTCCGTCTCGCTTCCTCTTCGCCTCTCGCGCGTTCTCCCCTCTTGGAGACCAGAGTCTCTCTTTCCATGGGGTTCTCCACGAATCGTCCGATTACCGCAAAGCACGGAATTGCACTCGAGACGTATATACAACCGGTTGGCAAACTCGCAAGAGAGAATGGTCGAGCGTATCGTCATGGTTTCTCTCCTGGGTGCTTCGAGCTATTTCTAGCCAGCTCCTTAACCTCCACATCTCCTGTTTCATCCTCCTCACACTCGCCGCACTCTCTTCTCTGCTGGATGTTTATCCCTCCGCACGCTACACGCTTTCCTCGCAGTTGCCCCGTGTCAACCCTAATTCAACTAACGTTTAAGCACTAAACCGGAAATAATCCATTTCGGGCATGGAGATACCGAGATTTAATTGGATAAGCAAAGAGATTGGACTTTGCATCAGAGACAAATAACTTTGTTTATTTAACGTCATTGCAACTACGGAACGCGTACTCTCAATCTTCAAATGCGAACATACCTGCACAAATATATCGAATAAGTCATCAACGACGTTCTAGCAACCGGAAACTTTGCCAGGACCTTCTGTCAATTATCATTTTTAACACATCCAATCAGGGTCATGATTACGAAATAATTAAACAATTAAATAAATAAATAAATAAAACAATTAAATTTCTATGTTGAAGTTTGCATCGCTGGAATTCAACGAAATTCTGTTTTTTTTTTAGCAGATTTCAAGATTCTCGTTCGATATTTGGTCAGGACAATAAAATGATTTTTTTTGAGGATCCAAACGCAATATCGATACGAAAATTTTCAAGGTTTGGGAAATTTAACAAATAATTAATGATAAAAGTATTTTTCGTTGGACTCCAACGTTGCGAACTTCAGTGTCATTCTTGGGAACGATTCTGAAGTTTGCAACGTTGAGATTCAACGAAAAATATTTTTTCCATTGATTATCTATTGAATTTAGCAAATCATGACAATTTTTCTCTTACGATGTTGAAGTTTGCATCATTGGAATGCAACGAAATTCTGTTTTTTTTGAGCAGATCTCAAGATTCTTGTTCGATATTTGGTCAGGACAATGAAATCATCTTTTTTGAGGATCCAAACGCAATATCGATAAGTAAATTTTCAAGGTTTGGGAAATTTAACGAATTATTAATGATAAAAGTATTTTTCGTTGGACTCCAACGTTGCGAACTCCAGTGTCATTAGCAATTCGACATTTTTTTTATCACACGTTGTCAATCTACAGGCCGTGGCGCAATCAAAAAGATATAGGGGAACATGGGGCAAAACAGACACTTAAGGAACTAAGACATATTTGTCGATAAACGCACGGTCTTCCTACTTTATTTGAGTCCCAAAACTAATTCCCGTTGCTAATTTTTCGAATTTCCAAAAAAAAAAAATTCGGGGCAAAACGGGCACAGTCTCTGAGAGCGAAAAAAAGTTATAAATAAACATTTTCCGCAATACAACCGTTGCAAGCGACTGCTTACGGATGGAATGCGAGCTCTGTTATGCGAGAAAGAAAATAGGACCCCCTTCGGCCCATTTATTGAATGTTCCAGAGGAAAAAATGGAGTCAAGTCGCAGATTGCTTCTAAACCCATTTTTTGGTGACATGCAAAAAAAGAACTTTGAGTTCACTGCGGCAGCATATAAATGGTGTTTAAACTATCTGTAGGTAGTGAAACAAATTCCCGTTTCCTGTATCCCAGATTTCGTGAAAAAAAATTTGTGGGGCAAAACCAACTCAGCATCTGAGAGGCACAAAAAATCCGAAAATTATATTTTTTCGCGATATAGACGTTGGAAGCGACCGCTTTCGAACGGAATGCGATCTCTGCCATGTGAAATAAGCGATAGGACCTCCTCGGGCCCATTAATTGGATATACGAGAGGAAAAAATGGGTTCAAGTCGCCAATTTTTTCATTTATTTTGTATGGCATGCAATAAGTGAACTTTGAGTTCACTGCGGCAGCATATAAATGGTGTTTGAACTCTCTGTAGGTAGTGAAACAAATTCCCGTCCCCTGTATTCCCGATTTCGTGAAAAAAAATTTGTGGGGCAAAACGAACTCAGCGTCTGAGAGGCACAAAAAATCCGAAAATTACATTTTTTCGCGATATAGACGTTGGAAGCGACTGCTTCCGAACGGAATGCGAGCTCTGCCATGTGAAGTAAGCGATAGGGCCTCCTCGGGCCGATCGAACCCAAAAATCCATCAGCAACCATTCAAGAAACCATATCCCCTAAACTCGCATTTTTCCATCCAAATTCTGCCCATTTTGTGATTTGGAGAAAAGAAAATGTCTTTTCCGGCCCAGAATTCACGAACCCAAGCTCCCTGTGAGTTCTAAAAGATAATTTGGACCCAGAAAAAAAAAATAAATGCAATTTCCGATTTTCATATTATACTTTGCCCCACACGTTTATTTTGGCTCAAAGTTCTCCGATTGGGTCTTTTTAGGGTGAAAATATAATTTTGAGCCTCCAAAAAAATGAATGGATTTCGAAAACTATTCGCTCCGAACCGTGTCGGTTTTGCCCCGGATTTTACGATCACGGGGCAAAACGGACACCGTGTCGGTTTTGCCCCATGTGTCCGTTTTGCCCCATGTTCCCCTACGGAATTGTAAAACAAAATGAAAGATGTTTAGGATTACGCTAAAAAAATGGCTCGTCGTTTGTTTTCCGGCTCGGAAATCCTACCTGAGAGGAAATATATATCTTGTGGAGAAGACAAGCCTCCTTGCTACGTAATGGAAGATGTGCAGAATAAGGAAAGCTCGCGAAAAGCATAGTGCGGTATAGTGAGAGACTTTTTACCAGCAGTTTTTTCACGTTACCGCAATATAATGTAAAAGGCGAGGAATACAGCGTGAAAAACAGAAAAAAAAGCGAGGCTTTTCCAAGATTCGCGTCTTACGACGACCGCGCGGGAATGATTCGTTTCCAGAGGCAGCTCATGCTCGCATTTTATAAAACTTGTTACAAGAGTTGTCATCGAATTATGTCTTAAATTGCTTTTCACTCATTGCATTCAAACCCATGAACATTACGTTGCATCCTTCGCTCCCATGAAGAATCGCACCCTGAAGATCGCAACGTTCGGCTCCAACGAAAAATATGATGCTGAAGTTTGCAACGTTGGAATGCATCGAAAAATATTAAATTTTATTGAAGATTCGTTCAATTTTCAATGTCATCCAAATTTTTCGAGCCGATATGCTTTTTGAATGGCAAAAATTGATCATTTTATCATCGTAATTACATTCTGCATTTGAATAATTATTTTTGTCAAAGATAAAAATGAATTTCGTTGCATTCCAACGATGCAAACTTCAGAGTCATTCTTATTAACACTTTTTTCGCTACGCACCTGCATTTTTTAAATTATGAAAATAATTAAGAAACTGGATTAGAAATTGATCATTGATTAATTTATAATAAATTTTGCAATGTTGCTGAACTTCTTGGACTCGGCCATTCATCAATTTGAAATGCATCACGTTGCAATGCATAAAAAAATATTGAATTTTATTGAAGATTCGTTCAATTTTCAATGTCATCCAAATTTTTCGAGCCGATATGCTTTTTGAATGACAAAAATGCATCAATTTATCATCGTAATTACATTCAGCATTTGAATAATTATTTTTGTCAAAGATGAAAATGAATTTCGTTGCATTCCAACGATGCCAAATTCAGAGTCATAGGAAAATTACTTTTTTTCATTATTTTTTGTGTGTCAAGTTTAAAAAACCATTCGTAACTTTTCGTGATGATTTTCTCTTCGTATCCTAAATGAAAAAATATTATTTTATTGTCCTGGTAAAATATTTAACAAGAATCTCGAAATCTGATGAAGAAAAAACAGAATTTCGTTGCATTCCAACGATGCAAACTTCAACATCGTCGTAAAGACATTAATCCGCGCGATTCACGATATTCCCGATTTTTCACTTGTCTGAGAACGGAGTTGTAACGAATTGTTTCGCTTGTTATTCTGTTCAGGTCGTCCATGGCGTTCATATCGAGCCGGCACATGTGATGAAAAAGCGAAGCATCAATCAGCCTCTCAGAATTCTTCTGTCATACGACGAAAGCGTCTTTCGGTAAGTTTGCGGCATATATTTTATATTCTTTATATGATAATATTGAGAATTTAGTAGCGAAGACGTTCACCATGGATTAATTATGTATTCGTCATCGGGGTCGATGTCATTCGTTTACATGAACGTGCTGCAGAAAGAATGACCTCGAGCTATCCCTAGCATTATGCATGAGATTCTACATTTCACCTCTCACTTTGATTCTGCACAATGAAACGAAGATAAACGCAGTAATGTGATTGCACAACGAGCAACAAGGACGTGTGTTTTCATTCGATACACGTACTTGCTGTCTTAATCTCGGATAGTCACGACATACATCGAGAAAATCATTCGAAATAATTGTGTAAAGATTGATGCTAAATAATAACATCGACTCACGAATCCTTTCGATCGATCATTATTTTTAGTAGGTTGGTCATAAACATTCCGCTGCGTCGGTGACAGTTGTCTTTTGGAATAGTTACGACACTGAAGTTTGCAACGTTGGAATCCAACGAAAAATACTTTTTCCATTAACTTTTTCTTTAATTTCAAAAGAAAAGCCAATTTTCGTATCAATTTTTTGTTTGAATCCTGAAAAACGATCGTTTTATCGTCCTGATTCAATGTCGAATAAAAATCATGAGTTTTCCTCAAGAAAAAACCGAATTTCGTTGCATTCCGACGATGCATGTCAAAAATAAGTGAAAAATGCGGTAAAACGACAAAAAACATGACACTGAAGTTCGCAACGTTGGGATCCAACGAAAAATACTTTTTCCCTTCATTTTTTGTTTAATTTCAAAAGAAAAGCCAATTTTCGTATCAATTTTGTGTTTGAATCCTGAAAAACGATCGTTTTATCGTCCTGATTCAATATCGAATAAAAATCATGAGTTTTCCTCAAGAAAAAACCGAATTTCGTTGCATTCCAACGATGCAGACTTCAACATCGTAAGATTGCATCGTTGTAATGCATCGAAATTATTTTCATGACACACTGAAGTTCCTAACGTTGGGGCCCAACGAAAAATACAATTTCTCTTCATTTTTTGTTCAATTAAAAACTTAAAATGACCATTTTCGTATCGATTTTTTATTTGAATCCTAAAAAATTATCATTTTATTGTCCTGATTGAATATTCAATAAGGATCGCGAGCTCACCTCAAGACAAAACCGAATTTCGTTGCATTCCAACGTTGCAAACTTCAGCACCATCGAATAGTTTGAAATTCCGTCAAAAAATTCCGTCAAAATACTTCGATATCTCGTTGAAAACGATAAACTAAAAAAAATTTGTTTAATTTCAAAATTTTCATAATTTCGACGATATTTTTCATTTCTAACGAAACCGTCAGCAAAATTAACAATTGTAATGACAAAAATTTCCTTTTCGGAGAGACTTTCAAGAATATTGTTTGCTGCAACGAAAAATTCTTGAGTGATTTTTCGAAAAAAAGGTTTTTCCAACGAAATTTTGCGTTTAGTGAAGTCGTGAGCGTTATTTCTCACACGGTAACTCGCCGAATACACGTCAGGACGCCTGTACACCTTGTAGACCGTCTTAAGGACGTTCAGGAAGCTTTTTGCTTGATTCATGCAGTCCGAGCAATTCCTTAATTGCTGTAACTCGGGGCGTAGTAACGGGCCGGGGTATATTGTATAACGGCATTAGACAATCCTGTGACATTTGCCGGAAGTCAGTGGAGAATAGCAGTGGCTCGATTCTGTGGCAAGAGCATCTACGCTGGCCGCAGCATCAGGATGTGGTTGAAAACTTGGGGAATCCGCAGACACAGCCACAAGCTCCATGGTGTGGTCCATGCACACATAGCTTGGAGCTTGAGCGTTTTGTCGAGACTCTGAGCTGTCTCTTGCGCGAGAGTTTCAACGGTTAACGTTTTTGGCGGTCGGCCGAGAAACAAGAGTGTATATCGTCGCATACAGCGAGCGAAACTCGCTTGTGCAGTTGTGCGATGTGCACGCGGGAATCGCGGAGACATTGCAGCGAAAAACGCTCGGTCGACCCTCCGGCGAAAACTCTCGTTGTCTTTCTCTCTCGAAAGATCGAGTATACGTTTACGGATCGTGCCACGAATATGGCGCAGCTTTCCAACCGCCATTCGTCTCGAACTATCCTTCGCCGCGTCTCCTCCACGACGACAACAAGGATGAGCGTTGCGACCGCATGGGTCCCAAGTAGTGACAGAAAGAGCAAGAAAAAAGTATCGCTCGCGTTGTCTATATCTATACGAATCTTCATATGAACAGCGTGAAAGCCCCGGCCGCGCGTTGTGGTTCCTGCCAAATTTTCTTCTCTCATGTCGCCGAGAGAGCGCAGAAAGACCGACGCCGGTTTGTTTGTCGCGTGAAACTCGCTCCTCTCGTTTTCCTCGCGGTTCCCTCCCTCGGGCCTTTCAAACGCGCGACGACGCCGCGGGCATATGCCGTGGACAGAACTAAAATACATGTGTGTGTATAAAAATGTGTGTGTCTGTGTGTTTCTGGTTTCGTTGTAAGCGCGTTCTCGGTCTCATCTCTCACGAGGCTTTTCAACAGGAAGCAAGAAGACTTGTTACTCTCCGGGCACAACTTCGTGGCCAACAACCAAAGAGAAATTACACGTCTATTCTATCCTCGTTTTTTTTTCCTTCATATTCTTCATCACTGTCTCGCCTTTTCTCTCATTTTCTCTCCCCCGTCGTGTTCGCCCTGCTTTTTCTTTCATTTTCTTTCATCTACATTGTCCGTGCTTAAACTCGCGCGAGGACTTCCCCCAGGACGCTAAATTCCGTGACGGCTTTTTGGCAGCCGCTCGCAACGCAATTTGTACTGGATTTTCTATCCTTAACGGCACGAGCAGATGCAGCGCAGTTTTTAGGCCAAATCGCAGCGTTTTCCAGCAGATTCCGCGTTTTATCTCGACGCAATTAGTTCCTCTCGTTTATAACGCACTGCGATGATGCTGAAGTTTGCAACGTTGGAATGCATCGAAAAATATTGAATTTTATTGAAGATTCGTTCAATTTTCAATGCCATCCAAATTTTTCGAGCCGATATGCTTTTTGAATGGCAAAAATTGATCATTTTATCATCGTAATTACATTTTGCATTTGAATAATTATTTTTGTCAAAGATAAAAATGAATTTCGTCGCATTCCAACGATGCAAACTTCAGAGTCATTCTTGTTAACACTTTTTTCGCTACTCACCTGCATTTTTTAAATTATGAAAATAAATAAGAAACTTGATTATAAATTGATCATTGATTAATTTAAATAAATTTTGCAATATTGCTGAACTTTTTGGACTCGGCCATTCATCAATTTGGAATGCATCGCGTTGGAATGCATCGAAAAATATTGAATTTTATTGAAGATTCGTTCAATTTTCAATGCCATCCAAATTTTTCGAGCCGTTATGCTTTTTGAATGGCAAAAATGGATCATTTTATCATCGTAATTATAGTTTGCATTTGAATAATTATTTTTGTCAAAGATAAAAATGAATTTCGTTGCATTCCAACGATGCAAACTTCAGAGTCATTCTTGTTAACACTTTTTTCGCTACTCACCTGCATTTTTTAAATTATGAAAATAAGGAAGAAACTTGATAATAAATTGATCATTGATTAATTTCTAATAAATTTTGCAATATTGCTGAACTTTTTGGACTCGGCCATTCATCAATTTGAAATGCATCGCGTTGGAATGCATCGAAAAATATTGAATTTTATTGAAGATTCGTTCAATTTTCAATGCCATCCAAATTTTCCGAGCCGTTATGCTTTTTGAATGGCACAAATCGATCATTTTAACATCGTAATTACATTTTGCATTTGAATAATTATTTTCGTCACTGATAAAAATGAATTTCGTTGCATTCCAACGATGCAAACTTCAGAGTCATTGAAAATTGTTGTTTCTACCGTTTGTCCACTTGCAACTTCGCCTTCGATATCTTCTTGGCGAGCTCGGTATTGTAGAGATTCATCAGATTTCGTGCCACGCTCTCTCGACACCAAAAACTATTTGAACGCGAGTCGCGCTCCTTTGGTTCAACGAATTCCGTCTATATATATTGTAGTGAAGACCTCAGAGGACGTATAGCGAATTGCGTTTTCGTAATATAATTCGCTCTTCAATTCGTCGGGTTTCTAATTAATTCGGAAGCCAATTAGCCATGGCAAGCTTTTGCGAGAGGTTTAGTGTTGCTTGGGTAGAGAACAGTCTCGTCTTAACGACGACAACGCGACGACGACATTGCCCTCGACGTTGGAGCAGGCGAGCTCTCGTCGAATTTCATTCGGGCAAGCGCCCCCGCCGCTACTAAGTTCGGCACTTGCTAAATGCTTCGCGGAGTCCTTCCGGCCAAACTTTTGGCACCCTCTCAACTCTCCGGAACGAACCGGCGACAGGACCATGGCTTGCGAGTTTAACTCCCTCCCCCCCCTGCTTTTCCAACGTATCTTACAAGTTTCTACGTCCAACCTCCCGCACGCTCTGTTTTCGAAAGATGCATTACGAGCCACTCGGGCGACGAGCGAGGTCACATTTCCCGCGCAACCTTCATCCTCCGGTGAATCATTGGTAAAAAATCACACGAACTTTGCAACATTTGGCTCCAACGAAAAATACTTTTCATAGTTTGTTCAATATTTAAAACCATGACAACTTTCGTACCGATTTTGGGGTGGATTCCGAAAAAATAATGATGCTAAAGTTTGCAACGTTGGAATGCATCAAAAAATATTTAATTTTATTAAAGATTCGTTCAATTTTCAATGTCATCCAAATTTTTCGAGCCGATATGCTTTTTGAATGGCAAAAATCGATCATTTTATCATCGTAATTACATTTTGCAGTTGAATAATTATTTTCGTCAAAGATAAAAATGAATTTCGTTGCATTCCGACGATGCAAAATTCAGAGTCATTCTTATTAACACTTTTTCGCTACACACCTGCATTTTTTTAATTATAAAAATAATTGAGAAACTTGATTATAAATTGATCATTGATTAATTTATAATAAAATTTGCAATATTGCTGAACTTCTAGGACTCGGCCATTCATCAATTTAAAATGCATCACGTTGGAATGCATCGAAAAATATTGAATTTTATTAAAGATTCGTTCAATTTTCAATGTCATCCAAATTTTTCGAGCCGATATGCTTTTTGAATGGCAAAAATCGATCATTTTATCATCGTAATTACATTTTGCATTTGAATAATTATTTTTGTCAAAGATAAAAATTAATTTCGTTGCATTCCAACGATGCAAACTTCAGGATCATATTTTACAATATAATTTTTAAGAAAGTTAATGCTGCGAATCATCACACAATCATTCTGGCCCATACGAGGTCTCAATGCTGAGCGATTGAGTATTTTCTTGGAGAAATTCTATCGTTCATCATGTGTTAGATAAATCCCAAGTTTAATCGTTCGAAATTCGTATGAATCTTCTTAACAATTATCCTCAACTGTGGCTAAACTTCGACAAAGTTTGACCGTCTAGAAATTGAGTGATTTGTTATAAAAAATCGTCTCCTTTCGTAACTTCCCAGCATTTGCATTGTAAATAATTTTATGACTATGGCGATTTAACCTTTTTAAGGCAACTCCGCAAGAACTTTGATCTACAGTTTCACTCTGAAACTGAAAACGGAGACACTTGAATGCGTGCAACGTATTACGGAATGAAATGTCGTTCGATTCGCACTTGTTTCTCGTACAAGGAAAAAAAAACATTCCTTTGCAAACAAAAAATCGTACGAGATTAAAATTGTGATCGAATCATCGCGTCGATTATGTCCAACAACGAAACCGGTAACACACGAGAGATCCTTAAAAGCAAGGCGCATCGTAACACATTCCCCTTAAGTAGTAATTCGAACGTGTGTGCAGACAAATTTCACTTTTCACGCAATTGGAATCCGTCGACAATATATTTGCGCGTGTCTCGCGTCATTTCCACGTCCATGAGCTGCGCAGCTGTTGAATCTCGTAAGAGGATCTCGTAACCGAGCAATTCAACTTGCAAACTGGTTAAAATATTTTAGTCGAGTCAACACTTGAAATCGTACCCGTTTTTTCGAATGCATGTGCTGCGGTGTTTTCGCGAGAGTGCACGGAGAAAACGGATTCGTTTTGTTTAGTAAGAAATAAAATGTTTTGGGAAAATGTCCTATACGAAGTTTAAGAAGAAAAAGAATCGTAGCACCAATTGCAAAACAGCATAGTATTTTTTAACACCTGCAATTTTTCTTAGCATGAATTATAAACAGTTCTATATGAATTAGAAACAGTAATGCGCGCGATAATGAATTTCAGGTTTGTTTTCATGAACAATTT
Organism: Diadegma fenestrale; assembly: GCA_037043255.1. Classification (NCBI taxonomy): domain Eukaryota; kingdom Metazoa; phylum Arthropoda; class Insecta; order Hymenoptera; family Ichneumonidae; genus Diadegma; species Diadegma fenestrale. The sequence continues at coordinate 15,381,252 of CM073310.1, read as the reverse complement.
ACTATGTCGGATGAGAATTCACTTATGAGTGAGAAAATCTCAAATTTTAAACGTCGGCATAGTAAAATTCTATAATCCCAGTATGAATATATATCGAACATGTGTGAAATTTTATCACACGTATTGTTTTGTTTACCATGACCATTGCGATTTTCTTTAATTGCTATGCTAAATTGTAAAATCGGTTTTAATCTGATGATCACGTTTTACTATGCTGTTGAGAACGATTTGTCGCACTGCCATTCGAGATATTGCTGTAATTTCCGAACTGTCCTCAAAATACTATAATTTTCAACAATAAGTAACTGGATTCCTAGTATATTTCTTAATAATTTTCCACTTTGTTTTCTCCGTGTGGGCTGACCATAAAACGTTTCCTACGCAGGCAAATACGTCATGCAAGCTCGGCGATTCCCATCCGACACGGAATTTGTAGCCGATTTTGTATCGAATTCGTTATTTCGCAAACTAGACGCCCAACATGGTCAGCGCTTTTTGTACACGATTGAAAAGTTGATAAACATTCCGTTGCGTACGTTATTATTCGGCTTGATTTTTCTACGTGAAAATTCTTTATTTCCGGTCATCGAAATATATTGGCGAGACGCCGATTCGAGCATAGAGTCGAGAAGCTCATCCCCCCCCCCCCCCCCCCCCCTCAGTAATTAATTCCAGCAGGCGTGTCACTCGCACGAACGAGTTTGCATTCACGCACAAACTGACACGTAGCTCGATTATCTGGCGAACCCGGTGTGCGTATCCATCCGACCAAAGCGAATACACGCTGCGCAATTCAACGAAATTGATAGAAAAAGCTTGTTTTTTTTTCGCATTTCGTTTTTTCAGGCCGGCTCATTCGAACCGTAACGTATCGGCAGAGCAACTTTTTTTGTCTCGCTTCTGTTAACTCTCTTTGGCATCGTCCCTCGTATGCATTAACATTTGACTCTGGTCTGTTGGATCGCGACTTCACATGAATATTTACGTTTATGAAAAACAGTAGTCTTTGAAAAAGCGACGAAAAATTGGGGACCCGGTTGCATATTATTTTGATTTTTTTTTTTTCCAGTCCTGCTTGCGTCAATAGGAAACTTTATTTATGGAATTTTTTCCGGAACGTGTTGTCGCGAACTAGAAATTCTCGCGCGGCCTCTGTAAAAATCAAACTGTTTTGATCATACGTGCTCCTGTCACGACAAAGTTCACCCTCCACACGGTTCTCCAAAGCATTCGAGCGTACGAATACGTCAATCGAGCAGGAATGATCAAAGCCAGATCGTCGGACATGAAAAACGTGGGCCTGTGACATATTCAATGCGATGAATGACACGCAATCAGTTTTTGCAAGTTATATATGTACGGAAAAAGCTTGAGGAGAAGAAAAAATAGGGCAGGACTCATTTTTTCGTGTCAAAAAAGTGTGATTTTTTATGATACTGAAGTTTCCATCGTTGAAATGCAATGAAAAATATATTTTTTGATTAATTATCTCGATAATTAATGCGATCGTTCGAATTTTTGTAATAAACTCATTTTTTCAATTGCGATAATGAGACGCCCATTATCGTTGACAAAAACGGTTGGAAAGTTTTGCGTTCTGCTTCAAAATATGATGCGTTTTCGTTGCATTCCAACGATGCAAACTTTAACGACGTAATTTTTCAAATTTCCCAAAAAAATATTTGAATTCATTGTTGATTCGTTTATTTTTCAATGTCATCCAAATTTTTCAAGCCAATATGCTTTTCGGGTGGCAAAAATCGATCATTTTATCATCGTAATTACGATGTTGAAGTGTGCAACGTTGGAATGCAACGAAATTCGGTTTTTCCTTGAGCAGAGCTCGCGATTCTTATTGAATATTTAATCAGGACAATAAAATGATAATTTTTTAGGATTCAAATAAAAAATCGATACGAAAATGGTAATTTTTAGTTTTTAATTGAACAAAAAATGAAGAGAAATTGTATTTTTCGTTGGGCCCCAACGATGCAAACTTCAGAGTCATCACTTGATTTTCTTTAATAACTCTGGGATGCGGAGCGCATATTCTCGCGAGGGATGAAGCAACAGATTCGAAGAAGGGACAAAGGTCCCTTGGTCTTGTTCGTAACAACAATCGGTACAACGTTTGATTCGCGTCTCTGGTTTAATCCATGGGGGATTTAGTCGCGATGATGCGGCGTTGCTTCGCCGAGAAGAGACCGAAAAAGGGGCTAAAGCGTTGGAGATTACAACCAACAGTTTTCAAACCACCTCCACCCTCTATTCAACTTCTCTCTAATCTATATATGCGCTTTTCCCTCTGCTCCACTTCCTCTATTACTCTTTACACCGCCTCCAACTGTACGCCCCGCGTCTCCCGCATCGGCATTCTCGTGGTTAATGAACGAAACTTTCCTATTGCTTTTTTAAACAATATACTTTCCTCCTTCTCATTCTCTTGCGCTTTTCCTTCTTTGCTCTTTCATGCCCTTTCTGCCCTTCTCCTTTTTCTCATCCTACTCGACAATTTCTCCTTTTTTCCTCCTGTATATAGTTCAACTTCCAAACCAACTTCGGAGATCGCTTTATCCTCGAAATGAAGCTGTCCAGGGATTAAGGAGGCGCCGGGGCCTCCAACCCCGATCGGATAAGAGGGCACTATAGATATTCATACCCTGCCAGTGTTTTTAGTTTGTGTTGCGCGCGTTGGCGTGAATCGCGCGCTGGTATACTAAAACAAGCTTTTATATCCTTCGCGTTATAATTATCTTCGTTCATGATGCACAAGCTCCGGGTCCGCCATAATGATTAATTGAAAACTTTCTTGGTATTGCAAAAACCAAGATCTGTCAAATTGGCATGATTTTGAAGTTTGCAACGTTGCAATGCAACGAAAAATATTTTATTTTATTGCTGATTCGTTCAATTTTCAATGTCATCCAAATTTTTCCAGCCGATATGCTTTTCGAATAGCAAAAATCGATCATTTTATCATCGTAATTACATTTTGCATTTGAATAATTATTTTTGTCAAAGATAAAAATGAATTTTGTTGCATTCCAACGATGCAAACTTCAGAGTCATTCTTATTAACGCTTTTTCGCTACTCACCTGCATTTTTTTAATTGTGAAAATAATTAAGAAACTTGATTATAAATTGATCATTGATTAATTTATAATAAATTTTGCAATATTGCCGAACTTCTTGGACTCGGCCATTCATCAATTTGAAATGCATCACGTTGAAATGCATCAAAAAATATTGAATTTTATTGAAAATTCATTCAATTTTCAACGTCATCCAAATTTTTCGAGGCGATATGCTTTTTGAAAGGAAAAAATTGATTATTTTATCATCGTAATTACATTTTGCATTTGAATAATTATTTTTGTCAAAGATAAAAATGAATTTCGCTGCATTTCAACGGTGCAAACTTCAGAGTCGTAAATTGGCGACGATCTCGATCGAAACTCGTATCGTTACACTGAAAATTGAATTTTGGCAAAAAACGTCGATATTTTGTTGAACACGATCAACTATATTTTCGGATAATTCCAAAATTTTAGATGATACTGAAGTTTGCAACGTTGGGATCCAACGGAATTTATATTCTCTATCAATTTTTTGCCCAATTTCAAAAACCATAACGATTTACGCGCCGATTTTTGTTTTTTAGCCTTAAAAAAAATCGTTTCATCGTCCTGACCAAATATTGCATAAAAATCTCGAGCCCTATTCAAGAAAAAACAGAATTTCGTTGCATTTCAACGATGCAAACTTCAACGTCGTAATTTTAGTAAATTTGACAATATTTTTTATTTCTCACGGAATTGTCAGCAAAATTTAACATTGGAATGACAAAAATTCACTTTTCGAAGAGAATTTTCAAAATATTTCTTGCTGCAATGACAAAATTTTTGGGATTTTTCAAAAAAATCCGTCGAACTTGTAAAACCAACTTTTCCAAAAACATTTGTTTTTCGGTCTATGAGGCAAAAAAGTTCATGAAAAAAAAAGAAATTGATTGACAATATCGCTTTCTTCCCTTGTCACGGATTTTTGTTCAGTTTTCCCAAATCTTTTCCATTATATAGAAACAAAATCTAGAGGCCTCATTTTCTATATCGAGTCTTTATCGCATTTTGGGTGGTTCACTTGATGGTGAATTTATTTACGAAAAAAGTTGTTGAATCCGTTGGAGTTTCGAATTTTATTTTCGTTCGTAATCCATTCACCGGATATAAGTGTTTACTGGACTGGAGTTTCCAGATCTGGCGAGTGCTCTCGGGTTTTTGATGAGATGTCTCATGTCTCATTCTCTTTTTCATCGTTCGCCCTCCCGCGTTTTCGCATCGTCCCACAGTCATGATTCACGGTGCATAACTGGGTCAATTTTGTGAGTCAATATTGCCTTTTGGATTTATTTCCTTCAGACGAGAATCCCAAAGTACGAAAGCGAGAACTTGGAACGTTTGCCAAGCTTTTCGCGAGCTATTTGTTCAAGATGAAAAATAAAGCTTTCGCTGCTTTGACGGGGGAAAAAAATGCACGTTGACGATTCTTTTGTCATCTCCGCGAAGTTGCATTTCTTCCACTTTTTCAGTCTCTGCGATTCGTGCAGCAGGTCGCGAAAAATGACTCTGAAGTTTGCATCGTTGCAATGCAACGAAATTTATTTTTATCTGTGACAAAAATAATTATTCAAGTGCAGAATGTAATTAAGATGATGAAATGATCGATTTTTGCCGTTCGAGAAGCATATCGGCTCGAAAAATTTGGATGACATTGAAAATTGAATGAATCTTCAATAAAATTCAATATTTTTCGATGCATTTCAACGTATGGCATTTCAAATTGATGAATGGCCGATTCCAAGAAGTTCAGCAATATTGCAAATTTATTATAAATTAATCAATGATCAATTTATAATCAAGTTTCTTAATTATTTTCATAATTTAAAAAATGCAGGTGAGTAGCGAAAAAAGTGTTAATAAGAGTGACTCTGAAGTTTGCATCGTTGGAATGCAACGAAATTCATTTTTATCTTTGACAAAAATAATTATTCAAGTGCAGAATGTAATTACGATGATAAAATGATCAATTTTTGTCATCCAAAAAGGATATCGGCTCGAAAAATTTGGATGCTATTGAAAATTGAACGAATCTTGAATAAAATTCAATATTTTCCCATGCATTCCAACGTTGCAAACTTCAGCATCGTAAGAAAAGAAATTTTTTTTTACGATTTCGTAAAAAAATACAGAAATTTTTTTGTTTTCTCTACCAACAATAATGTGAGTCCAATTACTTTTCTTTACGGACAAAACGAACGCGGCACAGTTACGGGGCAACTGGAAGCTCCAAACCGCACGTATATTGCTGCCCGCGAGATTGAAGCCGTTTTCATTCAACATCCAGTGTGTGGTAGAGAGTACGTAGAGTGACCAAGTGGCGGCAATGTTTCGCAGTAGTAAGCGACCGCAATGGTCGACCGATAGACAGCATATTCGTGATACGATAGCGAAAGAGAGGACAGAATGGAGTACGACTGCGGTAACGGGAAGAGAGCACCGCAGCAACACGGGGTGAGCAGCAGGACAGTGTACTAGTAGTAGCAGCCAGTAGTGACCGGACGAGTTGTACCGAGGACTGTGGCCCTGAGGGCCTGTGAAGCAGTCGCGTCCTTTGGTAGAGCCTCCCGCGTTTCATTCAACTAACAAACTCACTCTTTCCCGCTCTCTCTCTCTCTCTTCTGCGATGCAGGATTAAGTACTAGAAGCCACAACTGCCACGAGTTTGAACCGGTCACATCTGTATATTCGCGGTATTGCTTTCCTCAGTATTTAATAGTGCACGTCCGATTGCGCACACACAATCATCTTGTCCACTGTCCTGGCTGTAATGGCCGAGAAATTGCAACTGTCGTAACTCAAACCAATCGAACGATTTTTAATGTGAACAAAATGAACCAACAAAAATTAATTTGATGTCGAAGTGTGCAACGTTGTGGGCCCAACAAAAAATACAATTTATCTTCATTTTTTCTTCAACTAAAAACTGAAAATAACCATTTTCGTATCGATTTTTTATTGGGATCCTGAAAAATTATCATTTTATTGGCCTGATTAAATATTCAATAAGAATCGCGAGCTCTGATCAAGAAAAAACCGAATTTCGTTACATTCCAACGTTGCAAACTTCAACATCGTTGGAATGCCACGAAATTCGGTTTTCTCTTGAGCAGAGCTCGCGATTCTTATTGAATCAAGACAATAAAATAATAAAAATAAAATAATAATATAAAATAATAATAAAAATAATAGTAAAATAAAATGATAATTTTTTAGGATTCAAATAAAAAATCGATACGAAAATGGTAATTTTTAGTTTTTAATTGAACGAAAAATGAAGAGAAATTGTATTTTTCGTTGGGCTCCAACGTTGGAAACTGTCACGATTAAGTTCGAATGGGATCGTGGGCGCAAGATGTTGGAACCGATTCTAAAACATTCACCAGAGGATACCGATAAAGCAGAATTAATAGAGATGAAAAAAAAACAAACTAGAGAAATTGACATTTTGGTTATTGTCGAAACTGAAAAGGTCACTGAACTTTTGGGCGATCCTATGACACTGATATTTGCTGCTGATCGTTTCAGCGCATAATCGCGTGAGAACAAGAACGGCCCGCACGCTTGCACGTGCGGATACTCGCATTCTGGCACACACAGCAGTTCAATTCTCATGATATTCAACTTGACTTTTGCCTCGATCGAGCGAGCCCCAAGAATACACGACTGTTTGATCGAGTTACCTACTACGACCGTTCCACCTTTACTTTCACTCGGAATAGAGCAAGAAGCAGGTGGGAGAGGAAAATACGAAGGCGTGGTACACTTGAAGTTTATTCTCATCTGCGTTGCAGCATTCGTGCTATCACACGCTATACGCCAGCTTTGTCGAATCACACGATTATTTGATTATGACGTGACGAAATTCGATTAAAGAATTTATTCAACTGCAGGCATGCCGAAATAAATCGCTCGGCTTCTTAAATCGGTCGAGTAATTTTGACTATTGGCCTTTTGGCAACATGGAATTGACAGTCGTTTTTATATAATTATCATGCAAAGACGAACGCGATTACAAATTATCGACATTTCGTAAATTATATGACTCTGCAGTTTGCATCGTTGGAATGCAACGAAATTCATTTTTATCTTTGACAAAAATAATTATTCAAATGCAGAATGTAATCACAATGATAAAATGATCAATTTTTGCCATTCAAAAAGCATATCGGCTCGAAAAATTTAGATGACATTGAAAATTGAACGAATCTTCAATAAAATTCAATATTTTTCGATGCATTTCAACGTGATGCATTTCAAATTGATGAATGGCCGAGTCCAAAAAGTTCAGCAATATTGCAAAATTTATTATAAATTAATTAATGATCAATTTATAATCAAGTTTCTTGATTATTTTCATAATTTAAAAAATGCAGGTGAGTAGCGAAAAAAGTGTTAATAAGAATGACTCTGAAGTTTGCATCGTTGGAATGCAACGAAATTCATTTTTATCTTTGACAAAAATAATTATTCAAAGGCAGAATGTAATTACGATGATAAAATGATTAATTTTTGCCATTCGAAAAGCATATCGGCTCGAAAAATTTGGATGACATTGAAAATTGAACGAATCTTCAATAAAATTCAATATTTTTCGATGCATTTCAACGTTGCAAACTGCAGCATCATTTAATTATTCATTATTCTTGAAATATGTATGCGGAGAGAATTTCTCGGACATTGAATACACTGAAAATTTAATTTTGTCAAAAAAACGTTTTTGTTGAACACGACAAACTGAATATTTTTAAATAATTTTATAATTTCGCCAATATTTCTGATTCCTAAAACGAAACTGTCAGCAAAATTTACGGTTGGAATAACAAAAATGTACTTTTCGAAGAGACTTTCTCTATCATTTTTTGCTGCAATGGCAACTTTTTTGTGATTTCTCAAAAAAAAAGTCGTCTCCAGAAAAATATCGACCTTTTCCAACAAAATTTTCTTTTCATCGTATCAACAGACTTTATTTCATTAAATTCTTAAAAAAAAAAAATGCATCTTCGTTTCTAAATTCGAGCAGAAAACCAAAACCCTGTTCGGAATGAAAATCTTGTTTTTATTGTGTTTATTGGGCCACCTTGTATACGTACCAATTTCACAAAAACCGAAAAGCAGTTCGCCGAGGCACTCGCGGCGAAGTACTCTGATCTAGTACACCAGAGAGAATCGAAAGATATAAAATACATCCGACTCGATGTATTCTAGAGGAGAACACAAGCGCGCGCGTGTGTGTGTGTGTTTGTTCTTGTGCCTGAATACCTGTATACGTATATCGATCAATGAACGTCTAGTCGGGTTTATCGTTTAACGCGATTGTTTTATCGTTACCGTGATTGCAGTTGACTGGTACGTCGAGACTATCCGGAGCGAGCCTTTCGCACTCTCAGACGTAACTATCTTCCGAGTACGTGCGACGATCCTTCAGTTTACGTCTCTCGCCACTCACTACCAATATTCTTTTCACTTTATATCTCACACTTTTCCATATCCAATATAAAATAGAATTTCTGCCAAGATGAAACGCGGAAATACGTCACGGATTTTTCGTACTTTTTGTGCCTGATATATGAAGACGATACGTGGCAAAATTCATTACATTTTTTATTTTTTTTTTCGTAGCTGCTCGTCCCTTCGTTCGTGACATTTTAGGTAATTGGACAATTGTTAAAAAGGTTGGATCACGAAATCAAAGTGTGATCAAATTGGGTGAAAATATCGAGTAGATAAATAAACACAAATTTTGTCCAAATTTCTTACAACCTTGTTATCGAATTATTGAGATTTTAATCCAACTTTTGATGCACGAAATGTTTACCTGTATTTATGTAAACTCTACGCTCATACACGTGAACTTTAGTGTTTAATTACTCGACTACCACGTGGTGGACATTTTTTGAAAAAATTGTATCGTCCTAAAGGATATTAAAAGAAATTTTTAATTAAATTCGACGATGTTGAAATTTGCAACGTTGGAATGCAACGAAATTCGGTTTTTTCTTGAGCAGAGCTCGCGATTCTTATTGAATATTCAATCAGGACAATAAAATGATAATTTTTTAGGATTCAAATAAAAAATCGATACGAAAATGGTCATTTTTAGTTTTTGATTGAACAAAAAATGAAGAGAAATTGTATTTTCCGTTGGGCTCCAACGTTGGGAACTTCAGTGTCATTTAAATTCTTATTTTTTTTTTAGTTTTTCATGTTTTACGAGTGTTGAACTTTGTGCAATTAAAACTTCAATCCAGAGTTACAAGGGATGGAAACAAGGGCACGAAAAACATTCGAAAAATTGCATTTTATATTCTCTGGAGTATCATTGACTCTGTGACACAACTGAAAAGAAAAAAACCTCATAATTATCATCCAATATTTGGTCCGGCCAATAAAACGATCTTGCGACCCAAAAACTCAATCTACACGAACAATTTTTCCTGCCATTGCCATGATTTCGAAAATTCAGTGAATAATCAATAGAAAAAATATTTTTCGTTCACACTCAACGTTGCAACTTCCGGAGTCATTTCGTTCCAGCATGCTCCAGGGGTTTGAGAAAGAGGATAGAAAATTGGAACTGTAAGACCACCTGTGAATAATCCCATAGCGTTGGTCCAATAGTTCAAGAGGCTGGAGTACAATGTCGTTAAGCAAAAACGTCCAGCTTGGCAAGTGGTTGGTACTCTCGGAGTGTATACGAAGAAACAGGCGAATGAGAGAACGCAGAGTAGTCGTTGTTTACTGGCACTATACTGGAGACAGTAAATAGTGACATTGCCATCGGTCTCAATTCACGGTTTGTTTCCAGACAGATGTGGCATTCGACCAAGGGAAATATACTGGGCAGGTCCGTAAATTCGTAACGATCGGGCATGAAGATGCCAGAGCAATTGAAAGTATAGAAAAAGGTAACATGGGAAGGTAAAGTGCAACAATGTGGCAGACGCGAAGGACCAGAAACAACGAGAGTAACGGTGGGAAGAAAATAAGAAACTGACACACGCACACACACAAATATGAGAACGAAAATAAAGAAGGAAACAGACTTTCTGACGTTTACACATTCGCAGTTTGTTCCAGCTCGGATATATTCACGTCATCTTCGTATTTTATTGACGTCACTTGTACGAACATCGTGAGGATAAATATTGGAAACTGTACCAAATGAAGTTGCAACCAAGTTGACACAAACTTGCGAAACTTGGATGAATTCAATTTATTTTGCATCCACCATTCCGCCGATGAAAATATCGGTATCAACTTTTTATCAACACGATGCAACTACTTTTTTAGCAATCTTTTTAATGTCTCTCTCAATTTTGTACCGCTTGCAACTTTCGTGCTCCACGCAAGAGCAAGCAAACTCTCATCTCCTCTGCTCTGTACCAGTTTCATCTTTACCTGGTTAACCTCAGTAGCACACCGCATTACACATAGATTTCGCGTACAGTTTCGAGTATCCTATGCGCTTACGCTAATGCTCTGTATTTGCGCGCGCATATCTAGTACTTGGTACATCTCGCTTTATAACACTCCTTCGGCGGTCTTGAAACTAATACGAGCTCTTCCGGAGTTCACGGAGAAATTTAGATCCAGCCCGGCGCTGTAACGCTAAGCCTGCTCCAGCCTCACTCACGCACGCACACTATTCCCGCACACTGCGCATCTGGCTTTTCATAAGTAGACACACACGTTTCCTAGTACCAAACTCGATTTGATAAATTGACTATGCCTCCGGATCTCACTTTGGTGCCCATACAAAAGTTTCATTTCCTCATCAAGATTTCCTCAAAAAAAATGACGCTGAAGTTTGCAGCATTGAAATGCAACCAAAATTCATTATTTTTTATTACAAGAGCCCAAAACTTCGATAAATGCAGAATTCGTCGATGATGATGGGAGAGGCTTGTTTGGCATTGGAAAACGGAATTTTTTTATGATTCTGAAGTTTGCAACGTTGGAATGTATCGAAAAATATTGAATTTTATGGAAGATTCGTTCAGTTTTCAATGTTCCAAGTACTTTTTCAAAGACACATCAACAAATTAAGTTTTCAAAGCCAAAATTATTAATGAACAATAAAAAATGAAGAAATTTATGATGCTGAAGTTTGCAACGTTGGAATGCATCGAAGAATATTGAATTTTGTTCAAGATTCGTTCAGTTTTCAATGTCATCCAAATTTTTCGAGCCGATATGCTTTTCGAATGGCAAAAATTGATCATTTCATCATCGTAATTACATTCTGCACTCGAATGATTATTTTTTTCAAAGGTAAAAATGAATTTCGTTGCATTCCAACGATGCAAACTTCAGAGTCATTCTTATTAACACTTTTTTTGCTACTCACCTGCATTTTTTAAATTATGAAAAAAATTAAGAAACTTGATTATAAATTGATTAATTTATAATGAATTTTGCAATATTGCTGAACTTCTTGGACTCGGCCATTCATCAGTTTGAAATGCATCACGTTGAAATGCATCGAAAAATATTTAATTTTATTGAAGATTCGTTTAATTTTCAATGACATCCAAATTTTTTGAGCCGATATGCTTTTCGAATGGCAAAAATTGATCATTTTATCATCGTAATTACATTCTGCATTTGAATAATTATTTTTGTCAAAGATAAAAATGAATTTCGTTGCATTCCAACGATGCAAACTTCAGAATCGTAGGAATAAACGGTTCCCGTTGCAACTTTTGGAAAATAAATTTGTATCGTTATGCCAACGTTGAATTACATAATTGATGATTCAATGTTGTAGTACGAGATCCTGAAAAGGTCACGTTCAGGTTCACGTGTTTGTTTCAAGGCTAGTCTCAAGGCCACTGACTGTAATATACTTCATTATGTACGATGTACAGCTCAGCTCGAAAAAATACCTTAATAGCAATTTCTGGATAGCCGGGACAATGGAACGGAATAACTTCCAGTCTCGGTTGTTGCGTTGGCAGGAAGGAAGCTTCTAAATCATAATTTACTCAGCGCGGGCTCATGACCCGGGCGAATTCTGAATGAGGAAGAGAGAATGGGTGAAGGTTCGCCGGGGTCAGGTGCGCGCGTGTCCACCAAAGAAAACAACAAAAAGAATATTCATTAAATAGATATAGCGATTATTTAGCTGGCACCGGTTGCCTCTCACCGGTCCATTCTGTTTCACTGCTCTCGTCTCTCCGTAATGAGCGGAAAATGAGAAAAAGCGTCTAGGTACGAAACACAAACGAAAAAATTAAAATAAAGCGATGCGAACAAGGACACAAAGTCCCGTTGAGAATAGAACTGCGTATTTCAAGTTTCGGTCTCACTTTTTCGAACTCAATGTTTACAGTTTTCATTTTGGATGCAATTTGAGAGAGCCGCGTTAATAAATTCATTATCAACGATCAGTTTGTTCCAGAATTCGAGCAATTTGTCCCTCGGCTTTAAACTCATGATGCTGAAGTTTGCAACGTTGGAATGCATCGAAGAATGTTGAATTTTATTGAAGATTCGTTCAATTTTCAATGTCATCCAAATTTTTCGAGCCGATATGCTTTTCGAATGGCAAAAATTGATAATTTTATCATCGTAATTACATTCTGCACTTGAATAATTATTTTTGTCAAAGATTAAAATGAATTTCGTTGCATTCCAACGATGCAAACTTCAGAGTCATTCTTATTAACACTTTTTTCGCTACTCACCTGCATTTTTTAAATTATGAAAATAATTAAGAAACTTGATAATAAATTGATCATTGATTAATTTATAATAAATTTTGCAATATTGCTGAACTTCTTGGACTTGGCCATTCATCAATTTAAAATGCATCACGTTGGAATGCATCGAAAAATATTAAATTTTATTGAACATTCGTTCAATTTTCAATGTCGTCCAAATTTTTCGAGCCGATATGCTTTTCGAATGGCAAAAATGGATCATTTTATCATCGTAATTACATTCTGCATTTGAATAGTTATTTTTGTCAAAGGTAAAAATGAATTTCGTTACATTCCAACGATGTAAACTTCAGAGTCATTTAAACTCAAAGAGACACTCCGCAGCAGGACGGATTGAAAAAACATTTTTAGATACAGCTGTTCAATATAATCCGATCGGAAATGCAGCTTTGGAAACGGAAATAATTGACCTGGAGGGAAACTTGGACTCCTGGATCTTCAATCGCCGGCTTCAATGAGTTCGAGAGAGATTATTTTCTTACTACACTCCAGTTGCCATTAGCGAGCTGTCTGTATAGTTTCTTATCTATTTCAGTTTCTCTCTTTTCGTCTCTGTTTCTTCTATCAAGCTGGATCTTCTTTTTCCCATCGAACGTATACGAATACAAAGTTCTTTGAGCGTTTTTGCGTCAAAGTTACCAGCGTCAAGCACGCGATTTATGGAGCCCGTTGGAATTGCTCGGCGTTCGTCAATGAAGCGAAAAGCCGCCATCGCAGTTCTCGACTTCCGACGTTAAAGAAACTTGAAATAATTGATGCCCGTGAAAAATCAACGGAAGCCGGAAAGACTTTATAGCGCGAGCGAAATTTCAAGCGCTCGGAAAATATTGGGAAACGCTTCTCACACCGCGCCCCCATAAACGAATCGTAAAAACGTTGAAAACGCAAATTCCCTTGTAATTCCTTCATCAAGTAGCGTCAGTGACGGAAACTGTCATTTTGATTCTACTTTTTGCTACATACACGGCACAAGCACCAACAATATAGGTCAACCCCTTCCTCAGTGGCTTCCTCGAGCTTAAGTTACTCCAGTTTCTAAGCGGCTGAGTTTCCGAGTGAGCTCCGGTTTAGTCGACTTCAGTAGTAACTTCACTCGAGCTTTTCACTAACATTGAACCGCCCGCAACACGTCCTCTCCATTCTACAATCACTTTTCCGAGCATGCCGCTCCTTACAGCCGCAATGGCCTATTTTTCACCACAAGTAAAGACAGAGAACTCTTGATCTCCACGAAACCGAGCAGTGCCGTCGTAAAGAAATGTCAAAACTTTTTGCAAACGTCTCCTGCATTATTGGGAAGAGAAATATCGCCCTGTTAGACTCTTCTAATCGTCGTGTGAACCAGTTGAGCCAGTGCGAGGGAGGAAGTAACAATTAACTTTTGGAGTACGTAAGAGTTTGAGTGCAGCTTCTCAACGTAGAGTCCACGGTCCTGACAAGCGCGATGGCTCAATCTTAATTCCATCTCTTTCGGGCTCGTTCTATTTCCGCCTTATTCTGCTCCAAGAAGTTCGCTACATTCGCCAACTCGTTCATCATTCTATTTATCCACCGTCAAACTAACGTAACAAATCCTTGAACGGGATCTCGGTTAATGTACTGACACCGCCCCTCTCCCCCAATTCTTTCTCCTTCGCTCGTTGCCTCGCTCTCTCTTCCATCTCGTCTTCGCGTTTATCAAATTCCGATTCTAACTAATGACGCATTCGTTTTTTTCATCGTTTTATGGCTCCAATAACTTGACGGAGAAAACGGATTCGTTATGATTAGTAAGAAATAAAATGTTTTGGGAAAATGTCCTATACGAAGGTTAAGAAGCAAAAGAATCGTAGCACCAATTGCAAAACAGCATAGTATTTTTTAACACTTACAATTTTTCTTAGCATGAATTATAAACAGTTCTATATGAATAAGAAACAGTAATGCGCGCGATAATGAATTTCGGGTTTGTTTTCATGAACAATTTACTATGTCAGATGAGAATTCAGTTAAGAGTGAGAATATCTCAAATTTCAAACGTTGACATAGAAAAATTCTATTATCCCAATATGAATATATATCGAACATGTGTGAAATTTTATCACACGTATTGTTTTGTTTACCATGACCATTACGATTTTCTTTAATTGCTATGCTAAATTGGAAAATCGGTTTTAATCTGATGATCACGTTTTATTATGCTGTTTAGAACGATTTGTCGCACTGCCAGTCGAGATATTGCTGTAATTTCCGAACTGTCCTCAAAATACTATAATTTTCAACAATAAGTAACTGGATTCCTAGTATATTTCTTAATAATTTCCGACTTGGTTTTCTCCGTGTTCTTGTCGTTCCCATTCTGCTGTGTGTCTGATAGAGTTGCTTTGACGAGTGACACTGGCCCTCGGGATATTTATTCTTGCCGTCTTTTCCTTTCTGTTACTTCGGGTCTCGCTCGGTTATTTTGACAGCGACTTTAACACGAGTTTTATTTTTATTTGACACAAAAGTATTGGACTTTTGTAATTTTAATTCCCTTCGTTTTAACGCGACGTTCTGTACTTTATTGACTTTTTCACAAACCTTGTGAGGTGTGTGGGAATCTTTAAGAGGATTTTATTCGTTTTACACTGGAATCATTGGCTAAGTTTTTCAGCGAACAAAAAAAACGATCGAGAATTATCAAGAGCGATCTTCCCAATGATGCTGAAGTTTGCAACGTTGAAATGCATCGAAAAATATTGAATTTTATTGGAGATTCGTTCAATTTTCAATGTCATCCAAATTTTTCGAGCCGATATGCTTTTCGAATGGCAAAAATCGATCATTTTATCATCGCAATTACATTCTGCATCTGAATAATTATTTTTGTCAAAGATAAAAATGAATTTCGTTGCATTCCAACGATGCAAACTTCAGAGTCATTTTTATTAACACTTTTTTCACTACTCACCTGCATTTTTTAAATTATGAAAATAATTGAGAAACTTGATTATAAATTGATCATTGATTAATTTATAATAAATTTTGCAATATTGCTGAACTTTTTGGACTCGGCCATTCGTCAATTTGAAATGCACCACGTTGAAATGCATAAAAAAATATTGAATTTTATTGAAGATTCGTTCAATTTTCAATGTCACCCAAATTTTTCGAGCCGACATGCTTTTCGAATGGCAAAAATCGATCATTTTATCATCGTAATGACATTCTGCATCTGAATAATTATTTTTGTCAAAGATAAAAATGAATTTCGTTGCATTTCAACGATGCAAACTTCAGAGTCGTTCTACCCAGCACTTTATTCTCTTGAAATGTCGCGTTTTTCTTATTGCATTTTTTATCGATACCTCAAGTAGGATCCAGGAAAGAATATGTTGCGTGACGATTACTCGTTCGCATACAGATGTACTTTATAAAAAAAAAAAAAAAAACAGTAGGAATCGCGCGACTATTCCTCCTGCACGAGTTTTTCCTGGTTTCCTTTTCGTGTTTTCTCCATCGCTGCAAATATATTCATTAGCTGGCCATTGCGCAGTTTTCCTGCATTCTCACGGAATTCTCTACTCCCCTCGTACAATTACAAGGTTCGCGGACGAACTGCTTTTTATTGTTTCGACATCGAGCGATCGATTGCACGAGAGCGTTGAATTGTGACTTGTGTTTTTCTTTCTTTTCCGAGCGTTAACCGGTCCGTGTGTCAGAATCGCGTGTCTCGGTAATACGAAAACGTTGTCTAACTCGTTGACGATTAGCAGAAGCGACTTACAACATATTCCGTGATTACACTTTGATACGACAAAAATAATATTAAAAAGTGAACCTTCTGCAAATATCAAAACGATGTTGAAGTTTGCATCGTTGGAATTCAACGAAATTCCGTGTTTTCTTGAGCAGATCTCACGATTATTGTTCAATATTTGGTCAGGACGATAAAACGATATTTTTTCTAAATAAATCTGTAAATTTTCATTCGTGAACCAAAAAAAATGACTGGGGAATGTTTTTTATATCGTATTCGATCGCAGGGGTCTAAAAAAAGGTTAACAAATTTGTAGGGGCAATTATGCTGTGTACGGACATTCTTTGTTACTGCAAACAATCGTATGCGATCCAGAAATGAGGGCTGCGCTCGGAACCCACCCCTTGGCACCGGCGATCCTACATGCTGCAGCGCAGCGTGTACTCTTCTGGTCTGCAAACATGGGAAAGCTCGTATACGCTTCCTCGAACCGATTGAATGCGCGTTATAGGGAAATTCGATAAAAATATATGGGAGCATAGGAGAATGCACTTCGATCGCGTTCCTCCATATACGAGAGCTCAAAGGGCAAAGCTCCTCGCGCTGTGCAAGTTTGCGATAATACCGTAGCGTCACGTAGTAGCCGCAACATATGCATCAGAAAGAAACGAAAATACGATCGCTGTAATCGGAATCACATTACATTTCCGGAAGCACGATGTTGAAGTTTGCAACGTTGGAATGCAACGAAATTCGGTTTTTCCTTGAAGAAAACTCATGATTTTAATTCGATATTGAATCAGGACGATAAAACGATCGTTTTTCAGGATTCAAACAAAAAATTGCTACGAAAATTCGCTTTTCTTTCGAAATTAAACAAAAAATTAAGGGGAAAAGTATTTTTCGTCGGATCCCAACGTTGCGAACTTCAGTGTCATGTTTTTTGTCGTTTTACCGCATTTTTCACTTATTTTTTGACATGCATCGTTGGAATGCAACGAAATTCGGTTTTTTCTCGAGGAAAACTCATGATTTTAATTCGATATTCAATCAGGACGATAAAACGATCGTTTTTCAGGATTCAAACAAAAAATTGCTACGAAAATTGTCTTTTATTTTGAAATTAAAGAAAAAATTAAGGGGAAAAGTATTTCTCGTCGGATCCCAACGTTGCGAACTTCAGTGTCATTTTTTTTGTCGTTTTACCGCATTTTTCACTTATTTTTTGACATGCATCGTTGGAATGCAACGAAATTCGGTTTTTTCTTGAGGAAAACTCATGATTTTAATTTGATATTGAATCAGGACGATAAAACGATCGTTTTTCAGGATTCAAACAAAAAATTGCTACGAAAATTGGCTTTTCTTTTGAAATTAAACAAAAAATTAAGGGGAAAAGTATTTTTCGTTGGATCCCAACGTTGCGAACTTCAGTGTCATTGAATGGTGTCGAATTAAGAACTCTCAGTGGCTTTCTGCGCCGGTGGAGTATCGTGTCAACAAAATACAAATATAGTGGCTGAGAAACGAGGCCATGGACGAAAGGGGGGTTGTAACAGGGTAAAAGCCGCGTGCTGGACTTCCTGGTAACGACACACAGGTTGCAGAAGCCATTGATGAACACGCATCGACGATCCGTGGATGGAGGGTGGGAAAACTGGTGGGCATCGATTGAATTTCCGTGTTGTATAGCCATGTACGGTAAAATAACATGGACGCGTCTATATGGATACATATTTATCGAATAAGCGAGAGAGGGAGAGCGAGAGAGACTGGAGCAGGCAAAAGAGAGAAACTTGCCGAATGCAGTACTCACGTTGTAGTAGAATCGGTGGCAATGTGCGGTCAGCCACGACAGCAAAAACGAACGCATTTTTCCGGTTAAGCGAGTCAGACAGGATCGACAAAAGAAGCGATTCTGCACATTGCGACTGTCCAACCGATTGATCCCTCAACAGCCTGTGCAAGGAGGGATATAGCTCGTCGCGGATAGAGCCCTCTGTTAGCTCGACTATTGACGTTGCTGCGTAGTCGTTGTCAGAAACGAATGAAAAACGTTAACGTATTACTGTCCACATAGATACGAGCAAATTTATAAACACACACATCTGCACTGTTGCAAACTCGTATACGTCCAATTGCAATTATAAAGCTTGGAACAAAAGGGCTTTAGCAAATAACACACATAGGGATCCGATCTATCCATGCACGCTCCGCAAGTTACATGCAGCAGCTACAAACATGGGAATAACATGTCTGCTTGCCTGCTCGATCCCTACGGTGTAGGCAAATATTATTTTCATCAGCAATTCACACCGTATCGCTCCAACAATCAAACGGGCGTAATTCAATGTCGGCCAACTTGTGATGCGACATATTCAGAGCCTCATTCTCCCTTTTTCGGCTGGAAACATATAAACAGCACCTGCTTTGTATTTTTTTTTCCATTTTTCCCACACTGAAAAGGAAATTTTGTTGAATACGTTCGACTAAACGTTTTTTTTGAAAAATCACAAAAGTTCTGTCAATGCAGCAAGAAATATTCTAGAGTCTATTTGAAAAGTCAATTTTTGTCCTTCCGATCGTTAATTTTGCAGACAGTTGCGTCAGAAATGAAAAATATTCTCAAAATTACGAAATTTTTGAAATTTTCCAAAGATATTCATTTCACCGTATTCAACAAAATATAGACGTTTTTTTTTTTTGATAAATTTCATTTTCAGTGTGTTCGTTCAAACGAAATTTTTTTAGTGATTTTCTGAATTTCACAAATTTTGATTATTTCGATCAAGATTTTTTTGTTTCTCGAGAGAAATACTTTATGGAGAAAATCAAGTGGAAAAGTATGAATTTGTCGGTCAGTTGGAGAACGAAGAACAAAAACACTGTGCCTGCAACTATATAATCATGGATGAATATATCGTCCTATCACTTTGATCACAAAACAGGGTGTGTAAAGTTAGTAATCATAGATAATACCGCGAAGCCAAACACGAAAGAGAGGGTTATCCATCTCCAAGAACACGCCTTTGCTGCTCGATAGATTCTCATGTTTTGAACAAAACTAACAATAAAGAATTCTGTCATGATTTCGAAATGATGATTCTCCTCGATGACTCTGAAGTTTGCATCGTTGAAATGCAACGAAATTCATTTTTATCTTTGACGAAAATAATTATTCAAATGGAGAATGTAATTACGATGATAAAATGATCAATTTTTGCCATCCAAAAAGCATATCGGCTCGAAAAATTTGGATGACATTAAAAATTGAACGAATCTTCAATAAAATTCAATATTTTTCGATGCATTTCAACGTGATGCATTTCAAATTGATGAATGGCCGAGTCCAAGAAGTTCAGCAATATTACAAAATTCATTATAAATTAATCAATGATCAATTTATTATCAATTTTCTTAATTATTTTCATAATTAGAAAAATGCAGGTCAGTAGCGAAAAAAAGTGTTAATAAAAATGACTCTGAAGTTTGCATCGTTGGAATGCAACGAAATTCATTTTTATCTTTGACAAAAATAATTATTCAAATGCAGAATGTAATTACGATGATAAAATGATCAATTTTTGCCATTCAAAAAGCATATCGGCTCGAAAAATTTGGATGACATTGAATATTGAACGAATCTTCAATAAAATTCAATATTTCTCGATGCATTTCAACGTGATGCATTTCAAATTGATGAATGGCCGAGTCCAAGAAGTTCAGCAATATTGCAAAATTTATTATAAATTAATCAATGATCAATTTATAATCAAGTTTCTTAATTATTTTCATAATTTAAAAAATGCAGGTGAGTAGCGAAAAAAGTGTTAATAAGAATGATTCTGAAGTTTGCATCGTTGGAATGCAACGAAATTCATTTTTATCTTTGACAAAAATAATTATTCAAATGCAGAATGTAATTACGATGATAAAATGATCAATTTTTGCCATTCAAAAAGCATATCGGCTCGAAAAATTTGAATGACATTGGAAATTGAACGAATCTTCAATAAAATTCAATATTTTTCGATGTATTCCAAAGTTGCAAACTTCAGCATCATTTTTCCTCGAATTACTAACATGTTTCATTTTTCATCGATCTCGCTTTATTTTCTGGATCTAACTCTCTCTCTATGGTGATAGGAACTTGAGCTGGACCGTGCATCATGAATGAATTCATCGATGTGGGGCAGGATATATTATCCTACGCGATGTACAGTTTATTGATTAGATTTTCAACTATGCTGGGCGCGCAATTAACCTTTCACAACGCCCAAAATGCCGTAAATCCTTTTTTTATTGCAGCTGCAGGGAAGCGATGAAGCTGCTGCGCAACTCGGCCCATTGCAATTTGCCTCATGTTCAATCAAACTCGCTATAACCTCTCTCTGAGTTTTACACCCTTTGGCCAATGACCATATGGGGCAAAATGGCTCGTGACAAAATATAAACGCATCGCCCAGCGACTGTGCGCTCGCTCAGCTGATTTGTAAATAAAGCGTAGTTTCACGCTTTATTTACGACTCTCCAAAAAATGTGTGTGTGTGCCTGCGTGTGTGGACAAGCGAAACCCATAAAATAACCTTTCGAGCCCCATGATGGACGGACACCTGGGAGAAAAGTTTTTTTTTTGTTGGAAAATTCCTGAGAAGAAAATTATAAAAGCAAAAACGCATCCCATGCAGATGACACTGAAGTTCCCAAAATAAAAATTCATTTTTATTTTCATAGTTTGATGAATTTGAAAAAAAATTACAATTTTCGTATCGATTTCGTTTTTAAGTTCTAAAAAATGATCGATTTTCCTGATTAAATATTGAATAAGAAGTTTGAGCTTCCCTATAAAGAAAAAATGCAATTTCGTTGCATTACAACGATGCAAACTTGATTCACCGTCGATTCAGAGTCTGTGTTCGATTTCGTTCCGAACAGGCTTCAAAATATTCATGAAGTTCAAAGTGAAAGAAAACGGCAAAGTCATACGTAATTGGCTTTTACAAAAAACCCATCGTATTTGTGTGAATCAAAGCATTCAAAGTTAGAATCTCACAAACGCAATCGTGTTTCTGTGTATGAAGGTTTATTTTCCATGTCATAGACGTTTGTACCGCTACTGAGCGCAATTACGAATCGTTTTGGCTTTATCAGCAGCGCACCGACGAGCTCCACTTGCATGCACTGTGTGCAGTAAACGTCTATTAGACTGCGTTGTAGGTTTGCGTCTTTGTGACCCTCCGTGCTTGATTCGCGTGTGATTCCGCTCGGAAAAAATCTACACACACGCAGGTATTGCAAATTGACTTCCGCATCGAGCATAATTCTCATATACGCATGTCTTTCCCACTTAATCGCTGGATCAACACATCGATGATACTATAATTAAGCTCGACCAAACTGCGGTATGTAATTGAGCGATCAAATTCACCGAGAAAATCAAAATTTCATGATGCTGAAGTTTGCAACGTTGAAATGCATCAAAAAATATTTAATTTTATTGACGATTCGTTCAATTTTCAATGTCATCCAAATTTCTCGAGCCGATATGCTTTTCGAATGGCAAAAATTGATCAATTTATCATCGTAATTACATTCTGCATTTGAATAATTATTTTTGTCAAAGATGAACATGAATTTCGTTGCATTCCAACGATGCAAACTTCAGAGTCATTCTTATTAACACTTTTTTCACTACTCACCTGCATTTTTTAAATTATGAAAATAATTAAGAAACTTGATTATAAATTGATCATTGATGAATTTATAATGAATTTTGCAATATTGCTGAACTCCTTGGACTCGGCCATTCATCAATTTGAAATGCATCGCGTTGAAATGCATAAAAAAATATTTAATTTTATTGAAGATTCGTTCAAGTTTCAATGTCATCCAAATTTTTCGAGCCGATATGCTTTTCGAATGGCAAAAATCGATCATTTTATCATCGTAATTACATTCTGCACTTGAATAATTATTTTTGTCAGAGATAAAAATGAATTTCATTGCATTCCAACGATGCAAACTTCAGAGTCATAAAATTATCCCGTTTTTCGAAAGTGTTATGGTCGAAAAATGATGACGTCTTTTTTGCCATTGGAAAACTGGATTTACCAGGAAAATTGGAACGTTTGCATTAATTGGCAAAATAATGAATAAAAAATTAATTTTTCGTTGTATTTCGTTACTGATTTCGTACGTCATATCCACGCGGAATAACGCGCTAGAGTTTCTTTACCATGACGAAACTCGCGGCGCTCCGTCGAGCGTACATTTCCCATCGAAAAATTCTCGGATTTCACGTACATTGTAGTTGAGCCAACGCTATCCGATCGATCGTGTTGCCCTCGGGGGCTTGAAGAGGGAGAAAGCTCACGGTCTATGTTGCACGAGAGGGTTGTTTATCGCAAACTGCGCTATGAGAAAGACCTCTCGCTCGCTCATCCCGGGCATACCAGAGCGCGTGTTCTTCCCTTTTCTCTCGCTATTTATATGGCCCAGTGCCAGGCGGTACGCGCGCCGAACCGCACAATCGCAAAACACGAACGAACCAACGAAAATGGTATCAAAGTTCGAAAGATGTGCACTCTCAACGAAGGACTATTTCGAATTCATGATACCAGAGAGAGAGAGAGAGAGAGAGAGAGAGAGAGAGAGAGAGAGAGAGAGAGAGAGAGAGAGAGAGAGACAGAGAGAGAGGGATGAGCGAAAGAGACAAAAAGAGGTGGAAAAGGGAACGGACGATTGGCTGGCAGAGTGGGCACGTTGTCGCGCGCTGAACCGCACTATCGAAATCACATCGAATCTATAAATGTGCGAGTATAAACAGCGTACATACAGAAATGTATGGAAATATTTATTCAAATCCACAGAAATTTTTGTTTACGAATATGTAAATTTCAAAATACGCTACAGGTCGTGCAAAAAGTATGAAATTCCACAAATTGTTCATTATTTAAGAGAAAATCTTTTCAATAATACACGCGATAAGTTGATAAGGACGAGCAGCGAAAAAAATGACGTCGCAGACTTCAACGTGGGAGCCACTTTGCCAGTCTCATACTGACAATTAAATGTTGTCAAAAAACGGTTGTTGAACACGGTGAACTAAATATTTTTGGATAATTTCAAAATTTTCGTCATTTCGACGTTTTCGTCAAATGACCCTGAAGTTTGCATAGTTCATTTTTATCTTTGACAAAAATATCTGTTCGAATGCAAAATGTAATTACCATGATAAAATGATCAATTTTTGCCATTCAAGAAGCATATCGGCTCGAAAAATTTGGATGACATTGAAAATTAAACAAATCTTCAATAAAATTCAATATTTTTTAATGCATTTCAACGTGATGCATTTCAAATCGATGAATGGCCGAGTCCAAGAAGTTTAGCAATATTGCAAAATTTATTATAAATTAATCAATGATCAATTTATAATCAAGTTTCTTAATTATTTTCATAATTTAAAAAATGCAGGTGAGTAGTGAAAAAAGTGTTAATGAGAATGACTCTGAAGTTTGCATTGTTGGAATGCAACGAAATGCATTTTTATCTTTGACAAAAATAATTATTTAAATGCAGAATGTAATTACGATGATAACATGATCAATTTTTGCCATTCAAAAAGCATATTGGCTCGAAAGATTTGGATGACATTGAAGATTGAACGAATCTTCAATAAAATTCAATATTTTTCGATGCATTCCAACGTTGCAAACTGCACATTGTCGATGCGTTTCAAATCGGTCCTTGTATTTCATAGAAAATTCTACGAATAACGATGCATCGATCACACTAAAGTTCGTAACGTTGGAGTGCAACGAAAAATACTTTTGTCATTAATTATTTTCTAAATTTCCCAAACCTTGAAAATTTCCGTATCGATATTGCGTTTGGATCCTCAAAAAAGATCATTTTTTTGTCCTGACCAAATGTCGAACAAGAATCTTGGGATCTGCTAAAAAAAAACAGAATTTCGTTGCATTCCAACGATGCAAACTTCAACATGGTGTTTATCGTCGAAAAAATCATAAAGAATGATCGCTTAATACTTTTATTACCACAGTGATTTGCGCGACTGAACTATTATCCGCATTTGGCGAATAAAACTTTTGAAGCATCCTGCAGAGGATGCAGTTTCAAATGGGGCACATATAGGCTAACGACACTTTGGGGTGTTGATAGATATCGGGTATGTGGAGTACGCGTGTAGAGTTTCCAACTGTGAAACCGGAATACGTTGGCTTTCAGCCCGATTTTGTTCAGTTTCGCACGATTTAACTTTCATCCCATCCGCATTATACATATCGTACCGTTACCGATACGGTTCGGGTGTAATTTTTCCGACCGTTCGTCTGCGATACAATTTTTTGCTTATCTCTCGATAAACTCGCTTTTTCCCTAGTGCGCATTATATTTGTCATAACGGCGCCGATTTCCCTATCGGCGCGAACACGCGCGTTGTCTCCGTTGTTTGTTAACCGAATTCTGGCTCGCAGGACACTTTTCTATCCGCCAGATTTTCGCATTGATCGATGACAACGATATTTAACAGTCCCATCAATTAATACCTGTCAGTCGGCACGTGTAAACCGCGTATCAACGCGTGAAAATAAATACACGCGCTAAATAACGGGGAGAGAGCAAAAAAAAAATTAAAAAAAAAAAAAATGTTACGCTCGGAAATGCACAATTAATAATCGACACAATCTTTCCTGGCATTTTAACAATGTCCAAATATTTACAGCGTTCAACAAGCGTCTCTCTGTCGTCCCGCTTTCGCCACTCGCCTCGTCATTATCGTGATGCTAAAATAAATTCACGCACATCTATGCCATCGTATTAATAACAACCTTGTTGTACGCAAATATTGAGACGATTAATACGTACACGGCAGCACATGTATATTTATTTATCCAGGCTTCAAACAATTAACGCCCGGTGAACCGAGACTCTGCGAGGGGTCACCGCACGTACGTTCATATATATATAAGCTCGGAAGTGCATTGTACAATGTCATCATGTCATACAGTCGAGCGATGAGCGAACGGACAGAGGGAGGCGGATATAAAATGTGAGAAATCCAAGGACTAGGAAAAATAGAGAATGAGATGACAAATTTGCAAATTTTTTTGTTCGATTTCAATATCCATGACAATTTTCCCACCGATTTTGAGGAGTTTCAATCCGGAAAAAAAATCATTGAAGTTTGCATCGTTGGAATGCAACGAAATTCTGTTGATTTTTTGAGCTGATCTCAAGATTCTTGTTCGTTATTTGGTCAGGACAATAAAATGATATTTTTTGAGGATCCAAACGCAATGTCGATACGAAAATTTTCAAGGTTTGGGAAATTCAACAAATAATTAATGATAAAAGTATTTTTTGGTGGACTCCAACGTTGCGAACTTCAGTGTCATTCTTGAGAATGATTCTGAAGTTTGCAACGTTGAGATTCAACGAAAAATATTTTTTCTATTGATTACCTATTGAATTTTGCAAATCATGGCAATTTTTCTTTCACGATGTTGAAGTTTGAGTCGTTGGGATGCAACGAAATTCTGTTTTTTTTTAGCAGATCTCAAGATTCTCGTTCGATATTTGGTCAGGACAATAAAATGATCTTTTTTGAGGATCCAAACGCAATATCGATACGAAAATTTTCAAGGTTTGGGAAATTTAACAAATAATTAATGATAAAAGTATTTTTCGTTAGACTCGAACGTTGCGAACTTCAGTGTCATAAAAATCATTTTATTGTCCTGACAAAATGTTGAATAATAATCGTGAGATCTGAGTGAAGAAAAAACGGAATTTCGTTGCATTCCAATGATGCAAACTTCAAGTTGATTGATTAATATCGAGTAAAAATATTTGTGGAAATAAAAAAAGTTACGCACACTCGATTTTATGGGGTCGTTGGCCCATTTTTCCCCGATCTCACATTTAGTTGCAGTCTCGTTTCCGTCGCGCCGGAAAACTGAAGAAAGTTGAACGGAACGTTTGAAAGCTCGTTTCCCGGTCTGTCTGGGTGGTCTCCGGAGACGGAGTACCGTCTCTCGTCTTCCACGGCCAGAGCCCAGCACTGATTAAAGTCTTTGGTAGGCGGAATAGGGCGCTTTCCCCCCGTGCGATTCCCAACGTCTTTAAATTCTCGCCTTCGCTTCATGATCCTCTTCGCTACGCGGTGGCCCGATAGTTCAATGCTTTCTCGCAACCGCCGATGAATCTTAATTATTCCTTGAGAGAAAAAGCTCCGATATCGAAGATGGAAAGCTGAGTCGGCAGAAAAACCATTGGCTTTCACAAGAGACTGTCATTATTATCTTCCTCAAATGAAACCAGATATTGAAGCAATTACACGAGCTCAAGAGCCACGTTTCTCATTCGCTCTGCGTGCCGCATTCAGATTAGTAATCCCTTGACCATCGCGCAGCAATAAAACTAATCAAGTAATTTCTCTTCTCTCCGGAAAATTCGATAATGAAAAAAAGAACAATAAAATCAACAAATTGTATGATGCTGAAGTTTGCAACTTTGGAATGCATCGAAAAATATTGAATTTTATTGAAGATTCGTTCAATTTTCAATGTCATCCAAATTTTTCGAGCCGATATGCTTTTCGGATGGCGAAAATCGATCATTTTATCATCGTAATTTCATTCTGCATTTGAATAATTATTTTTGTCAAAGATAAAAATGAATTTCGTTGCATTCCAACGATGCAAACTTTAGAGTCATTCTTATTAACACTTTTTTCGCTACTCACCTGCATTTTTTAAATTATGAAAATAATTAAGAAACTTGATTATAAATTGATCATTGATTAATTTATAATAAATTTTGCAATATTGCTGAATTTCTTGGACTCGGCCATTCATCAATTTGAAATGCATCACGTTGAAATGCATAAAAAAATATTGAATTTTATTGAAGATTCGTTGAATTTTCAATGTCATCCAAATTTTTCGAGCCGATATGCTTTTTGGATGGCAAAAATCGATCATTTTATCATCGTAATTACATTCTGCATTTGAATAATTATTTTTGTCAAAGATAAAAATGAATTTCGTTGCATTCCAACGATGCAAACTTCAGAGTCATCAACTTGTCTATGCGCTGGATATCCTGGGAGTTTTGATAATTCTAAACGCTCGGGACCTAATTGCAGCACATGATTTAGAATCGTATTTATTTCGATGTAGATTAATATCGCGATAATTAAAATGAGGGAGGGGGGGGGGGGGGTTGAATGCTTGCGTATTTCGATACAGATGCCTTCGCGTAATATATGTCGTATTGATTCGCGGTATCTAGCTCGGAGAATGTACACGCGATTATCGTAATAACTCACACATTTGTGCTTATACATCATCCCTAAATTGAAGCCACTCTAATATTTGTCCAGTGCGGGTGTGCTGGAATCGATCCTCCCTCGTGATGTTTGCACGAATATTCGCATCAGCACGAAGACCTGACGGTCCGTGCAAATATCGTTCGATATATATGTCTGACATTAACGACTCTAAAGAATGTGTCGCGCGCGGAGGGAGACGCAAAAAGGAAAAGGGACAGGCTGGAATTCTCTCTGTATCGCGCTATGATTTTCTCCGAGTCCTCGTCATATCGGGTTTCCTCTGTAATATGATGTCACACATTGATCAAATATTTGTCCCGATGAGGACAGCCTCGTAGCGTCATTAGATGTACTGACACGACACTGAAGTTCCCAACCCTGGGGCCCAACGAAAAATACAATTTCTCTTCATTTTTCGTTCAATTAAAAACTAAAAATTGACCATCTCGTATCGATTTTTTATTCGAATTCTAAAAAATTATCATTTTATTGTCCTGATTGAATATTCAATAAGAATCGCGAGCTCTGCTCAAGAAAAAACCGAATTTCGTTGCAAAAAAATACTGAAAATTCAATTTCGTCAAAAATCGTCCGAAAAAATTTTCCAAATTTTGACAATATTTTTCATTTCTCACTGGTCAGCAAAATTTACCATTAGAATGATAAAAAATTACTTTCCAAAGAGATTTTCGACATCATTTCTTGCTGCAAAGACAGAACTTTTGTGATTTGAAAAAAAAAAAGTTTAGTCAAACGTCCAGATCCAACAAAATTTCGATCTTTTTTAGAAAAAAAAAAAAATTTTCAGTAAAGAAATTTTAGAATCGAACATTTTCTCGAGAGTTGGTTCGTCTGCGAAAAAGTGATTTAGCATTGCCATTAGCGAATTCGTACTTTAGGGCACATTGTTATACGAATCGGAGAGCGATATAGGATGAACAGGATGAAATTTCAGCACACGTTTGCGATTTCTAATGAAGCATTCTCTCAGTGCGTGAAATCCGATTTGTGGTATATACGAATACACGTAATATATTCGGATAAAAAGTACAATACGAATTTGAGCGGGAATGTGAAGCGTCAATAGGAGGGAAATGAACACCCAAACTCACGTTGCACTTGTTAGGTACATGCGATAATCGGATCTCTAAATAATTCGAAAATGGTATCAACTAATGCGTTGAATTAAAGGCTAAAGTGAGTTGGTTGAATTACACGTTCGTAGACGAAACCGAGAGGGATTAAAATATACGAAACTCTGTGCATTACTGGAAAAAGCTTCCAGGAGTGATTCAACCGGGAATAAATCAAAATGTATTTCCAACGTAAAAACGTTTCTTTTTGTACGGTATTCACCAACACTCGGTGATTGTGTAAATTGCGTGCACAATTTGTCTGAAATTGTAAATAGTTTCGAAACAGAGTGGATAATTATGAAATAATGATCGTAAATTGTTCACCGGTTTTCAAAAGCATTTCTCCTCCACCCCCTTCGTATGCAAATGCGAAAAGTGCTTGGAAATGTAAATAATTACGTGAGACCATTAAAACATTGTTAGTCGGTGCTGAATGCGTGGATATCGCGAATGTTTCTCTCGTATTTTCGATACACAAACAAAAATGCATAGTTTTACGTTTTTCACGACTTGTTCAATCCGGGCCCTGGTTTGTGGGATTCCCAGCGTCACAGCAGGCGAGTGTCGTTTTCGTCAAACACCCTAGTCTCGCGTCGTCAGAGCCATTACTGATAAACGAGACTTGCACGTGCTAATGCTACGAAGGGATGAAGTAGAAAACAAAATGTGGAGCACAAGCTTTATTGTTCGTGCATGCTTCCGACGATAAAAGCACGCGGGTTCTTATGCTGGCTATGTAAAGCGACGAGAGAGTGAAAACAATGGAAAAGCCTGAAGGAAAATCGTCCAGAAACGAGAAGAGATTTTTAGTGACAGTAAAAACAGAGGCAAAGCGAAATTGCGATGAGGCAGTGTGGACAGAGAAAACGAGATCAAAGTGGATGACGAAACATGATTCAAATACTTCTGTGTATATCGAGCTTCCGGAATATTCAGGTTGCCACAGCTCTACTTGAGTCTACTCGCCTGTTCTGTCATTGAACCTCCTCTGCACCGCTACCAAAACCAGCTAAATGAAATTCTCTGTCCAACCAGCACTGGCATGTGAATAGATACAAATTCCCTTGAATTTGATTCTTCGATCCGAGAGGCCACAAGAAAAACAACGGGAATATGATGCTGAAGTTTGCAACGTTGGAATGCATCGAAAAATATTGAATTTTATTGAAGATTCGTTCGATTTTCAATGTCATCCAAATTTTTCGAGCCGATATGCTTTTCGAATGGTAAAAATTGATCATTTTATCATCGTAATTACATTCTGCATTTGAATAATAATTTTTGTCGAAGACAAAAATGAATTTCGTTGCGTTCCAACGATGCAAACTTCAGAGTCATTCTTATTAACACTTTTTTCGCTACTCACCTGCATTTTTTAAATTATGAAAATAATTAAGAAACTTGATTATAAATTGATCATTGATTAATTTATAATAAATTTTGCAATTTTGCTGAACTTCTTGAACTCGGCCATTCATCAATTTGAAATGCATCACGTTGGAATGCATCGAAAAATATTGAATTTCATTGAAGATTCGTTCAATTTTCAATGTCATCCAAATTTTTCGAGCCGATACGCTTTTCGAATGGCAAAAATTGATCATTTTATCATCGTAATTACATTCTGCATTTGAATAATTATTTGTGTCAAAGATAAAAATGAATTTCGTTGCATTCCAGCGATGCAAACTGCAATATCATCGAAACGACTAATAATTGCAGAAATAAAAAATCATCGAGAATTTCCGGAAAATGAAAACAAAAATTTAAAAAATGATACTAAAGTTGGCAACGCCGGAGTCTACGGGGAAAAAACGTTTTTTTTTATTCATTGTTTGTTCAATTCCAAAATCCATGACAATTTTCGTACCGATTTTGAGTTTGGATCCCGAAGAAATATCGTTTTATCGTCCTGACTAGATATTGAACAATAATCGTGAGATCTGCTCAAGAAAAAACGGAATTTCGTTGCATTCCAACGTTGCAAAACTTCAACATCGTAAAATTCATCAGGAATTTTCTTCTGCCTTCGTCCTGTATATATTTTCGATGCGATCTACCAAAATGAAACATGCGACTGAATTTAGAACGCTCTCGGCGAGGAAGTTTTTGCGAGGCATTTCAATTTTTCATATTTTAGGTGGATGCGGAGAACGGAATTAAAGTAGCTGGACTCGTGTATGCGGAAGGATGCGTCAATTTTTTAAGACGGAATGTCCTCTTTGGAAACGGAAAAGCTTGAGTTTAGGTTATATAGGAAAAGCTGTGGAGAAGGAAAGAGATGAGAGAAAGTCGAAATGAGTATATATGGGAATGTGGCTGAGTCGAGGACGCAACTCTCGAGCCAACTGGCTTGACAAACAGATAGAATAAAAAGGGATAGCGCGGGTAAAAGGAGGAGGGAATTGAAAGCAACGAGATGGGTTAGCCAGAGCGGATCCTCCAAGCGTTTTAAAATATGCGAGGCATCCATCACGGAATTCCAGCCGGTGCCCATTTGATGCTGCTCTTTCTCTCTTTCGCTTGCTCCGTCTCATTCGCACTGTCCACCGTGACCTCGGAGCATAACCTGACCGTGGCAAAAAAAAAAAAAAAAACAAACCCTTGACAGATCTTTTTCTCTCGTTTCGCCCTTCGCTCCAGCCTCCCTCGCGCGCACTCTACGATATTTTGCTTTCTGTACCCAACGAGACCTGCCCACTAGCGACATATTGCTACCGTTTCACGATCTCGTCCCAACCGCGATGCAAATGATGCACTCTCTAGAATTAAAGCGTCTGGGGCCTACGGCACTACAACCACATATACATCGCGCAGTCCTATGATATACCAAATGGTCTCGACGTTTGTACGTGGCTCTGACTCACCGCCGGTTCTCACCTCTTTCCTATGAAATACGAAACTCCAATTCATCTTGAGGCTGCTTTGTACTAAATGATTTTTCTCGAGCTTTTCTTTTTCCGCCTTCTCGTCCCGTTTCCACTATTTTTATTATACCTGAGTGCGTTTTATCACGATCCAATTTCATTCGAGTTACTCCATCGCTGTGTTTTTCAACAACGCATCAACAGCCATGTGCCAGATGCTGCCCACTCGATTCTCCTCGCTTGACCAAATGAAAAGGAGAGACGAACGATATCACCGGAATTCAGTTTCATGCCCCTCAATCCATCTCCTTAATCGGACATTCAGTCTCCACCACTTTATCCACTTATTTCCAAGAAATCGAGAATAGAATCCAATTTTACAGTATCTTATTTCACTTACTGCTACCTGCTCTCCCATAAGTATCCCATAACATTTATTACATTTATACGAACACGTATAGATCTTGCGAAAAGTCTTGCCTTCAATTTATGGCCTACAAAGGTCGTAGAGTATCGAGGAGTAAAACGTGATCACCCATTTTTCATTTTACACACTCGATCCATGCAATATCGATTCATTTTAATGATCATTACCGACTCTTCTCATTCTCTCATTCTTAGTTCGTCATTATCAGCGATCGAATCGTTATTGACGTCACCGTGCTCTGACAATTCAAAGCGATTTTTGTGGGAACTTGTATTTGTGCGAAGCTGCACTGAAAATTGAACTTTGTCAAAAAAACGTCGATTTTTTTTTGAACCCTGACAACTAAATATTTTGGAATATAATTTTCGTAATTTTGACAATGTTTTCGATTTCTCACCGAATTTCCAGAAAAATTTACGATTAGATTGATAAAAATTTACTTTTCGAAGAGACTTTCTAGATTAAGTGTTGCTGCAATGACAACATTTTTATGACTCTGAAGTTTGCATCGTTGGAATGCAACGAAATTCATTTTTCTTTGACAAAAATAATTATTCAAATGCAGAATGTAATTTCGATGATAAAATGATCGATTTTTGCCATTTGGAAAGCATATCGGCTCGAAAAATTTGGATGACATTGAAAATTGAACGAATCTTCAATAAAATTAAAAAATTTTTGATGCATTTCAACGTGATGCATTTCAAATTGATGAATGGCCGAGTCCAAGAAGTTCAGCAATATTGCAAAATTTATTATAAATTAATCAATGATCAATTTATAATCAAGTTTCTAAATTATTTTCATAATTAAAAAAATGCGGGTGAGTCGCGAAAAAAGTGTTAATAAGAATTACTCTGAAGTTTGCATCGTTGGAATGCAACGAAATTCATTTTTATCGTTGACAAAAACAATTATTCAAACGCAGAATGTAGATACGATGATAAAATGATCAATTTTTGCCATTCGAAAAGTATATCGGCTCGAGAAATTTGGATGACATTGAAAATTGAACGAATGTTCAATAAAATTAAATATTTTTCGATGCGCATTTCAACGTTGCATACTTCAGCATTATAAATTTTTGTGATTTTTCGAAAGAACGTTTAGTTGAACGTATCCAACAAAATTTCGATGTTTTCCAACAAAATTTTCTATTCAGTGTGATGTTCTACAAAGACTTTCCATCATGACCCTGAAGTTTGCAACGTTGCAATATTTTGTCTATCGATTATTCATTGAATTTTGAAAATCATGGCAACTTTTCGTGTAGATTGCGTTTTCTGGTCGCAAGAGAGGATCGTTTTTTAGGCTGGCCCAAATATTGAATAGTAATTATGAGCTCTGACGAAGAAATAACAGCATTTCGTTTTCATTCAAACGATGGAAACTGCAGCATCATCTTTTCATCTCTTTTAACAGCATAAAGAACGTCGAACATAAAAACATGTCAATGATCTCTAGAGAACTTGATATAAACAGATTACATTCGGATCTACTATACATCTTCATTCGTTCATACTTCCAGCTACACATATGTACATAAATATAAAGCTTAGTGCATGCATTCATACGGCATGAATGCAGAGATGAAGGATAGGCAAGGAGAGAAACAGTAATCGTCTGTAAAAATCTACGGTTCCTCGTTTTTCCCACAGGAATCCGTTGATCGTTATAAATCCACGTATAACGTCCATAAAGTTTCAGTAGCGCTCAGTTTATGGGTTCGAAAGTCTCTGACGCCCGACATACCATATGGGCAATCCTCTCTGTACAGACTTTTGCGCGCACCGCGTATACTTCCTCCGGGACATTGGGACCTCCCCAGAACAATTGTAAATCAACCCGTGCGAACTATGTACGATTTTCTGTCCAACTCCGTTGCATATACGATTGCACACTCGTCCTCTCTTCATACACTTACATCAACTTCTGTATGTGAGCACTTCTGTATTTGAGCCATTCTGTCACTTAAATATTCAGGAAGAATTACACGTCCGATGGTTCGCGTATACGTCAGACTCCTGTTGTAAATCAGTGTCGAATGCTTCACATCCATCACATCAATCATTTTATTTACGGACACAAATCTCTCTGCTTCGGGAAAAAATAAAACATTTCGTTGACAAAGGGCTGTATGGAAAAAACGACGAAAACAAAGTCGCCTGTTGTAAAAAAATCGCCTCGAATTCCCTATCGTTGCCAATTTTTCGTTCATCCACAACGCAACGAGCTCTAAGAAAAAACATAACTCTGAAGTTTGCATCGTTGGAATGCAACGAAATTCATTTTTATCTTTGACAATAATAATCATTCAAATGCAGAATGTCATTACGATGATAAAATGATCGATTTTTGCCATTCGAAAAGCATATCGGCTCGAAAAATTTGGATTACATTGAAAATTCAACGAATCTTCAATAAAATTCAATATTTTTTGAAGCATTTCAACGTGATGCATTTCAAATTGATGAATGGCCGAGTCCAAGAAGTTCAGCAATATTACAAAATTTATTATAAATGAATCAATGATCAATTTATAATCAAGTTTCTTAATTATTTTCATAATTAAAAAAATGCAGGTGAGTAGCGAAAAAAGTGTTAATAAGAATGACTCTGAAGTTCGCATCGTTGGAATGCAACGAAATTCATTTTTATCTTTGACAAAAATAATTATTCAGATGCAGAATGTAATTGCGATGATAAAACGATCAATTTTTGCCATTCGAAAAGCATATCGGCTCGAAAAATTTTGGACGACATTAAAAATTGAACGAATCCTCAATAAAATTCAATACTTTTCGATGCATTCCAACGTTGCAAGCTTCAGCATCATGAAAAAACAGCTTCGCAATGTGAACTAAATAATTTTGGATAATTTCAAAATTTTAGTAATTTTGACGATATTTTTTGTTTCTAACGGGATTGTCTGCAATCTTCACCATTCGAATGACGAAAAATTACTTTTCGAAGAGACTTTCTAAAATATTTCCTGCTGCAACGACGAAACTTTTGCGATTTCCAAAAAAAAAACGTTTAGTCGAACGTGTTCAACGAAATTTCCTTGTCAGTGTAGTAAATCATCATATACTTTGAATTTATCGATTGGCTTTCAAAGTTCATTCGTCAACTTTGTGTTCTTGAGTTCGCTGCGAGCAGGTGCAAGAGTTTGCGCCATAAAATAATCGTTTTCTTTTTTTTCTTTTAATGTGTGTATCGTGGGGACGCTGATCCTGAAGGAATAAAGAGAAACTAGCACGAGGACATGTTGACAAAGAATCAGGACTTACGAGAATTCTCATTGCTTGGCGGCGATAGAGATAGAACGTTGCAATTGACAACTACAAAGCGTCGAATGAAATAAAATTTATATCGCGATTTCGGTCTGTGTGCAAAAGGCGAAAGTGAAACCAGTCATAGCGAAACTTCCACTTGTGTGTGAAAGCTTCCGCCATTGTGTCGACCTTTCGAAACTCTTTCACTCGTAAAAAAACTTTGAGGAATGAAACTTTTAGCCGGCAGTCATTGCCACGATGAAGTTTGTCTCCAGCGAGAACTTGGCTTTGGACTTTCGTCCAGCTCTTTGTGTTCCATTATAATTTATACCATAGACAGCTTCATCGAAGTTGAGTTCATTTCGCGATACTCTCATGTTGCAATGAAAGCCATATTGCACAACTTGGATCCTTACAACATCGTTAAATTTACCAATTTTGTACGAAACGGATGAAACTTTGCTGGCAATGACGGCCGTTTATTGAAATCCCTTGACATTATTCTCTTTCCACTTTTTTCAAGCCCTATATTTACATCAATGTTGCTCCAACTCCTTACAATGGACATTTTTGTTCTCATTCCTCGCTCACCATTTATTTCACGAACGAAGATTATTTTCATTATCCAGGCCTCATATCTTGCCCATGGCAGTTGTCACTTACAGTCATGCAGAGCTTTGTTTTCGGCATATCGATATGGACTGCACTGAAAAGAAAATTTTGTTGGATCCGTTCGACTCAAAATTTCTTTTTAAATAAAAAAATTTTCATTCCAGCAAGAAATATTCTAGAAAAACTCTTCGAAACGTACATTTTTGTCATTCTAATCGTAAATTTTGCTGACAGTTTCGTTAGAAATAAAAAATGTCGTCAAAATTATGGAGATTTGGAAATTATCCAAAAATTATTATTTTCGGATAATTTGATAATAAATTATTATTATTTATTAAATTTAATTTATTATTATTCTTATTATTATTAATATTTATTATTATTAATTAAATTAAATTATTAATAATAAATTATTATTATTAACAATTATTATACAATAAAAAATTGGATAAAAAATTATCCAAAAAATTGGAATTATCCAAAAAAAAAACCGTATTCAAAAACAATAAAAATTTTGACGGAATTTAAGTTCCTGTCTGGTCCGTCTTTTCGTTGGCGAGATTCATGCATTTTTGAATTTCAAGAAAAATTTCGAAAACAAGCGTCCCAAAAGTAACGAACTCGTTCCAAAGTTCTAAACACGAAAATTCTTTTTGGAATCAAATTGTGCATCAAATGAACTCTGATGGGATTGACTTATCGTTTTGGGCGAAAACATCTCGAAAACGTTGCCTAAATGGTTGCGAATGTCGTTGGAATCGTTGAGACACGTGAATGAGGTTCGTTAAGGTGATGAAATTTGTTGGCTGGTTGAAATCCGGTACACCGGCGATCGGCTGTATCGGCAAATTTAGCTGATTGTGCAAACAAATGACGTTGCGTTGCATCAGCACAAATTGATTCTGCCATCGGTCCTGTGGCGTTGTCACTAATTAAAGAGTAGCAACGTTTTAGCTTGGCCAACAGTCCCACATGCGGACTATGCGGAGGTTGACCTATGGTTCTCGTCAATCAATTAACACCTCCTCCGAGGCAGGAAGCTCCTATGGAGCCAGCATGTGAATATCGATCGTACTATTTTCGGCAGTTGTCAATTCCACGTCCAATCAAAAATATAAAACTATACCCTGGAAAATTGAGACGAATAATGAAACTTTCAACATTCCCAGTAATTCACGATCGATTTTCCGAAAAATAAGTCAAGACGTCTGAAAACTTTTGATTTCTCTTTTCCACAAAGAAAACACTTCGCCGCAGATATCAAAATACGTCAACTAAGTTTCCCAACCAAAGAGAACCGGCGCGACGAGAGCTAATGAATCAAATAACATAACAGCCTGGTCCAAGACTCGTTTGACTGTTTTTGCTTCTGTGCATTTACTCGGCCAGCCCCAGGAACCAGAAGAAATACACAGCGCATGGACCACTCCCTTCCAGCGGTGATTTTGTCACTCCGCAAATACTATGGCAGATGAATAATGGAATGATAAACCGCAGTGTGTCTGTGGCAAAACTTTGACTCTCTCAATCGTTTTGGATGCTGTATAGTAGCGCAAAGAAACCTGTTGCGCGTACAGACTAACTCTCCTGACTACCATACGCGTGTGATATCCTCCTCGGATAAAAGGGAGTTCCGTGATGAGCGAGATGCCACGAGAGAAGCAAGAACATCACGCTGTTTGCCTGCAGAGACGTTACGGAAGGTTCATATTGTTTGTAAAAAATTTGGTACCGTCGTAGATTACGATAAGAAAAAAATCCAGTTAAATTTTCAAAAAGCTAGAGAGAACCAGAAAAAAGATATTCATATCGGTGGTTTCATACATTTGACATTGGGTTTTATGATAAATTTCAGTTTTTATTGTATTTCATAAAAAATTCTCATCAATTCTTAGGAGAATTAACAGTTTTCATTGCAAAATACAATAAAATGTATGAAATCAATGTTAATTCATGAAATTACCAATTCGAATATTTTTTTTTCTGGTTCTCTGTAGCCTCTTGAAAATTTGACTGAAACTAATTCTTATCATAATCTACTACGGTATCAAGTTTTATCAAATTCTGAACGGTAATTTTAAAACCGACAGAACTACGTTAAGTCGTAAATTCATGAACTTTCCGATTGACAGATTGATCAAACGGTCATTTATGCTTCATAATAAAATTTGGTACAAAAGTTCATTACGATAAGGCATTAATTCAGTCAAATTTTGAAAAAGCTACAGAGAACCAGAAAAAAGATATTCATATCGGTGGTTTCATACATTTGACATTGGGTTTTATGATAAATTTCAGTTTTTATTGTATTTCGTAAAAAATTCTCATCAATTCTTAGGAGAATTAACAGTTTTCATTGCAAAATACAATAAAATGTATGAAATCAATGTTAATTCATGAAATTACCAATTCGAATATTTTTTTTCTGGTTCTCTGTAGCCTCTTGAAAATTTGACTGGAACTAATTCTTATCATAATCTACTACGGTATCAAATTTTATCAAATTCTGAACGGTAATTCTAAAACCGACAGGACTACGTTAAATCGTAAGTTCGTGAACTTTCCGATTGACAGATTGATCAAACGGTCATTTATGCTTCATAATAAAATTTGGTACAAACGTTCATTACGATAAGGAATTAATTCAGTCAAATTTTGAAAAAGCTACAGAGAACCAGAAAAAAGATATTCATATCGGTGGTTTCATACATTTGACATTGGATTTTATGATAAATTTTAGTTTTCATTGTATTTCACAAAAAATTCTCATCAATTCTTAGGAGAATTAACAATTTTCATTGCAAAATACAATAAAATGTATGAAATCAATGTTAATTCATGAAATTACCAATTCGAATATTTTTTTTTCTGGTTCTCTGTAGCCTCTTGAAAATTTGACTGAAACTAATTCTTATCATAATCTACTACGGTATCAAACTTTATCAAATTCTGAACGGTAATTCTAAAACCGACAGGACTACGTTAAATCGTAAGTTCGTGAACTTTCCGATTGACAGATTGATCAAACGGTCATTTATGCTTCATAATAAAATTTGGTACAAAAGTTCATTACGATAAGGAATTAATTCAGTCAAATTTTGAAAAATCTACAGAGAACCAGAAAAAAGATATTCATATCGGTGGTTTCATACATTTGACATTGGATTTTATGATAAATTTCAGTTTTCATTGTATTTCACAAAAAATTCTCATCAATTCTTAGGAGAATTAACAGTTTTCATTGCAAAATACAATAAAATGTATGAAATCAATGTTAATTCATGAAATTACCAATTCGAATATTTTTTTTTCTGGTTCTCTGTAGCATCTTGAAAATTTGACTGGAACTAATTCTTATCATAATCTACTACGGTATCAAATTTTATCAAATTCTGAACGGTAATTCTAAAACCGACAGGACTACGTTAAATCGTAAGTTCGTGAACTTTCCGATTGACAGATTGATCAAACGGTCATTTATGCTTCATTATCCCGAGATAAAATCCGAGAAATGCAGGTTTTTTATTTTTGCCAGATTGAGCTGATCCTCAGTTGTTATTGAAATATTCACGAACGCGTTTGAATAAAAAATGAATAAAAAGGACCGGGATTCGAGTCGCAGCTCAATGTTCTTCCGATTTTAAATTCGTCTGCGTTGTTTTCCGACGTGTACTCTGACCGTAGACAAATTTTATTCCATTCGTTGCATTTTGCATTGTACCAATAAGTCTGGGAGAACTGAAAACCCCATCGTCCGGTTATACCACGCGCGAATATATTTCTATAGATATATTTTCACACTGAAAACCCGTATGAGAGAAAACGCTCTCGAGAATGCATAGAATTTTTCAGTGGACATCAGTTGCCGAAGAAAAATATGCGAGTCCATCCACACACGAGCGAGTGCAAAATGCATGTCGTGCATTCAGTAGAAAACTACCACAGGATACTTGCATTCGAAACATTGCTCCGATGCGAAGATTTCATTCGTAAATATATAAAAATATTTTCCTAACCATACCGTATTAAAAAATCGAGGAGCGCGAATGCATCAAATTTTCAAACAATGAAAATCACGAGATATTTCTCCATGACTGACTTTTCATTCCCACAAAAATCCAAGTCCGAGTAACCAACGGCATCGGAAAAGTCTAGAATACTCTCAAAGTCTACGGAAATTCGTTGGAAAACAGTTCCAGAGTTAAAAATAAAAAAGCGATTAAACAATTTTTCGAAAAACTTAAATTTTCGTGTAATTCCAAAAATCATAAAGTTTAGACCGTTCAACCGATATTCCCCAAATTTAATACCGACCTTATTATTGTACTTTATCCATAAGAAAAATTATTAATCATTAATCATTTTTAAAATAATTTTATTAATAATTAATAATTTTATAATATTTATAATTATTAGTATAATTATAAAAATACAAAAATATTTAAATATTTAAATATTTAAATATTTAAAAATATAATTTTATATTTAAATATTTAAATTATTTATATTGTATTTTTATTTTTATATTGTATTTGTATTTTTATATTTGAATATTTAAATATTAACATTTTTATAATATAAAAATTATTGATATAATTATAAAAATTATTAATAATAATTATTAATAACTCTTTAAATTGGCGAAAGTGAGAGCGAGTACATCGATCCTTTAAAAAATTCAAAATGCCGTAGAATTGATATTTTTCTAGCAATTCCGAGAAATTTTTCATCGAATTAAGAACTTTTTAATAATTGATGAATAATGTCACTCGCTGCAAACGGGATTAAAGTTGACTCGGTTGAGTGCATAATTCGTTCCCCTGATCTCTCGAATTGGGTGAAGAATTTCTTTTCCTCTTCCACGATTTGTGCTGGGAATGGGATCTGCACCAGCGATTCGTGAGTCGTGCGAGCAAAGGGCGCTATTTTCTCATAGTTATATCGAGTCGATCTCGAGCTGCATTAGTACACGCGTTGGTTCAAGAGCCCTCGAGCACTGACTCGTACAGGATACTATGGCAATAGCGGAATATCAATACCGCCTTATATCGAGATGCTCTCGATCGTTTGATGATCTTGCTCGATATATGTCATGTATGAGCGTTTTAGAATTGAGAAGCGATTAAAGCCAAAGCGTTAGACGTGTATAGTGTGTATCGGTATCTGTGTAGGGTTTCCATCAATACTCTGGTGCTTGCTTTTGCTCTTGATCATTCTCTCAAATGTCGGTAAACAAACGCGACGGTATAGAGGAGAGCAGCATACGTTCGGGTAAGCCCCGATCGTGGTACAGCCAAAGGAGAGAGAAAAATAGTGAAGGAACGACAGAGTGAAAGCGAAAGAGCGAACGAACGCGAGCCAGACTGAATCGTATGCCTCGCAGCGAGTTTACCCCGCAACTCTCAACGGTTCGCATGGCAAGCAATGGCATTGGAAATACCCGTATCATGAGTAACCGTCTGCGGTGATACCTCCGCAACGGCATAATGTGCATATGGCCCATAGGCGTCGTCGTTATGACGACAACTTTTGCGTATTTCCCTTGATTGTTTCACGTGAGTCTGCACCTAAAAAACGCTTTCATTTTGTTTGCTCATACTGTCTGAAATTTCGTCCATTTCCAATATCGCTTCTATGACATGATGCTGAAGTTTGCAACGTTGGAATGCAACGAAAAATGTTTAAAATTGTTGACAATTCGTTCAATTTTCAATGTGATCCAAAATTTTCAAGACAACATGCTTTTCAGGTGGCAAAAATCGATCATTTTATCATCGTAATTACATTCTGCGATTAAATTATTATTTTTGCTAAAGATAGAAAAGAATTTCGTTGCATTCCAACGATGCAAACTTCACAGTCATTCCATGACGTGCGTATTAGTCATTTTTCAATTCGAAGCGAAACTATCGAGTATTTGAAAATATCTTGACGGAAAAATCAGAACGGAAGACTTGGAAAAAATCGTGGGTTCTGATTATCGGTTCAGGATTTTTCGATATCGCGAGTCTGTACGAAATTGAAGGAGCAGACTCCTCTTTCCATAGGAGCAATTTCTCAATCGTCTTTTTTTCTCGTGCCCTATACATTCTCTTCATTTTTCTCCAATTCGGTAGGAGACCCGACCCCCCCCCCCCCCCCCCGCCATTTCTCTCGCGCCGTTCATCCATCCTTACGGTCAACGAAAATCGTTCGTCGATGCAAGCAATTATCGGTGAAATCTCGATTTCCGATCGACAAATCAGGACGATTCTATACAGCGGCAGAAATGAAACGCTCTGTCTCTTTATATTTCAATCCTAGAGAAGTTAAATACCGACGACGATTTTCCGTTCCTTTTTCTCTCCTTCCAGCCCATAAATTACCAGCCAGTCTGGCAGTTCGAGCAATTTTTAATTGACCTCCTCTTCAGGGATGACTTTGAAGTTTGCAATGTTGAGATTCAACGAAAAAAACGTCTCTATTAATGATTTATTGAATTTTAAAAATCATGGCAATATTTCATCTCGATTGGGTCTCGAGAGACGATCGTTTTTTGTCAGTAACAAATATTCAATAATAATTATCAGCCTGCACTGAAGAAAAGACACAATTTCGTTGCACTTCAACGATGCAAACTTCAACATCATCTTCAGGGAATATTCTTATACACGGAGAAGACGGATTCGTTTTGTTTAGTAAGAAATAAAATATTTTGGGAAAATGTCCTACATGAAGGTTAAGAAGCAAAAGAATCGTAGCACCAATTGCAAAACAACATAGTATTTTTTAACACTCACAATTTTTCTTAACATGAATTATCAACAGTTCTATATGAATAAGAAACAGTAATGCGCGCGATAATGAATTTCAGGTTTGTTTTCATGAACAATTTACTATGTCAGATGAGAATTCAGTTAAGAGTGAGAATATCTCAAATTTCAAACGTCGACATAGTAAAATTCTATTATCCCAATATGAATATATATCGAACATGTGTGAAATTTTATCACACGTATTGTTTTGTTTACCATGACCATTGCGATTTTCTTTAATTGCTATGCTAAATTGTAAAATCGGTTTTAATCTGATGATCACGTTTTACTATGCTGTTTAGAACGATTTGTCGCACTGCTATTCGAGATGTTGCTGTAATTTCCGAACCGTCCTCAAAATACTATAATTTTCAACAATAAGTAACTGGATTCCTAG
Organism: Diadegma fenestrale; assembly: GCA_037043255.1. NCBI lineage: Eukaryota > Metazoa > Arthropoda > Insecta > Hymenoptera > Ichneumonidae > Diadegma > Diadegma fenestrale. The sequence continues at coordinate 15,337,825 of CM073310.1, read as the reverse complement.
TATATTTCTTAATAATTTTCGACTTCGTTTTCTCTGTGTACGGTTTCTATCGGAAATCAACGTGTATTGATTCACCCTGTCCCTTTTTTCGCTTCAATCATTAATGTGTCGACTACGAGCGCTGCGTTTCAGAATGCCGATGATTTTGAAAGACCCTGTATACGTATATGCAGAAATCGTGCATGACGAGGATCAAGGCAGGTCGCGGGAAAACACACGGCTTGCGAAAGGACTTGGCCCGCGATGCGGTAATGTATTAGTACGACTATCATCGCGAGGGAATCACGAACAATGCAAAACGATTGCGCGCGCACGCGACGACGATAGAGACGATATGCACACGTTGTTATGCAAGTCTTACAACGGAACCGCCCTTTTCATGCCAGTTCTCATGGAACAAAGTTTTTTTTCTTTCACTTCAACTTCATTGAGCATGAGAAAAGAATGCGATGAGTCTTCTGCGCGATTATTTGTTAAAAACTGTTTTTCAAAAGTGGCCGACCATTTTTTCAGAATTTTGTATTTGATTTATTCAAAATATATCGAGTGTCGTTTCCGGCACCCTATGAATGCAGTTTTCCTTATAAATGACGTTTAGAAACGTACAAACATTCGGTAAAATATTCAGACTCGGTATTTACCTTGTTAGATCTTCGGAAGCAAGTTGACGGCGCTGCACGATCTGACTCGTTCCCAATCTTCAATGTATAACCGACAAAGATCGAATCTCACGAGTTCTCTGTGCCGAGCAACGATCGCAAGTCACGACGAATTTATTCCTCGTCAATATTTGTGTGTGTGTGTGTGTGGGTTACGAAGAATGGGGATGGACAGGAGACACTCGACGACGAAACAACATCGGTACTTTATTCGGGCGGTCCATTCGTTCCTCCTCTCGTTCTGATTCCATTATTTCTTCGAGTAATTTTGTCGACCAGGAGTGGAAATACACTCAAGTCGTGCACTTTCCTTTCGAGTCTTTCCACTTCTCTCTACCGTTTCTTTCTTCTTTTTTTTTGTCTTTATCTCGTTCTGGTACATAGACACGAGAGGATCGATACGCTCACAGCTGGCCTCTTTTCTTCTGCCTTTTTTTGGGGTCTACCTTCTGTCTCGAATCTCCACCCCACCATGGCCACCTTCCAGACTAAAGCTTCTTACTAAGACTACCAAGGACTAACTACTGCAGAAGCATGCAAGAAAAGCAGCAAAGCTCTTGCATACATCCGTTGAGGCGCGAATAAAATTCCGTTGAGCGAGGGGCAATAAATCCTAAAGAAGAAGAATCGCCTCTCGCATACACCCCTTCCACGATGTTTGCGCGTACTTTCTAGTGCACGCGGTATCCCGAACCAGGAGAAACCATTCTTTCTTCCAACTTATTCTCTCTCTCATCCTCTTTCCTGCTCTGTGCGCTTTCACCATTTTCCTTTCGGTAATATCTTACAGAGTCTTTCCAGATAAAAATTTCATTCATAGCCCCGGCTCACCCTTTGCACAGCATGAAATTCCTTCCGGACTTCTACCAGCAAATTAATTAACGTCTTTTCAAAATTACAAGTATTTCCCCAACAGTTTTCCAGCAAAATTGGTTTTTCCGCACAACTCTAACCGCACGGCTTTCAATGGATGATGTTGAAATCGAACTTTTAATACTTAACGTTGCATCGTTGAAAGTGCATCCCCGAGCAGGTCGAAACATTATGGCCACAATTCCTTACTTTACGTTCCATTTCGTTCCCACCAAATGGTCTCCAAGTATTTCAATCTTCTTCGGCAACTATGACATTGTTGGGAACTATTATTCCTCAAGGTGCAATCATCATTGTGCGCACGAGTAATCGTTGTCGTCTTAAAGTGCTGACTGCGTCGAGACGACTGAATAAGCGTTATCGAAGGATCGTTAAGTGATCCTTGCGGTTACGAGGATAGTTAAAGAACGCCCTCGCTGCGCACCAGCATCTTCGATCAGAAATAACCGTCCATCAGGGCGGGTTCCGGTAATATCGAGGGGAAGGATCATGGAACCAAAACCAATGATGCTGAAGTTTGCAACGTTGGAATGCATCGGAAAATATTGAATTTTATTGAAGATTCGTTGAATTTTCAATGTCATCCAAATTTTTCGAGCCGATATGCTTTTCGAATGGCAAAAATCGATCATTTTATCATCATAATTACATTCTGCATTTGAATAATTATTTTTGTCAAAGATAAAAATGAATTTCGTTGCATTCCAACGATGCAAACTTCGGAGTCATCCAAAACTATCGATTTTGACTGATTCGAAACTCTTCCCTCGCCGAGAGATGAGAACTTGATCGAGAAACACTTGAAATTCGTATTTTGCTGTTACAAGTCTTATAGATCAGGATTACGGAAGTTGAGAATTGACCATAGTCGAGTTATAATCACGCGATACGAATGCGATGTTTCTTCTTGCGATAAAGTTGCGATCCTACAACGAGCACTGCGTGAATCGTTTTTACGAAGTTGATTTCGACTGTTCATTACTACAATGCCAACTTTACAGATATTCAAGGGAAACTGCAGATCAATAAACCAAACGACTGTGCACAAATTTCTGATCGAAAACATCGTTGTCATAGCAACAGTCCTTGTAACTGATTCCTAGCTCGAATTCATGGCAAACTTGGACTTTCAAGATGCAGCGAAAACTAATCTTGAATGTTTTGCCGACGTCGATTCGCTTTCTCAATTTCCAACGTCATCGCATCACCTGACAAAAAAAATGCAGATGAAATCTCATGACACTGAAGTTCGCAACGTTGGAATCCAACGAAAAATACTTTTATCATTAATTATTTGTTGAATTTTCCAATCCTTGAAAATTTTCGTATCGATATTGCGTTTGGATCCTCAAAAAAGATCATTTTATTGTCCCGACCAAATATCGAACACGAATCTTGTGATCTGCTCAAAAAAAAAAACAGAATTTCGTTGCATTCCAACGATGGAAACTTCAACATCGTTGAAATCTCATAATTGCCATGTAGGATTGCGTTTTGCAATATCGGGACGTTTTAGGTGATTTCCCTTCTTGGGATCCATTTAAGGTTTGGCATAAATATGAAAATGTCCAGCAATCTTACCCGTGAAGCTCGAATGATTCATGAGAATTCTGAAACGTCCTCACGTTTGAAGCAAAGTTTTCTTGGCACCATCAGAAATGCGAATCGAATCGAGTCCCTGTGTGTAAATATATCATGGTGCACAAACCGTGTGGAAAAGTGTCTAGAGTCTAGAAAGTAGCGGGGTATATCGTTATTGGCGAATGAATTCGCGAAGCCGGAATACTAAACGAGATAAGGCGCGTCTTGGTCGTGGTCGTTGTGTGTATAAGGAAAGTACGACATTACGCGGAGTCATGCGCCACCCATACATTTTCCACGAGTTGCTCTTACGCTGGTCCTCCACCTTCACGTTAACTCGGTTCGTTTCGATGCCGCTCCGCCACCGTTGGCTGTTCCCAGTGGAAGAAACTGGCTCAACACTCCACAGAACGGAAGCCCCCGACTGCGAAAACACATCGAATGCTTTCTTGTCCTACGGATGCGCCAAGGAACATCTTTTAGTGCGTGGTTGCAAGAGCAATCGTGACTTTCATAAAAACTGCTCTCCCTTTTCCGAATGCACTTCTCGTTGAGCTTACCAAGATGCTGCATCTATACAGCGCACCTGATACAATGCTTAACGATCCCTCGATCATTGCCATTTTCGATTTGTTCAAGAATCGTTTCGTAGTTTCTTTCGAGCCGACATCAGGTATGACTAACCGATGGGGACATTGATCATGGCAGTGCAATCACATCTTTGCAACTCGGAGCTTGGAGGTCGTTTCCGGACGAATCAAATGGGTGGGTGTTATCGAAGTTAAACGATAACAACGACTGTGCCAATGTTTTCTATTGGAGGACTATGTTACTCACTACGATGGTCAACCTCGTTGCATTTTCCCACTAGACACAGTGGAAGGAATGATACTGGGTTGTCGAGTGTATAAAAGAACTTTGCCGGTCCACGTAGCAGAAATAAAGAGCTATCTTGTTTGTATAATGACGTACATAACAGGGTGTGGAGAAAAATCGATGGAATACATTCTCAACAAGTTTTCTTCTCGCATCTCTTCGACAGTTCCAACGCAGTTGTGCCCTAACTGCCATTTGTAGTCGTCGATGTTGGCGATAATAACTGGAAAGATGGTCATTTTACGGCAATTTTCTGTGCCCAGATCCATAACATTCGCTTCATGGGCACTGTCATTACGATGCGATTGGAAATAATTGGCAAAGAGCCAGATCGTATGTTTGGTTCGAGGAGATATTTGAAGCATCCTAACGGCGTATAAACGTAGCGGACGTAATTCGATACTTCTGCCGGTTTCTTTTTCCCGGGAGCTTGCAACTGTGAATAGCTCTCGATCCTAAGGTTCGCCAACTAGAAACGTGCACTACATTACTTCATTAACTTTAGCCAGCGAATGGATCAAACGCTGATGTAGACCTTTGCTCGACTTCGCAGATGAAACATTAACCGATTTTTTTCATAACCTCCGGTTTTTTTTTCCTTTCGAATAAGAAACAAAAAAGATCGCAAACCTCATACTTAAACTTTTGAAGCCCCAACCCAAGTCAACGTGACCATCGCACCATGGAATTCGTGAAACCTCCGTGAAAGGTTCGTCATTAATTTGAAGCTCTCAAGTAGCGGGACAACGAGGTTCAGTTGCAAATGGAATTGTCGATCTAAGTGGTCCCATTCTATGAGCTGCGGGTTGTTAAACGAAGACGGAAAGCAAGAGGGTTCAAAGGGCTCTTGAAGCATATACAACTGTGATGCACAAAAGTTGTTCCAATTAGTGCAACTTTCTTTTGTATGGATAGTCAGGTCATGCCCTCCGTATCTGATGTACACGAATAACATCGTTGCATGCCTCATACCAAAGATATCGAAATTCTAACATGTCCCAAGTCAGAGATGTCTTCACCTCGTTTTGACAAAGTTGCAACCTAATTAGTGGAGAAGCTGCAACTCTTGGGCTTAGCCAGACTTCGATTAGTGTCAGTAATTGAGCGCTGACTTGAACACGAAATTCCTTAATCACCTCGACTAAGGTGGATGATCATCATTCAAGCTATCGTAACCTCGTTCAAACCAGTATGCGATTTGGATGGGCGGGAGGAGGAAGAGTATACGCCACTCCCAGGAAGCTTAAACGCGACTATTGTCACGGAAATTGGTGTGTTAACATAATTCTTGGATATTCCAGTTATGAGCGATGTTTCAGTCTGAATATACATGTTAATGACGGCCAATTCAATGAGCCTGAAGCTGCACCCATCTTCTAAAGTGCGTTTACTCAAGTATAGCCACCAATCAGACTGAATGTCGTAGGTGATGGTGGACAAGGGTGTGGGACAACGAATGGAGGGCATTTAGAGTACAGCAATCGGATACCAGCTCTACACTCGAATTCGAAGCCTCGAGAAAATTATAGAGGTGGGTTTGTGGTAGAGCGAGTCGAGCTAATCCTACCGTATAATTAACCACGGCCAACCGTCCGGGTTCTCCTGCGTTTCTCCAAAGCCATAACTCATGGCTAAGCTTCCACGTGTGTTTCTCTCTCTCTCTCTCCGTTTCAAAGTATATACCTGCCTCTGTGTCCATGTATACATGAATGTGTGCTGGGCACATTGTGCCTACGCGTTGCTAATACAACATTTTCTATGTACCGAACTAGTTGGAAGGCTGTGTACGAGCTGGACCAGCCTTTGGCCTAGTCATCTCTCTGCGATTCGATGGGTCTAAATAACCCATGACCATAACTACGATGTGTGTATTTACCATCAAACTATCATGGGGCTCGAACCCGCATATTCCATTCAAATCGCGGCTAATCGAGTTCCGATCCGAATCTTTAATCGGGCGGAAAAAAGTTATTCAAACAGTACTAGGCGATCGGATGCATCGCGGTTCGCATATGGTGAACAGTTGGTACGATAAAGAATGCTCGACGCAGTCGTCTGTAAACAAACGAAACTAGCATAGTCAGTTTTTCCTCATCCACTTATTTCTAGAGATTTAGTAGGTCGCAAAAAGTGGGATATAACTCGATATAGAAAAGTGAAGTGCATATTATTCGGAGGCGAACTCGCCATCAAGGGTTAATGGAATTTCCTAATGAAATGAATTAACTTCTTTAAGCTCGCAGCCGAGTGAGAATATTTGAGAAGCCTTGAAGTTTCAGGATTAATCTTTTAGCATCCACCTTCGGCCATAACAAGATAATCTCCCCTGCAATCCCGTAAAAATGATGTACAATATAAATTTATATATTCCTCTAAATAAGCAGGCAAGGCAGAGTTGCGACCAAACTGTTGGATGAACATTTTAGATTTTTATAAAGAAAAGTTGCGAAACATTTCAATTTCTGCATCACTTTTGGCAGACTTGGGAAAGCGCTTCATGCTTTTTTCACGATACGCTGAATCTAGTCCCAGCGATTAAATTCAAATGGAATTTTCCCATCAGCCCTTGTTAAGCTAGTCACTCTGTGAACTTGGGGATTAATTTTCCGAACAAACACCTGCAAAGTTTCAACATATTCGCGCCTTCCCATGCTTGTGCATTATAAATAATATATCAAATCAGAACCTGGACCAGTGGGCTATAGACATTATGGTTTGGTCTGGAATAACATTTACCAATGGGCGAGGGTTGAATCGGAGTCTCGGGTTATGGGTTTTATCGCGGACTGCCGCTAATTGCTGCTTGAATTTATCTGGCGCTCCCATATTCCGCGGGATATTACGCGCGTGTGTGTATATGGCTGGTTCGTAAGGGAGGCCCGGCGCCTGGTTCACAGTCTGCTCTCATTCTACCTCAATCCTTTATTTCTCTCTACAGAGAGTGCGGAACGTTACTAACCGTACTAAATTAGAGTTTCACCTAATCGGTTGAACGTGAAAAGCCAACGAGCTTCATATGCTACTGCCGTACAAGAAGCTATACGCTCTGTGCCGCGGCTCCAGTATTACACCGCACCTTCTACATTTCCAATTTTATCACTCTTCTTCGCGATTGTATATCAAACGAAAACTAACAACCAATATCAGTCGTTCCGATTGCTTGGCAAACCCACGAATATTCGGAGACACACAGAAAATGACAAAGATCGTTTTAAGATCTGCTGGAGGAAAAGCGGAATTTCGTTGCATTCCAACGATGCAGACTTCAAGATTATCATAAAATTTGTAAATTTGGCATACAATCGAATTTTTACTCCGTCGTGAAAAGCCGGATCGGATTTTTATTTTATCTTCTCCGAGATGCAGCTTCTGCAATAAACACTATTCTTGAAAATGAAGAATACAGCTCATTTTTAAAATACTATGAACGGTGGATGCGTGTATACATTTCATGCACTTGAGAGCGTAGTTCTGTGCGTTTAAGTTGCTTTTTAATACGTGGCGTCGAGGCACTACTACGTCTCTCTACATTTTACCTACATTTCTGAGTATTTTCATCCGTTCTCTCGGCTCTTTCGAGAAACGCGTGTATCTTCGCACTTTGTCCTACCTTTACTCGCTTTATTCGGTTTTTTTCCTCTCCCTTCGCAGCTGGAGTTTTAACCATCAGCGCGAAGTACTACGTCCGCGCATATATATATGCGCAAAGCTTATACGGAGAGTACAGTGTGAGAGTTGAGTCGGAGTGGACTGGGAAGTGGATGAAGTCGGCGCGCGGTATGCAGCCGCTCTCGTGCACAGATTAAGCATCTTAATCACCGTCGAGGAAAACTGCAAATTGCTCGCCAGCGCGAAATGAAAATGTCGAGTATGCGTTGCTGCCGACCTGGCTTTTACGGATTTACACCACTATTTTTTTTTCTAGATACGGAGTATGTGCTCCGATATCGGCTAAACAAGCGCGAGGACTTTACAGCGTACGCGTCCCTTGCGAATCACCACCCACGTGTATAAGGACAACTGCAGTAATATAAAACTCCCATCTAAATGCGGCAGCGAATAAAGTACCGAAGAGGAAAAATGCATGAGGGAGGAAACGTAGCGCTTGAACGCGAGCGAGAGCTAAAGAGAAAAAATGGCAAGGTTGAGCGATAGCCGCAGTCGAGATGAGTGGAAATCAAAAATATTGCTGCACCGGATGGCTAGAAACGATGTAAAAGAAAATAAAAGCACCACCCATCATTCTCAAATAATTGCTAAAGGATAGCAACAATAACGAACGATTTTTCACTTCCTTCGTAATACCATTCTGGCCTGGTCTCTAAAATGAAAAAAACATTCTGTTTGATTGGTTCAAACTGAGAAATATTCGTTGAAGTGAAAAATAATTCGGAAGAGGAAAAAAAATTCAAATCGTTTCCGATCTCCAAAACACGTAGTGCGCAGAGATTGCTATACGAGTGGGTTTCGATCTGAAAATTCTCAAATCATATCAAAGCTTTGCTTCGTACAAAAATCCATTGAGTTAATGATTCTGAAGTTTGCATCGTTCGAATGCAACGAAATTCTTTTTTAGATTTGGCAAAAATCATTATTTCAATAGAGAATTTAATTACGATGATAAAATGATCGATTTTTGCCTCCCGAAAACATATCGGCTCGAAAAATTTGGATGACATTGAAAATTGAACGAATCAACAATAAAAAAAACAAAATATTTTTCCTTGCATTCCAACGTTGCAAACTTCAACATCATATTAAATTTCGACCCAAAATTAAAAATCAGTTCAGTCATGCCAGTCCCATTCAATGAATATCACTTTACAGGATGTTCCTGATGGAACTTGAATTAATGGATATTATTACAGTTTTTGTGATCGGTTGAACCTCGTGAAATGAATATTTTAAGTATTTTACTTACTCGCTGGTCACTAAAATGCAACCAACAGGGAAAATGAATGCGGAGGAGAGAATTAAGGTTGCACGATTGAGTGAATACAGCGCGACAATTATTTACGAGAGATGTGGACACTTTGGCCAAGATGATGGCGGGCCGCGGTGTAACAACTGTGAAAATCTCTATCCGAGGGTCGTTCGCGGGGTACTACGTTGTCTCTATAGCTTCTGGTCTTGGCATGGCTAGATTCAAGAGCCTGGGGCTGCACTGCTGGTCAGTAGCATGCACTGCGAGGAGGAAACGTGCGGTAACTCTGCAAGGGTTGGGGACACAACAGGGAGGATAAAGCGATTTTAATTCTCGACATTTCTCTAACCGTGAAACTCTCTATGCTTTGTAATGACAGTAACAAAATCCACGAAACAACGAGTATTGTGTTTTACCACACACACACATATCTACACGATATGACCCACGTTCGTTAGGACACGTACATACAATAATTCAGGTGTTCCCTGCGTACGGCAGAAACAACACTCGTTAAGCCCCGGGCTGGACTCTGTTCCTCTAACTCTTCACGATTATGCCTTGAATGAGACCAACCGGGTCAGCATCTACATAAATACATACACAATTGTATACAACACATGTATTGGATGTATGCGAGCACCCGTCTACGCTCCAAATCGTTGCTCCGAATAGGTCGTACTTATCATGATCATTCCGTCAAATAGGATCTTGAAGTTAGAATCCAACGAAATTCGGTTTTTTCACAAGCAGAGCTCGTGATTCTTATTCGGTGCGAAAATTATCATGGTTTTCAAAATTTAACAAGCTATGAATAGAAAAAGTATTTTTCGTTGGACCCCAACGTTGCGAACTTGAGCGTGATCGTCGAATGCGTTCGGATTAATCCTTAGAAGATTTCTGACTATAATTATAATGGTAAGGGTTTCAGCATTTAATGGAATTTTTCAAAATTCAGCGGTTTTGGTACTTTGAGCTATTTTCATTGCAAAAGAATGACTTAAGGCTAATTATTCAATGAGATTCGGTTTCAATGTACGTAAATCTGCAAATTATTCAAGTGGAAGTCTCAGCAGTTATTCCATCCTGAGGTGATGAATCCAAGTTGAATTATATGTTGAGAGAAAAGAGACACCAGAGGGTTGATTATGACAAGAAGCATTACCGGGCATGGAGAGAACGTGGTACGTTCGACGCAGCAATCATGAAGCCGAGCAAAGTGAAAATTAGAGTCAGGCGGGAATATCGTTTGTAACGAGCGCGACTGTGGTAATCTCCTTTACCCTCGTTACGTGGAAATTCAACAGCCGAGCATTGCCACAATAGCTTCATGTTCGTTTGAGCAAGGTCGATGAAATCTGAAGAATCTAAAGGACGCGGCCGAGCGCCTTGTTACGCCGATCAATCATACCACTCCGGTTGGCTGGTGTTGGCCAGTCACAGCCAGTCCTCCCGCTGAGCTAATGATAATTGAGGCGGGATTCCACAAATCAAGCAACAGCAGATCTAGGTCTAGAATTCTCGCCAGTCAGCGCTGCAAAAAAGACTCATCTGGTCCAGGCAGAAATCAGGAGAGATCCGGGTCTACCTGAGCCATTCCCATACTCATTTTGCAAGCGGAAGAAAAAAAAGTCGCACTTGCTTGGCTTTGAAAGTATATAACGAGACTTTAGGCTTCTATAGATTTTTTCCCGATTAGATCTGCCCGACCAATTCTAGCCGAGAGAATATTTTCGGAATGGGCAAGTCGAAAAGTATAGTGAAATGATGTACGCACAAATATGTCGAAACGATCCTGCACACTTGCACATAAATCGGGCTCCTTGGTATGTCTATAAGATTCGTCTTTAATGTCGCATATCTTTGCAAGATCTACCTGCATTTAAATACGGCCAGAACGAGTATAGAACGTAGATATATGCGCATAACCCAACGGAGCGGAGTATCTCGGTTGAACTAAACTTTCTCATCCTGGTCTGGAGTTTGCCCCCCGTTAGGTATAGATGGCTTAATTCCGTGGCAGATGAATTATTATAATGGAAGCGCCGAGAATGTGCAATAGCTCAGGAACAGGTGGGAATTTATGAGGGAAGCTTTTTTCATCTCGCTGACACGAAGAAGAGGCGATTTTTCTACCTTGATGAGCACGGTTTGTGGCCGAAACTCCTGGGTTTTATGGGTCATCAAGTTTGAGTTGATACTCAACGCGACACTGGAAGCGAAAAAGATCGATGCGCGTGCTAATTGCCCTGATTATTTCAGAAGGGAGCATTTTTCACATGAATTCGTTCCCTTGTTGTTGACATACCCTGAAACCATTGTAGTTTTCATGCAAACAGTACAGACTAACTATAGACATTGTTTCAGTTTCACTAATTGAAGTTGGTCGAAGAAAAAAAACACAGTTTGAATTGTCTTTCCTGCCACTTCCCAACAAGATCAATGTTTTTCCGTGACACTGGAAAAAGCACGACTTGCCACGATTGGTTGATGGCGCTAATCGTTGTGTATGTCCCTAGATGTTTATGGAGAGTAAGCAGAGGAGAGGTAAACCCTTGCCCGCATCATGGACGGCATGTATACAGAAGAACCCTTTCAGTATATCCTATTACGTACATGCATACATCATATAACCACCAGAGGCACAAGACATAGTGCCACCGGGTGAAAGTAATTTCGTGACTATCACCAAACCAACCTTCTCTACCTATTCAGGATACCTATTTCGAAAATTAGTTGGTAAATTAGTTTGCCCTGTGGAGACACGCCTCGGGATCGTGAGAGGGCTCCGTTAACCACCAACTTTCAGAATTGGCTGTGGGTTAAAAGCTATATAGTTTCTGGAGGCTGGACGAACGCTGTCCGGTTATTTCAGATATTGTATATAGACCCACCAGAATATGAATGTAGGTGGAGGAAAGTAGTTTCTTTGGGTGAAACAAAAAGCTGCTAGTCCGACGTCTGCTACGTGTATGCTTGGGTTTGTTAATTATGGAAATTCGAATCGTGATTCGAAAACCCGTCTAGACATCTCAAAATTCATTTCCTACTCTCGATTCGTTAACACATTAGTTCAACTTTTTTAGATTAATAGGATTATCGGCGTTCATGACATATTCATATGGGAACCCAGAAATTCAAACGGCAATGTTCTCTGTCTGGGTTCTCTTATAAATATGTGAACGTAAATGCACCATTTCACCTTTTAGACATCGCCTACTCTTTCCAGATAATAACCGCTGGGATAAGATAATTTATTGAAAGCTGACAAAATCACCAAAGCATACTACATTTTTTGCCAGACTAACCCAGACGTTTATTTTGTTGCAGTTTGGACGATGAGAAGTTCGAGCTTATCAACGTAAGTAAATTATTTCTGCTTTTGTGTTTCATAACTTATAAAAAATAGAGAATAAGTCTGAGGATTATGCAACGATGGCTGACGTTTTAATAGCACGAAGAAAGCTCACTTAATTTTTGTAAAATAGTCTCCCAATGGAGGCCAAAAGTTTAAATCAGAGTTTTCGCAACAATAGTTGGCTTTACAATTTGGTTGGATCTCGTGGGCTTACTTTTGCTGTTAAGCTTTTTAATTCACCAGCACGTATCCAGAGCAACGCTCAACAAGCATAACACACTAGGAATTGGGTTGAACAGTATTCGCCAAATAACCGGAAATTACCAGCCGTGTTTCAATCAGAGAGTATATCTACCCGGAATCCAGAGCCGTCATTAACTCTGCATAATAGGTCGGGCGTATGATAATCTGGAATCAGGAGAACGAGAGGGGTTAGATATAACTGTTGTGGGTGTGTGGCTAGTGAGATCGAAGCCACTGGTAGTGTCGAAACACGGAGAGAAAGCAGCGCTGGTACGTTGAAGAGGGGGTGGAATTCGCTAGCCATCCCTCAAGTGTACCGAGGCGTATACGACGAACCCCTTCTAGTGTTTGACGCTGACACTATTCGCCAGCTCCAATCAATCCCAAAATGCTATGAGAACGCGATGAGTCACGAAACATCGTAAAGATACACTTTACCATAGTATGCAATCACGGACTAGGAAACCTGATAATTCTGCGTTGGTTTTATCAAATTAGGGTAAGATTGTAAGCTTGCACGAGTCTCAACGGAAAGCCGTTTGTTTATCATACCAACAAAGCCATTTCTATGGTTAGCGTTACGCAGTTGTACCACAGGCAGACCATGAGACTTCCCAGAATATTCTCTCTACGTGCGTTAAACTGCGAATGCCTTTGCCAGTTCACGGAAATTACAAACTGCCCACTTTTGATCCGAGGCTGATTCAGGAACTAATTAATACGGGAATGTTCTTCACACTATCCGCCATTCAATTATGAGTATAGTTCCTCTCTTCTACAACATCTATGATCAATACCAACACCAGTTCTGAAATACTCACAAAATGGGCCGAAACCAAGCAGGGTTTTCAACTCTAGTTCACTTTTAGTGAAAACTTACAAGCCTTTTAGAAGGAAGCCCGGAGACATAATGGACCTCTTCAAAGTAGCATTCCCAACATTCCAAGACCCTGACTAAAGGGGAACATGTGGAGCATGTAGTGGTGTCAATGGAAAAAGGTGCAGGCTCAAAAGTATCTTGTTCTCGATACTGGAGCGTTAATAATTCATATCTCTATGAAATTCCTCCCATGGAACAGTGACCAACGTCTGAGCATTGTTGAATATAATATCGTTTGGTGACCGGATCTGAACAGTTAGCTTGGAACTTTGGGAGTGGCTGCAGGTGCCGAAATTTCCTATTCAACACTATTCAATTCAAGTCTAGCTTGCAGGCTTCAATCTGTGCGTTAGTGCAATTCACCAATGAACCTTATCGACCCAGGTAACACACATTCACCCTCTTCGAATGGGAGGAGGTACTTTGCAGAAACGCTCGCATAATAGGTATCCACTAAGCTCGATGTAGCGCCTCAACCTATAGGTTAACCAGCAACGTACGTACCATGGGACCAACCTCGTACAGGCTAACCAATGAGCAATGAAAGTCTACAAGAACACCCAACTCGCCTTAAGCAGGTGTTTAGTTGGTTATTCACTCGAAGCAATTTAAACGGTGTTGTTAGTTCGTTGTGGATGTACATTTACAACCCCCGACCTATGTCGAAACGCGAGCTTTCCTCTTTTCCCAGGCGCCTTCTATCTTCAAACTTCAAGCTTCTGTACAAGGTGTCTTGAAACATCGAAATCGCCCGACTTGCTAACAGCAACTTGACGTGGACATTCTTCATTTCCTCATTTGCAGTTCGTACGTTGTAGTGAGCTCGAAAGAGCAGCCGACTACAATGCATTTGGAATTTGAATATATCAGGGCAAGATCGCAAGGTGATAAAGTGTGGCGTCGTAACTGCTAGAACAATGGCAGGCATTGAAATAAAAAGAAGTCCCCCATCCGAATAGCTTGAAATACAATCCGGGCAATCTTTTTTCTAAATTTCAAGGACACCCTGTACACGCATATTCCCTCGGTCATCGTAAATCTTACACAACCGCAAAGCTCTTTCTCGCTCAACATGATTCCTGACCTCTTTTCAGCTACACAACTAAATGCCTTCACACACTTTCAACGCAAGTTTTACGATGCGCCTCTGTTCCCTAAATCTCATTCAGTGCTCGCATAGCTCTTGGGTTTCCAGAGAGTAGATGCAACAATTTTCAACCTAAGAATCCCCGTTGTGTTCAGCGGAACGCATAATGTATCCACCATTTGAGAGTTAATTGCTTGGTATTCCTGCCGGAGTATTCTTGAATAAAACGCCAACAACAAATTTCCCTTTATGAAATCACGGATGCAATCAACTGCAGAACTTTGCTCGTACTTGAAAATTCATTAACGTCACCAAGGAAAACAGTGCAATAGCGTTCAGAATAATCCATTTTGCTTTCTTCTTTGTGGGATGCGTTACGCAACAAAATATTTTCAATTTTCCATTGCATACAAACCAACATGAGAGTTATGTTGGGAACCACGATCGAGCTATTTTTACATCCTGATGAAATAATAATACTAACAACGAATCTTCTCGCAAGGGTTGCGCGGGATTCTCGTCTTATCTCATAGTGTTCAGGCGCCGAGGCCACGCAAAAGCTTCTCTTGTCTTGGTGGGGTTTCTCGATTCTCCTCGCTCGAATTATCGCTTCAGCTTGCTAGCTCGTTCGGATATCCCTACATCCCCGAGGAATGGGTTGTAATATGTATAGGCATAGACATGAATGGGTGCGAATGTGATATCTGGATGGAAGGATTGTTAACGCGGTTGGGGGAAGCTGCATATATGCCACCCAGAAGAGATGCTCATCATACGCCTTCATCTTCCTGACTGTCTATATATATGAGCTCTCATTCGAGAGTAGAGATCTCGTACACATTTTCAGGAGTAGTGTACCAGAACTGGCAGTGCTAACGTAAAGGCAGAGGCTTTGCCTTGGAGCATATTTAAGCACTCGTGCATGCACAGCACATCCTTCGACCAATCCTCGCTCTTTCTCTCGCACTTTGCCCATATAGATGTTTTTATTCATCTGACTCTTCCACATCTCACTTTCTCTCCTTCTCACTATCCAGCCCTCTCTCTCTCGCTCTCTCTGTCCCTTTTTCTACGTACCAAGTTATGTACGATACGTTTCATCGCCCTCCAACTCAACTCCCTCTCTTTCATTCACGTTTCTCGCAATTTCGCGCAATTAAGCAGCCCTCAACTGACGGCTTCCGACGCTTCTCCCCCGGAACTCATTTGCTTCCCTGAGATCCGCGTCCTCGGAACACATACGCGTTACGCCTCCAGCAATTACTTTATCCTCGCATAAGCGGATCTTCCTCTCTATATACTACCTTCCAGCTTTTCTACCCTATGAATATTTGCGCCCTGCACAACAGCCACACTGAATCCAAATGATTCCTTCACTCATTTATTATTCGTCGCATAGTCTATGCTGGACAATTCCATGGTAACGATGAGTACCATGATTGGTTAACGCCTCGAACATGATGGTGACGAATTTCATTCGAAAAACCTGAAAAGATTAAACGCAATGATACTGAAGTTTGCAACGTTGGAATGCATCGAAAATTATTTAATTTTATTGAAGATTTGTTCTTCAATGTCATCCAAATTTTTCGAGCCGATATGCTTTCCGAATGGCAAAAATTAATCAATTTATTATCGTAATTACATTCTGCATTTGAATAATTATTTTTGTCAAAAATAAAAATGAATTTCGTTGCATTCCAACGATGCAAACTTCAGAGTCAATAAAACTTTTTCCACATTCTTTTGATTCGGTACCCGTCCTTGGATTCCCCGTCACACTGAGTAAAATTTTCTGCATCTGTCTGGGCAGGGCCTGAAAAAACTCATGATATCAGGAAATAAACAGGAAAGAAACATTTTGTGACAGAATTTTACGATTGGCAGACTGTAAAAAATAAAACGAAACTTCGTGGACACTCTGTGTTATCTCGGAAACTTATGCTACCACAACCACGCATTTATCTTGCCTCTATAGGCAGGCTGCACTTCCTTTAGATTGTAGGATCGTTGTAAGCTGCGAGAACTGTGCAAAATACGAATGTAGCGTCATTGAGGAACGTAGATCGCCGCGAGCTGTCAACGAGTGGCATCTACACATTCCGTGAACAATGCACGTCGATATAACTCGTTTATCGGCGACTCCATACGCTCCGTTACATCAGGCTGCATCTGTCGTGTGGTCCTGATCGGATCCTTTATTTCCAACGCCTCGTTCTCGTACATCTTCCATTATCGTTCCGTTACATTTATTCCTCTTTTCCTACCAGTCTCGTTTGGATGAATTTATCGTTCAACTCGTGTATTCCATGGTATTTCCTTCTGTCCTCATTTATTTTATTTTCATTGTACCCGTTATTTTATTCTCCTTTGTTTCATTGTGTTTATTTCTTTTGGTGAAGAGCTCGGATGGCTTTCCAGATGGGGAAAGATGCGGATAAACCTCGTCAAAGAAAACTTGGTTCTATGATGACGATAAGGAATTGTTTACCGACAAACAAGACGCGCCACGATAACAAAGCAAACTACACACGAAAGCTTTCTTTCTACCTTCACTCGTTTGTGTTCGATTGATCAGTTTATTTCAGTCCCAACACCTTCCAGATGCCCGGGAAAATGTACTAGGATCGTGCTCACCATGGAAAAACTTAAGGCACACACATACACATCGTATTTTTACTGACATGCAAACGCATATTCCAGAAGGCCGAAACGAGAGAAAACTGGACGCGTTACGCCGTCGAAATTAATTGGACTGCCATTCGCAGAAATGTTCTCTCTAGTTTTACGTAATAAACGAACATGACGGACACCCACGTGAGATCACATTGCGAGGCTCCCATCGGGATTTTCAACGATCGCTTCCGTTCTCTCGAATTAGTTTCTCATATTTTTCCAAGCTAAATCCTCGCCCGTATTCTCGCCAGTTCTCGTTGTTTCCGGCGGTTTTGCTTCTGCAGTTGTTAGATCTCCGTTTCGGAAGCGAATTTAACAATTATCATACAATTTTTTTTTTTATTTCGCAATTATAATGGAAATCACGGCAACAAACTAATGTCCAGATCATTCCCATCCAGAACTTCCCCAAAAAACTCGATGGAGCCATCGTTGCTACTCAATTCGATGCGGTTTCGGTCGCAGAAATGCAAAAATCTTTCATGGGATAGAAATGTCGGAGCTTGCGCTGCAATGACACCGAAGTTCGCAACGTTGCACATTTTTCTATCCACAGTTTGTTCAATTTTAAAAACCATGACAACGTCGGTGTTGATTTTGAGTTTGGAGCCCGTAAAAGATCGTTTCATCGTCTGACCAAACATTGAATAAAAATCTTAAGATCTGCTACAAACAATAAAGGAAGTTCGTTGCATTCCAACAATGCAAGCTCGTGCGCTAGTCACAGACATCGGTATTGAAAAAATGGTGCAAATCCAATTAACGAGTTAAATCAAGGAATCGATAAAAACGGAGTGAGATTCAACGATTTTTTTCCTACAACATAAATAGAAGTACAAAACCATCGAATGACCACTTTGGTACCGAATTCTTCCAAAAACGTCACATCAATAATGGGGACAATATGACGAAGTTTGCATTGTTGGAATGCAACGAAATTCTGTTTATTTTTGAGCAGATCTCAAGATTCTCGTTCGATATCTGGGCAGGACAATAAAATGATTTTTTTTGAGGATCCAAACGCAATATCGATACGAAAATTTTCAAGGTTCGCCAAATTTAACAAATAATTAATGATAAAAGAATTTTTCGTTGGACTCCAACTCGAGTGTCATGACAAAATGGAAATCCACGTAAATTATGTAGAAGCATTATTAATGCATCGTTCTATTCAAGTTCCCAGAAACGAAATTCGCGACCTCATGTAACAATTTCGAAGCCTCATTTGAACGTTGAATTTTATTTATATAACGCAAACTTGATTTCAATCGCCGTAGGTGTTATAAATAATTAATAATCGCCTGAAAAGTCGACCGTAAATTTCTGATTGTAGAAAAAACCGAATGAAATTTTTTTGTAAAAATCTTCATATTTTCTCGGGAGTAATAGAAAAATTGGACTCTCAAATTGAAACGTTGCGTTACAGCTTTCTGAACGCACGAAGAATGTAAAGAGCTCGGGTTTCACACCCGAGTGTCGATTAATAAAAAGAGATAGTTAACGAGATCGTAAATGCTTAAGCAAACTCATCAACCGTGAATGAGCCATTTCGGGATCGAGAAAAGTGACCATAAAGACACGAAAAGAATTAGCGGAAACGAGAAGAGTAACTAGACACAGAACAGTCGTTGACGAGATTGGCCTCTTGGTTTCTTTCGCGGCGGAGAATCGTAACGAGGTCGTGCACGCATTAACGCGTGAGTCTCTGTGCGATTTACTTTGGTAAATAAAACGAAATATATGAAGAAGTAAAGGAAGGAGGAAAATATTCCGGTTCCTCCTGTGGACCGGAGCACACACCTCACTTCCCTTTTCTTTCTGTGTATGTACTGTCGAGAATAATTGTCGACCGACCCGGCCGTGTAAATGAATCTAATTGCATCTGAAATTTAAATATCCGTGTGCGCTAAAGAAGTAAAGGAACATTTGCATTTAATGTGAATATTTGAACGGACCTTTCTCGTCGACTGGAAAAATAAAGGCATGCGTACAATTTCCAGTACAAAAAAAAATCTACATTTCATTCACATTTCGCAGTTCTCGCGAAACACGAACTTTGAAACCGAAAACTATTTCATGTGAACTTTCACATTCGATTAACAATTATCGATCAAATTATTCTTTCGCAGACTGTCCCGAAACCGAAATTCCGACCCTATTTTTGTTTTTTCTAACCCAAAGTGAACTTTTTTCTGATAAAAAATCAAAATCCCATGTTCGTGCAAGTTTTTCCGGTGTCCTTTACTTTTCAAAGAGAAAAACGTGAATTGAAATATCGCCTAGTGCGATGGCTCGAAAAAAGCTCTGCCGAATTATTTTCCTGACTTCTGAATTCAGGCTGCGCGGGCAATATCATGCTAAAAGATCTGTGCTCAAGGGAAGAAGGTTTGATACCGTAGCGCTTTGTGATAAACATGCTCGCTGATGATCCTGGTGTTCCATACGCCAGGCCTTTGCGTACGTTTCGTACAGCAGAATCGAGAGAAACAGAGAGGCAGGCAAAGAGGGTAACGATGATTGTCTAACGAGGATGAAGAACCTTCATAACGAAGGGGCGAAAGGGCGCCGGAGCTGGAAACATTGCAGGAATTCATGTCTGTCAGAGAGAAAAATAACAGGCAAAAGATACAGAAAAAGATAATTCAAGACAATTTCTGACAAATTTCTTTACAGCCACAGAATATTTAATCGATCGGAAACTAAATTAAGTCCGACAATGGCTTGGAATAGCTCGGAGATTAACGAACGCGATGTTTCTATACGATAGAAACGTCTGACCACTTTTCGGGTTGAATAAATTTTACCTTATGCAACATTTTCCACTTTTTCCGTATTTCCAGGAGATTCGGTCACGAAATCAAAATAATCAGAATTTGATCAAATTTGGTTATAATATTCTTGGACATCGAGGACAAAAACACAATTTTTTTTTCCAAACCTTTTACCACATGGTTATGGAATAATTGAAAGTTGAATCGAAATTTTTATACACAATGATCCTGAAGTTTGCATCGTTGGAATGCAACGAAATTCTTTTTATATTTGGTAAAAATTATTATTTCAATGGAGAATTTAATTACGATGATGAAATGATCGATTTTCGCCACCCAAAAACATATCGGCTCGAAAAATTTGGATGATATTGAAAATTGAACGAATCAACAATAAAATCAAATATTTTTCGGTGCATTCCAATGTTGCAAACTTCAGCATCATGCACGTCAACTTTAGTGTTCAATTACTCGAGTTCTACGTGGTGGAAAAATTTTAAAAAATTCGTATTGTCAGATATATTATTGAAGAATATTTATTCACTCTATAATTATATTCACTATATTCATTTGAATATTTTCAACATGGTTCAGCATGGCAACATTTTATCCTCGTGATCCAACTTTTTTTTAATGATTAACAATGGTGAGGATTCCAGCTAAAAAAATCCATTGGATTAGCAGAATTCGTTATTTCTACGATGTTCAAGTTTGCAGATCGTTGGAATGCAACGAAATTCGGTTTTTTTTTTTAGCAGATCTCAAGATTCTTGTGCGATATTTGGTCCGGACAATAAAATGATCTTTTTTGAGGATCCAAACGCAATATCGATACGAACATTTTCAAGGTTTGGGAAATTCAACAAATAATTAATGATAAAAGTATTTTTCGTTTATTTCTTATTACAATGTTGAAGTCTGCGTCATTGGAATGCAACGAAATTCGGTTTTTTCTTGAGGAAAACTCATGATTTTTATTCGATATTGAATCAGTACGATAAAACGATCGTTTTTCAGGATTTAAACACAAAATTGATACGAAAATTGGCTTTTCTTTTGAAACTAAACAAAAAATTGAGGAAAAAGTATTTTTTGTTGGATCCCAACGTTGCGAACTTGAGTGTCATTTCTTATTCGATAACTTTTGTTTCAGACTTTTCACAGTCGTTCAAAGTTATCACATATTGATCAGCCTGAACCTCCGAGGCCGCCTAATTTCGCTCGATTTTTCGTTTGCCTATTTTTCGTGGGTATACCGGAAAGTAATTTGAGCACGAAGCACTCTCTTTTCTCCCGGTCTCTTTTTCTTACCGTCGGTGAAATCAGGGCTTTGCGTTATCACGTTCTTTTGGCCTCTCAGTACGAGCTCCATATACCGGGAAATGTTCGAGGCATGATCTTGATTTCCGTGATTTTTTTTTAGCCCAAAGGTTGTTGCCCTTTTTTTACGGTTACCACACGCTCGGAATATCCTGCCAAGTTTCGCTCCAAGTCGTACACGTCTTTTGCCTTAGCTCTTATCACAAAATGCGCGGACGATATACACGTGTAAAAATTGGCGAGGTTGCCTGCTGGATAAACTCGAAAATTGCCCGAGTTTTTCGGATGACCCTTCCCGGTTCATGGACCGGCCACGATCCTTATATATACGCGATACTTTTGGAACCAACTTTATGCTTAATGCTTCTGAAGCTTAATCCGGGTTCAAGGAAGCCGGTGGATATCGTCTCGGCTATAGGGACGATGTAGTACCCAACTCAATCGCACAATGACAGCAGAAATGAAAAGGGAAAAGAAAAAAAAAGAATATTCTTCTTTTTCCCTATGATGCTGAAGTTTGCAACGTTAGAATGCATCGAAAAATATTGAATTTTATTAAAGATTCGTTCAATTTTCAATGTCATCCAAATTTTTCGAGCCGATATGCTTTTTGAATGGCAAAAATCGATCATTTTATCATCGTAATTATATTCTGCACGTGAATAATTATTTTTGTCAAAGATAAAAATGAATTTCGTTGCATTCCAACGATGCAAACTTCAGAGTCATTCTTATTAACATTTTTTTCGCTACTCACCTGCATTTTTCAAATTATGAAAATAATTAAGAAACTTGATTATAAATTGATCATTGATTCATTTATAATGAATTTTGCAATATTGCTGAACTCCTTGGACTCGGCCATTCATCAATTTGAAATGCATCACGTTGAAATGCATAAAAAAATATTGAATTTTATTGAAGATTCATTCAATTTTCAGTGTCGTCCAAATTTTTCGAGCCGATATGCTTTTTGAATGGCAAAAATGGATCATTTTATCATCGTCATTACATTCTGCATTTGAATAGATATTTTTGTCAAAGATAAAATCGAATTTCGTTGCATTCCAACGATTCAAACTTCAGTCATTATTCCCTGATAATAAGTCGCGTTTAAAAAAGTAAAGATAAAAGCACGATTTTGGTTGGCTCCTGAGGTGAATTCATGTTTTCCTCGAATATTCGTTTTCCTCAATTTTTTCTCTGCTTCGTCCGTATCCAGAACCACGTATTCGTGGTTTGTTTCGCGAGATATGAACAGAATTCCCTCGGGCAATATGACGATTTGGACGTTTTTTTTTCTCAATTCTTCATTTATTTATTTATACACGTATTCGTAGCCTGGAGGGAACATTGAATTCTAGGAAACTCCACCTCTCGGAACTTTTTATTTTGAGCGAAATGTCATTATCGCTGGCTGCGGTGGAAAAATGGGCGATGCACAAATTGAATTAGCAAGAAACGCGTTCGGCGTGATGAAGAGGGTCGAGAGAATTTTTTTGCCAAGCATTTTCATACCACACGGACGAACACGGAGGTCGAGGAAAATTTTAGTCCGTGTCAACAATAACCGTCATGTTGTCACAACCCTTTTTTTCACATTCGACGTTACACGACAGCCGCGCATACATTCGCAATTTTTTATCAACTTCCGTCTGTCTCTCTTCGCGCGTATTTCTCGCTCTCTTTCGCTCGCGTCTCTTGCGCCAGTTTCTGAAACAGTTTCCCAGCGAATAAAGCTCTCGCCGTCGAGAGATGAACCGAAATATTCGCTCGACGTAATGCCAGGAATCGTGCTTTCGGTCTCCTCCCCTTCGACCCCAACGCTCTCGTTAGTTCATCAAGTCTGCGGTGGAAAAAAGCTCTTATTTTATCTATTTCGTGATTCCATCCCTCGGGTCTCTCTTTCTTTCTCTCTGTGCTTCTCGACCCTTAACATTGGTCCGAATAATCGATGGTAAGCGCAAAAGGGATGGTGAAAGAAAAAAAGGGAAAAGCACACACAGGAGAGTTGATGCGATAGAAACTCTAGACCGGAGAATCGCCATGCATCGATTTATTCATCGCGGAAATCGAGCGTAACGGCGCACAAAATGCCTCTAAACATTCAAACCCCGATCGGAGACCATGCGTTATACACAACAGCACGTATCACTCGCCAACCCAAAGCTTCACAATCCTACATATATACCCCAACAAACTCCACCATATACGTGCTTAAACGCATCTCCTCTCAATACCAAAACGACCGGATGACTGCACACCAATGATTCCCCGTGTATGTTCTCTCGATCCCTTGTCATCTATCGATCACATGTTTTCAGGCCTTCGCACTGTTTTTCACCTCGTCCCTTTTCATTATTCATCGCGTTATATCAAGCGAGATTTTGGCTTCGCCACACGGAGACAACGAAATTGAAAATTATTAAGAAATATACTAGGAATCCAGTTACTTATTGTTGAAAATTATAGTATTTTGAGGACAGTTCGGAAATTACAGCAATATCTCGAATGGCAGTGCGACAAATCGTTCCAAACAGCATAGTAAAACGTCATCATCAGATTAAAACCGATTTTACAATTTAGCATAGCAATTAAAGAAAATCGCAATGGTCATGGCAAACAAAACAATACGTGTGATAAAATTTCACACATGTTCGATATATATTCATATTGGGATAATAGAATTTTACTATATCGACGTTTCAAATTTGAGATTTTCTCACTCTTAACTGAATTCTCATCTGCCATAGTAAATTGTTCATGAAAACAAACCTGAAATTCATTATCGCGTGCATTATTGTTTCTTATTCATATAGAACTGTTTATAATTCGTGCTAAGAAAAATTGCAAGTGTTAAAAAATACTATGCTGTTTTGCAATTGGTGCTACGATTCTTTTTGGTTTTTAAACTTCGTATAGGACATTTTCCCAAAACATTTTATTTCTTACTAAACAAAACGAATCCGTTTTCTCCGTGTACTAACAAAAACTAATCAAAGAGGTTCTATCATTTCTATCTAAGTTTAATTGTTTAAAATTTGTATGAACCTTCTCAACGATCACACTCAACTGTGGATTAAATTTGAGAAAGTTTCACCGTCTAGAAATCGAGTTATATTTGTTATAAAATATCGTTTTTTTCCGTAACTTCCAATAAGAGCTCAAGTTAAAGTTTCAATTTTCTACACTAAATATCTCGATTAGCAGACGGCGAAAGACCTTGGCAAATTTTTAACACATTATAATTTGAGGCTCCAGAAGATTCACGCAAAATGCGTCACAACGTTATCTTGGAAAATTGTATCTGATTATTTTGCTGTTACTTTGTACATTCTATTATGATTATGGTGATGAAACTTTGTGAACTCGTTGCACAAAACTTAGTTATGCTGTTTTCCTTGTAAATGGTTTGTAAATGTTGAGTCAGTGAATAAACTTTTAATTAATAAATATATAGAGAGTAATTGACTTTTCATTCTGTTCGATAAATATAGCTGCAGCTTGCACATCAATATCGAACCAACACGGTTCAATGGAATATGATTATTCCATTAATATTTTGCCAAAGCTTGATAGGAAAAGGAGCAAGCGAAATGGAACGGTAATCGGGTTATTTTCAATACATATATTCATAAAACCGTTGAAATATTGGAAAAATGGGAGTAAACGTTGAGAAGAGGAATAAAAGTGAATATAATTTGTGGTGGTTTTCATATTTTCATTTCCATCGAGTAATCCATTAGTGAATTATTTTTCAGAGGGAAACAAATCTGCCTGGCAGGCTAGGAACAGGAATAAACATACAGAGCGTTCGAAAATCCCGGAAAGCCTGATTATTTTGATTTGATGGCTCCGAAAAATCTATTCAAATTTTTCACCAGGCGAATTCTCAATGAGGGATGGCACTGGAGTTTGCGATGTCGAGGTGCAACGAAAAATTCGTTTTTCTATTAATTGTTTGTTTCAATAACAAAAATCATGAAAATTTTCGTCCTGATTTTGTCTTTGAAGCTTAAAAAATGTCGTTTTATTATCCTAACAAAATATTGAATAAGAATCACGAGCCCTGCTCAAGGAAAAATCGAATTTCGTTGCATCCCAACGATGCAAACTTCAGTATCGTAATGGGGGCAGGAATTTTTTAATATTGGAATTTTTTCTTGAAAACCTGGATATTTGATCGGACCATCAAAAAACGACTTTGTTTAGGGTTTTTTCAACATTTCTTATGAAAATTGCCACTAAAATGAACAGGTGCCCCCCATGAAGGAAAATTTTCTTTCTTCGTGTAAATCGAAGTCACGTTTCGTTAAAAAGCTGCAAAAATGCAGTTGCATACAAAATTGTATTCAAGATTTTTTTTTGCAAATAGCCAGAAAGGCTACGAGCCGAAATTTTTTAAGAAAAATCCTTAACACATTCTACCGCAACTCATAAACAAGACGCAATTTCGATTCACACACGTTTAGATGAGAAAAGTTAAAAATTAAGAATTACAAATCTCAAATTCTCAACGTTGGGGAATTTTTCTTTATAGGACAAAATACGATGTTGAAGTTTGCATCGTTGGAATGCAACGAAATTCTGTTTATTTTTGAGCAGATCTCAAGATTCTTGTTCGATATTTGGTCAGGACAATAAAATGATCTTTTTCGAGGATCCAAACGCAAGATCGATACGAAAATGTTCAAGGTTTGGCAAATTTAGCAAATAATTAATGATAAAAGTATTTTTCGTTGGACTCCAACGTTGCGAACTTGAGTGTCATTTTTGAGAATGATTCTGAAGTTTGCAACATTGAGATTCAACGAAAAATATTTTTTCTATTGATTGTCTATTGAATTTTGCAAATCATGGGAATTTTTCTTTCACGATGTTGAAGTTTGCATCGTTGGAATGCAACGAAATTCTGTTTATTTTTGAGCAGATCTCAAGATTCTTGTTCGATATTTGGTCAGGACAATAAAATGATCTTTTTTGAGGATCCAAACGCAATATCGATACGAAAATGTTCAAGGATTGGGAAATTTAGCAAATAATTAATGATAAAAGTATTTTTCGTTGGACTCCAACGTTGCGAACTTGAGTGTCATGGACAAAATCATTAGTTTTGGTGTCAAGAATGTTGATACAAAATTATGAAAAAATGCTAAATAAAGTAATTTTGTGATGGTCATACGTTAATGGCAATCGGCTGTGTAAAAGTTTGTCGAGTACAACATTTTTCGGAGGCTCTTTACGACACAACGGTTGCGAAATTAAAAAAATCTGTACTATGGACACGAAGGATGAAAAACCTCTGACAGTCGAGATCGTTACGCGCAGAGGGGGCATTTTAATTATCGTACGAGACCCGCGTATTAGCTGCATGGTTATTAACGAGCCGGCCGCCTGCCTCGTTCCAAAGCTGTTTTTGCCACCTTAAAGGGGTAGGGAATTAAAATCATTTGTTTCCGCGGCAGCTGGAAGTAATACCAGTCGTTTTATTTGGTCTGGCGTGCATTGGTCGGTCACTGTCTCAAAAAGGGGCAAATCTTGTTTCCTCACTTCGGTATATTTCGTCGGGTAAATTATTAGGAATCGTCTTTCCGCATCGCGTTCTTATGACGATTTCTTGTGAACTTTTTCTCCTCTCTCCCAACAAGGAAAAGTTTTTTTTTTCAACTCCGCGCCATAAAACTCTCGGGTTTTTGAGGAATGACACAGTTCTTGAAGCTCGTGAATTGTCAAGGAAAATAATAAGTCTCGCGGAATGAAAAGATATCATTTATAAAGAACACAATGGCTTTTGACTTTTCAGTTTACATCAGGCATTGTGTACGCAGAGCTCTAAGGAGACTCGCTATAGAATAAACCTCTTTGGTCATTCCGAGTGTTCAAATCTTTGTGATAAATGATACAAAAGTAAAATTCGAAACATCTCAGACTCTTTTGTCAACTGTGCATTTGATAATGTCACTTGATGCGAGACTCACTTTAGACTCATGGAATCTGACACTGAGTTCCTACCAAGAGATCCAAATTTTAAGGATGTTTAGTACAAATGAAATTTATTACTGTTAATTGTTTAATAAATAACTTCTGAATGGTCGGGAAATTTTTACACGACCTCGGGAATATTTCATGTAAAAACGTACCGAATTTCAAAAATTTTATCGTCGTCACTTGAACCACCTTAAGAATTGAAATAAAAAATGATAAGATGAATCTCGAAATTTAGGGTTTTTGTGTCAAAGTTTCACTACGATTAGAATTTTCGTTATTAAAACATGAAAATTTTGTTGAGAGTAATTTTTTAAACAAATGCAACAAAGTATTTATCTATAAACTTTATTTTGTTTCAATTACTTTCAGGATATTGTAGATACTTGAAAATCGAGAGGTCGACAAAAGAA
Source organism: Diadegma fenestrale (assembly GCA_037043255.1). Classification (NCBI taxonomy): domain Eukaryota; kingdom Metazoa; phylum Arthropoda; class Insecta; order Hymenoptera; family Ichneumonidae; genus Diadegma; species Diadegma fenestrale. Next base: position 15,310,179 of record CM073310.1, on the reverse strand, counting down.
ATTGTCGTAAAGTTATACCAGTTTCCATAAAAGTGCATTCGCTTGCATTTAATTTGATGATGCTGAAGTTTGCAACGTTGGAATACATCGAAAAATATTAAATTTTATTGAAGATTCGTTCAATTTTCAATGTCATTCAAATTTTTCGAGCCGATATGCTTTTCGAATGGCAAAAATTGATCATTTTATCATCGCAATTACATTCTGCATTTGAATAATTATTTTTGACAAAAATAAAAATGAATTTCGTTGCATTCCAACGATGCAAACTTCAGAGTCATTCTTATTAACACTTTTTTCGCTACTCACCTGCATTTTTTAAATTATGAAAATAATTAAGAATCTTGATTATAAATTGAACATTGATTAATTTATAATAAATTTTGCAATGTTGCTGAACTCTTTGGACTCGGCCATTCATCAATTTGAAATGCATCACTTTGGAATGCATCGAAAAATATTTAATTTTATTGAAGATTCGTTTAATTTTCAATGTCGTTTAAATTTTTCGAGCCGACAATCTTTTCAAATGGCAAAAATCGATCATTTTATCATCGAAATTACTTTCTGCATTTGAATAATTATTTTTATCGAAGATAAAAATGAATTTCGTTGCATTCCAACGATGCAAACTTGAGACTCATTTTATTTGTTACTGTTAATTGTTCAATAACGAGTTACTTAATAATCGTAAAGTTTGTACTCGATCTCTTGAAAACTTAATACAAAAATATACCAAATTTCCAGAATTTTCTCATTATTTGCTATTTAGATTTTCATATTTATTCGCGTCTGCGAATTGTTCAGTCGAAACAAGGCTGCGTGATCCATTTCGAACGAAATTTATGGTCCATTTTCATTATGCAAGGGATTTTAATTCTTTAGCCGTGTATTTTTTTCTGCGAGCTTTATTTATTTTTAATTTTTATAAAATGCATTTTTTTAATAGCCGTAGATGCGCGCAAAATACCTCAAACATAATACACAAATATAAACAAAAGAGTTTTTGTGTTGTTATGATTATTCTGGCTGTTATTATTCCACGTCTCTTCTCTTCAACTTGGAATCGGATCTCCTCGACTCACGCTCCTAATCTTTTGACTATTTTCTCTTTCTGCTCTCCCGAGTGCATAGAAAATCCCGTCCATATACGTTCCTGTTTTCTCATATATGCGCACACTTGCACTTGGCTATTGTTCCTTCTCCCTATTTTCGTCACGAAACAATGACACGAGCCGCATGCACCAGTGCAAACTATACAAACAGCCGACTGTACCCAGAAATCGCATATATAGCTTGCCGCTATTTCATGAATACCAACCCCGTTGGACTTTTCTCATCGAGGCAAACAAAAAAATGAGCCGGCTTGAATTATATCGAGACAAACGTATGGCTCTCGTGATAATAATTACAAAAATTGTTATTTTGCTGAGACACTAAAGTCCGCAGGGAAAAATAAGTTTTTTTATTAATTGTTTGTTTAATTTCAAAATCCATGGCAATTTTCAATGCCAATTCGAAGTTTCGATCGCTGATAAAAATCGTTTTATTGTTCTGACCAAATATTGAATAATAATCGTGAGATCAGCTCGAGAAAAAACGGAATTTCTTTGCATTCCAACGATGCAAACTTCAACATCATTTTGCTTGCTCTAATTTTTGCGAATAATTAAATTTTCTGGATTACATTGCGCTCGAACGCTTTGGAAAGAAAAAACAACGAGTTTCGGCCGATATCGTGAGAAGCGATCGCGCGATGCATGCATCCAAACACTTTGGAAGGGAAAAAAACAAAATTAGAGCAGATTGACCTCGCTTACGTAATCGCGGGCAAAGCAAAACGAAACGAGGAACATTTGACCAGAAGGGTCAGTTGGAAAACTCTGGAGAGTAAGAATTTCGCGTATAGCTCTTGACTTTATTGCACTCGACTGCAATATGCACGAGAGCTGTACCGAAATGCAATTTTACAGATAAAGAATATTGCAGTTGAATCCGCGAAGCGATAAACTCTGGAAAGGAAGTATTTATTCGGGCAGTGTTTTTTCTTCGCTTTTTCAACTCTTTTTCGGATGTATTCCATTTTTATCGTGGATACGCTTGTTTGATCCGTTTCCAAATAACATTTGTTTTTCACTCTACGATTTGCAAACGATCCATAAACCGGAACACATTTCGTAGCGCTATATAACCAGACCACTGACGAGGTTGCATCCAGTCCATTTCCGTTCGTACTTCAATGTTTATCTCTCATTCCCCTACGCCGCTTGAGAGTTCTGCTCCAAATTGGTCCATCGCTCAAATAATTACATAGACATACGATCCAACATTTTGGACTGTGTGGGTGAATTCTACACGGATGCTGATCGAAATTATCCACAATTCTACACGCTGCTGCAATTTGAAAGTTCCACAGTCTTTAGAGACTTTTCGGTGCTGCAGGATCAACAATTTATATGATGCTGGAGTTTGCAACGTTGGAATGCATCGAAAAATATTGAATTGTATTGAAGATTCGTTCAATTTTTAATGTCATCCAAATTTTTCGAGCCGACATGCTTTTCGAATGGCAAAAATCGATCATTTTATCATCGTAATTACATTCTGCATTTGAATAATTATTTTGGTCAATGATAAAAATGAATTTCGTTGCATTCCAACGATGCAAACTTCAGAGTCATTCTTATTAACACTTTTTTCGCTACTCACCTGCATTTTTTTAATTATGAAAATAATTAAGAAACTTGATTATAAATTGGTCATTGATTAATTTATAATAAATTTTGCAATATTGCTGAACTCCTTGGACTCGGTCATTCACCAATTTGAAATGCATCACGTTGAAATGCATCGAAAAATATTGAATTTTATTGAAGATTCGTTCAATTTTCAATGTAATCCAAATTTTTCGAGCCGATATGCTTTTCGAATGGCAAAAATCGATCATTTCATCGTCGTAATTACATTCTGCATTTGAATAATTATTTTTGACAAAGATAAAAATGAATTTCGTTACATTCCCACGATGCAAACTTCAGAGTCATCAATTTATATGCCAGAAATCTTTTCGGAAATTGCATTTTTTGCTTCACAACGACAATCAATGCGAGTGAATGATCCAGAATTTCAAGACTAATGTTTGGCCTGAATCTTGGGAACAACTTTCAGGACAGTCTGCACGATCAGTTCGTATGACCCATTTTCATCCCATTTGATGCTATTAATTACTACGCCGTAAAAGCCTTTCGCACCTACCTCGTATCTCGTCGTTGCCTCATACATACGCAGCTCTTTTGCTGCTTTCTAAGCACATGCACGCTATTTCTTCCCTTAGTATACTCAACCTATATATGCTTTCGTCTCATGCTTTCAGAATACCGTACTACCGGAGGCTGTACACTTCTGGGAACGAGCACTGATGGTGCGCCAGACACAGAACACCATTCGACTGAATAGGTAAGACGAAGCTCTAACGTAGTTAACACATTGTACGATATTTCACGACGCTAAGCGTCGTTAGACAAGAAGCTTTTTAAATTCCAGATCTTAGGAAAATTAGGACGAGCTTTCGGAGATATTAAGCACGTTGTATGCAACATTTTCAATCGATGGAATTCCTTGAAATTTGCAACACACAACGAAAAAAGTCAAATCTAATAGCTCGTGAAATTTTAAGATGTTTTACCATGTCGAAGCCGAAATATTTATTTATAAAAATCACAATTTTCAGTATTTTCTCCATATAAGGGCGCGTATCAAAAGTTGCAATTTTAAATATTAAATATTTCCATCTCGGAGCTTGCAACGTTTGAATGCATCGAAAAATTTTGAATTTTATTGAAGATTCGTTCAATTTTCAATGTCATCCAAATTTTTCGAGCCGACATGCTTTTCGAATGGCAAAAATGGATCATTTTATCATCGTAATTACATTCTGCATTTGAATAATTATTTTTGTCAAAGATAAAAATGAATTTCGTTGCATTTCAACGATGCAAACTTCAGAGTCATTCTTATTAACACTTTTTTCGCTACTCACCTGCATTTTTTAAATTATGAAAATAATTAAGAAACTTGATTATAAATTGATCATTGATTAATTTATAATAAATTTTGCAATATTGCTGAACTTCTTGGACTCGGCCATTCATCAATTTGAAATGCATCACGTTGAAATGCATCAAAAAATATTTAATTTTATTGAAGATTCGTTCAATTTTCAATGTCATTCAAATTTTTCGAGCCGATATGCTTTTTGAATGGCAAAAATCGCTCATTTTATCATCTTAATTACATTCTGCATTCGAATAATTATTTTTGTCAAAGATAAAAAAGAATTTCGTTGCTTCCAACGATGCAAACTACAACATCATGAAGCAGCGTTCGTGTATGAAAAAAATATTCAATGCTTTTAAATTCGAAGTGATAAATTTTGGTGGATCATCCAGAAATTTGCAGGATGTCACAATTAATGTCACAATTGACCTCAATGAAATAATATAAACGCGGTGGCAAATACAATACGGTAATGCATCGGAGAAATGGGTCGAAGCGCGTGGTTAGTATGAACTCGTCCCTCGCAGCGTTAATGCGGATATGCGTAGGGATAACAGAGAGAAAGGGTTCGGGACGACGTTCGGTACGTTTGGTCGACGAAGGCAGAATGCAACGCGTGCCAACACCATGAGAAAGCAACTTCGCTCTCTCTCTCTCTCTCTCTCTCTCTCTCTCTCTCTCTTTCCGCATGTACTCCGTCGCTATATCATTTGCATACAGACCGAAACGTTAAGCAGGAGAACGGAACTGAATATGTATGGACCACGAATTTGTACGTTGTGTTGTCGGCACGAGAGGTCCTTTCGCTTAGCTCAATCCCCATTTCTGCTTCATTTTAAGGCTCCTCCTGGTGCTGCAGCCTTCCTTCGCTATAGTTTCGTATATATACGCTCGTATGTGTGGATAGCAGTGCACTGTCCCCCATATAAACCGTTTGATTTATCACCGACGTGGAAACGCAGCAGCTATACATTCTAGTGCGATAAAGACAAGGAGATTGTGTTGATGGGGCTTTTCTCTTGCTCTCTGGTCTCTGAGCCCGAGAGAATAATATATTCCGACGCTTTTGATATTTGCCCTCCTCCGGAATTGATTCACCTGCGAGCTTACGTCGGAGCTTACACTTTTTCATCGGTGTTTCAATATTTGATCGCGCCCTCTGTCTCCTTCGGATTGACGACACAGAAACGGACTCCAAAAGACAATTTTCAACCCTGGAACTTTTTTTTCACCTCTTCCGGTAACCTTTAATGATTCTGAAGTTTGCATCGTTGGAATGCAATGAAATTCATTTTTATATTTGACAAAAATAATTATTCCAATGCAGAATGTAATTACGATGATAAAATGATCCGTTTTTGCCATTCGAAAAGCATATCGGCTCGAAAAATGTGGACGACATTGAAAATTGAACGAATCTTCAATATAATTCAATATTTTTCGATGCATTGCAACGTGATGCATTTCAAATTGATGAATGGCCGAGTCCAAAAAGTTCAGCAATATTGCAAAATTTATTATAACTTAATCAATTATCAATTTATAATTAAGTTTCTTAATTATTGTCATAATTTAAAAAATGCAGGTGAGTAGCGAAAAAAGTGTTAATAAGAATGACTCTGAAGCTCGCATCGTTGGAATGCAACGAAATTCATTTTTATCGTGGACGAAAATGATTATCCAAATGCAGAATTTAATTACGATGATAAAATTATCAATTTTTGCCATTCGGAAAGCATATCGACTCGAAAAATCTGGATTTTCATTGGAAATTGAACGAATCTTCAATAAAATTCAATATTTTTCGATGCATTCCAACGTTGCAAACTTCAGCATCATTGACCTTCATGTCTCCTGTAAAATTTAACGAAAAGGGCCATCTTGGGCCCATTCTTTTGGTTTTTTTATGCGGAATCACGTGAACCTCGGACAATTTTGCTTCCAGTAAAAAAAATGCGTTGAAACGATAAAAAACCGATTTAAATTCAATTGGGGTCGTTTTTTTGTTTTGAGGTCAACAATGTTGAAGTTTGCAACGTTGGAATGCAACGAAATTCGGTTTTTTCTTGAGCAACACTCGCGATTATTATTAAATATTTAATCAGGACAATAAAATGATAATTTTTTAGGATTCAAATAAAAAATCGATACGAAATCGGTCATTTTTAGTTATCAATTGAACAAAAAATGAAGAGAAATTGTATTTTTCGTTGGGCCCCAACGTTGGGAACTTCAGTGTCATTAATTGCAGCCAGGAAATAATGCAATGCGAAACTTATTGGTAAGGGAATAATCTCAGTCACATTGGACACGGATTTCTTCCTTAATTCGAAGGATTAAAATTCATGCCCGAACACAGGTGTATCTGTCATGATTTCAAAGTTGTAAACTATGTCGCCTCCGAGACGCACAGCATATAGCTCATATTCAATCCCAGGAATTTATTAGCTGCGGAGGAATTTTTGCCTTTTGTAACATTTCGTTGATCCGTATGTCGCAAGTAATCCAGCGAGAATAGTTTTCTATTGTGTTTATAATCATGCAAATTACGCCCTTTCGTATTTCAACAGTCAATATAAAGTTACTCTTGCACATAACTTGCTATAAAATCTACCCCTGCGAACCGCCTCCAACTTTTCATCCACGACCACGACCGCATGTCGCGCTTCCCTGACTCGGAATTTATCACGCTCCGAAAAGTTTCTTGCCGCTGTATAGAACGCAGGACACCCAACATCGTACGTAGTGATACCCGCACTGCGAATATACCGCGCGCAACCCTTCGCGCCCAGCAGCAGCCCTTTTGCCTCCGTCTACTCCATCTCAGAAAATCCCGGCGTTACATTCGCTATCTCTTATCGCAGATCGCACATTTTTCGCCGAGTCATCTACGAAAATTCCACGATTCCGCTCCAGTCCTGCGATTTCACTAAAAAAAAAAAAAAAAAATTGTGTTGCATCGGCGTTGAATGGATTTTTCTTCGTGTACACGCTGTACGTCGCATCCGATAGTTCGATAATTTAACTAATGCGGTATAGGAGCAACTCGTCCAAACTCTCTTTCATCCAGTTGCTAATTGTTGGAGCAGAAAAATCGAGCGAAGGATGAATAACCGGGCAGAGTCGAGAGGGATGCTGGGCTAGATTATCCAATGAAATGATGCTGAGTTCGCAACTATACTCGTGCTCAAATACCATTGCACGTTTTCTGCGTGGACTCTCAGTCCCGGAGGACGCTGGAATGCTTGCAAAATTGCAGGAATTCCTCGCAATGAATTCCCGTTGGCCGGGACCTTGACTCGTTCCACTTGCGCACAGATATTTCGAGCAACTTACACTCTGCCACCAACTCGTTAATGTTTGGGGACAAGCCCCAACTATTCATCGTAATTAATAAACGCGATTATGACCCGTTATTTTTCCATCAGTTTTGCTTACTACTGAACTTTCACGTTCGGAATAATTCAAACGAACGTAACCTCGCCCGATGGGACCCTCAGTCAGTCTACTTGCGTACAGAATCGTGAATTCTCTCAAATTCCCTTTTCAATGGAAAATTCAATCATAAACTGTTCAAGGAACATTGAATATATCGATGCTTGAGGTTTTTCAATCTCCTGACACGTTTATGAGCTCAAAAATATTAAAAAAATCGATACTCGCCGGACGAAAGTTGACTTGTTCTACTTGCATACAAATTTTCATCGATAATTCGAATACAATCTTCACGATGATAATCAGTCAGACGAATTCTGATTATCGCTCATCGAATTACTTTGCAAAATCTCAATCGAGAGACGATCGTTTTATTGCCCGGACCAAATATTGAATAATAATTATGAGCTCTGCTGAAGAAAAAACAAAATTTGGTTACATTCCAACGATGCACGACCTCATATGACCTCATATGAAGTTCCCAACGTTGGGGCCCAACGAAAAATACAATTTCTCTTCATTTTTTGTTGAATTAAAAACTAAAAATGACCATTTTCGTATCGATTTTTTATTTGAATCCTAAAAAATTAAAATTTTATTGTCGTGAATAAATATTCAATAAGAATCGCGAGCTCTCCTCAAGAAAAAACCGAATTTCGTTGCATTCCAACGTTGCAAACTTCAACATTGTCGATGTCATGCATTTCTTTGTATTTCCCGAACATGCCATGAACGAGGTAGATTCAATCTCCACCGCAAACAATCGGATCGGACCCTGATGCGAGGTATAATAATATTTCGGTTTATTCAACATTCATCAATCAGGTACAGAAATTCGCGATATATATTCGTTGATCGTCTATTCCCTCTCGTCATATTCTCATCTTCGTCGATACTGAGACGTTCGAAACTATCGGAAAACTATGCCAACTCTCTCGCGTGAGTGTTGAACAAAATTTCCATGACGTATCGCGTTGCTTGTTATTGTGGTTGCGCTCGCGGAATGTGCTTTGTTCGTGATCATAAACCAACCGTTAATGAATATTCACCAACTTTTGGTCTATGGACTTTTCAATCAATATTTTATAAACAAGCCTGCGAGGAGCGCAACAAGTTCCATTGCACATGCACTTCCCAACGCGTAGACGTACAAAGACATTCATCCCGTTTTATTTTAATTTAATTTAATTTAATTTAATTAATTTAATTTAATTTAATTATTTGAATTAAATTAAATCAAATTATTTTAATTTTCAAATATTATTTAAATTATTATTTAAAAATAAAATAAATAAATTAAAAAAAATAAGTTGAATGAATTGAATAAATTTAATTAAATGAAATTTATTAAATTTATTTATTTATTTAATACATTTTTTTATGAATTAAATTCAATAAATTTAATAAATTTTATTCAATTTCATTTATTCAATAATTATTATTTATTTATTTATTTGATAAATGTAATTTAATTAAATTCAATTTATCGAATTTATTTGATTACTATTTAAATTAAATTTAAATAATTCAAAAAATCACGAATTCTCAAGTTTGTCATATAAATTGATTGAAAAAATTCAACAATCGTAGCCTGGAGACAAAGTAAACGCAATTTTTTGGTCTGACGGGTATTCATTTCCTTCTTTATAGAATTCTCAAAGCAAAACTGCGACAATCCAGAAGACAAATAGGCAAGTGAACAGTGAGATTGAATGAAATGCGTACCGTTTGATTTGGAGCAGTATATATTACTAAAATCTGACACTGCTTTTGTTTGATTGTTTGATGTAAAACCAAAGGTTCGTAACTGCTGTGACGGGTATCGGATCCACGATCAAGACGACGTCGACGAGGACACTCGTTAAAATAACGACTGTGTCATGAAAATCTATAGTCTCTCTGTCTCTGGCTTTCTCACACTTTTTCCCTTCGTTCTCTTCCGGTCCTCTGTCTTGTTGGGCGATTTACGAGCGAGTCAAGTGTCGGTTTTATATGGATTTGCTGGCATTTTCAGAATGGAGAAAAGTTTGCCTGCAACGCCAAACAATTTGCCACTTGAACAATGTTTATTCATGAACCTTTTTACAATCCTGGGACATTTAATATTCACGCGCCCTCTAGTTTTTTCTACCGTTATTTATATCCACGTTTCTGTCCTTATCGGGATAAATTCACACACAAACATACACGTGAATGTAATCATAAATATAATTGTTACGTCTCGCACGTGCACGGAGAAAACGGATTCGTTTTGTTTAGTAAGAAATAAAATCTTTTGAGAAAATGTCCTATACGAAGTTTAAGAAGCAAAACGAATCGTAGCAACAATTGCAAAACAGCATAGTATTTTTGAACACTTGCAATTTTTCTTAGCATGAATTATAAACAGTTCTATATGAATAAGAAACAGTAATGCCCGCGATAATGAATTTCAGGTTTGTTTTCATGAACAATTTACTATGTCAGATGAGAATTCAGTTAAGAGTGAGAATATCTCAAATTTTAAACGTCGACATAGTAAAATTCTATTATCCCAATATGAATATATATCGAACATGTGTGAAATTTTATCACACGTATTGCTTTGTTTACCATGACCATTGCGATTTTCTTTAATTGCTATGCTAAATTGTAAAATCGGTTTTAATCTGATGATGACGTTTTACTATGCTGTTAAGAACGATTTGTCGCACTGACATTCGAGATATTGCTGTAATTTACGAACTGTCCTCAAAATACTATAATTTTCAACAATAAGTAACTGGATTCCTAGTATATTTCTTAATAATTTTCGACTTTGATTTCTCCGTGCGGTGGTTCTTCGTCCAAAGTCCATATTGGTCGAGGCCGTTATAAGTGCTCGTTATAAATCATTTCTCCGTAGCAATTAGAACCGTTGCCTTGTTTTTCTCCCGATACTATTGGGGGGCGAGTCGAAAAAGTGAACGAGAGAGTTTTTCCTCGATATAAAAAGCGGGCAACGTTCTCAGGTCTTCGTTTAATTGCTGAAGCTTTTGCTCGTTTTCTCGACACGAGCGAGCATGGTCGCTATTTCATTCTACTGAAAACTCGTCAAGAATTCCTTCTGTGTACGTGTACGTTTAATGTTTATGTGTAATAAACCACAGGGGGAAATACGCTGATTGGTTATTGCGGAACGGACGCGTTTTACTTTATATTTTCACTTCCGGTTTCGGAGCCAGTATAACAATGAAAACTGAAAAAAAGCTTCCGTTGCTCGACCGGAACCCCGAGGCCAAACCGGGCGAGATGGTTTTTCGACTGCGTAAACTTTCATGAACCGAGAGCAACTTTAACTCCACGGGGAATAAGCGAAAGGGAACAAAGGAAAAAATTCGCTCATCTCTTCGTATTTCAGTTTTGGCTCCGGCCTTCACCGACCTTGTCCAGCATCCAACTTGTTCATCCAAACTTTTGCAAATCCTTGAGTTTCCTATTGACGCGGCAGTGCGCAAAAATCGCAACGCCCCGAGCGAGCTAATGACTCTGAAGTTTGCAACGTTGAGATCCAACGAAAAACATTTTTTCTCTTGATTATTCACTAAATTTTCAAAATCCGTTTCTCGCGTTTTGTAACCGAAACGGGTTTATAACGGATCGTCGAAAAGTCTCTACGCAATGTGCTGCTCTCCCCACTTTCCTCCCCTTTCACATGCGTCTCGAAAAAAAAACAGCGTTTCAAAAACTACAATTTTGTTCAACGTGGGAAATTTTGGACTCGTAACGAACCGAGCTCATAATTTTTCCCGAATCGAGTTATCAAGAAGAAATAAATTTACGACTTTTTGTAACGAACATTACAAACGAAATTGGCAAAATTGCGTTGCCATTTGACGTTTATGAAAAGATCTAGAAATATTAAACAGAGGCAGAGAAAAGAAGAGGAAAAATTCGAATAAAAACTGTAAGTAGTATAAACCGTGTATGTGCAGGCAAGCAGGGGGAACGAGATGAGAGTTTGCCAGCTGTTTCTGTGGCTATACCTCCCATAACCTTCCGAATATATACGTGAATATACAACAGAGAAACCGAATAAAAATAAAAAAGCTCTCTTCGAAGCAGAATGGAAAAAATATGTAAGATGCCTTAAATTGTCTTGACATTTCAGGGCAAACAGACGTGGCTACTTCTGCGTCAATTTAAACCCTCGTTTCTTTTCCTCGGCTCCAGCTCCCTATAAGGTTTAGACAATTCCAATGATAAGTAATTGCTGTAACTCGCAATCTATATAGCGTTATTCGGTGAATGGATGAAAATTCGAACCAGCTTGACGCAATAAATCGATCGATACACAATGATTCGAACAATATTTTACTTTTTTTTTAATACGAAAACAACAGGTCGTCAGTATCTGCGTATTTTATTATTATTATTTTTCATTTTTATTTTATTATTATATTATTTATTATATTAATTATTATATTATTTATTATATTGTTTATGATATTATTTATGATATTATTTATTATATTATTTATTACATTATTTATTATAATATTTATTATAATATTTATGATATTATTTATTATATTGTTCATTATATTATTTATTTTTATTATTATTGCGATAGTGAATCCAAGGCTTAGATTTTTCAAGCAACTTCCGAAGAAATGACTCTGGAGTTTGCATCGTTGGAATGCAACGAAATTCATTTTTATCTTTGACAAAAATAATTAATCAAATGCAGAATTTAATTACGATGATAAAATGATCCATTTTTGCCATTCGAAAAGCATGTCGGCTCGAAAAATTTGGATGACATTGAAAATTGAACGAATTCCCAATAAAATTCAATATTTTTCGATGCCTTGCAACTTTGCAAACTTCAGCATCATCCGAAGAAACTTTTGGCGTCCTCGCTTATTCTTCAAATTTTTTATTTTTTTTTGTTCCTTACGAAGCCTCATATTCGTGATTTTGACTTTTATTTTTCTTATCAGGAGTATCACACTGTTGTGAATCATGCTTGGAGCGTTTTGCTGTTTTTCCTGGTAACGTTTTAGCATCGAGGCTTTCCGGTGGAGTTATAATGTCCGCATTAATTGCGGATGCGTACGTATGGGTGGGTGTAAGTGCGTGAGAACGTTGACAAATTGATACGTCTGTCTCGTGTCCCCGTGTAGATTTACCGGGGTGTACAGTGTAGGGTCTTCCCCATGAGTTCACACACTAACCGAGCCTGCAGTCACAAACGTGTGAAGAATACATGCATGTGAAATAAAACGGATAAGGGGAAACGAGCGACGACTCATCTGCATTGACGGACAGACAACAATCATTTAAAAGGAAATTATCTTTTGCCACGTACAATCTTCGGATTCATACCGCATATCACATCCACGGGGCATTTCTGGTAATTAAATAATGGCCGAGAAAAATGAAAACTTCCTCATGCTCATTTAATCAACTCTATTCACTTTCTCTTTCCCTTCGTTCTCTCATTTTTTATCGTTTTACCGAATTCTTTACTGATTTTATTGTAGATTCGTTCAATTTTCAACGTCATCCAAATTTTTCGAGCCGATATGCTTTGTAAATGGCAAAAATTGATCGTTTTATCATCGTAACTACATTCTGCATTTGAATAATTATTTTTGTCAAAGATAAAAATTAATTTCGTTGCATTTCAACGATGCAAACTTCAGAGTCATTCTTATTAACACTTTTTTCGCTACTCACGTGCATTTTTTAAATTACGAAAATAATTAAGAAACTTGATTATAAATTGATCATTGATTAATTTATAATAAATTTTGCAATATTGCTGAACTTCTTGGACTCGGCCATTCATCAATTTGAAATGCATCACGTTGGAATGCATCCAAAAATATTGAATTTTATTGAAGATTCGTTCAATTTTCAATGTCATCCAAATTTTTCGAGCCGATATGCTTTTCGAATGGCAAAAACGGATCATTTTATCATCGTAATTACATTCTGCATTTGAATAATTATTTTTGTCAAAGATAAAAATGAATTTCGTTGCATTTCAACGATGCAAACTTTAGAGTCATTCTTATTAACACTTTTTTCGCTACTCACCTGCATTTTTTAAATTACGAAAATAATTAAGAAACTTGATTATAAATTGATCATTGATTAATTTATAATAAATTTTGCAATATTGCTGAACTCCTTGGACTCGGCCATTCATCAATTTGAAATGCATCACGTTGAAATGCATCAAAAAATATTCAATTTTACTGACGATTCGTTCAATTTTCAATGTCATCCAAATTTTTCGAGCCGATATGCTTTTCGAATGGCAAAAATTGATCATTTTATAATCATTTGAATAATAATTTTTGTCAAATATAAAAACGAATTTCGTTGCAACGATGCAAACTTCAGAGTCATGAAAAATGTCATAGTTTCCGCTATTTTTAATAGGATGTGAATAAAAAATGACGATGTCTTCAATGAAAACGTTCACAGAGCGCTGACGTAGGACCAATAGCAATTACGATGCGATAGTAATTTTCTACATTCTTCCTTTCCACATAATATAACGGGCAATGATTTAAAAAAAACAGTAATGAGAATCTCTATCGACAGAGGATGTAAACCAATCGGACAAGATAGAGTGTGGCTGCATATCCGTGTTAGCTGCAGATTCACGTGTAGCGGGAAGCGTTATCGTGGGCGCAACGTATATAGTGCTGGTGAATAGATTAGTGTCAGACAGATATCTTGGGCTCGTTCGCACATCTGCGCAATACTCGCTCCGGTGCATCCTTTCCCTTGCGATAGATGCACTGCACACAGGACTACACAAATCTACACAAATATGTAAGGACTGGTGGGTAGGAAAACATATACATATATTATTATGTAGAGAGGTAACTCACCGGTTTGCATAAGTGTCAATCCGCGAAGCTGTTAGCCGTTAATTAATTCTCCTCGTGACCTCGACCGACTGATTTCCCGTTGGAAAGCTTACGGCCATGCACCAGAATACGTGTGTACGTACGAAATGTCTGTGTCTACCTTGCAGTGTAAATTCATATACCGAACGACTACCAACTATATGCGCGATCTATATATCGCGTTCTGCCTGCTATCTCTTCCTCATGTCCCTTCCGCCCTTCTCCGCTCGGGCGTTGATCCCACCAGGAATCTGTGGCATCATTAATTACTGGAATTAATTGGAAACCGTGCCGTCGCCAGACTCAGCCCCTTTCTCAGTCTCACACATCACCAGTAGGTACCACGCATAATATACATCGGTACAACACGCGGGCATATTAGGTCCAACCCTGAGAATCCGAGCATCCATGCATCCCATCACTCCCACGAACTTACTCACACAGATTCACATTTATAGAGACAAGGCCACACATACAGCGACAGACAACTCTTGTATCTGCTGGCGCAAGTTTCTCGCGACAACTTTGCCAAAGATCAACAACCGTACGCGCCAAGAATGTTCCTGTTTATCGCCTACTAAAGGTGTCAACCAAGAACATGAAAATTGCAAACACACTACGCGCACACTCGCCAAAGTTCTTTCGTCATACAATATTTAAATACCAAACATCCAACTTTATGATTTTACCAACTTTTGACACATGACAACACTGGAGCCCACGAGGAGAGGAAATAATATCAAAAAATTACTATGGCATCGTCCCACGTCGCTTTTCTAAACGTTTATAGTAAAAACATCGAATTTTTTGTTCATATTCCATCTTAAATAGTGAAATTGACATTTTTCATAAAGTTTTCACATTTTTTCCTATTTTTTGATGAAAAATCACTGTGTGTTCGATAAAATCTTTCAGAGAGACGATATCGTACCAGGATCCCATAATGCTCCAGACTTTTTGAACGATGTTGAAGTTACTGACAAGAATTTTTTTTTTTTTTTGAAAAAGATCGATATTTTGATGGATGCCGACGTTTGACTGAACTTTTTTTTGAAAATTCACAAAATTTCTGTCAGTGCAGCAAGAAATGATCTCGAAAGTCTCTTCGAAAAGTAAATTTTTATCATTCTAATGGTAAATTTTGCTGACCAGTGAGAAATGAAAAATGTTGTCAAAATTTGGGAAATTTTTTTCGACGTTTTTTGACGAAATTGAATTTTCAGTATTTTTTTGCAACGAAATTCTGTTTTTTTCTTGAGCACAGCTCGCGATTCTTATTGAATATTTAATCAGGACAATGAAATGATAATTTTTTAGGATTCATATAAAAAATCGATACGAAAATGGTAATTTTTAGTTTTTAATTGAACAAAAAATCAAGAGAAATTGTTTTTTTTTCGTTGGGCCTCAACGTTGAGAATTTCAGTGTCATATTTTTGATACAATTTTCTCTCCGTGTATAAACGAACTTTGAAGGATTTTTGTATTGAGTTAAAGGCACGAGGAGGTTGGTTTCGAGGTTTTTCCGGGCCACGTGCCTCGCCGTGTCGTACGATATGATTATGAAATTTTTATAATGACTCTGAAGTTTGCAACGTTGAGATTTAACGAAAAACATTTGTTTCTATTGATTATTTATTGAATTTTGAAAGTCGTGGCAATTTTTCGAGTCGATTGAGTTTTTTGGTCGCAAGAGAGAATCGTTTTATTGGCCGGACCAAATATTCAATAATAATTATTGGCTCTGCTGAAGAAATAACAGAATTTCGTTGCATTCCAACGATACAAACTTCAGGATCATAATTTTTATCTGTCACGATCACGCTCGATTCCGATCGTTACGAGAGTAAAATTTTTACCATTTCACGCAAGCTGTTGATGTTCGCAACTCGAATAGGTTCATAATAGAGAAACAGAGCTCAAAGCTTGTTCAGCGCTGGAGTTATAATGCACGCAACGAAGAGTTATTCGAGTGGGACGCCATGATATTGAACTTTGTCAAAGAGAATCAAGCATACGGAGTTTACCAATTACCCATGCCAGTAGCGTAACTTTCCACGCCGCAAATTGACACATTGCGGGAATAATTAACCGGGGAACAGGGAGCAATGGCAAAATCTTGTTCCTTCCATGTTTTTCGAGACTTGCAAAGTCTGTATTTTTGACGCTTAGCAACTTTCAAGCCAAACGCACATCGATAATGTTTACAACTATTAAAAAAACAAATTATTCCGTCGTAACTACGATCGCAGGTTTCTACGTGTGTTGCCAACATTTGTCCATCCCCTCAGCGACCGAGGAGGATTCGGATGAATTACGAAAAATTTTCTCCACGAAAATTTCCTCTTCGTATTCGTTTATGTCGTCGAAAAAAAGGGCCAGGAGTTTTTTTTTAGTTTTTCTCGTATATCACTGAATTTTCAAGATGCTTTTTCTGTCCTAATATTTCAAGATGCGATTATGGGCAAGAATCTCTCAGAGACATTTCAATGCTCCTCGCCTGCGAAGGATTCGCGTATACCACAAGCAAAAGCACTATGCTCGGAGCATCCATCGACATGCTCATTCACTCAAGCTTCTCTATATACATTATGCTCGTGTGCTTTCAACCAATTCAATGCGTGGCACATATTTTACCGTAAATATGTGTATACACAGATCTGAATGTACTCCAGTTTTATTTTTTGCTTTTGCTTTTCAGTAACGTGTGGGCAAACGTGATAAAGAGACACGTGAATATGAGAACTCGTACTTCTTCAATCTTCTTTGGCTCTCTTCAACACCCTCGCTGTCCTTCTCTCCCCCTGCTTTTTTCCCTGCGCACTCTACCTCGTGAATTCAAGCCGCAATTTCCAAAAGTAACTGCAGTAGCAAAAACGTTGGAATGCAACGAAATTTTAGGATTCAAATAAAAAATCGATACGAAAATGGTCATTTTTAGTTTTTAATTGAACAAAAAATCAAGAGAAATTGTATTTTTCGTCGGGCCCCAACGTTGGCAACTTCAGTGTCATAAAATTTCTCAGAGGGACGATTTGATACCAGAGAACTATAATAACATAATTAATTTTGATGTAATATTCTCTCCGTGCGGAAACTATTTCCGCGGTATTTGCCCTTCGGTGAGGTTTCAAACCGGACAACTATTAATTACAACTCATCGTCAATAACTTTATATTCCTCTAAAAAGAAAATTTTGTTGGAAAAGATCGATATTTTGTTCGACTAAACGTTTTTTTTTTTTTAAATAACAAAAATCTTGTCATTGCAGCAAGAAATACGCTAGAAAGTCTCTTTGGGAAGTAGATTTTTGTAATTTCAATCGTAAATTTTGCTGAAAGTTTCCTTAGACAACGAAATATCGTCGTTTTTCATGGCAATAAAGTTTGCAACGTTGAGGTGCAACGAAAAATACGTTTTTCTATTAATTGTTTCTTTCGCCAACAAAAACCATGAAAATGTTCGTCCTGATTTTGTCTTTGGATCCTAAAAACGTCGTTTTATTATCCTAACAAATCATCATTATCGCAAATCGACTTCATTTCGGATCAACATTTTTGCCACCGAAACTAAAAGAAAAGAATTCCCGTTGGCCGGGACCTTGACTTATTCCACTTGCCCACAGACATTTCGAGCAACTTACACTCTGCCACCAACTCGTTAATGTTTGGGGACAAGCCCCAACTATTCATCGTAATTAATAAACGCGATTATGATCCGTAGTTTTTCCATCAGTTTTGCTTACTACTGAAGTTTCACGTTCGGAATAATTCAAACGAACGTATCCTCGCCCGCTGGGACCCTCAGTCAGTCTACTTGCGCACAGAGTCGTGAATTCTCTCAAATTCTCTTTTCAATGGAAAATTCAATCATAAACTGTTCAAGGAACATTGAATATATCGATGCTTGAGGTTTTTCAACCTCCTGACACGTTTATGAGCTCAAAAATATTTAAAAAATCGACACTCGCCGGACGAAAGTTGACTTACTCTACTTGCATACAAATTTCCATCGATAATTCGAATACAACCTTCACGATGATAATCAGTCCGATGAATTTTGATTATCGCTCATCGAATCACTTTGGAAAATCTCATCATTCTCGTCGCGTTCAGATGAAAAAGGTTAAAAATTGACAATTAAATATCTCAAATTCTTAACCTCAGAAAATTTTTCTTCAAAGTGCAAAATTATCAGTTTCGGTGTCAAGAAAGTTCATACGAAATTATCGAAGAGTCCTAAATAAAGTGAATTTGTGATCGTAATACGTTGATTCTCTGTGCTTATATTTTGTTTGGATATATTTATGAATGGATCATGAGTCTATGGTTGGATATAGGTAATGGTTTTACAATATCTGATCGCTGTTTCATACGTCACGTTCACTCGATCCCTCACCCGTTTCCAAATACTGCTAGAGTCCCCATAGAAATCCAAAAGAGTTCCCAATGGTTTTTCCCCTCTTTCTGTCTTTCTCCTGGCTCGTCATCGGTTTTATCTTTCTGTCTCGCTTTTTCTGTCCACGCCGCACGTTCCAATGTTGACAGAACTGATACCACGTCAAGAATCCCAAATGCCTCTCTACACCGTGAATGCACTTTATCCGAATATTTATAATAGTTGTTTACGGTTGATCCAGGGACTACGCGGAGAAAACCAAGTCGAAAATTATTAAGGAATATACTAGGAATCCAGTTACTTATTGTTGAAAATTATAGTATTTTGAGGACAGTTCGGAAATTACAGCAATATCTCGAATGGCAGTGCGACAAATCGTTCCAAACAGCATAGTAAAACGTGATCATCAGATTAAAACCGATTTTACAATTTAGCATAGCAATTAAAGAAAATCGCAATGGCCATAGTAAACAAAACAAAACGTGTGATAAAATTTCACACATTTTCGATATATATTCATATTGGGATAATAGAATTTTACTATGTCGACGTTTAAAATTTGAGAATTTCTCACTCTTAACTGAATTCTCATCTGACATAGTAAATTGTTCATGAAAACAAACCTGAGATTCATTATCGCGTGCATTACTGTTTCTTATTCATATAGAACTGTTTATAATTCATGTTAAGAAAAATTGTAAGTGTTAAAAAATACTATGCTGCTTTGCAATTGGTGCTACGATTTTTTTGCTTCTTAAACTTCGTATAGGACATTTTTCCAAAACATTTTATTTCTTACTAAACAAAACGAATCCGTTTTCTCCGTGTAGCCACATTCACATTTACCATAAAATTAAGAAAAACTCGTTTTCTCCGTGCATGTGTGACATTTTCGATTTGCTGGAAATGTGAGAAAAAAGCTGGTGCAGTTGGGATCCTTTTAGACAATGCACGAGTCGAAACTGCATCAATTTTGGGGAATGCAAATAGTTTCGTTTTCCATTATGGATCCTGTTGGCATTTCTGGTTGCTCGTAACGTGTGCTCTGCCCCGATGTGAATTATTCAACGTCAAAGGATTCGACTCATAATACGAAGACTTCAAAAAGGAAACTCGCGGAGACATTCGTGAGTTACGACGCGAGAGTCTCGATCGTATTACGCGTCGCTATTTCCAGTTACTCGTAGTCTGTGCTTTTCCAACCTGGAAATTGTGCATAAAATACGGGGATGAAGGGAGGAACCCACGAAAGTGTAATTCGAGAACTAACGCCCTGAACGTACTGTTTTTCGGTTGTACGCGCGACGCCCTGTATTTTGCACCTCATTTCCCGTCCCATCATTTTTTATCGTCGTCCCCACGAAATATTGACTCGACCTCCCTTTGCCTTATGTGCAAACGATTAGGTCTTGAATATGCGCGAAACAAGTTTGCGCACAGTCCTTCATTTTCATGCGATAACTTATGGCATCCGGTCGTTTCTTGACATCCAATGTCGATGGAAAAAGTTGGAGCAACTCGAGGTGTCTCATGTGTACCATCGATTCGAATTTCTCGTGCGTGCTGAAAAATTCACTCCACCGGCCACGCTCAACTGACAAGGTCCATTACGATGCCAAGATGGCAGCAATAACGTGTAGCGCATTGAATATTCAGGATGTCCTAAAAGTCACGTCCTCCCTTCACTGAATATGCCGAATTCGAACATTCAAAGAATTGGAAAATAAAAATAAATGATGGCAAAAACGAAAGTGAGTGGACCAATTACCTCAAATTCGAATCAACGCTCATTATTGATTTTTCAACGACTCTCCAATCCCCAACGTTGGGGCCCAACGAAAAATACTTTTTCTTCTCATTGTTTAATTAATTTAAAAAAAAAAGTTACAATTTTCGTGTCGATTTTGTTTTTGAATTAAAAAAAAAAAATCGTCTTTGCTCAAGAAAAAACAGAATTTCGTTGCCGTCCAATGATGCAAACTTCAACTTTCTTTTATTAATGGTGCTGAAGTTTGCAACGTTGAAATGCATCGGAAAATATTGAATTTTATTGAAGATTCGTTCAATTTTCAATGTCATCCAAATTTTTCGAGCCGATATGCTTTTTGAATGGCAAAAATCGATCATTTTATCATCGCAATTACATTCTGCATTTGAATAATTATTTTTGTCAAAGATAAAAATGAATTTCGTTGCATTCCAACGATGCAAACTTCAGAGTCATTCTTATTAACACTTTTTTCGCTGCTCACCTGCATTTTTTAAATTATAAAAATAATTAAGAAACTTGATTATAAATTGATCATTGATTAATTTATAATAAATTTTGCAATATTGCTGAACTTCTTGGACTCGGCCATTCATCAATTTTAAATGCATCACGTTGGAATGCATCGAAAAATATTGAATTTCATTGAAGATTCGTTCAATTCTCAATGTCATCCAAATTTTTCGAGCCGATATGCTTTTCGAATGGCAAAAATCGATCATTTTATCATCGCAATTACATTCTGCATTTGAATAATTATTTTTGTCAAAGATAAAAATGAATTTCGTTGCATTCCAACGATGCAAACTTCAGAGTCATTCTGATTAACACTTTTTTCGCTACTCACCTGCATTTTTTAAATTATGAAAATAATGAAGAAACTTGATTATAAATTGATCATCGAGTAATTTATAATAAATTTGCAATATTGCTGAACTTCTTGGACTCAGCAATTCATCAATTTTTCCTGTCATTTTAGTCACATGCTGTATACCATAGAAAATTCGAACACCATGTCACTTATATGGTGTTTCCAATAGCATGAAAGTTCCGAGCTCTCAAGAAATCATTTCCATGTCTAACTTCCGAGTACATGCTCAGTAACGCTGATCGAACATGAAAAAGTGCTCGGATCGAGAAAAGTGTACAAAATGGGACGCGTACGACGTCGAGAAAGGAGATGGGGGCAACAAAAGTTGTACTATATCCCTTTATGCATCTTGAATCTGTAACTTCGCTGCGCACACGTTTTTTTTCTTCCCTATACAAGGAAGGAAACGGATCACAGAAACTTTTTTGCTCTCTTTGAGTCAAATAAAACGATGATTTATGTGCGATGATCGAAAAAGTCGCAATGATATAGAAAAAAAATTGTTTAATCAACGATGGATTTCTGGTTCGATGGAGACGGCAACGCGAATTGGGTTCGTTCGCGAATCCAATGGGATTTTTCTTTCGCGACTTAACGATGTTGAAGCGCAACGAAAACTCATGATTTTTTATAGCAGAGCGCAGAACTTTAATCCAGCATTTGTCAATGATATTTAAAACAGTTTTTGCTGCGATTAAAAAACTAAATTCACCAGAAAAATTGGAATAATCGCATTAAGCACCAAAGTGATGAATAAAAAATGCATTTTCGTTGCATTCCAACGATTTTTATTTTTATTTTTTCATTTTTTCAAAATTTATAATTTTATTTTTATTTCGGAAATCTTTTGATGTAATCAGAAATAAACTTTGAAGAATTTTTATTATTAACGACAAGGAACGACAAGACAAATTGGAATGACCGCAAAGTCACCAAAGTCATAAAAAATGCATTTTTCGATGCATTCCAACGATTTTTATTTTTATTTTTATTTTTGTCATTTTTTTAAATTTTATAATTTATTTTTTTATTTTTATTTCGGAAATTTTCTGATGTATTCAGAAATAAACTTTGAAGTTTCGCAACTTTAATCGCAGAGTCACAAAAGTCATAAAAAATGCATTTTTCGTTGCATTCCAACGATTTTTATTTTTTAATTTTTTTAAAATTTGTAATTTATTTTTTAATTTATAAATTTATTTTTATTTCGAAAATCTTTTGATGTAATGAGAAATAAGCTTTGAAGAATTTTTATTATTAAACATCTCGCGGTTTTCGTCGTCAAATTAGATTCACTGGGGAAACGTGTATTTGAAGATGAATTACTCTGTGTAAAGAATGTCAAAATGAATCTGGAAAGAAGATGATGGACAACATAAACGAGTAAAAGTGAGAACGAGGGCGTAAGCGACTTGCTTCGTGTCCCTCTGGTGTGGCCAATTTCGTAAATGTATGAAAAAGACGGAAAAGCGAAATGAAGTTCAAGGGAGAAACAAAGAGGGAGAGCGAGAGAGAGGGAGCGAAAAGCACGAGTAAAAATCTCCATTATTCAACGAAAAGAGCTTGAATTAGTGAAAGGTGTGTGCCACGACGCGTGTAAAGGCGCATGGAAGTGTATACGCGGATTGGCGTCTCGCGTGCGATCCCTCGGCGTTGTGCCGCGTCTCTTTTAGGGCATCGAAGCCTGAAAATTTATCCGACGCGACAACGACAAACCTGGCTGTGCTGAATCTTTTATCAACAGCGTTTTCTCTCGCCCCAGTGTCGTTTCAAATATATACACGAAAAAGAAAGAAATTCGGCGCCTCAATATTCCGATCGGATCTCAAGCTGGCCCTACATGTTTTACTTCTGTTCTGATACGTTTTTTTTCACGTATACGCTGTTTTACAATCTCGGTGGATCTCAGTGTCGCAGGAAGTATTCGATGTATTATTTCTCGGCTGCACAAAGACTCAAGATTCGATCCGCTCTTTCCATCATTTTTGGCTCCCTTCAACTCCCTTTTCTCGCCCATTTGAGCCTCTCGCTGCGAGTCTGTACAGAATATGCAGAGTTTGTGTATAAAATGTGTAACTCAAGCCTCGATAGGAAAGGGAGCAGAAAAGTATCGATAAAAAGGCAATCGACGAAAAAGGGAGAAAGAAAAATGGAGTGTGTGCAACATTTCTCACTGTGCGTTCCCCAAAACGCCAATATGACGTGGTACGTTTATGTGAGGTCTGACAAGTACCAAAGGTGAAAGCACTGGCTGGGGGAAAAGCCAACGAGAGAGGGAGAAAAAGACTGGGAAAGAATGGGAGAAGGTGGAGAAAAGGCTTCGTCTGTGAAAAGCAGCCAGAGACGATTTTACGACCTTGCAGGGTGTCGTTGAACGCGATGCCTCTTTCTTGCTCTTCGCGTTTTCTCTTTAACTATATTTGTTTCCCTCTCACGGGGGTGCTCACACGGGAAAATGAAATGCTTGCAATCAAGTGCTCGTCGCACCGCGCAGCGCTTGAGTTACTGCAGCTTCGATGCAAAAAGCCTCCTATATTTCGCATGTATACGCTAGTGTGACCTCCACGGCCATAACCCCCACGACGCGACTTTACCCTCGTTGTTTTCTCCCTCTCTCGTGTCTGAACTGTGCTTTCGAATATCCACTTTCCATATTCCCTACGCCAAACCCAGACAGTTGTCCCAGTGTCGATGTGAAAAAAGACATCGATGTACGTCACACTTCGCCTTCTTTTATCCTATTGTCACTTGTGCGTCTTTTCGTTCGGCAAATTTATATCTATGTTTGTACGATTCCAACTGCGTACACGAAGAAACTGGCAAAACGAAATTTCAAACAATTCACTGCCATTGACGAGGAAAAACCGCTCATTAACAAAAAATTGTCCAATATTTTGTCAATACCAATTCTAAAGAAATTAAATTTTGTCAAAAAACGTCGATATTTTGTTGAAAATGGCAAAATATTTTTCCATCATTTCAAATTCTTCCTAATTTTAACAATATTTTTTATTTCTAACGAAACTGTCAGCTGAATTTCTAAATTTAAATCGTTTCTAATGACGAAAATTTACTTTTCGAAAAGACTTTCTACAATATTTCTTGCTGCAATGACAAATTTGTTGTGATTTTTCCAACAAAATTTTCTTTTCAGTGAACCAAATGTGGCACAAGGGTGGGGCACAAGAATCGTTGGAATTTAAAATTCCTTTCGTACCGGTTTCGGTCCACTAATTTTTCCGCAATAAATTTCTTGGCTCAGAATTATTCAGTCTAAAGAATAATAATAATAATGAATTTTGACACGATACGTTATGCCCCATGACTCTGAAGTTTGCATCGTTGGAATGCAACGAAATTCATTTTTATCTTTGGCAAAAATAATTATTCAAATGCAGAATGTAATTACGATGATAAAATAATCAATTTTTGCCATTCGAAAAGCATATCGGCTCGAAAAATTTGGATGCCATTGAAAATTGAACGAATCTTCAATAAAATTAAATATTTTTTGATGCATTTCAATGTGATGCATTTCAAATTGATGAATGGCCGAGTCCAAGAAGTTCAGCAATATTGCAAAATTTATTATAAATTAATCAATGATCAATTTATAATCAAGTTTCTTAATTATTTTCATAATTGAAAAAATGCAGGCGAGTAGCGAAAAAAGTGTTAATAAGAATGACTCTGAAGTTTGCATCGTTGGAATGCAACGAAATTCATTTTTATCTTTGACAAAAATAATTATCCAAATGCAGAATGTAATAACGATGATAAAATGATCAATTTTTACCATTCGAAAAGCATATCGGCTCGAAAAATTAGGATGACATTAAAAATTGAACGAATCTTCGATAAAATTCAATATTTTTCGATGCATTCCAACGTTGAAAACTTCAGCATCATCCCATGATCGAACGATTGCAATCTAATAATTATCAAAAACTCTAATGGGAGAAATCGAAGGAACGTTATCGCGATGTATTTTTTTTTCTTTTTTTAAATATTTTTCATCGTCTCATACGAATTGCGTTGAGCAACAACTATCCTGCTTGTAGCTCGATGACCGAGTGAGCGTTTCAACGGGAATTGCTCCGAGGTTTTATATGTGGACAGGAAATAAACCACAAGAAAACTTCGCAGCCGGTATAAGACTGTCAATTTCTCTCGCGAATCCTCTTCATCCTTCCAATACATGTCCAACAATGAAGCTGTCCAAACAATTCTACGATTTGGTGCGTTGTATCTGTATATTCTGTGAGTCTTGGTCGATTCTCGATTTACACTGTATGGGCACTGAGCAATATCGGAGAACTGGCGAGAGGGATGTAGATAAAGCCAACTGCTCGGCGGCATTCGGTATAGCACTCTTGGACATACCCCGCAGGGAACTTGGTAAGGTTTTCTCTGATGAGTGATTCTCTGACCGTGTGTATATGCACAAGGGTCATTCTATAGCAACGATTTCGAGCCTTTACCAAAATGTTCATCGCACTTAATTTTTCATACGGAGTTATAATTGGATGAATTAATTTGCTCGATCAAAAATTTCTACTGTTCTGACCACCGGAAGGGCGAGAGCGTCCCAAAACGCGTCAAATTTTCAATGTTAGATTTCTTTGGATTGGCTCAACGGATTTTGTTCCAACAGGGACCATTCGAAAGATAAAAAATCGTAGAAAATTCAAATCTTATATGAAATTTTTCTCACCCCCCGTTTCCCCGTCCAAACGATTTAAAGTTCCTGTGACGTCATAAAACGCATATTTTACGATTCGATCAATTTTTTGACGCGATTAAAATGCTCATTATGGAGCCTGCGAATTGAATAAATTAGAGAATTCAATCAGTTGCTTTCACGTCACAAAGAAATTTTTATTTTGTTTTCTGCCTACGCTAATTTTAAAGATTCCATGACAATTATTTCAAAACGATGTTGAAGTTGGCAACGTTGGAATGCAACGAAATTCGGTTTTTTCTTGACGAGAGCTCGCGATTCTTATTGAATATTTAATCAGGACAATAAAATGATAATTTTTTAGGATTCAAATAAAAATCGATACGAAAATGGTCATTTTTAGTTTTTAATTGAACAAAAAATGAAGAGAAATTGTTTTTTTCGTTGGGCCCCAACGTTGGGGACTTCAATGTCATTATTTCAAGTTTTTTTTTTTTAATTCTGCTTGCACTAGTGTAATTGGAAAAAAAATGGAGAGCTTGGAACGAGATGGAATTGGGATTGAAATGCCCTGTAGGGGAGAAACGAGACGAGGGAACCTGCAAGTCCCGGTCAAATTTGATAAGGAGGTCTCGAAGAAAGGGCTTGGAGAGTCGACGTAGTTATCGTTCTCGAGTCGCGTGGAATCGAGATTATCGCCTGTCCCTCGAGACTTCCGAGACAAAATGGCTGGCATAATCGTATTGTCGAAGCTCCAAGATCCTTCTTTTCCCAACTCTTTCCACTCGCGCGACTTGCTTCTCTCTTTTATTCTCGTTCGGTCCTGCTCCAGTATCATATCCGTCGACTCATCTCGTTTCTGCCGAGTCCCTTTTTCCCTGTGTATTTTTTCCGAAAAATCAATAAAGCCAAGGCAGCAAATACTGTTTTTATTATTTTTCTTCCACAATTTTCCAGACTGACACGAAAAATAACACAAAAAAAAAAAACACGAGCTAATTATATTCTTTGTATGAAACTTCTTTGACATCGATTTCTTTCATCTCGTTCCAAATGCAATCGCGATCCCTTGCCAAGAAATTCCCAGATCAGAATAAAAAGACAATTGTGCATCAACGTCGTCGAATAACGAGGCGATGACGTTTTTGCTTCGCATCGTTTTTCTTCTTTGCAACCTGTTGCTTCAACCCGCATTGAATAATGCAAAAACCTACAACAGACTTAACGTCGCGGCTTTAATTTTTTGTTTATATCGCATTTCACGCTGCATCCTTGTTAAAGAATCATCAGAGTGCAATTTTTTCGTTCCTAGGACTGTCCGAGCCTCGGAACCCCGCACGCGCTTGAGCCCAAAAAAAAAACGAATGTCGAACTTTGGGAAAGAAAATATTAAAAATTCGTCAAAAATAGTGACAATTCGATTGAATTCTTGGCAAAAATTTCACGTTTTTTGCTCAACGAACAATCAGGATGGATTTTCGATTGAAATTTCCCCCTTAAGGACCATCCTTTGGGCCCTTTACCCCGTCTCGTCCAAAACCGTTGCCACGTCTGCACTGAAAATGATATTTTGTCAAAAAAAAGATCGATATTTTGTTGAAAACGGTGAACTAAACATTTTTCATGTAATAATTTAAAAACTTTCGTAGTTTTTCACTACTGAACACGATAAACTAAATATTTTTCAATAATTTCAAAATTTTCGTAGTTTTATTTGTTAATAATTCAACAATTATTATCAATTTCTCTTCTAGCAGTCCTTGCCCAAACTTTGCCGCTCCGTAAGGCTCCAAATTCTAATGATATTTTTGTGAAGACACTGAGAATTAAATTTCGTCAAAAAACGTCGATATTTTGATGAATACGGCGAACTAAATGTTTTTGGGAAATTTCAAAATTTTCGTTATTTTATGCCATATCGGCTCGAAAAATTTGGATGACATTGAAAATTGAACGAATCGTCAGTAAAATTGAATATTTTTTGATGCATTTCAACGTGATGCATTTCAAATTGATGAATGGCCGAGTCCAAAAAGTTCAGCAATATTGCAAAATTTATTAAAAATTAATCAATGATCAATTTATAATCAAGTTTCTTAATTATTTTCATAATTTAAAAAATGCAGGTGAGTAGCGAAAAAAGTGTTAATAAGAATGACTCTGAAGTTTGCATCGTTGGAATGCAACGAAATTCATTTTTATCTTTGACAAAAATAATTATTCAAATGCAGAATGTAATTACAATGATAAAATGATCAATTTTTGCTATTCAAAAAGCATATCGGCTCGAAAAATTTGGATGACATTGAAAATTGAACGAATCTTCAATAAAATTCAATATTTTTCGATGCATTCCAACGTTGCAAACTTCAGCATCATTATCCAACAAACGAGCCATTTTTTCCAGCAACATTTTCTTTTCAGTGTGGCCAACAACATCGGGGTCTGGTAAATTCGGTCTCAAACAATGTCCTAGTTTGTCCATCGTACGTAACTTCGATGGACAATCGAATATCTATACATGTACATGAACATGTATACAACGACAGTTAGACTGGGTGTTCGCAGTTGAAGGTTTAGGTGTTTCCGTGTTAATTACTCTTGTCCCGGGACCTGTGTTACCGCCCCCTAATTTACAGGACACGATCGAAGGGAAAGACGTTCCCAGGGGCTCAAGAGACACGGATGTACTTCGCCCTATACCCTTCGCTTCCCCGTTTCGTTCTCCGTAAAATTAATGAACGCCGAGGGTGTTGCGACCCGTCAATCGTAACTGGGAATGATGGCGCCTCAAACGCTTGACGTTAGTCTCGTAACACTTCGGTGAGCACATTCCGGATGACCATGGCAGACCCTCCGTGTTCAATTCCAATCGCACATGCTGCAGTCTTACCCTTGTGTGAACATTCAACACAGTCCAACGGCTTTGCCGTACTCGCCGAATCATCCGAGGGGATGAGGAACTGCGAAACGAACAGGATTTAATTTTTTCGTCTAAATTCGTAAATTCGTTCAAAGTGACTTGTTGAAATATTTTCATTAATTGCGTCCGTCAATTTTCATGATTTTCATTGGGAAAATTCTATCAAAAGATCGTAAAAATATTTCCTATTACACTAAAAATTACATTTTGGCAAAAAATGGCAAAATTTTTTTTTTTTTTTGATCACGTCGAACTAAATATTTTTGGACAATTTCAAAATTTTCGTTATTTGGACAATATTTTTTATTTATAACTCCATTTATTTTTATTTTTTTACTTATTTTTATTTTTATTTCTTAATAAAATAAATAAATAATAAAACAAAAATAAATTAAATAATTTTTTTTTATTTATAGCTCAATTTACGATTGAAATGACAAAAATTTACTTCTTTAGAAATTTATTTCTTTTTCAATAAAATTTTGCTCTCAGCTTTGTTTCCCGATCGGGGCGTTCGACTGTGCGGAATAATGACTAGTCGTGAATCGAATTATCCCTAAGGGAATGTTTCCAATGAGGATAGAAAAAATCTGCTTGTACCAGATGTAAAATTATTCCGAGTTATATGCTTCGTCTTCCGATGTTCGTTTTATACTAGCAGATTACGATTCAAAATTCTACAACGTCAGTTTTTCACTGGCATTTATATGCATACGCAGATCGCGGAGCAGGCGCAAGCATTCTGCGAATGAATAAGCTTTCGTCGTCGTACTACTTTTACGATCGTACGAGAATCGCTCCCGATATCTGGTAAAGCTCCACGGGGCGTGCTTACTCTACTGTTGGATCGTAAAAATTTACAGAGCTTCGCGCAGAATCTCTCACCGTGCGAGATGTACTTTCGACTCGTCTCACTTTTCTCTTTCTGCTTGCTGGGTACTCTAAAATCCATTAACTAACGCGAAACACCTCTCGTCTCTCTGTGAAAGAAAGCTCCAAGATTATTCGCATTCCAGCTCTGACTATACCTCTATAAATAAATAAATACAGTCCAATACATGTTCATACATTTTTATACACCCACACATTGCAAACTATCGATATATTAAATCGTGTACGTGTGCAATATTGTATTGAGTGGCTACCGCGTGGAAAACTTGAAATGCATTTTTTTTGCAATTCCGTTTTCGTCCGCATCATTTCCTGTGACGTGTAATTTGATACACTCCGAGACCTGCAATTTCTGACTCGATTGTTCCAAGATTGCCGGCAATTTTAGTTGCTTAGGAGGTTCGATTACGAAATCAGAATTTGATCAAATTTGGTGATAACATTCTTTGGCATCAAGTATAAAAACACAATTTTTTTTCCTAATTTTTTAATGACTCTGAAGTTTGCATCGTTGGAATGCAACGAAATTCTGTGATTTCTTCAGCAGAGCCAATAATTCTTATTGAATATTTGATCCGGCCAATAAAACGATTCTCTCTTGCGACCAAAAAACTCAATCGACTCGAAAAATTGCCACGACTTTCAAAATTCAATAAATAATCAATAGAAAAAATGTTTTTCGTTGAATCTCAACTTTGTAAACTTCAGAGTCATAAGAATTAGATAAATCTGACGAGTGAAGATTTTTAGCATATCAAGAGCACAAAGCATCCAGGTTAATTGCAAATGTTTTGGTTCCATTGCAAAGGACGAATTGCAACGTACCATTGGGATGCTGTATACAGACTTACCGAAATGCTCAAGCCTGTTCCCTGAACTATGCTCATTGTCAAGGAAACATGCCCACGCCAATTGATCATTCTGTTGCGTTTCACTGACAGGAATGTAATTACTTCGGAGCCCATAGATCGTAAATACCTGTATGCAGCAATTCATCTGCAGAAAAATTTGACGTTGTAGAAATTCCTTCTTGCAATAATTTATTGCATAATTGAAGAGTTGCTGTCGAATCCATTACAATTATAAATGAAGTTTCACACGAAAAACATTTTTTCCAATAAATTTTGGTACTGAATACTTTTTTTTCTTTCATCCCTTTCAAATGTCACTGAGGCCCAGAAAAATTGCAATTATCGGTGATTGTCGGTGAAATAAAAATTCTCATGATAAGTTTAGTCGACAGTTTCGTTGGAAATGAAAAAAATTGTCAAAATTATTAAAATTTTGTAATTGTCCGTGTTCAACAAAATATCGACGTTTTTTGATTGAATTTAATTTTCAGTGCGGTTAGTTTTACGGAGTTTCGCGGAGCTTGACATCAGACTCAAGTATTTTTGACGACTTTGAAGTTTGCATCGTTGTAATGCAACGAAATTCTTTTTTACCTTTGACAAGAATAATAATTCGAATGCAGAATGAAATTACGATGATAAAATGATCGATTTTTGCCATTCGAGAAGCATATCGGCTCGAAAAATTTGGATGACATTGAAAATTGAACGAATCTTCAATAAATTTCAATATTTTTCGATGCATTCCAACGTTGCAAACTTTAGCATCATAACGAATTTCCGTTTTTTCTTAAACAGATCTCACGATTTTTTATTAAATATTTAGACGACGTTAAAGTTTGCGCCGTTGGAATGCAGCGAAATTCATTTTTATCTTTGACAAAAAATAATTATTCAAATGCAAAATGTAATTACGATGATAAAATGATCGATTTTTGCCATTTGAAAAGCATGTCGGCTCGAAAAATTTGGATGACATTGAAAATTGAACGAATCTTCAATAAAATTAAATATTTTTTTATGCATTTCAACGCGATGCATTTCAAATTGATGAATGGCCGAGTCCAAGAAGTTCAGCAATATTGCAAAATTTATTATAAATTAATCAATGATCAATTTATAATCAAGTTTCTTAATTATTTTCATAATTTAAAAAATGCAGGTGAGTAGTGAAAAAAGTGTTAATAAGAATGACTCTGAAGTTTGCATCGTTGGAATGCAACGAAATTCATTTTTATCTTTGACAAAAATAATTATTCAAATGCAGAATGTAATTACGACGATAAAATGATCGATTTTTTCCATTTGAAAAGCATATCGGCTCGAAAAATTTGGATGACATTGAAAATTGAACGGATCATCAATAAAATGAAATATTTTTCGTTGCATTCCAGCGTTGCAAGCTTCAGCATCATTATTTCTGAGTCTCAAAGTAATTCACGGACCAAAAGTACTTTCGAAGACGCGGCACGTATCGAGATAATAGTTGAACAGAGTCCGAGTGAAATTCCCGCGGATACGATATTCGGGCTGTCTCGAAATGGACAATAGCGAGGAAGAGAGATGCTGGATAGACAGAGAATTCTTTTGACCAACGTTGGGTCGGCTGGATCCAATAAGGATTATCAGATTTTGGATGTGGCAGAGTCTGATAAAAAAAAAATCGCCCGACTTTGTTTGATTTATCTATTTTTTCCGTCTCTCCGTCCTTGTCTCGTGCAACGCGGGCGTTGAAAGATTGGAGCCTAAAACCATGAGAGGGATCGCGAATCCGGCTGGATTTTCCGCAGATTTCCTGTCCCCGATTCATAAATATCCTCGGGCTGTAATGCGTGGGCGGTGAAAGAAAGTCGCTCTCGATCCTCTTCCGTCATATCTGGAAAGGCGCCGCAAGTGGATGATGATGACGAGG
Organism: Diadegma fenestrale; assembly: GCA_037043255.1. Taxonomy (NCBI): domain Eukaryota; kingdom Metazoa; phylum Arthropoda; class Insecta; order Hymenoptera; family Ichneumonidae; genus Diadegma; species Diadegma fenestrale. Next base: position 15,277,506 of record CM073310.1, on the reverse strand, counting down.
TTGCTGGCAAGTTCGTGTAGCTTGTTCCTTTTTCGCCAACAATTCTTTCGTTCGTCCATTGTTCTCTCCACGAAATCGTTATCCTCGCGACGACCATTCTAAGATATGAGGAGCTGTCTTTTTTTTTATTCCGTGCTATCTCATTTCTTACCTCTCCGTCCTCCGGATTTTATCGCCGAGGGCTTGGAAGGGGTGGAAAAAAATGAGCACGAAGATAAAATAAAATTGAGCTAAAAAAAGTGGAATCTCCAAAATTACCGCCTGCGAAATTATCTCAGGTGGAAAGATTAGTGCTCAAAAATGATCCCACGAATTATTACTCCGGAGAAAAAGTCTTTGATAAACCTTTTCCAAGCCCAGATCCCATTTTTTCTTCCTTTTTATTATTCGTTTCTTTCTTTTTTGAGAAATACTCGAGAAACCGTGTGTACTCGAATAAATTCGCTTCGATAAGAAATTCCGGTCTCGCTGCTGGCATTTTTGGCGTTTTGAGTTTACGCCGCAAGAAATAAGGAGAGGCCGAGTTTTCATCGCGTGTAGCAAGACGCGAGAGAGCTGATGCGCGGAGCTTGACGAAGCTTGAGTGTCAGGGCGAGTGCGAGGGACTGAAAAACTTCCTTTTTTTCCCTCGGGATTATTCGAGTAGAAAGAGGCTCGTCGCTGCGTGGCAGCTCGTACTTCATCGTGTTTCTTACAACACGAAGAAAGGAAAGAAAAGAGAATTCTTTGCTTCGAATTGTATTCACCGTCTCGGTTAGCTTTTCAAAGGATCGTTGCGTGAAAATTAATTGCGGCTCATCTCTTTTCTCTTGGGCGAAAAAAAAATGAAAAAAAAATATAAAAAAATGAATAATAATAAAAAATAAAAAAAACAGGGATTTTGTCTCAGAAGGTCCAACGCGCGTCGTCCAAGTCGAGATTCCCTTTGAGTAGCTTTTTGCTCAGGCGTTATCGTCAGGTCACGATATAATAGCCTCGAGCGAGAGCAATGTAGCGCGCGCGATCTCCGGGGATCAAAGGGTCGAGACGCGGGGGCGCGAAGAATAAAAGCTATACAGACTGCACAATCTCTCGCGTGTGCCAGAGCTTTGCCTCTCCGCCTCTCTCTCTCTCTCGTAACGCGATGAAAACCAGCATCCACAGCCTTCTTCCTACGCCTCTAACGTTTTTCTGTGCGCGCCTTGCTTGCCATCCTTTTGCTATTCTTCCTCGCTTTGTCCAACTTTCTCGTTGCTCCGAGAAAGACGTGACACGAGGACGCAGCAGCCCAAAGTTTCACGGTTGAAAAAAAATCAAAGAAAAACAACTGTGTCTATAGCACGAACCATATTGTCAAACATTTTCTCTCACCAACGATTCTTTCGACTGTCTGAAAAGCAAACAAAGTTCACTTTTTTACGGTGTGGGAGAAAAACCCAAAATACAGGAAATTTTTCCAAAAACTTAAGGACGTTGTAAGCAAAATTTTCCATCGATTCAATTCCTTCAAATTTCCTCCTCACAAAGCGAATAATGATATTTAATAGCTCGCGCAATTTCAAGACGTTTCACCGTCTACAAGTCGAGATATTTGTTTATAAAAATCGCAAAATTTTCAGTAGTTTCTCGTAAGAGCGCGTGTTGCAAGTTGCAATTTTCAACATTAAATATTTCGATTCCTAAATGGTGCAGCCTCTCAAAACTTTGCATACACTTTTACGCAACATCGAAGAAACTTTATCAAGTTTTTCAAAAAAATCGGTCCCAAAATTTTTTCGAAATTTAGGTTTTTACAGTATTTTTTTCTTCAGTCAATTTTTGCAACAACTTTTTTCAATTTTATAAGAAAAACTGAAAAAAATACATTTTCCATGCGACCGCGTCGCCATATCGTGCGACGTCCTCAAGTTTTTTTGAAAAAAAAAAGAAAATTTGCAAAAAAATCGGTCGCAAAATTTTTTCGAAATTTAGGTTTCTAGAGTATTTTTTTTTTAAGTCAATTTTTGCAACAAATTTTTTCAATTTTATAAGAAAAACTGAGAAAAAAAAATTCCATGTCCAACGTCTTTAAGTTTTTTCGAAAAAAAATAATTACGCCAGATTGGGAGAGAATCGGATAATTGTTGAACAAACGATCGACCAAAAGAAATCATTCATGAGTCACTCCAAAGAAAACCTTGTACACGGATTGAAAAAAAAAGAAAAAAAAGACTGTGCTTGAGAACGTGGAGATTTAATTGAAAGAAAGAATTGAACGCGTGACGTTCATTTATGGCAATGTTTGTTACAATTGACAGCGGTTGGTGGTGCTGGGCTTGGGCGAATACATAGTAAAAGAGCTTTCTTTGGTATTAGAGATATATAGCCCGAGCAATTACGTTAAAGTGTCGCAATTATACGCGCTCGAGCACGTTGAAAGCAGCGCGTTTACAGTGGCTTTCTTTTGGCTGCCTATATACGCGATATATAGATGATGCTTTCTGCCACGAAGCTCGTAGCGAAAGCCCCCGGTCTCGGTCATTTCGAGCAAATGAGAACTTTGCCGGGGAAAAGAAGGAGAACGTTAAGGGAGCGGGTGCCATAGAAGAGCAGGCTTGAAGAGGAGGAACGCGATGGGGGGGGGGGGGGGGGTTGAGAGAGAATATGAGGGTATGGTTGAGCGAGCTTTAGAAAGCGTCTAGAGTACTCCTGATGGTAGTTGGAAAACCTCGGGGGTATAATGATGACTTTTCTTTAATTGGCGTAGCTCGTTAAGGGACTTTTATAACGTGACACTGGTGGTCGGATTTCTCTTTTGTTTTTCCAACCCCCCCCCCCTCTCTTTCATTTTACCTCGCTTCACCATTTTTTCCTTCCATTACATACGACTTCATTGTCCGATTTCTCTTCAATTCACTAAATGTTGTTTACCCGCTTCCCATCAATGCAGTTTGCTCCATTAAAACGTTGGCTAATTTCATTCCGTAATGAGCCTCCCGGACTCCGTTATTGAGACCTGCAGAAAGAATTAACAGAATCCGCGGGGGAAAAACAAAGCCCACGAACTGCTGACGTTTTTTCTGTGTACAAGTTTTAATTTTCCTCTGAATAATTGTAAAGTTAATTAATAAAATGATGAATTTCTTCTAAAACTACGAATCGATATTTTCTCGCAACAAATTAATGCACTGGAAATTAAATTTTGTAAAAAAACGACGATATTTCGAGCGAACGAGATATTTTTGGATAATTTCAAAATTTTCATTATTTTAAAAACATTTGTGATTTCTAATGAAACTGGCAGCAAAATTTCCGATTGAAATGACAAAAATTCACTTTTCAAAGCGACTTTCCAGAATATTTCTTGCTGCAATGGGAAAATTTTTGTTATCTCCAAAAAAAAAAAACGTTCAGTCGACAAAATTATGTCTTCAGGCAATATTGGGCGATTGGGAATTTTCTCTTTTAACGATTATCCTATTATGTATCGAGCGGGGATTTAATTCGATGCGAGGAATGGGCCGGGAGCCGTTTGATTATTTTTCCTTGTGACAATAAGCCGTGAAAATGCAATTAAGATATTGGCTATTAGAGCAACTGTATCAAGTTGAATGGCTTTGCTGTATACATGTATAAAAAACGTTATTCTTGCCCCCTATCGGGCCGCGTTTTCCACGCTTTTATTATCATTGTGATTATTCGCCTCATGCTACTTCCCGACGTTTCTCATTTGTGTATAATATTGCCGCGTGGAGTCAGCGCGCTGCTAGCATTCGAATATTGCATTTTCCGGTTATATTGCAAACTCGTGAATGGGGGTTCTGAAATATCACGCTGAAGCACTCTCAAGCAGTCGGCTACTTCCCTCTCGTTGCTCTCTCACTCTTTTTCGCTTCTGCTCGCTCTCCCTTCGCGCTCTCCCTTTTTCTTTTTTTTTCATCCGTTTTGGGTGAATTAGGGCAAAGGACTGCGAGTCAACATTTCTAATAACGACGATGAAAAAGTATTTTCCATCATGGACACAGAAATAACGCGAAGACGTGAAAATTCTCATGAGAAAACCTACAAATTGGTATTTTTAGAAATAAAAAAAAATGGGTCAAATGACAATTTTACGTCACAAATTTTCTTGCAACTAATTAATTACAAGTAATGCACTGGAAATGCATTCTGTACGCGATGCTCATGGTATTTAATGATGGCCATGAGAGGCCCCTGCCCATTTGAATATCGACGCGAATTCTAACTGGAGGCTCCAACTTTAAAAATAGACACGAATAAGACACAGCTTTCGAGTACAACATTGCTCGCTCTAGCTTAATGCTCTAGCTCTCCTGTCGCGGAACGATTGCTGAAATTTTGTAGGCTGCTTTAATGCAGCCCTACGCGTGGAGCTTTGTTCCGCAGCTTTTGCAATGAAACGATGTAGTTCCTCGCTTTGTACGTGCTGCTGACATCGTTTTGCTTCTCTTCGTCGCCCGCGGCAATGAGCGTGCGTCACTATGGATCGAAATACACACCGTGTGGCTAAAAATGCATGCATTCATCAAAAAATGTCATAATTTCCGCAATTTCGATAGAAAAAGAATAAAAATATCTACGTTTTTGGTAAAATTTCACGATGTTGAAGTTTGCAACGTTGGAATGCAACGAAATTCGGTTTTTTCTTGAGCAAAGCTCGCGATTCTTATTGAATATTCAATCAGGACAATAAAATGATAATTTTTTAGGATTCAAATAAAAAATCGATACGAAAATGGTCATTTTTAGTTTTTAATTGAACAAAAAATCAAGAGAAATTGTATTTTTCGTTGGGCCCCAACGTTGGCAACTCCAGTGTCGTAAAATTTCTCAGAGGGACGATTTGATACCAGAGAACTATAATAACATAATTAATTTTGATATAATATTCTCTCCGTGCGGAAACTATTTCCGCGGTATTTGCCCTTCGGTGAGGTTTCAAACCGGACAACTATTAATTACAACTCATCGTCAATAACTTTATATTCCTCTAAAAAGGAAATTTTGTTGAAAAAGATCGATATTTTGTTCGACTAAACGTTTTTTTTTTTTTAAATAACAAAAATCTTGTCATTACAGCAAGAAATATGCAGGAAAGTCTCTTTGAAAAGTAAATTTTTGTAATTTCAATCGTAAATTTTGCTGAAAGTTTCCTTAGACAACGAAATATCGTCGTTTTTCATGGCAATAAAGTTTGCAACGTTGAGGTGCAACGAAAAATACTTTTTTCTGTTAATTGTTTCTGTCAATAACAAAAGCCATGAAAATTTTCGTCCTGATTTTGTCTTTGGATCCTAAAAACGTCGTTTTATTATCCTAACAAAATATTGAATAAGAATCACGAGCTCGGCTCAAGGAAAAATCGAATTTTGTTGCATTCCAACGATTGAAAATTTAATTTTCAATGCAGTCGAGTCGATATCGCAAAAAAATGGCCCCAGAGCGTTTTAAATGCCTTTGTCGGCGAATCTGCAGTTGAATTTTTAATATCCATGAAACGTATCGGTTCCAGTTATCCGTTAGAATTTTATAGGAACATAAAACTCGCCTTCTACGAATTCTATGAATGAAAAAATTGAATCGTGTCAATTAAACTGTTATTAAATACTTTTCCACCTGTAGATTTGTCTGTTCAAGTGAACGTATCGGTTTTTCGATATCATTCATAAAAATACCGAAGGCAAAATTAGCTTCGATTCCTAATTAGTAAAATCTCTTCAATTTGCTACGGAAAATTTGCAACATTGACAATTAAATGAATCGAATGAGAAATATCAAACTGGCGCACGAGCAAATTCGTTTTTGTTGAAAATTCTCGGGACGTTTGGAAGCTGATTCGATAATTGAAGTACAGCATTGTCGAGAACTGCATGCAGTTCGATGGCAATCCAGGAAAAACGACTCGACTCGACTTAAATCCATCAACTAACCGTAGAAATGATTACGTTATCGCGTATTGAGTTTCCAATCCTCAACTGTAAACTCCAAATCTGATTGGTTCGCCATCGAACTTCAGTTACATATATTGCGCGGATTCACGTTTATTCGCGATTGCAACATTCGCTCTGCACTCGTTTCAATTCCATTAGATTGTCACGCTTTTCACGACCATGTTGAAATCGTTGGAACGCAACGAAATTCCTTTTTTTCTTGAGCAGATCTCACGATTATTATTCAATATTTTCTCATTTTATTTTTTAAAACTATATTTATAAATTAATTTTTTTTAGTTTTCAACGTTGGAATGCATCGAAAAATATTGAATTTTATTGAAGATTCGTTCAATTTTCAATGTCATCCAAATTTTTCGAGCCGACATGCTTTGCGAATGGCAAAAATCGATAATTTTATCATCGTAATTACATTTTACATTTGAATAATTATTTTTGTCAAAGATAAAAATGAATTTCGTTGCATTCCAACGATACAAACTTCAGAGTCATTCTTATTAACACTTTTTTCGCTACTCACCTGCATTTTTTAAATTATGAAAATAATTAAGAAACTTGATTATAAATTGATCATTGATTAATTTATAATAAATTTTGCAATATTGCTGAATTTCTTGGACTCGGCCATTCATCAATTTGAAATGCATCACGTTGAAATGCATAAAAAAATATTGAATTTTATTTAAGATTCGTTCAATTTTCAATGTCATCCAAATTTTTCGAGCCGACATGCTTTTCGAATGGCAAAAATCGATAATTTTATCATCGTAATTACATTCTGCATTTGAATAATTATTTTTAACAAAGATAAAAATGAATTTCGTTGCATTCCAACGATAGAAACTTCAGAGTCATTTGTTAAGAAGGCTCGTATGAATTTTAAACAATTAAACTTTGAATTTATCTAAAAAACGAGAAAGTATAAAACTCTTTTATATTTTATTCTGCAACCTGGTCCACGCGAACGACAAAATCCTACATCGTTTTTCTCGAGCAATCTGTCAGGTCGACCGTCATCCAGGCGAATTAGGAATGCACATTTTTGCATCATTTCGAAAACACGATCTATTTTTGTGCAGAATTATAAATATTACACTTTGAAAATTTTATTTGAAGCTACAGTTTGTGCAATAATGCCGACAGTTTTTATTTAAACGAACGTATGAATTATGTAAATGTATTCATTCAAATGTCACGCGAAAATGAAATAAATCCTTTGCTCTTCGCTTTCCAACTGTAATTTATCTTGTTCCGGGTGCAGCGGGTTGTGTATAATATGAAATAATATGAAATATATATGAGCTCACGTATATATTCGTCCTGGCAGAAAATCTTGCATTTTCTCGAACCCAAAAAGCAAACGTCCCTCTGTGTGCATTTCTTCGACCGAATGCCTCACTCGGTCGCCATCGTCGAGAATACGACGCGGTATAACTTGGGACGCGATATAGGCGTCTGCTGGCGCGCAGTGAGGAGCAAGACAGCGTAGCAGTGAAATATATCAGGCTCTGAATTCAGAGCTCGCTATCTCTGCGAACCTGACTTGGTACAGACATTTGAAACGAAACCTCTGTTTCGTCAATCTGGAACGCAAATTTCGGTGCATTTCCAAGAAGCGACGTCGCAATTCGTACCAAATTTTGACAGCTCGCAAATAAGTTTCGATCCCGATGCACGTGCCGGTCGAGAAAAATTGAGACGAATGAGTTCGAATGCAACGAAATCGGACGAAATGAGTCCGAATGCAACGAAATTCGGTTTTTTCTTGAGCAGAGCTCGCGATTCTTATTGAATATTTAATCAGGACAATAAAATGCCAATTTTTTAGGATTCAAATAAAAAATCGATACGAAAATGGTCGTTTTTAGTTTTTAATTGAACGAAAAATCAAGAGAAATTTTATTTTTCGTTGGGCCCCAACGTTGGGAACTTCAGCACGAAATTTGGATCAACTCTGTATTAAAAACTTTATCAAAATAGTCTCGAAGCGACGTGTAACTTTCCACAACATATGCAACATGCAGGATTTAATTATCCAAAGTTTGACAACGAGTTGTCATTCTCCACGAATGTGTCGCATTCGCCTCACATCCCACTCGACGCTGGACGTCGAGCCGAGACTCGAAGACTCAGATGAATGCGCACGAAAACAACTCGTGGACCAAGAATTCAAAAAAATCAGACGATCAAACTATCGGACTCCGTTTATGTCTGAAAAATTATATTTTCTGGTCAACAATTTGAATAAAAACGGAAAGTCAAGATCGCGAAACTCCGCGTTCTCATTCGGCACCGCGTGCGAATCGATTTTTTACCTGCAAAAACAGAGACGACGCGGACGACGTGAACACGAAAATCCACAAGTCGCGAACTCTTTTTTATTTTTAATTATTTTTAATATACGGAAATACGGAAATAAATCAATATTTCGGCATAACTGGAAAAAAAAAGTGTTGTAAAGAAAATGTGGAAAAAAAAAATATGCCGATGATTTGAACGGAATTCTCGAATTCACCGAGCGAATCGCATCGGAGAACGAGGCCAATATAAATTTACACGACTAGCCCAGGCGATCCCTATTTATTGGAGCCTCCGAATGCTTTTCCTCTCGAAAATGTTGGGCCAGAGAGAGCGTACTCTGCATGTTCACCGAGGGGTGAGTGTGTGTGCACGGAGAAGGACGCGAATACGAGGGAGAAAGCGAGATGCTCGAAGCAGAGAAATTTCAATGAATTTACATATTCTGCCCCGATGGCTGGGTGTATATTTTTGCATCGAAAAAACTTGTTCTTTGAGTGTATGTATATCCGGGCTGTGTGCAATGTGTACTCTTTTTTTGCATTTGCCACTATCGCGAGTGTCCCAGGGCTTCTAGTAACACTCGACTCGTTGAGAGTCCATCTCCACACGCCGGGAACCCTCGACAAAACCATTTTTTCTGTACGATTATAAACCACGTCAAGATAAACTTGATTTTTCCTCTTTTCACAATACAAAATATTGCGCATCTAATAAATTAACACGAGAAATAGAAAATATGCATTTCCCTCGAGGCCTCACCGTTCCGGAATCTACTCACTTCACACTTGATTCCGATCCCCATTTCTTTATATATTTCCACACACTAGACTTTTCTATAAAAGTCCTTGGTTATATATTTATATCATCATTTCATTCTGCGAAGCAACAAGTCTGCACGGAGAGAATTTTACACACTGAAAATTCAATTTTGTCAAAAAACGTCGATATTTTGTTGAATACAGCGCGAACTAAATATTTTGGGATAATTTCAAAATTTTCGTTGCTTCGACAATATTTTTCATTCGTAACGGAACTTTCAGCAAAATTTACGATTGGAGAGACAAAAATTCACTTTTCGAAAAGATTTTCCAGAATGTTTCTTGCTCGAAATGACAAAATTTTTGTGATTTTTCGAAAAAACGTTTAGTTTAACGGATCCAACAAAATATCGATCTTTTTCAACAAAATTCTCTTTTCAATGCATGAGAATTTACTATGATATTATAGTTCCCGGGTACCAAGTCGTCCCTCTAAGGAATTTTACCAAAAACTTGCGAAACTTTCATCTGAAAAAGGGCGAAAAATGTCATAATTTTCGCGATTTCGATGGAAAAAGAATAAAAATTATGTTTTTTTGGTAAAATTGCATGATGTTGAAGTTTGCAACGTTGGAATGCAACGAAATTCGGTTTTTTCTTGAGTAGAGCTCGCGATTCTTATTGGATATTCAATCAGGACAATAAAATGATAATTTTTTAGGATTCAAATAAAAAATCGATACGAAAATGGTCATTTTTAGTTTTTAATTGAAGAAAAAATGAAGAGAAATTGTATTTTTCGTTGGGCCCCAACGTTGGCAACTTCAGTGTCGTAAAATTTCTCAGAGGGACGATTTGATACCAGAGAACTATAATAACATAATTAATTTTGATGTAATATTCTCTCCATGCGGAAACTATTTCCGCGGTATTTGCCCTTCGGTGAGGTTTCAAACTGGACAACTGTTAATTACAGCTCATCGTCAATAACTTTATATTCCTCTAAAAAGAAAATTTCGTTGAAAAAGATCGATATTTTGTTCGACTAAACGTTTTTTTTTTTGAAAAATAACAAAAATCTTGTCATTGCAGCAAGAAATATGCTAGAAAGTCTCTTTGAAAAGGAAATTTTTGTCATTCCAATCGTGAATTTTGCCGACAGTGCCTTTAGGAATGAAAAATGTTGTTAAAGTGACGAAAGATTTTGAAATTATCCAAAAATATGTAGTTTGCCGTGTTCAACGAATAATCGACGTTTTTCGGCAAAATTTAGTATTCAGTGTCGAAATAATAGGAAAGTTCGAGAGGAATCGTATCAAACTCGGTTTTATTCGCCACGGGTGGCTGTTGGAGCAAAAGTGACGAGAAAATGGCAACGGGCAACAGCACGCGCTTACAGTTCACATATGACGCGGGCGTCTGACCATTCGTCCGCCTGCACTACTCGCTTTCGCAGCACTCACGAAAAATGCAGCAGCAGAATGCTTTCGGGGAAATTTACCGCGGTTTCTGCTGCAAAACTGTTGCAAGCATTTCCTTCTGTTTCCTTATACACGTCCATTGCCATTTGTGCCCTTCGCCTTTTCACAAACCAGGGTCCACGTTTTTTTAGAGATTCGAACGAGGATCGACAAACATATAGATATATTATGACTCTGAAGTTTGCATTGTTGGAATGCAACGAAATTCATTTTTATCGTTGACAAAAATAATTATTAAAGTGCAAAATGTAATTACGATGCTAAAATGATCCATTTTTGCCATTCGAAAAGCAAATCGGCTCGAAAAATTTGGATGACATTGAAAATTGAACGAAACTTCAATAAATTAAATATTTTTCGATGCATTTCAACGTGATGCATTTCAAATTGATGAATGGCCGAGTCCGAAAAGTTCAGCAATATTGCAAAATTTATTATAAATTAATCAATGATCAATTTATTATCAAGTATCTTAATTATCTTCATAATTAAGAAAATGCAGGTGAGTAGCGAAAAAAGTGTTAATAAGAATGACTCTGAAGTTTGCATCGTTGGAATGCAACGAAATTCATTTTTATCTTTGACAAAAATAATTATTCAAATGCAGAATGTAATTACGATGATAAAATGATCAATTTTTGCCATTCGAAAAGCATATGGGCTCGAATAATTTGGATGACATTGAAAATTGAAAGAATCTTGAATAAAATTAAACATTTTTCGATGCATTCCAACGTTGCAAACTTGAGCATGATTCTATATTTATAGAATTGTATATCGCGTACAAGTTCTTACGGTGCACCGTGTGTGCACGATGCCTTTTTTCCCTTTCTTTTTCCTCCCCATTTTCCCTCCTCTTTCGTGCTTTATACACTCGATTTTGTATACATATACGAAATACCTACAGCCCTCGTTGCTATCTATCCAACGAGAACTTATGTTCTCGGAAACGAAGAGCGCGGAGAGTAAAACGAGGAAAAAAAAGGAATAACAAGGCGGCGAAGAGATGCCGAAACGTTTCCCATTCGCGAAAACGAGAAACCTATTTATTTCGAGATGGAATCCCCTCCCCCCCATCAACTCGGTGAGAACAGCCCTGCTCGCGGCTGCTACTATACTGATGCGACTCGTGAAGAAAAGAGGGATGCGACGCGGTACGAAAACCTCTGCGGAAAGCGAATTCCAACCACCGTCGAGTGCACGGAGAATTTACACTTTGCTCGCTCCTTCTATTTGCCATTCATGTGTGTAAGTGTCTCAGGCTGGTGTATAAGCGCATACATGCAAGCGTGTATGTGAGGCGATTGACTGAAGGCGTGTTTTCACTTAGCAACGTCTTTCCGCAGAAATAGCGAGGAAATTTGTTATCTCATCCCCCTTTTTTTTGTATACCTCACGGAAACAGGCAAGATGTATGTTATCGTATCATTCGAGCTGTAAAAAAGACTAAAGATAATCGTCGACGCGTTTTTTCTTCCCTTTTGCTCCAATTCAACAATTATTATCGATTTCTCTCCTCGCAGTCCTCGCCCGAACCTTTTGCCGCTCCGTAAGGCCCCAAATGATATTTTTATAAAGACACTGGAAATTGAATTTTGTCAAAAAATATCGATATTTTGTTGAATATCCAAATGTTTTTGGATAATTTCAAAATTTTCGTAATTTTGACGATATTTTTGTTGCCAGCAAAATTTACGATTGGAATTACAAAAATTTACATTCCCCAGAGACTTTCTGGAATATTTCTCGCTGCAATGACGAAATTTTTGTGATTTTTCAAAAAAAAAACGTTTAGTCGAGTCGAGTCCAACAAAATATCGATCTTTTGCAACGAAATTTACTTTTCGGTGCATATTTGGAATGCAACGAGATTCGACCTTTCATTTTGGAGCATCTCCAGCAATTGCACGAGTCTCACCAACGTGATCGTCAAAATAAACGTTTACTTTAAATTTTTTATTAAGAAAGATAAACGTCGATCTGGAAAGTCCATAGAAATAGGGCAGAGTCGAGAGAACGGTGTAGCGCGAGGGTGAGTTCATCGTCAACTTGTGACGATATCCATCAGAATTCCTGGGACTATCGGTAAATTTGTATTTACCTATGCTATCGAGCGCAGCAGTATCATAGGTAAAAAGAGACAGGGTGAGAGTAAAGCGAAAGAGAACCAGCGGAGCTCTCGCCAATATTTATTCGGATTGATCGTCCAAGCCTCGTGTATATCAAGGAGATGCAAATAACCATGAAAGCAATGTTTATTTAACCAAGTGCAATGGCAAACACGTTTCATTGCGTTTCTCCATCCTCTTCGTTTCTCCGTGTCCGTTCGTCATCCGCGCGTTGAAATATTAACGAACGCAACTATTAATGATGATGAAGTATGCAACGTTGGAATGCATTGAAAAATATTGAATTTTATTGAAGATTCGTTCAATTTTCAATGTCACCCAAATTTTTCGAGCCGATATGCTTTTTGAATGACAAAAATTGATCATTTTATCATCGTAATTACATTCTGCATTTGAATAATTATTTTTGTCAAAGATAAAAGTGAATTTCGTTGCATTCCAACGATGCAAACTTCAGAGTCATTCTTATTAACACTTTTTTCGCTACTCACCTGCATTTTTTAAATTATGAAAATAATTAAGAAACTTGATTATGAATTGATTATTGATCAATTTATAATGAATTTAGCAATATTGCTGAACTTCTTGGACTCGGTCATTCATCAATTTGAAATGCATCACGTTGAAATGCATCAAAAAATATTCAATTTTATTGAAGATTCGTTCAATTTTCAGAGTCATCCAAATTTTTCGAGCCGATATGCTTTTCGAATGGCAAAAATTGATCATTTTATCATCGTAATTACATTCTGTGCTTGAATAATTATTTTTGTCAAAGATCAAAGTCAATTTCGTTGCATTCCAACGATGCAAACTTCAGAGTCATAACTATTAACGCTCTAGCATTACAAATAATTTACTGATTTATTTATTAACTAGATTCCTCTGGAGAAAATCTTTCTTCGGTCTAGTATCTTGTGAAAAAGGTGAAACGATATTGGAAAAATAATCTCAAAATTCCATGAATATCTGAGGCCACAGGGAGACGAAAACAGTTTGGAAATCTCTCGCGAGACACAAATTGCATAAAATATCTTTTACACGAACATTTGTTCTTGCTCGTTGCTTGTATCATCGTTTTCGTTTCGTTACTGAACAACTAGTTCATTTTATATATCCTGCGAGTTTGCAGCGATCGTATCCTCGCTCCTGAATCGGAAAATGCATAAAAAGCGGTCGTTAAGAAACTCTGAAGGACTTATCCAGAACGATATAACGTAAAGAATTATCTGAATTGCGCCCGTTTGTTCGCCAACGGTCGAGCAGATACTTTTGTTCAGTTCTTTTCCTCTTTTCTATTTGCCAGAGACGCCGAAGAGACTTCCCTTGAGATAAAACTCTATAAATGTCCTTCCACCGAGTATGAACGCTTTTTCCATCAGCCATCGACATTGGCTGTAAAGTCATTGCCACATTGAGGTTTTTTCCCTCCTTCGCAGCTGTATCAGCAGAGAAAATCTACTTTTGAGAAGTGGGTGAGTATGGAAGGAAACTAAAAAAAGAATGAAGCTGTAGGGGTCGAGCCAAGTATTTTTCTACTACCTGCTGGTTAACAGTTATTCTCCAAACCGTTTTTACTCAGACAGCATATCGAAAACTATTCTTGGCTCTTTAACTCTGTAACTATCGATCACTACGTCATTCACCATTTACCCGATTATCGGCCTTCTCGATATCGTTCTTTTCATTACCTTCTATAGGCAGTTTTTTTTTTACTCTCCTGCTTTTTCGCCGTCCACTCATTCTTCACAGGCTGTCAAAGAAATTGCGTCTCGTCCAGCCGCTGGTAGAAATTCAATGTATGATAATCACGTGAAGAAACGTTTTTATCCTTTTTTTTTATCATTCGACCTTCTCGTTCTGATGGACCGGATCGGTTTTTACAAATCTCATGATGCTGGAGTTTGCAACGTTGGAATGCATCGAAAAATATTGAATTTTATTGAAGATTCGTTCAATTTTCAATGTCATCCAAATTTTTCGAGCCGACATGCTTTTCGAATGGCAAAAATTGATCATTTTATCATCGTAATTACATTTTGCATTTGAATAATTATTTTTGTCAAAGATAAAAATGAATTTCGTTGCATTCCAACGATGCAAACTTCAGAGTCATTCTTATTAACACTTTTTTCGCTGCTCACCTGCATTTTTTAAATTATGATAATAATTAAGAAACTTGATTATAAATTGATCATTGATTAATTTATAATAAATTTTGCAATATTGCTGAACTTCTTGGACTCGGCCATTCATCAATTTGAAATGCATCACGTTGAAATGCATCGAAAAATATTGAATTTTATTGAAGATTCGTTCAGTTTTCAATGTCATCCAAATTTTTCGAGCCGATATGCTTTTCGAATGGCAAAAATTGATCATTTTATCATCGTAATTACATTCTGCATTTGAATAATTATTTTCGTCTTTTGTGGAGTTTCATTCGGAAAAATAGAGGTCGCAGGGTTGGCACACGACAGAAAGTAAATTTTTGTAATTCCAATCGCAAATTTTGTTGACAGTTCCATTAGGAATAAAAAATATTGTCAAAATAACGAAAATTTTGAAATTATCAAAAAATATTTAGTTGAGCGTCTTCTAAAAAATATCGACTTTTCTTTGAAGTTTTCGTGAACGAAAAAAAAGCAAGATATCGCCGTCAGTCTTGCATTCGACTTTTGGGACACTCTGTGGAAGAATTTACGTAGATCCCTCATCTTTTCCTGAAAGTCGTACAGTCGGAGATCACCAACGGGCAGCAAGCACAAAGACACAGGCACGAACACACCAAGACACTCGAAATAGCGCGTGAATATTCAGCGGGTCTCGCCCTCTGGTCCGCCCAACGACCCTCGACTCGCCCACGACTCGCGTCTGTAAAACTTTTAGCATAAAGGAGCTCAGGGCTATACGAAGCGTTTTATGCTCGCAGCATCGCCACACCAGCCTGCTCCGCGGACTCTTGCAGCAACCATAACCCCCCCTCATGTCTTGTTTATGTGTACACGTCTGCCTGCATGCGTGTCAGTTTTTCTTCTCAAAGAGAGTGCGCTGGAAACAGCAAGGATTTCACTAGCCTCGAGCCCTCGTATCACCTCGCAACACTATTTACGAGCACACTTGCTCTGTGTGTAAGTGTGAAAATTTCAAGGCAATGCAGGTGGTTCTTCTTCATCTTTGGCGCAACACACTTTTCACCCTGACTCACGAGCAAGAACAGTTAAACACGCGCGTCACTCTGGTGGCTGTCTACTTTTCAGTGCGCCTTTCTCTGAAAACCCTCTCGAGACAGTTGTTTACCCAGGCGCAAAAACAAAATTTCGTCTCATTCAAAGTCCGTACCCAGGGGTCAACTTGCCAGAAAACACAAAAGCCAAAACCTTCTCGAGTGTATAAACGAGAGCCAAAACGAAAATTTACCGAATATGTGGTCGCCCGCACCAGCTTTTGCGACACTCATCTCCAAAATTTTAAATGACTCTGAAGTTTGCATCGTTGGAGTGCAACGAAATTCATTTTTATCTTTGACAAAAATAATTATTCAAATGCAGAATGTAATGACGATGATAAAATCATCCATTTTTGCCATTCGCAAAGCATATCGGCTCGAAAAATTTCGATTCCATTGAAAATTGAACAAATCTTCAATAAAATTAAATATTTTTTGATACATTTCAACGTGATGCATTTCAAATTGATGAATGGCCGAGTCCAAGAAGTTCAGCAATATTGCCAAATTTATTATAAATTAATCAATGATCAATTTATAATCAAGTTTCTTAATCATTTTCATAATTAAAAAATTGCAGGTGAGTAGCGAAAAAAGTGTTAATAAGAATGACTCTGAAGTTTGCATCGTTCGAATGCAACGAAATTCATTTTTATCTTTGGCAAAAATAATTATTCAAGTGCAAAATGTAATTACGATGATAAAATCATCCATTTTTGCCATTCGAAAAGCATATCGGCTCGAAAAATTTGGATGACATTGAAAATTGAACGAATCTTCAATAA
Organism: Diadegma fenestrale; assembly: GCA_037043255.1. Taxonomy (NCBI): domain Eukaryota; kingdom Metazoa; phylum Arthropoda; class Insecta; order Hymenoptera; family Ichneumonidae; genus Diadegma; species Diadegma fenestrale. The sequence continues at coordinate 15,260,893 of CM073310.1, read as the reverse complement.
AATTCAATTTTTTTGATTAATTTCAACGTGATGCATTTCAAATTGATGAATGGCCGAGTCCAAGAAGTTTAGCAATATTGCAAAATTTGTTATAAATTAATTAATGATCAATTTATAATCAAGTTTCTTAATTATTTTCATAATTAAAAAAATGCAGGTAAGTAGCGAAAAAAGTGTTAATAAGAATGACTCTGAAGTTTGCATCGTTGGAATGCAACGAAATTCATTTTTATCTTTGGCAAAAATAATTATTCAAGGGCAGAATGTAATTACGATGATGAAATGATCAATTTTTGCCATTCGAAAAGCATATCGGCTCGAAAAATTTGGATGACTTTGAAAATTGAACGAATCTTCAATAAAATTCAATATTTTTCGATGCATTCCAACGTTGCAAACTTCAGTATAATATTTGTGCAGCTTTCTTCACTTCAACGATTCAACTCTAACGATTTCCCTAATTTTTTCCTTTGCGTCGAATCGACATCAGCCAGCAATACAACGGACTCACAAAAACGCTACGACTCAACAAAAATATTGATTCTATTAATTATTAACTGAATTTTTCAAATTTTGGCAATTTTTCGTCCCGATTTTTAACACTCAAGAGCACACGGTCGTTTTTTAGTCCGGACCAAACGTTGAATAACAATTATCAACCTCGCTGAAGAAAAAACAGAATTTCGTTGCATTCCAACGACCAAACGTCAACTTTAGTTCAATATTTTTTTTCCCATTTATTCCACTCGCCGATTTTGTATTATTCCAAAATGTATATTTTCTAGACGAGAGAGTTCCGGGAGTTTTTTCACGTCCCAATGCATCGTCCAAACCGTCCCGCTATAAATATTGATTTAGCGATTTATGTTTTTCGTCAGAATTTAATTCAAGGAAAATAACAAAAATGTTCGGGATCGAAGGATTTGTTATCTATAGCAAAACGGGGGGAGGGGGGGGGGGGAGAGAGAAATAAGATTGAAAAGAACTAAAATGCATCAGATTTTCGAGCAGGATTCTCCGCTTGATAGCAGATGCAAAGGACCGCGTAAAATTCTGTATACACACAGAATCCTTTTTCTTCTGCTTGTTCTCTAGTCTGGCATTATTGAACCGAGTTCTCGTTGGGAAAGAAGGAAAAGTGAGCTCTAAAAAGGCAACTTGGTAGTCTTCACCTTCACAAAGAGCCCTCACCTCCACAAAGACCAAACCTTTATACATCTTAGACAACCCCCTCGGGGCAAAGCTTGCTGGATGCTTCTCAAACTCTCTCCACTTGCAATCGAATCCTTCGCGACATGCGCAACCAACCGTTCCATTCTTCCGATCTAATAGTCACGCGATCGTCTACCCGGTTCTTGAGTTTATAAACGTGTACGTTCTTTATTTTTTATTTTATTTTTTTCATCCTCTTGCACGATCCGTTTTACTCGTTCTCTCGGAAGATCGAGCTCGTGTCGGGACGATAAGTTTGGCCATTCTCTCGTATCGGTTTATAGAAAATATACGAAATTGTTTTCACGATATTATCGATAAGTTTATCGTCAAATCGTCCGTAATAAATAAATAGTCCATCGCCCAAAGATAATTTTTCATGCATAGAAAAGAAAAATTTCGTTGGAGACGTTCGACTAAAAGTTTTTTTACGAAAAATCACAAAAATGTTGTTATTGCAACGAGATTTAATTCAAGACGTATATTCCACTGTATGGACGTGACCTTCGTTCCAAATTTCAATTTATTCCAATTGCCATGATCCATGGCACTTAACGACTTGGAGAATTTACATCGACGCGCCCATTCCAAAGATTCATTCGTACGATCAAGTTGCAACGTAATTTTCACTGCAAGCGCATTCGATGGACTGAAATTGACCATGAAAAATCTCATTTTTTACCCTCACCATGAATTTTAAAGCCTTTAGCAGTAAAAATAATAACGAAGTCTGTGAAATATTTTGTTTTTATGACCTTTCTGTGTGACTAAATATTTTTTCTTCATGTTCACTTCAGTAGTGAATAAATCAGATCACGTGACACACACTGAAAAAAATAATTTGTTGGAAAAGATCGATGGAAAAGTTCGATTCAACGTTTTTCCGAAAAATCACAAAAATTTTATCATTGCAGCAACAAATATTCTAGAAAGTTTCTTCGAAAAGTAAATTTTTGTCATTCCAATCGTAAGTTTCGCTGAAAGTTTCGTTATAAATAAAAAATATTGTCAAAATTACGAAAATTTTGAAATTTCTCAAAGATATTCAGTTCACCGTGTTCGACAAAATATCGAAATCATCCAAAATATTGAAGTTATCCAAAAACATTCAGTTCGCCGTGTTCAATAAAGTATCAACGTTTTTTGACGTGATTTGCAAAATTCGATTTGGTGGCGTGACTTGCAAAATTATTAGCGATGTCAGAAAAGGAAATTTCGTTGGAAAAAATCGATATTTTGTTGAATACGTTCGACTAAACGTTTTTTTTTCGAAAAATCACACAAATGTTGTCATTGCAGCAACAAATATTCTAGAAAGTCTCTTCGAAAGTCAATTTTTATCGTTCCAATCGCGAATTTAGCAGACGGTTTCGTGACAAATAAAAAATATGCATGAAACCTGATTGGCTGATTGCTTTATTCAACGAACAGGGTGAATGGCATTTACATAGCAAAATACAACGTTCGCCGACCATGTAAACATTTCGGAACGATGGCGACAACTTTTCGAGACTTGTCTTCGCGCAGGATTATCGTAAAGACATGACGCGAAAAAAAGAAAGCTCCGGAATGGAAATTAACGTGGTTTTCGGACGCATGCAGCGCGCCGTACAGCTTGAACCGCTTGAACCGAGAACTAAACCTATTACACTGCCATTATAGTAGCAAAGGCTTAAGGTACGGTCGAACTTGGTTTCGGAGCATTCACTTTGATAGCACGTCGAGAGATCCTGATACGCAATGTTTTTCGCACGTCACGAGGATTACCACTTAAGCCACACATATGTTTATGTTGTATGTATTTGTATGAATAACTACGGATGGCCGGGGCAGATGATGCAGCGGTTTGTATCTCAAATTGCCGGAGTTACGCCCTTTTCATTGGAGCTGAAAAAGCATGTGTGTGTATACGGACACGCGAGAACGTTGTACTCTGGTCTATCCCGCGTCGGGCATTACCGATAAGCCTCTCTTTCACTGCCTGGTTCCTCTCGGCTTTGCTACACACATACAAGACAAGCAACCGCCTCGAAAACCAGCGGTTCGTGACTGACAACAAGGATTCCAGCTAAAAGCATGGCTCTCGGCTTTTACCAATCCAACCATGTCTTCCCCCAAAGCCTTCCCACACAACCCAGAGAAAATGGTGCAACAGCTCGAAATGAGTATCAATTGATGCGAATGACGTATACCGGATTATATTTCGCTTTCTTCATCATTTTTCTCCCCCTTCCATCCTTCCAATTCACGGGCGAATCTATTTTGCCGCGGAATCGAATCAGAAACCTCTATAAGACACTGAAGTCCCCAACGTTGGGGCCCAACGAAAAATACAATTTCTCTTCATTTTTTGGTCAATTAAAAACTAAAAATTACCATTTTCGTATCGATTTTTTATTTGAATCCCAAAAAATTATCATTTTATTGTCCTGATTCAATATTCAATAAGAATCGCGAGATCTGCTCAAGAAAAAACCGAATTTCGTTGCATTCCAACGTTGCCAACTTCAACATTGTGAAACTGGATGGCCACGATCAAATCCAAGTGTTTGTTTTCAGTTTTTCTTACACATAAATGACTCTGAAGTTTGCAACGTTGAGATTCAACGAAAAATATTGTTTCTATTAATTATTCATTGAATGTTGAAGATCGTCGCTATTTTTCGTCTCGATTCAGTATTTGGCACTCAAGAGCCGATCGTTTTATTGTCCGGGACAAATATTGAATGAGAATTATGAGCTCTGGTGAAGAAAAAACCGAATTTCGATGACTCTGAAGTTTGCATCGTTGGAATGCAATGAAATTCGTTTTTTATCCTTAGCAAAAATAATTATTCAAACGCAGAATGTAATTACGATGATGAAATAATCGATTTTTGCCATTCGAAAAGCATATCGGCTCGAAAAATTTGGGATGACGTTGAAAATTGAACGAATTATCAATAAATTTTAATATTTTTCAATATTAATATTCAATCTTTCAATATTTTCAATATTTCTATATAATCTAATATAATATAATAAATTTTTATATTTTTATATTGTATAATTTAATATAATATATTTATATAATTTTAATATAAAATTTTCAATAATTTATATCAATATTTTTCGTCGCATTCCAACGTTGCAAACTTCAGCATGAATTTCGTTGCATTTCAACGATGCAAACTTCAACGTCATTACATATAAAATGCTTTCTAAGCCCAAGTTGATTGAAAAAAGTTGTTACAAATTGACCAAAGAACAACATACCCGAAATTCAAAATTATCCGAGGTGATTTGTATTTTTTATATAAAAACCAAATTTCGAAAAAGTTTTACGACCGATTTTTTTGAAAAACTCAACAAAGCTTCTTCGATGTTACATAAAAGTGTGTGCAAAGTTTTGAGAGGCTTCACCGTTTAGAAATGGAAATATTTAATGTTGAAAATTGCAACTTGCAACACGCGCTCTTACGAGAAACTGCTGAAAATTTTGCGATTTTTATAAACAAATATCTCGACTTGTAGACGGTGAAATGTCTTGAAATTGCGCGAGTTATTAAATATCTCTATTCCCTTTGTGAGGAGCAAATTTGAAGGAATTGAATCGATGGGAAATTTTGCATGCAACGTCCTTAAGCCGCGCGGATATGTTGACGTTTTCTTGGCACGAGGAAATAACGTTTGTGTTGGGTTTAAAAACAAATTTTCCTTCTTGCCTGCTTTTTTTACCGTAACGCTGCATATCCTGCAAATATAATTCTTTTCGTCCACGCCGATATATTGCGAAGCAACCGATCGGTCCGAGGAGGCAGAGAGATAGGCAAAGAGAGAGAGAGACGTTGGGAATTTAGTCGTCGCTTCGTGGGATCCCTCGGTGCTTCGTAGTGTGCACGGGATTTGCAGATTTAGCTGCAACCCTCCTCTGCACTCTAGGCCACTCCTCCTGCACTGGGAATTCCGTATTTCTATATCTATCAATCTCCATCCAATATCCCGTATAGCTATTTGCGTTATCTGTATTCCTACCGCGAAATCTCGAACGAAATTTGCGATCGTACCACGACAAGATTTAGATTCGAGGAGCAGACTGTGTGTGCCTGTGCGAGTGTCATTGCAGGTTTGTATAAAAGCCCTTGGTTGCTGGGCGTTATGGAGAGAGCACATGACCAAACGTGGTTGCTTCTCAAACAACTACCCGCAAATCCTTCACTTGTCCACGTATACAACACGCTCCTGAATTCCGAAGGAGCAATTCAAGACGTATATTCCACTGTATGGACGTGACCTTCGTTCCAAATTTCAATTTATTCCAATTGCCATGATCTATGGCACTTAACGACTTGGAGAATTTACATCGACGCGCCCATTCCAAAGATTCATTCGTACGATGAATTTGCAACGTAATTTTTACTGCAAGCGCATTCGATGGACTGAAATTGACCATGAAAAATCTCATTTTTTACCCTCACCATGGATTTTAAAGCCTTTAGCAGTAAAAATAATAACGAAGTCTGTGAAATATTTTGTTTTTATGACCTTTCTGTGTGACTAAATTTTTTTTCTTCATGTTCACTTCAGTAGGGAATAAATCAGATCACGTGACACGCACTGAAAAAAAATTTGTTGGAAAAGATCGATGGAAAAGTTCGATTCAACGTTTTTCCGAAAAATCACAAAAATTTTATCATTGCAGCAACAAATATTCTAGAAAGTCTCTTCGAAAAGTAAATTTTTGTCATTCCAATCGTAAGTTTTGCTGACAGTTTCGTTATAAATGAAAAATATTGTCAAAATTACGAAAATTTTGAAATTTTCCAAAGATATTCAGTCCACCGTGTTCGACGAAATATCGAAGTTTTTTGACGAAACGTGATTTTCAGTTTCGATAATGATAATTATTCACTTTTAGTAAATAATTAAAAGTAATTATTTACATTTAGTAAACAAGTGAATTAACTAATTAACTAAATAATAATATTTAGTTTTTGTGTATTTATTTAAAAGTACATAATTATTATTTACTAAAATTGAATAATTATGATAATTGAATAATTATAAATATGAACAATCATAATTAAATAATTTTTTTAATTTTTAATTTTAATTTTAGTAAAAAAAATTTACTAAAAGTGACACTAAAAGCGACACTTTAGGTAAATAATGATAATTATTTACTAAAAGTGTCGGACCATCGTGTCCACCATCGAGTGTCCGCATTCCATTGCAGTTGATACACCGATACAAAATGAAAACGCATTTTTTTTCATTTGATTGGTTTCAGGAAATGTGAGAGCAGTCAAGTATTCGTGAAGGATCATCACACGCACTGTATCGATACGTGTAGATCGGAAACAATGTGTGGCGAAGTCAAAGTGCCCGACGCCCATCTCGACGTAAGTCCAAAGCATCAAAAATTACAGAAATATAATTACGTTTAAAGCTTGACGGTGAATCCCAGGGTAACGAGATTAACTGCGATCCGAAATTTGAGCCACGAGAGCAACTTTTTTCACGCCCTTTTCCATTGATCTCCCTGATTCCCATGAGATTAAACGTGTCAAGCAAAATTAGCCGTGTTGGCGGTTGCATGACTTTATGGAGTTTACGTTCGCAAGGGCTCGGAACAATCGCAAAAAACAGGCAGCCAGAAAAACCGGAAGTGCATGGCTCGCAAGGTCAACAAGCAGAATTCCGGCCATGTAAAACGCACACGTGTGTGTTTGCGTGAGGCAACGAGTCTTGAGTACGCGGAACTTTGTCTCGCTCATATTTTTATTCCGGACAAGCGTACGAGACTAGGATTCGACGCGTGGGTTATTTGCCCACTTGCAACGTTCTATTTTAATGGGAACGCTGGACCGAAGCTCCAGAAGATGAAAATTTACCGGCGAATTTCACCGAAATGAATATTTTAACGGGGATTCCCTTTTTCCGTTCTTTTTGTACATAATTCATTTCCTTCCGGAATTATATACAACATGTGAGTAAGACCATGCTCTTTATTTCGTATATTTACATTCTCCTCGGGCTTGAGCCAACGCGAGCAAACCTTTATTTAATTCAAACTTTACTGAGTGTCTTTATTCCTCAAATTATCTGGCACATCCAAAATTATTATTACAAGCTCAAACAAACACCGGCGGATGAGCTCAAAAAAAAAAGGATTTTAAAAAGATTTTTTTCCAACACTTGCTGCTTCGTGTAGCTTTTGAAAATCTTTCCCAAAACTGGAGTTACGATGACTCTAAAGTTTGCATCGTTGGAATGCAACGAAATTCATTTTTATCTTTGACAAAAATGATTATTCAAATGCAGACTGTAATTACGATGATAAAATGATCCATTTTTGCCATTCGAAAAGCATATCGGCTCGAAAAATTTGGATGACACTGGAAATTGCACGAATTTTCAATAAAATTCAATATTTTTTGATGCATTTCAACGCGATGCATTTAAAATTGATGAATGGCCGAGTCCAAGAAGTTCAGCAATATTGCAAAATTTATTATAAATTAATCAATGATCAATTTATAATCAAGTTTCTTAATTCTTTTCATAATTAAAAAAATGCAGGTGAGTAGCGAAAAAAGTGTTGATAAGAATGACTCTGAAGTTTGCATCGTTGGAATGCAACGAGATTCATTTTTATCTTTGACAAAAATGATTATTCAAATGCAGTCTGTAATTACGATGATAAAATGATCAATTTTTGCCATTCGAAAAGCATATCGGCTCGAAAAATTTGGATGACATTGGAAATTGAACGTATTTTCAATAAAATTCAATATTTTTCGATGCATTCCAACGTTGTAAACTTCAGCATCATTAATTAATCCTTTTCTGACCGACCCATTCACGACAACAATCTCCCACCCCAAAAACCCTCGGTTGTATCCTCAAGTTTGTATCCACCGCTTTTCTAATCTTAATTCACCCCCTCGATGTCCCCCCAAAAACTTTGCCGATTAAAATGAATGAGATGCTGCTTCTTCGCGACGTTCTTCCTTTTCTCTCCATAATGCATACCCTTTCGGATACTACGGCGACGTTCATGACCGCGTAAAAGACAGCCGAACTGTTCCTGATAAGATCATTAACTATTCGGTATCTCAGCAAAGTTTGAACTATTCCACTGCATGCTTAATTATTGCACTCTCGTGCTCGATAGTCTACGCGAAATAATCGAGTGATAAAAAGAAGAAAAAAAAACTTTTTACCATAATGCGTTTTTTTTTTATACTATAAATAATGAAAATATTATTCCAAAAATGTTTGGCTCACGGATGAATTCTCGTGGAACGTGCGTAAAGATAAAACCGGAACGATCGATGCGTGCAAACGCGACGCTTCGGGAGCCCGACGGACGGGCCACGTCGTCGTGGTGTCTTATCGCGTAATTATTAATCGAACACAATTCCCCGGGATATATAGACAGAGAATAAAGTTAAAAACTTGTCGAGCAACGTCGTCACGGAGACTCTCAATTAACAGAGGAACAAGCGCATAACGAGAGAGCCCCCGCGGTGTGTCCATTATCCGATGACTTATTATAAAACGTCAAGATTAATGATTTCCACGCTTTTGTATGAAAAATTGGCCGTCAGCCCTGGAACTACCTCGTCTCGGGTATCGATTAAGTTATGACCACAACGGTCTGAGCTAACCAGCGACAACGACGCTCACTCGATGAGACCAGCGAGAAATTTAATTAGAAACAAGATTATTTTTCAGCCCCGACAACTCTGCTAATTATCTTGAAATTATTATATCACTGGAAGACAAAAAAAAGCATTGAAAAAGTCGTTTTAAAGTTGTACGTGATCGAGACTTGTGGATCCAATCGATAAAGAGGAATTTGAATTATTATAAAGAAAAGTATCGTGTGTATGATGCTGAAGTTTGCAACGTTGGAATGCAACGAAAAATATTCAATTTTTTGAATTTTTTCGATGATCCGAAATTCAAAATCGACAATTTTTTCGACTCTGGACTGCTGGATTCACTGAAAAGAATTTTTTTTTTTTTGGATAAGATCGATATTTCGTTGGATACGTTCAACTAAACTTTTTTTTCGAAATCGCAAGATTTCTGTCATTGCAGCAAGAAATATTATAGAAAATTTCATAGAGAATTATTCGAATTTAAATGTAATTAAATGCTGGAGTGCAAACTCCAGCATCGTAAGAAATTTTACGATGCTGGAGTTTGCATCTTTGGAATGCATCGAAAAATATTGAATTTTATTGAAAATTCATTCAATTTTCAATGTCATCCAAATTTTTCGAGCTGATATGCTTTCCGGGTGGCAAAAATCGATGACTTTTAAGTTTGCATCGTTGGAATGCAATGAAATTCATTTTTATCTTTGACATAAATGATTATTCAAATGCAGAATGAAATTATGATGATAAAATCATCAATTTTTGCCATTCGAAAAGGATATCGGCTCGAAAAATTTGGATGACATTCAGTTTCTTAATTATTTTCATAATTAAAAAATGCAGGTGAGTAGCGAAAAAAGTGTTAATAAGAATGACTCTGAAGTTTGCATCGTTGGAATGCAACGGAATTCATTTTTATCTTTGACGAAAATAATTATTCAAATGCAGAATGTAATGACGATGATAAAATGATCGATTTTTGCCATTCGAAAAGTATATCGGCTCGAAAAATTTGGATGACATTGAAAATTGAACGAATCTTGAATGAAATTGAATATTTTTCGATGCATTTCAACATTGCAAACTACAGCATCATAAAAATCGATCATTTTATCATCGTAATGATTTTTGTCAAAGGCAGAAAAGAATTTCGTTGCATTAAAACGATGCAAACTTCAGAGTCGTATCGCGTGTCGATGTTGATCAAAATTCACTGAAAAATTGGCTCTCATTCGCTCGATCTGTAGACGATCCTGTTAGCACACGATACAGGGAATTCACTTGGGTGAATTCATCACAAAATTCCATCCTCTTGGATGTATCTCACGACGAATTCCCGGCAGCTCCGGTAAGGTTTTTGCCATGGTACATCAGTTTCGTTCCCGCGAGACGGTTAATAAGACAACGGGATCTCGCTACCGTCGCTCTTCCGGTAAAACATACAACATATATCTATATATATGCACGAAACGTCTCACGGAGTGTTAATGAGGGTAATAGTCTCAGTTCCTGACACAGAGTCGACACACATCTACGAATAAATTGCACAGACAGAGCGATCCATTCGTTCCTTCTCGTGCTTTCCACCCTCGTACATTTAGATGCTTCATTGCTGCTGCTGCTGCTGCGGCGGCCTGGTCCCTTTTGCTCCTCCTCTTACGTCCTAAGGCCTTCGTGATTAATGTTACGGTCGCGTTAAGCTCACCGGAAGCCCGTATACATGTATCTGTTGCCCAGAAGATGTTCCACTACAAATGGACATTAGGGTAAACTTGAATTCGGGCTCGATCTTCAAGTTGAAAAGTCCAACTATATTGCGATTGCCCGATCGAGCCCTTGGCTGGTTAGTTATTAATGATCAAAGTTCAGAAACCCTCGGACCCTATCGCGGCAACCGAAACGTTTGGGGCAAGCAAAAAAGCGTAAAACCAATCCTGCAAGTATTAAATTTCCAACAAAAAACTTATAATCCTAGTACATTTTAAAAACTCCACTTTCTCGAGCGGATTTCAAGAGTGACTTGATTCTCGAGAGCTATTCGTAAAAACCGAGCGTTTTTGAACTCCAACGCGATCCACTTTCCAGCCTGAACTCCTCCAGATACCAAAATATACCGATAATCACTTTTTTATGGCAAGTTTTATGCTCTGCGATATCGACGCAATCCTGCCAAGGAACACCGAGCCCTCGCGAGCTTAAGGGGGATGGATCACGTTGCTAGAGTCAAATGACGAGCCAGGAATAATTTTTAAAAATTTTTTTAACAGTATAAAAATGTCGATATTTTGTTGGAAACGGTGAACTGTGAATATTTTTGGATAATTTCAAAATCTTCGTAATTTATGATGCTAAAGTTTGCAACGTTGGAATGCAACGAAAAATATTTTAATTTATTCATGATTCGGTCAATCTTCAACGTCATCCCACATTTTCGAGCCAATATGAGCTTTTCGGGTGGCGAAAATCGATCATTTTATCATCGTAATTACATTCTCAGCTTGAATTATTATTTTTGCCAAGGATAAAAATGAATTTCGGTGCATTCCAAGGATGAAAACTTCAGAGTCATATCGTAATTGCATTCTGTATTTGAATAATTATTTTTGTCAAAGATAAAAACGAATTTCGTTGCATTCCAATGATGCAAACTTCAAAGTCATAAAAATGTTGTCAATGCAGCGAGGAATATTGTAGAAAATCTCGTGGAAAAATAAAATTTGATCAATCCAGTAAAAATAAGGAAAATTTTGAAATTATCTAAAAATATCTAGTTCTGTATTTGAATAATTATTTTTGTCAAAGATAAAAATGAATTTCGTTGCATTCCAATGATGCAAACTTCAAAGTCATAAAAATGTTGTCAATGCAGCGAGGAATATTGTAGAAAATCTCTTAGAAAAATAAAATTTGATCATTCCAGTAAAAATAAGGAAAATTTTGACATTATTCAAAAATATCTAGTTCTGCATTTGAATAATTATTTTTGTCAAAGATAAAAATGAATTTCGTTGCATTCCAACGATGCAAACTTCAGAGTCATCGTAATTTCAACAATATTTTCCATTTCTGACGAAACAGTCAGCAAAATTTATGATTGGGATGACAAAAATTTACTCTCCGAAGAGACTTTCTAGAACATTTCTCGCTGCAATGACTCAATTTTTGTGATTTTTCAAAAAAATGTTCGGTCGCACGTATCCAAAAAAATATCGATATCTTTTCCAACAAAAAATTCTTTTCAGTGTGATTTTTCATGACTCTGAAGTTTGCAACGTTGAGATTTAACGAAAAACATTTGTTTCTATTGGTTATTTATTGAAATTTTCAAGTCGTGGCAATTTTTCGAGTCGATTGAGTTTTTTGGTCGCAAGAGAGAATCGTTTTATTGGCCGCATCAAATATTCAATAAGAATTATTGGCTCTGCTGAAGAAATAACAGAATTTCGTTGCATTCCAACGATGCAAACTTCAGGATTGTGTGATACGTTTCAAGTCATAGAATGAGATTTTCGGTCTAGCTCGTATTTTGATTAACGATTGTTCAGCCTACGAGGTAATCGCGAGAGTTTGTGGCTGCAAAATTCTCGGTGTGAGGCGAGCATCGCTGCCAATCAAGAGTTTTTAATCCTCACATTTTATTAACGATAGTTTCATTACGTGTTAAGACCAAACTGTGTGTCGGCTGCTGCGGAAAGCCAGCCTCGTGTTCAATATCAATTAAACTCTCTTTTGAACGCGAGGCCAAATAATTGAATTTGCAACGAGCTAGAGCAGGCCCTGCGATCGAGTATGTTGCTGATAAAGTTGCGAGAGAGCTAAAAGTTGATAACACACCGTAATTCAACGATTCTGAATAAAATTCCAAGAATTTTAACGGTTCAATAAACTACGATACGATTCTAATTGACTGCATTGAAACTTTGATGATTCCAGGTTTGTCGAACGTGTAACGCGACCGGTCACAAATGCGGGGTCGCGGAGGGAAGCGTTGCGGGGGAGGGAATCAATGACGCAGATTTTGTGTTTTATGTGTCAGCGATGCAAACCGAGAGATGTCACAAAGGACTGACTGTAGCGTACGCGGCTCACTGTCAACAGGAAGCAGCGTTAGACCGGTAAGTTTTCGTCCTGCATACAAATTACCGAAAGTTTCAACTCCGAGGGTGTGAAAAATGCAGTAAAAATCGATTTTTCAAGTAAAAAACTCTTTCTCCGGATAAAAGACACGATTCAATGCGTATTTTCAAACCGTACTCGATGATTGTACGTTCGATGGGTCGTCGAGCATAATCGGAGCTTTCAATGGAACGTCTAAAACCGAGGGAATAAAATAAATTTGTGTGAAATTGCGAGGATCGACGAGAAACAAAGTCATCATGATTTTTCATGATGCAACGTTGGAATGCAACGAAAATTATTCGATTTTATTGATGATTCGTTCAATTTGCAATGCCATCCAAATTTTTCGAGCCAAAATGCCTTTCAGGTGGCAAAAATCGATAATTTTAATTAATTCAAAATACTTTTATACTTTTAAAGTATTTTTCATTAATTCAAAATACTTTTATACTTTTAAAGTATTTTTAATTAATTAAAAATACTTTTACGTGTAGTATTTTTAATTAATTAAAAATACTTTTATCGTTATAAAAGTGTTTTTAATTAATAAATTGTGAATTTTATTAAATACTTTTATAATGATAAAAGTATTTTTAACTAATTAACTGTTAATTTAATTAATTATTTATTTAATTTGCCAAACCTTGAAAATTTTTTATTTTTCATGATGCAACGTTGGAATGCAACGAAAAATATTTGATTTTATTGATGATTCGTTCCATTTTCAATGTCATCCAAATTTTTCGAGCCGAAATGCCTTTCAGGTGGCAAAAATCGATAATTTAATAATGATAAAAGTATTTTTAACTAATTAATTGTTAATTTAATTAATTATTTGTAAAATTTGCCAACCCTTGAGAATTTTGGTATCGATATTGCGTTTGGATCCTCAAAAAAGATCATTTCATTGTCCTGACCAAATATCAAACAAGAATCTCGAGATCTGCTCAAAAAAAAAAAAACAGAATTTCGTTGCATTCCAACGATGCAAACTTCACGATCGTGTTTCTTTGACATACGAGGTTACACACAGAGGTCACTACTCTGCTTTAACACCGAAAGGAATAAATGTCATATCGATCCTTGGCACTCATCGATCAAACGGAAGAATCATGCGCTTGCTGGCCGCTCGAAAATATATGCATGCAAAGAGTAAAACGTATGAAACCGTACATGCATAAACATACATGTACATATATCGAATGCAGGTATAAATATATATTAGTGAACGGGGATGGACGGACCAAAGAAAATTATAGTGCATTCGTGTTCGATATACACACTATGGGTATAAATCATCATTACGAGAACCGCTGTGGCATGTGCCTTGTCCCCCTCTCTCTTTCTATTCGCTCCTTCCACCTTTTTCCTCTCCTGGATTCTCCCCATTCGTTCTTCCATTTCGTTCTACTGCCATTTCATTTTTTTTCCCCATCAGTCGTAATGTCAGATCTTTTGTATGGTGTACACCATGCATACATGTGGAATACGTAATAACCATGCTAGAGTATCACTCTCTGCTGAAATTTAGATTTTTATTCCTATTTCATTTTTTTTCTCCCTCGTGCCTCGTGTTTTCTGTCGCTTTTCTCCTTCCTCAGCGTACTTATATGTACGTATACATTAGCTCTCAGCGTGCAACTGCATGCAAGTTACGTCGCGTGGAATTAACGAGATCTCCTGATACAGCCAGTGTATATATTCATTATAAAATGTAACGACGCGAGAACCTTTATTATCATAAATTAAAAGAGTCACTGAGACCCAGTCCTCCTGTGTACAATCTTTTGCTCACTTTTTTTCGTATATTCTAGCAATCCTGGATTAATTAGCTCAAACAGAAAGATTTGATTTATTGCCCTCGAAATGGCGATCCTCCCTGAGACGCAGCCGTCAATATTACTTTATGATGACTCTGAAGTTTGCATCGTTGGAATGCAACGAAATTCATTTTTATCTTTGACAAAAATAATTATTCAAATGCAAAATGTAATTACGATGATAAAATGATCAATTTTTGCCATTCGAAAAGCATATCGGCTCGGAAAATTTGGATGGCATTGAAAATTGAATGAATATTCAATAAAATTCAATATTTTTCGATGCATTCCAACGTGATGCATTTCAAGTTCATGAACGGCCGAGTCCAAAAAGTTCAGCAATATTGCAAAATTTATTATAAATTAATCAATGATCAATTTATAATTAAGTTTCTTAATTATTTTCATAATTAAAAAAATGCAGTCGAGTAGCGAAAAAAGTGTTGATAAGAATGACTCTGAAGTTTGCATCGCTGGAATGCAACGAAATTCATTTTTATCTTTGACAAAAATAATTATTCAAATGCAAAATGTAATTACGATGATAAAATGATCGATTTTTGCCATTCGAAAAGCATATCGACTCGAAAAATTTGGATGACATTGAAAATTGAACGAATCTCCAATAAAATTTAATATTTTTCGATGCATTCCAACGTTGCAATCTTTAGCATCATATTTTTTTCACCTGCGGAATTTTTTTCTGTTTTTCCCCAGTATCGTGATGTAATGGATAAATCTCTAGATAAGTTTTGGACAGACTTAAGCGAGGGTTGACTTGCAATTAAAAAAAAAAAAAAAAACATGTCCACAATTAACTTTGAATCGTAAAATTAATAAATTCATAAATGAATAATGTCAAAATTTTCGCTAAAAATTATGCATAAATGATCAAAAGCAAATTTTTGAACTCATCAATGAATCGTGTGAGGGAAAAAGTTTTCACAAGTTGATAAATTTCTGCAGATTTTCACAACCCGATTTTTCTTCCAAAGATCGTGTTTTTTGACATCCGAGTGTAACTAAAAATTGGAGAATTGATAAAGAATGAAATATTAAAAAAAAACTCAA
Source organism: Diadegma fenestrale (assembly GCA_037043255.1). Classification (NCBI taxonomy): domain Eukaryota; kingdom Metazoa; phylum Arthropoda; class Insecta; order Hymenoptera; family Ichneumonidae; genus Diadegma; species Diadegma fenestrale. Next base: position 15,245,022 of record CM073310.1, on the reverse strand, counting down.
CAGCAACAGATTTGCTGTCACTCGTCTTATTTCTGCCTAATTATTTATGACAATTTGAATGACACTGAAGTTCGCAACGTTGGAGTCCAACGAAAAATACTTTTATCGCTAATTATTTGTTAAATTTCCCAAACCCTGAAAATTTTCGTATCGATATTGCGTTTGGATCCTCAAAAAAGATAATTTCATTGTCCTGACCAAATATCGAGCAAGAATCTTGAGATCTGCTAAAAAAAAACAGAATTTCGTTGCATTCCAACGATGAAAACTTCAACATCGTCAACTTTACTGGATATTTTTCTAATGTCCTATTATTATACACTAATTACATAATTATACTGATTACGAATGAAGGAATGAATTTTCTTTGGGGGAAGGCTCTGCTTGATTAAAAATGAAAAGTTTCATTATTTTATTAAAGGAGTAATTAGTTGGAAACAAAAACTATTGGTACGTTTCGTACATAACGAATTTTCTGGACTGGCTCGTTTCGGTGGCACAGATCGCTCTCAAGAAATGAGCTTAACGCGAAATCGTAACAAGCGGGCTACTCCGAAAGGCTCAAGGGCTCGGCTATACGGGTCGTTGCGTTTAAAGCGCTTTTTGTTATAACGTTGACACGCGAGAAACGGCAGCCCGACTTTGCCTTCATTAAAAGTTGTTTCATTATCAGTTTTACCCGGCTCGCGCGGTACTGGCTAACCCTCCAACCCCTTTCGCGGCCGCCCTTCATTCTTTCCTTCGTCCCGTGTGCAGCTTGACCCGAGAATCTCTCGCCCACTCCGATTCCTTTTCTCTTTCCTTCGTCTTTCCATGCATTTTCTCTCTCGCCTTTTTATTCCCTCTCCCTTCGGAAATGTCTCTTTCTCGCGCCCTCTCTTGCACTTTGATGTCATCAAACGACGTTAATTACTCCAAGCTCAAACCCGTAGTTTTTGTTTATTTTATCGCATAATTATTTATCCTCCGGACCATTATTTTTCACGCTCACAAACTTTCCAAAAAAAAATCCTTCGACGAGCAAATATTTAATTATTCATGCAATTAATTAGCTCCAGTTAATAATTAGTAATCGACTGATTGCACGGTAATCAAGTCATTCGTTATCTCTCTGGCCCATAAAATTGTTTCCCTCTAATTTCATATTCCGTTTTCCAAATTTTCCTCCTACACGTGACTAATATAAAAAATTATCAAAAACGTGTGTTTTTTTTTCTTCTTTCGTTTCAAATACTTTTTGTATTTTCGACAAAATACTTTGTTCGATGGATTCGATCAACAATAAGGATAATTCTTTGGTTTTTGGTTTCGATCGTTTTAATAAAATTGTTTAAATTCAAGATTTGTCGTGCTTGCTCAAAGACGTCGTATGCAAAATTTTCTATCGTTGGGATTCCTTCAAATTTGAACCACACAAAGAGAATAGTTAAGAGATTTGACACAGTTGCATGGAAAACCAAAAAAAAACTTGTTTTTTTACGAATTTTTTCTGGATAAGGATTTCAGTTGGTGAATAAAAGGCAATTTTTATTTTCAAAAATATAGCTTTACATAGTTCCTGTAGTTGATCTCCTATGATGCTGAAGTTTGCAACGTTGGAATGCATCGAAAAATATTGAATTTTATTGAAAATTCGTTCAATTTTCAATGTCATCCAAATTTTTCGAGCCGATATGCTTTTCGAATGGCAAAAATTGATCATTTTATTATCCTAATTACATTCTGCATTTGAATAATTATTTTTGTCAAAGATAAAAATGAATTTCGTTGCATTCCAACGATGCAAACTTCAACGTCGTCTAAATATTTGATAAAAAATCGTGAGATCTGTTCAAGAAAAAACGGAAATTCGTTATGATGCTGCAGTTTGCAACGTTGGAATGCATCGAAAAATATTGAATTTTATTGAAAATTCGTTCAATTTTCAATGTCATCCAAATTTTTCGAGCCGATATGCTTTTCGAATGGCAAAAATTGATCATTTTATTATCCTAATTACATTCTGCATTTGAATAATTATTTTTGTCAAAGAGAAAAATAAATTTCGTTGCATTCCAGCGATGCAAACTTCAGAGTCATTGATCTGCCGTGTGTTCTCTAAAAAAAAAAAGGCGTTTTGCGGTGAGCAATCTATCCAAAAAAATTCGTAAAAAAACAAGTTTTTTTTTGGTCTTCCAACTGTATATAACCTTTTAAGTCTAATAGCTCGCGCAATTTTACAAAATTTCACGATATAGAAATTAAGCTATTGATTTATAAAGATCACTATTTTCAGTAGTTTTCCATAAGAGCACGTGTCAAAAGTTCCAATTTTTAATATTAAATATTCCGATTTCTAAATGGTGAAGCCTTTTAAAACTTTGCACACGCTTTTATGGAACATCAAAGAAGCTTTATTTAGTTTTTCCAGAAAATCGGTCGTAAAATTTTTTCGAATTCGAATTTTTTCGATTTTTTCAAATTTTTTTTCGTGAACTTGGGCTCGCGAACAATTTTCGGTGTAAGAAAAACTGAAAATAAAAAATTAGACTAAACCATCGCCATAGAAATCGTCCTTAAAGGACATTGATGTTGATTTCGCGAGGATATAAATAATCGGAGACGTAGAAATATGGTGAAGTAAGAAGTAGAGCTCACGACGGCTTTGTCGGTGGGTATTTTGAGGATAAATATTAAAAGCATCGTTGATACATTGTTGAGACACGAGAGAGCTCGAGAAGTCGAGGCGAACGCTTAAATTTCCGTGCATAACTTGTATTTTGTCCACGAGGTTTTCTCATGCAGTGGCACCGCGCAAGTTAAAGCGAATATTGCAGAATTTCGATTTATCGCAGGCCAATCGCCGGTCACGCAAACCTGTGCCCCGGTAGCATCAGCACGAAGCCCCAAGAACTCGAGACTCTCCTGAGTACCGTGAAACACGAGATTCTCCACGCCCTCGGTTTCTCAGTAAGTCTCTATGCATTCTACCGGGACGAGAATGGCGAGCCAAGAACAGCCAGACGTAGCGAGACTGGAAAACCACCCCTCAATGAAAAGTATGTTTCAGCCATTTGCTACACACTCGCACTTTATTACACTTCTCAAGAGTTTTTGTAATAAAACTAATTTTACGATTTTCTCCTATTTAACGATTCGCTCGTGCATACAAACTCGAACCAATTATATTTACATAATTATTGTGACGATAGCGAAAATGATTTTTTTTTCAAAATAATTTTTTTCAATTTTTGGTCTCGCGCAAATTTTCATACCGATTGCAATTATTTAAACAATTTCTCCATTTATTTAAACAATTTATTTATTTATTTATTTAAACAATTTATTTATTTACTTATTTATTTATTTATTTATTTATTTATTTATTTATTTATTTATTTATTTAAACAATTTATTTATTTACTTATTTATTTATTTATTTATTTATTTATTATTTAAACAATAATGTCGTTTTTTTGGATTCTTACACAATAATTTTCATTGCACGAAATTTGTAAGCGGCTAAAAAATCTTATAGTGCGGTTTTCGTGCGCGCATGCATAGCATTTGATAATGCAACGAATTTCAGGCTGCAAACGCACCAGTGGAGCGAGAGTACGATAAGAACCGTGACGAGACCACAGTGGCAGGTGCACGGAGGCTCCGTCGAGAGATCGATGCAAATGATAGTTACGCCGAGAGTCCAGCACGAAGTACGAGCGCACTTCAAGTGTCCTCATCTGGAAGGCGCCGAGCTCGAGGATCAAGGGGAAGACGGAACGGCTCTGACTCATTGGGAAAAACGAGTTTTCGAGGTAAATTCCACTTAATTCACGAGATCTAGATAATCTTGATTCCTCCGAATCGCTGTTCAATTACTAAAGTGTCACTTTCGAGATTTTCGATACTGCAGAATCGTAAATAGCGGTATCGATGCAAATTTCCATTGTTCGCCATTCAATAAGAATTTCATGATGCTGAAGTTTGCAACGTTGGAATGCATCGAAAAATATTGAATTTTTTTGAAGATTCGCTCAATTTTCAATGTCGTCCAAATTTTTCGAGCCGATTTGCTTTTCGAATGGCAAAAATTGATCATTTTATCATCGTAATTAAATTCTGCATTTCGAATAATCATTTTTGTCAAAGATAAAAATGAATTTCGTTGCATTCGAACGATGCAAACTTCAGAGTCATTCTTATTAACACTTTTTTCGCTACTCACCTGCATTTTTTAAATTATGAAAATAATTAAGAAACTTGATTATAAATTGATCATTGATTAATTTATAATAAATTTTGCAATATTGCTGAACTTCTTGGACTCGGCCATTCGTCAATTTGAAATGCATCACGTTGAAATGCATCGAAAAATATTGAATTTTATTGAAGATTCGTTCAATTTTCAATGTCATCCAAATTTTTCGAGCCGATATGCTTTTCGAATGGCAAAAATTCATCATTTTATTATCGTCATTAAATTCTGCATTCGAATAATCATTTTTGTCAAAGATAAAAATGAATTTTGTTGCATTTCAACGACGCAAACTTCAGAGTCATCGTAATTTCAACAATATTTTTCATTTCTGGCGAAACAATCAGCAAAATTTATGATTGGGACGACAAAAATTTACTCTCTAAAGAGACTTTCTAGAATATTTCTCGCTGCGATCACTCAATTTTTGTGATTTTTCAAAAAATGTTCGGTCGCACGTATCCAACAAAATATCGATATCTTTTCCAACAAAAAATTCTTTTCAGTGTGATTTTTCATGACTCTGAAGTTTGCAACGTTAAGATTTAACGAAAAACATTTGTTTCTATTGATTATTTATTGAATTTTGAAAGTCGTGGCAATTTTTCGAGTCGATTGAGTTTTTTGTTCGCAAGAGAGAATCGTTTTATTGGCCGCATCAAATATTCAATAAGAATTATTGGCTCTGCTGAAGAAATAACAGAATTTCGTTGCATTCCAACGATGCAAACTTCAGAGTCAAACGAAAACCGTCAGAGTCCACGTGATCCGAGAATTCGATACTCTCGATTTATTTCCATTTAACGTAATTGTTGTTTTTTTTTTCTTCATTCAGAACGAGGCAATGACGGGAACTCACACTCAGAATCCAGTTTATTCGAGGATAACTTTGGCACTGATGGAGGACACCGGCTGGTACAGTGCCAATTATTCCATGGCCCAAGAACTCGGCTGGGGTCGTCATTTGGGTTGCGATTTTGCCATGAAATCATGCAAGGAGTGGATATCGTCAAAATCCTCGCGATTGTCGTAAGCATTAAAAAACAAATTTTCTCCAACGAATCAACACTCTTCATCCCAAGTGTCTGGCCATAAAACAACAAATAATCAACCTCAAAAAATTGACATTAACCCTAAGAAATCTTAACCCGAAATAAAAACGTCCCCGATCAAGAAAACACAAAGTTTCATGGACCGAAATTCAATATTCCGATAAAATATCCAAGTTTCCTTGATTCATTTATTTCCACTCGCCACGAACATCGAAATTAAATGAATAATAATGAATAATTACGATAAATATTGGATGTTGAAGTTCGCAACGTTGGAATGCAACGAAATTCTGTTTTTTCTTGAGCAGAGCTCGCGATTCTTATTGAATATTTAATCAGGACAATAAAATGGGAATTTTTTAGGATTCAAATAAAAAATCGATACGAAAATGGTAATTTTTAGTTATTGATTGAACAAAAAATCAAGAGAAATTGTATTTTTCGTTGGGCCACAACGTTGGGAACTTCATTGTGTCATACTAAGTGATAGAATCGCGTATTGGTCAGACAAGTAGTAAAATCCGGCTCGGACCGACTGACAACGTTGAATTCCGATTTTAAATGGATCGTAATTCGATTTTATGTTGACGCTTTTGTTTCAGAGGGAAATCGATCCATCCCTTTTGCAACAAAGTCAAGCAGGATCCTTTACAAACAGAATGCACCGACGATCGGAGTTCCGTAGCGTTGTGTAACCTCATCGAACACGCTGCGCCTTTGCCAAAAAAATATCAGGTAATTATTCGTCAATCGCTTTTCGCTTCGTTACTCGAAAGTGTCGAAAAATTTGCACATAAATGAAGTTTGCCACGTCGCAACCGAATGAAAAAAACTTTTTTCGTTTACAGGATTCTCGTTTTTTGTAATATTTTGCATTTTTCTCGGTAGAATTGCTTTTTTTTATCCGGACCAAAATTTTCCGGGTTTCCTGGACAAATATTGCGGCTGATAAATAAAAATAAACATTTTTGTCGCTCTTCGAGCACGTCAATATCGTCACAATGGAATTTCCGCGGGGCAATATCAATTCTCTGTTCCAGGAAACGATACAAACCGACAAATCGAATATCAAATTTTGTGGAATGAAAAAAAAAACAGACGTTTTGTTGTATGAAACGTGAATCGGAAAATCTGGAGTGGAAAATTGCGTTTGTTTTTTTTCTGTCGTCTCAATTTTCGCGGAGAATCGAGGCAAATGACAAATAATAATGAATGAACGGAAATTTTAATCAAAAGAATTCCAGCTCGAATAAAATTCTCGTTTTGCAGAATTTCGATTCCATACCTCACGTTGCTCCCGGCCATGAACAATATTATGGCGGATCGGTATCCCTCGCCGACTACTGCCCTTACATTCAGGAATTTACTTGGCGTGCCAAAAACATAGTCGTACGAGGTTCTCACTGTTTGTACGAGGAGAACAATCCACGTGAGTTGTCGCAGCTTTGCACGGGAAATAAATCGCGAGTCTCCAAGTGGAAAACTCACTCGAGCATTTTCAATTGTGACTTTTCATTGATTTGTTCACAGATCCAGAAAAAAATTTTGCTCTCGAAAAATATGGTGCTCGGTCCAGATGCTTCGATCATACGAATCAAATGTGGGAGGAGAGAACGTGCAAACAGGCTAGACAATGGCAACATTGGGGCTCTGGCTGTTATCAGTACAAATGCGAAGCTGGCAGACTTCACATAATGGTGAGCCCGCAATTGTCTTTTCCCCATTCCCCCCTCAATGCACTTTCCCTGTTCCTCTGAATTTTATTTCCTCCCATAAAGTTCTTCATAAATTAATGAATAAAAATAAATTAATAAATATAAATCTTCATAAATAAATTAATAAAAATAAATAAATGAAAATAAATCTTCATAAATTAATTAATAAATTCTCGAAAGTGGAATCAACATTTTAAACTCACCTTTAATAAAAATAAAGAGCGCCCTTTCCCTGAAATAGCCAGAAAATGATGACTCTGAAGTTTGCATCGTTGGAATGCAACGAAATTCATTTTGATCTTTGACAAAAATAATTATTCAAATGCGTAATGTAATTACGATGATAAAATGATCGATTTTTGCCATTCGAAAAGCACATTGGCTCGAAAAATTTGGATGACATTGAAAATTGAACGAATCTTCAATAAAATTCAATATTTTTCGATGCATTCCAACGTTGCAAACTCCAGCATCATAACGAATTTCCGTTTTTTTTTAGACAGATCTCACGATTTTTTATTAAATATTCAGACAACGTTGAAGTTTGCATCATTGGAATGCAACGAAATTCATTTTTATCTTTGACAAAAATAATTATTCAAATGCAGAATGTAATTACGATGATAAAATGATCGATTTTTGCCATTCGAAAAGCATATCGGCTCGAAAAATTTGGATGACATTGAAAATTGAACGAATCTTCAATAAAATTCAATATTTTTCGATGCATTCCAACGTTGCAAACTTCAGCATCATACTGAAAATAGTAATTTTTGTAAATAAATAGCTATTAAATATGACGATTCTCTCCATGGGATGCAAATTTGAAAGAATTTTATCCATAGAAAATGTTCCAACGACGTCTTTCAAAATCGTTCCAATATTTTTTTCTTGTTCTTCCTTCAAATATTCAATTTGACAGATAAATTGACTGTTTTTTTTTTCCATGTTAAACAGGTAGCGAATTATACGTACACTTGTTATCACGCCGGGCAAGAAATCGCGATACGAGTGATCCAGAACGAATGGCTTCACAAAGGAGCTCTGATATGTCCGCCCTGCAAAGACATTTGCCAGGTAACGAGCAGAGAAAAAAAAAGTATTGGTAAAATTGTTTGAGAAACTGGTTCGTAAACATTTATGATTTTCAGGCGGAGCTTCAAGCTCAGGATGAAAGATGCAAGCCCGGGGACGAACATCCACCTGCCACTTATTATCATCGGGACAATCTCGACTGTGGAGCTGCTAATCAACTCGCCTCGAGTTTATTCACTGTAACAGTGTCGATAATACTCCTCGTTCTCAGATGATCTGCCGACTGAGTGTAGCTAATTTTTTAGTGTTGTATATTCCGAAAAACGAGATAAAAAGACGAACAAACACACACACACACATATTCACACGTGAAGGAGAGCTCGATGGGACTGCGAATCCGTCGAGTTTGTGAGGAGCAGATACATGCAGAACGTCCCAGGTTAAATAGTCATCAATCCAAAATGAGGTTCAGGACGAAAGTTCGAGTCGAGACAGTCAATAAAATCTTGTAATGAGTTTTTTTTTCAAATCGTTTTCACGACGAAACTAACGGAGATGGAGAAACATCGTCGGGGACTTTTTTGTAGGAAATTTTATCCCCTACAAAAAAGGTCCTTAGCATGTTTGCTCTTTTTCCAACCGTTTCGGCTGTAGAGGCGACGGAAGCTCGTCAATTTTCCAAATTCGATTTAAAGCGATTGAAATCGTATTGGCCCGTGCAGATCCAAGATTCGTCCTGAACTTGAGGTCACATTATTAAATATTTAACCTGAAACAAGCCCTGTATACAAAATATATATACATATTTATATAATTACCTTAGTCCGCGTCCGCGAAGTGCTCGCTGGCCGCAAATATCGAAACTCATTCGTAACGGTGATGTGATTATTTAGGACATTATAATTATTGAAAAACTCCAATTATTTCCGGCCGGAAAGTCCGAGCAACGTTTTTCACGATATCAATCCTTGACTGGGGAATTTCGTACCAGAAAATTTAACTCGTTGCAATCAACAAAATATCGTCGCTCTCTATTTTCCGATAGTCTTGATTTTTTTTACTTGAAATTTTCTTGAAATGAGATTTTCCCCGTTTTCCGAATTGCCAAGGACAAATTCGCTCTTTATTTTCCAGGACAGAGACGTTTCGAAATTTCGCGCGTTTGAATCAGGAATTTTGACGTTTCCAAAAAGGCAATTCGGTTTGATTCAGTAACGCGACAGGATTTTTTTTCATTTTTCATTCTTGTCATGGTTTCCTCGGTCAGTCGTACGATAATTAAGGAATAGGTGATTAAAAGTGATGCAGCGTAGGAGAACAAATGTCCAAAACATTTGGGAAAAGTCTCTAGAGACAAAAAGTAAAGAAAAAAAAACATATATCGCACGCGTAAAAGTCATATCGTTTATTAAAAAGTATATATTATATGAATACGTATAAATTGGGAGATTGCGAGTGCGATGACTCTGGAGTTTGCATCGTTGGAATGCAACGAAATTCATTTTTATCTTTGACAAAAATAATTATTCAAATGCAGAATGTAATTACGATGATAAAATGATCGATTTTTGCCATTCGAAAAGCATATCGGCTCGAAAAATTTGGATGACATTGAAAATTGAACGAAACTTCAATAAAATTCAATATTTTTCGATGCATTCCAACGTTGCAAACTTCAGCATCATGCGAGTGCGAGTATATCGAGATGAATCCAAATGAACAATTGCGTAAACGCTCTATAGTGATAAGCGAGGAAACGTCATGTTATTAAGCTCGTAAGTTACGTAATAATTAACAAAAGGTAAGAGAGAACGACGTCGTCGACTGTAAATAATTTATAAAAGAGAAAAAAACCTACAAAATGCGAACGAAAACAGTTTAAACACGAATACACGAAATAAAATGACTCTGAAGTTTGCATCGTTGGAATGCAACGAAATTCATTTTTATTTTTGACAAAAATAATTATTCAAATGCAGAATGTAATTACGATGCTAAAATGATCGATTTTTGCCATTCGGAAATCATGTCGGCTCGAAAAATTTGCACGACATTGAAAATTGCACGAATCTTCAATAAAATTCAATAACTTTCGATGCATTCGAACGTTGCAAACTTCAGCGTTATGAAATAAAACTAAAAAATGAAGGAGCACGAACACGGAGAATATTTACGTATTAAGTACATTTACGAGTCATCGAGGCCGAGTAATTTACGACGAAACAAACGTGTTTGTACATCATCGATGTTAGAAATAATTTTTTTTTTTTTAATCACATGAGTACGTTAGGGAGGGAGCAAAAAAATACGAAATAGAGCGAATGGGAATGAGACGAAGAGCGAAAGGTTGCGTGTGAGAAAGAAGAAGAATATTTTGTAGAATAATAATAAACACGGTTGAACCGTGTCGAAGTAAAAAACTGAAATTCACTGGTATTGTGTTCGTTTTTTTCACAAATGGGTGTCCTACAACAACGTCAATCAGAAAAGTTGCATTTCCGTCATTCTTTCGACTACAAAGTTCACTTTTTGTCTGTAAATACCCGAAAGTTTTTGATTTTTTGGCTCTCGGTTCCATTTCCATTAGGAAAAATCGTTCCAATTTTTTTTCATTCGCAAATCAAACGTGATTTATCCGATGAATCTGATTTTTTTATTCATTTTTTGAGTTTTCAGCCAAGCGACATTCTTACGTTCCAGAATGGACATTTTGGGTTGAGGATTTTTGCAAAGTCTTTTTTTTCAACGCTTTAGGAAAATTTTAAATATTCTTTTTGTTTTCAACGATAAAATAATTTTTCCGGTTCTATTCATATTTTACGTGATAAAAGAGCGATCGAGTCTGAGCAGGCGTATTTTTGGAACACGCCAAAATCCGGCAAGATCAATCCCCGAATTTTATTGTCAAGCGTTATCTCTCTGATGGAAAATGAACGAGGTAGAAAATTTATCGAAATTATAACAACGTTGTTCACATTAAGGGGTTATATGCAGTTGGAAGACCAAAAAAACTTGTTTTTTTTACGAATTTTATTCTGGGTAGGGATTTCATTTGATGAATAAAAGTCAAAGGAATCAAATGTAGTGTCATCTTTCAACTCTCTATTGCCATTTTTTATTGTCAAAAATATCGCTTCACACAGCTCCTGCAGTTGATCTCCTGTGTGTACTCTAAAAAAAAGGCGTTTTGCGGTGAGCAAGAAATCTCCGGTTTGGATCAGCTGCAATAAAAAAAACCAAAGAGATTTGTTTAGTGGATCGATGAATCCAGGTATTCATCGAAGGAATAGTTGGAATTTTGAATTTTGATAAAATGGCGGCTCCTCGAAGATGAAATTTCAATTTTCGCCCAAATTTTTTTCATTTAATGGTTCAAAAAAGATAGAAATAAATTTCGGATATCTTATTCCTTTGATGAATACCTGGACTCATGTATCCACTAAACAAATCTCTTTGGTTTTTTTATTTCAGCTGATCCAAACCGGAGATTTCTTGCTCACCGCAAAACACCTTTTTTTTAGAGTACACAACTACAGGAGCTATGTGAAGCCTTATTTTTGAAAATGAAAAATGGCAATGGAGAGTTGAAAGATGACGCTACATTTGATTCCTTTGCCTTTTATTCATCAGATCAAATACCCATTCAGGAAAAATTCGTAAAAATCCAAGTTTTTTTTCGGTTTTCCAACTGTGTATAACCCCTTAATAAATAATTCATGTTTGATGAAACTAATGTTAACGTTTTATACGAAATTGCCATTGAAAAATTGAAACAGCTCACTTTTAAAAAGGTAAAATAAAACATTATAAATTGTATGTATATAATACAAATTGTAAAAATGATAAAAATCAAAGAAAAATAAATGAAAATCTAATTCATAAAAATATACTCCAAATAATCGACATTTTTTGTTTTTCCATTGTGTCTTACTTTTTGTATGGATAATTTCTAGCTTTGCAAGAGTCCTCGATAATTCAGCTTTGTCGTGAGAATTTTCTCCTCAATTAGCAGCAAATCTTTGGGTCTGGGAGACCCAAAACCGCAGTGGGAAACTAACCGAGTTGTTTTTTTATTTGGAGGCGCCTACAGTTTTTTCGAAACCTTGAAATAGTTAAAATTCAGGCATTTGCGGCCAGGCCCCAGAAAAAAATGGCCATTGGGTCTCCCAGACCCTGTGCGGTGCAAATATTCATAAAAATCGTCTGCGCAAAATTCTCAGACAATTTCGGTTCGTTAACGATTATACCGGTCGTCGAAAACGTCGTGAACTGTTTACTGGCTCCAGGACGAGTTTACGAACCACGCGACAAGAAATACAAATTATAAAACACATTACGAATGCGATGGACGAGTGGATGAGAAGAAAAAAAGTGTGCGAGTGAAGGAAGGAGCTCGAGGAAGAAAATTGTTGTAAATCGCGTCGAGTTCACTTGTGGCAAAGTGTTTCCTTGATTATTAAAAAAACATGTACGAAAGGCGATGGTTTTATTTCTCGCACGATCCCTATTTTGCCATCGACCGGTCAACGAACGTTCTGCAGAGTTTTTCTCGCTCTCCCGAGCGACAAAACGGATGCTGGAAAATAAAAATTGTAAATACGAACAAATTTTAGGGAATAAATCGAAAAATCGATGTAGATCAATCAATTTATTAATTCATAACTAAGTTACGCTATCAGTGAACGTTTACATTTTGGTAATAAGTTTATTCCTTTTTTCTCCTTCTTAATCCTCAATGTGCGTATGCGGATTACGAAAATTCGTATTAAATTGCTCCCCGAAAATCGCTCTCGCTCAAATTTTCATTCCGAGTTTTTTTTTCAAGACTCTGCAGTTTGCATCGTTGGAATGCAACGGAATTCATTGTTATCTTTGACAAAAATAATTATTCAAATGCAGAACTAAATATTTTTGGATAATTTCAAAATTTTCCTTATTTTTACTGGAATGATCAAATTTCATTTTTCCAAGAGATTTTCTACAATATTCTTTGCTGCATTGACAACATTTTTATGACTCTGAAGTTTGCATCGTTGGAATGCAACGAAATTCATTTTTATCTTTGACAAAACTGATTATTCAAATGCAAAATGTAATTACGATGATAAAATGATCGATTTTTGCCATTCGAAAAGCATATCGGCTCGAAAAATTTGGATGACATTGAAAATCGAACGAATCTTCAATAAAATTCACTATTTTTCGATACATTCCAACGTTGCAAACTTCAGCATCATTATTTTTTCGACCTTTTTCTCGCATATTCCGTATAGAGAATTTTTCACGACTCTCGATCGACAGAGTTTGAGTTTGAGTGTCGTAAGATCGTGAGATTCTCCACAAAAATGGATCTTTATGAAACTCTGTAAATCGTTTAAACGTAATTTCTCCTTTTTTTTACTTCGTCTCTCGAAATTTTTACACTTTATCGTCTTTTTATTATAGAAAAACTGTATTATCGACTATCACTTGATATTCTATGAGTTTGATTAATCTAGAGATGCTGGTCGATCTTGAAAGTGATTTTTTCCGCCCATCCAATCAAGGTATCGATCTCGTCAACGAAAAAATCGTAGTTGTATAAAAAAAAATCTCAAATACCGACGTTTCGGGTTCTCGAAAAAACATCGACACAATTTTTTTTTGTAAAAAAAACTATTCAACGATTTTTTTATATTTATCTCGTTGGGTCGATTTGAATGTCCCAATTCGTCGGTTATTAAAAAACAAACAAACGACTTTGAGTCCTGCATACGGCGATGACGTTATTCTCTGATTCATTCATTTATAAATATTGTCGCGGCCAACAACGTTAAGACGTTCTATCACAAAACGATTTTATTTAGGGTTCTCTCAAAATTTTGTACAAACGTTTTTTGGCACCAAAATCAACAGTTTCATCCTATGAATAAAAAAATTTCTGTCGTTAGGAATTTAAGAGATTTAATTTTAACATTTCAGGATTTATTTTTGCAGCTATTCGGAAAGGCCACGAGCCCAAATTTTGAAAGAAAAATGCACATTTTGTTGCGACTCGTAAACAAAAAGCGAGTTCGATTTACACGCGTTGAGATGCGGAAAAAGTGAAAAAAAAATTGGAAACTAAATATCTCAAATTTTAACGCGAGAATTTCTTTTTCATAGTTGAAAATTTTTACGTTTGGTGTCAAAGTGTTATTGAAAATTATCAAAGAATCATGAAAAAGTATTTTTGTGATAGTAATTCGTTAAAAATGAGGATATTTGGCCAAAGTCGCTTATTATTGCTTATTCGGGATCGACGTAGAATTCATTAACAATTGCTAATTAATTTCTTACAATACTGAAGTGATGAGCGTCGTTGCGGAACGCAATGAAATTTGGATTAATGACTCGCTGCTTTCTCGAAATTGTTCAATTTTTTGATAGATTCGAGTAGTATAAGAAGAAATTTCAGTGCCTTCGAAAAACGTAAACTTCAATTTCGTTTTTTCTCAACATACGAAACCACAATTTTGATTCGATCGCGTGAAGGAAAATAAATGATGCTGAAGTTTGCAACGTTGGAATGCATCGAAAAATATTGAATTTTATTGAAGATTAATTCAATTTTCAATGTCGTCCAAATTTTTCGAGCCGATATGCTTTTCGAATGGCAAAAATTGATCATTTTATCATCGTAATTACATTCTGCATTTGAATAATTATTTTTGTCAAAGATAAAAATGAATTTCGTTGCATTCCAACGATGCAAACCTCAACGTCGTCTAAATATTTAATAAATAATTGTGAGATCTGTTCAAGAAAAAACGGAAATTCGTTATGATGCTGAAGTTTGCAACGTTGGAATGCATCGAAAAATATTGAATTTTATTGAAGATTCATTCAATTTTCAATGTCATCCAAATTTTTCGAGTCGACATGCTTTTCGAATGGCAAAAATTGATCATTTTATCATCGTAATTACATTCTGCATTTGAATAATTATTTTTGTCAAAGATAAAAATGAATTTCGTTGCATTCCAACGATGCAAACCTCAAGGTCGTCTAAATATTTAATAAATAATCGTGAGATCTGTTCAAGAAAAAACGGAAATTCGTTATGATGCTGAAGTTTGCAACGTTGGAATGCATCGGAAAATATTGAATTTTATTGAAGATTCGTTTAATTTTCAATGTCATCCAAATTTTCCGAGCCGATATGCTTTTCGAATGGCAAAAATTGATCATTTTATCACCGTAATTACATTCTGCATTTGAATAATTATTTTTGTCAAAGATAAAAATAAATTTCGTTGCATTCCAACGATGCAAACTTCAGGGTCATGAAAATAATCGTGGAAAAACGTATTTCCGGTGAAGGAAAACTGGTGAAAAATCTTTGGCACTTTTTTTTTTGCTCGGTACTAAATATTCGTTTGAATGAGCCGTTAAAGTTGCAACATTGGCTGACCCTGCTGGCCGCATATATCGAGCGCAACATTTTTTGGCTCCACTGCAAACTCGGACGAGGATTCCATAAATATATACCATTAAATGGTTTCTCCATTTGTTTCATGTCACTGGTGGACGCATGCTCGTTTGCACACTCAATCGCAGCTTTTATTTCTCCACTTTTATCTCCTCTGAATTCCGGCCAATATTTTTTGATACTTGGTACAGAGTTCAAGTGGAAAGTTGGCTGGTTGAGCGACGCTCGCTCGAGTTTTCGATTAAAATGACAAATGATTCGAATCGTTCGATGATTCTAAAATCGATGCTCCAGTCGTTGCACGACCATTGAACGAACGTCCCCAGAATTTTCTGATCCTTTTTTTATTGTCAGTGAAGGAAAAGCCTCGAGATTATTAATGACTTCGTGTAGCGATTTATTTCGCAGCGTTTCAGGAGATGGAAAAAATCATTCCGAAGATTTTTTCATTCCCAAACCCTGACGTTTCGATTTATCGACGCTGCTGACGAGATGACGTGGAAAATGTATTGCAAGGGTTTTGAAATATGCGTCAAACGTTGGAATCCCGATGGAGCTTTCGTTTTCGTTCGGGCCAAAAACAACTGGAGCATTCGTTGAGTGGATTTTCATGTTTTTCGAGCTGTGTGGAATATCGCAGATGAGAGGGGCAGTGAAAAAGTCTTTTTGCGCGTTCAACGCGATCGCCTCGAATCGGCAATTCGGAGGATTCGTTGATGTCACCTCAGACGGCGGAGTAAACGTCATTGAGAAGATCGGGAATGCTGTCGAACGAATCGCAGTGAAAAGTTCGAGGCTCCCGATCATTTATTTGTTCGTTCGAGTTTCTGTCGCTGGTAGAAATAAAAAAGTCACAACAGACAGTTGATCGTCCAGCGATCCATAAGCGACTGTACAGATTTTCGGCTTGTCGATTACGACGCCGTTGATCGATCGCGAGTTGAATGTTGCGTTGAATATTTGATGCTGGGGAATTTATTTGTAGTGAAACTGACGTCGCCGCCACGCGGTACTAACTGTCATCGTCCGGAGATCCTGGATCTTCGGTTTGCGTGGCAGCGTCCCTTCCTCACGTGCACGTCGCTTCGTTGCAAATCGCGCTTCCGGTTTCCCACGGCAGTGGTGGCGTCGTATTCACCAATGACGGCGTCGAACATCTCGCCATTGAACATCGGTCCATCGAACATCTTTCAATACCTGTTGACGATCGAAAAAAAAAAAGTATTTTTGTTTAATTAAAAGTAAAAAAAAAAAAACAGTCTGGGGATTTTGTTAATTTGGTTCTCACCTGATAAGTCTAATCCTCCGATACTACAAACGTCCAAACCTCCTGTACTCGTCGCACAACAATGATGTTTTTCACCGAGTGGTTTTTGTCTGCATAGAATCTGAAGAAAAAACGTTTTAAAAAATTTTATCCAAAAAATTGCTCAAAAATGACGAAAATGCATGATGCTGAAGTTTGCAACGTTGGAATGCATCGAAAAATATTGAATTTCATTGAAGATTCGTTCAATTCTCAATGTCATCCAAATTTTTCGAGCCGATATGCTTTTCGAATGGCAAAAATCGATCATTTTATCATCGTAATTACATTCTGCATTTGAATAATTATTTTTGTCAAAGATAAAAATGAATTTCGTTGCATTCCAACGATGCAAACATCAAAGTCAAGAAAATGTTGTCAATGCAGCGAGGAATATTGTAAAAAATCTCTTGGAAAAATGAAATTTGATCATTTCCATAAAATTAAGGAAAATTTTGAAACCATCCAAAAATATTTAGTTCTGCATTTGAATAATTATTTCAGTCAAAGATAAAAATCAATTTGGTTGCATTCCAACGATGCAAACTTCAACGTCGTCTAAATATTTAATAAAAAATCGTGAGATCCGTTCAAGAAAAAACGGAAATTCGTTATGATGCTGAAGTTTGCAACGTTGAAATGCATCGAAAAAAATTGAATTTTATTGAAGATTCGTTGAATTTTCAATGTCATGCAAATTTTTCGAGCCGATATGCTTTTCGAATGGCAAAAATTGATCATTTTATTATCGTAATTACATTCTGCATTTGAATAATTATTATTGTCGAATATAAAAATGAATTTCGTTGCATTCCCACGATGCAAACTTCAACGTCGTCTAAATATTTAACAAAAAATCGTGAGATCTGTTCAAGAAAAAACGGAAATTCGTTATGATGCTGCAGTTTGCAACGTTGGAATGCATCGAAAAATATTGAATTTTATTGAAGATTCGTTGAATTTTCAATGTCATACAAATTTTTCGAGGCGATATGCTTTTCGAATGGCAAAAATCGATCATTTTATCATCGTAATTACATTCTGCATTAGAATAATTATTTTTGTGAAAGATAAAAATGAATTTCGTTGCATTCCAGCGATGCAAACTTCAGAGTCATAAAAATGTTGTCAATGCAGCAAAGAATATCGAAGAAAATCTCTTGGAAAATGAAATTTGATCATTCCCATAAAAATAAGGAAAATTTCGAAATTATCCAAAAATATTTAGTTCACCGTGCTCAAAAAATATCGACGTTTTTCGAAAAAATGGAATTTTCAATTTTGTGCTTATTTATTTGTTCGTGTCGTAAGTTTTTGGCGTATACCTTGGTATAGAAAATCTCTCGAGATATACGGCGAAAGTGATTGTTGAGGAGCCAGTAAAGGAAAGGATTCCAAAAGCTGTTTGACAGCGCGAGCCACGTTGCGAGGAAGTCGAGAAACGGCGGTGGTTTGCTTCCGGTGCAGGCTGCCACAACTTCCTGGATGGTCCACGGTGTGACCATCACGATGAAACCGAGGCTCATCGCGGCCATTGTTCGGGATGCCGAGGTCGACAGTCGTCTCTCGTGTGCCACGAGCTGCAAAACCCATCGCGCCGATCCCGAACGCGATACGAGAGCGTTGCGATGGTCATTTCGGTTCAAACCAAGAACAAAAAAATTTCGTAGCAGGAGGAGATGAAACATTAATTCTCTACTCGTGTCAGCGATTTCCCTCAACTTCCAAATGAATTCCCAACCATTTGTATCATTCGTGTCCTATATTTTCATGTAATTATCGTTCAGCAAGCATTTTCCCTTCTCGCGGGCATTTTTCTCATTAAGCCCCAAAAATTTTTCAACGACCAACTTTGTATGCATTTCTCGCTTTTCATTGTTTTTTTTGCCTATTCCGGTGACCTGAGCTCAAAAATGACCCAAATTTCGAAAAATTCACGTTTCCGGTTAAATTCAACGAATAGGGGTCGGCAAAACGATAAAAAAAAGGGAGAAAGCGTGACCCGAGGTCGCAGAATTCAAGCGCTGAACGGAAAACCATCGAAATGATTTGCGAAGCAAAGAAAATTTATTTAGAAAAAAACAAAATTATCGCTGACGAGCGCAATCTCGCTTGAATTTAGTTAATTCAAGAAATTTCATTCGTCACCGTGTCCAGCAGGTCCTTAAGTTTTCACAACAAAGAATCGCAGACTCTTGGTCTATTGAAATATTGCAAACGCAACGTCAACTCTCGCGCGAGGATCTTTTCGTCCGGCAGTTTCGCGTGTGACTTTCTAGCCCGGATGAAGGATTACGAAAGTTCGTGATGGCCGCCGTGGCTTCCGGTTCTCCGCTCATCCTTTCAACTCGCCTTCACCCTCCGCGTTCCTCTTCGCCTCTCTCGCTTTCTGCTTGCACAGTTAACAGCAGAGCCATTTGTTCGTAATAATGCCCACATTCACACAGTGGAAATGTTTTAGTGTGACATGTAATGAGAATCGCAGCTTTTCTCTATAATCCCATGGCACTCTTCGTCCCCATTTTGCCGCATGCTCGACATCCTCGAGATCATCATCCTGGCTCTAAATTGCCATATTCTTTAATTAAAATCAACTCGCTTCTCGCTGCGACTCCAATTTCGACTCCCTCGAGCATTGGCCACATTTTTGTTTTGCATCAGGAGGAAATTCATTGCCGAGAGCTTTTAAACAATAATCTTATGCGAACAGCAAAAATATCGAGTTGAAAATAAACTTTTCGGTGCACTCGTTGGGATTTGCATGAAATTATTGAAGCTGAAGTTTGCAACGTTGGAATGCATGGGAAAATATTGAATTTTATTCAAGATTCGTTCAATTTTCAATGTCATCCAAATTTTTCGAGCCGATATGCTTTTCGAATGGCAAAAATTGATCATTTTATCATCGTAATTACATTCTGCTTTTGAATAATTATTTTTGTCAAAGATAAAAATGAATTTCGTTGCATTCCAACGATGCAAACCTCAACGTCGTCTAAATATTTAATAAAAAAATCGTGAGATCTGTTCAAGAAAAAACGAAAATTCGTTATGATGCTGAAGTTTGCAGCGTTGGAATGCATCGAAAAATATTGAATTTTATTGAAGATTCTTTCAATTTTCAATGTCATCCAAATTTTTCGAGCCGATATGCTTTTCGAATGGCAAAAATTGATAATTTCATCATCGTAATTACATTCTGCATTTGAATAATTATTTTTGTCAAATATAAAAATGAATTTCGTTGCATCCCAACGATGCAAACTTCAGAGTCATTGAAGTGAGTTATTTTTGTTCATCTTTCCAAATGCAGACGCGTTTAAGACTTTTTTGAGTTTAAAATTTTCGAAACTTCGGGCTAAGAGGCAATTTTTAAGAGGCAATTTTTAAAAGGCAAATAATTTTCATTTGTTCTCAAGTGAAAATATAAAAACCAACGATTCACGGTGCTTCCAAGTAAAAAGATTGAATCGCAAACTTTGGGCAAACGAATGAAAATTCAGTGCGTGCACTAAAAATGAAATTTTGTCAAAAAAACGTCGATATTTTGTTGAACACGGTGAACTAAATATTTTTGGATAATTTCACAATTTCCGTAATTTTCTCTGTATCTTTCATTGTTAACGAAACTGTCAGCAAATTTTACGATTGTAATGACAAAAATTTACTTTCGGAGAGACTTTCTAGAATATTTCTTGCTGCAATGACGAGATTTTTATGATTTTCAAAAAAAAAAAACGTTTAATCGAACGTATCCAACAAAATATCGAGCTTTTCCAACGAAATATCCCGTTTCAGTGGCCTCAAAGCATGGGAAATATAAAAGTACAATCGCTCCACGAGGTCACACGTCGAGACGTCAAAATCTCAATGATCTATAACACCAACTTTTACCCCATTATATATATCGATGTATGTATAAATCGAGCATTATACGTTTTCCTGAACTATTCGATACATTTTCTACACACAAATTCGAATATCTCTGTAAATATATACTCGAAAATATACTCATGCATGTATTCATGTATGCATGAAGAATTCACGTGGGTCAATAACGTTGCCAGGTACTTTCTCATCCTTTATTCGCAAAGTGAAAAAGCGAATCCGTGAGCATAAGCGCGGGAAGGGAGTGGCAAAAATACAAGGCAAGGTACCGAAAATCTGATTTTCTTGAAAATAAAGATCGGTACTTCGTTGTCTACACAGTCCACCGAAGAATTTTTCAGATAATGATAAAAAATTCATCATTTCAATGCCAAATTTTTGTTGAAAATTATCGATATTTTGTTGAATACGTTCAACCGAACGTTTTTTCGAAAAATCCCGAAAATTTTGTCATCCCAGCAAAAAAGATTCTAGAAAAACTCAACGAAAAGTAAATTTTTGTCATTCCAATCGTAAATTTTGCTGATAGTTGCGTTGCAAATGAAAAATATTGTCGAAACAACGAAAATTTTGAAATTATCCGAAAATATTTAGTTCGCTGTATTCAACAAATTATCGACGTTTTTTGGCAAAATTGAATTTCAATCAATGGAATTGAAGAGAATCGAAATAGCGAAAAAGTCAAAATATTCGATATTTCTTTAATTGGTTGAATCGTAAATTTTACGAGAATCGACCAATTGACTGGAACGACAGTTGACGTGGAAAATAAATGAATTGGTTTGAATGCTGGGATCGTGTCTGAAAGTTTGGCGTATCCGTGGCGAATGGAAAATCCGTCTCATCAACAACGAACTCAATCTCGTATAAATTAGTTGTCGCTCTGTCCCTTTTATTTTCTTTTATTCGGTATACCGAGCAATTCCGTTCTCGTGCTCTTGAATAATGTAGCTCGTAACTTTGCGAACTCGCAGTTGACGGAGAATGCGGTTTCGGCGAGAGCAAATCCTTTCGGGTATTCTGAAACATTTATTCCTTTTTTTTTGTCCACGATTTTTCATTTTTTTTGCTTTATCGAACTTGGGCAAAGGACATCCTTCACAGAATCCTCTTCCCTTTTGGTCCACCAATGCACTTTTACAGACTGCTGCTGGAAAGGGCTAAAGGTATTAGGAGAACGATGGATGCGCAGTGCTGGGTGGGCGCTCAGAGAAAAGGGAAAGGGATGAAGCCTAATGCGAGGAAAAGAGGACAAGAGACTGGAGGAGAGAGAGAGAGAAAGGGACGTAAAGATAGACATTGGCACTGTAAGGATAATCCAGGATAAAGAGGCCTCGTCGTTCCTCAGCTTCTCGCCTGATTCCTCGTTTTATACGTCCCTGCATTCACAGTCCTTCCATACTCTTTCCATTTATCCCTCGTATTACACATTTAATATGTACTCAACTACTTAGACCCAACATTTCACACTTTCCTTTCATTCCACCTCCATAGAATCTTCTGTGTCCTACATAAGGATAATAGAAACTTATCGTCCTCGCGACCATTTCCTACTCGTCCTAATATTCGCTCCATTACTTTGCGATACTCGTCCCATTTATCATTCAGTGATGCTGAAATTTGCGACGTTGGGATGCATCGGAAAATATTGAATTTTATTGAAGATTCGTTCAATTTTCAATGTCGTCCAAATTTTTCGAGCCGATATGCGTTTTGAATGGCAAAAATCGATTATTTTATCATCGTAATTACATTCTGCATTTAAATAATTATTTTTGGCGAAGATAAAAATGAATTTCGTTGCATTCCAACGATGCAAACTTCAACGTCGTCTAAATATTTAATAAAAAATCGTGAGATCTGTTCAAGAAAAAACGGAAATTCGTTATGATGCTGAAGTTTGCAACGTTGGAATGCATCGAAAAATATTGAATTTTATTGAATATTCGTTCAATTTTCGATGTCATCCAAATTTTTCGAGTCGATATGCTTTTCGAATGGCAAAAATCGATCATTTTATCATCGTAATTACATTCTGCATTTGAATAATTATTTTTGTCAAAGATAAAAATGAATTTCGTTACATTTCAACGATGCAAACTTCAGAGTCATCAACGACGAGCCGAAGCAGATGATGGAAAAACAGAAATGTGAAAAAAATGGAGAAATTTGTGAAAATTGTTGAAATACTTGGAACATTTTGCTTTTTTTTTTCATTGAAAAACCGAATATTTTATGAAATATTGCATCGATGGATAAATTAAAGATTTTATGAATAAAGGAATATTTTTTTTGTTCCATTTTGACGATTGATTTCCTTAAAGATTATGGGGGACTAAGCCGGAACATTCGGACAAGTGGTCGAAGCGAAAACCATCAGGAGCAAAAGAACCGTCCGCAGTTGGCTGGTAACACGATTTTGTAGTAATGATGGTAAAATAAAAAAAAAATGAAGGTCGAGAGGGTGGAGACGTGGCGGCGGAGAGTCATAAATCGAATCTTCGATCTCCGAAGTCACGGAAGTTGGCGTCATGGTGGATGATGGGCGGCAATAAGGAGAGCGCGAAGATAGAGGATGAAAAGGATGGGAATGTTACATCGTCTTGGTCGGGGAGCCCAAGCCTAACCGCTTGGTCTCTCTGGTACGTTGGGGTAATTACCGCCCTGCCATTTAACCCACCAGCTTGACTTTTCCTCCTGCTCTCTCTCGTTCTTTCACATCCTGTCTGCTTGGCATGTATTCTCCTCGCCATCGAGGGTGCAGACAAGGAGCTCCTTCCACTTCCGGTGAACGTCAAGTTTTACACAAGAACATATAGTCGATGAGACTCGCGCCACATCGTCGGTCTCGCTCGTCAGTCGAGTCACCAGGAACGATCGTAAGTAGAGACGCGTCGTTCCAAGACTAAAATATCCATTTCTCCCCTCATTTCTCTCGTCGCTTCATCGTTATTTGACATAAAACGCGGCAACGCTCGATATTTACCGTCGCAAGAACCTCGCTGCCCTCCTGACTCCCCTTCAATCGTGTGATAACAGCTTCGCAGAGCCTGATAAATCAAGCGGCCGTTTTCTTCTCGACATTCCGGCCATTATTATCATTGGGCAACGAAACTTACCAAGACTAACGATACGAAGATTGATTGAGAGGCTGAACCATCGAATGCTTAATGCACCCTAAGAGTGCACATTCAATCATTCACCGCATCCATAATTATCATCACAATAAAAAGGAACCGGCTCTTCGCTCCAATTGTTTATGTGCCAAGTCAGAATCCCACGAAACGAAGCGTCACTATTCACGAAACCGTAATAAATGAATGTTGACCTTAATTAGTCTCTGTCCGTAATTAAACAAAAAATATTCAATTCAACAATTTCCAACATAATTCAATGAAAAAAAAAAAAAAAAATAGACCCCAATGAAAAAAAAAAAAATTAAAAAAACGTTCTCGTCAGAGTCCATTCGTCGTCTCTGTCCGTAATTAAACAAAAAATATTCAATTCAACAATTTCCAACATAATTCAATGAAAAAAAAAAAAAAAATAGACCCCAATGAAAAAAAAAAAAAATTAAAAAAACGTTCTCGTCAGAGTCCATTCGTCGTCTCTGTCCGCAATTAAACAAAAAATATTCAATTCAACCATTTCCAACATAATTCAACGAAAAAAATAAAATAAAATAAAACCAATGGAAAGAAAAAAAAATTTCAATTTAAAATAGGTTGGGTTCAAGACGCTGTCGCATATCTCGATTAGTATATGAAAGGAGCGCTGCAGCGCTACTTGGAAACCGTTCGCGCGCGTTAGAGCGCGTGACGCCCCCTAGTTTTATATAAAAAACGTGTTTTTCATTCAACGTCATATGACAGATCGCAGTGAACGTTGATTTTATCAGCCTCGATTGTGAATTGATAGCAAATTGTCACGACAGGGCGAGCAACGGAAACTTTGGTGCGCATTCACGATGTATAAATTTCGTGTACAAGAACTCAAATGTATAAATTTTCTTAAGCGTCCTGAGCAAATCGATATAAGAATCAGGAAAGTTCTGAAATAGGCAATGACCTGTTATAAAGCCATGCCAAGTGGAGAATTGCAAAATAGTGCAACGGGAGTAATTGTCACCTCTCCACGAGGACTCGCTCTTTAATAGTGTGTGTGTTTTTTTTTTTTTTCATTGTCACGGTGCAGTCTGTGGTGCCAGTCCATGGATATATTTGCATGAAGCAAACTTTCCGGTATTGAATAGAAATCGCAGAGATTTGTAAAGAATTTTCCTCCCATTTTCCGGATGCAAAATAATTCAAGTTCGCGAGTTGAATTGCTTTTCATCAACTTTTCCGATGGGCTTTTTTTTTGCAAGAACGAACGTTAAACGTTTCTATAATTCGTTGAGGATTCTTGGTCCAGTTGCAAGTATGCAAATTGGTGGCTTGGGCTGAAGCGAAAAACGATCGAGAATGGAAAGCAGAAAATCCCATAAAAGGTATAGACAGAGTGAACGAGACCGCAAGCCAATCGACGAATTTTTATTGTTATTATCGTCGACGGAATAAAAAACAGAAGCGAATGAAGAAAAAGAAAAAAAAATATAAATTTAAAAAGTTGCTTTTACTTTTAGAGGCGAACGGTCTCGTGGTCTGGGAAATGAAAAAGCTGACGGATCAAAATCTCACAGAAACGACGCCACGATGGCCTGCAAAGCACGTTCCACTCGAATTTATACTACGGAGCACCCCATACCGCATGTGTTTTCTTGTGTCGCACACGTTTTTTTATTATCATTTTTTTAATGGCAAAAAGCCGTCGAACCAAATGGCCTGACGTGAATGTAGTCAAGCACGAAGTGGAAGCTGAAACAAGTTGAATTAACGACGGATCCAGAAATGCTGTGAACAAGGGAGCCTATGGACGGCGACGATCGTCCCAGTGGTTTTACCTATTTCATGAAATCATATTCAGGGTGTCCCGAAAGTCTAACACTATAGTCTTGAGCGAAAAATGCACTGAACGCTCCACTGGAAAATAAATTGTGTCAAAAAACGTCGATATTTTATTGAACACGGTGAACTGAATATTTTTTGATAATTTCAAAATTTTCGTAAGTTTAACAATATTTTTTATCACTAACTGAACTGTCAGCAAAATTTACGATTGGGATGACAAAAATTCACTTTTCGGAGAGACTTTCTAGAATATTTCTTGCTGCAATGACAACATTTTTGTGATTTTTCAAAAACAAAAACGTTCAGTCGAACGTATTCAACAAAATATCGATTTTTTTCAAACGAAATTTTCTTTTCTCATGTCTCTAATGATTTTGCAAGTCACGCCAACAAGTCGAATTTCGCAAGTCACGTAAAAAAATGTCGATATTTTTTAGAACACGATGAAATGAATATTTTCGGATAATTTCAAAATTTTCGTTATTTTGACAACATTTTTTTATCCCTAACGGAACTGTCAGCGAAATTTACGATTGGGATGACGAAAATTGACTTTTCTAAGAGACTTTCTAGAATTTTTCTTGCTGCAATGACAACATTTTTGTGATTTAAAAAAAAAAACGTTCGGTCGAACGTATTCAACAAAATATTGATTTTTTCCACCGAAATTTTCTTTTCTGACGTCTCTAATAATTTTGCAAGTCACGCCAACAAGATTTTCCCCAAGTAACCGCCGTACCACACCATAGATTATGTCGCATCGGAAAACATCTGATACCAAATCGACCCTCTTGAGTTTCTTGTCAAAAATGTTGCTGGAAATTCTCACAGAGACGATGCGACATCAGGAAAATATCAAGCCACGACAATTTTTACTTTTCATATTATATTTCGGAACTTGCAGCAAAAATCGTGAAAGCAGATTTGAAGAATGAAATTTGAATGATCTTGGCAGGAAATTATCGACAAAATGTCGTGGCTCGTGATGAATTGGCAAAGAAATGAAAAGTTTTCTCTTGGGAATTTCGCAACCTATGCAGCTTGCATGTGAATTTTGATCGTGACATGCGGAACACTTGATATCGAAAAACACTGTAACATGTTTCGCGCCAGCGAAGAGTGAACCACGTGCAAGAGTCTCACGGCTCTTCGCACGTGGTACATTTTGAGCTAAACCTTTTCGTTCGACATCCACTTTATACAACGTTCATATAGTCACACGATCGAGCTGACATTTCGGAACCAATAAATTCTCCATCGTGTGGCATTGCCAGTACGACGACATAATAAAAATGGCTGGAAAACATAAAAAACGTGATAGAAACATGAACGATCAGAAAATTTAACAGAATTTGCTTTGATACGAAAATTGATACAAAAATTGTAATTTTTTTTTTTTTAATTCATCAAACAATGCAAAGAAAACGTATTTTCCGTTCTGGCTCAACGTTGGGAACTTCAGTGTGTCGTAGAAAAGTTTCTCTCTAAATATTGCGAGGTTCATCGAGAATTCAAGACTAAAAAGTGAATTTTTGGTCGGTCGATTTAAAAATTCGTGCATCTCGAGGACGACGATTCAAATGCTGCGGTTTGAGGAATTGCACCAATTTTGAAACATACAGACGCTGTCTAAAGTGGACGGAGGATGAATGTGAGTTTCAGGGTCTCGTGGTAAGCGAAGCATATAGCAGACAAAAATATATTGTTTGCTGGGAAAACTGGAACGCCACCTACAAACCCTTGTGACATTGTCACATCCGGATTCTTGCTCTATTCGCTACGACCATTTTGCTCGTATATTCATGCGCATAAACCGACGTTACTTGTCGTTTTGTGTGTGTGTTGCTCTCGTACATACAACACAGACGAAAACAGCCGAATACATGAATTCCGAACCCAATAAACTGGGATGAAAAGCGCACGAGGGAATCTACAAAACTCATACATGGACGAAATAAAGAGTATTGTGAAGTTTGCCAAATCTAGTAAACGCAGCTTCTGCACTATCGGAAAAGTTTCTCGCGACTCCCTGATCAATGTACGCGCGAGGATGCGAGTGTGCTCGCAGTTTGCCTACGATTTATATAATTGCGTTGATGGCAAAAGGATTTTTGTTCGAGGTTCGGGTGAAAGTGAAAAAAATGCCAGCACTGGAAAGAAAATTTTGTTGGAAAAGATCGAAATTTCGTTCGACTAAACTTTTTTTTTGAAAAATCACAAAAATGTTGTCATTGCAGCAAGAAAAATTCTAGAAAGTCTCTCCGAAAAGTGAATTCTTGTCATTCCAATCGTAAATTTTGCCGACAGTTCCGTTAGAGATAAAAAAATATTGTCAAAATAACGAGAATTTAGAAATTATCCAAAAATATTCATTTCATCGTGTTCTAAAAAATATCAACCTTTTTTGACGCGACTTGCAAAATTCGACTTGTTGGCGTGACTTGCAAAATTATTAGAGACGTCAGAAGAGAAAATTTCGTTGAAAAAGATCGATATTTTGTTAAATACGTTCGATTAAACGTTTTTTTTTTTTGAAAATCACTAAAATCTTGTCATTGCAGCGAGAAAAATTCTAGAAAGTCTCTCCGAAAAGTGAATTTTTGTCATTCCCATCGTAAATTTTGCCGACAGTTCCGTAAGAAATAAAGAAAATTGTCGCAATTATAAAAATTTGAAATTATCGTGTTCAACGAGGTATCGACGTTTTTTGACAAAATTCAATTTCCAGTGAGGAAATTACTCGATCAGCTGTCTCATATTTGGAAACTTTGCCCCACTGCTATAAATTTGTCATATTTAAAGTGAAATTTGTTCAAGCGACTGCATTTTAACGACGATTCCATTCCCATATCGCATTTCACTTGTACAGTTTCGTATCAATTATACGAACCAAGTGTTATTGCTTGCGTTCTTGCCTGCTTAGTGATAACATTGACATGTAAAGTTTGTGGCTCTCGTATTAAGGTCGAAACCTTAAGTGAAGGCGACGATATCTATCCATGGAAAGTTTGATGAGACGCGAGTCGCAGTCGAGTTAACTTGCACAAGGGAATAGTGTGGTATGGTCGGTGACACGTACCATATCATGGACGCGATAGAGCACGAGATGACTATACAGCGTTGGTGTCACTGCCAGAAGACAACATTGCTCGTGAGAGGCAAAACTTCACCGAAAGTTATTGTACGCGTCGATCGACGCAACTTTGTTCACGTCCCTAAAGATATCTCGTTCGTTTCTGCTTCATTGCGAGATATCACAATAATGCTCGGGGCTATTGTCAGAATGACCATCAACTCGATACTTCGAGTTGTGTTTTCCACAACGATTAATAGCTGAGAAATATGGGTGAATAAATATTCGGAAAAAAAATGATTTATTTACGAATCACCAACTTTTGTATCTGACATTTGTAATTGAAAAATTCTTCACTGGAAAGAAAATTTTGGTTTGACACGTTCGAATAAACGATTTTCGAAAAATCACAAAAATTTCGTCATTGCAAAGAAAAATATTCTAGAAAGTCTCTTGGAAAAGTAAATTTTTGTCGTTCCAATCGTAAATTTCGCCGACAGTTCCGTTAGAAATTAAAAAAATATTGTCAAAATAACGAAAATTTTGAAATTATCCAAAAATATTCAGTTCACCGTGTTCTTAAAAATATCGACATTTTTTGACGTGACCTGCAGAATTCGACTTGTTGACGTGACTTGCAAAATTATTAGAGACATCAGAAAAGAAAATTCCGTTGGAAAAAATCGATATTTTGTTGAATACGTTCGACTAAACGTTTTTTTTTTGAAAAATCACAAAAATTTTGTCATTGCAGCAAGAAATATTCTAGAAAGTCTCTTGGAAAAGTGAATTTTTGTCATTCCAATCGTAAATTTGGCTGACAGTTCCGTTAGAAATAAAAAAAATATTGTCAAAATAACGAAAATGTTGAAATTATCCAAAAATATTCGGTTTACCGTTTTCTAAAAAATATCGACACTTTTCAATAAAATTTAATTTTCCGTGAAAAAAAACGTTTTACGTGTTTATCATATTTCCTACGTTTTTTCCCCTTTTTTTTTGTTGAGCTCAAATGACGACGAGTATTAACGTTGAATCACGGTAAGTTAATTGCCTCCCTAGCATGGCTGTCAGCCTTAATTAGCAAAAACAGCAGGAGAGAAAGGTGCAAGGGATTAAGGGTGGAAAAGAGGGTAGCAGAGCGTAGCTACTTTAAAGCCACATGCAGCAGAGAAATAAGCTCCAGTCGCGCACGAGTTGGTCGACGAGAGAGCAAGAACCTCTTTATTCTTTCCATTAAACTATTATTCTATAAATGCGCACAAAGAAGTGGAAAATCGCGAGAGGACGACGCATGCGGATCAGGATTTCAAAAAATCACTTAAAACTCAAAAATTGCCAACTCTGCAGATTCCCGAAAAAAATATTTCACTCGTCCAAAAATTTTCCTCACATAATAACGCTCGCGGTTTTCCCTGAACCATGAATTTACTTTTTTCTTTTCTTTTTTTTTCTTTGAAATAATCCGTTTAAAATTTTTTTTCATGTTTTACACAAAAATCTCATTTCCTCAGTTTCTCCACCACAAACATCGTACAAATAACAAAAAAATCGAATTACTTACCCTCTCGATGTTACCACCGCTTACGACTTCCGGTGTGTTCACGCACACGACTCTCTTCAGTCGCAATTTATTCACGTGAAAAGCTGAGCCGTAACAGTACATCAGGACCATGGTCGTAGGAAAGTAGAAACAGCAACATGCGAGAATCCTGCAAAAAAGACAGGAAAAATGTTTAAAAAATAAATAAAAAATAACCATTGCCAATTTTTTCGCACTGAAAATTCAATTTTGTCAAAAAACGTCGATATTTTGTTGAATACAGCGAACTAAATTTTTTGGGATAATTTCAAAATTTTTGTTGTAAAAATTTACGATTGGAATGACAAAAATTTACTTTTCGTAGAGTTTTTCTCGAATTTTTTTTGCTGGAATGACAAAATTTTCGGAATTTTACGAAAAAACGTTTAGTTGCACGTATTCAACAAAATATCGATATTTTTCAACTAAATTTTCTTTTCAGTACGAGGATTTAACAAAAAAAATTATACATTCACGATCAATTATCGAAATTTTTAATCAATCATTTACGATATTCCATGTTTCCCAATTTTTTTTGTCCATCGCCAGCTTGTCGTTCGTGAGAAATCTTAAATCTATTAATATCGTGGGAAAAGTATTGCGTACCTACCTAAAGGAGGCCTTGGCGAAAAATGGATCACAAGCCAGCAGGCCCGAACCATTGAAGTAGTAACCGCCACTCGGCAACACCAGACTCCCAAATATTGCAACGCTTGCTATCCACGTGGTAGACATGACAGCCATGCACCCTTGACGCATATAATACTGAAATATAAAAAACAACCAGACACACCGAACAAGTGAGTCAAAAGATAGAGTGACAGAGTTGCATTGCACTTTGACAGATAATCGTTCCAAGATAATGTTTTGACATTCAGCGTGAATCTGCTGGAGTGTCGTCTTATAATGCGTCAAAAATTTGAGAAGCTTTCACCGTCTCGTTATCGAGGTATTCAGTGTTTGAAATCGCAACTTTAACGCGAGGTCTTATGAAAAGTTACGGTAATTATTGGCAACCAATCGAAGTGACCTATAAAAAAAAATCCTCGATTTTTCGGAAAAGTAACCAAACTGCATAATTATGCAATTTCGGAAAAGTAACCAAACTGCATAATTATGCATTTTCCAGAAAAGTAACCAAACTGCATAATTATGCATTTTTCAGAAAAGTAACAAAAATGCATAATTATGCATTTTCCGGAAAAGTAACCAAAATGCATAATTGTGCATTTTCCGGAAAAGTAACCAAAATGCATAATTATGCATTTTGGTTAATTTTCCGGAAAATGCATAATTATGCATTTTTCGGAAAAGTAACAAAAATGCATAATTATGCATTTTCCGGAAAATTAACCATAATGCATAGTTATGCATTTTCCGGAAAAGTAACCAAACTGCATAATTATGCATTTTTCGGAAAAGTAACCAAACTGCATAATTATGCAATTTCGGAAAAGTAACCAAACTGCATAATTACCAACGAGAAAAAACGATTTTTTTACAACAAATGACTCGATTTCTAGACGCGGTCAAACTTTTTCAAAGTTTGCTGCACAATTGAATGTGATTGTTGAGGAGGTTCACACAAATTTTGAACAATTCAACTTGGAATTGTTTGATTCGATGTTGACAATAAAAAAATGGCCATTTTCAAAAAAGTGCCACAAATTTTCCTAATGTTTCTCAAAAAATCACTGACGCATTTTTCATCGAACTCTCTCGAACCCACTTTTATTCATGAAATTGAATTAATTTAGTAAAGTTTGAGAATTTCGGTAAAATTGAAACGAAACACGTGAATTACAACTTTCTGGCAATTTCGGGTATTAAGGACGAAAAAAAAGGAAAATGGAGGTAAACACGAGTCCGAGGTGCACGGAAAAGCTACCGGAAACGAAAAAAAATGATCGATGTTATTGCGATCGCAGTCCAATTCCCTCGAGTTCCCTATCGTTCGTATTATCTCGATAAACGCGCCATTAAAAACGTCTATAGAATGGAAATCCCTGAATGTTTATCAATATTTATAAATTCGTGTCAAATGGACACACGAGAAAAAGAAAAAGCGAGACAGAATTTTACGAAAATACGAATTTTACGTGCGTTGTCCTCTCGGTTATGAAAAGCGCAGCCCCGGAAGTTCGTGAATAATAATTCATTCAAATGGTCGTACGCACGACCATTTTGGAGCCCATGGGTATTTATTATTTTATCCAACTCGTTGTCTGCCCAAAAAATGTTGCATCAGAGATTATCGCTGCATGCGAATCGATGCAACTTTTTCCTGCATATTCCAAAAAGCCCAAAAATCCACGGGGGGTCGTCGAATTACTGAAAAATGACGAACTTTTCGATCAAATTGAAAAAGTCACAACTTCAATTTCGCGTTTTTTCTATGCCTTCGCATTGAAATTCAAATTTTCCAATTCCAACCAAAACTGCGCCCATTTCCGTGCAAATCTTCCACTTTTTTTTTCCATCATCGCGCCTGCACCCTCCCAAATATTGGTCCAGCAATTAATTCCTATTCCACCCTCGTCCCAGTTATAAAATGCATAAAAAATCACGAGTCGCACTTTTAAACGTCACGGGCCATCCCTTTTCGCATTTTTAGTCTCCATCAAATCTTTTCTAGTATTTCGTACGGCGGAGCACTTTTTAGCAGGGACTGGCGTCGTTTCTGCGCGTTCCTCGAGCTTTTCTCTCTCTCTTTTCAAGCCGAACGTCGTTATTCAGTCGTGAATCGATACACTTTAAAGCTCAGCTGAATTTTTCGATCAGCAGAGCGGGAAGCAATGCTTTTCGCGCTCTATTTATATCCGCGAACTTTTATGGATTTGAGAGAATGGAAAAAGTCAAAGGGTTGGCTAAATTTTTGTGAATTTTCGTGAAAATTTTGAATGACAAATAACACCCTCGCGGTTTACCCTCCACCGTTTATTCTACAAAGCCATTTACATATTCACCATCTCGCTCCACTGTAATTAAAAAAAAGGGCGATTAAAAATCACTGGATGCAATTTTCTCGGTAATTTTGATTCGCCATTTATGCAGCGAAAGGTGTGGAACAATTTGGGCCACGCCACGTCCGCAATAAAATCTCATCCCTCCAATTAGTATCTACAGCAGGATTAAAACTCGTTGTAATGGCCATTGTTGGATTTAACGAAGAGTTTCAAACTTTCATGCGGCGAATCCTACTTCGAGATCATTCTGGCTTAATGAATGATTTTTACACCATATTCATAATTATTCACGCAATTCTAACGATTGCAATGGAAACGAGGAATATGAAGCCATTTTCCAATTAATCTCCAGACCCGTGACCGTAGTTCAGAAAATTTTCAATCTCGACGCGGTTTTTCATTCAAGTTTTATTCACACTCGATCAAATTAATTCTTGACATTTTCAATGATAAAATCCCGTTCAATCGTGATTTTCAACGAATTTTCGGACTATTGGATTTTGAAAAATTCACACGGTTTGCCTCTTTCCCTTGAAATTGCTTCGCTTCGTTTCGCGCAACAAAAACGTGGCGCATTCGAATTTAACAATTTTTGCGTATAAAAATATTATTCCGGATTATTGGGGAAAGGAATGGAGACACGAATTTTTTGAGATTCTCTAGACGTAATGACTCTGAAGTTCGCATCGTTGGAATGCAACGAAATTCATTTTTATCTTTGACAAGAATAATTATTCAAATGCAGAATGTAATTACGATGATAAAATGATCAATTTTTGCCATTCGAAAAGCATATCGGCTCGAAAAATTTGGTTGACATTGAAAATTGAACGAATCTTCAATAAAATTCAATATTTTCCGATGCGTTCCAACGTTGCAAACTTCAGCATCATAACGAATTTCCGTTTTTCTGGAACAGATCTCACGATTTTTTATTAAATATTTAGACGACGTTGAAGTTTGCATCGTTGGAATGCAACGAAATTCATTTTTATCTTTGACAAAAATAATTATTCAAATGCAGGATGTAATTACGATGATAAAATGATCAATTTTTGCCACTCGAAAAGCATATCGGCTCGAAAAATTTGGATGACATTGAAAATTGAACGAATCTTCAATAAAATTCAATATTTTTGATGCCTTCCAACGTTGCAGACTTCAGCATCATCTAGACGTAATGTATGTCGCTTGCGTATTTGTACATATTCGTACATATGTAATATATGTATGTATGGGGACGTAAACGTAGAAACGAGGGTGGGATGAGCTTTGGGCGACCGAGGTCGTTGCTCGTATTTTTCAATTTGCATCACCGCATAACGACAAACGGGAAGAAAAATCCGAGATTCGTATTTCCGTCGCAGCAGTTTTTCCTCGATATCGAATCACGTCTGCTTGTGCAAGGGATTAAATATATGCGAGACGCAAGAGTAAAAAAGCGTATAAAAGTTTCGACTCTCGGATGATTATTATTCTCTACTGATTTCCTGTCAGACAACAGCCTCACTATGGACCGAGTGTATGGATGAGTCGGAAAATTATTTGTCTCACGTAATACCCGAGTCTCAGCACTGGAAAAAAAATTTTGTTAGAAAAGATCGATTTTTCGTTGAATACGTTCGACTAAACTTTTTGTTTTTAAATCACAAAAATTTCGTCATTTTGCACCAGGACGAATTTTTATCTTTGACAAAAACAATTATTCAAATGCAGAATGTAATTACGATGATAAAATGATCAATTTTTGCCATCCAAAAAGCATATCGGCTCGAAAAATTTGGATGACATTGAAAATTGAACGAATTTTCAATAAAATTCAATATTTTTCGATGCATTCCAACGTGATGCATTTCAAATTGATGAATGGCCGAGTCCGAGAAGTTCAGCAGTATTGCAAAATTTATTATAAATTAATCAATAATCAATTTATAATCAAGTTTCTTAATTATTTTCATAATTTAAAAAATGCGGGTGAGTAGCGAAAAAAGTGTTAATAAGAATGACTCTGGAGTTTGCATCGTTGGAATGCAACGAAATTCATTTTTATCTTTGCCAAAAATACTTATTCAAATGCAGAATGTAATTACGATGATAAAACGATCAATTTTTGCCATTCAAAAAGCATATCAGCTCGAAAAATTTGGATGACATTGAAAATTGAACGAATTTTAAATAAAATTCAATATTTTTCGATGCATTCCAACGTTGCAAACTTCAGCATCATTTGATCACAGGCTCCGAAACGATCCACATTTATAGGGGTGTATTTATGCGAGGGAAGAAGGAGAAAAATGAGAATAATACTGGGTTTGCTTGCACGAGTCGCGTCCATTGTTTAGCGAGTGAATATAAACGTTCACGCGCACACAATCGTCATTTGCCATGTCTATGACAGCTCCAACTTGTTTAACAAAAGCAGCAGGCGTAGCAGGCTGAATCATCGACCTACGATTGTTTCCATTTGTGTCGCCAGACTGCGCAGTCATCGTTATCTTCATTATAATATGTGACTCGGATGCACCCTTCGCAGAACACTACTCGAAAATGAAAAAAAAATAAAAAATCATGAACGGAAAAACGATCCCTTTTTTATGCATTTCATACTCGAATTATTTCTTCTGCATGTTTTCCAAGAATTTAACAAACGAAACTGCAAGTGTCATAAGTTTATTGAGACAAATCCGCTGGGTTTACCACTTTTCAGGCATTTCACGATATTTAAATCTCGCTCGTATACCAAATGCGCTTTTTAAGGCCATCGTGCCGACGTTTTATGTGTCAAAATAAAAATGCATCGGTACGTAGTCTTGTGGATTTTTACGAGCCCATCCCCCAACTTTTATTGCAATCTTCCCCCTCGTCGATCCCCGCGCACATATTTTCCCGTCAACAGCACACACTCCTGGACGCTCGGAGCCGGCACGTGCAAACCATCACCCGTTATAATAACTCGTCCGAATAAATTCACGGAACAGGAATTTTGACACCTCCAAATTTTCAAGACCCCTTCGTCGCCGCCAACCACGAACGATATAAAAAATTCATTTTCGTTTCATACACTTCGTTTGCGGAAAAAAATTCTGACAGTCTGTGCCAAAAGCTCAAAGTTGCCGAACTTTTCTATGGAATAAAACTTTTTTTATGTTGTCGCACCGATCAATCGCCTTTTTTTTATTTTCCCCACGCATTTTTACGATGTTGAAGTTTGCATCGTTGGAATGCAACGAAAAACGATCGTGTCTCGAGATCCGAAAATTCTATTGAGTCGAAATATTGCCATGATGCAAACTCCAGAGTCAATTGAGGAATTGACAGATTAAAACTGCAATTTTTTGTGCTAAATTTTCGAGTATTTCGATCGAAATAGTTGGATGCGATAAGTTGAACGATATATATCGATACTGCTATCGATATTCGAATGTTGCTGGAGAATCTCGCTTAATTCACTGTATCTTGGTTATATATTCTCGTGTACTCCAACGTCGTCGTAACTTTGACTATAAATTGGTAATTCGTTCCCCATAGTTCATGATGGCACAAAATTAGTTCGATGCACCCTTGCAATTGTGCACATAGAAAGTGCCTTTGAGCATGTTTGTTCAAACGAATCGACTAGATATTGGAAAAATCAAGAACTTTAAACGTTCTTGGCAACAAAATTGACACTTTTTTCCTACGAATGAAAAATTTCTGACGCGTTTACCATTTTAGGAATTTCATATCCATTTTTCAATTTTTCCCATCCAAACGCATTGAAATCACGTTTCGTTAAAAAAAATGCACAAAAAATGCATTTGGGACTTTTTCCGCTGATACTCAGAAAGGCTGCGAGCCAACATTTTGAAATAAAAATCGTAAACTCATTTTTGTGCAACTCCAACCCATAGACGAAACGCGATTTCAATTTACACGCGTTTCGATGAGAAAAGTTAAAAATTGGAAATTAAATACCTCAAATTCTTATCGTCAGAAAATTTTTCTTCATAAGAGAAAATTGTTAATATAGATGTTGAGAATGTTCATACTAAATTATTAAAGAATCCTAAATAAAGTAATGCTGTGACGTAAAAATAAAATCAATGCACTTTCAACGTAGAATGCATGATGCTGAAGCTTGCAACGTTGGAATGCATCGAAAAATATTGAATTTTATTGAAGATTCGTTCAATTTTCAATGTCATCCAAATTTTTCAAGCCGATATGCTTTCCGAATGGCAAAAATCGATCATTTTATCATCTTAATTACATTCTGCATTTGAATAATTATTTTTGTCAAAGATAAAAATGAATTTCGTTGCATTCCAACGATGCAAACTTCAACGTCGTCTAAATATTTAATAAAAAATCGTGCGATCTGTTCAAGAAAAAACGGAAATTCGTTATGATGCTGAAGTTTGCAACGTTGGAATGCATCGAAAAATATTGAATTTTATTGAATATTCGTTCAATTTTCAATGTCATCCAAATTTTTCAAGCCGATATGCTTTTCGATTGGCAAAAATTGATCATTTTATCATCTTAATTACATTCTGCATTTGAATAATTATTTTTGTCAAAGATAAAAATGAATTTCGTTGCATTCCAACGATGCAAACTTCAACGTCGTCTAAATATTTAATAAAAAATCGAGCGATCTGTTCAAGAAAAAACGGAAATTCGTTATGATGCTGAAGTTTGCAACGTTGGAATGCATCGAAAAATATTGAATTTTATTGAATATTCGTTCAATTTTCAATGTCATCCGAATTTTTCAAGCCGATATGCTTTTCGAATGGCAAAAATTGATCATTTTATCATCTTAATTACATTCTGCATTTGAATAAATATTTTTGTCAAAGATAAAAATGAATTTCGTTGCATTTCCAACGATGCAAACTTCAGAGTCATGTAGAATGCAACTCTCCCGGTTCTCCAAGCCCGTTAACGGCCTCTTGAGAGTTTATCCATCCTACAAAAGACTCTCGTTTATGGTAAAAAAAAAAAACAAAATTTTCCACTTATTGAATATTTATTTTCTCTAAAAACGCTAAAATTCGATGCGACTTACTTTTTTGGAAGAATGTCGATGATATCGATGGGGATGTAGCATGCAAACGTAGCGATCGATCGCCATGCATACGAGGATAACTGCACTTTGTTGAGTCAGCGCACCTCTCAGTAACGCCTGAAAAATATTAACGAAAAAAAGTTGTTTTAATTGCACCTGTGCACGTCCTGCTCGCCCAATTTGCAATTTAGTCAAGTTCTCTCTATTTCCCCCCAAATTTTGCACCAATAATTCGTGAATTGTTACGATGATTTCACTAAAAATTTATAATTTCGTCAAAAAACGATCAACTATAATTAATTCTTGTTAAGTTCAAAATTTTCGTAATTTTGACGATATTTTCTATTCCTAACGGAACTGTCGGCAAAATTTACGATTGTAATGACAAAAATTTCCTTTCCGGAGAGACTTTCTAGAATATTTCTTGCTGCAATGCCAAAATTTTTGTGACCAACGAAACGAAATCCCAAAAATCAGGTCTCAGCTCAGGAATCAATAAAGTTTAGATCTTGAATCATCATTATTCGCGATGTACGACGCAAGTTTGGCTCCGTTAATACTTTTAATGTATGTACGACGCGTCCCATGAGCCATTGCGAATTTATAAAACTGCGAGAGCTCGTTTTCCCTCCATTTTTCCTTCGCATGTGCACATGAACATGAAATTTTCTCTCGTACAGCTGACACTTGCTAATTTCAATTTACCATGGCATTTATTACGATATTCACGTGCAACCATATTCCAGAAGGTTCGATGGGAGGTAAAACGTAACGAGAGATTATTTGGACATGACATCAATTAGCCTCTGTCACGATTGGTTGCTCGTTGCACGGTAAATATAATAAATACGCGTACAAACATTTTGGTTATTGTGTAAAGATCTCTCAGCGGAAATCTCGCGTCAAAAGTTGCATTTTATCTCGGAATTTCTCTGTCAGACTTTCTCTTACACGAATCGTAACGTTTTTTCGTATATTCGATGCACTGGAAATTGAATTTTGTCAAAAAACATCGATTTTTTGAAATATTTTCGGATAATTCCAAAATTTTCGTTATTTTGACGATATTTTTCATTTTTAACGGAACCGTCAGCGAAATTTACGTCCGGAATGACAAAAATTTACTTTTCGAAGACATTTTCTAGAATATTTCTTGCTGCAATGACAGAATTCTTGTAATTTTTTGAAAAAACGTTCAGTCGAACGCATCCAACTAAATGTCGATTTTTTCCAACAAAATTTCTTTAGGCGAGTGCACAGAGATCGTGGCTCTGAAATTTTATAAGACACAAGAGCTCATGCGGAATTTTTAATCTTCGCGTTGCTTGGCCGAACGTATTCGTATTTAATATCGCCCTGACTCGCGATCGCCCTGACTGCAGCTCTTGGGCATTGCTCCGGAATTATTCACATGGCTTTTTCACATTTTTTTTTTTTTAATATTGAATACCTTATGGATAAATCATAGAAAGTTCGTGATATGTAAATGACAGCCTTGGTCGTTTATTGACTAACCAAAAATGAGCGAACCAGCGGACTTGGAGTTTTTAATGATTAATCGAAATTTGTATATAGATTTAGAATTGGTGCGTGGAAAATACAGCGTCTCGTAACTCTGAGAAACTGAGTTGCCTGAGCCAAAACGAAATGCAGAAATCAAACATTGCGGGACATCGAAAAGGAAAGTTTGTTGGAAAATATCGATATTTTGTTGGATACGTTCGACTAAACGTTTTTGTTTGAAAAATCACAAAAATGTTGTCATTGCGCAGCGAGAAATATTCTAGAAAGTCTCTTCGGAAAGTCAATTTTTGTCATTCCAATCGTGAATTTCGCTGTCAGTTCCGTTAGAAATAAAAAATATTGTCAAAGTAACGAAAATTTTGAAATTATCCAAAAATATTTAATGTTCAACGAAATATCGACGTTTTTTGACAAAATTCAATTTTCCCTGATATGTGAGAAAACAAGAAAATTGGCCTTTGTTCCGTTTGGTCCGATGGTTTGCAGTAAAAAATATTCTAGAAAGTCTCTTAGGAAAGTAAATTTTTGCCATTCCAATCGTACATTTCGCTGTCAGTTCCGTTAGAAATAAAAAAATATTGTCAAAATAACGAAAATTTTGAAATAATCCGAAAATATTTCAAAAAATCGATGTTTTTTGACAAAATATTCAATTTTCAGTTCCTAGCGAGCGAAAGTTATTTCATCCAAGAAATTGAATCAAAAAGGAACGAGTTGGAATGACGAGAATGATTCGGTAGTGACTGGGGATTTAGTCGATGCAAGAAATTCCGTTTTTCGGAGGAAACGGTGGAAAATTTTCGGAATATCAGCGCAAATGCTCGGATCCTGATTTTCCAACAGGATTTTCATGTCCCTGTACAATTTTCCAGCAAATAAAAACTGCGTTGCTAACATTGTTTGGACAGCATCGCGTCTCGAGAAATTCATGGAAAACTGAGTTTTTGAGCCGTCGTCTGATCCATTGCTTCGTGGCTGGTTAATCGTCCACGAGAAGAGAAGGAAAAGACCCAGCGAGAAACTGTGAGCAAAAGAAACGAGAGAATGGGAAGAAATAGCTGCAGGAAGATCGAGTACGACGGACTGTGATGCACGGAGAAAGGAGACCATAAAGCAAGCGTGAAATGCTTGAGAATGGCCGAGAAGTATGGGCGAGCTTTGGCTCGTAGCCAGTGTAAAAAAAAAGATTAAAAAAAAGCTCCAATAATCCGAAGGGCCACAGGATCAGCCTCTGGCCTCGTTTCCAACGAGCACATTTTGTACATCCACACGGATGTGCGAATGTATACACGCAGCAGCAGCAGCAGCAGCAGATCTCGACGAACCGAAAGGATATCGGGGCAGGATAAGGAATAAAAATGACGCGATTACTCGTGCGAGAGTAAATGCCCGAAAGAAATAACCTTCACCCAATTATGAGGATCCCAAAGTACGTGAGCGCTATGATTCTTCAAGTACAGACGTGGATGTATTTGGAGAATGGACCAGTCAGCAAAATTTACGATTGCAATGACAAAAATTTACTTTTCTATAATAATTTTCTATAAAATTTTATGACTCGGAAGTTTGCATCGTTGGAATGCGACGGAATTCATTTTTATCTTTGACAAAAACAATTATTCAAATGCAGAACTAAATATTTTTGGATAATTTCAAAATTTTCCTTATTTTTGCTGGAATGATCAAATTTTATTTTTCCAAGAGATTTTCTACAATATTCTTTGCTGCATTTACAACATTTTTATGACTCTGAAGTTTACATCGTTGGAATGCAACGAAATTCATTTTTATCTTTGACAAAAACAATTATTCAAATGCAGAACTAAATATTTTTGGATAATTTCAAAATTTTCCTTATTTTTACTGGAATGATCAAATTTTATTTTTCCAAGAGATTTTCTACAATATTCTTTGCTGCATTTACAACATTTTTATGACTCTGAAGTTTGCATCGTTGGAATGCAACGAAATTCATTTTTATCTTTGACAAAAATAATTATTCAAATGCAGAATTACGATGATAAAATGATCAATTTTTGCCACTCGAAAAGCATGTCGGCTCGAAAAATTTGGATGACATTGAAAATTGAACGAATTTTCAATAAAATTCAATATTTTTCGATGCATTCCAAAGTTGCAAACTCCAGCATCGTAAAATTCCTCTAATTAAATTTAAATTCGAATAATTCTCTATGAAATTTTCTATAAAATTTCTTGCTGCAATGACAGAAAACTTTTGCGATTTTGAAAAAAAAGTTGAGTCCAAAAAAAATTTCTTTTCAGTGAATTCAGCAGTTCAGAGTCGAAAAAATTGACGATTTTTAATTCCGCTCGTCTCCAATTGAGACCCAAAAAGTCTCATGCTCTCGAAAAGCAAGTACAAACTGCATGATAAATAGAAAGAGAAAAAACGAATGACGAAAGATTTATTTATGTGAAAATATAAGAAAAGTTTGACCACGTTCGAAATAGATGATGAACTTGTTCGTGCTTAAGTGGAATATTTCTCGTTTTTATGAGCGGTGTGCACTAGCGACGTGGTCGAGACATGGAAACATTCATTCATTTTATAAGGTGAGAAAAGAAACGTGAAGCCCGAGGAAGAGCGAAGAAGCAATCACGCAACGATGGAAGAGTGTAACAAGAAATCACTTCTAGAAGGATAGAGTAGAAAGAAAAAGGAACAAGTGTGTCTGTGGCGAAAGTGGAGAGGACACTCTTGGGCGCCTCCCCCGGTGGAGTGGAAAGTTTTTCCCTCGTTGTACACTCAACGAGAATAAGAGACCTTCGATGTACATATATAGATCGATGCAGTGGCTGAGTTAGTGTGAAAAAGAGGACGCAGGAAAAAATATCGTCGTGTGAGTGCCTTCGCGGGCCCGGAGGATGAACTAGATAAATTTTAACAAAATAAAGTGATAAAAAAGAAATGAAGAGTAACCGGAAGTTCGTCAGTGGCTGGTCTCGAGTTGCACCGGAAATTCTCGGCGGTGTCAAACCCGCCGAATCAATGGAAACGAAATGACGCGAGAGTGAACAAAAATTTTTGCATTTCTGGTGCATTTGCGTTTTTCTTGACCAGATCTCACGATTTTGGACAAGGAAACGATTTTTCTTCGAGATCCTAATCGGTACGAAAATTGCCATGGATTTTGACATTTCACAAACAATTAATAGAAAAAGGTTTTTTTTTTGCCAACTTCCGTGTCATAAAATATTTCACGCCTCCTCTCCCGAGCCTTAACATTGTGGATTCTCCTGATATCAACCATTTTTGCCCTCTGTTGCGTATCTTCACGAGACACACCGCAGTCTTCCTTAGGGAGAACCAATTACGTGTACGAATCTGACTGAAACATGACGCGGAATAACCGCGATTCCCAGAGGCGAGGCATTCTAATTAATTAAGCAGCCGTATACCGAGGTTGCAATCGAGTCGTATGTCACCACCGAACCCCCCCCCCCCCCCCCTTAAAGCCGAAATCCCAACAATCTCGTGCTCCGATTGCAAAATATTTCTTCCCCAACAATGGAGTACACGATCCTGTCGAAGAGTTCATTCCACTCAAAACTTGGTTAATTAGCGATCGAATGAAAATATTAAAAAATTTTAAAAAGCGACGATCGCGAAGGATTTCACGATGCATAATTAAAATTTCAACGAAATTCTGTTTTTTCTTCGTCAGATTCAGAGATTTTTGGCAAATACTTGGCCAGAACGATAAAATCATCATTTTTTTTTTTCAAAAAATTTCAAAAAATTTGAAAAACTCGTTAAAAAATTGATAAAAAAAATTTATTTTGGTTTCTCATGAATTGTGAGAAATTTTTTGTGAGTGCAGCTGCATTGAGATGGAGATTTTCTTACCTGAATCTGACAGACGACTTCGCCGTAGGGCCAGCAGCCATAGACGGCAGGTAAAAAGCCAAAAGGTGTGACAAGCACGCCAATAGCGAGGTCGTTGCTGGCGAGGCTCGTCAGAAGGTACTTGGGCTGAAATAATATAAAGAAAAGATATTCGTTTAATTCGATCAGAGAGAATTTGGCTCGCGATTGCTTCAGCAGAGACGATCGCGCTCTCGATATTTCCAAAAAAGTGCCTGAGGAAGTCTGTAAATTCGTTACGCGAATATCCCTATACGTACGGAACTAACGGATACTCGGGGGATGTTTCATAGCCTTGAGGAACGAGCCACTGCAGGTCGCTAGTCCTAGACGCGTTTCTCGTATCTACCGATTTAATAGGCTGTTTCATATTTGCATATTCATGAGAGTAAGAGCAACCGTTTGGCTGGGCTGAGCGAGCAAGACTTCGCAAACACAGATTCAGATACACCGGAATATTCAGGGTGTCCTTTAAGTCGTGGTAAAGTTACTGACTTAATTTGGCTACACTGAGAAGAATTTTTTTTTGAAAAATCACAAAAATTTCGTCATTGCAAGGAAAAATATTCTAGAAATTCTCTTGGAAAAGTAAATTTTGTCATTCCAATCGTAAATTTCGCTGACACTTCCGTTGGAAATAAAAAAATATTGTCAAAATAACGAAAATTTTGAAATTATCCAAAAATATTCAGTTCACCGCGTTCTAAAAAATATCGACATTTTTTGACGCGACCTGCGAAATTCGACTTGTTGGCGTGACTTGCAAAATTATTGGAGACATCAGAAAAGAAAATTCCGTTGGAAAAAATCGATATTTTGTTGAATACGTTCGACTAAACTTTTTTTTCTTGAAAAATCACAAAAATGTTGTCATTGCAGCAAGAAATATTCTAGAAA
This sequence comes from Diadegma fenestrale, assembly GCA_037043255.1. NCBI lineage: Eukaryota > Metazoa > Arthropoda > Insecta > Hymenoptera > Ichneumonidae > Diadegma > Diadegma fenestrale. Next base: position 15,200,415 of record CM073310.1, on the reverse strand, counting down.
GTCTTTTCGAAAAGTCAATTTTTGTCATTCCAATCGTAAATTTTTCTGACAGTTCCGTCGGGAATTAAAAATATTGTCAAAACAAGGAAAATTTTGTAATTATCCAAAAATATTTAGTGTTCAACAAAAAATCGACGTTTTTCGACAAAATTCAATTTTTCCTGATATATGAGAAATCAAAAAAATTCTCTTTTATTTCGTTTGGTCCGGTGGTTTTTGCAGCAAAAAATATTCTAGAAAGTCTCTTCGAAAAGTGAATTTTTGTCACTCCAATCGTAAATTTTGCTGACAGTTCCGTTGAGAATTAAAAATATTGTCAAAATAACGAAAATTTTGAAATTATCCAAAAATATTTAGTGTTCAACAAAACGTCGACGTTTTTTGACAAAATTTCATTTTCCGTGTACCAAATCGCAAAGAGAGTCTTCGTTCATCCTGCTCCGCAGTTGATAATCGATAAAAAATTAAAAAATTCAAAACAGCCAATTCAGGGACATTTATTATGAGTTCACGCGTCAAACTCATTCAAAATTCATGCGACGCGTATTTTTTCGCGGACATGAAATGAAGGACACGCGAGCAAAGCTCAAAGCTCTTTACACTGGGTATAAAAATACGTGCGGAAGGAGACGCGTCGAGCAGCAAGTTTTGATGAGCCAAATGAAAGAATTTGCATTCTCGGGGTGATGCAAAGTGTCAAGAAGGAAAAACCTGCACCCGCAATGACAATGGGAATCCCCGCGCCTCCAGTCTCTAATTTTATGCTAACGAATTCATAGCACGACTGCTCAGAGGATGCTGCGAGCGCTCTCGAAGGATTTCTAATTGTTCGATGGACCCAACAGAAAATTTAGCGATTGTTTACACTTTTCGATCTATTTTCTTGCACGTGTAACTCTCACGTACGAAAAAAACGTTTGTTCTCCGGCAAATTATCGTTTGACCGAATTTTTCACTAATTTTTCTTACTCTAATCAAAATTTTCCCAGGCCCACGTGATCCTGTATTAAAAACGTTGAATTTTACCGGAAATATGAATTTTTCGAAATTGGATTAGCGGATTTGGGGTTTCGTGTAATTTAGTCAAGTTTACCTGTGCGTGAATATATTTGCTGTAACGGCGACTGTTGATGACGAAAATGACGAGAAGATTGGCGAAAAGGATTCCGAGGCTGAGCATTAATATGAGAGCAGCTCGTAAGAGTTCTCCAGGTCCGGGTGTTGTCCACAACATTTTGGTTGAGCCGTCGGGCCAGCAGCTGCTGTTGTTCAGAGCCGGTGGCACCAGGGTCGGCGTTTGGTGTTCCAACATCATAAACGAATTCGTGATTGCAGCGTTTTTGGAGGATCGTCGAACGATCCTCTCTCACTTTTTTTTTAAATTTTTTATTTTGTTTTTTCAATTTTTTATCCTTTTTTTTTGCTGTTCCAGCGGAATGAGCTGCTAATTAACGTTTATTCGCTAAGACGACGAAGGAAGCGTGACATTGGAAAACTTTTTTAGGCTAATTTGACTTCTGGAGCTTCTGTCGGTGTTGCCGGATGCTCGAGCGGCCTCGGCGAGCTCAACGGCAACCGACGCTTTCTTCGACTTTGACAGCGATCCCAATCTCATCAAATTACTCGACATGCTGACTCTCGTGACCAGGAATCGCGAGTGAGCCCAAAATCTGATCCTGGGTCCAAACAATTATAAGTCAAACCCTCAATGATATTTTTTTTACATCTGCTTCTTTTTCATTCGCCATACTCGAGCTACGTGATCAAAATATTTTGTTCATTTCCGGCTCGTCGAAGGCGTCGATCGAGATTTCCTCGTGTTGAATATTTTCGCATCAGCAGAATTATCGGTGGATTTCATCTTTCACCGTAATCAGCTCGACTTGAATCTGCAACAGAATGGAAAATTTGAAAAACTCAATATTCAGTCGCATTCTAGTGTTTTTATCGGGCCATCGTTCTTTCGATCGTTGTTTTTTGTCTTTGGTGTTTTATTTCTGAACGTAATGAGAGAAGGTTCGGGCGCAGTCAACAGCCGCGTCGTAAAAACTTGAAATATATGTATATAAATATGACTCTGAAGTTTGCATCGTTGGAATGCAACGAAATTCATTTTTAGCTTTGACAAAAATCATTATTCAAATGCAGAACTAAATATTTTTGGATAATTGCAAAATTTTGCTTATTTCTACTGGAATGATCAAATTTTATTTTTCCAAGAGATTTTCTACAATATTCTTTGCTGCATTCACGACATTTTTATGAGTCTGAAGTTTGCATCGTTGCAATGCAACGAAATTCATTTTTATCTTTGACAAAAATAATTATTCAAATGCAGAATGTCATTACGATGATAAAATGATCAATTTTTGCCATTCAAAAAGCATATCGGCTCGAAAAATTTGGATGACATTGAAAATTGAACGAATCTTCAATAAAATTCAATATTTTTCGATGCATTCCAACGTTGCAAACTTCAGCATCATAACGAATTTCCGTTTTTTCTTGAACAAATCTCACGATTTTTTATTAAATATTTAGACGACGTTAAAGTTTGCATCGTTCGAATGCAACGAAATTCATTTTTATCTTTGACAAAAATAATTATTCAAATGCAGAATGTCATTACGATGATAAAATGATCAATTTTTGCCATTCGAAAAGCATATCGGCTCGAAAAATTTGGATGACATTGAAAATTGAACGAATCTTCAATAAAATTCAATATATTTCGATGCATTCCAACGTTTCAAACTTCAGCATCATATATAAATTCAAAATGGAAGATGCTTTCGTGCGCGGGGCTCTGTTGTCGTTATGAGGAGCCAGAAACTGTGGTACCTTTCTGATAATTCTCGTTGTACAGTGGTACAGTGCTCTCACGCTAATGGCATTAAATCCCAAATTGCTGGGGCTTAATTCGAGCGTTAATCGGTCGAGACAGCGACAAAGGTACAAGTACACGCATACAAACACTAATACACACTCACAGCAGATTCACACTCGTTGGTTATAATGCCAAGTCCTCTTTCCCAGCAGGGCTTGTAAGCCCCAAGAATCGTTATGTGTACTGAGAACGGCTTAATAGCATGCTCGATTACGATGAGTTACGTGCCATAATGCAAAATCCAGAGGGATAACGAGAGACTTCTGTACGACTCTGTGCTTTTGCACATTTTATCGTGACCTCGGACTTGTACAAGATCATGCAGCCTTGCGACTCTATCATACCCTTGAGACGTTAAGGAGGTTCGATCACGACGATACAATTCCAGATGTGAATTTATGACACTGAAGTTCGCAACGTTGGAGTCCAACGAAAAATACTTTTATTATTAATTATTTGTTAAATATCCCAAACCTTGAAAATTTTCGAATCGATATTGCGTTTGGATCCTCGAAAAAGATCATTTTAGCGTCCTGACCAAATATCGAACAAGAATCTTGAGATCTGCACAAAAAAAAACAGAATCATAGAAAATTCCTACATCGTGGGAATTTTCTATGAGTTTTTTATCTTTCAAATGATTCTTGGCTGAAGAAAATCCGTATATGAATGACAACGAAATTTTTTTTTGATTTTTCCACCACGTAGTGCTCGAGAAGTTTGATTCGGCTCTCGATTATTCGATAAACCTGCGGTCAAAGATTTGTAAAAAAAAATTGTGTTTCTAAACTCGATACCAAAGAATTTTATTCCTAAATTTGATCAAATTCCGATTATTTTGATTTCGTGATCCGACCTCCTTAAAATTGTTGCGAAAAAAAGTTTTATCATCGATTTCGCGGTCTTTCAAAAATCTCACGCACAGTTCTGAGCAGAAAACGTTCGCGTCATTGTTTTTAAAACCGTAGAATCAAATCCAACACGTTTTCCAATTTTTTCTTTGCGAACAATAATTTTGATGACATTTGGAATTAACGCAGAGAATGAAAATTGCGCGAGGAACTTTATGAGGGAGCGATTACTTAGGAGAACTCTGTGTGTTGGAAAAATATATAATGCAGCCGAAAACGCAGCGTCATTAAATCTTAGACGGCTGGCTCTAGCGGCTAATGATGATTAATTTATCGCAATTTATTTTTACGCCGGTTGAACTGAATAAAAGTCGCGGTGACCCCGTTATTCCACGTCGTCGCCAAACTCGCTCCAGCAACGACTTGAACAGGAATTCAATTGTAGTAGCTTTTGTGTGCGGCTGTGTTTTGCCATATCGGTACCTCGTGAAAAAATTAATTACACAAAAAAACGACGTAATAACGTACGTTATTCCATTATTTTTTTTTTTTTTTCAGCGCCATTTGTTAGGACAAATAATTTGTCCCCACGTTCAAAATCACAGCTCGCGCATAAATGTATAAAATAAATATAAATTAGTACAACTGGTGCGAGTCCTGCACTCGCGCACGAAAATGCACAGGCGCACAACGAGTTTATTTCACGGCTCTATGAGCCGGAAATATTTGGTGGCCGAACGCGTATTGCTAATTGCTTTAAAACCTCATTTGACTTATCATACACTGTGACTAATTATGTAAACATTTCATTATTGTTGTAATTCGAGTTGACGATTTCCACGTCGAAAATTGAATTTCGTCAAAAAATTTCGATATTTTGTTAAACACGGTAAACTCAATATTTTTCGATAATTGACTTTGAAAATTCACTCTCCGAAGAGACTTTCTGGAATATTTTTTACTGCAAATCACCGGACCAAACGGAATTTTCTTGTTTTCTCACATATATCAGGGAAAATTTAATTTTGTTCGATATTTTGTTGAACACTAAATATTTTTGGATAATTTCAAAATTTTCGTTATTTTGACAATATTTTTCATTTCTAACGCAAGTGACATGAAAATCCTGTTGGAAAATCAGGATCCGAGCATTTGCGCTGATATTTCGAAAATTTTCCATCGTTTCCTCCGAAAAACGGAATTTCTTGTATCGACTAAATCCGCAGTCACTACCAAATCATTCTCGTTATTCCAACTCGTTCCTTTTTTACTCAATTTCTTGGATGAAATAACTTTCGCTCGCTACGAACTGAAAATTGAATTTTGTCAAAAAACATCGATTTTTTGAAATATTTTCGGATAATTTCAAAATTTTCGTAATTTTGACAATATTTTTAATTTCTAACGGAACTGCCAGCGAAATTTACGAGTGGAATGACAAAAATTGACTTTCCGAAGAGACTTTCTAGAATATTTTTTACTGTAAACCACCGGACCAAACGGAATAAAAGCCAATTTCCTCGTTTTCTCATATATATCAGGAAAAATTGAATTTTGTCAAAAAAACGTCGATATTTTGTTGAACACCAAATATTTTTGAATAATTTCAAAATTTTCGTTATTTTGACAATATTTTTCATTTCTAACGGAACTGACAGCGAAATTCACGATTGGAATGACAAAAATTGACTTTCCGAAGAGACTTTCTCGTATATTTCTTGCTGCAATGACAACATTTTTGTAATTTTTCAAAAAAAATGTTCGGTCGAACGAATCCAACAAAATATCGACAATTTTCCAACGAAATTTTCTTTTCAGTGCACTTAACTAAAACGAGGCCAAAATAACGAGTGAACGAACTGAAAATGGATGTCGAGATCGATGAATCGTTGATTAAAATCTCAATTATTAAATTATCACGAAACAGTAGCCTCATGAATGTTGAACTTTCGAGCCAGTCATGCAATCCCGTACCGGGAATTTTGCACTCATGCAATTTCTTGATTGACAACACAAATTAATTGTCAGTTTGAAAAAAAAAACCAAAAAAATGCAAAACAAAACCGAAACGCGGAATTAACGAGTTTGTCAAAACTCCATTTTATAGCACGATCTGCTGCTTTCCCGTTACACCGATTCGTCAAAACTCTGCTGCAGGATTCGAATGATTTTTTGTTCCATATGAATTTATTCACGCTCTTGCAGTTTTTCTATTTTTATAACAGACTTCAGCTCTATTTTACGCTCTTCAATTTACCGAAGAATCATACTCGAGAGATTTTATCGTTCTCTCGCTTTCTCCCTTCGATCATCAATCCATTTCCCTCTCATTCGATATTCAAACACTCGCCAGTGGTGCATATATCCGGAATGAATCTGATTCAGTGGCGTAAGAGCGGAGAGGCGTCGAGGAGGCGGCGAGGGCATCTGCCAAGCAGAAACGAGACGGCCGAGAGCTGGCCCGGTCTCTCATTCAAAACGCCCTACGCGATGGCGCATATACATTGCATTTCTTTTTGCACATCCTAGTCGAGAAATACGTTGCTATACATATTTATCCATATATCAAAAGCTCGCGATAAAAAAGGCTCCAGCGACGTACAATTTTTCAAGAAATTCCCTCAACAGTTGAGCCCTTTTGATTGCAAGCTCTGACATTATGATCAAATATATGTATATCGACGTGCGTTCGCCTACCAGTCGCGATTTCATCCCTTCCGCTCTGCATTCTTCTCAGCACATGCAGAAAAGCAGAAAAAAACTTCATGAAAACGATTATTCATATTCCATTCGCGAGTTCTCGACTTTCCTAAACCCCCTCCCCCCCCCTCTCTCTCACTTTCATTCTTCTTTCTCTTTTCAACTTTCTCGCACATCGCCCTTTTCCGCGAGCGTCCGTTCGTTCGCCTGGCTGCGTCGTGAATACGAATTGCTTCGTTTTCTCACCCAAAACCTCCCCCTCGTTCCAGTCTTTTTTATAATAGCCCTTTATCCTTCTTATGCCGGCTCTCGCTTTCCTCGACGACATGTTCCTAACGCCACACACCAGACCCCCCGCGTTTCCTTCCGTATTTGACATATTTTTCACGTGTTTTTAGTTTTATGTACACGGAGAAAACCAAGTCGAAAACTATTAAGAAATATACTAGGAATCCAGTTACTTATTGTTGAAAATTATAGTATTTTGAGGACAGTTCGGAAATTACAACAATATCTCGAATGGCAGTGCGACAAATCGTTCTAAACAGCATAGTAAAACGTCATCATCAGATTAAAACCGATTTTACAATTTAGCATAGCAATTAAAGAAAATCGCAATGGTCATGGTAAACGAAACAATGCGTGTGATAAAATTCCACACATTTTCGATATCTATTCATACTGGGATAATAGAATTTTACTATGTCGACGTTTGAAATTTGAGAAATTCTCACTCTTAACTGAATTCTCATCTGACATAGTAAATCTGACATAGTAAATCTGACATAGTAGAGTTCATGAAAACAAACCTGAAATTCATTATCGCGTGCATTACTGTTTCTTATTCATATAGAACTGTTTATAATTCATGCTAAGAAAAATTGCAAGTGTTAAAAAAATACTATGCTGTTTTGTAATTGTTGCTACGATTCTTTTGCTACTTAAACTTCGTATAGGACATTTTCGCAAAACATGTTATTTCTTACTAAACAAAACGAATCCGTTTTCTCCGTATAATAAAATTCAGAGGAATCATTATTTTGCAAAAATAATTGGAAAAACTATACCAAATTTTGCTCCAATAGAATTTTCTTCGGAGTTCGAGAACGTTGCGCTTAGATTCTGTAAGTTTGGATCCAATCGCGCGTCTCTGTGAACCAGGGAAGACAAGTCTCTACAAATATACGCGTAGGAATGGACAAACGACATGGAGAAGTGAGAAATCGGTGACGTAATTACATTCCGAACTAGTAGCGAACGAGAGGCGCGAGAATTCGCGGGTGCCCGGATCTCGAAATGATTGTGGGTACAGACGTTTTGTCTATATTTACCGCCCACCTGCATAGGGACCGATCGACAAACTGAAAATTAACTTTCGTCGATATTTTGTTAAGCACGATAAATTGTTTCTGGATAATTTCAAAATTTTCGTTATTTTGGGAATATTTTTCATTTCTAACGGAACTGTCACCAAAATTTACGATTTCGATGAGACCTTCTCGAATATTATTTGCTGCAATGACAACATTTTTGTGATTTTCCAAAAAAAAGTTTAGTCGAAAAGTCGAAATTTTTCTTTTAGTACAGGGCGTCGACGATTGTCAATAAATTCAATTATCGATGCGATTGATTAGTTGATAAAAAAGAAAATTTTCACGAGCATATTTTTTGCAACTGATTTTATGCTGGAAAAATGATTTTATGCTTTTACAGAATTTTTGAAAAATCGTCGACACATTTTTTGACAAAATAGAGGAATTTTTCAAATATTCATAATATCAGCGACACGGGGACAAATTGTGTGACTCGGAGGCTTAAAAAACAATTTTAATCGGATTATTTTCTCGCATCGATACATTTTCGGATCTTCCTGTATACAAAATGCGACTCGAAACGTGACTCTAACAACAAAAATGACAGAATTTTAATTAAGATTCGGCACTGAGAATCAAGAAAGCGAAACCAGAGAGAAGACAGTTCGAGTAGAGAAGAATTAATGCAACTCTCTGTTTTCCAAGTGTGTTTATCAGCGAGTCTGGAGTCTCTCGGCCTTGCTGAGATAAGTTAAATTTACCCGCGGGCCTCGCGAAAAGTTTTTATCTGTCTTCGTGGTCACTCGCGTAATTCGTTAGAAATAAAATGAGCAATAAATCTCCGTGGAAACAAAAAAAAAGTGGCTCCGAAGATTTAGGCAAAAATTATACACAATTTCATGGACCTGGGCAAATTTTTGGCTCAAGTTCGAGCCTGGAAATTTGAGAAATATTGAAGATTACGAGTCGCAAAAATGATCAACTTTTTTATTGCATCGTTTCATTTGGAACGGCAAAATCTTGGTTCAATATCGTTTGAATTTAAATCGCGGTCAATAAACTCCAAAATTTCGAGTGAAAGTTCCACCGAAACCACAAACGCAATGGACGCTCGTTTTTTGCTCGATTAGGTGGCCAATCACTAAATCGCTTCGTCCTGCTAACGAGACTTTCAAGTTTTAAGCGAGAGGCTTAACTTGCTTTTGGAGGAGCGAGTCAGGGAGAAAGATACACGCGTAAGCAGGGTACGAGCCATACCGAGGATGAAATAAAAATGGCATTATTATGGCCAAGTAACGACGCAAACTTTTCCGACGTTTTAGCACCGCGGATGCATTTAGATGGTAAAATTATGAATTTTCATGAATGGTAGTGAAGCAGTGACTGTTTATGAACTGAGTACACCGGAGCCTGGTAACGGAACATTCAACGTATTTTTATTAAGTTAATTTCATTTAATTAGTAATTTTTTTTAACATTCTTGACACCAAAACTAAAAATTTTACGTATTTTTATTAATTTAATTGAATTTACGAACATTTAACGTATTAATATCACAAAATAATAATTTAATTTGATTCATAATTTTGTTAAACATTCTTGACACCAAAACTGAAAAATTTCCTCCTATAAAGAAAAATTCCTTGACGTTAAGGTTTCGAGATATTTAATTTGCAATTTTTAACTTTTCCCTCCCAAACGCATGTAAATTCGAGTCGCGTTTCGTTTATGAGTTGCAAAAAAATGTGTTTAGGATTTTTCTTAAAAAATTTCGGCCATAGCCTTTCTGGCTATCTGCAAAAAAAAATCCTAAATCCATTTCTTGTTGCAACTCGAAATTCGTTCAACTTTTTAACGAAGCGTGACTTGAATTTACACGCGTTTAGATGAAAAAAATGAAAAATTGCAAATACAATTGTCTCAAATTCTAAACGTCAGAAAATTTTTCTCTACAGGATAAAACTGTTTGTTTTGGTGCTAAGAACGTCTTTGCAAAATTTCGAAAGAACCCGAAATAAAGTCGTTTTTTAATAGTAATACCTTAAAAAGAAAAATCATGGAATAAACCATGGACTTTGAAAGATAAATGAGGTTTCATGACCCCAGAGACCTCAGGGGCGACCTGCATGGCTGGATCAGAAGCAAAAGAATCAACAATCGTCGTATAATTGTATAAAAAAGAACGTCAAAGTGAAGAAAGTTGAAATTTGATTTATGTCCGTAGTTGGAAATAACGAAACTGAAAAAAATGGTAAGGATAATGAGGCAAAGAATAAGAAATATAAACTGTCCGCGACCGTTTTCTCTCTTTTTTTTATCATTCTCTCTCGTACGGTATTTTGCTTGACAACTCGCCGCAGATAAGCCGCAGTGGTTCACGTTCACAAAGTCAAAACAGAGGGTTCTTTATAGAAAGGGGTCGCGAACTTCTTTCCCACGAGTTACGACACGTCGTTAGGAGTAATGGCGTCGAATCGTTCCCTCTTTTTTTTTTTTTTACGTCTTTGGGAAAAGGCGTATCTCCATCCCTTTGGCTGATACGCTCGTTCGGTGAAATCATCAAACGAACACCGATATCGTGAATATCCTTTCGGGCTTTCACGATCCCTCGACTTTCTTTTCCAGCCTCCGAATCTTCGGTCCATATAACCCTGCGACCTTCTCTCTCCCGCCGGGGGGTTGTAAAATGTCCCCTGAGGAATCTTTTTCGAATCGCGCGTCTTTGTGGCTCTCCAACTATACGAACTTCGATCTACAATTTACGAGGCGACAAATCCGGCGGGTTAGTTTTCCACACGAGAATTATATGTACCAAAAACTCGAAAGCCCACTGTATTCTGCGCTTTGGGTCCGCCAAACATACCGATTCATAAAAGAAACTTGATTTCATCGTGTTTTTTGAATATGACCTTAAAGAAAAATATCCAACCCGCAACCAAACCTGAAGATTATTGCCGCGCAAACCGCGATCGCGATCTCGAACAGCAAAAAAAGAAAATCGCAAAATTTCCATTCAAATTTCGACTTTCTCGGAAGCGCGTTTGAATGAATGAGCAAATGGGCCAAAAGTACGATCTGAAAGGAAGAAAAAAGGAAGAAAATGAATAAAAACCCATTCAAGAGCTTTTTTCCTGATTTTTTTCCCCTGCAAGAATTTTTTCATCTTTTTCTGAAGTTTAATTGTTGGAAATTCCTATGAACTTTCTTAAAAATCACTCTTAACTGGGGGAAAACTTTGAGAAAGGTCGACGGACTAGAAATCAAGTTATTTGCGTAAAATATAGGTTTTTTTCGTAAGTTCCTACAAGACTGCGTGTTAAGGGGTTATATACAGTTGGAAGACCAAAAAAACTTGTTTTTTTACGATTTTTTTCTGGATAGGGATTTCATTTTATGAATAAAAGACAAAGGAATCAAATGTAGCGTCATCTTTCAACTCTCTATCGCCATTTTTTATTTTCAAAAATAAAGCTTCGCATGGCTTCTGCAGTTGATCTCCTGTGGGTTCTCTAAAAAAAAAGGCGTTTCGCGGTGAGCAAGAAATCTCCGGTTTGGATCAGCTGAAATAAAAAAACCAAAGAGATTTGTTTAGTGGATAGATGAATCCAGGTATTCATCGAAGGAATAGTTGAAATTTCGAATTTTGATAAAATGGCGGCTCCTCAAAGATGAAATTCCAATTTTCGACCAAATTTTTTTCATTTAATGCTTCAAAAAAGATAGAAATAAATTTCGGATATCTTATTCCTTCGATGAATACCTATTATGATTATGTTGGAAGAAGCTCCTTAAATCCGCTTCCATAATCACACGAAATGAATGACAAGTATAACTGTGTCGAACTCTCGTCAATGCGGGTTGGCAAATAATTTGGAGGGAGAATTTTCGATCGCGGAATTGTGAAAGGATCGGACTGGTAGAAAAGGGAAGGAAAAAGCGTGACTGCGGCGTCACGTGCTCGCCCGACCTCGCGATATGAGGTGATTACAGAAAGAGAGACTGTGTATCAGTTAGCAACATACGTAGTTTCTCTCTTCTTAGCCAAGGCCGAGCGCGATGATGGTGTACGAGGCGGTGCACGTTACACACAGATATAGTGATGAAAAGAGGTTGAGAGACAAGTCGAGCACGTGATGAGTATATGCACGAGATTGCGGGGCGAATGTCGCGATGAAACACTTTTATCGCCATTGATGGAGCAGAGGGAGCAAAAGTAGGGAAAATGTGGAACTGGGCTAAGAGCTAAGGGATACCGCGCGCGATCAAGACGACCAAGAGCGATGTGATAGGCTCGTCATCACGTTCAACTCTCGCTTCCACATCTGACAGATAAATGTAGACACATATATACGCCGACATATGTTACAGATACGTATAAAACCGCTTGCCGACAAAAAGCGTAATCCGTAGGATCTACGATGGAAAAATTAACCGAGTTCCGTCCTTTTGCTCGTAGAAACTCTGCTCGCTCGATACAGCTTTGCGAAGACTGAGGCAGAATTGAAAAAGGGTCAAAAGAACCTCGTGATCGTTTTTTTCCCAACGTTTCAGAGCACCAACACATTTTTCATTTATTAAGAAAATGGTGAAATCCAAAAATTATTCCTGTTTGCATTTTGCAGATTTTCCTTTTCGCGCGGGATCGTGGATTCGAATAATCATCGTCACATCGTTTTAGCTCTCTCGTTCTTTACTTTTGTACGAACTTGGCGATGCTGGAACAACTACAAGAAACAACGACGTTGATGTCACAACCCACTCGAGAATTAACCGCCGTCGTAAAAGTTGAGACACGTGCAACGACTCCCATTCTTTTCCACTCGATTTTGTCCTGGATCAACAAATCCGATAACGTGGCTTTTTCGTCTACTTTCATCGATGATCCTCTCGACACACTCCCACACTTGACAAACTTACGATCCAGTCGATTACATTTATACAGACGATCGAAAAACGCAGAGAACGTCGACGCGGCAGGCGGACTGGAAGGTCCAAGCAGCCATCGAAAAGGCGACAAACGACCCACCGCATTCACCCCCCCAGGCATTCTCAAGAAAAAGGACAAAAGAAACGTGACCATTGATATGGAAACTGATGGGGAAAAAAAATCACAACTAAAAAAAGAATTTCCAAAATCTCCGCTTTTCATTTCACACTGTCCCAAAGTTCAAATCTGATAATTTTTAGATCAAGTTATTACTTATGAATTAACAAAGTTTTATAAAGTTTTCTCTTATGAAGCAAAATTTTCTCACATTTACAATTTTGAGATATTTATTTTCCGATTTTTAGAATTCGGAAATTAGAATTTTTAGAAATCACATGCGTTTCAATGGGGAAACTTAAAAATTGGAAATGAAATATTAAATTTAAAATATATTGTATATCCAATTTCAACTTTCTTCACTTTGACGTTCTTTTTTATACAATTATACGACGATTGTTGATTCTTTTGCTTCGTATCCAGCCATACAGGTCGCCCCTGAGGTCTCTGGGGTTATGAAACCTCATTCATCTTTCAAAGTCCATGGTTTATTCCATGATTTTTCTTTTTAAGGTATTATTATTAAAAAACGACTTTATTTCGGGTTCTTTCGAAATTTTGCAAAGACGTTCTTAGCACCAAAATAAACAGTTTTATCCTGTAAAGAAAAATTTTCTGACCTTTAGAATTTGAGACAATTGTATTTGCAATTTTTCATTTTTTCCGTCTAAACGCGTGTAAATTCAAGTCACGCTTCGTTAAAAAGTTGAACAAATTTTGAGTTGCAACAGGAAATGTATTTAGGATTTTTTTTTGCAGATAGCCAGAAAGGCTATGGCCGAAATTTTTGAAGAAAAATCCTAAACACATTTTTTTGCAACTCATAAACGAAACGCGACTCGAATTTACATGCGTTTGGGAGGGAAAAGTTAAAAATTGCAAATTAAATATCTCGAAACCTTAACGTCAGGGAATTTTTCTTCATACGAGGAAAATTGTTAGTTTTGCCGACAAGACCAATCAACGAAGACTCTAAAAACCATGAAAATTAGTTGGTTCACCGGACCCTCAAATTTTTGGTCGGCGCTAAAGAGACGTTCACAAAAATTCCAAAAGAAACACAGCACCGCGATGCACAGTCGCTCCAAAATTCAAGCAAAACTGAAAACACTTTTACATAGAAATTCCGCGGAGCGGTGAACGACCAAGCGGAAAGATTGACATCCATAACAAGAACGTTATACAGCCGGTGGGTTCAATTTAGCGTAGCAGGTCCATTTGGCGAAGAGGGGAACAGAGCAGGTGTTTACCTCAGCGGTGAACCGCGAAGGTACACTTTGAAAGTACGCTCGCTCCCTCTCAACTTTCCCTTTCATAAATGGACTCGCTCTTCCTCTTTTCGCTATCTTTTAACTCATCCCGCACACAAAAGCTCCGCAGTATTTAAGCCACACGAGATAAAGCGTTCCCCCGAGAGTAACGCAAACTTAAGCACACCACTCTCAGGTAAATGTGCCCATATACCTCATTGAGAAAGCCAGAGAGATACAGTGACACGAGAAAAAAAAGTCTTCCGTGTATATACTCGTTACGTTGGCTGCACGATGAGACCATCGACAAAACGTCCCATTCACCCCATGAAAAGTACCACCAGCTTTTTTTTCCATCACAGCCATACAAAAAAAAAAAAAAGTCTTGCATCTCTGCGACGATGTTTAAAACGCTGGCGTTTTGTTGAGACAGCAAAAAAATTCGGAATTCATTCCTGACAAAGGAAACCAACTGACGCGCGATTATTTCGATATAACGAAATCGCAGACGAATCAAAAAACGTTTCTTTTGCCTTTACGCGACTATCGATCTGAACATTTTTGGCTAATTTCATTAACCAAAATTTTCAATTTTAAATTTCTTTCGATTGGCTGAACGGATTTTCTTCCACCAGGGACCATTCGAAAGATAAAAAATCGTAGAAACCTCAAATCTAATATGAAATTTTTCTCGCCCCCCGTTTTCCCGTAAAAACGATTTAAAGTTTCTGTGACGTCATAAAACGCGCTACGCTTTATTTTTAATACTTGGCGTCGAGCCGCGACTCTTGATTTTCGTTATTTTGACAATATTTTTTTATTTCTGTAACAAAACTGTCGTAAAAATTTACGATTGGATTGACTAAAATTTGCATTTCACAGAGACTTTCTACAATATTTTTCGCTGCAATGACAACACATTTTTGTCAATAAAAAAAAAAACAGTTGAATCGAACGTATTCAACAAAATATCGATCGTTTCCAAGAAAATTTATTTTCAGCGGAGCAACAGCGACATTGAGATAAATGTATCGGTTCATTGTTGTACGTGAGTTAAGAATGGACGAAGCAACCGAGTTTGTAAAACGGATATTGAAGTTTTTCTGCTACACACTTTATACCTCGCGTGCATGGGAATTTCGTGTATACGTTTTATCTCGGTCTGTGAATATATTTGGTGAAAGGTTTGGTGCGTGTCCCCTGTCTTGGTATTTACCGGGGCTTCATGGATTTTCTTCTGCATAACCAACCCCCTCGTCTGTCCTTTTCCGTTGGTGCACGCTTTCGCGATAGAAATTTATGTCGCAATGGCCCAGACGTTGAACAAACAAGTAAAGTTCTTAGACGATGGAAATAAAGGCTGGAGATTCGCGAGAGTGTATCGATGTGTGGAAAATCCATGGGCGGGAAAGGACAGCCAAGGAGATTCGGGGGTTGGAAAGAATAATAATAAAAATAAATAAATAAAAAAAAGAAAAAACGCGAAACATAGCGGAAAAGTCACCCCCGCAAAGGCACTGACAAACATTTCGTGTGTGTGGGTCACACATATAAAAACAAATATAAAAATGAGGGTGCAATCGACCACAGCAACAAAACTTTTTTCTCCTTTCTATGTGTGCGCGTGTTCCACGAGGGAACGCCCACCAGATGCGGTAATAGATGAATAAAAGCTCAAAACAAAAAGCCGTAATAAAAAATAAGAGCAAACAGGAGCAGGCCAAGTGTAAAAGAAACAAGAAATATTGAAAAAACTTGGAAGCATTTTAACTGCTAAGTAAAACTACACAAAAGAGCTTAGTCATTGCTGGGCACTTTGAAAAGGCTTATCGTCCAACTTTTCTCCATTTCTTCCCTCCCCCTTTATAAGCCATTCACTCCGCAGTATCATCAATTGTATGTCTTGCCATTGAAACCAGCCTGGAACACGATTTTTCTGAAAAAATAAAATTCTGTACAATTGACCCGCGGAATTTGACTCCTGAAAACTTTTTTTGGAATCTCCATGACCACGAATCGTTTTGGACAGGAAATTGCGTTACGAGGGTCCAGCGATTAGCGGCAATCACTCGGTTCTCCATTATCAAGCGTGGCGGCTGCGGAAAAGAGTTTTACAAATACAAAACCAACCCCCAAGTCAAAACTGTCTCTCGCGTCTCTCATTCTCCCTCGCGCGCATATAGAGATCGAACCACTCTGCGAGAGGACTCAAGCAACGATGCAGCAGAAACGTGTGTGCCTTGTCTCAGGCAAATTTTCAACACAGCAGCGCACGAAAAAGTGAACGCGATAACTTCTCTTCACGCGTTCAGCAACGCCCCAGAAAATACAACTAAATTTCATGAATTCAAGATGCAAAGAGGAGCTCGTAATCTTTTCTCAATGTGCATGAATCCAAGTATAGCCCCTGCTATTTGTAGAAAGCATTCCATAACGAATTTGCCTGCCTCCGCATTTCACTATTTTCAGTTATTTTCTCCCCTTAGACTGAAAAGAAATTTTTGTTGAAAAATATCGATATTTCGTTGGATACGTTCGACTAAACGTTTTTTTTTATTTAAATAACAAAAATTTTGTCATTGGAGCAAGAAATATTCTAGAAACGTCTTTTCAATCGTGAATTTTACTGACATTTGTATTATAAATCAAAAATATTGCCAAAATAATGAAAATTTTGAAATTATCCAAAAATATTTAGTTTACCGTATCCAAAATATCGTCATTTTCAAAATATTCAAAATAATGAAACATATGGAAAATAATTTTGGAAATAATAATGAAAAAAATTCGACATATTGTGAAAATAATGAAAATTTTGAAATTATCCAAAAATATTTAGTTCACCGTATTCAAAATATCGTCATTTTCAAAATATTCAAACTAATTTCCACATATTGAAAATAATAATGAAAATAATTTCAATATGTTGTCAAAATAATGAAAATTTTGAAATTATCCAAAAATATTTAGTTGCCCGTATTCAAAATATCGTGATTTTCAAAATATCCAAAATAATAAAACATATTGAAAATAATTTTGGAAATAATAATGAAAATAATTCCAAAATATTGTCGGAATAATGAAAACTTTAAAATTATCCAAAAATATTTAGTTGACCATATTCAAAATATCGTCATTTTCAAAATATTCAAACTAATTTCCACAAATTGAAAATAATAATGGAAATAATTTCAACATGTTGTCAAAATAATGAAAATTTTGAAATTATTCAAAAATATTTAGTTCACCGTATCCAGCATATCGTCATTTTCAACATATTCAAAATAATGAAACAAATTGGAAATAATTTTGGAAATAATAATGAAAATAATTCCAAAATATTGGCAAAATAATGAAAATTTTGAAATTATCCAAAAATATTTAGTTCGTCGCTTTCAAAATATCGTCATTTTCAAAATAATTCCCACATATTGAAAATAATTTCGGAAATAATAATGAAAATAATTTCAAAATATTGTCAAAATACTGAAAATTTTGAAATTATCCAAAAATATTTAGTTCACCGTATTCAACAAAGCATCGTCATTTTTCAACACAATTTTATTTTCAGTGTGATTCCTTGTTCCGGAGTAATAATCATAAAGATCACGTGCCACGAAACACTGTCGGGTTTTGTGAAGACGAAGTACTTGCTTGCTCGGTACATAAACACCATGCACTGCAGACTGCAAGTTATTTTCGCCAAGATATCTCCAGCATTGCCTCAAAAGCCATTGAATTCGCAGCTCAACGTATTACATTAAATTCCTAATGTGTATATTTCAAATGTGATAAATACTGAATTTCAAGGTAATAAAAACATGGCAGAAAAGAAGAAAATAACGAAGCGATGGTTGAAGAAAAGTGGTGCGAGGTGAAAGGAAGGTGTGGCTGGAAAAGGAATGGTTCTGGCGTTTCGCGAGGACCGCACGATTTTGAAAGCAAACAAACCAGAGGGAAATCCTTTGCTCACGTTCTCATCCCGTTTTCCTTTTGTTTTCGACACCGCTTTTTTCTTTTTCTGCACCGCGTTGCTGTCAAAGATTTTTTTTATAGAGAATTAATATTTACGATTACAAAGATGCTCAAAGAGATTCGAACCAGCCGACATTGTTCGGGGGTTCATTTTGAATGCTTTAAAAGAAAGTGAAACCCTGGCCGGAAAAGCGAACAAGCGAACGGCAAAAGTTATTCACACGTCGAGTCATTTTCCAACATTTTCATCACATTTTCTTCGATTCCGGAGCCCAGGAGTGATTTCATGATCTGAAAATTCAACGAGTCACTAATCACATCGGTCTCCGTTGATCGAGCCATAAATCAACCTCATGGATGCTGAGGAATTGCTAAAAAAAAAAAAAAAACTGCAACATTGCAACTTGGAAAAATTGAAAATTGTTCCAAAAAATGCGAGAACGATTCACGAGTGTCTGGACCGAAAGGAACGAGAGAAAAACGTGCGACCGATAACACAGACAAGTCGAGAAAACTCCGATAATTAATAAATCCGAAAAAGCAACATGGTTGCATGGTTTCTGGTGGCCACGACCTGATTGCCGGAAACTGAGCTAAAATCCGGTGAAATACAATCATCGCGGGGATTTCGCTCGAGTGTGGAAAGAAAACTCGACCGACAAATTTGCATGTGCGCTCTTGGAGCTTCACTGCATGAGAAATGAACATATCTCATTTCTGTGGGTACGCATTACAGAACAGAATCCCCGTATCACGTAAAAGTTGGCGTTCACTGCTGTACAAGTGTCCAAAGTACAGAAGCAGGTGATAATGAATGAAAAAGCCAAGAACTGAAGTTCGCAACGTTGGAGTCCAACGAGAAATCCGTTTTTCTATTCATGCTTGTTCAGTCTCGAAATCCACGACAATTTTCATCCAAATTTTGAGTTTCGATCCCGAAAAAATATCGTTTTGTTCTCCTGCCCAAATATTGGAAAATGATCGTGAAATCTGCTAATGAAAAACCCCATTTTGTTGCATTCCAACGATGCAAACTTCAACATCTTTCTAATTGCCGCATCACACGAAACTATAAAACTCTATTGATCAGTGCGAGGAGTAAAAAAATAATTGCCCAAGTTATTGTGACAATTTATGAATAGATTTTCAACCAAACTACAACCGATTATCGTAATGCCGTATTTTTACATGAGAAATCCTGTTCCCTCATCTCGCATCAATTCAATTTCAATTTGACCACATAGATCCCAATGAAAAAAAAATAGACCCCAATGAAAAAAAAAAATATACCCCAATGAAAAAAAAAAAAAAAATTAAAAAAACGTTCTCGTCAGAGTCCACTCGTAGTATCTGTCCGTAATTGAACAAAAAATATTCAATTCAACCATTTCCAACATGATTCAATGAAAAAAAAAAAAATATATACCCCAATGAAAAAAAAAATTAAAAAAACGTTCTCGTCAGAGTCCACTCGTAGTCTCTGTCCGCAATTAAACAAAAAATGTTCAATTTAACCAATTCCAACATGATTCAATGAAAAAAAAATAAAAATATACCCCAATGAAAAAAAAAAAAAATTAAAAAAACGTTCTCGTCAGAGTCCACTCGTAGTCTCTGTCCGTAATTGAACAAAAAATATTCAATTCAACCATTTCCAACATGATTCAATGAAAAAAAAAAAAAAATATATACCCCAATGTGTTTCTTTGTGGCGGAGCTGTCTCTAGAGAGCTTGAGGCATGGTCTTCACCAGGAAAAAGTATTTGATCCTAGGAATAGAATCCTATTTGCCTAAACTTGTTTTTTTTTCTTATCGAAATGGTTTAAAATAGGTTGGGTTTAAGACGCTGTTATATATCTCGATAAGTTTCGAAAGCAGCGCTGCAGCGCTACTGAAAAACCGCTCGCGCGCGTTAGCGCGCGTGGTGCACCCTAGTATACAGTAAAATAGGCGTTTTATGCGACGTGACAGAAACTTTAAATCGTTTTTACGGGAAAAAGGGGGGTCAGAAAAATTTCATATTCAATTTGAATTTCCTACGATTTTTTATTTTTCGAATTCGCTGGAACAAAATCCGTTCAGCCAATCCAAAGAAATCTAACAGTGAAGATTTTTTGGTCGCTTTTCACTTCGATTATGAAAATGTATGAAAGAATTCATCAGTAAGACGCAGACGACTTGAAATCTCGCGCCCTTTCTCCCTCCGTTCTCCCGCGTTTCTGTCGTATTGCCGGATTTTTGAGTAATTTTTTCACTCCAACCAAAATTCCTCTGAGCTCACGTGATCCTGCATCAAAAACGAAAATAATGAGCCCAATTTGAATCCTTTCCGTTAAATTCTACCGGAGATATGAATTTTTCCAAATTGGGGTCGTTTATGACCCCGGGGCAACGGAAAAGGTTAAAAAAAAAAGATTACTGTTTTGGGTTGAAAATTCTTGACCAAAGTCTCCATAAAATGTCCAAGTTCATCGACCTTCTTCCACAAAAAGGGTCACCGGGTCAATAATTAAAAATTTACAGACATTGCGGAGGAAACGAAGGATTCCAATAAATCTTGGCATTATGGAGTCATGCGCTATATCTCCAGAACGTTCATTCAATTGCGAGGTCGTAAGAAAGTGCTTGAAGACATCGGGGGAAGGGAGAAAGGAGGAGACAGAGAAAGGACAAGAGGCAGAAGGTAAAAATCCAGCATTTAAACGAGATTTTCCATTATTTGACTAACGAGAGTTCCTCGTGATGGCCACCGACGTCAATTTATCTTGCGGTCGCTTCGTTCATTATGATCGCGCTCTTTTTACGCGTTCCTGCTGTTTCCTGTTTCCTGCAAAATTCCTGTTTCTTGCCAGCTTGAAGCAAACAATTTTTCGTTGCTCCACACCGCGCGCTTTACGCGTAACGAATGAGCCACGATTGAGACGATCGATTGATTGGCAGAGACTTGATCGAATGACCACGACCCATGATGGGCCCGGGATGGTTTACAAGGTCACAGGACGCCCTTCGTCTTCACGGTCTCGATAGACATTATTATTGCTTTCTTGGTAAATTCACCGCAATCACGACTCTACGATCTCGTACAAAGTCACGTACCATCTTCCTTTTTATCCATCGGACCAGCAGCCAACCAAACTTTCGCTCTTTCTCTGTCTCTCTCGCTCTCCATTCTGGCTACTTCTTTGCGTCTTCCGCCAGCTTTTCCTTTTACTGCGAGTGTTGCAGGCTCCCAGACTCCAACTCGCTATAAAGGATTTCTTTCAAGCGCGGCTATGTATAAGAAACGCATTGTGATGAACGGTGTATGTATCAAAGAGACACCAAACAACGACCGCCACCTTATTCTTTCTGGGTATAAACTCGACCGCAAACGGTTCTCCCTCATTTCCTTTCATCCCCACACGGAGCAAACGGATTCGTTATGATTAGTAAGAAATAAAATGTTTTGGGAAAATGTCCTATATGAAGTTTAAGAAGCAAAAGAATCGTAGCACCGATTGCAAAACAGCATAGTATTTTTTAACACTTGCAATTTTTCTTAGCATGAATTATAAACAGTTCTATATGAATAAGAAACAGTAATGCACGCGATAATGAATTTCAGGTTTGTTTTCATGAACAATTTACTATGTCAGATGAGAATTCAGTTAAGAGTGAGAATTTCTCAAATTTCAAACGTCGACATAGTAAAATTCTATTATCCCAATATGAATATATATCGAAAATGTGTGAAATTTTATCACACGTATTGTTTTGTTTACCATGACCATTGCGATTTTGTTTAATTGCTATGCTAAATTGTAAAATCGGTTTTAATCTGATGATTACGTTTTACTATGCTGTTTAGAAGGATTTGTCGCACTGCCATTCGAGATATTGCTGCAATTTCCGAACTGTCCTCAAAATACTATAATTTTCAACAATAAGTAACTGGATTCCTAGAATATTTCTTAATAATTTTCGACTTGGTTTTCTCCGTGCACACGTTGTATGGAATCGAGTATTTCAAAGGGACGATAAAGCCTGTTTTTCCATTGTTTTGTTTGTGAAAAATGTTTTTTACAAAATAATTGTCTATTTTTCGTCATTCATAAGGCCCGGGTCGAGATAAAACAAGACTGGCGTTTTTTATTGCAAAATTTTTGAAAACTCCGAGATTATGAATCTACAAGAAGTCGTGACCGCAGGGAAAAATGTTATTTCACATGCCCCGAGGCACTCTCGTAAAACGTTCACTTTTTTTCGGTCCATTGATTTCTTTTGCGTTTAGAAATTTCGAATAAAGTTCAGAGCCGTGAGGGGCTACGATCAAAATCGTAGAAGGACATCTGAAGATCGCGTGTCCTCGCGATTTAGTGTAACCTGAAGGAAAGAGCCTCCTCTCGCGGCGGAGATGAACGTGCCGAGATTGCTCAAGAGAACACGAACATCCGTGAGTCTACCGCGAATAGAACTTAGCACGAGGGTAGCTCAGCTGTGATCTCGCGGTTACTGGGATGTAGCGTTTTCACCGAGAGCACCGAGCTTTTATTTATATACGCCCTTGCGGATGTGTCGTGCATTTACACTCGCAAATTTGTCTAATGCACCTGAGATGCATTTTGATGAATTCACGCGAGCTGAGAAAACTTGATTGCGCGTTGCAAATTGAAAAAACAAAAAACAAAAAAAATGCAGTGTTGAGTATCATAGCCCGCTTCAGGCCTGATGATCTCATTTTCTTACGTGGATAATGAGAATTTAGTGCAATAACGAAAACGTGACCCGATGCTCAATTCCCGGATATCAAATCGAAGTAGAAAAAAAATGAAAAGAAACTGCGTCATATATTTGATAGGAAAAAATGCACATCTGCATCAACGACGTCGTTGAACGATCTTTTATCGACGAATTTATTTGCGAATAATATACGATCGTGAACGATCCCCGGAACACCGATAAAACTTTAACTTTTCGTGACGGAAGTTGAAATTATAAGTTTATTGAGATTCTTGCAATCGCACTTGATCGGGGCGATGTAAAAATTATTGAATCGATGAAACTTTGGACCAACTTATTGGATCGGCACGTCATAATATCTTTTCTTTAATCCTATTCAGTGTTAAATTTTGAGGGGGAAGATCGAAGTGAACAGGAGTTCAGGATCGACGTCAGAAATCGGATAAACTACGATCCATGTCTGTGCCCGACGTTGAATTTGATTGAATTAATGAATGTCACTATCGAATCGATGCAATATCGATAATTTCAAGAGAAAATATCGATCCATTGATTTTATAACGCGAATAAACTCAGTGCAATTTTGAATTATAACTTTAGATCTCGATCGCATTTTCTTATCATTCAATTTCCCTCGACGAAAATCATTCCGATGACGCTTAATTAAAAAAATGATTTTTTTATTGAAGCTTATTTTGGTGCGTTAAATTCGCGTGATTTTTTGGAGAATCGGGAAAAGGTCGATTTCGGAAAAACCCGCGCCGTATCGAGAAACTTTTCTTGAGCGTGTGCCGCGCCAATCTCAATAATTTACGTGGATGATAAAAATTTAGTGCACGAAAATCGATTGATTCTTTTTCGGAATCATGAGTATCTCGCTCCTCATCGAAAAGACTGAAATATTTGAGAAAAACAGTTGTATAAACTTGGGAGAAGCGCGTGACGTGGGTGGGACAACACGTATTTCAAGTATTTTAACTGTATATGTGAAAAGCAGAGTCGATGAAGAAGGTCAGGGCTTTTATTTTTCAATGTTTTTGGTACATTGCCAAGTTCGTGAAAATAAAGTATACGAACGACGCGATGTTTCGTGTCTCATGTGTGTGGGAAGAAGAGAAAGGCTTTCGGAAAATGGGGATGATGTCGAAAGGTGTGCGCGGCATTGTCACGAGAAATCTGCACCGCTGGCAAGGTCTTCATGCGAATAATCTCCATGTTGTAAACGAGCCTTATCGATCGTCTATCTCGTCTTACACGCTTCGGTAAATAGGCAATTCAACCCGAAGGCCAGAGCTTTTTTATCATCTAAACTTTCCTACAGATATTCCGACGTGACCAAGTCAGCAAAAAAATAAAACTTCAACCCCTAGAAAAAACCAACAAGGACAAAAACATCGAGGCTAAAAATTCCCAAGTCCCCCATTTGTCTGACAATTTTCCGAATCAAAATGGACAAAAAAAATTGAAGATTTTAGTTTTATTTCGCATCCAAATTATCCCGAAATTTTTATTTTCTTCAAATTCATAGAAAATCGGAATAAAGGAAATTGTTTCAAGGGACGTTTCGAAAGACGCTTTTTTAAGAGCCATCAAATATTTAAGGATCCGTCAATGTGGCCAGGGATGAATTGTGCCAAGCACAAAGGTCAAGACCCATTATTCTTGGCTCTCGATCGAACGATCGTTCCTGCGGAACAGATCGTAAATTTGCCAACTTTAACTATCGCCTCGCCCATTCAACCATCATGGCCGTAATTCCATTATACTCGTAAATATTTCACAGATTGTAATTATTGCGCACCTGTGCCACATGGAAAAAAGGGATAAGGATCTTCCTCAACATTCACGTTTCGCTTCCCAGGAGACCAGTCAACTTTTCACATAGACGTTTGTCCAAAATCCATAATAGATTTCCTCATTCGACCACGAACGAGTCAAGTCTGTATATCACGTACAAGAACTTTCAGAGTCACGATACAGATGCTCCAATTTCGAAGTCAATCGACCCATCGCCTCGAAAATCGCATTAAGAGGTTACATACAGTTGGAAAACCGAAAAAAAACTCGTTTTTTTACGAATTTTTTCTGAATAGGGATTTCATCTGATGAATAAAAAGCAAAGGAATCAAATGTAGTGTCATATTTCAACTCTTTATCACCATTTTTTATTTTCAAAAATATAGCTTCACATAGCTCCTGTAGTTGTGTACTCTAAAAAAAAGGTGTTTTGCGGTGAGCAAGAAATCTCCGGTTTGGATCAGCTGAAATAAAAAAACCAAAGAGATTTGTTTAGTGGATACATGAGTCCAGGTATTCATCGAAGGAATAAGATATCCGAAATTTATTTCTATCTTTTTTGAACCACTAAATGAAAAAAATTTGGTCGAAAATTGGAATTTCATCTTTGAGGAGCCGCCATTTTATCAAAATTCAAAATTCCAACTATTCCTTCGATGAATACCTGGATTCATCTATCCACTAAACAAATCTCTTTGGTTTTTTTATTTCAGCTGATCCAAACCGGAGATTTCTTGCTCACCGCGAAACGCCTTTTTTTTTAGAGAACCCACAGGAGATCAACTGCAGAAGCCATGCGAAGCTTTATTTTTGAAAATAAAAAATGGCGATAGAGAGTTGAAAGATGACGCTACATTTGATTCCTTTGCCTTTTATTCATCAAATGAAATCCCTATCCAGAAAAAATTCGTAAAAAAACAAGTTTTTTTTGGTCTTCCAACTGTATATAACCCCTTAAAAAAAAACACACATACAACTATACGAATTGATGAAATATTTCTACAATTGTAACTATATATCGACAATTATTACGAATTTGTGAAAATTGAAGCTTCCCCTTGTTCCTGCGCAGGAAAAGTTCCCTTGCACAACTTTAATATAAAAATGCCATGTTGCCCATACAGTCGCGGTGCACGTTTCATTGGAAAAAGAAAAGCGATGATGGGCGAATAAAAGGAAACTCTTTGGTAACAGCGAAGCTATTTGTCCGTCGCTCTTGTCGCGACAAGTGCAATGGAATATATATCGAGGAATTGCCATAAAAGACCACACACAGGGGGCAAAAGAATCTTGAACGCGAACAGAGTTTTATGGATTTTTTACACTGGTATCGTATTTTTACGATCTTTACGATCCGCCACTGCTCAAACCGTTTTCACATACCACTGCATATCCGTTTACAGATATAGACTCATCAAAATTTTATGTACACTCTAATAATACCCCTCAAAAGCAAATAGAATTTTTCCGCACAACATCATGCAACTTCATGGTTCATAATTTGCTCCGATAATTATCTTTTTTCTTTTGCGACAGTAATTATCACAAAATCATTTCAATCGCGATTTTTCAATAATTTTCAGATATTTCACGTCCAATTTTTAACTTTTCCGCATCGAAACGCGTGGAAATCAAAGTTCGCGTTTCGTTTGTGAGTTGCAAAAAAAAATGTTCAGGATTTTTCTCAAAATTGTGAACGAAACGTGACTTATTCGATTTCCACGCGTTTATTCGATGGCTGAAATTAAAAATTGCAAACGAAATATCTCAAATTCTGAACGTCAGAAGTTTTCCTTGGTACGAGAAAACTTTTTGTTTGAGTGCCAAGCACGTTTGATACTAAATTTTGATAGAACCCTGACTAAAATCGTTTGGTGACAAGGAATATCTTGAACGCTTGGAAAGTGTCTCGATATTTTCCCCATGAAAGCCATGATTTTCGAATTGAAGAATTATTCCATCATCTTTTTGTCATAAATTTCTAAAGTGATCAACAATGATCTCCTTTCACGGACCATGGAGCCTTTTTCCGGATTGAGAACCAAAAGTATCAAGTTTCTTCAGTCTGAAATGAAACTGTTTGGAAAAGATCGTCCTTGTCCTGGAAGAGGAAAACTCGACGTGGCTGAGTAATTCATTCCTTCGCTGCGCAGCTCAATTTTCGTCTGAAATTTGTAAATGTATGCATGGCTCACTTATTTATATAGCTCGCGATCCGTCTCTGCTATTTTCCCGACAGGACACAACTATGGAGATCTAAATGGGTCTTTAAAGTCAGAGAGGCTGGAATAACTTGATTAAAGAGACGAATTAAGCCCTTCTTGCTTATACAACAACAACGAAAAAACATGGCAGGAGGCAACTACCTTGTCGAGGATAAAAAATTAATCGCATCTCAGCTCCGGGCCCCAGCAAAAGTGCCTTAATGACGTTTAAACCAGGCGGAGTGGAGTTTTTACTCAACACCGTCACTACGCTTGGTGTCTTGAGAAAAGCCACTTAGACGCTCCTCGAAGCTTTACATTTTTCTATAAATACCTCGATGAGATAAGAAGCTGTGTATAGAAAAATATACGAGGCGTTTCACGTCACTTTCCCACTTCAAAACCCGGAATCTCTTTATTAGTACCGAGTTTTGGGTTTTTTCTTTTTTCAATTTTTTCAATTTCGCGGTACGATCAGTTTTTTATACTCAGCTCTTCGATAGCAATCGAGATTTCCAGGCTGATTTTCGATAAATTTATTCTTGTTTTTGGAGAAAACAAAGTCGAAAATTATTAAGAAATATACTAGGAATCCAGTTACTTATTGTTGAAAATTATAATATTTTGAGGATAGTTCGAAAATTACAGCAATATCTCGAATGGCAGTGCGACAAATCGTTCTAAACAGCATAGTAAAACGTCATCATCGGATTAAAACCGATTTTACAATTTAGCATGGCAATTAAAGAAAATCGCAATGGTCATGGTAAACAAAACAATACGTGTGATAAAATTTCACACGTTTTCGATATATATTCATATTGGGATAATAGAATTTTACTATGTCGACGTTTGCAATTTGAGAAATTCTCACTCTTAACTGAATTCTCATCTGACATAGTAAATTGTTCATGAAAACAATCCTGAAATTCATTATCGCGTGCATTACTGTTTCTTATTCATATAGAACTGTTTATAATGCATGCTAAGAAAAATTGCAAGTGTTAAGAAATACTATGCTGTTTTGAAATTGGTGCTGCGATTCTTTTGCTTCTTAAACTTCGTATAGGACATTTTTCCAAAACATTTTATTTCTTACTAAACAGAACGAATCCGTTTTCTCCGTGCGGATTTTCGAATTAGAAAACATACGATCGATTATTCCAAGTGCGAGGTCATTCGCGGACGAGGTGGGATTGCTGTGCGACGAAAAGTCGAATTGAACGTTCCTGGGAAAGTCCGCTACGAGGATTCCGCAGGATGTATGGACGGAGTACCATGAAGGGACTAAATTCTTGACATCCTATGCTCGCCGGACGCCAAAGTCGTCTGCAGTCTTTGTGGGTCCACAGCAAACAGGCGAATGACCCTCGATCTGACGGAGCTGCGATAATTCGCTCGCAGAAAAGCCCACTTGACAAATAATCGCAAGTTAAATCCATCCCGAGTACGCCCTTTTGTTTACTAGCAATCGATTCTCGCACATGTATATTTCTAGACAGGAAACGTACATTTAGCGAATCTCTGCAACCCCCGGAATCCCGCCCAGATGACTCTCCATCGAGTTCAACCGGAATATGCTGATAAAGTGAGCGAGAGACCAAGAGAGAGATTTCACCGTACCAAGACCGGAAACGTACACCGGTAAAGTACCAAGTGAGAGACCGTTCCAACTTGCGCCTTCCACGTTTGGTCATGATGAACTTTCGTACTGAATTTGCTGATGTGTGTACACCCAGACTCCACATAATTAACAATTCCCCACTAATTGCCTAATAAGCGTTCGCCTCATTAAATTTCCGTACAAAAATAAATCCCATAAGCAAAGTTTTTTTCTCCATTTCAAGCTGCGAATACAAAAAACAGTCTTCAGCGTTGCAAAAATTCAGAACTCGAAAAACAAGTGATTCCTGCTAGTTCAAACTCTCGGAGATCGAAGATCGAAATTCTTCGCATTCAAATTCCGAAATTCGGCTAAAAATTCTTATTCCTCGCAAGTTGTCTCTTCACTCCACTGAAAAGAGAATTTTTTTGGAAAAAATCGAATATTTTGTTGAATACGTTCGACTAATTAAACTTTTTTTTCTTAAATCGCTAAAATGTTGTCATTGCAGCAAGAAATTTTGTAGAAAGTCTCTTTGAAAAGTGAATTTTTGTCGTTCCAATCATAAATTTTGCTGACAGTTCCGTTAGGAATGAAAAAATATTGTCAACATTATGAAAATGTTGAAATTATCAAAAAATATTTAGTTCACCTCGTTCAACAAAATATCGACGTTTTTTTTTTTACTCAATTTAATTCTCAGTGCACGAAGGAAACCAAGTCGAAAATTATTAAGGAATATACTAGGAATCCAGTTACTTATTGTTGAAAATTATAGTATTTTGACGACAGTTCGGAAATTACAGCAATAACTCGAATGGCAGTGCGACAAATCGTTCTAAACAGCATAGTAAAACGTGATCATCAGATTAAAACCGATTTTACAATTTAGCATAGCAACTAAAGAAAATCGCAATGGTCATGGTGAACAAAACAATACGTGTGATAAAATTTCACACATGTTCGTTATATATTCATATTGGGATAATAGAATTTTACTACGTCGACGTTGAAAATTTGAGAAATTCTCACTCATAACTGAATTCTTATCTGACATAGTAAATTGTTCATGAAAACAAGCCTGAAATTCATTATCGCGCGCATTACTGTTTCTTATTCATACAGAACTGTTTATAATTCATGCTAAGAAAAATTGCAAGTGTTAAAAAATACTATGCTGTTTTGCAATCGGTGCTACGATTCTTTTGCTTCTTAACCTTCATATAGGACATTTTCCCAAAACATTTTATTTCTTACTAATCATAACGAATCCGTTTTCTCCGTGTGTCAAAGGGATCAGCAACGATCATGCGTGAAAAAATCCCCCATTAAAATGTCAAATTTCCTCTTAATTCGCTCTTGTAATCTTCAGTGCATGCGTCTCTGAAACATTCGCCGTCTGGTCTCTAATATCCTAACAGAGTCTGGTGCGATCGTGTGCTCGTTTTTATCACACCACATGAGCATTTAACACCGTACTCCGACATTGTGAATTCTTTTTTTTGCGTCGTTCTCTGCACGAAGGCGCGAGACACTCGACAAATGAGTCGTTCAGCCTCCGCACCAAAACCACCCTCTTGCCCCCACGTGATTTCGCCAAGAACAGAGAAGATCTTTCTGAGCATGGCATTCTCGCGAACGAGCCTCTGCCGACGAGAGCCGTCGGGACGTCTATAAAACTCAAAAGCGAGCTCAAAAGTTCCACCATCTTGCAGTTGTTCGAATAATGACGCGCGATCGAGACAGAATTTTTCGACACGTTGCAACGACGATTGATTAATAAAATTTCACCCCGATTAATTATTCCTGGAGTATTAAAATTGTGATTTCGAAACGCGACACAGCAGGAACTCGATAATTAAAAAATCCAACGTAATAGAATTTGGAAAACCTGACAAAGTCAAAAATTTATTGGCCTCTGCTGAAACGTTGGGCTTTCAGTCGCGAGCAAATAAATTCAATGGCTTGCCATGAAACTGACAATCAAACAATCCGCATTGAAGCCAAACAATACACAGTCGATTCCCCGCGAACCCATCACTATTTACGAGCGATTTAAATATTGATTAATGTCTGAATATTCATCCCCGCACGCGGTTCCCATGACAAAATCACCTGCAGCTCACAATGAACTAATTAAACAATTATTTCAAGATCTCACAGCTTTTTCCTTGGTAAAATAAAAAAATTACCAACCATTTTTACTCGTTGTAGAATTTCGTGAATTTTTTGGGACAATCGTTTCGCCAGGAAAGTCCTCGTGGACTGAATATAAACGAAAAGCATTTAAATCGTTGTCTAGATTTTCGCAAGCCCTTTCATACGAGGCCTAGAATTTTTTTGTTACACACACGGAGAAAACGGATTCGTTTTGTTTAGTAAGAAATAAAATGTTTTGAGAAAATGTCCTATACGAAGTTTAAGAAACAAAAGAATCGTAGCAACAATTGCAAAACAGCATAGTATTTTTTAACACTTGCAATTTTTCTTAGCATGAATTATAAACAGTTCTATATGAATAAGAAACAGTAATGCGCGCGATAATGAATTTCAGGTTTGTTTTCATGAACAATTTACTATGTCAGATGTGAATTCAGTTATGAGTGAGAATATCTCAAATTTTAAACGTCGACATAGTGAAATTCTATTATCCCAATATGAATATATATCGAAAATGTGTGAAATTTTATCACACGCATTGTTTTGTTTACCATGACCATTGCGATTTTCTTTAATTGCTATGCTAAATTGTAAAATCGGTTTTAATCTGATGATCACGTTTTACTATGCTGTTTAGAACGATTTGTCGCACTGCCATTCGAGATATTGCTGTAATTTCCGAACGGTCCTCAAAATACTATAATTTTCAACAATAAGTAACTGGATTCCTAGTATATTGCTTAATAATTTTCGACTTTGTTTTGCCCAAGCAAGAACAAAATGCTCGCTCAATTATCCTCGAGGTCCTTCACCAAAATATCGTTGGAGACACACAACAGGAAGTTTTGGTCTCTTCATGCATTCATTTACCTGTACATTCGCTCACCAAATGTGTGCAAGCGTCTGTATGTCCTTTATTGAATTTTCATCATCCGCGAATGCGTTTCAATGAAATATTGAGTTTATTTTTCGCGCTATCGAAAGATACACGATGTGTGTAATATAGTTGAATAAATTCGATTGCATAACGGACACGATAACAAATTTGATGCATCAAAAATACGAGCAATCGTTGGACGTCGATATCATGACGAGAGGAAATAGATATTTGTCCCAATCATTATTTTCGCTCCAATTAAATTTGACCTCGAATCTGAATAGCGTTAAAATTGCCCATCATATAAATCGCATTATTTTGGAACTGACGTCAAAAACTTATTCGGCTGTAAAATTGATTTGAAAAACAGAAAAAAAAAATTTTTGAGCCCCAAAAATGCATGTGCATTTTTCGGTGCAGTGTCTTCGCGCCTGCTTAATTAAAAACTTTTTTTTCGTTTCGATTCAAGCCTATAAAAAGTGTACACATCTTCGACGAACTGGAAAACAGATCAATAAATTTAATATCATACATTCTAACTATATTTTTACACTGGATGAATATCTAGTAAAATACAGACCTTACGAATATTCCATACAGCATCACTGAACCAGTGTCGTATTCATAGTTTCTCATTTTATTCGTATTTTTCGATCGTTCTTCGTCCGCATTAATTTTCCATTATCAACTCCACAGCTTTATCGTTTTCACGAATTATTTACGAGGGCAACTGGCGACGAGAACGAAAATATCAAAACAAATGAAAACAAAACAACATGGCACAGTTTTTAATTCGGAAAATAATGAGGAATGGCTCGTTTGCTTGTCTTTTTTTTCTGAATATTTAAAATTCGTATTTTCTCCCTGGACTGGAGAAATTAATGAGGCTTGAGAAATCTGAATTTTTCCATTTTTCCACGAGTGAAATTAGTTTTAATTATGCATCCTCGACGCACCGGATTTTCCTGGCCAATTTCATCACAACAGACTTTAAATCCATAACCAGGAAGTTTTTTGATATCGCATGTTTTCGTGTTTAAAAATTCATATTTGTACAGAAATTCGCGTACGAGCCAACAGGCATGTAGAAAACAAAGTTTCGCGTTGCAAAGTAAATGGAAACTTTGAACAAAAGTAGCTGCAAGGTAAAACGATACGTTTGAAATATACGCGTGAGTTTTATCGTGTTTAAGCTCTCCAGGGAATGAATATCGATACTATTTGTACACAAAGGTCCATCGATACAGAAAACGTGTCGCGATGCTCAATTCCCGGATATCAAATCGAGTAGAAAAAAATGAAAAGAAAGTGCGTCATATATTTGATAGGAAAAAATGCACATCTACATCAACGACGTCGTTGAACGATCTTTTATCGACGAATTTATTTGCGAATAATATACGATCGTGAACGATCCCCGGAACACCGATAAAACTTTAATTTTTCGTGACGGAAGTTGAAATGATAAGTTTATCGAGATTCTTGCAATTGCACTTGATCGGGGCGATGGAAAATTTATTGAATTCGATGAAACTTTGGACCAACTTATTGGATCGGCACGTCATAATGTCTTTTTTTTAATCCATTCAGTGTTAAATTTTGAGGGGGAAGATCGAAGCGAACAGGAGTTCAGGATCGACGTCAGAAATCGGATAAACTACGATCCAAGTCTGTGCTCGACGTTGAATTTGATTGAATTAATAAATGTCACTATCGAATCGATGCAACATCGATAATTGCAAGAGAAAATATCGATCCATTGATTTGATAACGCGAATAAACTCAGTGCAATTTTGAATTATAACTTTAGATTTCGATAGCATTTTCTTATCATTCAATTTCCCCCGACGAAAATCATTCCGACGACGCTTAATTAAAAAAAAAATTTTTTAATTGAACCTTATTTTGGTACGTTAAATTGGCGTGATTTATCGGGGAATCGGGAAAAGGTCGATTTTGGAAAAACCCGCGCCGTAACGAGAAACTTTTCTCGAGCGTGTGCCGCTGCACCGCGCAACCGAGTGGTTGGCGTCGTTGACGTTGCGGAGGCTGACGACGCACTGACTCTCTCTCTTCTCCACGACGGCGCCCATACCAACATCTCCCGAAAGCTCGCCGCGTTGGCCCGAAAGCTTGTCGTGCTATATACACACAGGAAAACCGCGCGGGTGAGAGTCCGAAAGCCAAAATTTACCCCGTGGCTTTATAAGTATATAGAAAAATATATATCTGTAGACATGCATGAAAATAGAGAGAGAAAAAGAGAAACTGGCACAGCGCGGATTCGCGCGAACCGTGCGATCCTCCCTCAAGGGCGCCTCCACGTCCGGCCATTCCTTGCCACAACTACTTACACCATAATGCGTATTCTTGACTCGACGAGGGAGAAAAAAAACGAAAAAACCTGAGAAAAAAAGTGGATGCTCTTTTTTGATAGCCTTATATGGCAAAGCTTAAAATTCATGGCCTCTTTTTTGCACCGCGTTCCGTACGATCACACTCTCACTATATACCTTCCCAATAAATTCGACTTACATGCGAATGGCCTCAAGGAGCAGCTCTTGTGCGTACAATCTTTACGAAAAGTTTCATTCCTTCGAGGTTTCGGCACTTGGCCAATCAACTAAATTACTATAACCGAAAGATTTTCCGCATCTCGGATGCTGTTAATTAGTTTTATCCCCGTTCACGACATTTTCCCACAACCCACGTTCCATGGGGATTCCTCGTTTCATCGAATCGTTTTTACAAAAACATTTAAGGACGTTCGATCACGACGATACACGTTTGCCATGCCAAATCACGTTAAAATCATTCGAAAAATTCAAAAATATAGAAATTTTATCAAATTTGGTAAATATTTTCTACAAATTCTTAAAAAAATTTCCATCGCTCGAGTTATTTAACACTCAAATTCACGTTATGCAACGCCTGCATAAAAAGTTCAATTTAAATACTCGATGCCAAAGAATGTTATCACAAAATTTGATTAAATTTTGATTATATTGATTTCGTGATCGAACCCCCTTGAAATGATTGATTGATCGATGTTTTCTTGGTGCCCTAGCAGTGCTAAAGGGCACATTTGCGATTAAAAAGATTAAAATTATAAAATGGAGAGTACAGTATAGAAAGAGGCAATAGAGTGAGTACAGATTCAAAAAGTGCGCTTAAAATTAGAGTAGAAAAGAAATTACACTTTGCAACGTTGGAATACATCGAAAAATATTGAATTTTATTGAAGATTCGTTCAATTTTCAATGTCATCCAAATTTTTCGAGCCGATATGCTTTTCGAATGGCAAAAATTGATCATTTTATCATCGTAATTACATCCTGCATTTGAATAATTATTTTTGTCAAAGATAAAAATGAATTTCGTTGCATTCCAACGATGCAAACTGCAACGTCGTCTAAATATTTAATAATAAATCGTGAGTTCTGTTCAAGAAAAAACGGAAATTCGTTATGATGCTGAAGTTTGCAACGTTGAAATGCATCGAAAAATATTGAATTTTAGTGAAGATTCGTTCAATTTTTAATGTCATCCAAATTTTTCGAGCCGATATGCTTTTCGAATGGCAAAAATTGATCATTTTATCATCGTAATTAAATTCTGCATTTGAATAATTATTTTTGTCAAAGATAAAAATGAATTTCGTTGCATTCCAACGATGCAAACTTCAGAGTCATGGAAAATAAAGATATTTCAAGGTCTTTTCACCATAAAAAAAAGTTCTACGAAACAAAAATATCGGACGAGGATGGTTTTTGATGATTGAAACACACACGTTTGCCATGAAAACGACGAAGAAACATTGTTCCTGAAATCAAAGTTTTTTCTTATACAAAAACGTGCGAAATTCATTGTATCAAGAGAATCCCTTTGTCAGTTTGCAAGCACACGAGTAACGAGGAGCAGGAACAAGCCGACTGTGTGTACACGCCATTTTTGGGATATTTATCGACTTCTCGATTATGTGGATATATCGAGCCCCTCGGGGACTGGAACGCCAGTTATCGAAGCCAATAATAAAGGCTGCTCCAATAAAGCCAACTTAATGTTTCCGGGTTACATCGTCAGGAATGTTATCGCAGCGTTCTCGAAGAAGAGCACATTTCGTGCTGTACCAACAGCATCCCCCGGCATTCACAATCTATCGTGGCTCAATTGACATTCGTGTATGCCTATATTTTCGGCTATACATCGTAATACAACGAGATCCACCTCATATTATCATATACAGGCAATTCCGAAGGCTATTAATTGCAGATTCATAATTTCTAATCTGCAACTCAAAAAAAAAGAAAAGCAAAATCGATCACTTCAAGATCCAGTGCATCGTTGGAATGCAACGAAATTCTGTTTTTTTTTAGCAGATCTCAAGATTCCTGTTGCATATTTGGTCAGGACAATAAAATCATCTTTTTGAGGATCCAAACGCAAAATCGATACGAAAATTTTGAAGGTTTGGGAAATTTAACAAATAATTAATGATAAAAGTATTTTTCGTTGGACTCCAACGTTGCGAACTTCAGTGTCATTCTTGAGAATGATTCTGAAGTTTGGAACGTTGAGATTCAACGAAAAATATTTTTTCTATTGATTATCTATTGAATTTTGCAAATCATGGCAATTTTTCTTTCACGATGTTGAAGTTTGCATCGTTGGAATGCAACGAAATTTTGTTTTTTTTTAGCAGATCTCAAGATTCCTGTTGGATATTTGGTCAGGACAATGAAATGATCTTTTTTGAGGATCCAAACGCAAAGTCGATACGAATATTTTCAAGGTTTGGCAAATTCAACAAATAATTAATGACAAAAGTATTTTTCGTTGGACTCCAACGCAGCGAACTTCAGTGTCATGTGCTCTATGCTCGCCAGACTCCATGGCACAAAGTTATGAGCTCAACTATGATGCGAATAATCAGCAGCCCTTGGGAAACTCTCACCTCTCTATCTACACCGATAAGCTGATTCCGATACATGGGAATATGCCGATCGAGTCCTGCAAAGCCTCGTTTTGCATCAATGATTCACGTGACTATATGGGCATCGCGTATCCACCGAATGAAGAGCGAGAGAGAGAGAGGGAGGAATGGTGTGATGGAACAACAACAGTGAGGAAGCTGTAAAGCCCAAACGGACCTCTCAAAAGCTATCTGTATGCGATTGTGGTGAACTATAGTTTACGGCTTTTATGGCAATTTCGATCAGTTTACATGGCTCACAAAGTGGCTCCATGAGCCATCAACCATATTCGTGTGCAATTCCAAAACTAATCTGATTATATGTGGCCACGTATTTGCCCATAAATCATTAAATACCGTAAATCCTCCGGACTGTATATTACTAAATACCCAATTAATTGATTCACTACGTTCTCTTGAATAAAAACCAACGCTGCAAACAGCAAATTCTTCCCAGCTGGCTCGATTTTCCCCTACAGGGGCCTGGAGTATTCAAAATTATCATCGAAATGAATTAATGGAGCAACTTTTTTGGGGGAAATGAAAAGTTTTTCAAATCCTTTGCACGACGCCTTGACATTAACGAGACTTCCAAAGTCAATGTAAATTACACGGAACTTCTCTTTACTCTATTTATGTGCGAACAGACTGTATCGTGCGAAACTCCAAAATCTCGACGCTACTAATTAATTTAAGACTTCGCGAACGGACGTTATACCCGAATACTCGCAGATCTCATTTCCACTCACCCCGAGGAGCACACCAGCAGCACCAGGATATTCAGAAAAGTTTCAAAATTTCATTTATTTTTGACGAATAAATATATCCATATATATCAACCCGAATAATGGATATAAAGTTAGACATATTCAATACTTCATCCCTGTATATTGGTTTCTCGACGACTTGATTGGAAGTTCAAGGCTCAGGCAGTTAACGCTCATTTCCGGAAATTGGGTACGCCTCAAACGCAATTAATTTTGGCGATCGATGAATTACTAACGATGAAATCAACGGCACGTTGAAAAGAAAATTTCGTTGGGAAAGATCGATATTTTATTGCATACGTTTTTTTTTTTGAAAAATTAGTTGCAAATTATTAAGAAATATACTAGGAATCCAGTTACTTATTGTTGAAAATTATAGTATTTTGAGGACAGTTCGGAAATTACAGCAATATCTCGAATGGCAGTGCGACAGATCGTTCTAAACAGCATAGTAAAACGTCATCATCAGATTAAAACCGATTTTACAATCTAGCATAGCAATTGAAGAAAATCGCAATGGTCATTGTAAACAAAACAATACGTGTGATAAAATTTCACACATTTTCGATATATATTTATATTGGGATAATAGAATTTTACTATGTCGATGTTTAAAATTTGAGAAATTCTCACTCTTAACTGAATTTTCATCTGACATAGTAAATTGTTCATGAGAACGAACCTGAAATTCATTATCGCGTGCATTACTGTTTCTTATTCATATAGAACTGTTTATAATTCATGCTAAGAAAAATTGCAAGTGTTAAAAAATACTATGCTGTTTTGCAATTGGTGCTACGATTCTTTTGCTTCTTAAACTTCGTACAGGACATTTTTCCAAAACATTTTATTTCTTCCTGAACAAAACGAATCCGTTTTCTCCAAATTATCCAAATTATCAAAAAATATTTAGTTTACCGAATTGAGAAAAAAATGTTGACGTTTTTGACAAAATTTAATTTACAGTGCAGATGACATTACAAACTCACGAATCGCGATAATCAATAAAAAAAAATCATTTTCAGGAGACAGAATAAGTTTTCACAATCGTCTGCTCCGTGATGAGCACGTGTCGATGAAAATGAGAGCTCGTCAGTCCTGATAATGAAGTAAGCTCCTTGAAGCTCCGGCGAAAGGGTGAGAAAACAAAGTTCGAGCAAGGCAGGGATTGTGGCACGTGGTATATGCTCGACCTACCAACTCAGGCATGTCACACATTTGATGCAAGTTCGAGACGTTGCCCTCGGGTGAAAGACGTGGAGGAAAGACAACTTGTCGTTCGTGATTTCGTCAAGAAAACAGTCTCGAAGGAAACCGCTCCACAGTCAACTTCAATTTTCGCTTTCCATTCGTCACTTTGGCTTTAAAAGTCCGATCTCATTTTTGTTGGCCGCATCGCACAACACGAGAAGCCCAGACTCGGGCTAAAAGGTCCTTATTCCTTGACATGGTATCGTCAGGATAACTCAAGCCATTGCGAATGGCATTTGCAGCAAAAATCATTAACGACTTTTGTCAAGGTCACCAAAAATGGCACCAAAATCGAGTTGCAAAAAAAGTGTTTATAGGATTTTTCTGCAGAACGCCAGAAAGACTCTGAGCCAAAAAGTTTGAAGAAAAATTCTAAATTCGACTTTAATTTACACGCGTTCGTCAGGGAATTTCCCTTCGTAGGAGAAAATTGTTAATTTTAGTGTCAAGAATGTTCATAAAAAATCGTAAGAGAATCCTAAACGAAGTAATTTTGTGATAATAATACGTCAAGGACTCAAATTTTGGGGAATTCCCGTGCAAACTTTCAAAAAATGTCTCGTTTTTCGTTGTTTTTTTTTTTTTTTTTTGAAATATAAATCACCAAATTTTTTCATTTTCCGCTCCGAGCTCTTCTCGTTTTCGTCCTTTTCTTTTAGCATACTTTTGAGCGCACGAATTCAGAGTTTGATCGCTTAAATCGACTGCCCGAGACTTTTCTCGATACAGAAGAAATAGTCTTGCATTTATTTCACGGTACATATGTGTACGGAAGAAAGTATTCCTCGGGCAAGATTATTTTGCTTCTGGACACGAAAAGGGCGTACTCTCGAAAAAGCATTGAGAACGAGAGAATTCCTTGTCTGCGCTCGGTCGCTCTTGAACTCTGTCGATGTTGTAACCGAGCAGCGTGAAACGAGCTGAGAAATTCCCGGACTTTTATATTGTGGGTGTCTCTTGAGCTTTTCGCAAGCTTCGTGCTATCTGACGGCTAGTAGTTGAACAAATTTAAAAAAGTACAGATTATATAGGCTACGGAAGTAAAAAAAAAACGATCAGACTTGAGCTAGAATGATTTAATTATAAACATCCAAACAAATTGATCATTATTTGATTATTTTATTTGTGGCGTATGAGAAATGTTTCAGAAATCGATCAATTTGTCGTTAATGATCATTAAACGCCACGATATTTTGCAAAATCTTTATAATTTCACGCCATTTTGCATTTTTTATATTTTTTCTTTCAATTGGTGGTTTTTAAAAAATATTATTTTCATAAAATACAATAAAAATAACAATTTTTTTATTTTTAATAAATTATTTTATTCATTATTTATTTTTTTATTTTCATTTATTTTTAATAAAATATTATTTTCATAAAATACAATAAATAAAATTTAAATAAAATACAATTGCATTGTATTTTTTTTTTTATCAAAACCGTGAAAACCGTTTTCAAGATATTACGATGCACATTAGTTTGTGTGATGATTGTCATGTGTTCAGATGGAGCAACCATAGAACTTGAACTCGCCATATCTCGAAAAATATGCGCTAAAACTACTTTTTTTTCGTGTTAAATTTTGTAAAATTTTTCTGCGTAACATACATTTTTTTGAGAATTTCCGTAAGAAATAGTGCGTAAAAAGGATTTCGCAGTCATCGATTATGTCGAGGCTGTGACTGGTGAGTAGGAAGTAATTCAAACTCCTTATTTTTTTCAGTCCAGTTAGATCAGTTGTCCATCGAGTGGAACGAGGAGGGATGAGGGAAGTAAGAAAAGCGACTGTGGGGGAAAAAAATGAGTTGCAGAAGATAAACGTGGGAGGAAAAGCGAAAAATTGAATGAGTAAGAAAAAAGAAAAGGAGAAAGAGACGACGACGAAGTGGAATCAACTTTTTAACGCGTCGTTGCCATGCTCCAAGACGTTATCAGATTTCAGGCAAAAGAGTACCGCGCGAAGGATATTCGCGGAGCACCAAAGCTCAGGGCAAGGACTTGGCCGTAAAAATATAGAGATATATAAATATAAAAATAACGAACGTTTTTGAAGATCGTTAAGGGGTTGTAAGCAGTCTTAATACCACAAAAGTAAGGGTCCGTAAGTTAACCACGTTGGTGAAATGTTGGTGATGTTAGGAACACTCGCCGCAAAGGTATATCGAGGGGGAGAAAGACCCTTAACGCGCCTTCTCAGTCCTCGGGAAAAAAAAATCAGAGTATAAAAGCGAAAGAGCACAACGAGCTCACTACTGCGGTTTTGCCCCAGTCTGTCGAGTAACCCAGTTACTCCATTCTACCTCCCTACCTTTCGTCTCTATCTCGCCCTCTTTCCTGCCCTCCCAGTCTTTCTGCTCGCGTAAGAATCTCAGGAGCAAATAGGTTTCGTTCTCAGTCTTTAAATTTCGTATATATGAGGTTTTCCAACCCCAACAGGACGAAATTTGTCACTAACACTCTTCGGATTGTATCAACAATTTTTGCGCAACATTCTTCTCACTTTTTCATGAAACTTTGTTGTAAAAGATCGATATGTTGTTGGATACGTTCGACTAAACGTTTTTTTAAAAAATAACAACATTTTTGTCATTCTAATCGTAAATTTTGCAGACAATTCCGTTACATATGAAAAATATTGTCAAAATAATGAAAACTTAATCCAATTATCCAATTATAAGTGAATCAAAAATCACGATTAAGGGGTCAGGGGCAAAGACTGCTGAATCGTAGCCGACACGTGAATCTCATATAGCGAAATGATCGCGACCCAACTCGATGGAAGCGTCTGGTCGTGTGACTTTACGCCGTTCTATTGGTGAGAGTGTGACTTTCGTGTTGGTTGTTCGTTTTTCTTCGTTCTCGAGAGACCCACTATACGGAATGTCGTTTTTACCTTCGAATGTATATAGTTATATAGAGAAGATACATATATGTATATAAAAAGTGAACAGGGTTCGACAACACTTGAGTTTGTGGGGTTTCCAGCGAAGCCCCAACAATCCCTTGGAATGACAGTCTGTTCAGAGTCGCGGGGTTAAACATAACTGCCAGCCGTTCTACCTTCGTGTTATAAAACAGAAAACAGTTTACCACAATATTTTGCATACAGGACATTATCCTTGATAATGGATCGGTAGAAATACGTCGCAGTGGGCACGATAACAAGGAGATTATATTATACGTATAGAAAAGAATTATCCAAGCGGGTGAAATCGAGTGTACGAACTATGAAGGCGATAAATCGAGGCACGTGCAAACCCATTGCAGTATATGAAGTGTGCAGTGTCTAACCCGAGTTTCTTGACGCGAGCCAATTTTTTTGTCTGCTTCTTTGATTCCTTCACTAAATTCTGGCTCCAATATGGAATTCCATGTTTCCGGCAATGATGCTTGTTTCCTGGTTGACGAAATGTCTCTTCTCCTCATATATCCCTCGCTTTATCTACTTTGGCCTTCGCCTTCGCTCTTCCTGCAACGTTTTGTATGCACTGGAAAGAAAATTTCCTTGGCTACGTTTGACTAAACTCTTTTTTGAATAATTCCAAAAAAGTTTCGTTTTTTAGATTATCCAAAAAAATTTAGTTCGCCGTATTTAACGAACTATATCGAAGTTTTTTGATATATATGAAGGACCCCGGCAATTTGGCCGATTCGCCTTCCATGCCGGAGAGTCACTTTTTCACGTGCTGGATTCCAATGTTGCAGGAATTGTGCTGGTGTTGATTGTCGGTTCGTTGGAGGCGATTTCCCTCGATCAACAAGACCCACTCGACTTTCTGATCGTGCCTGAATCTTCCACCTCCCATTGCAATTGTACAACGACAGAGAGTCCCCTGATGTTTCTGCATCCACCGTTTGACAACGAAGCAAACGCTCATCGTAGTTTGGATGGTGAAAACGATGACATCGTGATCTTCGACGACTTCAGGAGCAACGATCGCTTCGGAAATAGCGACGAGATTGGAAGGAATGGCGAAGTCGGGTTCGACGACTACTTGAAAAACAATGAGGATGACGTTGTCAACAATTATGACGAAAGAAACAACGACGAAAACGGAAACCTCGACAAAATTCACGGAGCCATCCCTACCACTGTCGTGATGAACACTCGAGAAACAAACATGTCGCATCTCAAGACTCTGAGAATACCTGAAAATTGGGACAACGCAAAACCGACTTTGGATTTCCCGAAAACACCACCTGACGAACGCTACAGAATGGCAGCTCTTCATTTGGACAAAGGATTGTTTGCATTTGACTTTTTGGAGCCTTTCCTCAGCTCCATTCAACCCCATGACGTCCCACCGGGTGCGAGCACTTGCAAAATAACAATAACGAGCGAATCCCATGCCCCATACCGTTTTTTTGTATGACTAAACAATTTTCCAGATCTGATGAGGGACGTTGTTGAAAATCGTATAACTGCCTACAAATTGGTATCGGAGGTGAGCAAAACCAATGAAAGTGTCGACACGAATTTGCGACTCAAAATCCATAAATAGGACAAGCAGATCTTGACCAAAGAGAAACAAACTGAACCGAATATAGACCGTTGATTTGTGAAAAAATGACAATGAATTAATGGAGTAACGGTTGGACAATTTCTGCAGAGCCAGTAGTAAATAACCGAGGATTGAACTGGGTTATTTCTAGTATCATGCATGTAGTACATTTGACTTATATACGTATAGGATATAATACATTGAAATGTTCCAGTCTCTGCATATGGAGGTCGGATTCGTAGCTCTGGTAGGCGTTTGCTGTATTCTGGCGTGCGTTATTCCTGGCACGGAACTCTGGCTTGCCTGTCGTCCGATCAGAGGGGATTACAAGCCATCCCAGCATCCTGGATTGCTGGCCTTCCTTCTATCCGTCTCGGTCTTTATTCTCGGGTACGTTTTCTCTAATTCTATGTACATCAATATATAGATGTGGATGTAAATGGGCTGAATACAGAATGGAGAAATGATCGTTAGGTTGGGGCTTCCCGTCCAGCTATTCCCTTTACTTCTCTCCTTACAAGACTCGGAATTATCAGCAGACCTCCTTTCATGCAGCCCGAATTTGCCTAGCAAAGCCGAAGCGGATCTTTCTCTCACTCTCGCCGCTTTATATATCACGTTTAAGCAAAGATACGATATCTCTAAGCACGTTAGTACTAAGTGGACACTCCTCTGTTCACTACCATTTTGTCCATAGTGCCGGAATGGTTGCCATCCTGGTGTGCAACGAAGCAAGCAGCTCCGGGATCGAGAAAATCCCTCTCGTTGTAGAAACGGCTTTACAGGATCTGAGCGATTATCATAGCGGTACTACCGTCCAAATGCGCAGATGCCTTACCAGAAGTCTGGAT
Organism: Diadegma fenestrale; assembly: GCA_037043255.1. Lineage (NCBI taxonomy): Eukaryota > Metazoa > Arthropoda > Insecta > Hymenoptera > Ichneumonidae > Diadegma > Diadegma fenestrale. Next base: position 15,156,688 of record CM073310.1, on the reverse strand, counting down.
GTTGCGAGCGAGGCTATCCTCGCTGATCTCGACAGTGAGTATAAGTGACTCTGTCATCCGTTCATGCTTGACTTTTCTTCACATTTCTTTCCTCGCGTTGGGGAATACCTTCAACCAAACGCGAACATCTTTTCCATATTGAACTGAATTTCTGATTCATTGCGAGATCCCATCAAATTCAGCCCAACAATCAACCCCATTTCAAAATATGTCTAGTCCTCTAGTGATTTTCTCGTTTGGATGTGACTCTACCAACGAAACAGCAGCCTTAAGACATATCCCGTTACATACCCTTAATCACTGTCAACGACACGATTACTTCGATCAACGAAACTCACATCGATCTTGCTCGAGATACACGTATATATTCTCTCAATTAAATCAACACAGTTACTCCTTCATATGGGGTGGACAGAGCCAATGTTGGTGGTTCTTGTCCATTCAGTAAGCCGAGACCGGGGCGTTAATGCCAGGGTTGTCTCGATGTCTAATGAACGCTGTGCTCTCCAACTCAAACCAAGGGAGAGACGTATACTTGCCTAATGAGTGCTATCACTGTCGGCCTACAATCTCTATATATATATGTATTGTGTATACCCTATTTTATATATAGATGGCCAAGCCATACATATATATATATTTCGTATTTACATGTATATAAATTATATACAGTGCACTATATACAATGTCAATGGGTTCTGGTATCGTCCGTTCCGTTAATAACCAACTCTCGGGTACGATTCTACCCTCCATATTAGCATAACACCTTGGTCGTTATGCCCCCCTGCTAACGATTATCCATTATCTCTAATATATCCTAAACCTCCGATCTCGAATACCGCGTCCATGCAACTGCCATTAGAAATTGCAAAACATCACCAGAGTGGATCCCATTCCAACATTCTACGATAATATGATCCGACAGCTTTTTCGGTGTTAAGGACGTCGGATCACCAAATCAAAATAATCAGAATTTGATCAAATTTAAGGCATCAAGTAAAGAAGCAGAAACTTTTTCCAAATTTTTTACCACATCCTTATCGAACAATTGGGAGTTTAATCCAACTTCTTATGCACGAGATGTATACCTGTATATATGAAAACTCTATGCTTATACACGTCAACTTTAGTTTTCTATTACTCGAGTACTAGGTGGTGGAAAAATCTTGAAAAAATTTATATTGTCATATATGACGAATGTATTTGCCAAAATTTATTAAATTGTTGGACGTTGGACGTTGGACGTTGTATGGCGACGGTCAAAACTCAATATGTTTGTTTTCAGTTTTTCTTACATACAAAATCGTTTGCCAGCCTAAATTCATGAAAAAAAAAAGTTGGTACGAAGTGACCGAAGAACAACGTACTCTAAATTCAAGATTGTCTGCGGTAATCTGTATTTGTTATATTATAACGAAAATTTCGAGAAAACTTCACGACCGATTTTATTGAAAATCTAAATAAAGCCTCCACGATGTTGCGTCAAAGCGCACGAAAAGTTTTGAGAGGCTGCACCCTTTGGAAATCGAAACGTGCTCTTATGAGGAGCTGCTGAAAATTGTGATTCTTATAAATAAATATCTTGACTTTGGATGTCACTATTTTCTTTATGTGGTGCAAATTTGAAGGAATTCTATCGATAGGAAATTTTTTTTTTTCGATTATTGATATGTTGTTGTTAATTTTTGGACATTTCGTTACTTCAGACGGATCGATTCGAAAACTTTACGAGGATTCGTTTGAATTCGTGTCAGGTCCCCATTTATTCGATCTCTCCGAGAAAATGTTTCGTGCCAACGATCCTGCGGTGATCAATTTTTTCTATACACGTTTTTGTCAGGATTTCGGTGCTCGATTATTCCTGTAATTATTGCGACCAAAAAGCTCAACTGCTGTTTTTGCTTGCCCGAAAACATACACGTGCGATCCACGATCCCTGCACACTGGACGATTGTTCATATCAGATTTTGATAACGACGGACGGATCCGCGTTTTGGGAAGGGATAAGTTATTGCCAATGGCGAATAATCGACGTGACACGATTTGGAATGGATTCCACGGCGTAATTCTGGTTGACGAATCGTTACGAAAAGGACACCCTTATATTTTCAGGTTCACATTTCCAGAGTTTGGAGTGAAGAAACTTGCGGTGAAGCGGTCCATGGTTGAAAATGAGATTTTATGGGAAAATTTTGAAAATTTAATGTCGTTTGTCGTTTCGTAGATGTTGAAGAATTACTTGGGAAACCTGTGCAACAGGATCTCGCGACAGAAACTGGATTAGACGTTGCATTGGATGCCCTGCTCGATGTCGCAAACGGTAATGATGAAACACCCTACCGAGATGGAAACGTGTACATTCCACATATAAATATATACATATCCGTAGTTACGCTCTATTTACACGCAGTATATCGTAAATTTTTCCCCGACATTTATTGAGCGATGTGTCACGCAACTCGACGTATGAGTGATCTCTCGCTACACACGAACTATAAGAGCACTATGATCATCCTATCCATTTATATGTGCATACGACTATACGGGATGTCTCGAAAAACCTACGACCACTTTCTGCACTTCAGCGAACAAAAATCCTCGTTAATTTTTTACTCCAACTTACCAATAAAATTAAGGACGTTCCATTTTTTTTACATAAATTCAAGATTTTCCGATTTACCTTGTATTTGTCATTTAATAACCAAAATTTTGGAAATATTTGACGATCGATTTTTTTCAAAAACTTGATGAAGCTCCTTCGACTTTGCACAAAAGCTTATGCAAACTTGTAAGAGCCTTCACCATTTATAAACGGAAATATTGAATGTTGAAAATTGGAACTTTTAACACGAGTTCTTGTGAGAAACTACTGGAAATAGCCATTTTTATAAATAAATGTCTCGATGACTTGTACATGGCGAAACCTCCTTAAATTGCGCGAGCTATTAGACATCACTATTCTCCTTGTGTGGTGCAAATTTGAAGGAATTCTATCGATAGAAAATTTTGCATACAATGTCCTTAATAATCTATAAAAAACAATCATTACTCAAAAATCCTCCAACGATCAACGACACGAGCATTTTTCTTCGCTGGCAAATTTCATCCCAAAATTTGGTCCAAACGCCGAACTGAGTTTTTCCAAATTACGAGACGATTAGACGAGACTCACGAACTTATTAGACACCCTGTATCTTCACACGTAACACGATGCACTCGCGTGCTCACACGCATCGCAAACATGTACGCCCATACTCACTGTTCCACAGACTTGTCAAAGAGGTTCGTATGTCAATATTGTCAAAATGATTTGATCGAGTGGCAAACTCTCTTAAACATTAAATATTTACATATTCATGACCAATATGTGTTAAACGTAGGCTCGTACAATGTATGCATAAGCGCCAAGTACTCTCGCGTCTCATGATGTTACGAGAGCGAAGAAAATCGATAGTAATTTGTGCCTCGAGCTTCTCAATAGCGAGTTTTCGCCATCCCGAAACGCCGTTGACTCATCGTCTCATATTTCCCAACCACCATGGAATTCAGGGACTTTCGGGAGTGACAAAAGTCAAAATGTTGAGAAATTTATTAAATTTGGTGATTTGCCAACGCCAAGTGCGAAAATACCAGAAAGTTCTGAAAAAAAATTGTATTTTTGAATTTTGCAAAACTACAGAAAATTTTCACCAAATTTAATAAAATTCGCAACTTTTTAAGTTTTTAAACGTTTTTAACATTCAAATGGATAAATTTTTGAAAATCTATAAATCCGCAGCGTTCGAGAGAGACGTGACAAGTTGCTTGACATTTCCTTCATTTTTACTGAGTCCACGACCAAATTTGTATTTCTCGACATTCCGTACGTGAACGTAAAGCAGAAAATATTCTCCGATGTGTTGCAAATACTCGTGGAATATCAAAAATTGAGTTTCTGTCATTTGCCATAATTTTTAGACCCTCACGCGTATTAGAATCGCTAGAAATTCGCGACTTGTGAATTTGCCAGTAGTAACATCCACGTGTAGTCAGACTCACCGCTCGTGGCGCGTAGTTATCGGCAAGCCAAGGCACGAGGAGGCAAAATGCTTTCTATATTCGTTGCAAGGATTTTAGTTGCTCTGTAATGCCACGTTTTGCATCATAACGACCTTAATTATTACGAGAAGACTGCTTAAGCGAGACACCTAATGGAAAACACATTTGGCACCATCTTGGGCGTTGCAACTTGACATTTATAATGTAGAAAATTCGGGAGCTTGCATTCTCAACAATCAAATGAAAAGCTTCTCGAAATACTTCCTGAAATACATTCACACTCGCTTAACCGTCAATTAACATAATTACAATAATTACAATTCTTGTTTGTTCGAAAATGATTCGTCGCGAGGTTTTTTTTTTTTTTCTTCAATTGACTCACTTTTCATTACCTATTCCGTGACCTGGAGTCTCAAACGACCCCAATTTTGAAAAATTCATGTCTCCGGTAAAGTTCAACGAAAAAGGCCCAACTTGGGCTCATTCTTTTCGTTTTTTCATCAAAAGGGTCACGTGAGCCTGGAGCAATTTTGTTCGGAGTAAAAAAATTACTCAAAAATCCGGTAATACGACACAAAAACGGGAGAACGAGGGCGCGGGATATAAAGTCGTGCGGGGTCGTCCTTGACCTCAGATTGCCGGTACAGGGTCAATATTTTTCTCTAGATTTTTTCTGTTTTTTCTCAGAACACAAATTGTGAATAAATTATTATAATTCCTATTATCCTGAAGAGTAAATATCGTGTGTGACACTTGGCCTTATATGCGAAACTGCCTATCGAGTGACCGGCGCTCCGGACAAACTATTACTTAGACATGCTACGTTAATAGTCGAGTCGCTAACGGAATATTAACCGAATTATGTCACGGACTGCCAAGGAATACTCCAACTAGCTAGAGGAAAATGGGCTCCCTTATAGAGGTCCCTGCAGCACTTCATTGTCCGTGCAGCAAGCGAAGAACGTATCACGGTCGTAGCAAGCCCGATTGATTAGATAACACGTGATATGTACACCTTGTTTTTTTATAGTTTTCTTCAGAATCCTACCATCGAACCCATTCTCTCGAAGATATTCCTCAAACATCGATAAATACTTTACTTTCTTTTCTGAAAAATCACAAAAATGGTGCACCGAAAAAAAAATCTTGGTTCAAAGAAATATTTTGTTGATTCAAAAATAATTTAACTAAACTAAATTCTTACTAAACTACAACTAAATTATTTTTAAAAATAATTTAAATTAAATGATTAAAAATAATAATTCAAAATAAAACTAAATTGTTTTTCAAAATAATTTAGTTATAGTTTAGTTTTTATCTAGTTTAGGAAATTATTTAGTTTATTATTAAACTAAACTATAACTAAATTATTTTTAAAAATAATTTAAATTAAATGATTAAAAATAATAATTCAAAATAAAACTAAATTGTTTTTCAAAATAATTTAGTTATAGTTTAGTTTTTATCTAGTTTAGGAAATTCTTTAGTTTATTATTAAACTAAACTATAACTAAATTATTTTTAAAAGTAATTTAGTTATTAACTAAACTAAATTACTAAACTAGTAATTAAATTATTTTTTTACTAAATTACAAAAATTAAATTTTCATTATTTTTTTATTATACGCAAAATTATATTTTTAGTAAATTTTTTAGTAAATTATTTTTTTAGTAAATTATTTTTAGTAAAAATTATTTTTAAAAATAATTTAGTTATTAAATTAATTATTAATTTAAACTATTAACTAAACTACTTACTAAATTATTTTTAAAAGTAATTTAGTTGTACTGATCAGTATTTCATTCAACAAAATATTTCATTGAAAGTTTTTAACCGTGCCATTTGTTGGATCACCAAAAATTTTTTCTCAGTGTGTCGTTGCAGCAAGAAATATTCCAGAAAGTTTCTTCGAAACGTGAGTTTTTGTCATTCCAATCGTACATTTTACTGACAATTCCGTAAGGAATAAAAAATATTGGCAAAATAACGAAAATTTTGAAATCATCCAAAAATATTTCGTTGACCCTGTTCAACAAAATATCGAGGATTTTCGACAAAATTCACTTTTCAACGGGATTACAGCCAAAAATGCTTCACGCCAACTTCTAGTTAATCTTGAGTATATGCAAAGCTCTTGAATATTCGGTTGCTAGATTTTTTGGGAAGCAGGAAAATGCCTTTCGGCGCGATCTTTGTCGCAAGCAGGAAAACGTTGCCACATAAAATTGTCTTTATCTTTTATAGCGACCCAAGAACTTGCATCACAAACAAAAAGTTTGCTGAAGGAGGGCGAGAAGGCCAGTGAACAGGGAATGATATTGAGCCGAGAGATGGACAATCTCAAACAGGAACTGGAAAATACGATAAGAGACTGTCCGATGCAAGATCGTCAACTTTGTGCGACACTCAATCCCTCCGGATTCGGGGTGGCCCTTCGTCTTGATAGGGTACGTTGATAATTAGGCAGTTCTCGACCTAACTCCAGAAATCACTCACGCACGAGCTACTGAAATGAAAAAAAAAAAAAAAAATTACTTCTGACTCTTTCGCGCTCCTCCGTCACTCCTAAACCGGAAACAAAGTGTTTATCTCTTCACGAGTAATTTGCTTCATCATTTCTCTAATCTTTCGATCCAACGACGCTCCTGTCGCTATAATATCGAGAAAGTACAGAAAAGAAACTTGTATGGCGACGCCTAAATGTTTATTTCCAATTTTTCATGACGCTGAAGTTTGCAACGTTGGAATGCAACGAAAAATAAATTTCTAGACTTCTGCACGTCAAAACTTCTAAAAATTGCGCGAGTTTGAAAAAATCACTATTTTGCTGGTGTGGAGCAAATTTGAAGGAATTCTATCGATAGAAAATGTTGGATGCAACGTCCTTAATTGTCTCCGTCTTGCGACGCGTGTCGAACACTCGAATAGAACCTCAAGATGAAAACAAAGAATAGTGACTCGTTCATATCGCGTTCTCGCGGTAGAATTGGATGTCGAAGTAGTTAACAGCAGAGACGAAAGTTTATGTCACCACGCACCCGTCTCATCTCTGTGAAACGGGTGGAAGAATTTGGTGGGACACATTCACTATATAACGGAAACGAAGGAGATAAATAGACGGAGAGAGAGAGAGACGGGGATGAAAAGGAAAAGAGAAGGCAAACAGTGACGTTGAGGTGAGCAAACCGTTCGAAACTTTTCGAGGACACACCCTCACACGGTTCTAATCGTTAAAGAGAGATAAAGGCAGAGCGAGAGAGAGTATTTACGCGATTCCCGCATCACCTTTCACCCGCCCATGGCACTATTTACTGGTAGCACGAAAATCCGCCCGAATCTCTGGCTCTCTTCTCTTTTTCACGTAATTGGTGCCAACAAATAAATCACCAAAGCTCTCACACAGCAAACTCCTCCATATCTTTTTTCTCAATGCTCGCGTCTCTTTTCTGCCACTCAACTGGAGACAAAAAAAATATCGCCACTATACCAAAAACGAAAAGATACGAAAGAGATTGAAAAAAAGAAGAAACGCGAGATCTAATCTCGGCGAGGATTTCTTCTCCGAGCCTTATCTATCGAGACCTGCACACACTCCCACACACATCGGCCCAGGTTCATTCTATCGTACGAGCAACTCGATTTTTGTCCCTCGTACAAAGTGCAACTCAAGCTCTTCCGACCCAGCACCCTCTTGAAACAAAAATCGTGTTTCCTCTCGGTCCTCACCTACAAACGTGTGCGATTGTACTTTGGATTATTTCAGCTACTAAGGGACGATCGTCTCCTACGTTTACGCGACACCGCCAGGGACAATTTGACCGAAGCTGGACGACAGGCCCGCGGGGAATACCTTTATGTTCCTCATCACGTTGCAAGGAATACTCTCGATGCACGTAATCGTAAGTCTCATCAAAAATACCCAACAATTCGAAACATTTTCGTTTTTACGATGTTGCAGCGTTGGAATCCAACGAATTCCCTTTTTTCATGAGCCACTATTTAAGATATTTTGTTAGGAATCAAAAACAATATCGATCCGAAAATCGATTTCTTTTTAAATTCATTCATAAAAACAAAATTAATAATATATCTTGAAATTTGCGGACGCTAGAGCGATTACGACATTTTTTTGAAAATTTCAAAATGCCGTAGAATCCGTAATTTTCTATCAATTCCGACAAAATTCGCAACCAACGAAGAGCCGGTGTGAATTAACATCTGTGCAAAACGGCAGCCCCGTAGCCCAAACCGTTCTCGAGTTATCAACGTTCGAATTTTACAGTGCCAGAACATACACACGCACATCCGGACATTTTTTCTAGATATGATTTTTCGACGTTTTGGGACATTTTAGGCATATTGCAAAAAAATAGTTTTTGTGGGACTTCAACGTCGAGAACTTTGGTGTCGTCCGTTTTTTTCATTACGGAGCACACGATTTTTATTCTCCATTGAAAAAAAAATGTATTTTGAAAAATCTACAATTCAGATCGCAATGTAGACAGAATTTCGTCATGTGGGATCGACAGTTCTATAAAGACTGGAAAATTTATGGAGCCTCGAGGTCCATCATTCGTGCAAAGTATCGAGGGGATAAGAGTGAACTAGCCATAGAATCAGCCTGAAAGGAAAAATCTATAAAAAGGAAAATAAGAAAGGGAACGAGAGAGAAAGTCGTAGGAATAGGGAAAAAAGGAGAAGAAAGACACAGCATAAAAGTACCTGTGAGTTGGGCATTATCGCGAAGTAAGATAGAAGGGAAAAGCGAACTGGAGGCTGCTTCTCTGTCCTGTTGGCTCTGTTTATCCTTGTTCGTATGGATAAACCGTATACATATGTATGGAAAGAGCATAAGATAAGAAATGCGGGGTCAGAGTGTCTTCCATATACAGAGAGTAAGTTTGAAAAACGGGTCAACGAACTAGGATGAAAGTTGCGACGAAAAATCGTCCAGCGAAAATCTCTGCATCGTGCTCCAGAAATCTCAGGAAAAAATGAGCAAAAAATCATGTAAATGAAACCCAAACAAACGCAAACAACCGGAAACGATAATAATCGATAAATTTTGCATCTTTTTTTTTTTTTTTACTATTGAGCCGAATTCCGGAAACCTGAGTAAACTTTTTAGTATGAAAAATAATTTTTGGCAATTATCATGCCAAGTCCTCAATTTTTTGAGCATAATAATTAAAAATTTATTAACGAGCATTCAATTTCGAAATAATTTCGACACCATAACTTGCGCTGTTACCGGAGTTTCGAAAGTTCTCTTCCGAGTACTTGCATCACTTACACTTTGCAACTGTTCTCTAAAGAAGAAGAAAGTTTGTGTAGCAGGTCACACCCTATTGATTTGGGCCGCGAGTTGGTATATATATATACGCGGTAGAGCTTAGAGTTAAATGAGTCGATACTAATATCCTGATAATGCTACAGCAGAACGGCTCCGTTCTTTTCCGCAGAATCTTTTCTTTATCGCAAACTTTTTTCTCACTTCGGAGCTTCCCTTCTTTTTTTTTCTCGGCCCCCAAATGTTCCTTTTTCATCGGAGCTTATTATACTTCTCGGGTAAGGGACCGAAGAGAACGATTCGGCAGGACGAAACGATTTATCTCGAAAAATTCATCATTTCCGGACGAATTTTTGTTTCCTTGGTTTTTTAAGGTGTTCGTCGTGAAATCAGCTCGATACGCGCTAGAATTTTCGACGAAGCCAGAAACATCGAATCCAGTGGATCCGAATTGACCAGACACCTCGAAGCTACTCGACGATTAACTAATTATATCGTCCCGTACATAACGACCTTTGAGCAGAGCAGATGGTTGATCGGCATGGGTAAATACTGTCATTTCGATTGTCATTGCAAGTCGATGCCTCCATGAAATTTAATGGCAGGACCGGCAATTTTATTCACTAAATTATTTATTCTTTTTCGACTTTTTCGATTTTCTGTTGATTTTGTTTTTCCAGGCACGATATTCGCCATTTTTATTGTTTGGGTCCTACTCGTTGGTGCATTGTGTTGCCGTTGCAGTGCATCCGAACATCGAGTTCGTTCGACTTTGTTGTGGTAAGCGATCAATAATCCTGATTTTCTAGCAAACGACTAAAATTTATGATGGTGAAGTTTGCAACGTTGAAATGCAACGAAATTCGGTTTTTCCTTGAGCCGAGCTCATAATTATTATTCGATATTCGGCCCGAACAGTAAAGCGATCGTCTCACGAGTCCCAAAAACTCAAACGAACCGAAAAATCAGACCCGAACCATAGAAACGATATTTTCCGCTGAATCTCAACGCGTTGTGAAGTTCAGAATCATTTAAATTCGAAAAAAAAATTTTTAATTGAGAGTTTAATTATGTCGATGAATATTAATTAGCGGTGTACTAACGAGCTGCGTCGTCTCCGTGGGATTGTGGGGAATCCTCATATCTGCACTAGCAGTATCTAGTCACACCGAAATGTTGCTATGTCGTCCATTGCATGATCCGGATTTTCGCACCTTGGAAACAGTCCTCGAGAGCAAAGCGTTCCTTGGGAGAAGGCTGAGTTTCCCTCTCAAGGATTTATTCGAGTAAGAAATTTTCCACTCAACAAAATGACGGGAAAAACGTGTTGAGGCTTAAAAAAGTTATCAACCCCCTTGGGATTACGATATTTAGTTAATTTGCAACGAACGACACTTCTCAATGACGAAAAAAAAAAATCGTCCACACGCAATACGAAACATTCTCGAGCCAATCTCATTATTTATATTTATCATTCGAACGAATTATTTGTTGGAAAACGAACGTAGGAAATGCCACGAAAACGAAGCGGCTTATCCAGCTTTCCAATTGGGAAATTCAATGAAACTCGAACAACTGACTGCACATTGGACCTGGTCCGGGTTGTCGAGCTCCATGTCGAAACTCAAAGTCGATCTTAAAGGGCTGAAAATATTTACCCCGAATTTACAAGAGAAATTGCAAATATTGCTGTACGCTTGCGGTCCGAATCTCACTGAGCATAAAAATACGGTGGGTAAAATGGACACGTGGAGAAAATTGATGAGGAATCGAATTCCCAATCTAATTGTTCATTAAGGGGTTATATACAGTTGGAAGACCAAAAAAAACTTGTTTTTTTACGATTTTTTTCTGGATTGGGATTTCATTTGATGAATAAAAGGCAAAGGAATCAAATGTAGCGTCATCTTTCAACTCTCCATTGCCATTTTTTATTTTCAAAAATATAGCTTCACATAGCTCCTGCAGTTGATCTCCTGTGGGTTCTCTAAAAAAAAAGGCGTTTCGCAGTGAGCAAAAAATCTCCGGTTTGGATCAGCTGAAATAAAAAAACCAAAGAGATTTGTTCAGTGGATAGATGAATCCAGGTATTCATCGAAGGAATAGTTGGAATTTTGAATTTTGATAAAATGGCGGCTCCTCAAAGATGAAATTTCAATTTTCGACCAAATTTTTTTCATTTAATGGTTCAAAAAAGATAGAAATAAATTTCGGATATCTTATTCCTTCGATGAATACCTGGACTCATGTATCCACTAAACAAATCTCTTTGGTTTTTTTATTTCAGCTGATCCAAACCGGAAATTTCTTGCTCACCGCAAAACACCTTTTTTTTAGAGTGCACAACTGCAGGAGCTATGTGAAGCTATATTTTTGAAAATAAAAAATGGCGATAGAGAGTTGAAATATGACACTACATTCGATTCCTTTGCCTTTTATTCATCAGATGAAATCCCTATTCAGAAAAAATTCGTAAAAAAACTAGTTTTTTTTGGTTTTCCAACTGTATATAACCCCTTGATAATTAAATGACTGAATGATTTGCATTTTTTTTTTTGTCAAATAAATGTTCACACTCGCCAAGATTCGTGGACCTATTTTGAGGAAGGATTTGAATGCCTTATCGGACCAAGTTTACAACGTTGCGAAACAGTTGAACGATCGTCGGAGTGCCCGGAAACTGGAAGAAATTAGGTCAACGATACGCCTAATGATGACCCGCAGAATCGTTCCACTAACGAAGCTCCAGGGCGAGCTGGTCGATCGTTTGACAGGCCTCGAACTGCATTTGCAGCCTTTACAAAGGCAGGTCAATCAATCGATTTCCCATCTCAAGACAATACAGTATTACATCAACAATCAAGGCGAAAAAATAGCTCAATTGGTAAGTCCAAATTTCATCAAGTTTATTTTCCATTTGGTCAATAATTGCGAGACAAAAATGCGCGATCCGGACAAAATTTTCTTCCATTTCTTTCTTAATTTAAACTTTCATGATTTTTCGTGTGCAGAGATCGAAAAAATATGTCGAACGATTGAGCAGTTATTTGGATCAGTGGCGAGTCCACGTTTTGTCAGAAATGGGATCAGGAGTCGCAAAATGTCGTCCTTTATGGGACATTCTTCAAGGCATGAGATTTCTCCTCTGTCAGCATATTTTGGGACCGATGGATGGTTTTTGGTTTTCAACACTGGTATGCGCCGTCGTTATGATGTTCAGCACACCGACAGCTCACACTCTGGCCTCAGTTTACAAGAGACCGTCGTCCGGCAAGCATTTGGCGCTCCTACCATCGCGAAAGTGAGTAAAAATCAATTTCACTCCGTTTCCCATTTTTTTTTATCATCGATAAAAAGTCTGATTTCTTTTTTTGTCAATAGTGAAAGTCCCGACACCGTGGTCATCGATCGCGACACGTGGAGGACGCCTGAGTACGATTTTTTCACATTAATCAATTTTTTTTTTTTTTTTTTAATTCAATTTCTCGAAAAAATTAATTGCCTGAATATTTTGTCCATATAGCCCACCACCACCGCCACCACATGACAATTGGTAAAAAGTCCGACAAGGCCCGAAGAAATGACCAAACAATAAAAAAGTGTGTCAACATTTTTTTTTCTTCGAAAAAAAAACGATACATCGAGAAATTGAGTTTTGTGATCGCAAGAATTTGTAACGGTTCGAAAAATCTTGAATTATTTGGACCTTTAGTTTTGTTGGTTCTGAAATATAAACGAAAATTCACCATTTTCTTGAAATTAATGATGCTGAAGTTTGCAACGTTGGAATGCATCGAAAAATATTGAATTTTATTGAAGATCCGTTTAATTTTCAATATCATCCAAATTTTTCGAGACGATGTGCTTTTTGAATAGCGAAAATCGATCATTTTATGATCGTAATTACATTTTGCATTTGGATGATTATTTTTGTCAAAGATAAAAATGAATTTCGTTGGATTCCAACGATGCAAACTTCAACGTCGTCTAAATATTTAATAAAAAATCGTGAGATCTGTTCAAGAAAAAACGGAAATTCGTTATGATGCTGCAGTTTGCAACGTTGGAATGCATCGAAAAATATTGAATTTTATTGAAGATTCGTTCAATTTTCAATGTCATCCAAATTTTTCGAGCCGATTTGCTTTTCGAATGACAAAAATCGATCATTTTATCATCGTAATTACATTCTGCATTTGAATAATTATTTTTGTCAAAGATAAAAATGAATTTCGTTGCATTCCAACGATGCAAACTTCAGAATCATTGCAATGATGTTTGTTTTATTATTTTTTAATCGGAAATTTGCTCCCGGCTGTAGAAATTATTCCATTTAACTATCGATTAGGCTGTAATGAAAAATTGGTATAAAAAAAGTTGATTAATCGGATTAAATGACGTTTCGCATCCAAGGCGCGATGACGTTTAGGATTTTTGGATTTTTCGGGACTATTCGTCCAATCTTTTGCCGAGGGAAACGAATGCAGCTGTACTCGCATCACCGATCGTGTTGTTGGTGATGCAATGATACGTTCCGACATGATTTTCCGTGAATTTTGCCAACTGCAACCAAGAAGTTCGCATCAGAGCTTCGGGACCTTCGCTCGTTTGAACCGAAGCCTCGTGTTCTTCGTCTGAAAAATGTGGAATTCGAGACCCTGATAAGCACAATCAGATTTGCAAGAAATTCATTTCTTTTCGGACGTTTATTTCGAGATTTCGTTACTTGGCAACTTTAAGACTCGATGACCATTCGCCGAGTGGAATTCCCAGAAGATATCGGGCAGGGGAAATCCTTTGGTCTCGCAATGCAACACAACCCTTTGGGCAGAGTCTGTCACGATGTCCTTAAGAGGAGTCACGATCCAAGGTCGACTCAAGCAGGGTCCGAGGTGTTGAAGTTTGAGGGAAGAGTTTTTTTGTCTCATGGCTTCTTCGTGGAGGGCACAAGGCGTCGCATACGTTTCGTTGTCGTTGCCACAGGCTGAACTCTGCTCCATGCAAACGCAGATCGCCTCGGGCTCGTCCTGTGTGTTTATCCGAATTTTCAACTTTTCCTTTCCATTCATTTCGTCTTATGGTCTAATCGTCCAACGGACTCGAAATTCGCTCCAGACATTTTTGACTCATGACACTTTGAGGAATAAATTCAAAAATACAAGGAACAAAATTTACTCGCGTTACATTTTTCAGCCAACGAATTTTTTCTTGTGTTCGTCTCATGAATTTTCCCTATAGATTTTCACTCAAACCGACCGGTGGCTTCAGAAAAAACCAAAAAAAACGAAATATGATAAAGAATGTTGAGTCCCGCATCGCAAATGATAATAAAGTTATAAAAATTTGGTACGTTTTTGTATCAAGTATTTGAGAGATCGTGTAAAAATTTCCCGACCATTGAGAAGCTCGTTATTGAATAATTGACATTAATAAATTAAATGTAGTCGCAAATGCAGTTTTATGGAAACTCGTAAAACTTTACGATAAGTTTTTTTTTTGACCTGTCAATTCTCAAAAAACTACAATATACCGAAAACAACGGAACGCATGAATATTTTTTGTATTTGTTAAAAAAAAAAAATTGGGGATTTTTTAATAACGAGTTTCTTGATCGTCGTGAAATTTTTACACGATTTTTCGAATACTTCAGACGTAGACATACTAAATTTTAATAATTTATTTATTTCAACTCTAAGATCGCGTTAAGACAATGGAATTCTTAAAATTTGGGAGATCGTGTACAAATTTCATGTCCATTAAGAAACTATTTAGTGAACAATTAATAAAGTTACTAATTACTGAAGATGCAGAGTTGATCACCTATAGTTTCGTTAGAAATCTTGAATGACTTTTGCCCTAAACTCAGAAATCCTTACGAAGCGGGAAAAATAATGAATTCTTTATACAGCGTTGCATACAAGATATGCACGTGGTCTGATTGCATGATTGCGACGCGTTTAACAAGTCGTCGCGACCTGCACTTACGGAGAGAAATGAGGAGTGACCCGAAGCTGCGGGTCAGCGACACTCGAAAGCACCGGCAACTTACGAATTAACTCATGACATATGTCGCAATCAATTATTTGCTGGAGACGAAGTGAGCGTAGGAGTCGTTTCGAGTACATTTCATTAAGCGAGTTTATCAGAACGAATTATTCCTCCTTCACTGGCCAGCCGTACGACTTGACTCTGGTAATTTTTACGAAAGCTCTAATGCTCATTGAAAATCGATTTTTGCAAAAAGTTTTAACAAAAAGTGGCGAAAAAAGGTGTTCGAACGACTTTTACAAAGTAAATCGAAGATTTTGCTAAAGACGTTGCTGCAGATGTCGCTGAATTGATTTTTTAAGAGCATGCAAATCGCCCCATAAAGTCTCGACGCTCACAGCATCATTACCTTATCTTGCAGATCCGTTCGCAATTGGCAAAGATAATTTCGTGCGCAATAACCTTCGGAACGAGTTTTCAAGGGCAATCGTGCAATACTCGAATTCCAACAGGCTTCTCCATCGAGTTTAGCGCATAAGCCACCCGGACAGCACTCGCAAGAATCTGGTACCGATCCCAAGAGACACTTGCTCGTATTCTCGGGACACCTGTGATTTCAAAGAGTCGCTGAAATATGCTTCACATTCTTGTCTTGTCTCTCTCAATCACTGCTCGATAAAAAGAAGGGAATTTTTATTTTTTACAGTGTTAAAAAAAAAAAAAAAAAGTTGCCATGATTTTTATTTTTGCAACATGAAAAAAAAAATCCAAAAATTGACCATTTTTTCGAAAAAACTTTTCAAGTTCCAAAACGTAATAAGAAATTCGGGGTAAATACTCAAATTCATCGTAAGAATACCGTGACGTCACAAAACGGGTGGGCCAAAAAAAACGTATTTTTTTTCGATTGGTACCCCGAAAAATAGATTCCTAGACACCTCTAAGAAAGTCTCTCCGAGTATGAGCTCTTAATTGTAACGGGAAAGTCCCCCACCTCACAGTTTTCAATTTTTTTCTTATTATTAGATAGAAAAATTCATATCTCACTTCCAACTACTTGAAAAAATATCTCGTTCCATAGGTTTTGTAGGAAATTGAATGCTCTACAAGAAAGGTCTCCTACAATTTTCTCGTAAACCTAACTGTTTTGAAGATATCAACGGTTGAATTTTGATTATTTTGAGGCAAATTTTG
The DNA here is from genome assembly GCA_037043255.1 of Diadegma fenestrale. NCBI lineage: Eukaryota > Metazoa > Arthropoda > Insecta > Hymenoptera > Ichneumonidae > Diadegma > Diadegma fenestrale. The sequence goes on along the minus strand of CM073310.1, from coordinate 15,140,177 downwards.
TTTTTTTTTCTGAATTTCATAACTCAATGAAGAAAAATCATTTTCGATCGAAAAAGTCATAGTTTTGTAGAAAATTTACTGCTCTACAAAAAAAGTCTCTTACGATTTTCTCGTAAACCTCACCGTTTCGAAGATATTAACGGTCGAAGTTTGGGTTATCGAAGGATTGATATGTTTGTACTCTATCCAATTTTTTTTAAACTGCAGTGCGGCAGGAAATAGCGAAGTGCGAAATTTTTTGAAATTGAAACAAAGAGTCAAAGAAATTGAGGAAAAAATACAGTTTCTAGTATCAATTTGGTGTACCTGTACAATCCGCACGAGTCGCAACCTTCAATTCTTGTCACGTCTGCTGTACGGTTGGCCTTATCCTCTGAAGCAAATCCAATGATACCTCCATGCAAGCAGAACAACATAAACGCAGGCAGATACACGCTTAGCAACGTCATTATACCGACTGACTGAACCGAGACACTGAGATCTCCGCTTCTTCACTTTGTCAATTGACTTTATAATTTCGTACTCTATACAAGTTTCTACAACGACCGCGGTTCCTATAGGACCGTGAAGTAGGGAAAGGGCTTGCAGCATATACTCGTTATTATCGAACAATCTAGTTCGCATGAAATCTCAAAAAAAAAAAGAGATAAAATAATTAATCGGTTCGTTCTTAATTGCTCCCTAGAAGAAATCAACGGAAAATCTATCGAATTTCTATTAAAACGATTCTTGTTTGACAAAAGAAAAGATTAAATAATACAAAATTTGCGAATTGTTCAAAATGAACTATCGAAGGGGTAGAAAATTTTTTTGCTCCATTGGAATTTTCCCAACGCGCCAGGATTAGGCGAAAAATATTGGCCCGTGTCATTAAACGCTGTTGATAGAAAACGACATGATCTAATTTCGATTTTATTAATAAGATTTCTGATTTAATTTAAAAAATGAATTGATTCGTTTTGGAATTAATTTTTCAAATATTTCCTACTCTCCTGCCTATATAAAAAAAAAAAATTCCGATAGAAACGTCTAATTGCACGCGTACTCACGCAACTGTCGAACTGACAGCGAGACTCGAAACACGTTGTATAACGGGACCGACGAATCAGAGAACGAATAAAATGGCAACAATTGTCACTATCGAAAAATAGTGTGACCCATGAACTTCTTATTAGTCGAAAACTTTGACATTCTGTACGACACTACGAACAAATAGTTCGAGGGGCAAAAGATTTCTCCAGCCCGAGCTTGACTGTTGTTTGCGTTGGATTATCTGCATCGCTAATGTGCAAACTCGTCGAAACACCACCGACTGAATTGTCCAACTCCATGAGTGAATTTTAACCCTTCGTGGTCACTGTGGGTAGAATCTACCCAGTGACCAACTTGTGACGTAAATATCTCCTAGTTCCCGGTAATTAATAGGGTTGTAATCGTCATTTAACGACAGTTTGTAGTGTCCATTGCGCGTTGGCGGCGATAAGTATTACCGCCGTTAATGCTAAATCTCTAATATCCACTCTGAAATCGACCCACTTCCAATAACGGAATTGATATGTTTTTTCAAACGCGCGCTATCCTACTATTTTTTTCTCAAAAAAACCAGATCCGATGAATATCAGGTCCAAATTTTAGGCAAAAATATTGAAAATTCACAAAGTGACGATTATTTTAGTGAAAAAACTTTTTTTTCCTGTTTTTTTCTTCATTTTGCATTTAAAAAAATGTGTTAGCCTTAGATTTCTTTCAGGAAAGTTTTTCGTATCCAAACTGGAATGTCCAAGGGTTGTTCAGTAATTTTTTGAGAATTTTCGGGCCGGTAGATTGGTCACAATACGGGTTCGAAAATAGACTGGGTAGAATCGACCCAGTGTGTCCACGGAGATCGGTGGCGGAAGTGTGACCGCGGCGGGAAGGGTTAAAGTTGCTCGTATCATTCGCGAGAGCCAGTTCCATGGGGAGTAAGTTTTTGTGGAGTACAATGGAAGGAGGATTCTGGTTGGAAAAACGAATTCAAAAGCATAGAATTAAAGTTGGAATCGTTGGAACGCAAAGAAAGAACATTCTTTTATTTTTAAGTTTCCTGAATCTCGACAGTTTGTTAATCTTTTCGACAAAGTGACAAACAAGACTTAGCACTTGATCCAAATTTACAATCACGTTTCACTTGGGAGAATAGTTGAGCGCGATGTTTTCATCGAGCGTGGCTAACTTGATCTTGAGTGATTCGCGAGTTAAAAAAAATTCCTTCGCATTCCAACGATGCAAACGTTGCGACGATTGAAAATTCTGAATCCTGGTGATTATTTGGCGAAGAAATTCACTGTTGATCGTGAGACACGTGACTAAACATGAAAATGTTCTTTTGTTCCGTTATGGTTGTTAAAATTATGACGAAACTATTAGTCGTAGTATGAAAATAATGATTCGTGATTATTGGCGCGTGTTTTTCATAGTCCGCAAGAAAAAACTGTTGATAATAACGTGATCGGAATGATTATGCGGATGAAAGTCTACAGAAAACTTCCGACGGAGATTTTTCTATCCGAAACTCACGAATTAGCGGGACACACATTGTTTTATTTGGACGTTCAACTCGAATGATCGTCGGGACTTTTAATATCTTCCGGAACGTCCGTCTCTGCCTTTGTCCTCTCGGTTTCCACCGCCGCCGCCGCCGCCTCCGCCGCCACCCTTGCGACGCTCCTTCGATCGCGATCGCCTCTCGCGCGATCGCGAACGTCGTTTCCTGTCTCGACCACGCGAGCGGGAACGCGAACGCGATGACCGACCCCCACCGATGCTCTTTCCTCCTTTCTTACGACTGTACAAGTAACGACGCAGCTCCCGTGATATCGGCTTCAAATGCATGAAATTGCAGAAACCCGAACGAGTACATTCCCTGTCGACGGAACAGAAAAACGTGACAATTTTTTTTCCATCGAGCGTTTGTTCACCGACAAACAATCCAATCGACGATAAATTAATAAAAAAAAATTTACTGTTGTGATATTTCACCCAAGAGGAGCTTCGAACTGCTTCCCTGAATTAATTTTCCCGACGATGTTAAAGTTCGCAACGTTGGAATCCAACGAAATTCGGTTTTTTCTTGAGCAGAGCTCGCGATTCTTATTGAATATTTAATCAGGACAATAAACTGATAATTTTTTAGGACTCAAATAAAAAATCGATACGAAAATGCTCATTTTTAGTTTTCAATTGAACAGAAAATCAAGAGAAATTGTATTTTTCGTTGGGGCCCAACGTTGGGAACTTCAGTGTCATATTTTCCAGCACTTTTAGGGATTTACGGTATCAATATCACAAACAGACTTCATTTAAGGAGGTTCCGTTATGGCGCAGGGAATAACGAATCAAGTGAGGCACAATTCCCAAAAAAAAAATGACGATCTGCTTTTCGTTTGGCAAGCGATCCGTTGCCAAACTCCTAAAAAATTAGATGTTCCGAGCATTCCGTCGATTTTTACTAGAAATATCTCCTCCAAACATTCGTTGACCCCACTATTTTTTTATTGATTCGGAACCCTTGGAGTTTTTTTTATAAATTGAGATTTTAATTCGCGTTTTATCTAATCGCGAAGTATTTTTGATATTTTTCTGATTTCATAGGGGTGAGAAATTTGCGTAAAGCCAATGTTGAATCAAGTGACTTTCGACTTGGAAAATATGTAGCAAAACTTGGTTGACCTAGGCTGATTTTGAAAGAGATTAAAGTTTGCTGCCTAAATAACAACATATTTCGTTTTCAGATTTTAATCTAATTAGCGCTCTACTAACGGAACCTCCTTAAGGTCCTTTCAAAATTTTTTATAAACGTTCTTGGCACGTAAACAAACAGTTTTCTCTTAGGAAGAAAAATTCTCCGATATTTAGAATCTTTAATCTGTACTGACCCCATTTCGTATTGGCGACAACAAGCCTCTCTAAAATCTGTGACCGGAGACAATTCTGCGTAAACGGGTCGGCCGCCGAACCAGCGATTGTTCAAATCGTTTACAGCTTTTTCCGCATCTTCTTCTCGTCTGAACTTGATATAAACGTTGCCGACGAGATGGTCGCCCAGATTATCGCAAACATTCATTTCCTCGATTTCGCCGTATTTGTCCTCGCACTCGACAAAAACATCCTCGAAAAAGTTGTCGTAATGTTCTTGCATCTCTTCGTCGGAAACGTTGGCGACAACTGGACATTGGGAGCAGAAAAATTGTCAGGAGAAGATTTTTATGAATGATGTTGAAGTTTGCATCGTTGGAATGCAACGAAATTCTGTTGTTTTTTTGACCAGATCTCAAAATTCTCGTTCGATATTTGTCCAGGACGATAAAATGATCTTTTTTGAGTATCCAAACGCAATATTGTTACAAAAATTCTCAAGGTTTGGGAAATTTAACAAATAAATCATGATAAAATTATTTTCCGTTCCAACGTTACGAAATTCAGTGTCATTTTTTCTATCCATTGTTCGATTTTAGAATCCATTACTGTTTTTGTACCGATTTTCAGTTTGGTTCCCGAAAATAATATCGTTTTATCGGCCTGACCAAATATTGAATAATAATCGTGATGACTCTGAAGTTTTCATCGTTGGAATGCAACAAAATTATGACTCTGAAGTTTGCATCGTTGGAATGCAACGAAATTCATTTTTATCTTTGACAAAAATAATTATTCAAATGCAGAATGTCATTACGATGATAAAATGATCAATTTTTGCCATTCAAAAAGCATATCGGCTCGAAAAATTTGGATGACATTGAAAATTGAACGAATCTTCAATAAAATTCAATATTTTTTGATGCATTTCAACGTGATGCATTTCAAATTGATGAATGGCCGAGTCTAAGAAGTTCAGCAAAATTGCAAAATTGATTATAAATTAATCAATGATCAATTTATAATCAAGTTTCTTAATTATTTTAATAATTTAAAAAATGCAGGTGAGTAGCAAAAAAAATGTTACTAAGAATGACTCTGGAGTTTGCATCGTTGGAATGCAACGAAATTCATTTCTATCTTTGACAAAAATAATTTTTCGAATGCAGAATGTAATTACGATGATAAACCGATCCATTTTTGCCATTCGAAAAGCATATCGGCTTGAAAAATTTGGATGACATTGAAAATTGAACGAATCTTCAATAAAATTCAATATTTTTGATGCATTCCAACGTTGCAAACTTCAGCATCATAACGAATTTCCGTTTTTTCTTGAACAGATCTCACGCTTTTTTATTAAATATTTAGACGACGTTGAAGTTTGCATCGTTGGAATGCAACGAAATTCATTTTTATCTTTGACAAAAATAATTATTCAAACGCAGAATGTAATTACGATGATGAAACGATCCATTTTTGCCATTCAAAAAGCATATCGGCACAAAAAATTAGGACGACATTGAAAATTGAACGAATCTTCAATAAAATTCAATATTTTTCGATGCATTCTAACGTTGCAAACTTCAGCATCATTAACCGTGAAATCTGCTCAAGAAAACACGTAATTTCATTGCATTCGAATGACGCAAACTTCAACATTGTAGGTTTTTTAATAATTAGGTTGCGGTTCGTTAATTATTTAAAAACTCAACTTACGGTGAGAGCCATCGGCACTTTTCGCAGAGTTTTGTGGATTGACGTAGAGATTTTGGAGCAAACATGTCTGCAAAGAATAAATCGACCATCTTGAATTAAAAGGTTATCCAAAATGTAAAATTTGAATTTTACGTGAATTTGTAACGTATTTTTCAAGTTTATTGAGTTTTTCGTGCATCCAATCGGACGAAATGAGCGACGGAGAATTTTTACCGAAACTCGTAACGTTTGGTTCGTCGAAAAGTGAGGTTAAGAACGTAAACAACATGTTTTAAATACCTGGCTAAAGTTTGGTTTGTTGTGTATCCGCGAGCAACGATCGCCGTGTCGACAAGCGCCGATTTTGAAGTAAAAGGAACAATTAACTCTGTAGAGAAGAGAAAAAAACGACGCGATTAACGTCAACACAAAAAAGAGCGAGCAAAAGCGAGGCTGCGAATTTTCATTTTAAACTCACTTGTCCTTTTCAGTACCGAAAATAGAGGCGAGGTACTCTGCCATTTTGGCATCGAGGCTATTCGAGACTTATCGGCCGGAATATTTATCCAGACCCGGCTATTTGTAATAATTATTGTAATCGTTGTAATCCGACGCGACGAGGACACTGGACGCGCTCAACAAAATGTCGGTGTCGGTTCGCTAAAACCGGACCGTCGAAAATTCAGTCAAACGTTCGGAGCGAAACTTTTAATGCCTCAAGCGTCCGTCAGAGCGTCAGACGGCGCTGCTGACGCTCCGATCCGCGACGATATTTTTGTTCAAACCACGGTTCAAACAATGCGACACAAATATCTTGATCCCGCGAATGCCAATTTACGTACAAGAAGAAATTTATGTAAATAATTGAATAAAATAAAATAATAATTGAATAAAAAATTAAATATTTTTACTGCAAAGTTCCACAATCTATTTTTCTGTTCTCGTTCCCGCGCGTGGGAAGGTCATCGCGAAGGTCATCGCAATCGTCACTACTTGGCACGTTCCGACCACGTGCCAGCGTAATTAAAAACAAACTAGAAATCCATCCGACCGCGTTCGTAAAACTCATAAAAATCCCAACAAATGATTCAACGATAATTCACAGAATAAAAAAAAAAAGCGACGATTTTTCATCTTCTGAATTACTCAACGAAAAAAAAACCTCGTAAGAGTCGCGATTGTGAACTCTCCGAGGAAGAAGATGGAACATCGACGAGTTTCGCTTCTTCACAAGCCCACAATGGAACATAAAATGATTTATTTCATCATACACAATGTTTCACAAATTTCCCTGAATTGGCACTGTCCCAATTAAAAATGTTCGCCCGAACTGAAAGTCGAATGCCAATTTTATTTCGCCCAGAAAAAAAAGAGCAAAAACATCTTTATCGTTACTTTTGTTTTTTTTTTTTTGCAAATGTCACATGAAGAAAAAAAAATCGCAAGTAACACATTCACGCGTGTTATTAGCTGTTTTTTTTTTTTTTTTATACAACGGTATTTGATACAGACACAGAGTCGATTATCCTATAGTTTATAATATTTGTATGAAGCATAGTAATCATATGTATAATTGTACATCACGTCTCGCCGAAAGAATTTCGCGAGCCCGTTATTTTTCTAAATAATAGTGCGTTCACGCTTCTCGCTTGCTCCACGTACTGTATATTCACAAATCAAATGTTTCAAAGGCCAGAAATGCTTGGCAATATCTCGTGAAGCTTCGTTTCGTTTGATGGAATGGTATTCCCTTCCCCCCTCTTCTGCCACCCCAGGGTTTCAAGCCAGGTCGGATTTTCGTTGCAAATTTATTATTATGTTTAATATTGATGAATTTGACGCATGTACGTGACCAGCACTCGCCAAATCATTTCACCAGAGCCTTCTCCATTACGATGCCAATAAATGCATCGCGTTTCCGCCAACGATCTTTCCCTCGATTGCCCATGGATTCATAATTAGAGAATTTTGGATTCACAATTGATGGGAATCCAAAAAGTCTCATCACTATCACAAAACGACTTTATTTAAGATTTTTTCAAGAATTTTTCCTTCACTGAAGAAGAAACATTTTCCGACGTTTCGATTTTTTTTGACAAAATTTGAGAATTTTGAGAATTTTTTTATTTTCGCCACGTAAACGCGTGTAAATTGAAATCACGATTCATCAAAAAGTCGCTAAAATCGAGTTGCAAAAAAATGCATTTGGGATTTTTCGTTTTTGAGATAATTTTTTAAGATGAATCGTAAACACAATTTACACGCGTTTGTGCGAGAAAAGTTGGAAATTCTTGACGTCAGGCAATTTTTCTTCGTACACGGAGATAATTGGAGTTCGGTGTCAAGAAGGTTCGTACGAAATTCCTAAAGAATCTTAAATTAAGTAATTTCGTGATAATGATACGTTGAAGCTCGAGGATGTTGTATCGACTTTTTAATTTTTCTCGAATCCCATTGGCTCGAGACTTACTGCGTTGCTAGTCAAATCGACGCTAAATTTCCCTTTTTCTGCCTGCCGAGTTGATTACGCAGGAAACTGAATCAAATTTTCCAAAAAAATTCGTTTCATTCAAATCCCCGAAAGATTCTCTACGAAATCGCCCCGGAGACCCGTTTCAGAGAAATCAGAGCAATTTTTATAAAATGTGCCACGAGGAAATGAATTCATCGGTTGACGCATTTTTGTACAAACTCGGCGAAACGACGTTTGTTCAGTGAGTCGAATTGGAATAAAAAGTCGTGAAAATTTACCACTGACTGGACTAGCATGCGGCGCAGTCGTCCCCTGAATAATATTGCGTTTGTTTAGTTTTTGTCATTGTTGAAAATGCCAAGGATTTTTCCTTTGAGGAGTAAAAAAAAAGAAAAAAAAGAATTGATAAAAAAGGACACCCGTTTGAAAGTTTATCGAAAGTTACTCGAGCGGGGATTGAAATATTTATAAATAATTCGACTATGCGGTTGAATTTTTATAGGGTTTGTGCGGGAATCATAGTTGCTTGGAACCTTCGGCTTTCTTCGATGGAGGCGGGACAGTTGGGGTGATCGGGGGACTTTGGACCGAAACGCTGTCCTTATCCGATGGCGTAGAAACGTCTCGACTGTGGCTCGAGGAAGCCGAGGACGGGCTGGCAGTTTTGGCAGCTGCGCTCGTGTCCTCCTCAAACTCTTCTTTCAGTATCTTCGACTCTTTCGTAACTGGCGTTGCGGGCACCGTTGAAATCGCCGCAGCTTTCTCGTTCTCTTCCTTCTCTTCCTTCGCGTCTTTGCTCTCTTTTTGCAAGGCCTTTTGAATCTGATCTTCCACCTCCAAAACTTCTTCCTTGTCCATCAGATCGATCAACTCGTTCACTTGCTTCTTACTGAGCTTCACATCTTCTTTGCCTATGAGCTCGACGACCTGAGCAAAATGGACATTTGAGCGTTAATAACGCGCGTGAAAATCTTGCCGGCCAGAAAAAAAATCGCACCGTGCGCTCAGTTTATTAGCAAAAATTAAATTTTATTCAATTTAATTCAATTTAATTTAATTTAATTTAATTCAATTAAATTTTATTCAATTTCATTAATTAAAAATAATTAAATTTTTATCTTTTAAATTAATTTTGAATTTTAATTAATTAAAATTAAAATTAATCAAATTAAATTTTAATTCTAATCAATTAAAATTTTAATTAATCTATTAATTAAATGAATGAATTAATTAATTCAAATTTTAATTAATTTGAATTTTAATTAATTTAAATAACAAAATTTTAATTGAAAAATTAATTGAAATTAATTAAAATCAAAAAATTTAATTAAATTACATTTTTTTTTTTAGTGTCGACAAGATACAATAAAAAACGAGATTCATGGGTGAACGAGGGTGAACGTACCTTCAAAACATCCTCGATCTTGATTGCACCGTCGCTGTCGTCGTCAATTTTCCTTAAAACCTCGGCCATGCGTTTCAGCCGGAATTCGTCAGGAACGCTGTGAATTTGTTTGATAGCAGCGATGAGTTCGTCTATTCGGACCAATTCTTCGACAGCCTTTGCGTCCGGTTTCTCTTCCGGTGCGAGAGCATCGATTTTTTGTTTGACTTGTTTTTCGGATTGTTCCAGTTCCGCAAGGACTGCGTCCATCTTGCCAATCATTTTGTTGACCTTGGTATAAAGCCTCTTGGCGCCCTTCGAGACCTTTAGATCAATGTCCGTTTCTCCTATCGCTTCTTTTTTCATTTGATCCAGTTCCTGTATGTCTTCCTGATACTCTGCCATTTCTTCTTTCAGTTCCTTCAATTCTTCCTTCTCAACGGACAGTTTCTTCTTCTCCTGAAAATTTGCATGAATTATTTGCCAATTAAGGAAGTTCCCTCATGGCGCAGGGAATAACGAATCAAGTGAGGCACAATCCCCAAGAAAAAATGACGATCTGCTTTTCGTTTGGCAAGCGATCCGTTGCGAAACTCCTAAAAAATTAGATGTTCCGAGCATTCCGTCGATTTTTACTAGAAATATCTCCTCCAAACATTCGTTGACCCCACTATTTTTTTATTGATTCGGAACCCTTCCAGTTTTTTTTATAAATTGAGATTTTAATACGCGTTTTATCTAATCGCGAAGTATTTTTAATATTTTTCTGATTTCATAAGGGTGAGAAATTTGCGTAAAGCCAATGTTGAAGCAAGTGACTTTCGACTTGGAAAATATGTAGTAAAACTTGGTTGACCTGGCATGATTTTGAATGATGCTGAAGTTTGCAACGTTGGAATACATCGAAAAATATTGAATTTGATTGAAGATTCATTCAATTTTCAATGTCATCCAAATTTTTCGAGCCGATTTGCTTTTCGATTGGCAAAAATTGATCATTTTATCATCGTAATTACATTCTGCATTTGAATAATTATTTTTGTCAAAGATAAAAATGAATTTCGTTGCATTCCAACGATGCAAACTTCAACGTCGTCTAAATATTTAATAAAAAATCGTGAGATCTGTTCAAGAAAAAACGAAAATTCGTTATGATGCTGAAGTTTGCAACGTTGGAACGCATCGAAAAATATTGAATTTTATTGAAGATTCATTCAATTTTCAATGTCGTCCAAATTATTCGGTCCGATATGCTTTTTTGTCAGCAAAAATCGATCATTTTATCATGGTAATTACATTCTGCACTTAAATAATTATTTTTGTCAAAGATAAAAATAAATTTCGTTGCATTCCAACGATGCAAACTTCAAAGTCATTGATTTTGAAAGAGATTAAAATTTGCTGCCTAAATAACATCATATTTCGTTTTCAGATTTTAATCTAATTATCGCTCGACTAACGGAACTTTTTTAACTTGAAAGCGTGAAATACATGACACTGAAGTTCGCAACGTTGGGATCCAACGAAAAATAAACGTTTTTCCATGAATAGTTTGTTCAATTTCAAAATCCCTGACAATTTTCGTACCGATTTTCAATCGTTTTATTGTCCTGAACAAATATCGAATAATAATCGTGAGATGAGTTGAAGAAAAGGCGAAAATTCATTGGATTCCAACGATGCAAACTTCAACATCGTTGAAATACGTTTTTCGGTATCGCATGAAAATCCTTACCTTGCCAATCGAGTCAAGAGCTAGCTCAAGAACTTTAACGTCGGTTGTTGTAATTTCGTCCTTTTTATCTTCGCTCGTGAGTACCGCAGTCGGGTGCGGCACAGTTTCGCCTTCTTCCTTTTGCTCCTGTCGTTCCTCCTCGATTTTGCGCTCCTCGAGTTTGATGATCTCGATGTTTGTTCTGTGGTCGAACTTGCCCTCTTTCTCGCCGATCGCTCCTTTCGTACGGGCGAGAATGTCGTCGGGCAGCGCTGAAATCGTCGCCTTGAGTTTGTCCGACATCGGCATCGTGTCGGGAACCATCAGGGCTCGCGACAGCAGCAACAACGACGGTGGCACTTTTTTGTTTATGCTCAAATCCAACCATAACGCGAGCTGGTCTCGCAGACGATTCTCCGGCATGCCGTACGCTCGCATACCGCGAGCTCGGCACGCTTGTTGCAATTCGGCTCGGGTAAGCGTGTCGACTCCTTCCTTGTCGATCAACTGAGACGATCGGACGAAAAAATCATTGAAAAAATGGTCCAAGCAGCCAGAAATTTCGAAATCTTGTAGAAAATTAAAAAAAAAAAACGAAAAACTCACTCGATCGTCCGCGTGGAGACTTCTGAGCCTCATCCGCAGCAAAAATCGCAAGAAATTCGTCGTCCCCAGAGTCTGAACGTCGACGACTCGACACAGAGCCACGAGTTGTGGTCGCGACAAAGAGTCGAGAGTGATTTCGTCCTCGAAGAGCTTACTGAACTTCATGATTTCTTCGTTCGAAGCGACTTCTCCGGACGATCGTAGTTTGTAGAAAAATTCAGAGAATTCTTTCGCTTTTTCGGATCTGTGATCGGACGACTGGACCGCCATGTCGTCCAGCGTTTTTTGCAAAAACTTGGCCATTTCGATTTTGACCTGAAAAACAAGGAAAATTTTCATTTTCACGATTTTTCCGAGGGTCCCAAAAACTTTGGCTTAAACTAGATCTCTGTCGCCTCTGATTACCTTCAAGGCCTGCTTCAGTTTGTCTTCCTTGTCGTTCGCAGTCTGGAACGTCGATGGCAACATTCCCGGGAAAAACTTTATCACCACTGGCAATAAAAACTCCATAAAGGGAACGATGATGAAAACTGAGAACGGAATTAACCTGAACACATCTCCAGTCGTTTTCACCAGCTGGAAGCCAAAAAAAAAAAATTCAGCGATTCACCGACTCGTTCCGATTTTCACATGATCCTGAAGTTTGCAACGTTGGAATGCAACGAGCTCCGGCACAAGTAATTTACCAGGTAACTTGTTGGATTCAACTTTTTCTATCCCTTTTTCAAAACATTTCTGACCCGAGGCATTTTTTAGATGACACTGAAGTTCCCAACGTTGGGGCCCAACAAAAAATACAATTTCTCTACATTTTTTGTTCAATTAAAAACTAAAAATGACCATTTTCGTATCGATTTTCTATTTGAATCCTAAAAAATTATCATTTTATTGTTCTGATCAAATATTCAATAAGAATCGCGAGCTCTGCTCAAGAAAAAACCGAATTTCGTTGCATTCCAACGTTGCAAACTTCAACATCGTGTTTTTTAATGACACCGATGTTCGCAACGTTGCGTTCCAACGAAAAATACTTTTCCTGTGAATTTTTCGTTCAAATTCAAAAACCATGACAATTTTTCTATCGATTGTGTATTTAGATTCTAAAGAAACATCCATTTATTGTACGAACAAAATATTTAATCATGAGCTCTGTTCAAGAAAAAAAATAATTTCGTTACATTCCAACGTTGCAAACTTCAGCATCATTCATTAGAAAAGAGGCAAAAAATTTCATAATTTCCGCGATTTCGATAGAAAAAGAATGAAAAATTATTATGTTTTTGCTAAAATTTCTCAGATCTACGACTTGGTGCCAGGGAACATAGTAAATAACATAGTAACATAGTGAATTTTCATGTAATATTCTCTCCGTGTGTAAAAAAAAAATCGTTTTATTGTCCTGGGCAAGAATCATGAGCTTTGCTCAAGAAAAACTAGAATTTCGTTGCTTTCCAACGATGCAAAAATAAAGATCGTAAGATATAGTGAAAATCTGGCAATTATAGTTGCATCATATTTACCAATCGATGTTCTCTCCTGCTGAGTTCTTTGCCTTTCATAACCCGCCAAATTAATTTGGCAGAAATTTTGATGTCCAGTCCGAGCAGACGAAAGCCATGATAATAATGCATAAGTTCGGCTTTAACTTTCTGCCAAATAGTGCGCTTTTGAACGACTGCTTTTTCAGGACTTTGCGCCACATCCTTAAGAATTATTTTCTGTTCTTTCTCCTCCTTGATACTCTTGACGGTTTCTTCTACCTTGGAAGACGGCTCCTGACCTCTCCACGTCGGATCAAAGTGAAATTTACGTACGGGCAAATACAGGACATTCGCCGCATAAATTCTACCGTAAACGTCATCTTCCCGGCTCAACGTCACCCGCAAATCTATTTTCTTCTTGTAATAAGGAACGAGCGTGCCCAATTGTTTGCTGTCGATGAATCGTAATCTGTGACCATAGTATCCTAAAAAAATCACGATCCAACATTTAATTGGGTCTGTTTGCCGTCAGCGTTGACGGAATCAAATGGCAACCGTCAAAATCTGAATTATTTTGGTCGCGCCGCTCGATTGCACAAACGATGATTTTACTGAGTTTTCAAAACACATGGATTTGACGTGAAGACAGTTTTTCATGAGGATTATTTTTGATTGACGACAAAAATTGACAGCCACGTGTTCGAATGACGAAGAAAATTGGAGCGGTTCAAAAAATTCATTAAATGAGTTTGACTTTGGTAAAATAGCGACGAAAATTTAATTGGGACTGTTTTGTGTCAGCGTTGACGGAATCAAATGGCAACCGTCAAGATCTGAATTATTTTGGTCACAGTGCTCGTTTGCATAAACGATGATTTTACTGAGTTTTCAAAACACATGGATTTGACGTGAAGACAGTTTTTCATGAGGATTATTTTTGATTGACGACAAAAATTGACAGCCACGTGTTCGAATGACAAAGAAAATTGGAGCGGTTCAAAAAATTCATTAAACGAGTTCGACTTTGGTAAAATAGCGAATTCGGGAATTTTGTTCGAGAAACTAAAAAGCTGGGGCTTAACCTCATTGTCTTGTTATTGAAAATGGAGGAGCGATGCGATGTCGAATGTCTTGCAACATGTTACCAAAATGTTCGTAAATTTATTTTTCGTCCGAAATATTAATAGTCGAAATTCAGGATCCACAGATTATTTTGGTTTTTAATCTTGTTACGTTATATAAACATACGATGGGGTACAACAGAGTGTATACGCATCGGCGATTCACCGAATCATCATTTTTTTTTTGTGTTCTAATCATGTATTTAAATGGGTTTGACCGAATGACACTTGATTATTTAAAACTGGTTACAACAATAATACGTACGTCTGACGATACCGCCGTTTCCGGCTACAATAGCCTTGCTGTATAACAAAGGATTCATCCTAATTATTTGTCTCGTTTTTTAAGCGTGTTTTCGTCGTCGTGTTTCTTTCCAAATAGTCTAGTGTTGCCGGATAACACAGCCATCACACAAATCTTCCTTTCACCGTGAAGCTCCGTGCGAGTTACGAACAGCTGGGGTTAACGCGACCCAATGTTACCAACTTTGAAAAAACCTAATCGTCGTCGTCGATACGCGGTTGTTTTTTATTATACGGAAAACGACTTTATTCGTCAGGATTCTTTGAGAATTTTGTGTAAACGTTCTTGGCACCGAAACTAACAATTTTCTCGTACGAAGAAACATTTTCTGACGTCTAGAGATTGAACTATCCAATTTGCAATTTTTAACTTGCGCGCGTGTGTCAAAATCACGTTTCGTTAAAAATCGAGTTGCAAAAAATGTGTTTGGAATTTTTTTTTTGCAGACAGCCAGAAAAAGCGGCGAAATTTTCTAGGGAAAATGTTTTCGCGACTCGAAAACGAAACGCGGAATTTTTTTCAAGAAGTTTTGTACAAATTTTCGTGTCTGTAAAGTGTGAAGTGAGCGGCATTGTTTGAAAACGTCAGAAGACCAACAATACGAGTGTAACTAGTTGAATCGGTAAAA
Organism: Diadegma fenestrale; assembly: GCA_037043255.1. Classification (NCBI taxonomy): domain Eukaryota; kingdom Metazoa; phylum Arthropoda; class Insecta; order Hymenoptera; family Ichneumonidae; genus Diadegma; species Diadegma fenestrale. Next base: position 15,124,874 of record CM073310.1, on the reverse strand, counting down.
GTAACTAGTGGAAGAAAGAGCAAGTTGTTACAAGGTCTGAGAAATCCCTAGAATGACGCATAGAGCAAAAAAAAGTAAGTTTCCGAATGGAAAGAATGTGTGTGAAAGGAACGGTGCGTGTTTATTTTGGTAAAATTAAGTAATTCGCACGATAGTTGTTTAGTTATGAAGCAAGATTGATCGGAATTGATTAGTGACATGAAATGAAACGCTTGAATAGAAAAAAACGGTGAAAAATGTTGTCGCGATGTTAGATTCGAGTCTTGAAAAATTGATATTAGGAAAACAAAGAAGAAATCCAAACAAAGAGAGCACATCGCATGTTTCAAGCAGTTTCACCGAAATTGTTGTGTGGAGGTGGTAGAGTGGGGGGTGGTGGTAGAAACGCGTTGTTCTGATTGGTCGAAACGCATATCCGATTGATCGTTTCACGTTGATCATGTGACCTTTTCCCTATTTATGCGAAATTTCATGTGGTGGGGGTCTGGTTGCGATGTGGAAGGGGCCGGGAACATATTTTTCTCAGAGATCTCGTGGCAAAACAACAACAACAACAGACGTTTCGCGATTCCTCGTGTGCACATCCTCTCTCTGTCTTCACTTGTGAGATTTTTGTTCGAGGCGCGGGCGGGCAAGAGCCAGGTGCGGGTTTACATTTATCGTGTTATTATTGTGTTGCGTGAATTGTGTCTCGCGAAGAATCTTCTCAGGAATAGTCGGACGCGTTGAAAGATCGAAACTTGCAAATTGTACGACTTGTTTTCGGGATACGTTCGGAATTCGCGAGCACACGCGTAACATATATATATCAAATCTGCTGACGAAAGTCATGGTCATTCTTGGGGGGCAAACGTGAATGCTCAAGGGTCGTGATGTGATTCGACGATAACATCCGCGCTATATACACATCAATACAAATGTATTTATATTTATACATGTATATAGCGACATGGTCTATATATAAATGAGACATATCGATAACTAGCGACCCGTCGTTGTCGTCGCGTTTCACGTCGAATCAAGAAAATTCTCGTTTTGCTTGCGAGATTAATGCTATAGAGCAGTGACGTATTTCGTCTCGTTTGTCTCGCGTTCTCGTGTAGTCGAGTAGACTCAACGATTAGAGAGCAAGCAAGTAAATAAACAGTTTTTACAAAACTCGACTTGTCGTCCCACGCGGAATCTCTCGACAGAAAACACACAGCAGCAAGTTTGTGTTGTGATTAGAGCGCGCATGTGCTTTCTGTCGCACCTTTGGCTATTTCGTGTTTATAAACCTGTTCGTAACCATTTTCACCTCGCATTAACATCTGTCCGCATAATATTTTGTTTATTTTTCAAATGTTTCTTTTTTTACCATCAACTTTTCAAGCTGTTACGATGTTTTTTTTCCTCGTGTCGCGAATAAAATGAAAATAGACGATTTCGATGATTATTCACGATAATTCGATACAGCCGCGTGCATGTGGCTTTGGCTCGATATTTTTTAGCCATTTTCGATGAGTCTGAAGTTTGCATCGTTGGAATGCAACGAAATTGCAAAAAATTATCGATTTTTCACACCCGAAAAGCATATCGGCTCGAAAAATTTGAATGACATTGAAAATAGAACGAATTGTCAATAAAATCAAATATTTTTCGTTGCAAACTTCAGCATCATCCATTTTCGTCTTTTCGACAAATTTTTCAAAATGAAAATAGACGATTTCGATGATAATTCACGATAATTCGATACAGGCGCGTGCATGTGGTTTTGACTCGATATTTTTTAGCCATTTTCGATGAGTCTGAAGTTTGCATCGTTGGAATGCAACGAAATTGCAAAAAATTATCAATTTTTCCCACCCGAAAAGCATATCGGCTCGAAAAATTTGAATGACATTGAAAATTGAACGAATCGTCAATAAAATCGAATATTTTTCGTTGCAAACTTCAGCATCATCCATTTTCGTATTTCGAACAAATTTTCAACCTTGCAAATCTTTTTTTTTTCTCCATCCAGTCGATTTTGCTCGCTGTCGCAAAAGCAACCATGAAAAGAGGATAAAATCAGCGTCGCGAATGCGCATACTTTTCAAGCAACTTTTTCGTCCTTTGTCGTCAAGATCCAGATAAAATTTTCACCCCGAGTAGCGACAAGCATGGGCGATAAAAATTATTCGGAATATTTGCTCGAGCCGGAAAGCTCCGAGATGGAAGGCGTCGTCAAGCAAGAACCCAGCCAAGATATCGGATCGGCTTCGGCATCCGTTCCCATCCCGGGAAGTCATCGCGGAGCCAGAGGCGTTTACGATCAGTTTTCGCCGTCGCCTTTGGCGGTCACTTCGCCCTGGGGCGTCAGGCCGGATCAGGCCGAGTCGCCTTTCCAAATGGATCCCGAGCAGCTCGGAATTTCCTTCAAAATGGACGACGACGACATTTTCCAAGTCGACAAAGCCGATTTGATCCAGGGACCCACGCTCGCAGAATTGAACGCCAACGACGACACTTTTCTCGGCGATCTCAACTTCGACGACTTGCTCTTGCCCGAGGAGAGAATTCAGCCCTTGCGAGTCGAAACCGAGGCTTTGCCCTCCGCCGGCTCTCTCTTCAGCAACGTCACTTCCGTTTTTGCTCCTAGCAGCTTCCCCCAAGCGACCGTCACTTATCGCAACTGTCCGCCTTACACCGTCACCTCCGGCTTCAATCTTATCAATGGCGGATTGAACCTCATGGAAAATTTGGAAGCCGTAAGCCCGACCGCTTATCCAAGCCCTGGCACGAGTAATTTACCAGGTAACTTGTTGGATTCAACTTTTTCGATCCTTTTTTCAAAACATTTCTGACCCGAGCCGTTTTTTAGATGACACTGAAGTTCCCAACGTTGGGGCCCAACGAAAAATACAATTTCTCTTCATTTTTTGTTCAATTATAAACTAAAAATGACCGTTTTCGTATCGATTTTCTATTTGAATCCTAAAAAATTATCATTTTATTGTCCTGATCAAATATTCAATAAGAATCGCGAACTCTGCTCAAGAAAAAACCGAATTTCGTTGCATTCCAACGTTGCCAACTTCAACATCGTGTTTTTTAATGACACCGATGTTCGCAACGTTGCGTTCCAACGAAAAATACTTTTCCTGTGAATTTTTCGTTCGAATTCAAAAACCATGAAAAATTTTCTATCGATTCTGTGTTCAGATTCTGAAGAAAAATCCATTTATTGTACGGACGAAATATTTAATAAGAATCATGAGCTCTGTTCAAGAAAAAACCGAATTCCGTTGCATTCCAACGTTGCGAACTTCAACATTGTATTTTTTAAATCTTAGTATTTTGGTTAACATGTTTTTTTATTCCATTTTGTCTCACACAATTATCGACATTTAAAGGGCCGGAATTTATGATGCTGGAGTTTGCAACGTCGGAATGCATCGAAAAATATTGAATTTTATTGAAGATTCGTTCAATTTTCAATGTCATCCAAATTTTTCGAGCCGATATGCTTTTCGGATGGCAAAAATCGATCATTTTATCATCGTAATTACATTTTGCATTTGAATAATTATTTTTGTCAAAGATAAAAATGAATTTCGTTGCATTTAAACGATGCAAACTTTAACGTCGTCTAAATATTTAATAAAAAATCGTGAGATCTGTTCAAGAAAAAAACGGAAATTCGTTATGATGCTGAAGTTTGCAACGTTGGAATTCATCGAAAAATATTGAATTTTATTGAAGATTCGTTCAATTTTCAATGTCATCCAAATTTTTCGAGCCGATATGCTTTTCGGATGGCAAAAATCGATCATTTTATCATGGTAATTACATTCTGCATTTGAATAATTATTTTTGTCAAAGATAAAAATGAATTTCGTTGCATTCTAACGATGCAAACTTCAGAGTCATCCAAATTTGATTTTTCGCGAAAGCAAAAATCAAATGCCAAATAATCGTCGCGGAAAATTGTTGGGGTCGAAACGACCCAGTGTGCACTCTGCAAGGGTAAATGAGATGTACATGAAAAATCGTTCTTTAGGCAGTTCCACGGCAAGCTCGTCGACGTCTCCTCATCCGGTAGTGCGTCAAGGTCAATCGACTCTTCACGAGCTTTTGATGAGAAAAGGCGAAAATGCACCGACCAGTCCGGTTTATCATCCCATGGACGTAACGGCCGTCGAAGGGCCACGTGGAAAATTGAAAGCCTCCAGACTGTCCATGTCAGCCCCTACTCAATCCATAGGAGCCGAATTGTTGTGGTCGCACAGAGAACCACGAAAACATTTGACGAGCACCGGAAGTCTCGGCCCCGTCGAAGCCGGTTCGACGAGCAGTCTGAGCACAGGCGGCGCCCTCAGTCCCGATCCTTTGGGTCATCTCGATCCTCTCAGTCACGATGAAGGCTACGAGGATAGCGACGATGACAGCGATCACTATGACGACTTTAGCAGCGATAACGGTAATTCATTTCCGACTTGTAAACACATTTTCACGACCTTCAACTTCCCAAGTTTGAGCTCCAACGAAAACTACAATTTTCCTATCGATTTCGTTTATCCAATTGTTCAAAAATATCGTTTTATCGTCCTGAGCAAAAATCATGAGCTTTGCTCAAGAAAAAACAGAATTTCGTTCCTTTCCAACGACGCAAATATTAAAATCGTAAGATTTAGGGAAAATCTGCCAATTATTGTTGCATCAAATTTACTAATCGATTTTCTCTTCTGCAAAATTCTTTCCCTTTCATAACCCGCCAAATTAATTAAGCCGAAATTTTGATGTTCAGTCTGAGCAGACGAAAGCCGTGATAACAATTTTTTTCTTCATCCCTCCTCGTCTCGCAGAAATTGCACGAAAAATACACAATTTCATTGAAATTTACTAAACAATTTATAAAAGTCACGGTATTTTTGTGTGAAAATCTAAACAACTTGGGGAAAAGGCAGAATAAAATGAAATACTGACAAGTTTTCATTATCTGAATGAGCAACATACAAAGGAAAAACATTAGAGCTGAAATACCCCGAGGACAAAAAATTCCTCATCAGGCTAAATCGATTTCGATGCTTTCGACGCAAACTTCTTTTCACATAATACTGACAAGGCATTACAATGTAAAATTTTTTTAACTTGTTTCTTCTAATGATGTTGAGTACCCATGAAACTTGGTAATGTTAATTGTTCAATAAATAAGTTCTTAATCGTCGAGAAATCGTGCACGTGAGCTCATAAATACTTCGTGTCAAAAACATACCAAGTTTTAAGAATTCCATCATCATTACGTTAACCACACAAAGGATTGAAATAAAACGTGATACGAAAATTCTGAAAATTTAGTATGTTTTTGTATGGAGCATTTGAGAGGTCGTGTGGAAAATTTCACGACGATTAGAGGAAGCTCGTTATTGAAAAAACTTACATTTTGTTAAGAACAATTTTTTAAACAAATAGAAAAAATATTTATCAATAAACTTGGTTGCGTTTCCGTTGCTTTCAGTATATTGTAGATATTAAAAAATTGAGAGGTAAAAAAAAACTGTCGCAAAGTTCATTTGACTCAATTGTTCAATAACGAGCTTGCCAATGGTCGTGAAATTTTGACACGATCCCTCGAATACTTGATACAAAAAGATACCAAATTTTAAGAACTCCATCACCATTATTTTAGCCACATTGATGATTGAAATAAAACGTGATACGAAAATTCTGAAAATTTAGTATGATTTTGTATGGAGCATTTGAGAGATCGTGTGGAAAATTTCACGACGATTAGAGGAAGCTCGTTATTGAAAAAACTTACATTTTGTTAAGAACAATTTTTTAAACAAATAGAACAAATATTTATCAATAAACTTGGTTGCGTTTCCGTTGCTTTCAGTATATTGTAATTATTAAAAAATTGAGAGGTAAGAAAAAAATTGTCGCAAAGTTCATTTGACTCAATTGTTCAATAACGAGCTTGCCAATGGTCGTGAAATTTTTACACGATCCCTTGAATACTTAATAGAAAAACATAACAAATTTTCAGAACTTTTGAGTCATTTGCGATTTGGGACTCAACATCCTTAATAACGATTCGAGTGAGATCCAATCGGTTTTTTTTTGGATTCTACAGATAGCGGAGGAAGCGACGGTGAGGAACGCGAAGGCAGTATTAAAGTTGGGGGCGATTCGGCGCGCGAGAGACACAGCAAAAAGGAAAAGTATTTCTGGCAGTATAACGTTCAGGCGAAGGGACCAAAGGGTCAGAGATTAGTAGCGCGAGCGCGTTTGGAAGATCCGCACGTATTGAACGAAGCGACTGACCCGGTATTCAGTCCGCACTGCGCTCTGCGAGGAATAAAGCACAGCGGAAAAGCACGCAAAGGAGACGGTAACGACCTGACGCCGAATCCCCGAAAGCTTTTCAGCATAGGCAAGGAACTTGACAAGTTGTCGAGCGTCATAAACGACATGACGCCAGTCTCCGAATTACCTTTTCCCGCAAGGCCCAAAACACGCAAAGAAAAAAACAAACTTGCATCGCGAGCTTGCAGACTCAAGAAAAAGGCTCAGCACGAGGCAAACAAAATCAAACTCCACGGCCTCGAACAAGAACACAGTCAGTACAGATTTTTTCTTCCTCAAAAGCAAATTTAATCGAGCCCCTCGAATTAAACAAAATTTCAAACTTTGCAATATTCTCAGGACGACTCATCCACGGAATCGCACAGATCAAACAGACTCTGGCAATCAAATTGACGGAAGGAAATCCGGAAACCCAAGAAGAACTAACCCGCCAATTGGACAAATTGTGCAAATCAGCTACGAGTAAGTAATTCGTCAACGCATTGCCATCACAAAATTACTTAATTTAATGACTCTGAAGTTTGCAACATTGAGATTCAACGAAAAACATTTTTCCTATTGATTTTTTATTGAATTTTTCAAGTCGTGGCAATTTTTCAAGTCGATTGAGTTTTTTGGTCGCAAGAGAGAATCGTTTTATTGGCCGAACCAAATATTCAATAAGAATTATTGGCTCTGCTGAAGAAATAACAGAATTTCGTTGCATTCCAACGATGCAAACTTCAGGATCATTTAATTTACGATTTTTAACAATTTTGTACGAAAATTTTTGACAGCAAAAAGTAAAAATTGACAATTCGTCATATTTCACGTCCAATTTTTAATTTTTCGCATCTAAACGCGTGTAAATCAAGCTTTTCGTTTACGAGTTGCAAAAAAATGAGTTGAGGATTTTTTTCTGAAAAATTCCCGGCTGTCTGCTAAAAAAAATTCTAAATACATTTTTCTCGCAAATTTTTGCGGAAAAGTAACTCGAATTTACAAACGTTTGGATGGGGAAGATAAAATATCGCAAATTCTAAACGTCACAATACTTTTTCGTGCCAGGAACGTTTATAAAAAATTTCAAAAGATTCAAAGATGAGAAATTTCAGCTAAAAAAATTTGAAAATCGTTAAAAACTTTGAAAAAATGGCAATTTGTTTAATTTTGCAGAAGTGCGAATAGCGAACTACTCGACAGATTTCGTAAACAAAGTACTGGACAAAATACGGGCGGGCATATCCGACGGTGGGATCGACGACTTTTAGTACAAAGTGAAGGTGGTCGTTTACGAGATATATTTTATTAAGTGTACAGAGAGTGAAAGACGAGCGAACTGTGTGCGGCCTCGATACCGCTGTATTTTTATGATAACGATTAATTCGACAGAGAAGGTTACTGGTAATTTATTAATTAATATTAATCATGAGTAGTGTATAGTGTGCTCGCTGCGAACGGATCTATACTTGAGAGAAAAACGAATAATTTTCAATACGGCTTTACAATTTCGACAAATTATTTCATTCAAAAGCCTTTCCATCACGGTCCATACTGAGCGGTCCAATTAAAATTCAAATTCTTCGTCGATCGACACGTTTTTCGTTGTACATTGACGATCGATCAACCGCGAACCATCCCAAAATTTCGTAACTTTTTGTATCAAGTATTTGAGAGATCGTGTAAAAATTTCACGACCATTGGCAAGCTCGATATTGAACAATTAAGTCAAATGATCTTTGCGACAAGTTTTTTCTTACCTCTCAATTTTTTAATATCTACAATATACTGAAAGCAACGGAAACGCAACCAAGTTTATTGATAAATATTTTTTCTATTTGTTTAAAAAATTGTTCTTAACAAAATGTAAGTTTTTTCAATAACGAGCTTCCTCTAATCGTCGTGAAATTTTCCACACGACCTCTCAAATGCTCCATACAAAAACATACTAAGTTTTCAGAATTTTCCCATCACGTTTTATTTAAATCCTTTGTGTGGTTGAAGTAATGATGATAGAATTCTTGAAATTTTGTATGTTTTTGACATGAAGTATTGACGAGTCCGTGTGCAAATTCTTCGACGATTAACAAAAGTGAAAAATCAACATAAACGAATTTCTCAAGATTGTCACAATGAAAAGGATCGCGACGAAACATCTCGATAGTAACTTGCCCACGATAAACGATGTCTCTCTCGAGTATAGAGTAGTTGGCTGATTTGGTCTACCTCACAATGAAACGCTATACCTGCATAAAACCGTTAGAACGAAAAACTTTATTATAGATTTATAAAAGATACTTAGAAGTGTAAAGAAATGTAAAATATTGAAGAAAAGTAAAAAAATCACATATTTTATGGTAGACTACGCTAGCGTTGCTCCGGAAGCTTCGCCCAAATTAAAACAATATACATGTTTGATTTTAAAATATATTTTATTAATATATTCCATACATGAATATATGTCGCATATATAAATGTATATATATGTGTATTAAATACATATATATGTATATATAAATGTCAATATATTTCATAGTATGTATAAAATATTTGTAGTGGAAGGCAAAAAATATAATATCGTTATAATTTTCCATAATGAGCTCATGGGAGTTTGTGTCAATTGAAATTGCACATTTATTTTCGTTAGTTGGATTTATCCGCGAAACGCACCGTCGCGCGTGTTTTTTTTTTATGGTGTGACAGTGGCGAAGGCGTCGGCTTAATAGCGTTGATAATTAAGTGATATTTTTTTAATGCCAACCGGCTCATGATTTCCAAATATGATCTATATCGATGTGCCAGACGAATTTTTATACGTTGATGATAAGATTTTCATACATGTAGCTATTGCAAGTTTTGTGCGGTCGACCCTCATCGTTAGAAGCTTCAAATCCCGATACAAGGAAATTTGAATGAAGAATTAACGACAAGTTGAAACGCAGGCTCCATAGGCAATTTACGAAGCGTGCAAACATTTTCCAACACTCAAATTTTCGAAAGTGATGCGTCCATGGACAAAACAAGAAGATCATGCGTTGAATTGAATTTATTAAGGGGTTATATACAGTTGGAAAACCAAAAAAAAACTTGTTTTTTTACGAATTTTTTCTGAATAGGGATTTCATCTGATGAATAAAAGGCAAAGGAATCAAATGTAGTGTCATCTTTCAACTCTCTATCGCCATTTTTTATTTTCAAAAATAAAGCTTCACAGAGCTTCTGTAGTTGTGTACTCTAAAAACAAAGGCGTTTTGCGGTGAGCAAGAAATCTCCGGTTTGGATCAACTGAAATAAAAAAACCAAAGAGATTTGTTTAGTGGATACATGGGTCCAGGTATTCATCGAAGGAATAAGATATCCGAAATTTATTTCTATCTTTTTTGAAGCATTAAATGAAAAAAATTTGGTCGAAAATTGGAATTTCATCTTTGAGAAGCCGCCATTTTATAAAAATTCGAAATTCCAACTATTCCTTCGATGAATACCTGGATTCATCTATCCACTGAACAAATCTCTTTGGTTTTTTTCATTTCAGCTGATCCAAACCGGAGATTTCTTGCTCACCGCGAAACGCCTTTTTTTTGAGAGAACCCACAGGAGATCAACTGCAGGAGCTGTGTGAAGCGATATTTTTGAAAATAAAAAATGGCAATAGAGAGTTGAAAGATGACACTACATTTGATTCCTTTGCTTTTTATTCATCAAATGAAATCCCAATCCAGAAAAAATTCGTAAAAAAACAAGTTTTTTTTGGACTTCCAACTGTAATAACCCCTTAATTGCCCTCTCGATTTATCCCATTCACGTGTTTGATATTCTCTTTAAATTCACAAGAAGGAGCTTTAATGAATTTTATTCGCTACTCGACCCCCTTTACGTACATCATTTGTTACTTTATTATAATTATTATTATTATTTTAATGAAGAAAATAAAGAATGCAACAGGTACAAAGGTTTTAGATATTTTTTTATCACTCGAGTTTAAATAATGTAAATAAAAGTTGTTTAAGTTTTGCTTTCGTTTCGATCAAGCGAATACGTTTTAAGGTTTTTTTTTTTCACCGGCTAATATTGTAGCGGCCGAACGGAATGCACCAACGACGTTTAATCGTTACGGGTTCGAGCCGAACAAGCCTTTGTCACGAATGGAATAAAAAATGTAACGGTATATAATGAAAAAAATCCTTTTTAGAGGTTTATTGTATTTTATTCACATTATATTCATATTAAATGTTGTATCACTTATACGCGTATAAATGAATTATTATTCATCGTCTGTACAAGGCTAATATGTATAGTAAACTCGTGACAAAATTGAATTCTGGAATATGCAGGACGAGGAAACATCATCGTGTCGAATGTAAGCGATTTTTTGTTATCTACAAAACGTCCTATAGTTTCGTATCCAATTTTCATTGTGTGTACAGCTTTCTCAGGCTTTGTGCTTTATTTTTCATTTTTCTTTGGTTTTTCGTGAGATTATCCTTTTCAGGCGATTCGTGACCTCTCATCACGCGGCTCTATCCATATTAGCTCTCATTCTTCTACGTTGAATTTCCGATTGAACGTTCCACGTCCAATCCGTCGAGGATACGAAAATTAAAATAAAATGCAATGTATTTTTTTTGCCTCAATAAATATCATTAAAAACGCATCGTCCTTGGATCCTCGATGAGGTCGAATAACCGGAATTTATTTTTCTCCTCGTTCTCGTCGTTTTCCAGCACGTAATCACGATTTTGACGAATCTTAATAATCAAAGTGAGGATGCAGTTGCGCGACTAGATTTTTTTCGATTAACGTTTCTGCAGCCGAGCTGAGCAACGTTTATCGCGTACAAATAAAAACTTTTCAAACTCTCGTCTCAGTTTATCGTGCATTTTGTCGTCGTCAATGACCGATAATCTCTGCCGAGCTTATCCCATTGCAACTTTACTCAAAGACGAAAAAACTATGAGCGCTGTACATAAAGATTTACAGTCTAACGGGCATCGATATGTACACATCGCGCGAAGCAAATAGACGATTCTCTTTATATACAAAATATATAACTACATGCGTGTACGCGAGCGTGTTTCCGATTTATCGGCTATTGCAAATCGATTAATAAGCGTGACAATCCCTACGGTAATTGGAATCGCGACATAAACGCCATTTGCAAACGGTCTTCGTGATTCTCGTACGTTTACAATTTCCAAAATCATTTTTTGTGCTTTCCCACTTTTTCAAACGTTTCTACAGAATCTTGAAAATTCGACTGGCCGAAATAATTCTATGACTCTGAAGTTTGCGTCGTTGGAATGCAATTATTTTTATTATAATTAATTATTAATTAGTAATTAATTAATTAACTAATTAATTAGTAATTAATTGTTAATAAATATTAATAATAATTAATGAATTATTAATGAATGATTCATTAATTATCAATTATTAATTAATTAATTAATTAATTAATTGATTAATTATAAAAATAATTATTCAAATGCAGAAAGTAATTACGATGATAAAATGATCAATTTTGCCATTTGAAAAGAATATCGGCTCGAAAAATTTGGACGACATTGAAAATTGAACGAATCTTGAATAAAATTCAATATTTTTCGATGCATTCCAACGTTGCAAACTTGAGCATCGCTCGAAACGTTGAACTATCGAATTATAGGCCGGAATTTGTGCAAAAAAAAGGTCGATTTGCAAAAGTTTCGAGAATCTCGGTAAAGCGTGACAACGAATGTCTTTTTTTTGCATTCCCTTAACACGCAACGACGTTCTTGCTATGCTCATGCCGTCTCACGAAAATTTGACTGGACCAAGTTTGCTCTTCAACCGAGTGATATTCCCTGAATCCATGAACTGAGGTCGCTCGTGTCTTCGCAGCTCAAACTCAACGGCGTTTGGTCTTCAGTCTTTCGTGAATCCAACAAACTCTGAGCGGCTGTTCTGCCCGTCAAATAAGCCCCGTGCACTGTGCTATAGAAGGAAGAATGAGTGTGTTCTCCGGCAAATGCAATTTGTATTTTTGCGGGATTTTGCTGGCTGAACAAAGGGTCGGCGAGGGTTTCGATGTCCATTTGACTAGCACCAACCGCCATGGCGGTGTAAGAGCCTCGCGTGTACGGTTGGGAATGCCATGACGTGCGTAAACATCCTTTGGGTGTCGGGACGAACGGATCGTTGAGAAATCGGCGCAAAATATTCGTGCAAATTTCAGCGACTTCGCTCGTACTCAACTTTTCCATGTATTCGGCTGCTTTCCCCGAAATCCAACCGAGCAAAAGCGTCTCCGATATTTTAGTGAACGAGTAAATTTTACGAAACCACGTTTTGCTCAAATCCTTGCGTTCCTCCTCGCTCAAGCCTCGATCGTCCCATAACAACATTACCTCCGAGACGCTCGGATTCAGAAAAGGTCTCTCGTACTCGAGAAATATTTTATCTACGGTACCAAACATCAGTCTATCTATAGCCTCCATTTTGTACTTTGGCAATGATGGCTCGAATATCTCACTAGCTTTTTCCTTCAAAACCCCCAATGGCAGTGTACACAATACTTGCTCGGCTCTTATCGTTTTACCGTTTTCACAAATTACTTCGATGAGATCGTTATCACTAGTCTTTGCACCTTCCGAATCGTTCGGCCCGGCTTCTTCTTTTTTCACGTCCTGCCACCTGAAATCGTTAAATAAACATCAACGCACGGAAAATCCTCGAAATGCAACGAATTATGACTCTGAAGTTTGCATCCTTGGAATGCAACGAAATTCATTTTTATCTTTGACAAAAATAATTATTCAAATGCAGAATGTAATTACGATGGTAAAATAATCAATTTTTGCCATTCGAAAAGCATATCGACTCGGAAAATTTTGATGACATTGGAAATTGAACGAATCTTCAATAAAATTCAATATTTTTCGATGCATTCCAACGTTGCAAACTTCAGCATCATAACGAATTTTCGTTTTTTCTTGAACAGATCTCACGATTTTTGATTAAATATTTAGACGACGTTGAAGTTTGCATCGTTGGAATGCAACGAAATTCATTTTTATCTTTGACAAAAATAATTATTCAAGTGCAGAATGTAATGACGATGATAAAATGATCAATTTTTGCCATTTGAAAAGCATATCGGCTCGAAAAATTTGGATGACATTGAAAATTGAACGAATCTTGAATAAAATTCAATATTTTTCGATGCATTCCAACGTTGCAAACTTCAGCATCATAAAATGAAAAATTACATGACACTGAAGTTGCCAACGTTGGGGCCCAACGAAAAATACAATTTCTCTTCATTTCTTGTTGAATTAAAAACTAAAAATTGACCATCTCGTATCGATTTTTTACTTGAATCCTAAAAAATTATCATTTCATTCTCCTGATTAAATATTCAATAAGAATCGCGAGCTCTGCTCAAGAAAAAACAGAATTTCGTTGCATTCCAACGTTGCCAACTTCAACATCGTAAAATTACCTAATTTTGGTGACTGCGTGTCGCAAGAGAATACGATCTTTGGGAATGTGTTTAGCTATCGGTTCGAGTATCGCGCTGTAGCCATCGGGCAGGCTGATATTTCCGCCTTGAAGCTCCGCGTACGAGCCCATTTCCAACAAGTCGACTTCCTCCATACTATCACAGCCAGTAATGCAAGTTTCTCGTTTCAACAAACAATCGAACAACAATTGTCTTATCCTCCTGTTCTCCGGCGGCAGAGAATTGAGGTAAAGATCCGCCTCGAAAGCCACGTGCTCTCCCACGCTGTTTATACCGTCAGGCGGATTGTAAGCGCTGAGAAAATACTCTTCGCAGCGTCTCAAAAAGCAGACGTAAGCCTCGTAGATTTCTTGCAATATCGGAAACGGCAGCTGCTTGCCGTCCTCCATTGCCGCTACGACTTTGTGGGGTTTCGGGCTGCTTATTATATTTATAAGTCCATTCGCCATGGCCAATTCAAACATCGGATTTCCCAAGACGCCGTGAATCCAGTTTGCCCCCAATTCCACTTTTTCTCCACCTGCCGCAGGAATTTTTCCTAATGTCAAATTTTTCCGTACTTTGCCCAATATTTCGGCAAAACTTCGGAAATTTTTTTTTCGTATTCATATTTGTGACATTTTCTTTTGCCCAATCACGTAAATAACGTCAAAATCCAGACGCGAACGTTTTTTCGCGTATTTATCGCGTATATGATGACAAAAACGATAACAAAGTGTTAGAATCGGGAGAAGGAAGTAAAAAACTGACAAACACCAACATTTTGTCGATCGGGAGGAATGTCATGCGTTAATAATTGCATTTTACGTTCGCGGGACTCGGTAAAAGTGAAAACAAACGGAAAAGCTGTTGTAAACAAAAAGTGTGTAAAGGCGAATCGATCGATAATTGACTCGTCGGAACAACAACAACAAAAGATCGAAAGAGAGATAAATTTAGTGTAAACAGAGACTGAATTTTGTTTGTTGAAATTAAAATGATTGTCGTATATTTTTGGGGGAGCTTGTCAAAACAATGGATTATTGTAAATAAATGAAATTGGAAGAGATTTGATGTAAAGAGGTTAAGTGTAAATCGTACCAATTGGCGTAGCAACGATACGTCCACCGATCCGTCCTCTGGCTTCGAGTATGAAGAAATCATTTTCACTATTTTTCAACAAATGATTAGCGGCCGAAAGCCCAGCCATGCCACCACCGATAATTAATATTTTGCAAGAATTGCGATCGTCCGCCGAATCGCCCGTGGACGTCGCCATGTTCATGGCATAATATCAACGCACGGCGATCCGGAGGTGTGTGCGCGACTCGTGTATAAAAACACTGTCAATCTGGCAGCGATCGTTCGATCGACGAGTCGTGCACGTCGTTCTTGGGTGCTTTTCTCTCTCCCTCTTTCCTGCTTTTCGGCCTCGGACTCTTTCACTCTCGCGCAGTTGGCAGTGTCACGGAAAGTTTACAATCGAGACCACGTACGTTTTTTTTTTTCAATTTTCCATCAATGAATCGAGAGCTTTCGAGCGGATCATCATGCCAGACGAAAAATTGAGCGAAATCGTTGACGCAGTGTTGACAAAAGTGTAAAATCACCTTTCGATATGTCACACAATAGTTTTTGAATTTTTACGTGTATGAAAAATAATAATCACGCCGACACACGGGTGGGAAAATATATACGAGCGTTGGATGCTCGCGAATGTGAAGAAAAAAGGTAAGAAAGTGCCCAACACACTGGACTTTTGCACAGTTACCTATATTTTTCATGCATTATCTCTCGATTGCATAAATGCGAACAGCTGTTCATATGAGGTTATGTTAATCCTGTCAGAATGTCGAAAGACAATAACACTAAAATACGAAACATGAATGCCGAGCTGGAAAAAAACGAGCATGGGACATCCGCTCATACAGATAAAAAGCACATTAGATTTCGCACTGCCAACAAACCAACCAAGAATCAGCCATCCAGGATCGAAGGATTGAACTTTGACCAGTCCCATTTCCATCAGTCTCAATCAACGGATAAACACCGTCTACCTAAGAAACATGGTACGCCGATTATTCTTAATCCGCCCAATTTCTTCTTTTTTAAAAATTCAAATTTTCCCCTACAATTGACCCAAAAAATGCACAAAAAACGTTTTTTTGCCATGAAAACTCAAGGAGTAGGAATTACAAATAAAAACTGCGGCATATTCATGCATTTTCCCATGTTTTCAAAAACTTCAAGTTGGCGGCGTAGTCGGGCTGAAAAATTCCATTTTAATTTGCCGCTTAGAGACCAAAATTTACACGAAATATTTTGAAAAATCGTAAACCAAATATCGTCATGAATTGACGGCTGGAAAAAATAACGAAAATAAATTGACAGAATTGCTTGTAAAATATTGACGGTTGCAAAATTTGATGAGGACAATGAAAGAGAAAAATAATGTCAAAAATATTTTTAAAAAACGGTGACAATGAATTGAATTTTTTGTGCCATTCCCATGTAAAACCCTCTGAATAGACTTTTTAGTAGGATAATCTAAAAAACATTGGGTCTAGGTATTTCACTGGTGGATTTTCTGCGAACGGAGCTCACGCGCGGCTATCATTTGGAAAACGATGAGAAAAGATTTTCGGCGAGGAGGGAAAAAGTTTATTCGTTCATGACGATTCCCAAGGAGATTGAAAAATTTATGACTTATGGATTTTTGCAAGTAAGTTTTCCGCGCGTAACTAAATTCCAGTGATGTACTTGGACCGCAAAGCGAAACAAACATGATGCTGAAGTTTGCAACGTTGGAATGCATCGAAAAATATTGAATTTTATTGAAGATTCGTTCGATTTTCAATGTCGTCCAAATTTTTCGAGCCGATATGCTTTTTGAATGGCAAAAATTGATTATTTTATCATCGTAATTACATTCTGCATTTGAATAATTATTTTTGGCAAAGATAAAAATGAATTTCGTTGCATTCCAACGATGCAAACTTCAACGTCGTCTAAATGTTTAATAAAAAATCGTGAGATCTGTTCAAGAAAAAACGAAAATTCGTTATGATGCTGAAGTTTGCAACGTTGGAATGCATCGAAAAATATTGAATTTTATTGAAGATTCGTTCAATTTTCAATGTCAGCCAAATTTTTCGAGCCGATATGCTTTTCGAATGGCAAAAATTGATCATTTTATCATCGTAATTACATTCTGCATTTGAATAATTATTTTGGTCAAAGATAAAAATGAATTTCGTTGCATTCCAACGATGCAAACTTCAGAGTCATAAACAAACGCTAATGAGATTGGATTCGTTTCAGTGCGCAGATTCCTTCTTATTTGTTTATACGTTTTTGCCGTTGAGATTTTTGATGGCGTTATGGGCCATAATAACGAGGCCCCTCATGCATTGTTTGAGGCAAGAAGATTCAAGACTCGAAGATTTTTCAACAAAAAAATCCTCTCGATCTCACGACTAATTTTTTCTTGTCTGTTTTTTTTTTTTTTTTTTTTTTTGCAGAGGAAAGAAGAACAGTAGCAAAAAATCCGAAAGGTATTTGAGGCCCGCCGAAATGTGCGACCTGTTGAAGGGAATAGTAGTCGTGGGATGCTGGGCAGCGACTTGTAAAGTAGATACGTCCATGATGTATCATTTAGTTAAAAGTCAATCAGTCATTAAGTTGTACATCTTTTACAATATGTTGGAAGTGGGCGATAGACTTTTAAGCGCTTTTGGCCAAGACACGATTGATGCTCTTTTGTGGACGGCCACGGAACCCCGCTCGAGGTCGCAGTCGACACACAGACACCATCTCGGCACCGTGCCTCACTTGCTATTCGCCCTCGGCTATGTGTGTATCCTTTCATGAAAAAATTGACGCGATTTATTGGAAAAAATGAGGGGTGTGCGAATATCTGAAAACTTGGAATATTCGGCATCAAATCAAATCAAATTGTTTGATTCGAATTTCAAACCGAATATTCGATATTTTTGAATATGTGACGGTTTTTTCGAGTATTCGATTTTTTTTTCGATTATCCGATTTTTTTTCGAAAATATGCGGTAAAAAATTTCGAAAGGATTTGCGAAAATCCGCTATTTTTCGGAAATTTATCGAATGCTCGAAAAATCGACGAATGTTCGATCACTATTCGCACATCCCTAGAAAAAATGAACAATTTCGTACGATCCTGAAGTTTGCATCGTTGGAATGCAACGAAATTCTGTTATTTCTTCAGCAGAGCTAATAATTCTTATTGAAAATTTGGTCCGGCCAATAAAACGATTCTCTCTTGCGACCAAAAAACTCAATCGACTTGAAAAATTGTCACGACTTTCAAAATTCAATAAATAATCAATAGAACCAAATGTTGAATCTCAACCTTGCAAACTTCAGAGTCATAATTTCGTTGCTTGTTTGTTCCTTAACGCAATCTTTACAGTTTTGCACAGTATCTTCGTACTTTTTCAAGCTACCACGTTGAACGTGGCCATCAACAGTAGCAACAAAGCTCTCTTAACTATAATGGTGTCAAACAACGTGAGTTGACGTCATGGAAATCCTTTCCACTTTTTATTTCTCCGAAAAATCATATTTTTGGGTAAAAAAAGAAAAAAATATTTCATCAACACACATTTCCCATTGAAATTCCAGTTCGTCGAACTGAAAGGCTCGGTCTTCAAGAAATTCGACAAAAATAATTTGTTCCAATTGGCTTGCAACGACGTGAGAGAACGTTTTCATCTAATGATGCTGCTGCTTGCCGTCAGTCTTCAAACAATGAAGGAATATGCCTGGCGGGCTGATCGGTTGACGGTTCTACTACCGGATTGTATATTGCTCTTGATCGCGGAAGTTATCGTTGATTGGGTGAGACTTTTTATTTCACCAGGACCCATAACAGTCACATGTGCAAAAAGTACAAGTAGTTACTAGAGCGACAAAGTTTATTTCCTTCTAAAATTCGAATCGATGGCAAAAAAAAAGGAAAAAAAAGCAAATTCTTAAGGATGTTGAAGTTTGCATCGTTGGAATGCAACGAAATTGGCTTTTTCTTTAGCAGATTTCACCATTATTTTTCAATATTTGGTCAGGAGAATAAAACGATATTTTTTCGGGATCAAAACTCAAAATTTGTACGAAAATTGTCATGGATTTTCAAACTGAACAAGCAATGAATAGAAAAACAGATTTCTCGTTCAACTCCAACGTTGCGAAATTATTTTCTTAATATATTATAATATAATATAATATACTAATGAAATTAATGAATTAATTAATGAATTAATTATTAATTAATTAATATAATATAATATAACATACTAATATAATTATATATTATATGTTGATATATATAATATATTATATAGTATATTATTAATATGTTAATTGATATTTAATTAATATATTATATATTATATTTATATTTAATTAATTAATAATTAATTAATATAATATAATATAATAATAAATTCTTACACAGAAAGCGCGTCACGCAGCGAAAATGAAGGGAAAAGTTTGTGCATGTGTTGGTAATATATTTGTTGTTTTGCAGGTAAAGCACGCGTCGATAACGCGGTTCAACGAGCTTCGTTCGACAGTTTATAGAGACTATACAGTGAGTCTGGCTTATTATATGGCGGAGACTCGGCAGGATACAGCGTTCTCGGATCCGTCAGATCTGGTTGCAAGACGAATGGGTTTCATTCCATTACCATTGAGCGTGGCGATGGCTCGTGTGCTCTGCACGACACTAACGCCATCGGCAAAGCCAGCAAACTTTATACTGCTAATTCTTGCTTATTTGATTCTCGTGGCTCTGCGAGTTCTCACGAGTCTCGTGATACTCGGGAAAGCGTGTGATTTGATAGCGGCTCATGCCAACAAAAGCGAGACTGAAACACAGCCGAAAAGAAAAAGTTCGAGAGACTATGCAGCAAATGGAATGGACTCGATGGATCCGAACCTTGCCATGGCGATTCTCTCCAACAGCGCTGTCAGCCTCAACAACGTTTGTCTCAACGACACTTTCGTCAAAACAGAGAAACCCTCGAAATCCGACAAACACAGCAAAACATGCAACGAAGAATCCGCGTCATTCTCAAAACACGTCTCGAGAGCCGAGAGTGAACCTCTTCTACCTCAATGACGCAGGTTTAATGCTTATGCAACGTTAATATAGATTTTGTAATTATTATATATATATATAAACGCAAAAAATGTACATAACGACACTGTATATATATGTATGTGAATATATATCATGTGTTATTAGAATATTATGTAAGTTGTAAGTCTTGAATACACGAACAATATGGCTATGATATGGCTCTGAAGTTTGCATCGTTGGAATGCAACGAAATTCATTTTTATCTTTGACAAAAATAATTATTCAAATGCAGAATGTAATTACGATGATAAAATGATCGATTTTTGCCATCCGAAAAGCATATCGGCTCGAAAAATTTGAATGACATTGAAAATTGAACAAATCTTCAATAAAATTAAATATTTTTTTATGCATTTCAACGTGATGCATTTCAAATTGATCAATGGCCGAGTCCAAGAAGTTCAGCAATATTGCAAAATTTTATTATAAATTAATCGATGATCAATTCATAATCAAGTTTCTTAATCATTTTCATAGTTGAAAAATTGCAGGTGAGTAGCGAAAAAAGTGTTAATAAGAATGACTCTGAAGTTTGCATCGTTGGAATGCAACGAAATTCATTTGTATCTTTGACAAAAATAATTATTGAAGTGCAGAATGTAATTACGATGACGAAATGATCAATTTTTGCCATTCGAAAAGCACATCGGCTCGAAAAATTTGGACGACATTGAAAATTGAACGAATCTTCAATAAAATTCAATATTTTTCGATGCATTCCAACGTTGCAAACTTCAACATCATAACGAATTTCTGTTTTTTCTTGAACAGATCTCACGATTTTTTATTAAATATTTAGACGACGTTGAAGTTTGCATCGTTGGAATGCAACGAAATTCATTTTTATCTTTGACAAAAATAATTATTCAAATGCAGAATGTAATTACGATGATGAAATGATCAATTTTTGCCATTCGAAAAGCAAATCGGCTCGAAAAATTTGGATGACATTGAAAATTGAATGAATCTTCAATCAAATTCAATATTTTTCGATGCAATCCAACGTTGCAAACTTCAGCATCATGGCTATGATATAATAGATCGAGGAAAAGTCATTCAAGTTGGGAGGCGTGATCGAAAAAGAGAAATCTCTCCCACCCGCAACCATACAGGAAGTTGCAAGATCGATGGTCGAGAAATAACTCGCATTTGAAATGAAAATTTTTAAGAATTTCTCCCGACAAGGCTTTTTTTACGAGTTGTCCATTTTGAGATGTGAAAATCGAAAAATATGCGATCACGTTTTCCTGAAAAATAATTCCCACCTCCTCGGTAAACCCAAAAATTCCGTTGTATTCTGAGACAAAGAAAAACGAAATAAATGTGTTGTTTAAACAATTGAAATTCCTACCGTCTCGCACCTTTTTGTAAATCCAATTTTTGGTCATGATTGCGACCTTCCGTAACGACAGTCGGCAATGCAGCGAACAAAAACATGTAAAAGCGCCATAAGCGGTCGAACGCGGAACTACTACATTGAAATGACAGCAGAAACGCAGTAAACGAGATATACAAAAAATAACAAAACTCGACTGATTCAGCCGGCCAAATATTGCAGAGTGGAGAGTAAAAAACGCGCACATTTTATTATTTTTATTATAAAAAGCGCAGGAGTGTAATAAACGATGTGAAAAAATGGAAAATTCGTGTTGAAATCGTTCGGAAAGATCCTAAATTCGAAAAAACGAGGGATCGAGCGTAAATATCGCGTGTATAAACAAATTCGCTGTGTCATTGTAAAACAACCGATAAGTTTTTGCAAAAATGAGTACAGCAAAGGTGAATAAAACAAATTTCGAAGCCCCGAACCAGTTGATTTGATCGAAGCAATAAATAATTAAATTCCACTCACTCGACAGATAGAATTCGCGGTGGAAATGACGTGCGAAAAATGCGTAAACGCAGTCAAGAGTTCTCTGTCAGGATTAGAAGGAATAAACAATGTTGACGTGTCGCTGGACCGAGGGACAGTCGTCGTCGATTCGAATCTCCCGTATTCGGTGATCCAAGAAAAAATTGAAAATTCCGGCAGACGAGCAGTGCTCAAGGGATACGGAGGTGAATTTTTTTCCTGCAATCCCCTTCGAGTACACACTGGGTCAGTTTGACCCCAAAAATTTTTCCATTCGCGATTCTTCGCCACTCAATTTCCATGCAAAAATAAATCCGGGCCAAGAAAATATGGAAAATTTATTGAAAAAAACGTTTTTCAAAATCTTGGGTCAGATTGACCCGAGTGTGTACTCCGGCCCCCAATGATGTGTAATCGAACAGGAAATCCAGAAAAATACGATGGATCGAAAAGTGAAAAACGCCTCGGGTCAAATTGACCCGAGTGCGTACTTGGCTTAGGCAAAACTTGAATTTTTTTTTTTCCAGACAACTTGAGCGCCGTGTCCATGTTGGGAGGAAATTCTGGCTATAGCGTGGGCGAAAAAGTCCGAGGAGTTGTGCGATTCGCTCGCTCCTCAAACGGCTGCATAGTCGACGGGACCGTCGACGGTTTGAGTCCTGGACCTCACGGTCTTCATGTCCATGAATGCGGAGACATTTCCCAAGGTTGCAAAAGGTTCGAAATCTTGCTGCCATATTCCTCACCTTAAAAGAAATCGCGAATTTGCGTTAAAAAATCGATATGTAATTAACGACGTTGAAGTTTGCATCGATAAAATACAACAAAAACTGATTTTTTTTTTATGGCCCAGCGCAAGATTCTCATTCTGAATGTTTGGGAAATTGATTTCGGTCGAAAAATTGCAACGATTGCATCGATTTCCAAAATAAGGGATAAAAAATGTCATTTTTGGTGGATTTCAACGATGAAAACTTTAGAATCGTAATAATTGGGTCAGGAATGCTTTGAAAATAATTTTTAACTTGTTTGGCCAGTGTCGGTGAACATTATAATCCGCACAATGCCGCTCACGGGGGTCCGGACGACGATCTTTCCCGGCGTGTAAATATAAACCTTCCTGAAGGATATTTAATTAAAATTAAATTTAATTAAATCAAATTTGATTAATTCAATTGAATTTAATTTAATTTATTAATTCAATAATTAATTAAATAACTAATTTATTTGATTAAATTTGAATTAATTGAAAATTGAATAATTTTAATTGATTTTAATTAATTAATTAACTACATTTAATTTTATTAAATTTAATTAATTAAATTGTAGACAAAAATCTATCGTGAAATGTATTTCAGCATGTCGGTGACCTTGGGAATATCGTCGCGGACGATAGCGGTAGAGCGACTTTTAGAATAAAAGACAATTTTCTCAATGTGCCAGAAATAATAGGGAGGTCTCTGGTTATCACCGAGAAACCCGATGACCTTGGAAAAGGCGATAGCATCGAGTCCAAAATCAACGGCAACAGCGGCGAACGGTAATTCCGTCAATTTCCAACATAAAAACATCAACGTTTACAATTTCGAGCTCTGGATTCGAGTCCAAATTTTTTTTAATCGCCTTGACGAGTTTCGGTGGCCAAAATTTTCATTTTTCTCTCTCGCAAGCAATTTATGGAATGCAACGATTTTCTTACAGCATAGCCTGCGGCATTATCGCTCGATCGTCCGGAGTTTTCCAAAATACCAAAAAAATTTGCGCCTGCGATGGACTCACGTTGTGGGACGAGAGAGACAAAAGTTTGTCCAAGACAAACATCCTCACGAACAATCCAGTATGCCTCATATTGTAAAATATTTTGTTTACGTCTAGTCACTATTTTTTTCATACACGATCGACCAAATGTTTTCCATTAAAATTCTTTTCACATTGAATTTCTTAGGATTTTCTGTTCAGTTTCACGCTCCGCGGATCATACGGAGTCGTTTTGACCCGAGCGACGTTTTTTTCCAAAATCTTGTCGTTTAAAACGTTTTATTTCCAAGCAAAAAAATGCAACGACCACAAAAATGATAAAACTTTAAAATAGAGTCGCTGGAGAGTTTTCTAGAATTTTATCCAATTTTTTTCTCTCCAAATACGCGAGATACACGTGGCTGGACGAAAAACTCCCATAAGATCCAGAAAACACCATAAAAAATCGTATGGTCCGCGGAGGTCGCACGATCACGCTCGTTTTTCGTTTTTTCTGTTTCCTCATTCCCAGTCTTACGAATTATTCATCCTGCATTGTTTTTTTTTCATTCCAGTGACAATTGTGCGGGGGCAACGGAATTTAATCGACGGGAATGAATATTATATATTTTATTGTGAAAAGCAATTACAAAATAATACAAAATGCATG
This sequence comes from Diadegma fenestrale, assembly GCA_037043255.1. NCBI lineage: Eukaryota > Metazoa > Arthropoda > Insecta > Hymenoptera > Ichneumonidae > Diadegma > Diadegma fenestrale. The sequence continues at coordinate 15,100,654 of CM073310.1, read as the reverse complement.
GACAGCACACAACGATCCTGTCGTTTAATTCGACTTTTATTATTTTCATTTTTTTTCGATTTTATTTGTTCGTTTTTTGTTTTTTTCCTCGATTTTTCGCGTTGCATGTGAAACGGTGAATTAATTTGTGAAATAACGACTATGACCTTGAAAGTGAATTTTCGTGGCGTTTTCGACAGGAATGCTCGAATAATTTTTCAACGCGACCGAAAATTCTCAGCTGAGTAATGGGAAATTTGTTTTGGACGTTAGTCCGAATCCGAACCGTCGGATTCGCGACCTTTTATCGTTTTCGACTTTTGAACTTTCGACATCCAAGGCTTGCTCTTTCCTTTCTCTGGCGGGTGTACCAAATCTCCGCTGTACATTATTGCTCCCGATTGCGCGATTCTCCACTCCAGCATCTCCGTTGAAAAATCGTCGCAATTTCCCAAATCTGTGAAGCCGACTATGTAATCCTTCGTTTTGCTGTCCGATATCAACGCGATCGTCGGAATTATTTTGATCCTCAAACGTTCTGTGAAAAAATAATCGACGCACGAGCTTAAAAATCGTTTTCATGCATGGGAATCCAATTTTTTCATCTTTAATCAGTCAATTCAATTATTTTTGTGCAAATCGATACGAAACTCGAAACATTTATTTTTCTGCTAGCGTCTTCGTGGCTTTCGTCAGGCTAAAAAATATAAACTCAAGTTTTCCCACTGAAAAATTGCCCCAAAAAATTGGCTGAATAAAATATCACGAATGTGGCGATTCCCAATTTTTCTATTCATTAACAAAAATGACTGTAAACTTTTTTAGCCAATTTTGAATCCGCCAATTCAATTATTTTTGTGGAAATCGATGAAAAAACTCGCAACATTTATTTTTCAAATAGCCTCTTCGTGGCTTTCCTTAGGACAAAAAATATAAACTCGAGTTTTCCCGCTAAAGAGGCCCTCGAAAAAATGAGCTAAATAAAATATCAAAAATGTAGCGATTCCCACTGTTTTTATTGTCAATTTTGAAAAATTCATATCTCCGGTAAAATTTAATGAAAAGCCTTCAAATTGGGCTCGTTCTTTTCGTTTTTTAATAGAGCATCACGCGAGCTTAGGGCAATTCTGCTCGAAGTCAAAAAATTAGTCAAAATGGGGGTAAAACTGAAAATCTGGAGAACAAACGGAAAAGGGCGCGGAATTTTGGGTCGCCCGGGGTCGTTTCGACCCCGGGTCACCGTTTCAGGGTCAATTCCTAAAAATGACGACAAAATTTGTTCCGCTTGAAATTTTTGGATGATTTCTTGACTCGACAACTCGCAAATTTGTTTTAGCAACATTTTGCAGTTTTATTTGATCGTAATTTCGATCGCGGGGCAAGATTCCTGGGATAATTGGAAAAATAATAGTTTTTTGGTCTCACCGGTCAGGAACGGGCAGCGCTCGACGTTCAACTTGCAAAATCTGGCCTCGACGTGTTTTTTTGCCAAAATTTTCAAGTGCATATCGGCGATTTTACATCTCGGCGAATCGTCTTTATAAAAAAGGCAAACAATGTTTTTGGATTTTTTGGAAATTTCGAAAAATTCCTTCTCGTCAGAGATTTCTGAATGTTCTCCGTGACCCTGTGGGAAATATCGATTTTTTTCAATTCCAGGATCGAAAATTGCAAATTTTTTTGTTTTTGTTTTTTTTTTTTTTTTTTGAACTCACCGCGGCCAACCAATTCTGTTTTTGTTGCTGAATTTGCTTCATTTCTCGGAGTCGTTTCTCCCGCAATTTTTCAAGGTCGTCGACATCGAGTCGTTCGAGTTGTTCGAGTTCGTTGTCGATTTGCTTTTCGACCTGGTTCGCGACCTCCAGGACTTTTTGTTGCAGAAGAGCTTCCATTTTGACGTCTCGAATCTATGTCGAAAATTTTTTTTTTTTAATTATTTTCTCCTTTACGATCGAATTTTCCGGATTTTACTTCACAGAGAAGAGAATTTTTTCCCTTTCGGAACGATATTTGTTGCGGGGAGTTTAAATATTTTCTTCAACGCTCCTTATACGGTCATTGAATGCGGCTCTCGACTCAAAAGGCAATTGACGCAATGTGACGACAAAGTTTTGACGATCGACAAGAAAATTTTCCCGAATAATGATAAATAAAAACAAAACAATTGGATTCTCACGATCCTAACCGTCGAAATTGAAATCCGGTGGAAATTTGTGAGATTTTTCGCTGAAACTTGGCAGCACGATTACTCACTGGCAATTAGCGGCATGCACGGTCGCAATTGTAAGTTTGACAGAACTGAGAATAGCCCAGGACAAAAACGTTCCTACGCAGCAAGGAATTTTCGTTCGAGTCTCTTTTAAGGTTAATTCTCACCGATTAAACTAGTCAAGCGCGCGACTAAATTCACTTCAAATACTCAAATGGCATTGAGAACAAAAACAAAATTGAATAAGGCCGGGAAAATTCAACCAAATGTGACACAATTATGAAAAATTAATTACAGTGCTCGAGTTCATCGATTTCGATGTAATTTCTGTAAAAAATACACATCAATTGACTCGACATGTAATTGAATTTTGTGTCCTCAAAATTTCGCTCAATTTGAGAAACACCGGCTTATTTTTCTGTTTGCCTCGAGCCTCGATCAAGTTTTTCGACTATCAGGAAAACGAGGCATTGAAACACGCGAGATTAAACGATTTATTGACACGATTTTTTGTTCCTTTCCCTCCGAATCTGTATAATTATGAATTGATCGATGGGCCAACTTCACGGAGGTCGCGGATTCTCGAGAAGATTTTGTTGCTGAGAATGGTGGCGTCGAGACCGATTGACGGTAAAGAAATATTGGAACGAGGACGCTGCGCCACCACGTGTGGATTGTGCGAACTCCGTTGACAGAACCGCCCCCAGCCTGACATAACCTAAAAAAACAGTCGCTACTTGTCAATAAAGTAGGTCAGAGATTCTAAAAAAGTGATAATCGAAAAATATCGTTGGTCGTTGTATTAAAAAGAGTTTAATCGATACGTGGAGTCCTGAAAATATCGCAAATAAAATCGACACATATAAATAAATATAAATAAAATGAATTCGAGCGAGATGAACGACTTGCAAAAGTTGGAAGAAGGTGCAAAGGCGACGGGTACGAAACACGTAATAAACATGCTTCAAAGACCGGGTCAATTGGAGAAGGTCGAGCAGTACAAACGTCGAATAGGTCGTAAAAAAGCATCTGTAGAAACGATGTTAAAAACAGCGATGCAGAGTGAATTGGACGGCGTTAAAGTGGGTTTCAATCAGTTGCAGAGTTCGTTGAAAATAATCCGTTCGGTCAAAGAGGAGCTGAACTTGATAGGCGAGTCGTTCGGGGCGGCATTGGAGCTGAGCACAAAGTTGCAAGTGGTACAGGACGAAAATATGCGTCACTCGCAGTACGTAACGGCAAAAGAGAATCTCAAGCACATATTCACGGTGCCGGAGAGCGTAGAAAAGACAAAACAGTGGATCAACGACGGGGAACTTTTACACGCGCATCAGAGTCTCATGGATTTGGAAAATTCTCGAGACGATTTGTTGTACGAGTTGCACAAACTTCCCAATCAGTCGCTTCCCGATACCTTGATGTTGAAAGCGTATTTCGAGGACGTTGAAATGCTCTCTAAACTTATGGAAAAACAGATTAAACTCGTACTCGGTCGTACTCTCAACACGGTAAGAAAAGAACCGACCGTTATCGTCACCGCGTTGAGAATTATCGAGAGAGAAGAGAAGTCTGATCACTTTGCTAATCAGAGACACAAACAAAGCGGATTCATGCCGCCGGGGAGGCCCAAGAGATGGAAAGACATGGCTTTTGAAGTACTTGAAAAAGCCGTGTCCAACAGAATCGAAGGGACGCAAGTGGAGGAGAGAGCGGACAATAAAATGTGGCTCGTGCGATATCTCGAATTGACCAGGCAATTGATTCTGGAAGATTTGAGAGTGGTAAAAACTCTTTGTCAGCCTTGTTTTCCGCCCAAGTACGAAATTATTAAGAAATTTGTTGCCATGTACCACAACAGCTTGTCCCTTCATCTCGGCGACATAATTGCTGGTGGACTGGAGGGTAACGAATACGTTTCTCTGCTCGCTTGGATAATAAACACGTACACGGGACCCGAGCTCATGAAACATCCGGAATTGAACATTGACACTAGCGACATCGGGCCGCTCCTGAGCAACGAGATAATCGACGAATTGCAGGAGAAATATCTGCGGAATATGTGTCAGAATTACGAAGACTGGATGAAAAAGACGCTGGACACGGAAAAGGTCGATTGGTGGAGCGGCGTTCTCCCGGAGGGGACTAGCCAAGACATGTATTATCACACCGCCGCTCCGGTAATTATTTTCCAAATGATCGATCAGAATCTCCAGGTCACCAAAACCATCAGCAGCGATTTAACAGCCAAAGCGCTTCTGTTGTGCATCGAACAAGTCACCAAGTACGGGACGATGTATCGTCAAGCTATTCAAGATTTCAAAGCCAGACACTTTGAGGATCGAAGTCAAGTTCCCTATTTCACGCATCACATGATCACGGTAGTCAATAATTGTTTACAATTCGTCGAATTGGCACAACAGATGAAACAATTGTATTGGGTTCCTACCGCGAGCGGCGACGCTGCCATCAAGTTCGAGAGTTTACTGGCTACTTATCAACATTTGAGAAACGAAACTGGCTCGATTCTTCTCGAAGAATCTTTCTTGGACCTGGAACGTCAGTTCCAGGATCTTCTCACGCCGAAATGGCTCGCGTCTCCCATACCAGTCTCCACCATTTGCGTCACGCTCGAGGATTATTTTCAGGATTACAATCATCTCCGACCCAAGAATTTCGAGTACATTATAACCGAGGCTCAAAATTTGATTGCAAAACGATACATCGTCGCAATGTTGCAACGAAAAATCTCGCTCAAAACCTACGAAGACTGCTTGACCTGCACCTCCAAGATAATGACCGAAGCCGACGAATTGAAGAACTTTTTCGTTCGTATCGCACCCAAAGTGAGCGTTTTCGATTGTCCTTTCGAAATTATCAAGCGCCTCGCCGAGGTTCTACGCTGTGAGGACTCTGAAATTTTATCTCTTGACTTGCATTCGTTGGTCGAAAAATATCCCGATATGACGGAAGATCATTTGGTCCGGTTACTCAGCCTCAGAGGCGACATTTCGCGCAGCGAGGCCAAAGAAAAAGTTTCCTACATTCTCGAGGCCCAGAGAAATCGCAAAACAACCCAACCCATTTCGAATAGTATATTCAGGCAAATTGTTATACAAGATAGTTTTCTCAACTGGAAACCCTGAAGTTCCCAACCCATTCAAAATTCCTTATCGACACTCACACTCGCTGAAACACAAATTTACTGAACTGAAAAATAGACAAATATCAAATTATATTTCGAAATTTTAAATTAGGTCATGAATGATATTTATATGTATGTGTGAAAATTAAATGATGCTGAAGCAACGTTGGAATGCATCGAAAAATATTGAATTTTATCGAAGATTCGTTCAATTTTCAATGTCATCCAAATTTTTCGAGCCGACATGCTTTTCGAATGGCAAAAATCGATCATTTTATCATCGTAATTACATTCTGCATTTGAATAATTATTTTTGTCAAAGATAAAAATGAATTTCGGTGCATTTCAACGATGCAAACTTCAGAGTCATAAAATTGATGCCTCATGTACAGTCTGTTGAACAAAAATGTATATAATGATTTATAAACATAGAAATAATAAATCGTCACAACGAAGTTGTATGAATTTGCCGAGTTTTAATTATTCTAAAACTAATTCCAAACTAATTATCCCAAAACTTAAAAAATTCAAATCTAGAAATTGAAACGTTAATAATCTCGGGAACAGTTTGAGCGACAAGGCTCCGGTTTTGCGCAGATTTTAATCCATACAAGGTCGTCATTATCCGAGAATTTTGGCAGAATTTCTAAAAAAATACGAATTCTACAGCATTTTGAAATTGTCAAAAAAGAGTCACCGCTCTAACTTTCGCATTTTTTGAGACGCATTACTAATTTTTTTTATCAATAGACTAGGATACTAGGAAATCCGGTATTAAAATAAGGAATTTCCGGTTGAACCGTTTAAAATTGAAGATTTTCAAAATTTTACGAAAATCTCGGTTTCTTGCAAAATCGTCTGACCAATTTTTGCAAATTTGGTCAGATATTTTGTATAAGTCTGTACTTCCTCTTTACTTTCCGGAAAAGTTGCGGAAATTGCCAAAATATTTTTGAAAAATACGAATTTTGCGACATTTTTTTGTTATTTCAAAGTCAATTCTGAGATTTTGCATTTCTAAAATACTTTGAATTTCGCGCCGCGACTGCAGCGCTCTCGGCGATCGCGATTCCGATGATACACAAACAAAACAAAACTTGGCGCGGTTACTCGTAACCCGTAAGGCTATGTTGACGCGAATTCCTGAATGATTACGTCTCAATAAAAAACAGAATAATCGACGGAATCTTAAAAAATTAATAGCTGGACAAATAAAATAGTTACTCGATGTTTTCAACTGGTCGTTTAACGCTGTCATTCGGTAGGATTTTGAGAAATCAATTTTCAAGAAATCTAACCTCCAGCAACGTAGCTCCGGATGCCGAAAAAGATGGAATCGTTGAGAAGAGCGAGGGTACGAGAATAAAATAAATAAATAAATAATTGTGACTGTTTCATAATGTTGCAGAAATCTTTCGACATTTTTCGTTGCACGTAAAAATTTTGTACCCAGAAAATACATGCATGATATTTTTTCATTCAAATTAATTTGACTGCGTACGAAAATTGTGTCGATTCGCCAGAAAAAACAATCGTCGTAAGCCAAGACGGTCCGATCCGATTGATCGGTATAAACCGGCCGTCAAAAAAAAACTGTCTCGATGCGGCAACTGCGCAATTGCTCTCCGAAGCTTTGGACGACTTTGAACAAGACGAGAGCTCCGCAGCTGGTATTCTTCATGGAATCGGAGGCAGTTTTTCGTCCGGCTTTGATTTGGATGAAATCGCAAAGTCCAATGCAGATTCGGACGAAGCTTTTGCGCACTTTGGACCTTTGGTAAGATTTTTCATATCGTCGCGAATAAAATCGGCTGAAAAATATTCTCAATTCGAAATTTTGCTATTTTGGAGCGCGTAATTATTTGTCGAGTTGCTAAAACTCCGACACAACGTCCTGACGATAAAACTTGGGTGGGCGGGACTTTGGCAACGTCAATATTTCGGAGCAACGACTTTATTCGCTCGTTATTTTGTTTCCAAGTCAAACAGGGACAGTCTCGTGAAGAAACCGCTGATAGGATCGATCAGTGGATATGCGGTGGGCGTTGGGTTCGAGCTCGCCTTGATGTGCGATATGAGAATCGTGGAAGAAACTGCGTCGATGGGGTTTCTGAATCGACGGATGGGGATTCCCATTATGTGCGGGGGAACGGTGAGGTTGCCTGCGATCGTGGGATATTCTCGTGCCCTGGAACTGATCCTAACAGGGAAATTAATCAAAGCTGATCTAGCTCTTGAATGGGGTTTGGCCAACCTTGTTGTCCCTTGTGGAAGTGGTAAGACTTGGAATTTCTAAATTTATTAATGGCTACTGGAAAAAGCAGTGAAGCGATTTTCACCAGCTTCACGCCAATAACGCTCTGAGAAAAATTTTCAACGTCGATACAATTTGATGGAATATCGAAAAATTTAAATGTAGAAAAACTCCAATTGCTATAGCATTGTGGCTTTCTGAGGAACTTTGGCAAAGACAGATTTTTTATTCATAATCCATTAACCCTTCGCGGTGACACTTCCGCCACCGATCTCGGTGGTCACAGTGGGTTAATTCTACCCAGTCCATTTTCAAACCCGTATTGTGACCAATATATCGGCCCGAAAATTCTCAAAAAATTACTCAACGACCCTTGGACATTCCAGTTTGGATACGAAAAACTTTCCTGAATGAAATCCAAGGCTAACATATTTTTTTAAATGCAAAATGAAGAAAAAAAACGGGAAAAAAAAGTTTTTTCACTAAAATAATCGTCACTTTGTGAATTTTCAATATTTTTGCCTAAAATTTGGACCTGATATTCATCAGATCTGGTTTTTTTGGGAAAAAAATAGTGGGATAGCGCGCGTTTGAAAAAACATATTAATTCCGTTATTGGAAGTGGGTCGATTTCAGAGTGGATGTTAGAGATTTAGCGTTAACGGCGGTAATAATTATCGCCGCCAACGGGCAATGGACACTACAAACCGTCGTTAAATGACGATTACAACCCCATTAATTACCGGGAACTAGGAGACATTTACGTCAAAACTTGGTCACTGGGTGGATTCTACCCAGAGTGACCACGAAGGGTTAAAAATCGCGGAAATTGAGGGAACTATGTGACAGAAATTTTTGATATCATTTCCTATCTCTGTCGATTGGAGTCGATTCGAAAATCAAGAGATTGAGCGTTGAGTCGGAATTCGGAATATAGAAAAGACAAAAAAATACAGCAACACGAAATTTTTTTCCATAGCCCTGGGACAGTGCATCGTCACGGCGCATACGCTGTTGAAATATCCACAAAAAGCTTTGCTGGCTGATCGAATGTCAACGCACTTTGCTGCTTTTTCATCGAAGCAAATCGACGAAGCGCTACAATTCGAGAAGGACAATTCGTCGCACATACTCTTGGAGGACGGTATTGAAGGGGCCAAAAGGTTTGTTGGTGGATTCGGCAGGCATGGAACAAGCAGAAATATCAAACCCCAAGATTATACGAGTTTCCGAGAATTAGACAAAGACTTGGTTTGACTAGACGTTTTTATTACATATTTTCATCCCTCCAAACGAGTGTGAACAATTTTCACAAACTTTTTCGACTTTGATCGACGCAGATATGGGAATGAGCGAAGGAGAGCAACTTTTTAAATGAGAAAAGTTGAATTTGTACTGTGTTGCAGGTTCGTTAACGAAAAAGCTAAAGAAAAGCCCTGAATTTGCTGAATAAAGACGCAGCTTTGTACAATAATGGAGCCCGAAATAAAAGTTTATTTCGATTTCTCAGAAATTTTCTTGCGAATGCTTTTATCTCGGATTGAAGTTTCTATCAGAGACGATTTCTTTTTACTCATTTTTCTCGATTTCGTTATCGTTTCGACGAGCGTCCGCGGCAATTTGCCCGCAACTTGGGGCACGTAGTTGACCAAATTCCCGTTCGAATTTCCTGGAAATGCCACATGTTTTTTGCACCCAATTTCACGAATAAGCACCTTAGAAGGGAGTACATTTTTTAGCCAACTTACGCTCTACCAGGATCAACAAATACGTGTCGTTAGATTGAAACACATCCAACCCAGACTCCCAAGATTTTCGGGCGATCAAGTTTTTCATTTGGGACGTCGATTCCTCCCATAAGTCGAATTCTTCTGCAACGTGTTACGTTCAAATTCCATTTTAGGTCGTAGATACTGCACTGCCCAAAGAGAACTTAACCCTTCGTGGTCACTCTGGGTAGAATCCACCCAGTGACCAACTTGTGACGTAAATATCTCCTAGTTCCCGGTAATTAATGGGGCTGTAATCGTCACTTAACGACAGTTTGTAGTGTCCATTGCGCGTTGGCGGCGATAATTATTACCGCCGCTAACGCTAAATCTCTAAAATCCACTCTGAAATCGACCCACGTCCAATAACGGAATAAATATGTTTTTTCAAACGCGCGCTATTCTACTATTTTTTTCACAAAAGAACCAGATCCGATGAATATCAGGTGCAAATTTTAGGCAAAAATATTGAAAATTCACAAAGTGACGATTATTTTAGTGAAAAAACTTTTTTTTCCTGTTTTTTTTCTTCATTTTGCATTTAAAAAAATATGTTAGCCTTGGATTTTCTTTCGGGAAAGTTATTCGTATCTAAACTGGAATGTCCAAGGGTTGTTGAGTGATTTTTTGAGAATTTTCGGGCCGATAGATTGGTCACAATACGGGTTCGAAAATGGACTGGGTAGAATCGACCCAGTGTGACCACCGAGATCGGTGGCGGAAGTGTGACCACGAAGGGTTAATTATTGCAACGCTGGCAGAATTTATTTTTTTCACTAAACAATCAGCCCGTTTACAGAGATTTGTCTATATTTTTTTCAACGAGCTTTTCCTTTAGTTTTCTTTTACAAGTGGCTCGATAGGCTCACGGTTAACATTTTTCCTCATTACCTGAGGGCTCCACGCGACAAATGTCCCGAATATAATCTCCTATGAGCCCGATGTTGCAATTAATATTAACCAACAATTCTTTGTTGCTCGATGAAATTTCGGAGGAAATTCTGCTCGTGTTGTCGCTGGCCTCATCGGCTCTCGAAACGTTCTCTATACAAATAACGTTTTTATCGATTTACAAGGAGCTAGGGAATGTGCATAATTACCTGCGTACTTAATTTTAATAATAGTTGACATTTCTCCTCTCGGTATGTCGAATTGATGACAAAAGAGAAACGAAAAATTTTTCGTCATCATGTGAAATTTGCCACACAGTTGCATAATCGAAATTTTTTCCGTACTCGTCGTTCGATTTTGAAAAGCTCACGAATATCGCGTTTTCGGGGTCTAATTTTTCCCAAAGTAAGAATCGAAAGAATAATTGAAAAATAAAAGATTTTCTTTGAAAATTAAATTTTTCGAACTAAAATAAAAATAATTTTAAATAATTTCTGACATGGAATTCGGAAATTTACGAAAATGCTAAAAATGATCGTTTCGTTTTGCTTTTTTACCGACTCCCGTGGCTTGGGATTATAAAAAAAAAATGAGAATCGATCAAAAATAAAAAGATCCATTATAAATCGTTTTGGAAAAAAAACGAGACTTCAAAATTTGCATCCGTCTCTTTCGTTCGCAGGGCGGCTTGGCCGGTATGCGACAGTCCGCATTCGAGTCGTTCAACGCCATATTGTATAGCATATTAGACTTGGTGTCGCGTGATGCTGGTCACATGTCCTCGCAGCTCAGTACTTATGATATATAAATAGTTACGAATAACTTTCAATGTGCGTACAGAACTATTCGAATGTTGTCGATGCATAGCAGCGACGAGAAGACATTGCCAAAAATTGGATCGACATATACGATGTCTCTCGATCATATTGAATCAAGCCAGACTTTCGAGTCGATATTCCAACTGAAAAAAACGTCACCGCTTCGATAAAACTTGGCCGCATATTCATGCGTGTCAAAATAATTTCAGGAAAATTCTGTATTTCGAGCTCTTCTTGTCGGCTGGTTTCTTCAACTTTTTAAAATTAATTCCTCCGGTCCCTAATAAATATAAAAAAATTAACGATTGTTCGGGTTGCAGTTTCGTATTGAAAATAATTTATTAGCGACTTGCGCGTTCTTTTCTTTTTTCTGAATTTCTATCGTTTTACTGAATTTCCGAAAAAATTTGTTGACTCCGAGCGAAATTGAATTTTTATTATTTCATTAATTTTATTAAGAAATTTATTAACACGGATGTAGCCGCGGAGACGGGAATAACGAGTTTCAAATAAAAGAGTAATCGAGGCAATGATTGACAAGTATATTCGAGGTATGAGGAAAAAGGTAATTGTAGTTGAGGGTTGGAACGAGTATTTATTGGAGAAGTCATGAAAAATGGAAAGTGTAGACCCGCATATAAGTAGTAAAGGCTTTAGCGAGGCAGACGACCTTTGAATAGAGAATTTTGCAGCGAAAGAGAAGTAGGGTGGGAAGGGATGCGGAGCGATGATGGACGCAACAGGTCCTGGTTGATGGCTCGGCGAATAAAGAACGAGTTGGAGTGTATTAAAAGAGGAAAAGTATTGGAATATATACACGGAGAAAACGAAGTCGAAAATTATTAAGAAATATACTAGGAATCCAGTTACTTATTGTTGTAAATTATAGTATTTTGAGGACAGTTCGGAAATTACAGCAATATCTCGAATGGCAGTGCGACAAATCGTTCTAAACAGCATAGTAAAACGTCATCGTCAGATTAAAACCGATTTTACAATTTAGCATAGCAATTAAAGAAAATCGCAATGGTCATGGTAAACAAAACAATACGTGTGATAAAATTTCACACATGTTCGATATATATTCATATTGGGATAATAGAATTTTACTATGTCGACGTTTAAAATTTGAGATATTCTCACTCATAACTGAATTCTTATCTGACATAGTAAATTGTTCATGAAAACAAACCTGAAATTCATTATCGCGTGCATTACTGTTTCTTATCCATATAGAACTGTTTATAATTCATGTTAAGAAAAATTGTAAGTGTTAAAAAATACTATGCTGTTTTGCAATTGGTGCGACGATTCTTTTGCTTCTTAAACTTCGTATAGGACATTTTCCCAAAACATTTTATTTCTTACTAAACAAAACGAATCCGTTTTCTCCGTGTAGTGGGAGGAAAGGACGCGAGTTTGATCGCGGGACGAGCGGGGAAGAGGCACCTGAAGGCGGTTGGATCGCAGAGGGCGCTAAATAATTGTCGAATAAGACGGGGGATCGCCCGCGAGAGCTCACGTTCACCAGCATTTCATATTAACGTTAAAGAAACTGCAAAAGTTTAATTGGCGAAAGTAACACGGAGAGCTAGCACGGACAACGAGCGCTCACCGGTTAAAGTATAGTGACGAAACGAGTGCAGGTGGCGGCACATTGTTGCGCAACCCTCGTCTCCTTCTCTCGTAAACGCGCTCTTTCTTTCCTCCTCTCTTTATTTCGCACACACACACACCTTTCCACCATAGCTTTCCGCCAGAATAAAATAAAAAATGATCCGTAAACGTGTACACAAGTATTTTTGCACGTATGCACTTAACACAGACAAGCAATACCCTCCGCATCCAAAACTCCCTGGTGAATGTTGCGCCCGCGCTGCAAATCGATCCGGCGTCCTCGCGCCTTATCCTTGCACCGTTTTTTTCCTCCTTTATTCGGTGTTTCCTTCGCCCTCCGCCCCTGCTCCATCGCTCTCCAACTCGGCGCGACACTCACGCCGCTTTTATGCTTTTCCTTCAGAGATTTCAGAAAACCGACAAGGAGACAGTTGCAACCTGCGGGAATGCGTCCTTTTCGATTCAAGGTCGGACAATGAAGAAATCACTCCGCAGACGGTTTAATGTAATTGGTCACTCGAATACTTTGTAGACATACACGCTTTGTCTATAAGTTTCTCGCGAAATTACTCGCTTTTTTCGACGCAACTCGAGCCTCGAGAGTTTTTTTTTTTTATCGTTCTGTCGATACAAATTGGGCTTGCGAGCATACCGCGATTTTCAACCCTACAACGGTAACTTTAATTTTTTTTCCTATTCCAACGACCTGAGCCAATTTTGAAAAGTTCATATCTCCGTTAAAGTTTAACGAAACGGGTCCTGGGCTCATTCTTTTCGTTTTTTCATGCACGATCGCGTGAGCCTAGGGCAAGTTTGCTTCAAGTAAAAAAAAATAATGAAAAATGCAGTGAAACTATTTCAAAAACCGGAGAAACGAAGGGCGTGGAATTTAAGGTCGCCCGGGGTCGTTTTGACCCCAGGTGACCAGGTTCTGGGGCTAAAAGACGCGGGAACTTCCCTTGGGAGTGGAAAAACTTTTATTTTAGTGTCTTGACCGAGGGGCTGCTCATTTTTGAAGTCACTGTGTCACTGGTGGATGAAATCATGCTGGAAATCATTTGAAATCGGCTAAAGTCGAGTGAAATCAAATAAATGTAATTTCGTTGATTTCACATGATTTCTTTCGAAATCATGTGAAGTCATATGCAATCAGTGAATTAACATGCAATCACAACATAAGCAAATGGATAGCAAAAGGGATCATCCAGTCGCTTTTGAGGGGAAAACACCAAAAATTATTAATGAAGAGGAGACGCACGCGAGAGATGTTTGAAAGGAAATATTGGATGAGAACGAAGACTTGTAGCTTTGTTACGGTCCTTATCACAAAAAAACCGGAAAAATTTCAATTCAATATTGGGGAGCACGCGATAATATTGAAATTGCTCTTGAAATCACGTTGAAATCACGGAGTCATATATGAAATCGTTAAATCACTAAAATATTCTGATGAAATCACTTGAAATTAATGATTTCAAAAAATTATCAAAATTGTCTTGAAATCATGTGAAATCAGCAATCACTGTGTCACAATTTTGGTAGTGAATGGCCACTCGGTCTTGACTGGGCAGCGAGCTCACAGGGTCCCTTGAACTTTAAGTTGAGGCTGCATACACAGAATTTGGTATTGTTGAGTTGTCAAAACGCGTACAAATCAATCAGCCATTGCTATCGACAATTTTGTTCTCTTCAAAAACGTCCGACGATGCGGGCATCGTTTACTTCTCTCGTGAACGTGCGTTGTACCTGCTTGGAATCGTAAAAAAAAAAAAATAGATTTAAACCTCGCCATGCTTCAATGGCAATTGTGTGGGCGTAGCAGTGTGAAAGATTCGGTAAAGATTCAGATACTGAGTGTCGGGTTATTCGATCATGTTGCCGGGGAGAAAGAAAGGAGAATTCTCACACCGATGCATCCTGATGGGAATCGATTGGGCAACAGGTAGCAACGACAAATCGATTATTCGCCCGAAACATGGAGCAATGAACATGGTTTCGTGTGTTTTACGAAAATACTACGTCCTTGGCGAGCTGAGGCATTTTTTTGAAGTTTTGAATATTCAAATTCAATATTTATATGTTTTCGATATTATTTTCGTATTTAAATATATGGATTCTTGTTCAAAACAAATCTTGAAAAGCTTTCACGTTTCTCAAAGGACAGGGACGATTGCGTTGACACGTGCATTGGCCAACGTCGATTTACAGTATAAATAATTGAGTATTTTAGTTTCGTTTAGCAATAAATCTTCGTTCGGCCACTGCATTGTGACACGGGGTCCGTTCGACCCGGAGGGTACGATATTTGCTTTCCGGCCGGAGCTCTTTCGAGCAATTTAATTGGAAAAATTAAGAATTGGCTTTCAACGTTCTTCACTACGTTTGGCAGATGAAAAAATTATATAAACTTAGATTTAGTCATTTTTATAAATGCCTGAAAATTTCGGACTTTGCGAAACGAGAACTTGGCTCGTTTTCGAAAGAAATAAAAATCAGCTAGTAATCAAATTGCTGGAAATAATAAAACGCACGAAAAACAAGTTCCCATGTCGTGGAAAGGCAAAAAAAATCGATGCGTTTTGAGAAGATTTTGACACACGCCAAGCAATCTCTCTCGCACACGGAGAAAACGGATTCGTTTTCTTTAGTAAGACATGAAATGTTTTGGGAAAATGTCCTATACGAAGCTCAAGAAGCAAAAGAATCGTAGCACCAATTGCAAAACAGCATAGTATTTTTTAACACTTGCAATTTTTCTTAGCATGAATTATAAACAGTTCTATATGAATAAGAAACAGTAATGCGCGCGATAATGAATTTCAGGTTTGTTTTCGTGAACAATTTACTATGTTAGATGAGAATTCAGTTATGAGTGAGAATATCTCAAATTTTAAACGTCGACATAGTAAAATTCTATAATCCCAATATGAATATATATCGAACATGTGTGAAATTTTATCACACGTATTGTTTTGTATAGCATGACCATTGCGATTTTCTTTAATTGCTATGCTAAATTGTAAAATCGGTTTTAATCTGATGATGACGTTTTACTATGCTGTTTGGAACGATTTTTCGCACTGCCATTCGAGATATTTCTGTAATTTCCGAACTGTCCTCAAAATACTATAATTTTCAACAATAAGCAACTGGATTCCTAGTATATTGCGTAATAATTTTCGACTTCGTTTTCTCTGTCCAGCCACACGAAAATCTAATTTTGAAACACTGTGCCTTAATCATCAACCATATTCCTCCCTGCTCGAGTTGATTTAACTCGAGAGTTTCCATAGAGCACAAAATAGTTTGAGTCAATTTTGGGAAACGCGTCTAGCGTTTTCGAGAATGGAAATTTAGGAGAGTTGGTGTGGGTAATGTAAACCGTATGACCCGGTGGATAGAATTAATGAAAGTACCAAAAACAAGTTGATGCAAAGTCTCGGAACAAGAGACGCGGAGAGGCAAAATTATGATTACGAGCGAAAAGTTTGAATAACATTGTTGAATTGAGAGCCAGCGCGTTTCGTCGAGAAATATTAAGAAACTTGGTGCAAGTACGCGCTTGTTGCAATTGTGCATTATCCGAAAAAATCTAGAGATGAATTAAAAAAAAAAAAAAAAAGATGAAAAGGGAATCTCCGGGTACGATGTGTTTCCGGGCTATTGGATCTTTGGACTCACGCGCGTGTGCGTCAACACGAGTGTGTGTTATTTATAAGAGCAGCTTAAATCTGCTCGCACCCAGATCGTGGCAATAGAAAGGGCCAGCTATACTGACTTGCTTAGCGGCATAGCAAGGTATTCAGGCCGCAGCAAGGCCGCCCATGCGGCCGCCGTGCACACGCGCAACACACACGTCGGAGTAAAAGTGCAGTAAATAAAATGTAGGTTGTAACATGGCTTGAGGCGAACCACCGTTGTTCACTCTCGCCTTCCCCTTGTTTCAACTTACTCATGCGTCTGTATCTCCAATTATTAAATATATTTATATATTTATGCGTTTATACTCTCTGGGCTGGAAAACAATACAATTATTACGATATGCCACTTACTTGATAGCGACGAAACATCAGAAAGCTCTTGAAATTTGACGTGAAAACTGCAGGATCCTCCCGCAAAAACGATCGATTCCAACGAAAGTCAGTCGTGCACACGGAGAAAACGGATTCGTTTTGTTTAGTAAGAAATGAAATGTTTTGGCGAAATGTCCTATACGAAGTTTAAGAAGCAAAAGAATCGTAGCACCAATTGCAAAACAGCATAGTATTTTTTAACACTTGCAATTTTTCTTAGCACCAATTATAAACAGTTCTATATGAATAAGAAACAGTAATGCGCGCGATAATGAATTTCAGGTTTGTTTTCATGCACAATTTACTATGTCAGATAAGAATTCAGTTATGAGTGAGAATATCTCAAATTTTAAACGTCGACATAGTGAAATTCTATATCCCAATATGAATATATATCGAACATGTGTGAAATTTTATCACACGTATTGTTTCGTTTACCATGGCCATTGCGATTTTCTTGAATTGCTATGCTAAATTGTAAAATCGGTTTTAATCTGATGATGACGTTTTACTATGCTGTTTAGAACGATTTGTCGCACTGCCATTCGAGATATTGCTGTAATTTCCGAACTGTCCTCAAAATACTATAATTTTCAGCAATAAGTAAAACTGGATTCCTAATATATTCCTTAATAATTTTCGACTTCTTTTTCTCCGTGCACATTAAGAACGTACGACTCGTGTGTAATTTTGATGTTCCGGGTGGAAGCAATTACGTATTTTTATCGGGATGGATATTAAAATGACAATAATTTTATCAACTGAACTGATGGATGATTGTTTTCCATCGCTCAATTGACTAACTCGTGCGCGCAACTGTTTCGTATATTCTGGAATACAGGCAGATGTAAATTTTCGGCAGAAGTTTGAAATTTCGTAATACGCGTAGATCGTCGATCAATTTATCATTTCGTTTACGTAAAACGGAGGGAGCAGGAAAGCAATAGCTGAAAAATATTGTGACACGTCATGGTCTTGACGATTTCGTTGGTTTTCATGTTGAAAAACTCGATGTGCAGTATTTTGGTTATTCGGGGGAAATGGTTGGTGACGATTTTCGATGCATCTGCCTTGTCGCGCGATAGGATGTGCATTGGAAGGAGCACGAAACCTTGATAAACCAGTCTTTCTTCACTCGCGCGCGGGTGCTTAAGTAAGCCCACGAGCAAGGGAAGCGAGATGAAAAATACCGGCTGCGAGGAATCCCGGATCTTATAGTAGCCGCGTGAGTAGTTTATATACACAGGCTAAGTTTGTATACATATATACGAGAACGAGGAGGTTCGCTAGAGTGAATATGTGCAAACGAGCGAACGCGGACGAGCCCTCGACGACTCGACAGACCTCGCACGTGTACCAGCCAGCGTGTCTGTCGATGCACTTTTCTCATGCATCCGATGCAACTCCTTTTTCCTATACAGGGTGCTCGCATAGTCGTTGATTCAGCTGTGACGATCTCACCTAAAGAAAAAACCTCGCGACCAACGTCAAAATTTCCCTGATTTAGCTAACTCTTCATTCAACTTACAATACGGGTTCGAAAATGGACTGGGTAGAATCAACCCAGTGTGACCACCGAGATCGGTGGTGGAAATGTGACCACGGAGGGTTAATCACGAAATTTCGTCAACTTTTTGGGGTTTCGGGGATTAGGACAAATTTTGCAGATATAGTTCGAATTGCTATCGGAGTTTTGACGTTTATCGCGTGTTAAGCAATCAATTTGGAGATGAGGTAAAATAAACTTTTGAATTTTTTAAAAAATCCGGCCTATAGTTCCAGTCACGAATTTTATCGCAAAGGCTCGCGTATTTCTACAAGTGCACAAACGACATTTTTCTCTTGGGACTTTACAAACATTCGTCGAGTGCGTTGACGCTCCGAGGCTCGTAAATGCCTCGAGCTTGGCCGTGAATATGTTCTTATTCTCTTCATTATTATTGTCGTCATTAAAGACGCGGGCGAATCCTCGCGGTTCGAACATAAAACACCATAAACGTGTGTACGAGATTGTCTCGCACACACGTTTATGGTGATGACATATATTCACTGATATCGAGAAACGAGAAGAAAAGACGACAAAGGCACGAGACCGAGACGATACTTCTGGACTTTACGGGCCCATATAAACCATGGGATGTTCTATGGGAGTTTCCATTATATATGCATCGGGACAAGATGGCTCGCACGCTGAAAACCTGTTGATCGATGTCGTTTTAAAAATATTTCGCAAACTAAACAAAGCCAAGAATATTTTTCTCCATTTCCCATAGATTTTCCGCCGGTTTTACATCTCGTTAGTTTTTACCCACAAAAACAACAGTGAATTTCGAGGGGCTGCTCATTTTTGAAGTCACTGTGTCACTGGTGGATGAAATCATGCTGGAAATCATTTAAAATCGGCTAAAGTCGAGTGAAATCAAATAAATGTAATCTCGTTGATTTCACATGATTTCTTTCGGAATCATGTGAAGTCATATGCAATCAGTGAATTCACATGCAATCACAACATAAGCAAATGGATGGCAAAAGGGATCATCCAGTCGCTTTTGAGGGGAAAACACCAAAAATTATTAATGACGAGGAGACGTACGCGAGAGATGTTTGAAAGGAAATATTGGATGAGAACGAAGACTTGTAGCTTTGTTACGGTCCTTATCACAAAAAAACCGGAAAAATTTCAATTCAATATTGGAGAGCACGCGATGATATTGAAATTGCTCTTGAAATCACGTTGAAATCACGGAGTCATGTATGAAATCGTTAAATCACTAAAATATTCTCATGAAATCACTTGAAATTAATGATTTCAAAAAATTATCAAAATTGTCTTGAAATCATGTGAAATCAGCAATCACTGTGTCACAATTTTGGTAGTGAATGGCCCCTCGGTGAATTTACGTTAAAAAAAAAAAAAAGGTTCACAGTTTGTTTATCTCGCGAACATGAACCGACAAAAACGTTGGTAAGGCGGGAATGGAAACCCCCATAGAAATAAATATACATAATATTGTCAGCAAGGTTTCCCAAGGGACCGAGTAGAGACCGAGCGATCGAATGGCCGAGGCGGGAAAGTAATATAAAAGATGTGAATGAGCTTCGCCAGGCTGCTCCGTCTCGTTGCTGCATCTGCTTTTTATATGATTTTTATTGTTTATTATCTCACGTGATGCTCGAAATATTTACACTTTGAAATGCTGTCTGTAAACATTGCAAATGTCTGATGCATACTCAGAGCAATTTAATTTTCAATTAAAAAAATCCGATAAAATACGAGAGACGTTTTTTTTCATCGATTTTTTTTATTAAATTGAAATAGTCGTGTGGGAAAATCAATAATAAATAATTCCGGAGCTAGCAATATTGCAAATTTATGCCAAAGGTGAGTGAGCCGAACAACAACTTGCTGTCATATTGTATGGAACCGCAAAACGAGCTCGAGTTTCGTGCGGTACGATTGGTTAACTCTTGACAAATGTATCAAAGTGTAAAGTCAACCTGAAAGTTTATACTGCTGTTCACCCGTTGTCCGAGGAACGAATTCAATACCCGCGGCTTGTTGCGTTATTTCGAATAGCAATTATTACACGCATGAGAAAAGAATTTCTTCGACTCGACTCGCAATACGCCGCGTTTGTGTTGCCAAAAGATTTTAAATACTCAAAAAAAAAAAAGAGAAAATGGACATTGTTGATTTACGTACAATTTTTGTAAGAATTCAAAACTCATTCGCCGAGTGCGGAGCTGGCATTTTATTGTAAAAAACAATTAGGGCTTCGTGAGAAGGCGACACGATGCATTTTCACGATGAACTTTGAAACCTGGAATCGTCGAATCATGGTGACAGTAAATTTTTCTTTATTCCTATGTGTGCAACGTTTTTTCCATACGATCGAACGAAAATGATCAGAGCGAGCACAAACAGATATAGAAATGTTGCGAATGCTTTGCATAACGAAATTCTGCATAGAGTTCTGCTCGGTAATACAAAGAAAATAAAACACATATAATAGAAAGGCTCCACCCGGGAGAGCGTCCTTCGTTTCTCTCAGAAAGTCACTCTCATATATGTGTGAGACTTTTATTCCCAACACCGGGATATAATAGCAGTTCTCCGATTACGAGCCAGCGAGCGAGAGACCGCGCTCGGTTTTTCGATGCCCCCAAGGCGATAAAAATCATTTTATGTATTCGTAAAATATAAATTTATTTTCATTAGACCGTGTTGACTGCGGTACATTGATAAAATGAAAAAAAAAAAACAAATAAAAAATATACACTCATGAATAATAAATGAATTTGACAACTATATATTACTCGTCTCAATGAATATTTATTACGAAGCAAGTAAACGAACCAAAATAGAAATAATCTCCAGACTGGAACGTTAGTTGTTGGAGAATTGAGCGAGAAAAATCGATTTGACGTGAATCGATTCTTAGTAATGGAACAACAACAAAAAAAGACGACGTCTTGCGTGCCAGTGACACGGACAAACAATGTTCGTAGCGATGAATTTGTGAAATAAAGTCAATCGGATTTATTCGTCATTTCCTCCAAAATCGAATATTCATAGACTTTCTGGAGTTGTCATTTTTAACACTCCATCGTGCACGGAGAAAACAAAGTCGAAAATTATTATGGAATATACTAGGAATCCAGTTACTTATTGTTGAAAATTATAGTATTTTGAAGACAGTTCGGAAATTACAGCAATTTCTCGAATGGCAGTGCGACAAATCGTTCTAAACAGCATAGTAAAACGTCATCATCAGATTAAAACCGATTTTATAATTTTGCATAGCAATTGAAGAAAATCGCAATGGTCATGGTAAACAAAACAATACGTGCGATAAAATTTCACACATGTTCGATATATATTCACATTGGGATAATAGAATTTTACTATGTCGACGTTTAAAATTTGAGATATTCTCACTCAAAACTAAATTCTTGTCTGACATAGTAAATTGTTGATGAAAACAATCCTGAAATTCATTATCGCGTGCATTACTGTTTCTTATTCATATAGAACTGTTTGTAATCCATGCTAAGGAAAATTGTAAGTGTTAAAAAATACTATGCTGTTTTGCAATTGGTGCTACGATTCTTTCGCTTCTTAACCTTCATACAGGACATTTTCCCAAAACATTATATTTCTTACTAAACAAAACGAATCCGTTTTCTCCGTGTGTGAATCCATACCGATTTGACTTTTTAACGAGAGTGTGTAAAAAGGAAAAATTATTTTTCTCGCAGTAAATGTTAATA
Source organism: Diadegma fenestrale (assembly GCA_037043255.1). Taxonomy (NCBI): domain Eukaryota; kingdom Metazoa; phylum Arthropoda; class Insecta; order Hymenoptera; family Ichneumonidae; genus Diadegma; species Diadegma fenestrale. The sequence goes on along the minus strand of CM073310.1, from coordinate 15,078,631 downwards.
AGTTCGATGACATTTAAAACGAAAATCCGTGTATTTTTGGAATAGATTTTCGTGAAATTGTTTCACGGACCAAAGAGCGTTGCGGTTGATTATTTAATTTATCGCTTTTGCATATGGATATTACCCAACGACGCACAGCGGCCGTTCGCGTTTGACTTCGAGAGCGATCGTTTGATTTTGAGATTAATCGTTACGGAATAAACTAATTGAATCGGAAGAAGGAGCTTTTGTTGCAAGCTTTATTTTGTACCTTTTGCGAAGATCCGATGACGATATACTCCGAGGAGTCTGCGAACAGGTCTTTCGCTTCAATGAACGACGGATGGATTGCCACGAGGATAAATTGGAGTTGTACATCCGCTTAATTTTCCCTGCACGCCCTCGGGTCATTTCCAATCCCGTCACCGGTCGCATGTAAACCAAAACGATCGTTCTAGTAGTTTGTCCGATGGAGAATGATTTTGTTTGAAAAAAACGAAGGAAAAATTGATGCTGACGTTCGCATCGTTGGAATGCAACGAAAACTGATAATTTTTAATAATGAAAAACAGAATTTGCTTGAAAAATTGGATCGATTGCATTAATTATCGAAAGAATGAATAAAAAAATAATTTTGGTGGTTTTCAAGCGATGCCTTCGAGTCGCGGAAAGCCGCGCGAGTTCACGAATTAATAATAAATCCGGATTAAACGCGATACTGTACGATGTACAAATTTACCAATCATGTCCCTCCCCCTCTCTGGCCTTCTCTCTCGCGTAACTTGAGTCTGCTAGAAGAATATATTTTATATAATTAAATGTTACATCACAGATCGAAACGCGAATGAATGTTGGTTGATGGGTATAAATTTCGCAACGATTGGAGAGGAGAATTAAACGATCGAATAAATCGGTGATCGGGATGATCGCGTTCTACCAAGCGGGAAAACGTTCCATCACGTGCCATGTACTTACGAAATTTCATCTCCTAAACCCCGTACTGATAGATTTTTCCAACTTAAAATAGCACCTTAGATGACACTGTAAAATTTCTGCAACGATTCCAATCGTTCGTGAAAACTTTGAGTTTAATTGAAGCGTAATTAGAATCAATAAGTTACTTTGTACTCAATCTTTCCATGATGATTAATGAGACGTATCGTGGCTCTTTGATTTGCATGGCGATTCAACATCGAAAATGCAAACTCATCATTTTAATATCCGGCCATAAATACGACTGATTAATCGATTCGGAATAAAATTATTTTTTAAATCGCATCAAGAGTGTTCAATTGAACCAACGGATTGCGTGTACTCGAAGAATAAATGGAAATTCTGTTTTTACCAATTTCTGGATGCTGACGTCGTCAGAGATCGATGCAACATCAAAAATAGCTCATTAATGGAAAATATTCAAAATACACAGTTTTGACTTGCAGCATCCAGACATTTGCAAGATTTATTGATAATCTGGCTGTGGTTCAGCCACCTAGACTATACAGTATGTACCTTAATTAATACGCGACCTCGTCCGTGCTATCCATGTTACCAGCACAGAGGTATCGAAACGTCGAGAGAAATGCCAGGCACTGATGCAGGCAATCACGTACGTGTTTATGAGACTCCCTATAAATCTCGTAACAACTTAACTGGCCCATCCATCCAACTGTTACAATATCTACAAACATAGTCTCGACAGGTCCGAACCAACTATAAGATTTCCCATATGAATTTTGCATCGAATAGTTCAATCCCTTCGATTTCTCTAGGATTATTAATGATTTATGTAGAAATTCCCGAAGGCTCCAATTCGAGTTTCCATCATGATTGATAATTTTTTTAAATTCCACTCGTCTTTCGACATCGATACGATTTTGAGTCGTTTTTCGACATCGTTGCGTGGATTTGACGACAATAAATCGGATTCGGAAATTATGGCACTAAAAATATGATGGACAGGCTTATAAATTTTTGAATTGAGTGAAGGGGCATCGAAAGCCAATGAGGAACAGATACAGGCAAAGTGAAAAACGTTGAAAGTGAGATTTCTCGTGTCCATGTGTCCGGAGGATTGAACAAAATCGGTCGTGTTGCGGGGAATCAGGAAAAAGGGAAAGACTCTGCGAACATTCCACGATTTTACGAATTTCCAACTGCATTTCTTCAATTTGGACAGCAAAAAAGTGGGTCTTTGTTTTCAGGCAAAAAAAAAACACTCGAAAACATTTTTTCGGTGAAACGTCATTGGGGAAAATTTGAATTTGACGATTCGAGCTTAGGAGCGTCTCGAATTCTGATTTGAACGGTTCTTTGCCGAGCGCTACATAAACCGTCGTTTCGCGCAAACTTCGAGTCGAAAAAACTGCAAAAAGAAGCCCAAAAGTACGAGCGCAAGAAAAGAACAACGTGGACTTTTTTTTTAATGAGGATTAGCAGGTACGAGTAATTAAACAAAATTCTATTTCGTTGTCACATAGAAATAATTGCGTCGCGTAATTGGAGGAAGTTGGTGGAAAACATTGTTGATTAGTCGGAAAATTTGATTGAAAAAATGTAAATCTGCGGATTAACGTATGTTTTGGTTGTTTACAAGAGAAATTTTGCAATGATTGCATTGTGATTGTTGGATGGTAACGTGTGCTCACTTTGCGTAAAAGTGTATAATACCCAGTGAATTTCTATCTTGACTTTCTCGGTTTGTCTCTGTCTCGCATTCCCAGTGATCTTGTGCGATATCGAACGTCGTATATGTATAAGCTATATCGCATAGATAATGGGCATATGTATATGTACGAGCTGATGTGCCGTATTGCCGGGTGAAAGTGCACATTAGAAAATAGCTATGCATTCCTTTGATCCAGCAGCACAATTTGTATGGTAACTCTGGGACGCAGAAAAACGCGCAGCATCCAAGTACCGCAACGATTTTTTCGATCGAGTCTTTAGAGACTACAAGAACTCGGTAATGCCCGGACTCTTGTGAATTGATGCTGTAGCCACAGTGGTCGTCGAATTATTTTCATCAGATTCACCATAAAGTTGTTTGGACGATCCTGCTGGATTTGCAATGATAAAATAATCGATTCCTGCAGGCCGATATTTCATTCGGCCAAATTATTGGATTCAATTAGCTCTCGTATTTTATAGCATGTCATTTTCTCCCGATAAACAATGAAGCATCATTCTTACGTGTACATTGTAACAAGGACGTTAGTGTGGGTAGAAAATTGTTTATTGGAGTGATTCTGAATTGATTTTATTCCTAGGATCTCGCTTTTGAGATGCTGCGAATTCACCTGAAACTGTTTCAAAGGAAAAATCAAGTTTTTCACGTTTCTCGAGTGACAACTCGTCCGGCAATCTTTTCATCTCGTATCACAGTTTTTACATGTTGATACCAAGTTGTAACCCTTTATTAAATATTTTATGCAAATACAATTCACCTCTCGCTCGCTCTCCTCTCTTTCTCTCTATCTCTCTCTCTCTCCGTCTCTTTTATCCGTAGCCAACGACTGCAATTGTCAATCTACCAGTCTGGCGTGAAAAGTGAATTTTGCACATGAAACTATTAGTTTTTTTTTTAATGCGCGTTCTTTCCATGCACATTCCGTAGGCAACTGACCGCGGAGAACTCTCGCCTGGCGTAACGCCTCCGATCTCAATTTTGTTGCAACGGAGATCTGTCGCAACGTGCACGAGACAGCGGAATAATCAGGGCTGTGCGATCTAAAGATATGTTTTCCCTGAACGAAACAAAAAATTGAGAGAAATTGTCGTTCGGTATCGCAATATTGTTGAAACAATGTCGTGAGTTTTTTTTTGTTTTGGAACGTTGATCGAACGCTTGGATTTTTGGGCAATAATGCAACGACGAGTTGATCCTTTAGTCATACTTTGCGACGCAACACCTCAACGAGCCTCGAAACTTTTTCCACCTGCTGCAGTCGCGATTTTCAATTAAAACGTCGCAACTTTAAATCGGCCATGACGCAGCAGCAAGTTTCCGAGATTTTTCTCGATGAGTGCGAACAATGTTTGCGAACAAATTAAAATGACTGAACGGCCGCGTCTGAATTAAAAAGAAATCGCGAGCTGGAATAATCGACTTTGAAATAATTTACACATATAATTAATAAGTCCCCCGCCGCGATAAGAGCAACAGACAGACCAGGCGAGTTTATCGTTCTGATATAACGAATGATCATGAAAAAAAAATGCATAATAAACTCCTGTTTTCGAAAATCTCGCCTCATTGACTCTGATGGTCTTAACAATATATTTTCGAGATTCTGACGCACTTTTGCGATAAACTTACAAATGAATATTATCATTTCTGGAAACATGGGGCATACGACGTGGTGATAGTGTCGCGCGAATGTTATAGGTGTACATAATGATCTAATTGGCACAGCAAAAATTACCTGTTATCGCAACGCCTGCCAGATAATTGTTTAAATTTCAAGCTAATTATTTTCGCATGTCACTCATTTCCTGCATTTTTTGTTTTTACCGGGTTAATAAACAAACATTATTAATGACAGTAACTAGATTCTCATCAATTATCACTCGCAGATATTTCGAATTATGTTTTATGTCTGATCGGCTTTATAAAAATGAGATTTTTAGCGATCACGATAGTTGAATGTGGTTTCGTTAATTTTTCAAGCATTTTTTAAGCAATTTAGTGATTTTTGTGTTTAATTCTTGGCATCGAATGGCCCATACACCATTTGCATTAATAAAATCGAGAGAGAACAAAATTGATAAGGCAGACCAGTAATGAGACTTATTGCAATTAATGCGTTAATGACGTAAAAACAAAAAAAAACTGCCGCGTGTAATACGAAGCCTGTGACGCTCGTGCAAACATTTTTTTCAATATCGAATGAAATTCCTCATTTTAATTTGTTTCCAGTTACTTTTGGAGGCTGCAACTTAAGGTCAAAGGCGGATTTATAGACACTATTCAAATATAACCGAGCAATCGGTCAGTGTACTGAAGGATAAACAAAATAAATAACTTCGATCTTTATTTGACCGTGTTTGTGACTGCAGCCGACAAAAACTTGTGCGTTTGCATGCATATGGTTTGCATGTGTTTTGAATAATATTGAGATTAGCTCGAAAAAATGCAATACTTATCATACATTTTTCAATGTGGGTAGAACGGCTACAAATTCAACGACACATGTTACGAAATCTTGTGGTATTTAACTATTATTTTACACATTCTCAACTGCCAATGATAAATCTAAGAAAATCACTGCACGCACTTGTTAAGAAAATCTCGAGTTTGGAAAAACTTGTTGAATTTTTTGAAAGTATGATTTTGCTTCCTCATGGAGGAAGCTTTGTGACGGTGAAAATTTTTTTTTTTCGAGTTTTCAATGTCAATGTTCTTAAAATGTCCCAAAACGTCCAAAAATCATATTTAGAAAAAATGTCCGGATGTGTGTGTGTATGTGTGTGTGTATGTGCTGGCACTGTAAAATTCAAATTGTTATAACTCGAGAACGGTTTGAGCTACAAGGCTCTAGTTTTGCATAGATGTTAATCTATACCAGCTCTTCGTTTGCTGAGAATTTTGTCCGGATCGCTAGAAAAATTCGAATTCTACAGCATTTTGAAATTTTCAAAAAAATGGTGTCACCGCTCTAACTTTCGCAAATTTTAAGATTTATTACTAATTTTTTTTTTTATAATTAGAGTATCATAATAGGAAGGTTGGTATTGAATTTGGGAAATATCGGTTGAGCGGTTTAAATTTTATGGGTTTTTGAATTTTACGAAAATATTAGTTTTTCGAAAAATCGTTTTACCGTGCATCTTGAGCACCATGAGGAAGCAATTTGCAAATTTTTTATTCATTACCGAGCCAATTTTCCAAAATATCAATCTCGCAGTGACATCAATTTTTTAAAACGATTTGCCTGTGATTTTTGAGGGAGAAATGGGAATTTTTTCGTTAGCATTTTAAAATCGAATATCTCGCCCGCCCAAGCTCGATCGTTGCGTCAATTAGAAATCGTTATGTGCAACCTCAACGAAATCCTTGTCGGTTTTCTCTCCTTGTCTCTCGTGTCGTGGATCCGGTGTCGTATTATGTGCCTCGCGGACCTCAACCCGCCGAGAGCGAGCAGTGGCAGTAAAAGCCGAATACTTGTTTCTTATCTCGTCTCGATAGTGCCCCACGGTACGTATGATAAAACGTGCTTTTGCTCTGATGCATGTGCCACATGTAGGAAAGTTTCGTCGCGACGAATCAGACACACTTTCCCCCTCGCTCTCGTTCCAATAAGCCATAAAAAAAAAACCATTTTTTCACTTAGCCACGAAGCTAGTAGGCAAATGTGATTTTAATCTAGTCATTATTTTACTTGACAAAAAAATGAGCTCAGATTTCAATGAAACGAAGGCGCGGCTTTAAATCCCGCGCCTTTTTCCCTTCGTTTCCGATTTTTTATATTTTTCCCGAATTTTGGACTATTTTTTCTTAATTTCAAGCAAAATTTCCCCAGGCTCACGCGATTTTGCATTAAGAGACGAAAAGTGTCGACCCAAGTTCGGAAATATGAACGTGATCGATCAATTATTCGTTCACATTTATTTTTACACTAATTGTTTGAGCACGTTTCTTAATATTTAGGCAAATGAATAAAAAATATCACGAAATTATTGATTTCCTATAGTTTTCCCGAATTTTTGACTATTTTTTCTTAATTTCAAGCAAAATTGCCCCAGGCTCACGCGATTTTGCATTAAGAGACGAAAAGAGTCGACCCAAGTTGTGGGATTCGGAAATATGAACGTGATCGATGAATTATTCGTTCACATTTATTTTTACACTAATTGTTTGAGCACGTTTCCTATTATTTAGGCAAATGAATAAAAAATATCACGAAATTATTGATTTCCAATAGAGAGCGACGGGGTAAAAAAAAGTTAGGATGACCACAAAGAATCAATGAAATTTCTTTCGCGAAATTCCTCGGAATTGTATCGACTGTATTGATTTTGTGCAAGACGCAGAGTGGAGAAACATCTTGACACCTGCAAAAGAATAAAATTGGTAATGGACCGATCTTGGGTGAATAAAAATGATCGGCAAAGTTGGTCGTCACGAGAAACGTGATCGCTGCTATAACGTGAAAGCAAGGAAGTCGCGTCTGCATACTCTACACTCGCTTTATTCTGTGTGTATAGGATCGCGTTGTCGGTCTGTCTACGGTAATCTACGGGTATCGTCCGCCCGCGAGCCTAACGATCGGTGCAGCAACGAGATGTTGCATCAACGTATGCAGGAGCGATCTGAGTCTTACGCGACGAAGAATTTTTTTCTTTTTTCAGCGAATCCAAGAATTTATTCCTTGTTCTTCTTCCTGATCAATCCAACCGACAAATTCACGCAAAATCAATAAAAAAAATAAAAAAAACGTGAAACTGTCGAAAAATTGAAAAAATGGAAAAATTGAACTATTTTTTCCGAAAATCAAGCCGAACTCGTTTTCAATTGAAATTAAAAAAAATTAAAAACTCGAGAGGAATTTTTCAGAGTCGAAAATTGGCGAGAAGTCGATCCTGCTGCTTTTTTGTTGGAATTCTCGTTCATCGGCCGGACACATCGTTTCCCCACAAATGAAAACAAAATTAGGGTTTAGGAATAATTGAAATAATTACAAGGCGCAAAAACTTATCAGGGTTTACATGATATTTATTTTGAATTTGTATGCACATTGTGGTAACACGATGTCAGTTTCAGTTTGTTTTTACATATGGGAATATAAATGAATGGACAAGTCATAGAAATAAAAAAAAAATCAATGAGATTGACAGCCATTCAATATATTCGTACACATATTTATAGATTCTTTTTAAATTCGTATTTTTTCAAAATATACTTTTTTCAACAATCATTCGTTCGCTTTTGCACTCGCGTATATAGCTTTCAAATAATAATCGTTGACTCTCTCCCTTTTCCTCTCATTGCTCGACTATTTTTTCATATTTTTTCTCCAGAATATACAAACGGGTTGAATTTAAATTCTAGCGTTACAATTACAATGAAAATTATCGATATACATGAGTAAATTATAAACTACCTCATTACAATAAACTTTCTTAAATCTGCTGGTATCATTTAGTTGTTTAACCCTCCGTGGTCACTCTGGGTAGAATCCACCCAGTGACCAGCTTGTGACGCAAATATTCCCTAGTTCCCGGTAATTAATGGGGCTGTAATCGTCATTTAACGACCGTTTGTAGTGTCCATTGCCCGTTGGCGGCGATAAGTATTGCCGCCGTTAACGCTAAATCTCTAAAATCCACTCTGAAATCGACCCACTTCCAATAACGGAATAAATATGTTTTTTCAAACGCGCGCTATCCTACTATTTTTTTTCACAAAAGAACCAGATCCGATGAATATCAGGTCCAAATTTTAGGAAAAAATATTGAAAATCCACAAAGTGACGATTATTTTAGTGAAAAAACTTTTTTTTCCCGTTTTTTTTCTTCATTTTGCATTAAAAAAAATATGTTAGCCTTGGATTTCTTTCAGGAAAGTTCTTCGTATCTAAAGTGGAATGTCCAAGGGTTGTTGAGTAATTTTTTGAGAATTTTCGGGGCGATAGATTGGTCACAATACGGGTTCGAAAATGGACTGGGTAGAATCAAGCCAGTGTGACCACCGAGATCGGTGGCGGAAGTGTCACCACGAAGGGTTAACTTCGATATACGCGCGACATTTGAACGTGCGTCGCGCGTGGTGACTTTTACTTTCCCGTGTTACAATACATTCAGATTTGTCTCTATCATATTTCTCGATGTGTCAGTTTTCGTGTGTCTACATATGTTCGTTATGTGTGTGTCTGTGTGAGAGAGAAGTCTAGTCATAGCGTTTGTTTAGTTTTTCGCTCATGCAACTAAATCAGACTGTGTTTTATCGGGTTGTCAATTATTTTTATTTCTTACATACTTAATTATATAAACCGGGAGAAGAGCAAGTGAGAAATTAGAAAAGAAAAAAAATTTTCACAGCGATTTACAAAAGTCTTTCTGGCGTTGCTCATTCGCATTCACGATGCTGCTCCGGACGGTCTCTCGCGATTTTTTATGACGAGGCGTTTTCAAATACGTCTTTTCGTTTTAATTCCTTTTTTTCTATACATTACATTATTTGATATCACGACAGCCAGATTTTTCGTCTTATTCCTTATTTTATTATACGAATATTAAACTATTTGTATAGAGAAAGACAGACTGGAAATACGACGAGACATAGGAGCAGATTTATTTTTTCTCTCTTCGTATTTAAATCTCGAAGCGCAGGCTTTTGTGAAATTCATTTTTGCTCCATCTCGGTTTTGAATTTTTCACAAGTTTTTCTTTTTAATTCTTCGTAATTTATCGTTATGTTACTTATTGTATTGATTTTATTTTTTTGTGTATGTGATAAGAATTTGGGCCAGCTCTTTGTAAATTCGCGAGGCTCGCTCACTTGGACGTTTTGGTTTCTTACATATTTTTTTTTTCGTCGGACATCGAAAACCGAAGACGACGATTGGCTCGATTTTGAAATAGACAGACGAGGGCCAGTGGCCAAAAAACTCGTGAACTTTCTTTCGCTACTCTATCGCACATGGAAATAATTACGAGGAAAAAAGGAGCAACGTCATTATTAACAAAAAGGATTTGTTATGCCCGAAATCTCGATCAAACTTCGAACTCTGTTTATACGTTCGCGATGAAATTCGATTGGCCTTATTTGGAGAAAAGTAGAAGGGGAAAAAGACAGAAAGAAAGGAAAAAGATCGATCGTTCCTCGACGTCGATTTATGCTCGCGGAAGCCTGGACTGCCAACGTAATCACCCACGAGAGCGAGGAAAAAATATTCGACGCGAAATACGAAAGCAGGAAATTGCACGCTAGTAAGCCCCGCTTCGCGAATTGTTTTTTTATTTTTTTTTTATTCTTTGGACCCTCTGCGCAGACTAATAATTCTCATTTCTATTGATCATCAAAATCCGCCCTTTTTCGATCCAGACTTTTTTGGTATCTCGAGAAATTAAGTACGTCATTCAGGTGTGGAACGAAATTTTCATATTTTGCTCCCGAAATACGAATTTTTCTCTCATGAACGAAATTAAGTACGAAATTTGAATCGCGAGTGCGGTGCGATGGGAATTTTTTATTCCAATCGACCCCGTACAAAAAGTTCAGCTCAAAAATTTGATGCGAATTTCGAATTCTTCACAAATGACTACGATATGGTGAAAGAAAAAAAAACGTATCGCATAAAAAATACAAGTCGTTGTTAAATATTGAAAAAACCCTGTTAATTAATCGTCAAAATAATGAACGATTGGGTAGAATTGTCGATTTAATTAGTCTTAACAAATTCTCGTCGCATACTCGGAGCTTTGAGGACAGAAAAGTTGACGTTGGGTATGGAGGTCCGTACTCGTCAGTGTTTAAAGCTCGTTAGCGGAGGACGAGAGAGGCTCAAACCGGATCACGTGCCTGGTAGAAAAGCTTGGAGAACACGCGCTCGATCGAATGATTCGATGTCACGTGGACTCGAACGGTGTGATGCACACTTGTTGTGTCGTAGAGGTTGGTGAACTCATGACGCGCGAATCCTTTTTGCCAGAATATTTCATGCGTGAAAAATTTCTCCATTTTTCAAAGCGCGCATCGTACGTTTGACGTTCCAAATAAATTCAGCAGTATTCAGGTCGTCGGGCACAATCGTGGCTCCGCATTGGAACATGGCAATTTTCAATTATTTCTTTCACAAAATCCTCTTCATGAGGAGAATCGAGTCAAGATCCAAAAAAATGTATAAAAAAACGTATTAAAAAAAAATATCAAAAAATCTATTTAAATGAAAAAATGGTACGATTTTTTATTTATTTGATCGACTCATCGATAAGTTGGTAAGAATTTTCATTTATACAATTGTGTGGTTGTTTCGTGATGAAATATTTGCGAACATGTGATCGCAGTTGCGGTTGCCCCTCTCGTCGTGAAGCTTTCGAAAATAATGGGGAGTTTGTCGAAGCGTTGAGAATAATTTGTTGACGAGTACTTATGAGCCTGAAGTTTGCATCGACGCAATGCCACGAATTTCAAAAAAAATTCAATCCCCTGGACGGGGGTGTTTCAAAACGAATTTTTATTTTTTGAAATTTTTTCCTTCCCTTTTCCGGACCTCACGAATCGATTCGTCAAATAAAAAAGTGACGAATGATTTTTTTTCTTTCCATTTCGTGGCATTGCGTCGATGTAAACTTCAGGCTCATGAGTACTTTTTCGAGGGGCCATTCACTACCAAAATTGTGACACAGTGATTGCTGATTTCACATGATTTCAAGACAATTTTGATAATTTTTTGAAATCATTCATTTCAAGTGATTTCACGATTTCATATATGACTCTGTGATTTCAACGTGATTTCAAGAGCAATTTCAATATCATCGCGTGCTCACCAATATTGAATTGAAATTTTTCCGGTTTTTTTGTGATAAGGACCGTAACAAAGCTACAAGTCTTCGTTCTCATCCAATATTTCCTTTCAAACATCTCTCGCGTACGTCTCCTCGTCATTAATAATTTTTGGTGTTTTCCCCTCAAAAGCGACTGGATGATCCCTTTTGCCATTCATTTGCTTATGTTGTGATTGCATGTGAATTCACTGATTGCATATGACTTTACATGATTTCGAAAGAAATCATGTGAAATCATCGAAATTACATTTATTTGATTTCACTCGACTTTAGCCGATTTCAAATGATTTCCATCATGATTTCATCCACCAGTGACACAGTGACTTCAAAAATGAGCAGCCCCTCGTACTTTTTTGTCCGTATCATAAAGCCTGTCTCGGTACGAGAATAATCTTGTTGAATAAACTTTGAGTTAAAAACAGTCGAGGTTTGTCGAGCTGTTTTTCAAGCGGGAGGAGGATGTTTATCGGTACAGATATACACTTGGAAATTCATAGTAAAATCAACTCGTATTTTTGCCTTCTTTTCTGCAATAATCATAATATTTCCTTCGTTTTATATTCGTACAATGATATTATTAAATATGTCATAAAATTATACACATTTTGTTACATAATTTCGGTGATAGAAATAAGAGTTTCTTTTTTTTTTGCATTTTTCTTTATACATCAAATATTCATTGTTTCTTCTCTCATCTGTCGATCATTTGCAGCCTGAAACGCGCACTATTTTTTTCAGTTACGAAAAAATTCGTTCATTCATCGATGAACAAGATTTTTCGTTGCTAATTATTGTCTACGAAATTGTATATATTAATGAAAAAAAAAAATCACACACACGCACACACACATCGTGCACAGGATTCAATAAAAGTTTCGAAACGTTCGATCGATCGGTTTAATTAGTTACGATGTATCTATGGATATTGAGTATATGATTCGGCTATTATTTCACGTGCAAACGTTTTCGTGAGTTCACTGTAATTGAAAGTTTTTAATTACTCTATTGAGAGACGATTCTATGTTTTTTTTTCACATGGGAAAGAGCTGAAGCGGAATTGCAATTAATTAAAAAAAACTTTCATCAGTTGCAATCAATTATTATTTACAATCCTTTGAATTGATGCTTATTAATGAGTCGAAAAATTTGAACGATTCGTCGCTTTCGACGATTTATTTTATCCAGAAAACGTTGCCAAAGTCTTGGCTGGTTTTGTGTGATTAATTTTTTTGTGACGAACCAAATTTCAATAAGTTTGATTTTCTCGGGTGCTCGTCATCCTCGCGAAAAGTGATCAAGGGGCTTGCGCGAATTTTTCGCGTGCTTCTCAAAATCCGACGATTAGAACCGACAGCTTTCGCGATTCCTATTTTTAGCTCTCGATACCAATAAATTCTTTTAGATAACGAACCGAGAAATGGGCGATAAGGAAAGCTGAAGACACACGTTATTCCTATTTTTGGATCGATTACCTCGAACGACTGAATCCCGAGTGGATTTTTTTTTTACGGCATTCTTTTTATCGGATCCTGCCGACCGGAAGCTCGCGCGACGAGACTCGCAATAGTGGAAATTCTTTAACGTGTCGAACGAATTTTTTCTGATTTTCCACCAACTTTTATTCCTACTAGTGGGAAAAATTATAATCTGATCGGTTTTTCATTCATTCATCGTCCCGTCTTGGTGCGAAAGTTATTCGCGATAGTCTTGATAATAAATATTCAAAAAAATCATTTCGGGTCTATTTTTTAGAATGATTTTTCTACTGACACGAAGATTGCGAATTTGATGGGATCGAGAATGAAGAAAAACGCGTATCGGAACTGGGAGCATGAAAAGTCTGAAACACGAAGGTACGAAGATACGAGCAACTGCGATTTACGCAAGCAGGTATCGAACAGCTTTTTTTTTTCCTTATCGCACTCGAGAGAGCTCCTCGTGCTCGAGCCTTTTCATCCTCAAGCGGACGTTGCTACCGGTTGAGAGATAAAAAAAAGGAAAGAAATGGAAAAAAGCCGGAAAACTCGTTTCTGTGCAAATCTCGGAGCTCCGAGTGGAGTTGGCTTGCAAAATACAGTTGGGGATTCAACGCGTTTTATTGCGTGACGCAAAACGCGTGGTCGTTGAACGAAGAGTTGTTTCGCCACATGGCAGAATGAACTTCAAGTTCATCCACGGAGAAACGACCTCGGTGCGAGGCTGAAAAATGTTAATGAAATGTTGTTTTTTTATTTTCATGGTTATCAAATCGCGTCCAAGACTCGCGAATCATCGTTTCCTGCTCTAATGAGGCTTAATCGCGAAAAACAAGCACAGAAATCGTCTCTCTGCTTCGGTAGAAAAAAAAAAATCTTCCCTCGTCTCTTGATGGCGATTTCATAACTCGTTGATATTTTCCATCGAACCTTTTCTTCGAGACCAACAGAAAAAAGCTCGCAAATTCGAAAATCCCAAACTTGGAACAATTTTTCAAAATAAATGAATTTTTTTTCTTCTCTAATGAATCATCGATTCGAATACAGACTCAGAATTTCCCTACGACTAAATTTCCTGCTTTCAGCCTATAAATAGTTTCCAAGAAAACTGCGAGGTCATTTAATCGCGTGCACTAATTGCTGTTGCATCACAACTTTTTTATGTTGTGATAAAATTTAAAAAGTTGTCAGCTCTCGGATTGACGATTTGTGGACATTGACAAAACTATTTGCAGCGTGAAAAAGCGCAAATCGGCGCTGCATTATTAACGAATCATCGCGGGGAAAAAAAAACATCCGAAAACTCATTAATCAGCACTGATGACATTTGGAGTATCGAAAAATCATTGTCCAAGTCTGAGCACGTTAATAATCAACCGTCACGAAAAATCCTCGTGTTTTGGTACGGGCAACGACAGGGACGAATGTAAATTTCTCAAATGGCAAAATTAACAAGACTCTGGCAACGTTTCTGCACCGAAAGCTTGACTGCACGAGGATATTTGAAGCTGGAAAACCAGTTTATGTACGCGTGTATCTTTTCACTTTCGCTGAATCAACCAAAAGGAAGAGCGAGCTGAGAACAAGGACAGTGAAAAAAAAGCATCAGAAATGTAAAGCGCGAGATGATAAATAATAAACAAGAGCTCAAAAAAGTCTCTGGCACTAACGGGATCGTCATACGAAAGTGGAATCACCGGTCAAGATCGAAAGCACGAGTTTTTTCTTGTCGTTTTTTAGTTTTTAGAGTGAATTGCAATCGTTAAAAATTTGTTGCCCAAGTTTATTTCTTTCATATAAAAATTCTTTCGCATGAAACTTGGTAGATCGTGCAGATAATTCCTCGAATTTATGACGATCCTGTTGGCCGAGTTTTTCGTAAGGATCTCAAAAAAAAAAATGGTAAAAAATTGAATATTTTTTGGACAAATACTCGTCGGATTTTCTCGCTCTCTCTCTGCCTCCTGGTATTTCGACGTTTCAGTGATTTTCTCAACGCGAATTAATGTTTCTTGGTGTCAACGAAGAAGGTCGTTCGAGTGTCTCGTGTTCATTAATGAATGTTACGTAAACAGAGTTTTCCTTTGAGTCGAGTATGTAGTGGATGAGTCAGAAAGACTCGTTAAATATTTTTTTCCAATGAATAATCGAGCAATGATGAAAGAAGGCGTGAAAAATGAAAAAAATGGTAAATCTAGTCGATTTCGTACGAAATTTGTTGAAAATCCTGAATGCATTTCGAGCCTCGTTATTCCAAATCAATTTTTCTACTTTTCTCTTTTGTTTTTTTTTTATTCACGATCACGCATTGGTTTTGACGCACGACTAATTTCTACCGAGTGAAAAATTCAACTTGAATTTCATCGTCCAAGCGTCTCGATTGAATTTAGTAAACTATTTTGTTTGTTTGTTTTTCTAGTCGATGAAAAATAGCATCAACTTTTTATGGTGCACATGGAGGATGAAAATATCATTTGAATTTTCTTTCTCGACTATGACAGTTTGTTTCTCGTTGTTGGCGCGTTTCAGGCTGCAATGTGTACTCTTTTGGTAAATCACACACGTACACAAGTTGTAACAATGAATGAAGCGATTGAATCTTGCGCTCTTGATAATCATGGCCGATCCTCGTTGCCCTTTCTGTCCTGCGTCTCACTCACGTTTTTTCCCTTTTTTCCATATTTGCACAACCGTATTTTCATGAAATCTTACGTCTATCTTAATGAAATGTGTTCACAGCCACACATTAATATATTTATACATAACGTAATATAGTAATTATTATTGTATTGTATTTATAACGCCTCGTCTTGCAGTTTTTCAACGTTTTTTTTCATTAAATCGCGCGTTCTCTCTGTCAGTCGCTGTTGCAACATTCCTGATTCGATATTTCAGAGGGTCGAAAAGCAGGAAACGCGTAATTGGCGCGAAGTAAATCGATGAAAATTCGCATCTTTCTTCAGGATGTTTTGACACATTCTTCGTGATAATCTCTTGGATCTTCTCTGAGGAGTTTCCTCACAATGTATATTAATAAATCCTCGCCGTAGATATTTATCTCGTTTATCTGAATTTTTAGTATTTTTTGTATTTTTTAAGTTTTATAACATTTTCTATAATATATATATGTATATTTTTGTGTGTATTTTGTTTGAATATTCCCGCATAATAATAATAATGAATTGATTGATTTAAATGGTGATTTCGGAATGACTTTGAAGGGATGCATCTTAGGCGTCCCCATCTCGACGATCGGGGGACTCTATTTCGACTTGAATAATAACAATGACAATAATCATTATTTCGTGTATGATAAAAATCCCTCGACGGAGATTTCGCAATTAATTATATTTCTCGTATTCTCTCTCTCTCTCTCTCAATCTCGTTGTTTTTGTTGTAGTTTTAAAGATAATTCCGTTGGATACTGATGATGACTCGCGTTGGATTAAAAATTGGGTCTTTAATGGCAATATTAACATGTTTTTAATGTTTCTGGCTTATCGTCACTACGTCTGGGTATTTAGGCACAGCACTGTTGTAATTTTAAATATTTAAACAGGTCGCGTAGTATTGTCCCCGAATGATAAAAAAGAGAAAATAAATTGTAACGAAAATAAAGAAAGATGGAAAAAGAGAAAAATAAAGAAACGTGTAGAGTCTCGTTTCGTGTTTGTTTCTCGTTTTACTATTGTCCTTGGTGCACACGGTGACAATGATGATGATGATGATGATGATGATGATGAAAATGGCGATTAGGACGCTTTGCCATAATAAGAATCTTCGAGTTGGAGGACGATCGTATTGGATTGTGAGGAATCGAGAGTGTCGTTGTCGCGGTGGTGATGTTGTTGTTGTTGTTGTTGGTTCTCGCGGTGGAGGAAACGATTGTCGCATCACGAGGAGCACGCCATCCACGAGGTACAAGTGCACGTATAACACGCGGTTGGTACGACCGGGGCGTAATAATAACCGGGATTGGGATAGCCACCGTTGGTCGTATACAAAAAGGTGGTTGGTTGTTGTTGCTGGGGCTGTTGCTGTTGGCCAGAGAATTTAGCCTGTTCGTGGCAAAAGACTTGAAAGGCGAGATTCTCGATGAGACCAAGGGTTTGTCTTCTCTCGTGGCCCATAAGGCAAACGGTTGATTCTTCGACAACGCTGTGAAGGAGCGTGAGATACTGATACTTGAGTGATTCTTCTTCTCGGCCTACGAAATGATTCCACAGATAATTCTCGAGTTTGGCTTGTTGTTGTCCAACGTCGGGAAAATCAATGAAGAATCTCGAGCACATGTATCTCTCGAGAGTTTTGATATAATCGGGCTGAGCCGGTTTGTACATTTTGACGAGAAGATTGCAATATTTCAAGAGCCCACCGCCCCGTATTTCTTCGGGATGCCTCGTCGAGATGAGTTTTTTGTGAAGATGATAAAGGGCTTCTTGAAAATCGCCATAAACGGATTCGCCGACGACGGTTGGATAAAAATTTTCGCCGATCGGTAGTTTGCTGCACTCGTAAAAAAGGAGCAACGAATCGAGAACAATTTGGAACGAGTCAACGGAAAATTCAAACTGTCGTCTCATCGTGTCGACAAATTTGAGCTCGACGTTTCGATGTCCCCGGGAATTACCGAGAGATATCAACGACCATCGGTCACCGTCGTTGTTTACTTTAACCATTTTACTCACGTACGCCTCCTTGAGACTGCACGTTGTTATGCGCTTCCGGGAGACTCCCTCCGGCAACAAATCGAACAGAGAACCGAGCACCGCGGCCTTGACCCTGTCGTAATTTCGTCCGCTAGTCAGCTCCACCGCGAATATCAAATCGAGATCGTTGTACGGCTGTGACTCGGTCGCGAGGACGTGAGACGCAGCACCACCGTTCAGCCTTATGTCTCTCACTCTCATACCCGCACCACCCGCACTCGGATCCGCTTCCAGTTTGCTTCTAACCACCGTCACTAAATCTCTCAGTCGTACTTCGAGGGTTGGAAAATTTCCACGTCCATGAATGCTCACTACCTCGTTCATCACGTCGTTCAAACGGCGCACCTGCTCAAAACTCAATACGGCTAACCTCTGCTGAGGATCCGAATAATCGTTATTGTTGTTGTTGTTGTTGTTGTTTAGATTATTTTCCCGATGCAACTTGCTGCTGTTGTTCACGCCGCCACCTCCGCCGATGCTCCCGCTGCTGTTGCTGCTGTTGCTGCTCACGCTCGTCGTACTCCCTGAACTGTTCAGGCTGTTTGTACTTCCGGTACTGCAGCCGCTGCTGCTCGGTGTGCCCTTGCCGCTCACCTGACAGAGGGACTCCATCATGGCGACCCGACGCTGTCGTTCCTCGTCAATTTCTAGGGAGCCACACTGTCGTCCAACAAACAAACAAAAACAAACGAAATTCAATCATTAATACGTTCGATTCAATTACTTTCTAGACAATTTCGTTCAATTCGTGCGACTGGAACGATGTTGAAGTTTGCAACGTTGGAATGCAACGAAATTCGGTTTTTTCTTGAGCAGAGCTCGCGATTCTTATTAAATATTTAATCAGGACAATGAAATGATAATTTTTTAGGATTCAAATAAAAAATCGATACGAAAATGGTAATTTTTAGTTTTTAATTGAAGAAAAAATGAAGAGAAATTGCATTTTTCGTTGGGCCACAACGTTGGGAACTTCAGTGTCATGCGACTGGACGATTTTTTTTGAAAAATCGCCAAAATTTCGTCATTGCAGCAAGAAATATACGAAAAAATTTCTTCGAAAAGTCAATTTTTGTTATTCCAATCGTCAATTTTGCTGACAATTCCGTTGGAAATGAAAAATATTGTCAAAGTAACGAAAATTTTGAAATTATCCAAAAATATCGACGTTTTATCAACAAATTCAATTTTCAGTGTTTCCTCGAGCAGAGCTCAAGATTTTTATCCAATATTTCATCAGGTCAAAATCGGTACAAACATTTTCATGGTTTTTCGAATTGAAAGAGCGGTGAATACAAAAATTATTTTTCATTGGACCCCGAAATTGGCAACTTTGGTGTCATTCGTTTTGATAATTGTTTCGATTTATTTTCCATCCAACTCGATAAACGAGACAAGAAACGGGACGATTTTTTGTTCACTCAAAATTTCCTCTCACGGCTGAATCTGATTCCGAAACTTTTGAGCATTTAAATCGATGAAAATGATAAATAAATAAATAAAATAATACAAAAACCAGTGGATGAGAATTTTATCGAGTGAATTTAATTCGACGAAGAATATTCATGCACGATTTGTTGATAAAAACTCTCGTAACCTTCGTCGCGTAAAATTGCAGCAAAAAAAAATATTTCGCCGATTTGAATAATCGAAAACGAGAGAAAAATAAAACGCGATGGTAATTTTTTCAACGAACGTTTCTGGACTCGAAAATCGATTGCCTCGTATTTGCCGGTTCAAGGTCGAGGAAATATTTTCAAGTCCGAAAAGATTAGAGCGTTTGAAAAGTTGATTCGATGGATGAATTGACGCGGAGCGTTCGTGATTTTGGTTGACGATACATCGAAATTTATTGGGAATGGTCGAAACGTCTGGAAAAATGTAAAAAATCCGGGTATTTATGGCTCCGGCCTAAATTTCATTCGACGACGTTCGACCGCACTAAAACAATGAATAAAAAAGTATCGTGGGTTGTGAACGAAATGTCGTTCCGTAATAAGATGCAAAAATACGAAAAGATTGCAGTCGCCGCGAGTTTGACCGGTGAAACAAAAAAAAATCCATATTATCGCGTCGAGCGAGTCGCAATACCAGCTCCTGACGCAATTCGCGCAAAAATCCCCCTCCCCTGCGCCATTCTCTCATGTGTAAATAACTTTCACTCGCGGAACCGACTGGGCGAGCACCCTTTCGAGACCTGTTGCTCTGGTCCTCGTAGGAAAATTCGTCAACGAGCAATTTTCTCGCAATTCGAAATGTTTCGTGAACAGCGACATTTGTTTTTCGAGTTTGTACGCCGCTTCATTATCCATTTCCTTCGAGTATGAATCACACGCGACATTTCGAGCGTTACGAAAGAAAAATGGCCGGAGGAGCGCCGAAGAATGGGGAAAAGCGAATTTCTTATTTTTCATCGTTCAAATTGCAAAGTTTGAGTCATTTTCGTCGTTTCGTTAAAAATTGAAAAAAGAAACAAGATTTTTTTTGAAATTCACAGCAATTCATTCGGAAATATCGAATAGAAAAATTTCCAATCACGATCAACAAGCTGTTTGTCATGGGGATTTTATTTCCAAGGTCAAACACTCGAAATTTCCACCTCATTTCACTTGCTTCGTTGAGAATACGCGGAGCGACACTGTCGCGGAAAATGAGAAAAAGAAAAAAAGAATCACAATGAAAAGATCGAGGAACGATGTGTCACTGATGTTTTTCGTAACATTGAACGTTGGCGAATAAATGGCAAGTTGCTCAAACGAATTTAACACAGTAGGGGCAATGAAAGCACGAACATGATGTGGAACGAGGAAAGACCGATAAAAATTTGCTTGCAAATAGTTCGGGAATAAAAAAAGGTAAAAAAAAGACGCGACTTTACGATGCGTACGTTAAGCGAGTGGAACATTACGAGGGAAATGATTGACAGAGACGATAACGCTCTGTGTGCACACGTTTAACGTACTGTCCACTTTTGCTTCCGTTTTTTTTGTTCGAGCCCCCGCACACATGTACGACACACGCGACACGAAAGCTCAGGAAATGCGTTCGGTTGTGAAAATCAACTTGGATTTCGAGCACGAATGAAAAAAATAACAATGGCTGTCAACGACGAGTGTCGTAGCGCGGAGCAACGTAGAGAGAATTCACCAATTATTTCAAAAATGCAAACAATCTCAATTTCCAAACACGAGCCGATGAGAATTCGAGAATAATCGCGGTGTATGTTTGATCGGGCTTTTCGCGATGTACTTTTGACGTGAACTCGAACAGAACGTTCGCGACGACGCGATTTCGCGAGCCGAATGTAAAGTAAATCGATCGAAATTTTTCGAACGGAGTGTCAAGACGTAATCTACGATTTTTAACGATTAAAATAGTTGCACCGTTGATTTTATTTACTCTCGTCGATTCGAAGGGCGTTTGCGCTTTCAATATGGTCGATATTTTTTCGAGTTAGAATTTCATGATTCGGGCGATAATTCAGGTGAGCTCGATCGCGTTTGCATTAATGATGGGAAAAGACGAAATGGTTTATTTTGTTTTGTCGCAATAAATCGGGACGATGGTGGAAAAAGTAATTTTCGTACCCGTTGGTCCACGAAATGCGTAGACCCGTGTTTCTCCCGTAAATTGAATAATGACGGTCACTGGTTGCGAAGGATTGCACTGGGAATGTGCTGCGATTACGAAACGCGAGTGGGTTCGTGTAAAAAGACGTACCCGAATCGAAAGTGATACCGATTCGCGCACTTGGCGTCACTGCAATTCTCCGTTTATTTAGTTCCTTCAAAGTGCGCGTTTCGGTGGTAGATTCGCGCGACCGTCCACGCCGAGTGTCGACGGTGAACTGAGAGACACGAGTCGCGCGAGTGAAAGGCGAGTAGAGCCAACGAAAAAAAGCGTCGACAGCGCCGCTGGGCTGTTGTTGCGACCGGGGCCACTTTGCACAGCGGGTAGCTTCGGTGACGACGACGACGACGACGACGACGGAGTCCTATATAGAGGACAGTAAGGAATGGATCGACAGAGAGAGAGAAATAGAAAGAGAGAGGGAAAAAGTGACTGAGTCTCGGGACAAGTGGAGAGTAAATGAGATGCTGCGGAGAGTAGAGAGAGGGTGGGCGGGAGCGAACAAGGGAATGGAGATACACGAAGGAGAAAGAGTAGCGCAGTCGATGTCGTTCAGAGGGTGTACTAAATATATACATACGAAAAATGCTTCGAAAAAGAGAGAGACTTGTTGCTGATAGCCGAGTATCTACATCGAACGCTGTGAATGAAAACTCTGCCAATAAAAATGTTAAAAAAAGATGATGCTAAAGTTTGCAACGTTGGAATGCATCGAAAAATATTGAATTTTATTGAATATTCATTCAATTTTCAATGTCATCCAAATTTTCCGAGCCGATATGCTTTTCGAATGGCAAAAATTGATCATTTTATCATCGTAATTGTAATTATTTTTGTCAGAGATAAAAATGAATTGCATTCCAACGATGCAAACTTCAGAGTCATAAAAAAAGTGACTTTCATGTGCAGCTATCGCGACTGGCTCATTGATTACATTTCAACCTTTCGAAAGAGAGCGTATAAAAAAAGCGAATGATTTCAAGGAAGCAACATTTTTCGATGCTTCGTTATAATTTCCCGATTTTCCGAGACGATCCTCGTTGATTAAAATTAGCTCTTGCCGAGAACAATATTGTCGACGCAGGGAAACAGTTAAATCCAAAATTATCCTTAAGAGCGTTCCTCGTTGACGATACTTTGCATACAGTGGAAAATCATTGCGCAATCAATTCCTAAATCGGAACTCTGTTTTGTTGTCTAACAGAAGGCTCAAGATGTGCGATTGGCAGATGCGCGCGTTACGTAATCCACCAAACACGTCCAGTCGCGCACAGACTACATGTATTCCGAAATAACCAGGGCTTTTTATAAAACACAACAAAGAGTCCGTTTCCCATGGCGATTGCTATCAATAAAACAACTATTATGCTCATTTATTTTCCGCGAAATGACGTGTCCGTATTTTCCACATTAAAAACACGTGCCATCGAATTTTCATCCAAATATTCGAACGCGAGTGTCCGAAAGTCGCAACATTCACAATGGAGCGAGCAGCTACGATGAATAACGACGAGAGTAATTTGAAGGTTAGTTTATTGTTCGAGAGTGAAATATTTCGCAAAGTTACGAGTGTTCCAGAAGGTAAAAGAAAAAAAAACCATGGCCAAGGTAAATTCAAGTTCTAGGGACTTTTCGAGGGCCCCGAAACTTGCTTTTCTTTGTTGTTCACGCAACGTCCGTTGCAGTGCGCGCGCAGCTCACATGGCGCTAGCGCTTGGGCTAGTTCGGCAGTTGTGGACAGAGACAGACGCTCTCCGGCGAGCATAAACAAACATTGTTGATTGTGTGTGGATTGGTATCTCATGAAATTATTCGTCATTACATCGAGCGTAATTGTGTTTAGTTTGAAATCGTGTTCGCGAATAATAAAATCCTCGACTCTGATGCCGACATTTACGATGTTTTGTACAATTTGTTTCGAGGATTCCCGCCTCGTCGCGACTTCGCCCAAACACGAGCAGGTTAGTGTTCGATCAAAATTTCGTGACAACATTCCATCTCGCATGAATTCGCGAACATTATCTCGATCTCGCAACGAGTTAAAACGGTTGCGAAAAAGTTGTAAAAATCGTTCGAAAAATCAATCGCGATCCATGACAAAAGCGAATTCGGGCCGAAACGATATCGCGACGCAGCTGCGAGGCGTTCGCTCGCTCCTTCAATCCTTTCTCCCTTTTCGCTACAAGTACTTTCTACGACGTCACGACGGTGGGTTCGCGCGAAAGAGGGTGTCGCAGAGGAGCGCGTGGGCGCGAGTGAATGAATGGAGAGCGAGAGGCTCTCGTGAGTCGCGTTCACCGTATAAATATATATATTTCCACATACACATACACACGCGCGCGAGATCCTGAGGCTAGTAACAGAGAAAGGTTAATGCGGGGGCGGTTTTGCGTTCGGATATCCGCGCACCACTGTGTCGCCGACGCCACAGTCTCCCCGGGGGTTGGCGCGGTCTTTTCGTGTCTCCTAACAGTATGTCAAAAAATTGTGTAATATTGAGCGTACAGTCCAGTTCACGTTCTTAATCTGATCGATTTTTTTTTTTCACATAAATTTCTCATTTTTAATGAGAATCTCAAATTTTTCACAATATAAACAACAAATGACCAAAAATTTCGATTTTAACCCTCCGTGGTCACACTGGGTCGATTCTACCCAGTCCATTTTCGAACCCGTATTGTGAACAATCTATCGGCCCGAAAATTCTCAAAAAATTACTCAACGACCCTTGGACATTCCAGTTTGGATACGAAAAACTTTCCCGAAAGAAATCCAAGGCTAACATATTTTTTTAAATGCAAAATGAAGAAAAAAAACGGGAAAAAAAGTTTTTTCACTAAAATAATCGTCACTTTGTGGATTTTCAATATTTTTGCCTGAAATTTGGACCTGATATTCATCGGATCTGGTTCTTTTGTGAAAAAAATAGTAGGATAGCGCGTGTTTGAAAAAACATATTAATTCCGTTATTGGAAGTGGGTCGATTTCAGAGTGGATTTTAGAGATTTAGCGTTAGCGGCGGTAATATTTATCGCCGCCAACGCGCAATGGACACTGCAAACTGTCGTTAAATGACGATTACAACCCCATTAGTTACCGGGAACTAGGAGATATTTACGTCACGAGTTGGTCACTGGGTGGATTCTGCCCAGAGTGACCACGAAGGGTTAAATACACGTTTGGGCAGAATCCGAAGAAAAAACCGACATTCTTGGGTTTGATAGAGCGCGCGAGGGAAACGAGAACGTTTTTGTCGATGTAGTGGGAAATAATTGATCAGGATAGTTACGCAAATCGATCCGAAGGTATTTATTTGTGTAATTGGAGAATGTGGAGAAAGCCCCATGAAAAATGTTGCTCACATGGCGTGGTTTGGCGAAATATAGTCATTCGCATATTTTCGTGCATCAGCGTGTCAATAAGGTTTTATTTAAAGGGAATAAGTTTTAATTGAAACTCGGGACTCGCGCTCACTCGACATTTTAATTAGGCTCTGATCAATCTCTTCTAGATCACGGACTCTTAATGCTCTGCTCTGTATATGTACTTAATGCATCATCATGCGGTGATGACAGCGCGACAGATGCAACCACTCTGAACAATTATGGAATAGCCAGTCTCTCTCGCCTATATCTCGCGACACCTTTTCACCTCTTCTCGCGTAATCGTAAACCGGTGAGGCTTTCGGCATTCCGCCTCAAATACTCCGCACAACTCGGCTCTCCAACTATTTAAATCATCGCAACACGTACTTTCAATTAAAATATGCTCAAAAATACCAACGACTGTATAATGCCAATTAGGGAGACGGAAAAAAAAATCAAATAAGCGACAAAACGTTTGGAAAAATATAAAAAAATTCATTAAATTTAAATTTTCAATTTTCCGAGTGTGTGCGTGCAATATTGAGGAAATCGAAAGTTTCGGAATTTTGAAAAGCTTTTCGATTATTCGGCAATGTGGATGAGAAATGAATTTATTTAAAATTGATTAATTAAAAATCAATTGATTTGAGAATCTGAGAGTTTCAGAAATTTTCCCTGCGGTATTAAGAGCACCGGAAGTTGACAAATTTCGAAAAAACCATTTCGATCGTTCGGCACTCTCAGTTAGTGACAAATAATTGGAAAATTTTTATAAATTAACAAAAATGAGTTGTCTTTGAAGTTTTTTTTTCTGTTTCTGACGATTTTTTCTCGTCTGCGTGCGATCGCGCGGGCACGCGTAAGGCGAAATTGAATGTGGACAGATTGACAATATTTATCATATGATGCTGAAGTTTGCGACGTTGGAATGCGTCGAAAAATATTGAATTTTATTGAAGATTCGTTCAATTTTCAATGTCGTCCAAATTTTTCGGGCCGATTTGCTTTCCGAATGGCAAAAATTGATCATTTTATCATCGTAATTACATTCCGCATTTGAATAATTATTTTTGTCAAAGATAAAAATGAATTTCGTTCCATTCCAACGATGCAAACTTCAACGTCGTCTAAATATTCAATAAAAAAATCGTGAGATCTGTTCAAAAAAAAAAAGGAAATTCGTTATGATGCTGGAGTTTGCGACGTTGGAATGCATCGAAAAATATTGAATTTTATTGAAGATTCGTTCAATTCTCAATGTCATCCAAATTTTTCGAGCCGATTTGCTTTCCGAATGGCAAAAATTGATCATTTTATCATCGTAATTACATTCCTCATTTGAATAATTATTTTTGTCAAAGATAAAAATGAATTTCGTTGCATTCCAACGATGCAAACCGCAAAGTCATTTTGTCATGACATTTGTGGAAAGTATTCTCGCGTTCTTTCGCTATGAGAGCGAGCGTCGCTATGAAATGCGGATAGAAAAAAAGAAGAGCGAGTGCAAATAGTTGTGAACGCTGGTTAACGCGCTTGCAACACTTATGAGGAACATAAAATGATCCTACGGGAGATACATTGGATATTTGGAGCGCGAACAATGTTGGCGCGATTCGAGAACGTGCTCCGTAACACGGAGGCAAAAGCATGCAGACGTTTCTCATCGCGAACGATCGATATGACACGCGGTGAACGTGGAAAAAATTAATTTTTCAAAGTATTGCGTTGCAGTCGTATGATTTATATGCGTCCCCGCATTCGTCGAGACTGCGACGAGTCTCCCGATTTTTTAAAAAAAATTTCAAAATCCCAAAATGATGAAAGTTTTCTTTCGAAACTGCAACTCGGGCGAATTCGTTGCATTTTTTGCCTTTTTTTCCTTTGCCATTTCCTGTTCAAATTTTGACGATTTTTCTTAGAAATCACAGAGTTTTGCTGTCAATGCAGTTCTCGCCAAGAAAGTATGGCCAGAAAATAGGGAGAAAATTCTGGCTATACGAAAATATGCCGAATTGGCCGATTCAATCGCTATAAATGGGGAAATGAGAGAGTGAAAAGAATCTCTTGGAAAATTAGTAGCGCGGGATATCGCGAGTCCATATAGTTACGTCGAAAACCTTTGAGAGACATTCTCGAGAGTTCACCGTGTTCACCATTATTTCTCTCTCCGAATGTACGTGTGTGTGCTCCGAGCTTGACGTTGGTGCACTTTCCATTTCCCTATAAAATTCGCATTTCACTCTTGAACATCGGTATAATGACCGCGATCTCGTATAGCAAAAGTGTCTTCACCTCCGCCTTTCACTCACGCTCCCCATGTTTTTAGTTTTTTCCATCACTTTTTTTACTTTTTATTTCAATTTTTTAT
This sequence comes from Diadegma fenestrale, assembly GCA_037043255.1. Classification (NCBI taxonomy): domain Eukaryota; kingdom Metazoa; phylum Arthropoda; class Insecta; order Hymenoptera; family Ichneumonidae; genus Diadegma; species Diadegma fenestrale. The sequence continues at coordinate 15,051,600 of CM073310.1, read as the reverse complement.
TTTAAATTGCTATATAAATATACACAGAATCGTTACTCGTCATCGTAACCTCTTAGACCTATCGATTTACGAGGGACCATGCTTGGATATCAACCTCAAGAATATTCCTCATGGGGCGAAAAAAAAACACCCGAGATTCCTCCTCCGGTTTCTCTCTCTCGTCCCCTCGCCGGCGTTGTTCACAGCGCCGCATAATTTGATCTATCCCGAGGTCGGCAACTAGATAAAAAGAAAAAAAAATCGAGAGGATGTTGCACGTTCTCCACTTTATTTTCCTTTTTCCATGGGTGCATCGACCCCCGCCCTGCTGTTACTACGAGAGCGCGCAAATCCTTGGCGTCCTCACACGGAGAAAACGAAGTCGAAAATTATTACGAAATATACTAGGAATCTAGTTACTTATTGTTGAAAATTGTAGTATTTTGAGGACAGTTCCGAAATTACAGCAATATCTCGAATGGCAGTGCGACAAATTGTTCTAAACAGCATAGTAAAACGTCATCATCAGATTAAAACCGAGTTTACAATTTAGCATAGCAATTAAAGAAAATCGCAATGGTTATGGTAAACAAAACAATACGTGGGATCAAATTTCACACATGTTCGATATATATTCATATTGGGATTATAGAATTTTACTATGTCGACGTTTAAAATTTGAGATATTCTCACTCATAACTGAATTCTTATCCGACATAGTAAATTGTTCATGAAAACAAACCTGAAATTCATTATTGCGCGCATTACTGTTTCTTATTCTTATAGAACTGTTAATAATTCATGCTAAGAAAAATTGTAAGTGTTAAAAAATACTATGCGGTTTTGCAATTGGTGCTACGATTCGTTTGCTTCTTAAACTTCGTATAGGACATTTTTCCAAAACATTTTATTTCTTACTAAACAAAACGAATCCGTGCACGGATGCCCATGGAAAAGCGCTAAAACTTACTCATTGCATGATTTTTCCATTGCCCATAAAATTATTCCACGTTTTCACGAAATTTCTGCAATTATTGTCACGAGTGTCAAGTATTTCGAAGTTTTTTTAAATTTTTCATCTCAAGATCGTCGTGAGGTGATTTTTCTCCTTAAAATTCCAATAAAAAATTTAATTCAGTTTAGTAAGATTTTTTGAAAATACGGAATCCCATTGAATTTTATCGTCCGGACGATTTTTTTTTCCATCCACGTTTGAAATTCATTGGGAAACGGGAAAAATCATCGTAATTACTTTTTTTTTTTTTAGTAGTTCCTTCCAATTTACGCGTTGGATTATAAAATCATAATTAAGCGATATAGAGATCCGCACGTTTTGCTTGAGACAGGGGCACGTCTATACGGCGTCGTGATTCTTCGTGTGACGTAACGCACTCACTGATGAGAGAGCAACGACTGACTCTATACATACTTGCGCGTAAATGCGTCGATTTACAAAAAAAAATGGATTTTCAATGATTCAAAAAACGAAATCAGGACATTTTTTGATGTTTCCTATTTCTATTCTTCGCAACAGGGCAATCGACCTAATTAGTGCAACTTGAAAATTGTCTAATTAGCGATCACATCGGGATCTCGAATTGAAAAGAAAAAAATTCGTTTCTACTTATTTTTCCGTGAAACACACAACTTTGCATTTTATCAATAGCCGCGCATTTTTTTGCAGAAACTTTTTCTTACGTTCTTACGTTTTTCCCGAATTTGGTTCATCCGAACTAAAAATTTAAATTCCCGGTGAGCCGAATTCGAGAATCATGATAACTAAAAAAAAAAACATTATAATTTCAGAACTTCTGAAAAAATAAAACTCGAATCCTGTTATTACGACGATTTTTAATTCAAAGTTTAATGGAAAATTTTCCAGGAAATTTTTTACGAAATATTAAAAAATGAATTAAGTTTTAAAAATATTTCTTAGCAGACGCGCGTGAGTTTTTAGGCGTTTCGTTCTGTCACGAGAAACCACTAAGCCAGATTAACAAACCAAAATATTGGAATCTTTATCCTGTTTGATGGAAAAAAAAAAAAATGGAAAAGTCTCAAGTCTTGCAGAAATTGATGCAACTATATCGATTTTGAAGGAGCCTGTACGAAGGCCAAGCACGTAATAACGAGCATCACTGATGCGATAGTAAAATGACGTTGTACCTGACTACGTCGACGAAGATGACGAAAAAGAGATGAGAAAGCAAAACTGAGCGTAAGGCCTTGCATTACGTGTAGACACATTTGATCCTCGGGTACGTTCCCAGGGACAGAAAATGGCGATGCAATGAATTGCATATTTCAGGTTTGGCGACATTTGAATATCAAAATCGATTGATTTTCAATGGAAAATTGTCAATAAAAAAAATTAAACTTGGCTCGAATGGTGCGTGGTGAATTTTTCAGGATTTTCCTTTATTACGATCGCGTGCGTGTCGTTTTTTTTAAGAGATTCAGCCGAATCCTCGTCATTGACGTTCGGATCGATTGAATGCGACGAAACTCGAAAGATTCTTCGATGTTTGAGGGATTTTCGTAGTCGAAAGGAATGAAAATTGAGGATTGGTAGAAAAAACGTTTGGTCGGTTTTGAACGTTGAAAAGTTGGACACAGTGTGACGTACTCGAGAGTAGTTTGATGAGAGAATGTCACGGTGGGAGCGATCGATCGAGTCTCAAAGCATTAAAGCGTATCTCTCGGTTGCTAACCGCGACTTACGAGAGAGAAATAGCGAGAGGGACAGAGAGAGACCGCGAGGAAATAGGGAAAGAGTATTTAGTTCCGTAGTGTCTCGCGTGTCCAGTCAGTCAGTGTTAATGGCCGCGTTACTCTCGTCAGGCCTCGTACTACGTCACACAGTCGCGACGTGTCGGACGTGCGAGATTATACGCGCCGACGTCGAGACGTTGCTGATAAGCTCCCACACAGCAGCTCGGAAACATGTACAGGGTGTCTCGATGCGTTCTGATAAAAAACCCGGTCCGAAAATATTGAATCCGCAATTTTATCATCATTCCGCTCTATTTAAATTCGCATTTCCGGAATGTGCAGAAATCTTCGTTTCCAATTTCCCTTCAATTTTTTTTCGATCCCTTCCCTTACGAGATTTTTGACTTATCAACGTTGGGGAAAAAATTAATGGCCGGGGGCAAAGCATTTCGACGCCAATCACGACGTAACGTGCCGGACACCCTCGTTATATTTGTTGGATGAAAAATATACGGCTATAGTTTCTATGCCGGGCCTGACGTCGGGGTTCGTTCGATCGTTTCTCTCCGACGGCGATACGGCGCCATATGATCCGTCTCGTTAATACTATTCGCTGAATACTCTTCTCTTTACCCTCCTGCTTCATCCCTCTCGAGAAACCGGCATGGGATTACCTGCTGATAATAAATAATAACCTCTAATTTTCGCCTGCATATTTATTTCTATTTTATCGGTTCGCAACGTTGGAATCGAACGAAAAATACTATTTTCTATTAATTGTTTGTTAAATTCAAAAACCATGGGAATTATGATGCTGAAGTTTGCAACGTTGGAATGCATCGAAAAATATTGAATTTCATTGAAAATTCGTTCAATTTTCAATGCCATCCCAATTTTTCGAGCCGATATGCCTTTCGAATGGCAAAAATCGATCACTTTATCATCGTAATTACATTTTGCATTTGAATAATTATTTTTGTCAAAGATAAAAATGAATTTCGTTGCGTTCCAACGATGCAAACTTCAGAGTCATTGGGAATTTCTGTCCGATTTTGTTATTAGATCCAAAAAAATTGTATTTTTTTTTGTCCAGACCAAATATCGAATCGGAATCTCAATAAAAAATGAAATTTCTTTGCATTCGAACGTCGCGAACTTCGAAATGGTTTCGTCCATCGATGGGATTAGTAGTTTGGAACTTTGGACGATTGTTCCTGTAAAAATGAAGATTCCCAAGTAATTCTCTAACCGAAAACGTTTTGCTATCGTCCGGATCGTCGTGTCAACGTTTCGGACATACGAAAAAGCTTAAAAAGATGAAGCCGTTCGATTTATTCGAAATTTGCGATTCACCATTATAAAGGATTGTGGATCATTCATGAAAAAATAAATTCCGTACGAAAAGTTTCACGGGGATAACAAGTTTGCTCAACATTCTATGAACGTCTCCGAAGAAGTTTCATCGCGCCATGGGATTAATCGAGGAAAATACATAAATATGGAAATATTGATGGTTTATATTTTTAACGTTACACCCCGAATATTCATAACGCGACACTCGGCTCCACTGATGTGCAGAATTAATCGATATTCGGGGTTTGTCATTTGTGCTCGACGCAATCTCTGCGGAGAATTTTTTTCGCATTTTGCCGTAGCGATCAGGGAGAAACACGCAGTGTTAAAAAAAACACCGAAAAAAATGAATGCCGTGTTTGAATTTTTGAAATAAAAAAAAAATAGCGTAGCGAATTTTTATTTATCGAGTTTTTAGACATTTCTCGATGATTTTCTGCACGGAGAAAACGAAGTCGAAAATTATTACGAAATATACTAGGAATCCAGTTACTTATTGTTGAAAATTATAGTATTTTGAGGACAGTTCCGAAATTACAGCAATATCTCGAATGGCAGTGCGACAAATCGTTCTAAACAGCATAGTAAAACGTCATCATCAGATTAAAACCGATTTTACAATTTGGCATAGCAATTAAAGAAAATCGCAATGGTCATGGTAAACAAAACAATACGTGTGATAAAATTTCACACATGTTCGATATATATTCATATTGGGATAATAGAATTTTACTATGTCGACGTTTAAAATTTGAGATATTCTCGCTCATAACTGAATTCTTGTCTGACATAGTAAATTTTTCATGAAAACAAGCCTGAAATTCATTATCGCGCGCATTACTGTTTCTTATTCATATAGAACTGTTTATAATTCATGCTAAGAAAAATTGCAAGTGTTAAAAAATACTGTGCTGTTTTGCAATTGGTGCTACGATTCTTTTGCTTCTTAAGCTTCGTATAGGACATTTTGCCAAAACATTTTATTTCTTACTAAACAAAACGAATCCGTTTTCTCCGTGTGGTCAGAATAGTTGGACTGAATATTTCGCGAGATTTCTTGTCAATTGGGTTTCATCGCGATGTCAAGCTGTTTTCTAATGAAAATTGAGCAAAATATAGAGGCTGGGCTGTTATTGAAAGGCACGAAATAGAAAATGAAGCATGTGTGGAGCAGCGTGTAAAGGTATATGGTCTGGACATGCCAGTTTTGCGTAAAGTATGCCGCTTAAAGAGGAAGGAGAAAGAGTGAAAAGGCAGATTGGGAGGAGCAGGCGCGAGGGTTAATAAGAAGGAGGGGGAAACCTCACAGGCGCTACGAAACTCACCCCATCGTGCAGCTCGTTCCTATTTATCTCTGGGTTCTCGCTCTTTCTCTTCAGCTTTACATACACACAGAGTAAAAAAGTGATGACCTTGCGAGAGTGAATCCTTGCAGGCATCTGCGTCATTGGTGCGACCAAGAGTCGTTATCTTTCGCGACATTGACAAAAGCAAATCAGTACACACTACAACATTTGTCGTTGGTGTTTTCGTGCGCACACATTGAAACTCGCTTGCATATGTCGCTCGCGGAAAACCTTCCAGAAAGTTCTCTCTCGAGTGCGCGGCCAATCGATACAATGGAAATAAAACTCTCGCGCATTTCTAACGTAATTGTTTCGAGTGTTTGCGAGGCGAATGTGTTTTTCTCGAATCCCAAGAAATCGTCGACCTCATGCCCATTTTCAGGGCCTTTTTCCAAAATATACGATCGAGTGGACAGTGTTTTCGAACGTTCAGGAAAAATAGTTTTTTATCTGCACGATGAAACGTGAATTCTTGACGGAAACATAAAAAGTAGGTCACCGGAATGATTTATCGAAATTTATAGGAATTCATGCCGTCTACGAATTTCTTTTTCAACTCGATGAACCCCCAGCAGTTGGAATGCAATGACGTCGGAGCTGGAGAAACAGCGAGACACAAAATTAGTCACGATATACTTGAAAATTTATAGACTTTATTAACCGGCAAACGCATTTGTCGATTTTTGGAGCGGGAAATGCGTCACACAATAATTGGCGTCACTAGGTGAGTTATCGCGCTCAACCGTGTGATGCTCGTAGACCGAAACTATAGGCAGACTACGCGAGCTATAAGTTTTCGTCACAGCGAGATAAAATTTAAGGGGCGGATATATCGAGCTCGAGTGGGTTACGAAGATCGCGCTAGTTGACGTCGTTCTCGCAGTCCGAGGGATGCTCGTGATGATAATAACACATGATAGCACATTTAGTTTCCATCGGAGTCTGACGTCATGGCGTTTGCCACAAGATTCGCCAGCCTCCTCGAAAAATACACGTAAATAAAAAATAAATCGATTATTTCGAGAATTTCGATTGCGATTAGATCGATCGAATGTTTTTGCAGTTTCCTCGAGGTTTTTTCTACTGCCGATGCGATTCTTTCGCAGCGAGTGTTCGCCTTCATGCACAGCCGCGTGTATTGTTCGGGAATAAGCGATTGACCGGTAAAGCCGCGTGCGTGGGTCTTGTCGTTGCCGCACATTCGCTTATCGCTCGACAGCTTTTTTTGGATTTACGAGGCTCAGCCATGAAATTGAATATTTTATATCTGTAAAGCAAACGTCATGGCGAAAAAAGCTTCCGCAAAGTCCCACGTATTTCGTGGTGTAACTATACGGAAAAAAAGATCCACCCTGGTTTCCGTGCCCGTGGGCAGTTGCCATGAATCTCGTTGCCCACGGGTGTCGTTTTTTTTTTTTTTTTACGAAGAACAAGCGATTTTTCTTTTCCACAATTCACACACGGAGAAAACGGACTCGTTTTGTTTAGTAAGAAATTAAATGTTTTGGGGAAATGTTTTATACGAAGTTTAAGTAGCAAAAGAATCGTAGCAACAATTGCAAAACAGCATAGTATTTTTTAACACTTGCAATTTTTCTTAGCATGAATTATAAATAGTTCTATATGAATAAGAAACAGTAATGCACGCGATAATGAATTTCAGGCTTGTTTTCATAAACAATTTACTATGTCAGATAAGAATTCAGTTATGAGTGAGAAAATCTCAAATTTTAAACATCGACATAGTAAAATTCTATTATCCTAATATGAATATATATCGAACATGTGTGAAATTTTATCACGCGTATTGTTTTGTTTACCATGAACATTGCTATTTTCTTTAATTGCTATGCTAAATTGAAAAATCGGTTTTAATCTGATGATGACGTTTTACTATGCTGTTTAGAACGATTTGTCGCACTGCCATTCGAGACATTGTTGTAATTTCCGAACTGTCCTCAAAATACTATAATTTACAACAATAAGTAACTCGATTCCTAGTATATTCCTTAATAATTTTCGACTTCGTTTTCTTCGTGCAGACACGTTCGGTAGCTTCAAAGTAAACTCAATTAAAACGTAATTAACGACAATGCAATCACTTTTCATTTATCAACGTACTCGAGTATGGGAAGATAGCAAGATGACCCGAACCATTCTTTGTCATCAATTGTGTGGCATTAAAAAGAATCGTTTTCGTCAAAAAAATTAATTAAAGGCTATAAAATTTGGATAATTTACTACAAAAAACGTCTCGACAAAAAAAAATTGCCTTTTCGCCGGAATAGAACGATTGGAAAAACGCATTGGGTCAAATTGACCCAATATGCACTCGTAGGAGTTGTGCACTCTCAGGGTTAAGGAAACGTATTAAAAAATCGACTCATCGTCCGAACTTTATTGTAGAGCATATCCCATTAAAGAAAAATGATGAAAAATTTTCCCACGCCAATTCAGCGGCGTTGAGCGATCGCTGTACATTTTGTACAGTTTCGTTTTCCCTGGCAATTTCAATTTTCAACTTGAGATTATAACCATAAAAAATAGTTGGCCTCAATAGACATGCAGGCCATTATAAATATAGAACTATCGGGCGAAACACGCGGAAAACTGATAATGTCGTCGCAGTGCTCTCGAAGGCTGATGGGTGCGTATGCAATCGTCTCGTCGAATGGCTCAGTTTAGTAATTTCCAGTCTGGAAGAACGAGTTCTCTTTCCTAATGGAATAACCGAGCGCAAAAGTGGAGAAACGCGCTCGAGCCATTCAGGGGCTGGAGAGGTTTGAAGTAGGTCACAAAAATCGATTTTTCCTAAATATATTTCTCCGTTTCCTTTGCCGATGCTTAATTTATATTTTTTCCAAAATCCATTTGAGCTTTCGTCACTTTCAAAGCGAGCTGAAGCTGCGATTTTTGTTCTATCACTTTGCCGGGCACATTTTTAAAGAGACTTTTGCTAGGAAATGCTCCAACGCGCTCGGAGCAGGTTAAAGGAGAACACTCGAGACACTCTCGCGGGTGAAAAAGAAGAAAATTATCGGACGCCGAACGAAACGGGTTCCCAATGTGTTTTTCAACATTGAATTTCGTTCGAGACGGAATTTTGAAATTATTTCAGTTTCGATAGACTCGCTCTCAAGTTCGTTCTCTCATCGAGCATACACGAATCCCGCGTTAGATCGAAAAGTTTCGGGGCAAACAAACGAAACTGGCGATGCACCTGTTGCCCGGTTCGTCCTACATTTGCCTAGCAGCAGTGGGTGAGGAGGCCTCTATGTACAGTTTATACATGTGTCTATAAGTATGTAGACCATGTGGAAAACTCCGGATTACCACGAGATGAAAATGATTTTCGGCGATTCTCCTCTCGCAGCGCCAAAGTCGAGAAATCGTATTTTCTCTTCCACTCCCTTCTGTATACCCTTTTCTCAACGCGTAGCGTTTGTCAGCACACTCGCACCATTCCAACCCGCTTAAGAGCTCAGAACTCTCTGCGTAATTTATCGCCACTTCGTGTGAGGAATTTTCCCAACGATTTGACGTTCGCACACACTTGCATTTCAACTTTACGAGCGAGCTTTCCCAAATGGATTCAGCTTTCGGTATATTCGCACATCTGATGCCCGCTCCGGTGACTCAGGCCAGAGAAACAGCGAGAGTCGAGAAAAGAGAGAAATGATGAAGAACGAAAATCATATTTATAGACTCGAAATGACTTTTTCTCCAACATTTTTGGCCGCATTAATCACTTAATCGCATTCCCAACGCATCGCGAGTGAATCAATGTCGCGAAGCTCGATTATAATCTCTTCAGACTGTCACATCGCGCGAGATTCGCTTGAGAAATTGAATAACGAGCATTTTCGAGAAAAAAATCGTTATAACGATTTTTCTAGTCTGTGAAGCAATTTTGCGATAAAAGGAATCCCGCAGGGGCGTGATTATATTGTGAAAAACGTGCTCTTCGAGAAATTCGAGTTATCTCGACGTGACTGGACCGCTTTTTTCATTTATCTTCCTCATACTTCAGTGATTCCCCGGAAAACCAGTGCACGTACTTTATTCTTACATTTTCCCCGTTGGTGAAGGGGAAAAATCGCCGTCCGCTCGTTCTTGCATCTATTTCAAGCGTTCATCGTCCGCGATTACGTAATTTCGGAATTTTATAACACGTGTGAATCGTGCGATAATCGAATGATACAAAAAAAAAAAAAACATTTCTTCGGATTTACTTTTATTCGACACACAGCACGAGAGATTTTCAGGTCCGAGTGAATATTTTTCAATCATTCCTCACACACATTCATCGAAACGATCGGTCTGCACTGTCTGTGCGACCATGACCCACTTATAAAAAGCGTTTCGGGCAGTTGAAAGAAAAAAAAATGTTTCTGGAGGATGAATTTTGGATAATTTTGATCAATTGATTAGAAAAATGCAATAAATTTGAAAAACAGCGACAAAAAAGACTTGAAAATTGTTGTAGCATGTTAAAATGATGTCGATAAAAATGAAATTTTAAATCGAGTAATTATCGTCGTGGCGATCGCCAGGAATGACTCTCGTGGAGGGTCAGAAGGCAGTGACCCAAATAACTTGACGTATTAAACTGTCTGGATCAGCCTGCGAGCTTAAAATCCAAGAGATCAAAGGTTTTAGGTATCGAACACGCAGAGGAGCAAGTACGAGGCAAGATGTCGCCGAAATCCTTGGCCCCGTGGGATTGGGTGGATCAGGGGAAGCGAGAAGAGGCTTGAGAAGTTGTAGGAGGTGAGGGTGGAGAGTTTGCGAAGCGGTGGTGGATGAAGCTTTTATGTTGGCATTATATACGCAGAGTAGAGAAAAGAAACGGGAATAAAGATGAAAGAAAAAAGTGAGAACTATGCTGAGGTCACGGGGGGCGAGAGATGCTGTGACGTAGATGCGCGAAGCAGGTGAACAAAGATTTTCGAATAAGCACAACGCAGAGCCATCTCGAATAGTCCACACGGTGTACGTGTCCAGAACAATGAAATAGTAAAGAATGAAAAACAGGCGGGAGATTTCATTCTTGAGCACGTTATAAATGATGCTGAAGTTCGCAACGTTGGAATACATCGAAAAATATTGAATTTTTATGAAGATTCGTTCAATTTGCAATGTCATCCAAATTTTCCGAGTCGATATGCTTTTTCAATGGCAAAAATCAATCATTTTATCATCGTAATTACATTCTGCATTTGAATAATTATTTTTGTCAAAGATCAAAATGAATTTCGATGCATTCCAACGATGCAAACTTCAACGTCGTCTAAATATTTAATAAAAAATCGTGAGATCTGTTCAAGAAAAAACGGAAATTCGTTATGATGCTGAAGTTCGCAACGTTGGAATACATCGAAAAATATTGAATTTTATTGAAGATTCGTTCAATTTTCAATGTCATCCAAATTTTTCGAGCCGATTTGCTTTTTGAATGGCAAAAATCGATCATTTTATCATCGTAATTACATTCTGCATTTGAATAATTATTTTTGTCAAAGATAAAAATGAATTTCGATGCATTCCAACGATGCAAACTTCAACGTCGTCTAAATATTTAATAAAAAATCGTGAGATCCGTTCAAGAAAAAACGGAAATTCGTTATGATGCTGAAGTTTGCGACGTTGGAATGCATCGAAAAATATTGAATTTTATTGAAGATCCGTTGAATTTTCAATGTCATCAAAATTTTCCGAGTCGATATGCTTTTTGAATGGCAAAAATTGATCATTTTATCATCCTAATTACATTCTGCATTTGAATAATTATTTTTGTCAAAGATAAAAATGAATTTCTTTGCATTCCAACGATGCAAACTTCAGAGTCGTCGTTATAATCTCGATGCTTTTTTTTTTCAAACGAGAGTCACGACTGTGGATTCGTCCAAGGTGTAAATTTATACATTTCATAATCATCTGGAAATGTTTTCCTGGAGATTGAGTGGCTCGGCACCAATGACGCGCGCTTTAGCAGTTGCTGCAAAAAAATAGAATAATTAATCGTCGGAAACAATGGCAACTTGCCTGCTGTAGAAAAGTTTCTTCGGATCGTAATTTCGCTGTTTTAATATCCGCTTATCTTGACAATCGTCATATCAAGTCAGAAAATTCTGCACGAATGTGTGTGATACGGTACGTAATGAAAACATTATTCAAACTCCGTTGCTGCGTCAGTCAATATTTGTTCCTCCACGTTGTTATGTTTCCTCGCTGCGTGTATGTGTGTCCATATATTTCCGATTGATAATAACACTATACGTCGTAGATAATAAATAATGTGCTTCCGGACAATATCATCTCGAGCGTAATAATAAAAATTCAATTCCGCTTACATTGGTCCGGATGTGCTCCGTCCATTTTCATGACGAATCGTCAAAACGTGTTGACACGTTGTCGGACTTAACGCAATCTATTTACACCGTTTCTGCGGTAAAGCGAAAAAAACAAATTAGACGCGCAGTTGGAATTTCACATAAATATTGACTCTTTTGAAACTTAATTTTATCGTTTATTGTAGACGAAAACGTTTGTTGACTGTGTATAACACGAGGCGAAGGTTGAAAATTTTATCGCGGACGAACCAGCTCGAATTTTTGATGGAGCAAATAAAATAATGACGATATTATTTGCGTCGCACCATCGTAATCGCCTGCCAACGAATTCAACGCAATTTTCCATCATTTTCTCACGACAGTAACGAGTGACGAACTTTAGGAGCAGATTGATAAAGTAATTAAAGAAATTTCCACATTTCGCGTGCTCGATGACGGCGGAAAAAAAGTAGAACAATAAAAAACGACATATTCGGTCTCATTCCAATCGGGGCTTCTTATAAGAGCATTTCTCGTGCAAGTATTCGGTATTGAAACAACGATAAGTATGTGGAAAATTAAGAAGTGAAAATAGCTGAAAAGAGATCGAGGGAGAGCTAATTAATCGCGAGAATCGCGTCCCCACCGAGTCGCGCTGCTCTTTCCCGCGAATGGAATCGCTGTGAATTGTGCTGGAGCTGCAGCATGCACCGGTTGGTATTCGGGTAATGCGGATCATTGACAACTCAAAACTCGTTCGACATAACTCGCGTTTCCTCACTGTCTATGCGCAAATGGAATTTTTACGGCATTACCGAACTCTGCGCGGGGCTCGATGGTGACTCGATGCTCCATTTATCGCGGCTTCTTGTCTGGTTTTTCCTGACTCGGTGAAGCAACTCGCCTCCCGAGCAACGGACCAACCAACTAAATAAAAATAAATAAATAGAAAAACGTTGGAGCAAAGAGCCTAGACGAGACGCGCGAGAGAGTCTGATCTCGTTTCATACATCTCGAGGCTCGACCGTAAATAGCATTCGCGTGCATGGCATTCGTCGGTATCGCCTTTCGGGTAACATTGTATCCAGCCCAGCCAACGTTGTCACCCTGCAATCGTTCGACCAGACAATTCCTCGCTCTCCGCGATTGCGTTACGTTGCCTGTAGATATTTTTCCTCTTTTTCCAATCGACTTGACCATTTCATCAAATTAAAAAAAAAACCCGACATACACGAAAAAATTTGCCAAGCCAGAGGACGAACAATAAAAAAAGTGCTGCAAATTGAAATTTGCAAATTGCTTCCTCATGGTGCTCAAGATGCACGGTAAAACGATTTTTCGAAAAACTAATATTTTCGTAAAATTCAAAAACCCATAAAATTTAAACCGCTCAACCGATATTTCCCAGATTCAATACCAACCTTCCTATTATGATACTCTAATTATAAAAAAAAAAATTAGTAATAAATCTTAAAATTTGCGAAAGTTAGAGCGGTGACACCATTTTTTTGAAAATTTCAAAATGCTGTAGAATTTGAATTTTTCTAGCGATCCAGACAAAATTCTCAGCGAACGAAGAGCTGGTATAGATTAACATCTATGCAAAACTAGAGCCTTGTAGCTCAAACCGTTCTCGAGTTATAACAATTTGAATTTTACAGTGCCAGCACATACACACACACATACACACACACATCCGGACATTTTTTCTAAATATGATTTTTGGACGTTTTGGGACATTTTAAGAACATTGACATTGAAAACTCGAAGAAAAAAATTTTCACCGTCACAAAGCTTCCTCCATGAGGAAGCAAAAATAAATAATTCATTGAATTCCGTGTGAAAATCCTGAAATTTTTTTTACTCATCATTGCACAAACGATTTAGTGAGAGCCAAGGAAAAAAAATCAGACACATTTCGTGCATTTTGCTCGCTGGTGTGAAAAATCGTCGATTTAATGTCGATTTTGTCGATGATTGGTTTCTTCGCAATCGAAACAATATTAACTGCGTACGGATTGTGCCATCAATGCGACGGTTGAATGACCATAACGAGTAATATGGTCATAACCAATTACCATTCTTATATCCACAATACTGGATCGTTACTTGGTCGCGATGGAGAATTTTCAATAGAGACACACAGAGCACCAATTTAGGCGTGTATCTCATTGAGAATCATCAATCATCGTTCTCATCAGTAATTGCAAGCTCAGTGATTTCTCTTAAAACGTTAATCAGTGAGTGCACATCGTAACTTTTAGCCCCGAGCTAGACTCCCTGCTCCAAACGAGGCGAGTGTGTCTTGCACCAAGAAGAAACGATGCGAACACTTTCTCTGCTGCCGAATGAATCTCGCGCGGCTGCAGTTAGCATCATTCGCAAAATCAAGAGTATCTCTCAAACCTGCAGCAATAAATCTCCGCCAAGGGACAGAAATCAAGATTTCTTGACCTCCTATAAACATAAGCAAACACGAAACTTTGCGCCCGATTATACTCGTTGCTTTTTACTACCGCCAGTTGCTCAATTCACTACGTTTTTTAATTAGAGATTCGCCTCATTTCGTCATTCCTTTCCTCCAATTCATTTCGGCATACGCCACAAGATTCAGCGATTGCTCGACGGTTCATGCGGTGCACACAATTTTTAAATCCCCTTACCCTTTCGAAGACTCGTCTCTCGGTTGCATAACTTCATCCAATTAATAATACTAGCGGATTTTTATTCTAACAAATAAAACCGCAACGTCCTTTCGTCCTGGAGTTTTATCAATTTTTCCCAAGCCTCCAATTTTTGAGCCTCTCCGAAAAAATAGCCGAACCGAATCATTGCAATTGTCCTCGAACATATGGGCGTTCGGAAAAAAAAAATATTAAATTGAAATCTTGAGATAATATGATGTTGAAGTTTGCAACGTTGGAATGCGTCGAAAAATATTGAATTTTATTGAAGATCCGTTGAATTTTCAATGTCATCAAAATTTTCCGAGTCGATATGCTTTTCGAATGGCAAAAATCGATCATTTCATCATCGTAGTTACATTCTGCACTTGAATAATTATTTTTGTCAAAGATAAAAATGAATTTCGTTGCATTCCAACGATGCAAACTTCAACGTCGTCTAAATATTTAATAAAAAATCGCGAGATCTGTTCAAGAAAAAACGGAAATTCGTTATGATGCTGGAGTTTGCAACGTTGGAATGCATCGAAAAATATTGAATTTTATTGAAGATTCGTTCAATTTCCAATGTCATCCAAATTTTTCGAGCCGATATGCGTTTCGAATGGCAAAAATCGGTCATTTTATCATCGTAATTACATTCTGCATTTGAATAATTATTTTTGTCAAAGATAAAAATGAATTTCGTTGCATTCCAACGATGCAAACTTCAACGTCGTCTAAATATTTAATAAAAAATCGTGAGATCTGTTCAAGAAAAAACGGAAATTCGTTATGATGCTGGAGTTTGCAACGTTGAAATGCATCGAAAAATATTGAATTTTATTGAAGATTCGTTCAATTTCCAATGTCATCCAAATTATTCGAGCCGATATGCGTTTCGAATGGCAAAAATTGATCATTTTATCATCGTAATTACATTCTCCATTTGAATAATTATTTTTGTCAAAGATAAAAATGAATTTCGTTGCATTGCAACGATGCAAACTTCAGAGTCATGAGATAATGGAATGACAAAGCCTGTTGGAGGCATCCACGATGTTCAGATTAAAATCGTAACGTTATGAAACGTGTTGCTATATATGTGATTAAATAGCAGTAAAACTATATAGGTAATGTACAGTTATTATTATAAAGTCTGTAAGTGAAGCAAAAATCTCTCCTCGTATTCTGTAAAGACAGTTATGAAACGTGTTTGAGACGCGGTATGAAAATAAATTATTTCTCTCTATTCCATCTTCCTCGTATGTATACTTTTTTATACTAAGAGCGATGCAACGAGTCGCACGTCCACGAGATTATAAACAAGTGAGAATAAAATTAATTCGGCGTTTTGACGAGAAATAACGTATATTCGTTCTTCGCCAGTCGTCATGTTACGCGTGCGATCGTTCGAGTTGATTAACTGGCTATGGAACAAGCTGGTTGCACATTGTAAATGCACTCTGTCTCGTTCACGACTTGTACGGACTCGCATCTTCATCCGACAGCTCGCGAGGCTAAGATTATTATTGTAAAACCCAGAGACACTGCTGACTATATCTCGCCTCCTCTCCTGGCTCTTTCCATCTTTTATCTTTTTTCCAAATGCACACAGCTACGCACTCGGCAATAGTGCAATCCTTGCATGTCGAGTGCGATTAATTTAAGGTCATTCGGGCTATGGAACGACGTTTTGCGGAAGAGATTATTTCTAGCCTGCAAGCATGTACCGCGGCGAGTTGTCAGCTGGTTTTTTGAATCTCGTCAATCATCTGCTCTCATTACAATTTTCCATTTTTAACCCGACAAGTGAAAATTATACGTTTTTCCACTAAATGTTACAAATTTTTTATCCCCTCGATTGTTTTTTCATAAAATTCCGTCAACATCGTTATTGTTACGTGATAAAAAAAACTATAAATATCCGTCGCATTGTGGCAAGAATATCTCAAGATTTCGAGATCTCTCGAAATTGAGTCTCCGGAAGAACTGAAATCGCGTCTCCGCCTTGCATACGGCTTACGATTTTGTCACGTGTGTATCCCAGCAGTATGCAATTAAAAAGTCTCGATCCTATACACACTTTACAAACGACACGGTCGCGCACATACGGGCTGATGAAACGCCCACGCTGTAAACGATTTCTCTCTCTTTCATCTTCGTCAATCATCATCGCGATTCACAAAAGTCTCAGAGGGATAAAAACGTCTCGACTGTCGTCCGATTCAACGTGAGCAACTTACTGCCAAAGGAAATTATGACCCGTACGATTCGAGCGAGAGAATCGACTCCGCGGGCATTTCTGGACCGTGGGAAAATGGGATTCCCCGAAAAAAACCGTTTTTGCTTCCTCATGGAGGAAGCTTTGTGACGGTGAAAATTTTTTTTTCCGAGTTTTCAATGTCAATGTTCTTAAAATGTCCCAAAACGTCCAAAAATCATATTTAGAAAAAATGTCCGGATGTGTGTGTGTATGTGCTGGCAATGTAAAATTCAAATTGTTATAACTCAAGAACGGTTTGAGCTACAAGGCTCTAGTTTTGCATAGATGTTAATCTATACCAGCTCTTCGTTTGCTGAGAATTTTGTCTGGATCGCTAGAAAAATTCAAATTCTACAGCATTTTGAAATTTTCAAAAAAATGGTGTCATCGCTCTAACTTTCGCAAATTTTAAGATTTATTACTAATTTTTTTTTTATAATTAGAGTATCATAATAGGAAGGTTGGTATTGAATTTGGGAAATATCTGTTGAGCGGTTTAAATTTTATGGGTTTTTGAATTTTACGAAAATATTAGTTTTTCGAAAAATCGTTTTACCGTGCATCTTGAGCCCCATGAGGAAGCAAATTGCAAATTTCAATTTGCAGCTTTTTTTAATCGTCGCGATAGATTTCGATCCATTTCCACTCCATTTTCTAAAGTTAACAACCAAATCTCCAGTTTTTGCTGAATCTCCTCTTATCGAAGGAAACTTGGCGCGTGCATAAACTGAAATTCGCATGTAATCGCGGTCTCTACGTAATCGAAATGAGTGCGTGGGCCGATATCTACGCGACAGGTATACGAGAGCAAGGAAATCTTGAGAAACGACGCTCGCGATACATCGTCGTCGTTCCCAACGCACGCATTGTTTCCATCATGTTTGAAAATTTTTAAACCTCAATCACTCAACGCTCCGGTACAAATTGTCTGTACGAGAATCTGTACGAGATTCAGCGACCTTGACAAAGAATGCCACGACTCCCACGAGTGCAACTCGTTTATACAATTGCTAACACAAAGATGGGGCTCGATATTTCAATATTTCTGACATCGAAGTTCCCATCGTTGGGCTCCAACGAAAAATCGAATTTTTCTTCATTTTTTGTTCAATTAAAAACTAAAAATTACCATTTTCGTATCGATTTTTCATTCACACCCTAAAAAATTATCATTTTATTGTTCTGATTAAATTTTCAATAAGAATCGTGAGCTCTGCTCAAGAAAAAACCGAATTTCGTTGCATTCCAACCAAGTTTTCGATGATGCATCGAATTTACGTAGCAACAGGTTGCGAAATATAATAAAACTTGCAACTCTCCGAACTAACGCCAAAGTCTAACGATCCTGTGAGACTTGCAAGTTCTGCGACGCCCTTTAGCCTCGTCAGCAGGCCATCGTTGTTGTCCGGAGTGTACACGTAGCCTGAGGAAGGGAGCACAGGACATTCGCTGGGTGTACCCACCTAACCGTATTTAGTAAGACCATTGCTTATGCCTCGTTACCGTAGACGGTTAGTCACCTGTGCTATACGTATTTACTTCTATATCAGAGCAGTATATCGCGGGGCTCTCAAGAGCCAACTCCGAGGTTTCCGACACATTAAGATAAGTGCAGCGATGGGGATAGTCGAGGTGATGTGCAGCTCGAACGAGGGGAATCTCATGTGGGACGTAGATTTATGCATGTTTCATAGATTCATAGCAAAGTGACGATATCTCCAATAATAAACAGTCAACAATTGTGCATGATCATAATTCCAACAGAACAAAATCTCGCCACGATCTTTAATCCAGTCGCGCTGGAAAGCAGAGAAATCGCGCCGAATCATCGAACGTATTTTCCGTTCTGATTCGCGTGATTTTCTTGAGGTGCATCGCGTTTCAGGTTCGTGCAACTCGGACATGATTTTTCGGGGAAATTTCGTTGCATTAATCGCGTCGCAAGTTTTGCAAATCGCTTTATATCGCAATAAAGCTCGGAGTGTTTCATTGTATCATAAACGTTCACCAGGTCACGTCGCTATACGACACACACTTTTCACTCGGCGTGCGTTCCAATCAATCGAGTTAACCCAATGCTCCAAATGCAGACTCTCGATTGATCGCGTTTACGTACAAGTTTCGCTCTCGGTCGGTCTTCGCGCGCGTCTGGTATATAGTTTATCGATCGTGATACGTTCTCTCTCGCTTGCTCTCTCATTCCGGCCAGGCATCACCAGCCTATGTGTACTTTCCTCGGTATATAGAACAGATGTATAGTCCTTATGGGCTCACGCTGAGTAGAGATTGTAGAAATGTTGTCATACTCGGCGAGATTAAATAAATAATTGATTGAATCGCGAAAATGGTATAGACAAAGGTCATTCGAGAAGGAGGTTTCAAATTCGCTTCTCGCAATGATTTCAAATCATGAAAACTCTGATTGGGTTATCGCAAAATGTGTGAAGAAATTGTTAGTCATGTTTTTTGTTCAATGTTATTTATAGTATTTGTGTCTTTTGTCATTGGAATCACGCGATTTCGAGCGGGCCGGATAATCTGCTGTCTCTTTCCCAGTTTTTATCAACGCATCCGGTACATCAAGCGCAAACAACCTGCTGGTTCGTGCTGCTCGTGTCGAAATGATTATAATGTATTTTTTCGTGGCATTTGCTTTCTTTCGGGGGGGCTTTGAACGCGCGATATCCTTATCTCTCGCTCTTATCAAACTTGCTCGCTTTAATCGCGATCGAGACTTCCTTCAGGGGCTTGACCTCCCATTTAGCTTCCTGATAATCATTGTCATTCTAATTTTTACACTTCTAACACATTCAACGAAAACTTATTGAGGAACGAGTGACAAAATCCTTACGCGTCTATGACTCTGAAGTTTGCATCGTTGCAATGCAACGAAATTCATTTTTATCTTTGTCGAAAATAATTATTCAAATGCAGAATGTAATTACGCTGATAAAATGATCAATTTTTGCCATTCGAAAAGCAAATCGGCTCGAAAAATTTGGATGACATTGAAAATTGAACGAATCTTCAATAAAATTCAATATTTTTCGATGCATTCCAACGTTGCAAACTTTAGCATCATAACGAATTTCCGTTTTTTCTTGAACAGATCTCACGATTTTTTATTAAATATTTAGACGATGTTGAAGTTTGCATCGTTGGAATGCAACAAAATTCATTTTTATCTTTGTCAAAAATAATTATTCAAATGCAGAATGTAATTACGATGATAAAATGATGAATTTTTGCCATTCGAAAAGCAAATCGGCTCGAAAAATTTGGATGACATTGAAAATTGAACGAATCTTCAATAAAATTCAATATTTTTCGATGCATTCCAACGTTGCAAACTTTAGCATCATAACGAATTTCCGTTTTTTCTTGAACAGATCTCACGATTTTTTATTAAATATGTAAACGACGTTGAAGTTTGCGTCGTTGGAATGCAACGAAATTCATTTTTATCTTTGTCAAAAATAATTATTCAAATGCAGAATGTAATTAAGATGATAAAATGATCAATTTTTGCCATTCGAAAAGCATATCGGCTCGAAAAATTTGGACGACTTTGAAAATTGAACAAATCTTGAAATCTTGACATCGAACTGCAGCATTAACGAGTGTATTTCTGTCGGCAAATCCAAGTTAATATTCGGTTGGATAAACATTCGAATAACAGGAAGTGGTTGAGGGTCCTCTGTGTCAAGCCGCAGTGGCGATTAGTATATATTCGTCCATTTACCATAGTGCGGTATCCATGCCGAAGAACCGGCAGGATGTAGAAAAAATTATTACAAATCCAGCCACACTTGAGATAATTATTTTTCTCGTGGTTATCATGCCGGAACGAGAAAAATCAAAAAAAATAACTGTAATATTTTGTATGAATCGTTCGAGTTTTCAAAATTCAATAGTCATTTCGATTCATCGTTTGTTATGAAGATCGTTAAGGCGTTGCCATTATTTCTGTGTTGCCAATTCGTTGGGAGATTCGAAAGAAATTCAACAATAAAGAACGATGAATCGTTTCGCAGTCGATAATTTCATATTTCGCGGTCACATTGCCGCCCGATTTATCAAGCGATAGTCGACTAATGAAATAAAGCTGCGACGAAGAGTCCGTAGACGTCTAGGAAAAGGAGCCTACGATCAGTAAATCTCATCGTGTTTTTTCTTTCGTTTTTTTTCTGGCGAGCGCGTGGACTTGACCTGGGGGAAATACGGTCGTAGAGCCAGGCACGTATCTAGCGTAACACGGGGGACTAACAAGAGCCAAGTAAACGTGGCTCGTGAGTTCTCGTCTAATCTTTTTGTTGCTACGATGCACGTTCTTTCACAGTCACTTTAATTCGCAGTGCTTGTGTGCGCAGGAGCTCTATGCAAATTTCATATTTAAAGAGCCAACTTTGAACAATTCATTTTATTATTCACCGAGATGAGTTTCCCTGGAAAAGTGCTTTGATATTTTATTTGAAAACATTAAACTACCGCATGATCCTGAAACTTGCATCGTTGGAGTGAATTGAATTTTTTTTCCATTTTTTCAAACTTTTACTTAAAAAAAAAGGCAAAAATCATGTTTCCAGTTACTTTGAAACACGATTGAAATTTGGGTCAACGTTTTGACCCGAAAAAATTTCTGTCGCGGATTGTTTGGCATTTAAAGGCAACGTTTCAACGTTCAATTTTCGTTACGGCAAGAAAATGAGTCTTTAAAATGAATAAATATAAAAAAAAAAAAGGGAAACGCATATTGAGCGAAATTTGACCGAAATTATTCTTGTATGCAACGAAACTCGGACGAAGAATAATAAAAAGAGTTTGGATACACCCTGAAAAAAGTATGCGCGTAATGCCGCGTGGTTTACGCTCTTTTGTTCGGTTTGAGTCGATATTATGCCGGAGTATGCGGTGGTATGGCGCGGTCACAGGCTTTGGACGAAGGTGTGTTAATGGAGAACGAACGAGGGAACGATCCGTAGGTTTTTAATGTCAAGGGAGCAGCAGCTAAAGTTTTGCAAGAGCGTGCGCGCGAGCGTGGATTAGCACAATCGCGCGGAGAGAAAGAACAAGAGAGTGCGAGGGAGAGACAAGTTTATGAAAGTGGAATTAGCGCGATGTCTAAGATCCCTGGATCGAGGGATATATTTATTCGTTTTCATGGATCGAACGCGAGCTTGTACTTGGCGTACGCGTTTCAACGATTTCTAACCAAGTGTCCCTGGATTCGTAATGAAAACGCGGTCGCACGTACAACTCGGTGCTAAATTAACGATGCGTTTTACGCGAGGAACGACAGTGAATTTCAAGGGGGCGTGAAAGGCAGAAGGGGTCGAGAGGCAGAGCGAAAAAGAGACCAAGGGAGAAGAGGGATGCTTGCGCGCGAATAAGCTTTATCGCCACGAGCTCCAACGTCGAGAATAAATTTTTCGTCAGGTGCAATCAACGAAAAGAGCGGGATAAATCATTATGCGAGTATCGTAATTAGCGACGCATTCTCCTTTCGTAACTATAGAAATTTCGTAAAAGTTTCCAATACATCGGAGCCATTTCCAATGCATGCTCGCATATTAACTTTTTTTTTCCCAACCCGCGACATTGTTGTTGTTTCTTTCCAGTTTTCAGTATATTGAGAAATCGAAACTCAATCCGCGCGTTTGGCGTTACCGTTCCGAGGCTCATTCGCGGGAAAAATTACTCGAACCCGGTGGGAAAAATCAAAATTTAATGATGCTGAAGTTTGCAACGTTGGAATATATCGAAATATATTGAATTTTATTGAAGATTCGTTCAATTTTCAATGTCATCCAAATTTTTCGAGCCGATATGCTTTTCGGATAGCAAAAATTAATCATTTTATCATCGTAATTACATTCTGCATTTGAATAATTATTTTTGTCAAAGATAAAAATGAATTTCGTTGCATTCCAACGATGCAAACTTCAACGTCGTCTAAATATTTAATAAAAAATCGTGAGATCTGTTCAAGAAAAAACGAAAATTCGTTATGATGCAGAAGTTTGCAACGTTGGAATGCATCGAAAAATATTGAATTTTATTGAAGATTCGTTCAATTTTCAAAGTCGTCCAAATTTTTCCAGCCGATATGCTTTTTGAATGGCAAAAATTGATAATTTTATCATCGTAATTACATTCTGCATTCGAATAATTATTTTTGTCAACGATAAAAATGAATTTCGTTGCATTCCAACAATGCAAACTTCAACGTCGTTTAAATATTTAATAAAAAAATCGTGAGATCTGTTCAAGAAAAAACGAAAATTCGTTATGATGCTGAAGTTTGCAACGTTGGAATGCATCGAAAAATATTGAATTTTATTGAAGATTCGTTCAATTTTCAACGTCGTCCAAATTTTTCGAGCCGATGTGCTTTTTGAATGGCAAAAATTGATAATTTTATCATCGTAATTACATTCTGCATTTGAATAATTATTTTTGTCAGGGATAAAAATGAATTTCGTTGCATTCCAACGCGATGCAAACTTCAGAATCATAAAATTTAAATGCTCTGTCTCCCTTGATTTGTCTGGCATTCGACGAACGTAATTTTTCAAGGGAAACTGTTGATTTTATGTTCGGGATTTCGGATCGAAAAATCTCCCATTATAATGATAAATTTGTAAGCGCAAGATTATTCCTGTACGAGCTGAGTGGAGATTAATTAAGTTTTTATTATTCGCCAATAACAACGAGGTTTTATCGCCCCTCCCCTCTGATAACCCGCTGGTCGAGAGACATAAATCGTTCAGGCAGTAGTTGATATTCGTATCATCTTGCAGAACGAGCGATAAGTACGACTCATAGTAATTTTAATTACGATTTCACTAATCATCGTGTAAGTGATGAGATTAATGTGGCTGTAGTTTGTCTCACACGATAAATCTATCTCTTTTTCATATTCTCATTCGCCTTTCACTCTTTTCTCGTTTTTCCTCTCCTTTGCCATGTCTGTACGTTACACTCTTATCATCGCTTTTAGATCTCCTTTTTATTTGCTACTAACGATGGCCTTACACTTGTTTTTCAAGGAGAATATATAAAAATATATTTTCTTGATACGAGCTCGGGTAGTCTAATCATTTTTCGAGTATGTTTACGAACACGTGCGGCTGCCTTCACATTTTATTCGGGTCCTTGAACTGCGAATATTTACCATTGTCGTTCTCACAATTGAAATACATTCACCAAAATTTCAATACATTTTTATAAATATATTGCGACTGAGACACAGCTGCTGCTTCTAAATTAACGTCGCAGCTACGTCACCGGATTCGAAGTGCGTGAGTGATTGTCGATTTATGAAAAAAGTATTCGGATTGATTGTTTATAATGTCCTTTCGTAACTGACGTCGATTTTTTATCATTTACAATGCAGTTTATCGATTAAATCAGTTGCAAAGAAATCACAACAAGATTTGCCATTCATTTTCATTTTTTAAGCCATTTTTTTCGCAGCGGATTATCGCGGACTTTTTTCGGACTCACTTTCATGCTATCTCGCGTTTAATGTACATCAACTTTACGATTTCTTGATAAGGGTTAAC
Organism: Diadegma fenestrale; assembly: GCA_037043255.1. NCBI lineage: Eukaryota > Metazoa > Arthropoda > Insecta > Hymenoptera > Ichneumonidae > Diadegma > Diadegma fenestrale. Next base: position 15,027,384 of record CM073310.1, on the reverse strand, counting down.
GTCCTATCGCTCTGGATTTTCCCGAGACTCTCGCCGTAAATCGATAACCTCTCATTGCGCACCTATATATATATATACACGGGAGAGCCTTCTCGAGAGTATTCCAGAAACATCGACATCGCAGGTCACCGCAAAACCCGCATGCCCCTCCATTCCCAACGCTCTTTCCTCTTTCTAGGTATTCGTGTTTCGAGAGCCTTCGCGAACTTTCCAGACATTCCTCAACGTTTTTCATCCTTTTTTCTCTCTCTTCCGGGATGCGTTATCTGTTCTAGACATTTAACGTTTTTACTTTTCCAAGGATCTCTCGTACTCGTCGCGAACGCTGTTTCGACGATCTATCGTCTCGTTGCATCTCCATATTTTTTATGACACTGAAGTTGCCAACGTTGGGGCCCAACGAACAATACAATTTCTCTTCATTTTTTGGTCAATTAAAAACTAAAAATTACCGCTTTCGTATCGATTTTTCATTTGAATCCTAAAAAATTATCATTTTATTGTCCTGATTTAATATTCAATAAGAATCGCGAGCTCTGCTCAAGAAAAAACCGAATTTCGTTGCATTCCAACGTTGCAAACTTCAACATCGTTATTTTTTTGTTTTCTGAAATATGGCTCATCGACCAAATTTCAATTGATCCAAAAACACCGAATAATTTTAGCAGCTTTTCCAAAAAGTCTCTCGTTTGTCTCTCGCAATCAGCCTGGACCGCAGAAAAATATAAAAATATTAACGACAAGACGACGAAACCAAATGAGCCACACACGACCTTCGATTTTTCTCGATTATTTGACGTTTTTTTTTTCCGAAAATATACAAGTGTACAGCGGTTTGATAAATATTTCGGATGGTGGAAAAATATTCCATCGGAATGAGTGTAAATATTAATTTACCAGCAATTATTGTTCTCCTAAAAATAGTATCACGCAGTGTTGCGATGTTTAAACAGCTGAATCAATTTTTCGGTTCGATACGTACTTGAAATTGAAATGATTATTTTTATTTATTCCTCATGAAAAATAAGACGAACGCTGGATCTGGAGGGGACTGATAAATTTCGTGAATTTCAATCCAATTCAACGAGGCAAACTGGGAACAGCTCGACGAAAACGCTCGGGATCAGTTTGACTTGAAAAGAAGGCGAGATTCAAATTTTTTTTATATCTTTTTATCGTCCTGAGTAAATATTTCATAGGAATCATGAGCTTGAGAGAAAAAAACTGAATTTTTTCGCTTCCGAACGATGCAAACTTCAATATCGTCATTCACGAATCCGCAGGATCTCGATCATTTACGAAAACAGATTCTAAAAACGTTTTTTTTTTTTTTCATGATTAGTATTCAAATACGGTACTGGTCGTTTTGCCACATCAAGATGGAAAAATTATGAGCCTGAAGTTTGCATCGACGCAATGCCACGAATTTCAAAAAAAAATTCAATCCCCTGGACGGGGGTGTTTCAGAACGAATTTTTATTTTTTTAAATTTTTTCCTTCCCTTTTCCGGACCTCACGAATCGATTCGTCAAATAAAAATGTGACGAATGATTTTTTTTCTTTCCATTTCGTGGCGTTGCGTCGATGCAAACTTCAGGCTCATGAAAAATTGGTTGTAGACTCGTTAAAAGATCAGTGGAATTGGGTTGGAGATCACAGTACATGTAAGTTGATTTGATGCTAGAAAACATCCAAGTGTCGAAGGGATAAGCTAATCCAGGGTAGATGGATAATTCGATTCCTTCGGGGTCACGTTAGTCCCTCGCAAAATTTGGCTTTTCGGTGGAACAAAAAATATTTATCTTTCCAATGAGCAATGAGATTTTTTTTTAAATCCCAAACAAAATGTCAAAATACTAAACAGGCGGATCGACTGAGGCGAGAAGGAACAAGAGAATGTGATTGTTACGAAATCCGGGTTAAAAAGAAGCCTTATTGTTTTTCTTCCGTGCATGCGGTATTGTTCTTGAGCTAAACTGTAGGAACGAAGATTTCAATAGCCCGGAAGTGATGGAATGTCGATAGCCATTCCGCAGCTGTTTAATAATGGAAAGTTGGAATATGAAGAGCGACACGTTGAGCCGAGGCTATCAGCTTTAAGCGGGAGCACGTCGAAGAATCCCATTAAAGCAAACGACCAATAACAAAAAAGCATGAGAAACATGAATTCTCTAAAATCACTGAAACAATTTTTTTCAGTTATTTGTGAAATTTTGACGTTTAAAGCGCGACGGGTGTTTAGGGTCAGAACTTGAGCAAACTGGTTTACGATTATGTAGAGAGATAAACGGTCGACCTTAACGGGGCGTCAGTCGCTCGACGAATCGCTGAAATCGTCATATAATTCTTATCGTTGTATACGTTTGAAATTTGTGCTTTTTCTCGCGTCCAATGTTTTCTTTCCTTGTTGGTTGATGGGAAAAATGCGGGACATGTCGATATGCGAAACAAACGATGTTGAAGTTTGCATCGTTGGAATGCAACGAAATTCGGTTTTTTCTTGAGCAGAGCTCGCGGTTCTTATTGAATATTCAATCAGGACAATAAAATGATAATTTTTTAGGATTCAAATGAAAAATCGATACGAAAATGGTCATTTTTGCTTCCTCATGGAGGAAGCTTTGTGGCGGTGAAATTTTTTTTTTTCGAGTTTTCAATGTCAATGTTCTTAAAATGTCCCAAAACGTCCAAAAATCATATTTAGAAAAAATGTCCGGATGTGTGTTTGTATGTGTGTGTGTATGTGCTGGCACTGTAAAATTCAAATTGTTATAACTCGAGAACGGTTTGAGCTACAAGGCTCTAGTTTTGCATAGATGTTAATCTATATTAGCTCTTCGTTTGCTGAGGATTTTGTCCGGATCGCTAGAAAAATTCGAATTCTACAGCATTTTGAAATTTTCAAAAAAAGGGTGTCACCGCTCTAACTTTCGCAAATTTTAAGATTTATTACTAATTTTTTTTTTATAATTAGAGTATCATAATAGGAAGGTTGGTATTGAATTTGGGAAATATCGGTTGAGCGGTTTAAATTTTATGAGTTTTTGAATTTTACGAAAATATTAGTTTTTCGAAAAATCGTTTTACCGTGTTTAGTTTTTAATTGAACAAAAAATGAAGAGAAATTGTATTTTTCGTTGGACCGCAACGTTGGGAACTTCAGTGTCAACGAAACAAAAGAAGATGCGCGGGGCTTGAGCAGGCGAAACATGAAAATATACGAAGAATGCGAAGCATTTCGGTGCGAGATCACGAGCCTTTCACTTTCGCTGTACGCATTTTATGTTCTGTAAGTAATGCGCTGGAATTCGCTCGTGTGTTGAATACCACAGACGGCATATATCATCTCGCCACATACAGACATATTCATATGATGATTATTTTTAATTCGTGCGTTACAAAGTATCGGAAAAAATGATACTGCCGCTTGACCACCCGGGCGAGATAGTAGCGGCTGCTGCTATCATTTAAGATTGATTAAAGCCTCGTTGTTGGAGCATGACAATGTTCGGTTGCTTATTGACAAAGATAAAACGCTCGAGCCTGGACTCCGCCAAGCCAATTACGATACGATAACGACAGTGAAGAAAAAAAACCAACACATTAATCTCGCTACGAGATATTTATGTTTCCAACATATTCTCAGCAATAACGACAATATGGAAAATCTACGAGAGCATTTTGATGGAATGCACCGATTGTCGGTGCCCGATAAATTATCAAGAAAATTCAAATTCTCATTAATTTTATCCTGCAATTATAATTATTACGAAACAAAGTCTTGTCTCTAGGCAGAAAACAAATAAACTTGGATAAACTTTTGTTTATCTCATGAAATTTCATTTCTTTGTCCGCTCGAGTTTGCTAAAATCTGCACAAAACGTTCTCGCGGATGAGCTGATGGCGGAATCGCTGACATGGATCGAAAATATCGCAAATAACTTGGAAAAAATCGCGACAATCTCAACGACTAATGAAAACGCGTCGAGTCTTGGAATTGCACAAAGACGAAAGTTGCGAAAAGCAAGAAAGAAACGTAAAAGATTTTCGTAGCGTGCAAAACCGCGCCGGTTACACTTTAAATGTGTCCCAATAATTCTGTCGTCACGTTGTCTCATTAACAAAAGACCGAGATGAATTGAGACGAAGAATGCGCAATTCAAGCGCCGTGTATACAGCAAAAGTTGGATATACCGCGAAAAAGAGGAAGAAAAAGTGCTGCAAATTGAAATTTGCAAATTGCTTCCTCATGGTGCTCTAAATGCCACGGTAAAACGATTTTTCGAAAAACTAACATTTTCGTAAAATTCAAAAACCCATAAAATTGAAACCGCTCAACCGATATTTCCCAAATTCAATACCAACCTTCCTATTATGATACTCTAATTATAAAAAAAAAATTAGTTATCAATCTTAAAATTTGCGAAAGTTAGAGCGATGACACCATTTTTTTGAAAATTTCAAAATGCTGTAGAATTTGAATTTTTCTAGCAATCCGGACAAAATTCTCAGCAAACGAAGAGCTGGTATAGATTAACATCTATGCGGAACTAGAGCCTTGTAGCTCAAACCGTTCTCGAGTTATAACCATTTGAATTTTACCGTGCCAGCACATACACACACACATACACACACACATCCGGACATTTTTTCTAAATATGATTTTTGGACGTTTTGGGACATTTTAAGAACATTGACATTGAAAACTCGAAAAAGAAAATTTTCACCGTGACAACGCTTCCTCCATGAGGAAGCAAAAAGTAAAGAAATACTGGCACGGTAGAATGGAGCAGCAGTGAAAAAAAAACGAATAGAGCCAGGCAGAGGTGAGAAACGCGAGGAAATCCGGAAAGTTCGCTCTGGTATATAGAGCTCTGCACATGTATGCGTGCCTGCGCACCAGGTATGTTCTAGAAACGAGCGCATTTATATGTCGAGCGTCGCATATACCTAAACGACTTTTAACATAAATATATATGCATTTAAATTGGTTATATATGCATAAGAGCTATAGGACGTAATACTATAGCCTGAAATGCGTAATAGTCGGATTCACAGGCACATTGGTACGAGAATCAAATGGGCACGATTCTCTACATCGCGTCTTTTCTTTTTCCCATCATCCTTTTTTAATTCTTCATCTAGCTCTTGTGTCCGTGACGAATTTTTTATTACTATTCGTTGCTGCTGACCCTTTGCCTTTCGTATCGAACGAAATGTGTCAACTTCGATTATTCCATTCACATTTCTATGCTTTTTTTATAATGTATAGAGCCCCGCAAAGAAATCAATTAAATTGCAACTCGTGCTGGAATCCCCTGCTCGTCTTTCACGCTTACTCACTGGAAAAAGTTGCTCGGAACGTTTGCTGCTCAGATTCTACGCCGTAAAAGCGACTTTTTCTGTCGATCCATTTTTTTCTCATTATTTCGTGGATTTGATGAATAAATAAATCCAAATTATCTTTTCCTTGCATTGCAATCATGTGAAAAAAGACGATCCATGTCGTTAATCGTCTTGAATCCTCTTCATAAATAGTTTCCAGCCAAATTGCTCATTTTTTATACACCAATTCGCAACAACGTCACCAAAATTGATTGATCAATCCCAAATTACTGCAATTGTAACTCGCAACGTGTCACACTCCTTGCCACGCGATTTCTATACGAATATCGAACGTGTACGACGTGCACGATTGAATCACAACTGAATTTTTCAGCGATCCAATAAATGCTTGTCAATAACACTCGACAGCTGTTCGAGACACTTTCTGAGCGTCTATTCCGGACAAAGAGAAGAAACACGAGACTGACACTTTTTAAAAATAAATATTTTCTTCAAAACCCCAAAAAACCCGAAGTTTTTTGGCTTTTGAACCTTTTTTTTTGTCAAATTTATTTAGTAAAATCCAGTCGAGAACGGAGCGACGTTTTGCCAGGAAAATAATTCTCTACAATGACACTGAAGTTCGCAACGTTGGAGTCCAACGAAAAATACTTTTATCATTAATTATTTGTTGAATTTCCCAAACCTTGAAAATTTTCGTATCGATATTGCGTTTGGATCCTCGAAAAAGATCATTTTATTGTCCTGCCCAAATATCGAACAAGAATCTTGACATCTGCTCAAAAAAAAACGCAGAATTTCGTCGCATTCCAACGATGCAAACTTCAACATCGTTTCTTTACACCGAGACTCTGTATTTACATAATTGCAGTGCTGCAACCTCGATTTGACCTTTGAGCTGAAAATAATTGACAAAGGCGAAATCGATTTATATTTGCGAATGGAATTAATTTTCGAAACAACTGCACACCGGCTTCGAGAGACCAATCGAAACACTAATAAAAGAAACGCTCGAAGAAATTCCAAACTTGACAATTTTTCAGGGAGCGAAACGTATTTTGAAAAAAAAAAAAAAAAATCACAATAATGCCTACGGCGATTCCAACGTAAATACAAAAGCTCAGATTGCTTAAGAGGAAACGAGCTCTGCCACGTATAAATGATGAGATTTCACCCTAGGATTGTGTTTATGGGCCTAACATTACGAGGCGGACAATTGCCATATTTACCAAGAGAGTCGCAAACGAGACGATGAATTCGTCGGAGCGAATCAATCAATAGAAACATATTGAGACCACCCATAATATATAATTGTAATCGTAACTGCTGATTCCATTTCCGTGGTCTCGTCGATTACGTATACGTTTTTCACATAAATTTATTTTCCCTATAAACTCCGTTTGTTATGAATATACGAATCGACGTAATTCGCGAAGAGCGAAACGCTTCGAACTAGATCGCTGACATTTCAAGCCTCATTGTTGAACGAAGTACGAGGATTATTTTCCGCTCGGAATTCATGGCGAAACCGAATAAATTATTCGCTCGCATGTTTCGACAAAAGTTGCTTGAGGTTGTTCGCTTTTGGAGCATGCTCGAGTTGGAATTTTCATTTAAAAGTCATAAAAGTAGACAAAATCTCGCGAAATACAGGAATCATGTTTCAAAGACACACAAAATTGATGAAAATTCGAGAAAGTGAATTTCGGGGCGTGAAGCAATTTTCTGCGTTGAAAAACTTTTTTGATCATCGTTACTAATTAAGGAAATTGTTCCGAAACGAATGGAAAGATTTGGAAATACTCACGTCTCGTTCCTTGTCTCCGATTGGTCGAAAGGACTCGAACGAACGTCTCGAATGAGTTTACGCAGTTGATAAGGCAAAGGGATTCGAGCGGCGAAGGGTGCACTGATCCACTGAAAAGTGCACGACCGCCAAGTTTTGTCTCACTTTTTCTTTCTGCTTTCGCTTCGCGAGCAAGATCACAAAAAACCGGTTTATTTTATTGTCTTCAGCAGTTATTTTCCGCTCAAAGTTTGAGATTCTTCGTACATGTGTCTCTTTGTACTGGCGAGTCTGTGGGTGAGAATGCTCGTGTATGAATATCGGGAATGTGACGTCGATAGTTCGAGAATAACGTCGAAGTAATTTGCGTGGTATGTCCGTAGTATTCACTTTCGGTCACTTTGCGGATCGAGTGCACGATGTTTCAGACAGTAGGAGAGTTTTCTGGATTCCAAATTGAAAAGTCACCGGCGTAAAATGAACGCGTGTCAACACACTTGTCGAGTACGTGCGTGCGACGATGCGCACTCGATGAATGTTTAAATCGTTTGTTTTCTTTTCGGAAGGAGGAAAAAAGACAAAAAAACAAAAAAAAAAATGCGAAATCAAGAGAGAAAATGAAGGAAAGACGCGTTTCGGTGTAATTTTCACTCGCTCCGCGGAAATGAGTTTGTTTACAGCTGGTTTGCGCGTACGGCAATATCTCAGGCTCGATAGAGCGAACCGGTGAGGAAGTTTGATCAAATTCCTTGCAACTCGAAAGAAAAAAAGGCCAGATTTTGCGTAAAAGTTATTACTTTTGCTCCTGGATGTCGCGGTCACTGGAGAACCGCCCTCCGAAAACGCGTCGCCCCCCAGAGGAGAGGAGTCACGTCTCGATTGCTCTCTCAATCTCGTTCTCCCTCTTCTGAGCCGTGTCGCGATAAAATTTGATATTTTTATCTGGACCAAAGACGCGTAAAAACGTATTTTGGCTTTGGTTGATTCGCAACGTCGAAAATTCGAGGCACGCTTTGTATTTTTAAATAATGACTGTTGTTAATATTTGGTTATTAAATTGGCAATATGTAACGAGATCACAGAGCGCGACAAGTCGCCGCGGCGAACCAACTGACACTGACAGAGCTACCCGGCAATACACCGGGCACGCAGCAGAGCCCTCTATCGCTTCTTCTCTCTTTTCCTCTCAGCAGCGATCTCTCTCGCTCTCTTGTAACGCTCGACACACTCGCCATAGCCACGTTTTGCCCCCCACTCGCAAACCTCTCGTTTCTATCCTCCCGCTCTTACTCTATTTCTCTCCCACACTCTCTCGCTCTTCGTGTTTCTGTAGAAGCCTCTACGAACTAGTATATACGCAGTTCTCCTATTCTTTTCTGCACGTTCGTCCTCACCGGCGTCATTCACTGCCCCCTCCTCGTGCTTGGCCATTTCCCCTATTCATCGCGAATATAGTTTATCGTGAATGCATCGCTTGTACGTATATATCGAACAGTTGGCGTCGCAATCTTCAAACTTCACCGTCATTGTCGTGTACGTGTTGGAGAATGCGCGCTTGCGCCTTTTTTCATTCGTAGACGTCATCGAAGCATCGCACTCTCTGCAAAATGCTTGACGTCGTTCTCTCACTTCCCCTCCTCTCGCGAATCTTCCTCCTCTCCTCCTATTCCACCCTGCTTTTCCATCGCCACCCTCTCTTTCTCTTTCCCTCTCTCTATCCATCGTCTTTCGCCTACACAAACTGCACAGCTGGTGCACATCGCCTGCTCTGGTGTACTCGACGATGTGCCAAAGTCTCACGTCTGCGATTGCGGGTCAACATCGTTTCGTTGACGCCATAAATGGCTGCGATATAGATCAAAGAAAGTAACGAAATTCGCTCGTTACGCGACGAGAATGACGAGACACATATGCGAACATCTTTTTTCTTCGTATTTTTCATTTCACGTCAATTGTTCATTCAGTTATTTATTTTCTTTCCAACATTTTCCTGCAAATTCGTGTTTTCGCTGCTTTTACGATTTACTTCAAAATTTGTCACGTTTGCCGACACTTTTCATCGTGTTTGCGAATTTGTTTATTACGTTTTTTATCGCAATGCGTCGCAACGTTTTTCATTCTATAGTTATTCACTTTTCGCGCTGGCAATTAAATTGCACGTTCAATACGATCAAACCCGGCGCTGCATACGTTTTCTAGACGAAAAGAGTCGATTTCCGCAAACGTTTTGCCTCCGCATGACTCTCTCGGATGCTTTGAATAATATTCCATAAAATCAAACTTTCATCTCGTTTGCTGATCGAAACTTGATTATCTAAAACGTAAATTTTCATCCGTAGGGAAAATTGAGAGTTGGACTGTCATTAGGCTTACGGCGTATGTCAAAAGTTGCAAGATGTGTCAAAACGTTCATACGGTATGAGAGTTAACTCGACTGCCCATTACAGTAAACCGTTCCAACGCTCAACCGAGTCCCGTTTCATTACAGTCTCATCCGCGAGAACAACAAACACGAACGATTCAACGCAGTTGCGGTGAATCGAGCGATAAACCCGGACAGCTCGAATTTTTCAATCATCATTCCCTAAAAGTTACGAAAAAAAACTCGCGTGCCTCGCGACTTGGAAATTACAAATTTGACTGTCTCGTAATCCCTGGATCGTTTTGTTTTTCGTCTATGAAATTCTTTCGAATTCATGGGTCGTTAGCATCTTCATCGTTGCAATAAAAACATCGATAGACTTGCCCTGCGTCTTGAATTTATGATTAATATCTTGTTTTCTTAGAACTGATCCAACGCTCGCGGTTATTGGCTCAGTCCAGTTGGTTTTTGGGTCAAGGTTCGCCGTCCGCGCGCATAGTGTTGCGCGTAGATCATCCGCGAGTGCGAATGCAAATTTCAACAATCATTTTATTCAGAGCGATGTTGTCGAAGCCTAGATTTACTGGAACTCTTGAATCTCGATTGCAATAAGCCTTGGTTTGAAAAATACATTCGAGACGCTTCAATACCGCGTGCTCTGTTGCATCGATGCACACTTTTGAATAAAACGCATCAGCAGCAATTCTTCCGAGACTCGAAATGCAATAAACGCCCAGAAACGATAAAAATCCTTTGTTGTTTTTGCGTTTCTTCTGCTTATCTCGAAAAGCCTCGCGAGCGCAGTGTCGTCAAACTGCTTTCACTTTTAATTCGTAATTAGCGGCAGTGAAAATTAATACACGAGATATCGAAGAATTATTATTGCGAGCTTGGGCGCGCGAGGCTTCGTAACGATTCGACCATTCGCGTTGCGCAAATGCGCGCATCATACCATAACGCTTTGTGGCCTAGTCTCGTTCTCAGTATACATCGTCATTTTTTTTTTTATCATTATATATTCAAAATCCATCATATTTCTGTGTATGTGTTAAGGAAAAAATATGGCGTCGTGTATGAAATCGTGTACAAATGATTTAGAGCGCGCGGTGTACGCGCGAGGCCAATTAAAAAGTATCGGCCCAGCAAACAGTGGAGGGCGAGGTTAGAAAGAAGCGAAACAAGTTGAGAGAGTGCGCGAGAGCATCATCAGCTCCGGGAAGATGTTGTTCGTGGCGCCGTTCACTTTTTCGATACTCCTTTTCTTCGGAATCTTCAGCGTTGTGTACTTCGACAATACTTTTACAGATTTACTCGCATACACTCGCATGTATGCAATTTATATGTAGGAAAATATATAAAGTTGTAAATTGATCGTATTGCATCGAATTAGGGCGTAATCTGTGAGAGTCCGCGGCTAAAATCAAGTGGATTACGACCTTATTGTACCGCCGCGGCCTAGCCGAACAGCGTGCCTCTCCTAACGTTCTGCTGCGAGCGAGTTAAGAGCAAAGTGAAGGTGCTTGAGCTCGCTCGCGATGACGTAAGGCCCCTCGGTCGTATATTTCACTGCACAACACACTGAGAGAAAAGACACTGGTTCTCGATACAATACACGTATTATTAGACGCTCTATGGTGAAATTTACCATAAAAAATTGTCAGCACAACTATATTATAGTTGATTATACTATACTGTATTTGTATAATAATTTAATTGTATTATTGTCACCTAAATATGGTAATCTGAACCAAAAATTTCTCTGAGTGCACCATTGATACGTTTCAACGTTCGCAATCCCGCTCTTATCGCCTTCCGTTTCTTTTGTGCTGATATTTCGAAAAAAAATTGCATATGCGTTTACGAAATCAGAGGATTTTCATCGAAACGATGCGAGTTGATCAATTTTCCTCCTAGTTATGAATGGCCTTGTCGATCAATTCAAATTCGGGCTCTAACAATCTTTTTTTTTTCAAACATTTTTTTCGGTTCGTAAGCTCGAAGAAACTTGGATTGCTCTGACAGCTCGAACATCCCGAATACGAAGAATCGTTGGGATCTTAAAAATGAGCCACAGTGAAAAGATTCTCTTATGGATTCTTCAACTTTACGCGAGAGAGGCTAATTCAACAGATATACAATTCACCTTTCACTCGCGGCTTGCTGTGCGTTAATATCGATGCTTTTGATTGAAACAGCCGTTTGGAAACCAGCTCAATAGTGCCCCGTGCTTTGGACAGTCGTCCGAACGATTCTGAGTCGTTTCAAGGGTGATAATAATCTCTGGATGGACCTCAATTCTTTTTGGACTGTCTCCGTCTTTGCCGGTTCATGATTTCAGGCTCTTTCTCGTAGGAAACTTTTTCGGTTCGACTCCGAGTTTCGTCAGACGTTCAATTGCGTGGTGCAGGAATTTTTGAGTTTATCGATTCGTCTCTGCGTTTCACTCTCGCTTAATGAGCATGGAATCTTGACGTTAATTTTTTTTTCTTCCTTTTGTTATCAAGCTGTTGTTTATTGAAAAAAGTGAGCAACTGCACGCTCGGTCGGTCGGTTGGACGCGCTCAAATGTATACAACAACGTATGCAGCTCACTTTTGCTTTCCGGCGTCGATGTTGGAGCCCCTCGGAGGTGGCGCTGCGCGGCCATCCAAGGACGTTCGTGCCAGTGCTCACTGGCGTGTTGACCTGCCCCACTAGACCGACGCCATGTGTTGCGCTTTTCTCTTCGCTCTATGAACTCGGATGCATCGCGTCGAGTCGTAATTTTTTCTTCTTTATCGCCCGGAATTCGCGATTTGAAAAAAAAAATTGCAAACCCATTTTTTTCATTCAATTTCGTAATTTAAATCAATTTTTGTCATTTCGTTGATAAAAATTAATGCAGAAGTTCTACCGAGTGGAGATTTTTGCCTTGAGGCTGTTTATGACTGACAAGTGATTTTTTTTTTTTTTTTTTATCGTCGAGCGAAAAGATGGAAAGATTTGAATCAACAAATTTGATCATATAATATTTTGCGAATGTATAGTCGTTGGCAGGCAATAACTGAGGCTCAAACACAAGTCTGCATCCGGCCTCGAGCGTCCTTGGATGCCGGATCACATCGACGATCGACCGAGCGTGTTCTCGTTACACGCCAACTTTTTTTTATATACTTTTCTATATATGTATCAACGAATTAACAAATACGTCTGTATACAAATTTTTAAAATGTATTTCATTTGTCATTTACATCGATCATATTGTTAGGGATTGGTTCTGAAGAATTTTTACAATTAATTAATGCGATGACCAAATTATTTTGTCCATTCGAACAAAGACTCGAGGCTGCCATTGAATTTTTCTCACTGCAACAAATGTGCCTATTGAGATGACGTCATATTTCAATTAAAACGAACTCCAGTCGCCATATTTTTTTAAAAACCCGAATGGAATTTTCATTTTCAGGTGGAAACTGATTTTTCGTTTCTAACCGACTATTTTTTTCAACGCTTTTTGCCATTGGGAATAATTTTGAATGTGCGATGAAGAAAATTCCGGTCAAAAGTTCGTACACGAGGTTCATTCTCTCATAAATTTTCAAAGCCTCAAATCGAAGCGGTAGGCAAGATTTCGCTTAATATAGATTAGTGACCTCTTTCACATGTTTTTTTTGCAACCTGCCTACAGCTCTATATACTTGATGATCGTACGTACTATAATATGTATTATTTACCACAATACCTATCGAGAATTTCTGATACTAGAGCACCTTGAGTTCTGGCGAGTGTAAAGCCCGCAGAACCGAATGTACCTGTTACTGCGACACCAGCAGCTTATACGTGCTTGTGTGCCCATATGTGCCTGTTGGAACAGAGTTCTCTCGTCTATTTGTGCAAATATATATATATATTTTACGATAGTTGCGCAGTTGTCACAAAGAATTACGTCACAATACGTTTCTCTCGTGAATGATGGAACAAAAGTTTCGATCAAATCGTATCATTTTGCTTCCTCATGGAGGGAGCTATGTGACGGTGAAATTTTTTTTTTCCAGTTTTCAATGTCAATGTTCTTAAAATGTCCCAAAACGTCCAAAAATCATATTTAGAAAAAATGTCCGGATGTGTGTGTGTATGTGTGTGTGTATGTGCTGGCACTGTAAAATTCAAATGGTTATAACTCGAGAACGGTTTAAGCTACAAGGCTCTAGTTTTGCATAGATGTCAATCTATACCAGCTCTTCGTTTGCTGAGAATTTTGTCGGGATCGCTAGAAAAATTCGAATTCTACAGCATTTTGAAATTTTCAAAAAAAGGGTGTCACCGCTCTAACTTTCGCACATTTTAAGATTTATTACTAATTTTTTTTTTTATAATTAGGGTTTCATAATAGGAAGGTTGGTATTGAATTTGGGAAATATCGGTTGAGCGGTTTAAATTTTATGGGTTTTTGAATTTTACGAAAATGTTAGTTTTTCGAAAAATCGTTTCACCGTGCATCTTGAGCACCATGAGGAAGCAATTTGCAAATTTCAATTTGCAGCACCGTCTTTTTTTTATTTCTCAAATGGCTCATCATTTTGACAGTGGGTTTGAATGGGGACGGTAAAGAAAAAAAGTCATGGGGACTGCGCGTGGCAGTTTTCGGAAATGTAAATTAAATGGACGGGACGCTCCGATGGTTTTTTTTCGTAATTGAACCATATTCCTCATGTTTTTTATTTTTTATTACGTAACACAAACGTTCGTCGTGTTGGAGAGAATATAAGAAATTTCTATCAGCCACTTGTTCACGCGGAGGCTTTGGCGTATTCCGGAGCGTATACCAAATGACGATGGCGCTTGATTTCTCTTTCGTGATGCCTCGAGACTCTCGATATGTAGTCCGCGGTATACGGATACACGGGAATTATTGATATTACTCAATCACTCGTGGCAGAGTCAACTCGCGTTCATCTCAGATCAAATAACCACTCGCGATTACTCCGCGGAATCAGGGAAAAGAAAACGACGAAAAAAGGATACATTGAGGATACGATGAAAGGGAATCGTTGACGAAGTTTCATATTATAGAGTGTCTTTGCTCGATAACTTGTTTTGGCCTTGATGCCATACATATATATTATATATATGTGTGTGTATGAGCCCAGGAGGTTCGTAGAGAGAAACCGATTGGGAGCGTTTGGCATGAAAATGCAAACAGATTTGATGATCCCACGAGAAGTTGATCGATCGCTTCGAAATTCCACTCGTAATCGGATCGTTTTTCGTTGATGCATTTTACCTTGATTGCTAAACGTTTTTTCCACAAATTTTAATAAATTAGCAATACTCAATCATTACCAAATGTTTTCTCCTCATATTTTACTCAATTTCAACAATTTTTTTCACAAGATTCTCCAGAATTAATAGTCAAAAGAAAACGTGCCGTTGGGCTACCGCAAAAGCTCTTTTTTTACGAAGCAATTTATCGATCGATTAAGGTTTCCTTTGTCGGCGACGTCTAAGGGGGCCTGGCAATAATAATGAATGTGTTTTTTTTTTGCTTCAATCATCGTTTCTCTCGCTGCATTCAAAGTGCGACTCGCGCGTGTGTTTCATTGGTGCTAAATGTTTATCGAGTTTGCGTAAGCCAAGAAAACCGAACAGCTAAGAAATAGCATTGTGTTTAACGCTCAACAGTGCGTACAAAGCCGCGAGAATGTGTTTCCAGTTTCGATTTATAATGATAATATTTTTTACAAGCAATTATCGAACGTTCCATGAGAATATTCGACTCGCCGACTTTCATTCAAATTATTTTTCATCCGATTACATTTTATTTCTTAACTTGGAAAAATTACGTTTTCCTTCCACCACAATTAGTCGGTAAATCGTTGAACCTTCCTTTGAGATTTAATATGAAAAAAAAAAAAAAATATCCTCTCACTTATTCACCATAACAACGCTCAGGACAAACTTGCATCATAAAATATAAATTGAAAATGCGTATTTTCTGCTTGAAGGAAGTTGATTCGTTAGCCCGAGGTGTAACTAATAAGAACAACTAGTTTAATAACTTGACGTCAATCATCTCTCGCATTGTAAGTATTGAATAACGATAAAAATATGAAATTATTCTGAAATATTTGCCCTTCTGAAATTTTATTACTCTCGTTGCAATGAAATGTTAATTGTTTTTCTTCGAAAGGATATAATTGTCGTGTATATTTTCCTAGAAATTTTCCGCAACGATAATATTTGGCCATGGTTGGCTTTTGGATGGAAATTTACGATAGAGATTTGTCTTGAATCTATTTGAGTCTCGATCATTGCTGTCGACTGATAATTAAATACAGAACGAGCAGAAAAAACTTATCGCGAGAAAAACAGTTGTTGAAAGTTTGATTTTATATGTGAGATCATAAATAGTAACAGGTGAATGAACAATCGATGTGAATTAGCCCGAGTTCCTCGAACAAAACTCGGTTCTACATATTCCCTTTGTAAACATTATCGCCTTTTATTATCCAACTCCGTAGCAGATCGAAACAAATAATATACAACCAAGTTATAACTTGGTCGTTGGAAATATTGACCTCGCGTATGTGTGTTGGTAAAAAAAAGCGTTTGTCATCGACGACGTTGCACGTGCGAGCATGATCCAACAAATTTGAACCGGAAAGAAGCCTCTAGACAAAATTCAACTAATTTCTGACATTTCCCTTGAATATGTCGGTTTATATAATTTTATACAAACATTTGCGATTCCATTCCGCGTCCCATCTTCATGAAACGTTTCAATTTTCATTTTTTTTTTTTTTTAAGTTCGAATTCTCTTTTGGGAGAATTCTGAAGGAGCAGCTCCGGGCAATTCCACAAGTTTGACTCGTTCAGGTAGCGTTGAATGAGAGAAAATAATCACATTTTTGTATGCACGAGTTTGTGAGCAAACTTTGTTGAAACGAGGATAAAAACAGGCGAAACGATAACCTCGAGATTTCGCTCAATAATTTAATTCATTCGCTCGCTTTGCATCGCATTATCCGCGTCTCTCTCTCACTTTTGACTTTTCCTCCTTTTGGTTGTCGCTGGCTTTGACCGCGAGCATTTCTTAATCACGAACTTTCGTCAGAGTCGTTAAAAAAATCATGAAATTCAAATGTGGACGTTGCCTCGGTGCGATTGATATACGAGGCTGAATCGTAATAAAAAGAAGATGAATGAATCTGAAAAAAATTGACAACGTGCAAAAAGAACTGTGTACACAGTAAACTCATCGCGTGTGCTTTTTCGAGGGGAACAGAAAGACGACTAAACGCTGTTGGATTTGAAATAATGAAAATATTTCGTTGAGATATGATCTCGCCTCTATAAATCTTGAGCGCTATGCAGTTTATGTCTCGTTGCGAGTCACAAGGCTCCACGGAACCAGGTATGGTAATTAACGTTTAGTCGATGTAGAGAAAATAAAAAATGGCAGGAGAAGCACGCTCCGAAGGCGTGGATTAGTCCGTTCTCTCCGCGTGACGATAAAACGAAGAATTTCAATTGAATTTAATCGCTGTGACACCTTCCCTCACACTATTTATACGCCGTGGCAAAACTAGCGAAAAAAATTTGCAAATTGCTTCCTCATGGTGCTCAAGATGCACGGTAAAACGATTTTTCGAAAAACTAACATTTTCGTAAAATTCAAAAACCCATAAAATTTAAACCGCTCAACCGATATTTCCCAAATTCAATACCAACCTTGCTATTATGATACTCTAATTATAAAAAAAAAATTAGTAATAAATCTTAAAATTTGCGAAAGTTAGAGCGGTGACACCATTTTTTTGAAAATTTCAAAATGCTGTAGAATTCGAATTTTTCTAGCGATCGGGACAAAATTCTCAGCAAACGAAGAGCTGGTATAGATTGACATCTATGCAAAACTAGAGCCTTGGAGCTCAAACCGTTCTCGAGTTATAACAATTTGAATTTTACAGTGCCAGCACATACACACACACATACACACACACATCCGGACATTTTTTCTAAATATGATTTTTGGACGTTTTTGGACATTTTAAGAACATTGACATTGAAAACTCGAAAAAAAAAATGTTCACCGTCACATAGCTTCCTCCATGAGGAAGCAAAAAACAAGTAAACAAATATACACGCGGTCGTCGCGTACATTGTGGAAAGATTTGCCAGCCCAGGATCGATTCCTGCTCTTCGGACGCGCTATTCTCCGATCTTGAGGTCTCCTCTCCTCGACAAGGTCCAAGAGGAAAGGCAGAAATCGAGAGAGAAGGCACGAGAGCATGTTGTTCCATCGAGATTGAACAAAAAGAAAATGATACGCATAAGAGTATTGTTCGTTGCACACGTGGCCTTCGGTAACCGGATGACTACTTTTACGGAGTGTGGACAACTTTTACACGCACTTTGGGTCCTTCGTCGTAAGATCCTGTTACCTTTTTTTGTCTTGAGAATCAGGTCTCGTGAAAAAAGAACTCGCGTCGGGGAATGAGACTTTGCGTAGCGATGAAACGATTCGGAAAGACAAAGAGTTTTCGTAAAACGTTCCTCTCATCATCCTTCAAATTTCACCATAATCAAAAACGTCATCGATAATCGCATTTTTATAAACTTAATAATACGTGCGAGTTCGACCGCTCGTTCGAGACTCACAAGTGCATTAATTGCACGAATAATAAACAAGAAAAACAAAGAAATTCTGCACAAGGAAAGTTATTTCTCGGGTTAGAGGCATCGCGAATAAATCGTTTATGTGTATGCACAACTTTCTTATTTGACTTACGATATTACTTGTACACATGACTCTGGGAACATAAATCAATCGGCGAGGCTACTCCCGAGAATCTCGAATGAATTGAACGAGCGCGAATGCCTTACAATGGGAAAAAAATAACGAAAGAAAAATGGAATTGCAACGTTGTCACCAATCACGTAGGTCGCTCTTACGATACGTCTCCGTCAAACGGAGAGTTTGTTAAGATCCGTAATGTATGGAGTCACTTACAAATGAGTGACGGTCATTGATCCTTCATTGCCTTCGTCGTTCGAATGATCGACAACGTCCTATCGATCTCTGGCATCAATTTAATCATGGCTCTTACATAACGAGCCAATCATCGACGTTCGATTAACATTCGGAGGAAAAATCGATTACGCTCCAGACAAAGTTCCTGATCTCCCGAAACTCTCTCCCAAAGTTCTGAACCCACTTCCTCTCGATCCGGGACAATATTTTCGTAAAAATCGTCAATATGCTCTAATTATTAAGTTTTTTATGCTTTTGCTTGAAAAAATGATTCAGAAATTGACATTCTTGTATAATTTCGTAGGTTGTTTTGACGTCCCGGCACTTTGATGCAAACGAACAAAAGATATATCCTCGCCAACTTGGAACAACATTCGATCGGTGAGTCGTGCATTATTTCAGCGGTAGATCTTTTCATGACGGTATTATATTGCGTACACACGCGATATCGTTCCGACAATAAAACAAGCGATAAGAGAATAATTGCGAAATAATCGTTCTCTCATTTGTTTTGTCGTAATAACACACGTGCGTAATAGGAATGATAAAGTTGCAAAAATAAAATAATTCATTGTTAAAATAATTAATTGTTAATATCGAGCTCAAGATTTCGCGATTTCGCTTGGAAATTCCCCAGAATTACGGGAGCAAAAAGTTGCAATTTTTCGTAACGATTCTGCTCACACGCGTCGACGATTCTTTGATCAGCTTTGCGCGTTCGTGTGAATTTTAATCGTCAAAAATATAATTTTCCGTTAAAACCGAGAATTTTTTCATTCTCGCTTCCCTCGTCAATGGCAAAAGTTGCAAGTCCTAGAATCAGTGTCCTTGGAGAGATAGTACGCTACAGAGAAATCAATACACGGAGAAAACGAAGTTGAAAATTATTAATATACTAGGAATCCAGTTACTTATTGCTGAAAATTATAGTATTTTGAGGACAGTTCGGAAATTACAGCAATATCTCGAATGGCAGTGCGACAAATCGTTCTGAACAGCATAGTAAAATGTGATCATCAGATTAAAACCGATTTTACAATTTAGCATAGCAATTAAAGAAAATCGCAATGGTCATGGTAAACAAAACAATACGTGTGATAAAATTTCACACATTTTCGATATATATTCATATTGGGATAATAGAATTTTACTATGTCGACGTTTAAAATTTGAGATATTCTCACTCATAACTGAATTCTTATCCGACATAGTGAATTGTTCATGAAAACAAACCTGAAATTCATTATCGCGCGCATTACGGTTTCTTATTCATATAGAACTGTTTGTAATTCATGCTAAGAAAAATTGTAAGTGTTAAAAAATACTATGCTGTTCTGCAACTGGTGCTACGATTCGTTTGCTTCTTAAACTTCGTATAGGACATTTTCCTAAAACATTTAATTTCTTACTAAACAAAACGAATCCGTTTACTCGGTGTAGTGGCACGAATCACGTGTTTCCGCGTGATATTGGAGTTTACAGATAAAAGTTGAAAACTTTTTGTTCAAGGTCAACTTTATTAAGTTGACCTTGAACAAAAGTTTGAAAGTATTTATGTTTGTGCGTGTGTGTTCAATGGGACAAATAAGGGAGGAAGGTAGAGATTTAATTGGAAAAGATGAGAAGAAAACACGCGAGTTCCTCGGCCGATTGCCCTGGCCGAGACTCCCACGGCGAAACCCACCTCGACACCTGTTGCTAATGCATGTACAAACAATCTTCTCGTTCCAAGTAGCTAACCTTTTCCAACAAAACAACGACCAAGCCCAAAGTTTACGGTCGAAATACCTTAATAGTTCGCAAGGACGGAGACAGTCACCCACGCGTTCGTACATTCTCGAAATTTACTCTTCATTCCAAAATACAATCGTCCATCGTCAACAATTTCCAGACACTTTGCGAGACAATATATTTTGTTTTTTTTTTCAATATTTTCCATATTTTCTCAACCCTAGAACTTCAAGTCCCGCGCCGTTTCTCTCTTCGTTCCCCCAATTTTTTTTTTTTTAATCGTTTTGCCGCATTTTTTAACTAATTTGTTGGCTTCCAGCAAAGTTGCCTCAGGCCCACGCGATTGCGCATTAAAAAACGGAAGAAAATTTCACCGGGGATAGGAATTTTTTCAAAAATGTTTACGGGAATGAGTAACAAAAAACAAGTTACTGATTTAGTCGAGATTATTAGTGTAAATTTTTTCCATTCAGACTTTATTTTCCATCATTCACGATTTAATGGAAATTTTGTAAAAAGCCAATCGCAGAGCACAAATAAGATATGAAAATATAGCGAGAGGGGGATTTCCGGGTTTGCAAAGCGATGTCGGATATGAGATTATGCCCAAGTACTCGGTTTTATTGAATCTTTGATCGTCAATCGGCCTGAAGTCATGTTCAACATTCGAGTGCTCGAGACGACGCGATTCATTCTTATCTGACGTGCAATGTATAAGCAGAACATGCATTGCGAAGCGAAAACGAATAATACAGATGGAGACTATGCGAAAAACTCGAGAACGAGAGAGAAAGAGAGAGAAGGGGAATTATTCATCGGAGACTCCGCTGGCATGCGTTCGAAGAAAAGGAGAAAAGTCTACACGTCGACCCGGAGCTAAGCTCGCACGTGCTATAAAACTCTCCGTATAAATGTTGATGTATCACGCGAGTATATGCACTTTTTATGACAGTGATAAGAAGAGTCCGGAAACGAGTTGGTGCATTCGCTTTATTCTATATTTCACGAGCTTTTCATAGTCTATGGCATTTATTACTCCGTTTATTAACAATAAAATGCAGTCAGCTGTAAAATCCCAAAACAGCTGGTTTTTTAAGCCAAAAATACTGTCAATCAACGGAGCAGGAAATTTTTTTGATTTTTCCTCAAATTGGATCAAAAAATTTCTTTTTATCGACTGTTCGAGTGACAATTCTCGTCGAGAACTCACGATTCAATTTTTTTTTCTCCGTATACATGTCGGTTTTAGCTCCGAGTCGCATATTCGTGAGGAGCGTTCGATCGAACAGCTCTGAGGCCACGAGACCCCGCGACCAACCGAGTACTCGACCTTGACATCGTGAGCTAGGTTGTTTGCGATTATGTCCCAGTGACCGGAGTTCCTTGGCGCATATTGAGGAAGCCTCACTAGGTCCGCGTACGTAACATCTATCGAGCGGAATTTCGCTTATTCGCCGGCGCTGTATATACTGTTGCAATAAAATATATACGAAACTACGAGGAACGTATCGGGATCGAGGGATGAATAACTTTGACCGCGACCAGTCGGACGTATTTTGTCAGAAATTGTGATAAATCTGCTCGAATTAATCTCATCGCGATCGCGAATTTTTCGGAAGCTTTGATGTCCGAGATTTTTTCGCGTCAATGTTATTTGCACACACTGAGCAATAAAAATTGGTCAATCGATCGAATCTCTATACGATCATCGTAGCATTCAATAGATTTTCTCCTTGCTCGACAGATTTCTCATGAAGTTCGCAACGTTGGGGTTCAACGAAAAAGACGTTTTTCTATTAATTATTCGTTCAATTTCAAAATCCATGACGATTTTCGTACCGATGTTGAGTTTGGATCCCAAAAAAATATCGTTTCATTGTCCGGAGCAAATATTGAATATTAATCGTGAGATCTGCTAAAAAAACGGAATTTCGTTACATTCCAATACGGAGAAAACGGATTCGTTTTGTTTAGTAAGAAATAAAATGTTTTGGGAAAATGTCCTATACGAAGTTTAAGAAGCAAAAGAATCGTAGCACCAATTTCAAAACCGCACAATATTTTTTAACACTTGCAATTTTTATTAGCATGAATTATAAACAGTTCCATATGAATAAGGAACAGTAATGCGCGCGATAATGAATTTCAGGTTTGTTTTCATGAACAATTTACTATGTCAGATAAGAATTCAGTTATGAGTGAGAATATCTCAAATTTTAAACGGCGACATAGTAAAATTCTATTATCCCAATATGAATATATATCGAACATGTGTGAAATTTTATCACACGTATTGTTTTGTTTACCATGACCATTGCGATTTTCTTTAATTGCTATGCTAAATTGTAAACTCGGTTTTAATCTGATGATCCCGTTTGACTATGCTGTTTAGAACGATTTGTCGCACTGCCATTCGAGATATTGCAGTAATTTCCGAACTGTCCTCAAAATACTATAATTTTCAACAATAAGTAACTGGATTCCTAGTATATTTCTTAATAATTTTCGACTTTGTTTTCTCCGTGAACGATGCAAACTTCAACATCGTGATTTCTCGTTCATTTTGATAAAACATCGTGCCATTGCATTCGCACTGCAGCCTAATCTTTTGTCTAATTGCACGAGTTTTCCAAGTTAATTGCGAACATTGAAAGAAAATGAAACGAGATTCATTATTTCTCGTTTTTAACTTTCGTCATATTTTAGAAACAATATATTTCGTGTACTTGATAAAAAAAAAAATAGGAAAAATACACGAGTACCTTCCACTTTGCAAAATATTTTACGAGGCTCGAACGTCAGGCTGGACAATGCAAAAACGGAAAATCCCACAATCGATTTATCATCGGAGCTTTTTTTGTCGGCCTCCCGTAATCAACGGAAGAAACATTGATTATTTTTCTTGATCGCTGACACGGTCGCGAAAAACGTGTTGACTGTACAGTTTGCAAGCAGACTCGCCCTTGTCATAATCTGCTGCAATGGTGAGCGTGCGATAAGATATGAAGTTGCAGTATTGACCGCAATCGGCACATGAATCTGAAAGCTCTTGTAAAATCGTTTATTCTTTATCAATACTGTGCCTAGTTCATTCATAATCGAACAGACACTCTCGATTATTTCATTAAACCATCTCACGGGATGTACAAAAGTATCTCAGCAAAGGTCATCGACTTATTCGCGAGGTTTATCTACACGCCGGATCGGGACGAACGTTACGAGCGAGTTCCTCACGAAATTTTCATTCCCCGTTGCCCGCGTGTCCGAAGAAATTATCTGCTCAATTTTCGACAAAGAAGAAACGATCAAAATTCTTTCGATTCGTCTAAATTCCCGGGCTCTCCTCTTTAACGACACATTATATGCAAATTATGTTGTTTAATGTCAAGTAAATTTATAAGCATCGATGACGAGTTGGAAAGGAAAAGTCTAGCATCAATGGAAATCCAGTATTGGCGTTGTTTGAACTCGGGCTGTATATAAATCTCGATGCAAATACTTTGTCTCTACTTAATGTATAAATGAGGCGTCTCAAGCACATATAACGAAGTTGGTATTATCGCGTTATAATGATAATGTTGTTTGTCGGATGGTGCAGTTCTCAGATGCACATTTGCCGACACAAAGAGCGACCTTTGCATTCTATCGCGATCCTGCGGAACGTTAGTGTGTGATGCTCGGTGAATTTGCGGTACGCAGGCTCCCCATACCTTTGAGTCTATGTGTATATTTGCATACAGGGTGTACAGATTTGAATTCGAGGCTATAGAGGCTGTGACGTTCGAGGGGAGAAAACCAGGAATCATGCGACCCCTGCGATTTCCAGTGACTCCTGCCGATTGCATATTTAATTTCCGGTAAAATGGTTCAACGATTTCCTAAGTGAGAAGCCCCTCGGTGACGTTTTTTGAGTCATAAAATTGTCGGGATGTGGAAAAATTCGCGAGAGAATCGACTTGAAATTCCGAGTGATCGATCCGGACTTCCCGGGTCTTCGATTCCTCTTGCGAAGGGAGACGTGACGTGTCCACTTGCAATGCGCATACTCGATTATATCAGGACACCCGATATATGCGTATGTAAAATGGAAATGGCCAGCGTAATCCGCACCCACGCGAAGCAATACCGATTCAAGTTCACGGCGATGGGCATACCAATTTTCCTGCAAGACGAGAGATTAAGAATTTCGAAGCGTGGGAGAGCGCCCACCGCGGGAGATTCCGTACTCTATATAAAAATCTATCCACACACTTGCATAGATTTTCTGCTGCTGCGAAATCGTTTTTTCTTCTCGTATATTTTCCACAGGCCCGTGTCAAGCCCTTCGCGGAATAAAGCGACGGCGTATCTTCGATTTCTCATGCCTTTTCGTTCGTCCCGGTTTCTTTTTGGGTTCTCCGCGGATTTCCCTCGGGAATTGTCCAGTCTGCGTGATGATAATTTCTCGGTCTCCAAATTTGGTTGGATCGTTGAAAAAAAAAAACAAAACAGATTTCTCGCAGCCTTTATACGAGAATTTGAATGAGTTTTTTCCAGTTGGGTAATAATTAATAGCGTTTCGAATGATTCGTACGCTGAAACGTTTGTCTCTCTTTTACTTTCTGGTCTCTTTCTGCGTGCATGTGAGTTTATTTAACGATGAAGGCCTCTCAAGTGGCAGTAGCCTTGCCACACTTGTCCTCGTTGGGGGTCGATAAGAAACGCTGCATTAAATAATCCAGCGTAGCATCTCGTGGGATTTACCGGGCACTGTCACCTGCGGCGGAAAAATGTCTACAAAACCCGCCGCCTCGTTCTCCCTCTCTCTCTCTCTTGACTATCCGAATGAAAAACTAAATGACGCCCGCGGAGCTGGTACAATTGCCACTCGAGTTATTTGCATAAAACGTTTGGCGATCGACGTTGAGCACCGCATCGTGTGACCTTTATCTATATCCTCATCGAAGTGAAGGTGTGCGACCAGGAATCCCCTCCCCATTTTCCGAGTCACCCCCACCCTCGTCCGTTTCGATTGTTAATGCGATACGAGCGAAAATTTCGGCTGATGTTTCGTGCGAACGAGTTTGCAACAAGCGAAAATTTGTTTACATCACCCAGAAGTTTTCTACGCATATTTTTAGCATGTAATTAGGAACGTTTCATTCTTTCGGGACGCGGACGCAATTCGTGTATGAAATTGTAACGAGGAGCGCAATTATACGCGATGTCAAGCTGTGGCGTTGATACCCGATGGTTCTGTTGACTTAATACACAATCACATGACGTATTTTTGCTTGTATATGCTAAATACGTCAGTAGGCTTTCATTAAGGATCATATATTAATGACAGCTTGTAATTACCGTTGTTACTGCCAACTCGTGTAATTAATCGAACGATAATTCGAGCCAGTTCCCGAGGCTCGCAATTTATGAGTTAAAAAAACTTGTACGTAATATCGATGACACGAGAGAGTCCGATGGATTTATCAACAAGGAATCTCGCTATTTTCTAATCCGTGTACATAATCGTAAGGTTATCGAAACTACAATCGTTTCTCATGTATCACTCGGGACGAGCTTACAATCGTAATTATTACGAGGGGACTTGCCTAATGTCAAGAGCAACCGGTGTCATAATTTACTCACCCTCTTTGATGGAAAGACAGCGCGGGAGACTCGATTTATTAAGGAATATCTTCGAGACTTTTACTCGTGGCAATTAATCCGTCGAGCAAAGGTTTCGTGTTTTATGTTCTTCGTCCATTTCGAGTCTTTCTGAAGAAACGTTGAGTTTATTTTTTATTATTTTGACTTTCCATTCCCATTCTTGAAATATATCAACCATTATAATTGCGTATAGACGCTTCGGGATCGGAATCACCGGAACAAAAGTGTCGATTAGTTGGAAGAAGGAAAAAATTGTTGAAGAGAATAGTTGCGAAATCATTTAAACTCGTCACGAACAATTAAAACTCAT
This sequence comes from Diadegma fenestrale, assembly GCA_037043255.1. Taxonomy (NCBI): domain Eukaryota; kingdom Metazoa; phylum Arthropoda; class Insecta; order Hymenoptera; family Ichneumonidae; genus Diadegma; species Diadegma fenestrale. The sequence continues at coordinate 15,001,190 of CM073310.1, read as the reverse complement.
CGACGTTTCGTAAAGCAAGTTTTTTTTCGAGCATGTTTAATTATTCGCTGCTTCGGGCGAATGGTAATTTTTTCAGTTTCAAACGAAATACAAAACACTGGCTGCTTCAATGGGGCTTTGTACAGCTATTGCACAAGCAAGAAAAACCACTTGGTTTGTTTTCAGTCATAAAACTCGATGGATTCGCGTCAGTTCACCAAATCGAATAATACGTGTGAGCTCATCTCTATTAATGGAATAAAAACTCATTATGCACGGTCAGTGTACCGCGCGATGAGCCTGAAGTTTGCATCGACGCAATGCCACGAATTTCGGAAAAAATTCAGAACGAATTTTAATTTTTTTAAATTTTTTCCTTCCCTTTTCCGGACCTCACGAATCGATTCGTCAAATAAAAAAGTGACGAATGATTTTTTTTCTTTCCATTTCGTGGCATTGCGTCGATGCAAACTTCAGGCTCATACCGCGCGATAATTCACGAAAACTTATCATTCAGTTGCATTTATTTGTAGTTGCTGCACATTCCTTCGTCACGTTCTCTCGCGATTTTCTGTTCAGCACGTAAGCGCTCAATTATTCAAAATATCCGTTGAATGCCATTAGTTAATCAGTTCTTCGTTCGATGATTGAAAATTCTCTGAATTTTGCTCACATTGATTCATTTTTATCCACATTGCACAATGCGGAAAAATTCACCTTTCGAAATTCTCTGCCATTTTTTTTTTTTTTTTTAAAGATGAAATAAAATACTCGAAGAAATAGTCGAAAGGTCCGTTCACCAGAATGCACCGCGCGGCGTAACCGAATAATTCATCGGTTGTCGGTGTGGTCCGTGCGATAAATGCATTCGGAGTTAGCGCGCAGACATGCGGTTCTCTCGCCCTTTCCGCAATTGGATTATTTTGCTTTGTCTATCGCAACGGGCTATTACAATAAAGTATACACAGAGTAAAGTATCGATCTATAGCCAGATACTATTACGACGCGGTTCACAGGTATTCCCGCATATATTTATTGCGGATAACTGCAGCGCGCACGAGTGTCGAAAGTTCTCGAAAGCAAAAGTGCACACCGCCGATTCTCTTGTGTAAAATAGTAACAACGTTTCGCATCAATTTTAACGAGTTCGAAGACGTTAATTACATCACAGAGGAGACGCAAGTGTGGACGATACTCGCTCGATGTTAGGCTGAACAAAAAAAAACACATCTCAGCGGTAGAAAATGTATCGTAATAATTGGAAGATTGCGAGGTCGCGGAAATTTTTCTGGTCGTTGGTTTTTCGCTCGCCGAACCGTGAGAAAACGTTTTTTTTCGACGATTCGACGTCACGATAGTATTTTATTGGGAGGAAACTGATTTTGGCTTTTTTTTGATGAATTTTTCATTTGAAATACAATTTTAATATCGAATCCTTAATTAAATATTCGTTAATATCAAAATTTGTCATGATAATAGTGAACGAATTGAATTCTAATATGGAAGGGTTCAGTAAAAAGTTATAGACGCGTGAATAATCAGTGTGCAAAAAAACCAGACGCAACATTTCACGAATAAAGCCCAATACGTCATAGCCAAGATTTTTTATTGCCTCCTCGGCCAACCAACTGTTTGCTAGCCTTATAATCATAGAGTCATAAAGAGTGTTTGCGATTTCTTCGAATTAGAGTTAATTGCGCAATTGGAACAGCAGACGTACATACGTAAATGGTAAGTCGGTGTCAAACCTTTGGAGAGAGGAGACACGATCGGGACAAAGCTCGACTGTGTTTCGTCGCTGCCGAGTATACGATCCGGTCGTTGTTAATAACGAAGCGTCTACAATGTAGAGAGCTAGACACAATGACTCAGTCTCTTAGGTCGTTACAGCTTTTCTTTATTTGTCGCTTCGTCGCGAGTATCAAAGACAAAAAACGGCCTTTCTATTGCTCTAGTCAAGAACCATCTTAGCTCATCGTCACAAGTTATCGATCGCGTATGCGCATGAACTATAAAATTCGAGACAAGCAAGTTTTTTATACTCAATGCCCTACTTTTCACTTCATTAATGATTCGCCAATCCCTTATTTTTACTCAATCTTCGTACGAACCCACGTAAATAAAGTCCATTTAAAAATTTTCCGTTTGTTGCTTCCTCATGGAGGAAGCTATGTGACGATGAAATTTTTTTTTTTACAGTTTTCAATGTCAATGTGCTTAAAATGTCCCAAAACTTCGAAAAATCATATCTAGAAAAAATGTCCGGATGTGTGTGTGTATGTGATGGCACTGTAAAATTCAAATGATTATAACTCGAGAACGGTTTGAGCTACAAGGCTCTAGTTTTGCATAGATGTTAATCTATACCAGCTCTTCGTTTGCTGAGAATTTTGTCCGGATCGCTAGAAAAATTCAAATTCTACAGCATTTTGAAATTTTCAAAAAAATGGTGTCACCGCTCTAACTTTCGCAAATTTTAAGATTTATTATTAATTTTTTTTTTATAATTAGAGTATCATAATAGGAAGGTTGGTATTGAATTTGGGAAATATCGGTTGAGCGGTTTAAATTTTATGGGTTTTCGAATTTTACGAAAATATTAGTTTTTCGAAAAATCGTCTTGAGCACCGTGCATCTTGAGCACCATGAGGAAGCAATTTGTAAATTTCAATTTGCAGCACCGTCCATCTTGTTTCTATTCCTACAAAGAGGATCGCGTTTTTGAAGAACCCATTCGATCGCTTTTACCCCACTCTGGGGTGTTCCCACTTGTTCCTGCTCGGTTTGCATACAAGGACCGGGGGAAATCGTGAAAACTCTAAGTCTCGGTCGATCAGGTGGATCGAGAAAATCAGAAACATATTTCCACTCGCACAGCGACCACCCAACCGCCTAGTGATCTGGCTGAAGTCTGCGCAACGTGCATGGCCGTTCAACTGTCCATCAATTCGAACAATTCGTCAAACGATGCAAATGGAAAGCTCTTCGTTTCCCTGACACATTCATACGAGAGGATTACAGTCGGAATCCAATAAATGCATGTCACTGCGCCACAGATCCATCGGAGTAGCTCGATCCGAACAGGGTCGAGTTACTTCGTTCTAGCAATGGCAAACCTGCGTCGAAATTTGTCAAGGGTAGAAAAATTGTACACTGAGAAGAATTAGAAATGCAAAGTAAAAATAGAGCGTAATATGGGAAAAAAGGGGTAGAAGAGAAGAATATAAATGGCTCGACGAATTGAACAAACGAAGAAGCTGGAGGATCCAATACAGACAACACTGAAAGGATCTGGGTCATTCGGTTGCCCAGGCAACACTTAGCTCTTCCCACGCAACATCTCTTACTAATTCTGAATCGAAAATATACAGGGTGTTCCTTTCAACTGGACCGTGCAAATATTATTTAAAAAAAAACGCGCCTTTTTTTACCTAAAAAGGCCAAAGGGCCTTTTACGCCTTCAAGAAAACGCGTTTTCGTCTCGGTTCTCATTCTTATCCACACAATCACGATCTTGTCTTTACCGAGACTCCGATGTGTTGAAAATCAAAGTTTATTTTCCAAATATTGATCTGGAATGGTTGGCAAAAAAATGTAATTTGTTTCTCTCCGGACAGTCGAAACTGACGACGCGAAATCGTGGGAAATGCTTTTATCCAGCCTGCGCATGTTTTTCTTGCAAAAGTACAAATTTGTTTGCTTTTTTTCGGAACTATCCGACGACTCGGAGCTTCGGACCGAATGGAGCGGAATCATCATTAACGAGACACCCTTTATCGTGGGATGATCCAAAATTATGCGTTGTTTCGTGAATCCTATACCACCTGCCATTGTACGCCAACGCGATGTCGAATGACAATGGTATCCAGTTTTTCATTTGAATACTGTTTACGAAGACATGAATGCGCTTAATATGGGCCATATGGATGAAAATGTGTCAAAAGATTGTCAACGCGAAGTTAGTAAAAACAAAAACATAATAATATCGTCGTCATGTGTTTTAACTATTTCCAAAGAAATTCTTCACGACGATTCTTCAAAAAATGATGATTTCGATTGATCGAATATTCTCAGCGGTCAAGGTGGCAATAGGGACGAGTTTTAGGTGGACAGATTAGCAAGTGACGGTTTTAGTAGCTCGCTCATAGTTTTGTTGAGGTTTTAACCGATTTGGCACGTATCTGGATACTCGGTTGATTGGAGTCTGGTCCCAGTCGTAGCCAAGCTTTTACGTATTCAACAGGAACGTGGGAGGGCTCAATTGCCCCATTTGCTCGGTCGTAGATGAAGCATCCATACAGTTCGAGTACTTCAACGTAAAATGTGTCAGCGTTGAAGCAAAAAAAGGGTGTCACACGCATCCTGGGAATGAACGAAAAGCTGACGGAATTCGGAATCAAATTCAGTGAATATCGAATTGATTTCAGCTGAAAGAGGGTCAAAAGCTCTTCCAGTGTTCTCTGGATCCGGGCTATTTTTGTTTCGGCCAGCTCCCCATTTTAGTACAAATTTCCTTCAGCCCTCCGGAAATATCGTGCGGACTTTTGGGAATGTTGATCATAAAGTTCTTTTTGGAAATTCATCTTCGTCACTTTAAGACAATATCTCTTGGTTTTGACATGACGCGAAATTATTCTTACTCAAATTTGCGCTTTTCTTTCTTCTGTCTGACGTTGTTTCCACACACCCTGGCATAAGGTATTTGTAATGTAATTTTTTTCTACCCACGCTTTTGGGAGCATTTTCTCCTCTTTCGTCCCACGTATTTCGCTTCTACTTTCGCCCTGCTCTTTCCATCTCATTCTCCTCTTTTTCTCTCCATTTTCCTATCGAGCACAGCCCTCGATCTTTACTCACTTTCAGCGGTGTTGTTCCTCTCGGTCTCTTCCGTATACTCGCTCTCGTGGAGCTCGCTTTTCTCCACAATCACGATTATAATGCCAGCCAGGTTGCCATGGCGACCGTTACAGAGTGCTCTCTCACCGCCTTCCTGGGGCCACTGAACAACCTGCCGATGAAAGCTTCTCATACACCGTGTATATATTTGACCACCGTCCAAACTTCCCCTCGCAGTATTTACCACCCACGTCCTCGTGTTCACGCGCTTGTTCGCGTCCTATACATGCAATCTCCCCTTTTCCCTTCTCTCGCCCAACCGCTATCCTCCATCTCCTCGCGTACCTGCACGTACGTCGGTCTCTTTCATACTTCGAGGACACGTCTTCAACCGAAGGTTCTGGGCAACCTTCCCTCCCATCGGAAATTTCCGTATTGGACGGTTCTAATGACTTTGCCTGATTCGCAATAAAAAATCATCAAACTGTTCCCATTGTTTAGTCTTTGTCTATTTTTCGCGCTTTAAATAAATAAATAAGTAAATAAATAATTTATTATTTCATTAATTTAATTTAATTTTTTAATTTATTTATTTTCATTATATTTATTATCATTCTCAATAAATAAATAAATAAATTTAAATTATTATTAAATTAATTCATTGAATTATTTATAAATAAATAAATAAATAAATTCATTTTTCAATAATAATAAATAATTATAAATAAATAAATCAAGTAACCTAAATAATAAATAAATTTATTTATTTATTAATAAATATATCAATTATTTATTATTATTTATTAATTTAGCGATTTTTTAGTGGCGCGACAGCGCTCCTTCAAATATAATAACAACCTATCGAGATATCCGACAGCGTCTTGAACCCAACTGATTTTGAAGCAGTTCGATAAGAAAAAACGCAAGTTTAAGCAAATAAGATTCTATTTCTTCGATCAAATGCGTTTTCTAGGTGAAAACCATGTCTCAAGCTTTCCAGCTCTGCCACAAGAATCATCATCACCATATATGAAATGTTGAAATCGATAACGATATAAAACTTGTGTTTTATGGACGAAGCCACGGAAACTGATGCCATTCGATCAGTCTGTTCGCGAACAAGCCAACTAGACGCAATGAGACAGTGTAATCGATTTTTGGTGAACTTTCCTTGGTGAAAACCATGCCTCAAGCTTTTCAGAGCCTCAGAGTAATTTGAGGTGCATCTATTGTAGCGATTCTGCCAATCTCGTTTATTTTTCTATTATTTCTCACGAGTACTCCGGTACATGGTGATAATTTCGAGCTTATATAGAGAGAGCGGAATGTCGATTGTTGAATATGATTGTTTCTGGTGTGATAACAAAAATAGGAGCGTGTATACGTATAAGTGGATGTAGATTCGCACTCTGTTGCATAAACTCGTCCGCCTCGTTGCATTGTTTACTTCCGGTTGTAATATACAAGTTATATGTGCTATTTACAGTAAGCTGCCTGTACACATATCTCAATTATGGTTGGGGCAAACGGGTAGAAACAAAGACGAGTCGTAAGAGATGACAGATAGGAACGGAAAAGAAAAAGAGAGAAAGAGAGAGAGCGAGACATTCAGATCGTGCTAGTTTTGCGGCAGTTCCACGCGATAGGTCGCGGAAAGCCTCCCACACTTTCCAGAATTTTCGATTACGATCGCAGCGTGAAAGACCGAGCCAGTAATATTAAAAGACAACAAAAAAAAACGCGCAATTGCGCATTTTTTCAAACTCGCGCGAACGATGACTCGCGCTCGTTCTGTGCATGAACACGGAAGCAAATTGTTAATATTCCTAGATCAACCATTAAAGATAGAGAGAACGAGGGGGAGAAACCCTCGTTTCAATGTTTTGCGGAAACCATTGTCTGCTATTTGAGTTTTCGCATTCCTGGCTCTAAGATGGACTCTACAGAAAAGCAGAATCATCATTTTTAATGTCTCTCCGCGCCTCGAATCCATTCAGCATGGTCGACTTGTTTTCTCTCCTACTGTCTTAGTCCCCGATCGCTGCACAACGATAATATGCAATTTTATAGTCCAAGCTCGTTCCTTGTGTTTTAGCACTTGAAGTTTCATAATAATTATCGTTAAAGAATCATTGCCATAATCTTATAAATGAATCATCCGTTTCTAAATTACGAAATCCATTTCTTCACGTTATTGCATTGCACCTTTGCATTATTCGTAAATTTATCAAATTCTTGTCAACAAAGAATCCTAACAGCACGATCAGCCCCAAGATTGAGGCAAATATGAAAATCACATTAACTAACAATTTTCTCCTACGAAGAAAAATTTTTATAACTTTTTCCATCTAAACGCGTGTAAAGCTAATTGCAGAAAAATTCTACACATATTTTTTTTTCCAAGTCAACTTTCGCAACTTTTTAGCGAAACGTGACTAAAATTTGAAAATGAAAAATCTCAAATTCTAAATGTCAGGAAATTTTTCGTCATAGGAAAAAGCTGCGAGTTTTGGTGCCAAGAAGGTTTACACAAAATTTCCAAAGAAGCCCAAATAAATGACTCTGAAGTTTGCATCGTCGGAATGCAACGAAATTCATTTTTATCTTTGGCAAAAATAATTATTCAAATGCAGAATGTAATTACGATGATAAAATGATCGATTTTTGCCATTCAAAAAGCATATCGGCTCGAAAAATTTGGATGACATTGAAAATTGACCGAAACTTCAATAAAATTCAATATTTTTCGATGCATTCCAACGCTGCAAACTTCAGCATCATAACGAATTTCCGTTTTTTCTTGAACGGATTTCACGATTTTTTATTAAATATTTAGACGACGTTGGAGTTTGCATCGTTGGAATGCAACGAAATTCATTTTTATCTTTGACAAAAATAATTATTCAAATGCAGAATGTAATTACGCTGGTAAAATGATCAATTTTTGCGATTCGAAAAGCAAATCGACTCGAAAAATTTGGATGACATTGAAAATTGACCGAAATTTCAATAAAATTCAATATTTTTCGATGCATTCCAACGCTGCAAACTTCAGCATCATCCAAATAAAGTCGTTTCGCGATAGTAATACCTTGAGAAAAATCGCTCATTCGGTATGAATAACACAAAAAATTCAATCCACTATCTTGTTTAACCAAATATAGTTAGTCCGTGATTCGTGATAACTATTAAGACTCACGGTGAACTGCGAATGAACTATAATTAGAGTGGATTGCTTATGGAACGATATAGATCGCGCATAGTATAAAAATTTGAAAAAAAAAATATATGTCCACCCCCTTTGCGTCTGTGCTTCGCAATATCCATTCTCCAGATCTGATATGAAGTATATAAAGTAAAAAAATAAGAAATTAAGATTGAAAGTGAGAACTGGTTTGGAAGTGGGCGCGATCGCGTGACACTGCTCTCACACAGAGTGCGTTTGCGTCTCCCCTGCAGCTGTGCCGAGATATACTGACCATATAGTTGAGAAGCTGAAAGTCGAGCGACTGCATTAGTACAGAGGAGAATACGAGTGAAGCTTGTACGGCAACTCGTCCACCGTATCAACCGAGTGAATGTCCTCGAATCGTTAGTACGTACACCTCATAACCTGTGCTCTATATATAAAAAACTATTATGTATAAGTATTTACGGTTATGTATATATATGTATATAAATATATATATATAGATGGCATCCTGCGAAACTCGATCGTGAGTTTCGAGCTCGAGGATACAACGTGTAATTTCACTCGAACAGGAGATAATTGTCGGCGACCGAATTTTTTTTCTCATGATCGAAACTGCGGCAAGATAAAAAAAACGAAACTTGTGCGCAATGTGGGAAAAACTTTTATCGGCGACGAGTCTTTCAAAACTTGGTCGATAAACTTGTTTGATATTTTAGGAATTTTAATAAAGTCGTTTCACGTTCGAATACCGCTCCTTTGAAAATTTCAGGCCATTTTCTCACAGCCGGCGCTCAATTTTCGTTCAAACGACTTTGCTCAGATTTTTAATTGATAAAAAGTTTCATTTGATTTTTTTTACAAAACGTTCTGCCAAAACGATACGACGACGTGGTTCCGATGATTAGGATCGAATTCCATCGACACTCAACAAATTATTTTATACGTGCCTTTAAAGACGGAGACGGAATCAGTCTCGAGCAAAAATCACGGGACCATGTCGTAACCGAGTGTATAAAACAATACATAATACATAATATACATAATATGTGAAAAGTCTACTCTGTCGTGCAGATCGTCGTCGCGGCGCCGGGCGTCTTTCCGGGCTCGTCGCTCCCTGGCATGCGTCCACGACCTTTAAAAACGACCCGATCAAACAGCCCCGAAACAAGTGAATACTCTCGTCACTGATTATCACTTTTTGATGATACAATCAAAGTTTTTAACCGAAATTGTTCGTCATTTTAAAAATCGATAAAAAACCTTCATTCGTCATCTTTTGGCAAAATATTGTCAAAGCGAACGTTCGTTTTACGTTTTTATAATCGAAAATCGCAGTCGATCGCATTTTCACGTAAAAACGCGTGTGCGAAAAGACAAGGGACACTGTAAATTGGAGTACGCGATTCGCGTTGTTCGTTGAAATTCTAATTTTCCGTCAGTTCATTAACTTTACGCACCGGGAGTCTGGATATTATTTTTTTCCTCGAGCTAGAGAGGGAAAAATGAACATTCGACTGCGGAAACGCGGACGATAGGGACAGAAAGCCTCGAAATAAATTAGTCTCGCTTCGACGAGAAAGTGAAGCGACACGAGGATGCTCATTCCGCGTTGTTGCCTCGTTTCTCAGTCACCGAGCAATAAGACCATTGACATGGAATGATAAAAGCCTCCCTTTTTGTTCGCCAATAACTTGGATTTACAATGAAAAGAATATCAATCAATCTTGTAGCGTGAAGGGCATCGATCTGCCTTTGATGTCCGGTCACCTTTCGGGGATTCGGGGCCGTATGTTTTGACAAAAATCTCGTTCCATCATTTGTCATTGAGCAAGGCTACGAGACAGAGATTTTTGTATGTCGCACAAAACAGACACACGTTGTTTTTTCATTTTTGCTGGTCATTCCGTACGTCCTTTTCGTCCGGTTTGCCTCATTAAGGCTCGTCCTCGAAAAACAAAGAATGAAAATTTCTATAAACCTGAAATTTTCACTTATCAAGCACAAAGTTCGTCAAACACTCAATCAATTATTATTATTAAAGTGTAAACTAATTTTTGGCTTGGTTATTGTTTTATCGAGAGTAGCAAGGGACAACGTCGCTGCTCGAACTCTCGGACGGTGAGCCCTCTAACGGACGATGTCGGTGTCGAGTTCTAGAGTGTCGAGGATGCGGATCTCACAGAGTATAAATACGTATAGCGAACGACGCGTAATTGGGTCACAATGCTCCAGAGAGTGTCGCGGTTTATGCGAATGTGCTTAAAATAAGACAACGAGTCATTGAAACTCTAAATTTTTTTTGCTCCGACATTTGATATCGTTGGTTGGGATAATAAACGCGAATGAATCATTCGGTCCTAATTATACAGGCTGTAATTAGACCGAGAATATTCGTCCAGTGAAGTTTCTCGATTCTTGAACCCTCGCGCAAGATCCGCCTTGTCATTATATTGTCGCGGTGCGGGGAAACGTGCGCGTTGTACGGATAATAAGAATGCACCACGGACGCGGAACGCGATTCGAGTCCGAGCTTTATTCATAGAATCACCGCGCGCGGGAATAAACCGAGAGGGGGAAACAAGTTGCGAGGGCGTCGAAAGCACGCATCACTCTTGGATGAGTCACTTTGCCAAATTCAAAACTGTCTCGAGGAAGAGCCCTCTTCGGCTCGAAACTCTCCGCCAGACTGCACACATTTTTTTCTCAAGTTCCGGACCAACCGCGAATTCAAGTTTCTTCAACTAGTTTCGGGGCTGCGGATAATTGACGGAGAACTCGAAGATATTCGCCTTTTTCGGTCGATTCGCTGACTCACCGTTGTCAGATACGACACTTTTATCTGTTCATAAAAAAAAGTGAGCTATCGGCTGCTCCTTAATTAGCTAATTAATCTTTAGCAAATAATGTCAATATCTTTGCGGAAATCGTAAAAATTCTGGATTACTTATGACTCTGAAGTTTGCATCGTTGAAATGCAACGAAATTCGTTTTTATCTTTGACAAAAATAATTATTCGAATGCAGAATGTAATTACGATGATAAAATGATCGATTTTTGCCATTCGAAAAGCATATCGGCTCGGAAAATTTGGATGAAATTGAAAATTGAACAAATCATCAATAAAATTCAATATTTTTCGATGAATTCCAACATTGCAAACTTCAGCATCATAACGAATTTCCGTTTTTTCTTGAACAGATCTCACAATTTTTTATTAAATATTTAGACGACGTTGAAGTTTGCATCGTTGAAATGCAACGAAATTTCTTTTTATCTTTGACAAAAATAATTATTCGAATGCAGAATGTAATTACGATGATAAAATGATCGATTTTTGCCATTCGAAAAGCATATCGGCTCGAAAAATTTGGATGAAATTGAAAATTGAACAAATCATCAATAAAATTCAATATTTTTCGATGAATTCCAACATTGCAAACTTCAGCATCATAATTACTTTGAATTGCAAATGCTGCAAGTTGCGACGATGTTGAAGTTTGCATCGTTGGAAAGCAATGAAAGTCTGTTTTTTTTTTGGAGCAAAGGTCACGATTCTTATTTGATATTTACTCAGGACAATGAAACGATCGTTTTTAGCATTTAAATCCAAAATCTGTGCAGAAATTTGCATGGTTTTTTGAATTGAACAAACAAACACATAGAAAATGTATTTTTCCACGATTTTATAGAAATGCAAACTTGAGTCTAATGCACGATGCCATTTTGTGAAGTTTGCAATGACGCATTCAATATAATTTGAAGTTACGCTCATTATTTCTGACGGGAACACTCCAAAGTAATCTTATCGTGTAATGAATGTGAGAAAAAGAAATGAAACCATGCAAACCTCGACTGAGTGGAAAATGTTGCAAAAGCAGGTTTTCATACTTCGTGCAACTCATATTTGCACGTTGGGAATAAATCTGATACGAATATCATGGAAGCATGAAAATAATACAAAGTGCACGTTTCGTACTGCGAATGGATGTGAATATATTTTTTTAATTCCATTTTTATAAAAGTCCTTTTTGAGGAATGAAAGTTTAGCCGCCCTAGTGCTGTTTACATTTTGGCTCGTTTCTGAAATAGTCGCATAATCGGGCGTTGACGAGTAAGCGCTGAATAAATCTGTGATACAATTTGTAGCAACGAGGATATTAAGGTCATGCGTGATAACTTTTGCTTCAGCAGTTCCTCCTTTAACCTCGACCTCTTCTCGCTGTATTCCAATCTTGTTCCTGCCTCGTAAAGCAACAATATCCTATCGCAGACCTCAACCGGTTCTCGCGTCGACGAGTTTTCACATAATGCCTCGATTATTATGCAGTCTCTTTTGGTCCGCGTATCGATTAAACGTGCCTGCTCTCCCCGCGCACGGAGGCAACGTCGTCCGTGATTACATCTCACTGCAAAGATTCCTCTTCCTGCTGTTGAGCAAATTATTCGCACCCGAGTCTTGATTTCCATGAAAATCAGAAAAACTGTCGGCGAGTGCTCTTCGCCAATCGTTAACGTCATCATGGACGATGATCAACGGGTAAAAGAAAAACATCTCGAAAGACTGCGCCGAGTTAAGTGAGCCCGGTTAAGAAAATAATTCCAACCGGAGCGGATGCAAGTCTGGCGAAAAGTAAAAGAATATTTGATCGAGTCGTAACTCGACAATAATTGCATACGAGTTTCACATCAATCCTTCAACCTAGCCAAAAATCCCCTCCCGGGGAAAAAGGCTTGGCCAAGTACATTCGGTGATTCGCGCCCGCTCGGTACAGAAGAAAACGTGTGTACCTAGCGGGCAAAATGTCAGTACACAGTAGAGACGTAACGGACGTAACTGAAACCATCGCGTCACTCCTAACCACCGCGACACTCCTAACCGTCGCGACCAATCAGAAGAAGGCTAGCGCCACGGGCCCTTTCTCTGTGTCGTATACATACACGCACGCACACTTCGATCATGGCATAATTTTACCCGTGCAAAGTTTTTTCTCAGCAATTACAGCATCAATCCGGTTGATTTATGGCTTAAACGAGGGGGGATAACGTAATTAGTCTCTAATTCAAATTTCAGATCATGAAATAACCCCTGAGCTTTGTATTTTAAGAAAGTGTTTACCCCCACCGGCCGAATCGCTTTTCTCAGAGATAATATACTCGAGTGAGTCTCGCGCCAGCAGACGACGCTGTCGAATGTACTCGGCCCGAGACTCTGCCGAGTCTCTGGATTAAATTTTATTGAAGAATCGAAACGCGTAAATTCCGAGCCTGCCAGTGATAAAGTTCAGCTGCAACGATCTTTCTCTATTTCTCCTTTTTCCTCGATTGCCTCACTCCGTCCACTGACAAGTGTTTATGTAAACTTCTTTTTACATTCTCGAATTAAACTCAAGCAAATAAAAAAAGGAGCACAGGCAGTTCCTTCTGAAACTGCAACTTTATTTACTCCATATGAGTGACATTCTTCATACAGCTCGCAACTCGCTGTACAAAACTCAACAAGAGTTGAAAAAATCTCAATTAAAAAGTGAGGAATCATGGAGATTTAAAAACATGCATTATGTAATTTTATACCTGCACAATTTATGTGATGTGCTCCAGCTTTGGCTTTCCTTCTATGAAAGCTCGACGGTTGCATGGGAACGGGTGACAAGAAATTTAGTTTTAATTGAGACTTTTCGAAAGATCCAGTTCGTCAAATCCTCGAGAACCGAAAATATCAAAAAATTGCCATGCCTGTGGGCTTCAGTTAGCTTAATTACGAAAATTCAACATTTTTTTCAAAATCTTCAAACTTTAATTTTAATAAAATCGTTATAACTTTTTATTTTTACAAACTGGCACTCCGGCTGTTCGTTTTCGAATGAGATTCGAATTGGTAATTAGCGATTTTTGATTTTTCATCATTTTTGAGTTACTTGTGAACTTTGGAAGAGGAAAATGTGACGAAAAATGTGATTTTTTGGTTCGGTTTAAAAAATAATAATAATAATCGGTACGCAATACAGTCTCGAACCTTTTTTGCTTGACGAACTTCATTCCTGTGAAAGATTCATCAAAATTTGTGTCAAAGTTTTGTATATGGAGATTGCTCGACTGAATAATTAATTGGATGAGCCTGCGAATCAGAGCGAAGGATGTGGCATGGAGTTTTGAAAAAGCTCCGCGTCGTAGGAAATGCTCGACAAAGAGAATTGGGTCCTGAGGTGTATGCAAATTTCGTTCTCGCGAGTTTGCCTTCATACGCACGAGGCTTATCTGCGACACATTTTGAGCGCAGTCAACCCGCGGGCGAGAGTTTGAGAAATGCAGAGTGCGATACATGGCTAGGCGGGGACAGCGCGTTACTCTTTCGTAACCCGGTCGGTCTGTCACCGGCTTCGTGCGGCACGCGAAGAAAGACATTAGCACAAATCGCACGTATATACACACAGCAGGGTGTTCGCCCGTTCTGGCGACTAAACTGCGACAACGACGACGATGACGGTTATCGCGTAAGCTTACTCTCGCACGAAGGAGACAACTGTTCCGCCTTGGGACGGAAGCTCCTAAGGATTTTCACATTTCCTTGACACGGAGTGATAACCGTCGCGCCAAGTTCGTTGAACCTTTTTTTTTACTCTTAAACGATTTTTTTCAATCGATACCTTGATTTCATGCTTCGGTTCGATTCCTTATGCATTGCTAATTAGCCAAGGTCAAAACCGACAGCTAAAAACAATAAAAAACTGTTTCTATCGCGACGGAACGCTCTGGTTACCTCAATTAGCAGAAATTTTCATTTTTTTTCCAATAACTATTGTTTAGTAGGTCAATGATCCAGATTTTTACAGTGCTCCAATGTTCTTGAAATTAGAAACAGGGAAGTTGTATTTTTCGACGGCTCCGGACTATACGAGTGAGCAAACAACTCAACGACGACGAATTTTCCAGTAAATCAATCGTTTCCAAACTCTTATTGACGAAAAGCTAAAAATTGTGCTCACGGAATAGAAACATATCGAGCAATCTTGAATTTTCCTAATTTTTACTACGAAGTGTATAAATTTCGTGAAAAAAAATCATTCAATGTCGTGCAGATACAAAAAATTTTGATTTTATTTTCACTAAAAATTCATCAAGATTTGAGGTTTTGAGGAAAATTCCACGTATTAATTATTTCAATTCACCATTTCTTTGGGAACAAACGCTGGAGATATTCGATCAATGGAAAATTATATTTTGATCGATTCATCTCGAATCTGTCATTTTTCGAATTCTTTTGAATTTTTTTCCGTTTTTTATTGTTATTTTATGCAGTCGACCAACGAGAGTGCGAGAACCTTTTTTTCAAGATTATGGGCGAGAAGTGCAATAAGCGTGTATATATATGAATCTTGTATATTTATAAGTTGAGTATTCTCGCAGCTATTTATTCCCCTTGGCAGATTCATTGTGGCAGCGAGTGAGTACGTGCATAGTAATGACGTTATGTATGTTGTGCATATAAAACCCCTATTACATATGAATTCCAGAAGCCTGTTGTTGGCCTCTGGAATAACCAGTATTACGGTAACGCGATTACGCGTTCGTATTCTTCCATTAAAATTAATTGTGCAGACTGGCAGAAGGAACAAGAGAAAGGAGAAACAAAAAGTAGGCGAGAAGTGCGGGGGCGGCTTTTGTTTCAGAGAAAGTGCGAGAATGAAATTATCGTCAACAAAAACGATTGAGTGTGTCACTGGATCAAAGAGCTATCAACAATGGAATGCTGAAAAATTAATTAGATTACTAAAACGATCGTATAAAACGTTGAGGTATTCAGGAATTTTTGCTTCCTCATGGAGGAAGCTTTGTGACGGTGAAAATTTTTTTTTTCGAGTTTTCAATGTCAATGTTCTTAAAATGTCCCAAAACGTCCAAAAATCGTATTTAGAAAAAATGTCCGGATGTGTGTGTGTATGTGTGTGTGTATGTGCTGGCACTGCAAAATTCAAATTGTTATAACTCGAGAACGGTTTGAGCTACAAGCCTCTAGTTTTGCATAGATGTTAATCTATACCAGCTCTTCGTTTGCTGAGAATTTTGTCCGGATCGCTAGAAAAATTCGAATTCTACAGCATTTTGAAATTTTCAAAAAAATGGTGTCACCGCTCTAACTTTCGCAAATTTTAAGATTTATTACTAATTTTTTTTTTATAATTAGAGTATCATAATAGGAATGTTGGTATTGAATTTAGGAAATATCGGTTGAGCGGTTTAAATTTTATGGGTTTTTGAATTTTACGAAAATATTAGTTTTTCGTAAAATCGTTTTACCGTGCATCTTGAGCACCATGAGGGAGCAATTTGCAAATTTCAATTTGCAGCACTTTTTAGGATTTTTTTCGTAAATCACCAGAAAGACCCGAACCTTTTAAAGAAAAATCATAGACACATTTTTTTGCAATTCATAAAAGAAATACGATTTCAATTCACATGCGCTTAGATGGAAAAAGTTAAAAATTGGAAACCAAATATATCTTGCAGTTTTGAAGAATGGACTTTATTTGGGGTTCTTTCGAAATTTTGTATGAACCTTCTTGGCACCAAAACTCGCAGCTTTTTCCTGAAAAATTTCCTGACGTTTAGAATTTGAGATATTTCATTTTGAAATTTTAGTCACGTTTCGCTAAAAAGTTGCAAAAATTGAGATAGAAAAAAAAATATATGTAGAATTTTTTTGCAGTTAGCTTTACACGCGTTTAGATGAAAAAAAAAAATGAAAATTGAATAGAATTCGAAAAATATTTTTCCTTCTTCTGAAAACTTCATGTGGCAACGACGGAAGCAGATTTAATTGAATGCCAGATGATGGGAAGTTAATTTAGTTTTTTCAAGTATGATTCGACATGTACTCGTTCGAATAACTTCGAGGTCAAAGCTAGAAATTGTGGGCTGTTGGATAGAGAGTAGTTTCGTGTTCTTATTCTTGGTGGACCTCTTCTTGTCGCTACTTTTGTGTGCAACAAGGCTCCAATTAGGTTGGGTGTCCGAGACTGCAGAGAGCGAGAGTATAAACTTGGATATCGAGCGAGAGAAAAAGCTTTACGAACACATATCGTAACACGCCTCAGTGTAATTTAACTCCGTCGGATTTCACCAAAGGCTCTCGCTCTTGCTCTGTTATTACAGTGGTCTTAGTCCCCGGACAGTGTACTCTCGGTACTGTTTTTTTACTGCGTCTCTCGTTGCGATGATATTAGAGAACGCGAGTGAGAGACAAAGCAAGAAAGAGAGAAATGGGCCCACATCGAGTTTTATTTTAAACTTTTCATTCCAGTCTTGTTCATTTTTGCTCAACAATCGATTAATATATTCCGGTTAATCGCAAATGGGGATCTAATTAGATCGAGATCCCGCTGGATAAACGTTGGTAAACACGACGGATGAGATTTTCAAATTTCTTGTTATGTTTCCCACGAGCAGCTGATATTATAATGAACCCTCGACGCATTTTTACATCGCAATGTATTCGGCGCGTGAAAAATTGTATAAACCTTCGTGGTCACTCTGGGTAAAATCCACCCAGTGACCAACTTGTGACGTAAATATCTCCTAGTTCCCGGTAATTAATGGGGCTGTAATCGTCACTTAACGACAGTTTGTCGTGTCCATTGCGCCTTGGCGGCGATAAGTATCACCGCCGTTAACGCTAAATCTCTAACATCCACTCTGTTACATCTTGTCAGTTGGTATATGTGCGCGATTCCCGAGGGCGGAAGGATCCGTCCTTGAAAAGTGGATTGGAAAATGCATTTCACGATCGCTGCAAAATCCTGTGACCTTTCATCGTATTCACAGAGTTTCTCGTTACCCAAGAATTTTTAGATCATAATAATCATTTCTCCTTGACTGTGGTCTCATCAAGGATGATGAATGTTTAAAAAAAACATTGGCAGAATGAAATAAATGAAAATAACGTTCGCTGTGTCAAAGAAAATATAAATATACATCGAACGAATGACTATTTTGAGAAAAAACTTGTCGAATAAACTTGTCAACGTGACGTGATGTCCTCACGCATCGAGGATAATGGACAGGTGGAATGAAAAGAAAAAAAAACGGAAACATAAACTTACTACCTTCGAGACCGACTGTTTTTTCTTCCTCCTCGCAAATGCAATATCTTTCGACTTTCGTATGCCTTTTCCTTCATTTCCATAAAAATTTATTTCTTCCTTATGATCGATCCATAAACTTCTCTGTACGAGCATTGCCATAAGATACTGTGATAAACGATGGTGTGTCTGGGAAGCAAAAGTCATGTGCGGTAATGAAATAATGTGGCGATTTTACACGGACAGAAAAGCAGCGGGTTGCGTGAAAATATAAAAATATTTCCATTCGTTTGTTTCCGATTCTTGAACGACCAAAGTTTGGCTCAATTTTCCAAAATAGTCCATCGATTTTTGATCCTAGAACGGCGAGCTTTTATTTTTTTTTTCACTATTCCGGTAACCTGAGTTTATAAATCTGCCCAATTTTGGAAAATTCATACCTCCGGAAAAATCTTACGAAAAGAGTTCGACTTGGACTTGTTCTTTTCGTTTTTTAATGCAGGATCACGCGAGTCTGGGGCAATTTCACTTAAAGTCCAAAAATTGGTAAAAAATTCGGCAAAACGATAGAAAAAAAAGGGGAAAACGAATTCGAGTGATTTCTTACTCTCCAGCGGAATTTTAATTGTCATTGTGAAATCGTATCGGTCGGTCTCATTATGTTCGCACAAAGCTCGCGCGTCATCCACACGGATTCGGAACTTGGAACCTTTTTTAGATCTATCGATAGATCGTTGTGTATAAAACAGCCTGAATACCTGTATGAACGTTCACCAAGCATACACGTTCGACAAATTGATCATTGAACCGAATAATTCTGCTTGTCGTTCTCCGCCTTGAATTACGCAACTCTAATCACACTCGCGGGCTCGCTGAACCGATAAGTCTCAGCACGCCAGTCTTTGCTATGCGTTGTCGCGCGGAGAAATAATATATCGATTTTTTATGTACTATTTTCAATTTCATTACGATCTCGAGCTATTTATTATACCGTCATAAACATCTTTCTCTAATTTTACGAGATCCTCGAGCTTCGTCATTAAAAAAAAAAAAAAAAACGCATAAACCAACAGCGGGAGGGAAATCTCTCTGGTGTTTACATTAAAAATCTGGAAAATCGACTCGAACCGATCCTTTCGGGTCAATTATCGCGAATAATTGTTATTGACGATTCAAGAAGAGAAAGACCATCGTTATGGTAGTTAACGGGCAGGATGGGCGTGAAAAACAATTCAACGAATCGTAATTAAAAATTAAAATGCAACAAAACGTCCAATGAACATCGAATCTCAATTCCGCACATTCCCATTTTCGTAATATCGATTAAATTGATGACTCTGAAGTTTGCATCGTTGGAATGCAACGAAATTCATTTTTATCTTTGACTAAAATAATTATTCAAATGCAGAATGTAATTACGATGATAAAATGATCAATTTTTGCCATTCGAAAAGCATATCGGCTCGAAAAATTTGGATGACATTGAAAATTGAACGAATCTTCAATAAAATTCAATATTTTTCGATGCATTCCAACGTTGCAAACTTCAGCATCATAACGAATTTCCGTTTGTTCTTGAACAGATCTCACGATTTTTTATTAAATATTTAGACGACGTTGAAGTTTGCATCGTTGGAATGCAACGAAATTCATTTTCATCTTTGACAAAAATAATTATTCAAATGCAGAATGTAATTACGATGATAAAATGATGCATTTTTGCCATTCAAAAAGCATATCGGCTCGAAAAATTTGGATGACATTGAAAATTGAACGAATCTTGAATAAAATTAAATATTTTTCGATGCATTCCAACGTTGCAAACTTCAGCATCATATTGAATTGAAATAAAGGAAGAAAAAAAAAACTTTTTTCCAATGATACATTTTTCTGGTCTTCTTGATAAATGACACGACGAATCAGGTTTGCCGAATCGATCAGTGCGGCTCATCGTTTCCTTTCCAAAAACCATTCAAATCTTGAGCGTGAAATTTAGCAGCATATCTAGACTCCGAAGAATAAAAAATACGGAAGTGTTTTTAAAAGGTGTTTGCAACAAAGAGTGAAACGTTTATTATATTGACAGAAATGAAGCGTATTACGGAGCGGCTGTTTATAATGCCGAAGAAACTGAGAAGTGTGGCGTCAGGTGTTGAGTGGTGAGCATCGAGCCAAGTATTGCTTGCGTTTAACAAGACTCGTGCATGTGATGTTATGTCCCCTGCATCGCGCACTATGTAATAATGTCAGTATATGTTTGGGTTTACGCTCAAGTATGCGTTTATCAATATATGTTCATGTTATGTATGTTTATATTACGTATATTCATACATATGTATGAATAGACTATACATTTACGTACGCATCATTATTATTATCAGCATCGTGTTTATTTCGTTCTCTTTGTTCAGCCGGCGTGCCGATGATAAGTTTTATATTTCATATATAACGAGAACATACATACGAATTGTATTCTCTTCTCTTCCCACAAGTATGACCGTTTTCAAACGTGTGTACACATTGAGAAATCGCCATTAGAAAGACACACTAATCACGCGACTTCACACGTACGCATTTAATTACAAGCAGCGCATGTGGCTAAACACATTTCTCGTTGCTCGCTTCTTCCCGGTGCTCAAATTACACTAATATCCGGAAGACATCACTGCTTTGTGGCCTTGAACCTCTCGGGAAAAAGAAATTCCATGATGACTGTGAAGTTTGCAACGTTGCGATTCAACGAAAAACATTTTTTTCTATTGATTATTTATTGAATTTTGAAAGTCGTGGCAATTTTTCGAGTCGATTGAGTCTTTTGGTCGCAAGAGAGAATCGTTTTATTGGCCGGATCAAATATTCAATAAGAATTATTGGCTCTGCTGAAATAACAGAATTTCGTTGCATTCCAACGATGCAAACTTTAGGATCATATTCCATGATACGAGCCAATCGGCCGAAGGACTTTTCCGAATCTTCCTCTCAATTCAATTTCAATTTCTCCAAAAGTACCAACATTTTCAGTTTCTAGGCGAATTTTGCGAAATTTTGAGAGAAACAGTGTTCATCGCGGGTTTTTGTATGGTAATTGATTTTTAAAAATAGCTCCGTCAGCCAATGACCGGTTAACGACGAGAAATTCTTAATGAACGCCATTCGTATTACCAAATACTGATCATTTTCAAATGAGTGTGCCAAGCAAATTAACATTTTCGACGTTTTCCAAATAGACGAGACGTAAAATTCGCTGGTGCCAAAAATTGCATTGCTTTCTGCGTTACGATTGACTTTTCTATATTGAGCTCGCTCAGTTCCACTTTTTTGCTTCCTCATGGAGGAAGCTTTGTGACGGTGAAATTTTTTTTCGAGTTTTCAATGTCAATGTTCTTAAAATGTCCCAAAACGTCCAAAAATCGTATTTAGAAAAAATGTCCGGATGTGTGTGTGTGTATGTGTGTGTGTGTGTGTGCTGGCACTGTAAAATTCAAATAGTTATAACTCGAGAACGGTTTGAGCTACAAGGCTCTAGTTTTGCATAGATGTTAATCTATACCAGCTCTTCGTTTGCTGAGAATTTTGTCCGGATCGCTAGAAAAATTCGAATTCTACAGCATTTTGAAATTTTCAAAAAAATGGTGTCACCGCTCTAACTTTCGCAAATTTTAAGATTTATTACTAATTTTTTTTTTATAATTAGAGTATCATAATAGGAAGGTTGGTATTGAATTTGGGAAATATCGGTTGAGCGGTCTAAATTTTATGGGTTTTTGAATTTCACGAAAATATTAGTTTTTCGAAAAATCGTTTCACCGTGCATCTTGAGCACCATGAGGAAGCAATTTGCAAATTTCAATTTGCAGCACTTTTTCAAAATCCGATGCGACAAAGATTGTCTCGGTCTCATGTATTGTGGATTTTACGATTCCTGTCTGGGAAAGATTAATTGAAATTCGTTGCGTGTAGTTTTTTTTAGTCCGAAAGGGTCAAACATACCGACAAACCAACAGACTACATTTTTTTTCCTCTCACGGATTAATACATATGTGTATAGAGCAATAGAAATACAAGGATAGTGTACGCGTATGACTTTTAATATAATGTATATATTGACAACCGGATTGGTGTGTTGTATAGTGAGAACTGAAACCAGGCGTATTGCATGCATGAGAGTTTTGCCGCTTTGCCAATCCCGCCGGGAGATAATATTCTCTTAAGGCTGATTATACGAAATATCAAGGCCTCGTGGAGGCGCCTTTCTACCACAGTTTCTGTACTCCTACATTCGCGCGATCTCACCGCGCGACTTTATAAACGCACTTTGTGCCTGCGAACGTAAAACGATTGAGCTGCTTCGATTGCCTCGAATTTATCAAAAAACCCCCCTCGAGTGACCTCCATAAATGTGCAATGTTTCCAATCGCACATTCATGCAAACGAGGAGCTTTAACAAAATTAAAATGATCGTTAATGAGTTGGATGTTTGGACGAGCGGAAGAAAATGTTTGAACGAATGAAAATCAATAAATTTCTTGCAAGTCTTCAAACTCTAAACCATTACCGAGCAGCCATTTTCATGGCGTTAGGGGTAGAAAAAAACCAAACGTCATTTTTCATACACTGAAAATTCAATTTTGTCAAAAAAACGTCGATATTTTGTTGAATACGGCGAACTAAATATTTTCGGATTATTTCAAAATTTTCGTTATTTCGACAATATTTTTCATTGTAACGGAACTGTCAGCAAAATTTACGATTGGAATGACAAAAATTTACTTTCCGAAAACGATTTTCCAGAATGTTTTTTGCTGGAATGACAAAATTTTCGTGATTTTTTGAAAAAACGTTTAGTTGAACGTATCCAACAAAATATCGATCTTTTTCAACAAAATTTTATTTTCAGTGTAAAAACCGGCAGAAAAAAAAAGTTCAATTTAATTATTTTCAAACAAAAAGTTCAAAATTGTCAGATTATCGTATGTAATTAATTTTACAGTCCATAAACTAGTTGTTTTTTCCCCTCCACCTTGTTCTTTCGTATGTACAGTTAATGATCCCGTCTCGCGAACGCAGTCGAGAGTGCACTTAATTGTTTTCACACCCAAGATTGAGAGAGTATAGTACGAAAGAGACCTTGAGGTCCGAACCGGGAAACGATAAAAGGACCCCAGTCCTGCTTCCTCATAATTAAGTAACTAATAGTACATAATTTTTTATTTTAATTTTAATTATCTCGAGATATTTTTATTTATGGCATCGTTTTTGTTGTGAATTTTACCCTACAACGGTATTCTTATTTTTCGACCTATTCTCAATGACTGAAATTCAGAGAAATTCATATCTTCGATAAAATTTAACGAAAACCATTCGCCCTGGGTTCATTTTTTTCGTTTTTTAACCCTTCTCCTACACACCTCTGCCCAGGACCGAGAACTACACACGGGGTCCAGCGGCCCCCAATCGATTTTTAAACTCTTGCTGTGGGCAAAGTATTGGCTCGATTTTGAAAAATAAAAAACCGAAATGCAGCTGAAACCTTCTAGAAAGAGATAGGATGCAATAGAAAAAAAAAAAAAAATTTTAAGGTAGTGAAAAATGCAAGGAAACGAATGAAGTTGTGAAAAATTGCATTTTTTACCAAAAAAATCATAATTCCTGTAATTTTATAGATAATCAAGTGAAATTTTCAGGGAAGGGCTGTCACATATGGTAGTTTGATAAAAAAAATAGCGCAATATTGGGTGTTCCAAAAAAGGTATTTATTTTGAGGAATGAACATGGGCCATTTTGGAGTAGAAAAATGTTCTTTATTTTATGTAAATACATGAAAATAGCCGAGGAAACATGAGTTTTATGATAAAAAATTAGTAGAAATGGATATTTATGTGAAGATTCGATCAACACCCCCACCGTCGAGGCACAGCGCAACCCTATGCTGATCGCATATTGGCCAAACAATCGAAATCGTTGTCGAGATCATTGTGGTGTAAGCTCGATGTCTCGAGCTTCCCCAGCCCGTGAAACACTTCCGGTTCAACGTACACAAGTCCAACCCCATCCAGTGTCGATCTTTGAAGGTTTTTCAAGTAATGGAACTGAGCAGCTCGCGCAACGTCAACAAATTTCGGAGCAATCATTTTTTTAATTGAAAAAAAAAAATATAGAGACTTCCAACGAATGTACTTACTGCCATCACGACCCACTGCACTCAGAAATTGCAGAAAAAAAATGACACTTTTCACCAAAAAAGTTCGCTCAACTACACACAGGGGGTCCAGCGGCCCCCAGAGAAAAAACGTGCGCGAACTATCGAATACCAGACACTGGCTAATGCTCTAGGTCCCGTGCCTATGTTAGCTACCCCAAGTAGACCCTTCGAACTATAACTGAGAGTGGGGAGAACTCGGTCTATAGAGTCTAAATGTTTCAAATTTTGCTCCAAAGACGGCGTTGGGGTCCATTGGACCCCAGGTGTAGTCGAAGGGTTAATGCAGGATCCCGTGAGCCTGGCGCAATTTTGCTCGGAGCCAAAAAATTGGTCAGAAATTCAGTAAAACGATAGAAAACGGGAAATCGAGAGAGGCCGCGGGATTGAAAATCGCCCGGTAGAACGAGGGGAGAAAGGGCGCGAGATTTAAAGTAGCTTGGGGTCGTTTTTGTTCCCGCAGGTTACCGTTTTAGGGTTAAGAAAAAAAAAAACTGTTCACTCGGTGAGCGCTCGTTTCTCCGAGCCTTGCTGCTCCAAAACGTTGTATTTTTCTTTCGCAATTTCTACGAGACATCCCGCGAACCGTCTCGAAGACAAAAACATGAACTCATGATTTTTTCTTGTCGATCTACACGATTTTCTTTTTTACAAGTACGTTATAAAACTTGTGTGCACGTATAATAAAAATGCAGTTACATGTGTTTTTATTATTACAGCTTTTCTCTTTCCCTCATCACTTTTTTTAGTTCTAGCATGAATGGGAATCGTTTTATTTATGAGCCTGAAGTTTGCATCGACGCAATGCCACGAAAAGGGAAAAAAAATCATTCGTCACTTTTTTATTTGACGAATCGAGTCGGAAGATCCAAAAAAAGCAAAGAAAAAATTTTAAAAATAAAAAAAATAAAAAATCGTTCCGGAACACCCCCAGGGGGTTGAATTTTTTCAAAATTTCGTGGCATTACGTCGATGCAAACTTCAGACTCATTTTTATTTCAATTCCGCATATTGTCGACGTCCTCACCACATCGCGTTGATTAAAAACATGAATAATGTACCGCGGTGATGAAAACATCGTGATATCCCTATCGTAACGGTGATGCTAGTGAAAAGATTTATGCCTCCCGAAACTCGTTTGAGTCATGCAATTGACGCATTCGGGGCTGTCGTAACGGAAAAATGGTATCGGGACTCCACATGGGAGCTCGACAATAAACTTTTTGCAAAAGTATCGTTTGATACCGTTGCAACAACGATTTTGCATCGTTCGAGTGACGTCATACCGGCGAAATGACATCGTTACAAGGAACGAGAAAAAAAACTGATAGCATATTTATAATGGCGCTGAAATTTATTAATGTATGTAACGGGTTTCGTAGTGGACAGTGACAAAAAAATTACTTATTCAAAGCAGCTGTTTGTGGCTACTTCCTATTCTCGGATCGCGAAACGAAACGCGTACAGAGGGAAGGACGACTCGTCATTATGTCATCGGACCTACATCGTTAAGAATATATAAGTGCATCCGTCGGAACGATGATCGTTTCGAATCCAACAATATATATTGACAACTTCCCATAACCCCTTTTGGCCTACTTACCCACTGACCCGGTGGCCTATCCTGCAGTCCCAGAAACACTGGCATGTCTGCCGTATTTGTACGTACTACGATTCACTATACCAATATTTATTTCCACGAGGACGAGAAGGAAAAGTATTGAGTTAGTTTCGACTTGGCGCGAGTCGCATACCGGAACGAACGATCGATTTGCAACCGCGTATTCTTCGCTACGGACACACAAACACAATTTTTTATTTCTGGATCGCGTCTTCCGCACGACCATTCATCGCGATGACTCATCGTTATTCCTTCAAGTTCGATAACTTGGTCGCCGGTTTTAAATTACTAAAACAAAACTAAACTAAAATATGCTCCAACCTTTTTCTTTTCTAAATAACACTCGCTCCATTCTCACAAACTACTTTTACGATGCTGAAGAATCGCATTGCTGGATTTTATGCTACGTCCAAGGAATATTCACTGTGCGAATAAAAGGAATTCGAGTGCAAGGCAAAATATTTTCCACCTGCGGTGTAGAAATTATGAAACAAGAGGCGCACTCTCCTGCTTCAGGCTATATTATGCAGATTTTTTAGCCAACTAGCCTTACAAAGTGCGGAGGCGTGTGTACGTCTACATAAAAGAATTTAGCCGAAATTTCACAAGATTTATTTACGTCATGTGCATTTTATGCTCTGAAGTTGGGCATTTCGTTTTTTTTATTATTTTTTATTGTGAAGATAGTGTTGAGTGTCTTTGTAGAATTCTCGAATGTGTTTTCAAGAATTCGTTCATGTTCCAGTAATGAAGAATTTTGACCCAATCTGACTCAAGGCGTTTTTCAAATTTTTGTATTCCGGTGAATATTCATTTTTGTAGAGACGATTTTCGTAGTTAATTATTTCGATTGGATTCCAACGGGGGATGTTTTTTGTTTTTTTTTGTAGAGACGTTTTTGGTAGTAAATTATCCATGTTACATTTTAACCGGTTTTGCAATTATTTAGGGAGAGATTCGAATTGAAAAAATAAATAATGAAGGGAAATTCAAATGATCAACTATGAGGAAATATTTTTCACTGCCTTAACGCGAATAGAGCGATATGAATTGATCCCTTACATCATCCCCTCGCATCTACAATTCGCTTCCTGTGGGGCAAGCTCCCAGGCTCTTGGATCGATGGGTCGTTGCACTCGACTCGCGAGACGCGTTGCATCAGCTGCACCGCCCGCAGTGTCACGATCGCTTAAAACATCGAGATGTTTCGAGACTGTTCGAACGCTCGAGATAATGGGCAAAAATTTCTGATGATTTTTCGAGGCAAAAATCGAGAAATTTGATTCTGTGATAAGTGACGATTCGCTGGTTTTTCAAGATTCTCAATTTCTTCGAGCAAAATCCTCGAGAAAATCTCTTTGAAAATGCTTCACGAAAAAGTTTTTTGGATAAAATCCAAAAATTTTTGTTTTGAAAACAAATTTTTGTTTCTGATTCTCCACAATCAAAAACTTTTGATTGTGGAGATTCTTATTCCTTATGAGGCCTTGATTAGTAAATATAATGTCAACACACGTTTAAATTATTATGAAAAACAAAATCGTTAGTTTCTTCGCGGCAGATTTATTGGCCTAGACATTTGGTTTATCCTCGATCTCGAGATTTTCAGTTTATTTCAATGGCGACCTTCAGTCGAGAAGTTTTCGTGTGTACGATGAAGCGACATATGGTTTTGATCGTTGTGGAAAATTTCGGTACTCTATGAATGTTTGATTACAGCGATAAGGACGACTCGACGCGTCCATAACAATTTTTTGACAGCTGCGTAGTATTTTATTGAAAAACGGGAGGGAATTGGCAGTGGCGTTGATCGTAGTTTCTGATTGTTGCTGTTTCGTTATTCCAGACAAGCGCGTGGTAGTCCAAAAGTTTCTGGCACCATGAACCACGGACTGTTGCCTGTGGGGAGTTTGCAAAATGATAATGGCGCAAAATGTTTTTCCTAAATGTCCATGGGGCTGTAGGAAAATATCGAATGGATTGGAATAAGCCTCTGGAAATGGTATCAAAGGACAGGGAGGGGCAGACGTCATAGGGTAATCCTCTTTTGCTAGTGCTACTAAATCTTCGCGATACTTGGAGCGTCGCACACGTACGGCATACATTAAAATATAGACTCGCTATACGCTGTTGTCGTGGTCGTTTGCGATGGTTGAGAGAGCGCACAAGCACATAACTCAATTACGTCCGAGGCAAATTAGAACAGTCGCGAACTCGTGACCGCAAACGGATAAAGTTCCAGAGGAATATGCTGTATGTACGAAAGTGCTTTCGAACATTATTTACGAGCTTGTAAATACATTAATTCGTGAAAAATTCATTTTCCTCGCTGTCAGACTGTCATCCGAGATGCTCATAGGCATAAAAACTCGTACGTCATACACTATCGAAAAATACGGGTTCACTTATCGTTTTTGCCAAAATTTATTGGGTTTATGTGAATTTTGTGACGTCGTACGGCCAGAAATCTTTTGCCAAGAAACGAGGAAGCGAACGCAGTTGGATTTTTGAGTATGTTTGCTGTCTCGATCGATCACGCGATTGACGCAATTCCTTCAAAATTCGTTGTTATCAGCCCGATCGATTTCAATCGACTTAATGTTTCTATGAATTGATTCGAATTCTGACGTCATTGTCAAGAATAACAGAAAAGACTTTCCTTGCCAATGTTTATCGAAAACGTGACGTGAGTGCTCCGATTTTGACTTGGTACTGGAACGCTGCGAGGCTTAAAGAAAGCGCAAAGTACGAGACTCGCCTTTTCGTTTTTTCGCAACACGCCGATGCGCTCCATTGATCAATCTTTATGATGATGTCATTCGACTCTCAGCGGCCAATGACTTGTAGAACGTTTTGTTACGCCAGAGGCGGCAGATGCGATAAATCGTTATCAATATGTGTAGGACATGACTCGTTAAATTTTCAATTTCATTCAGGACGATGTATATTTTTCACGAATTTATGTACACACATTCCTAAGAATAATGATTAAAAAATGAGAAAAAAAAACGTTGATTTATTACGAAACTCAGCGAAAGCGACGATGGTGGTTCAACGACTGAGCGCATAATTCGCAAATACTTTTACACGCCTCTGGATATCCGCCTGTGAGATTACCATAATACTGGTATTATACAGGGTGTCTTGAAAATTTTCCCATTTGACAGAATTTCCTTGTCTCCGACGAGGTTTTAATTACAATTAAAAAATGAGACCCAGTCAATATTTGCGAGAAGATTTGAATCGTGAAAATCGTGATGCACCATTTTCGTTTTATAATTCTTAAAGATAATTTTTGGAATAAACAGATTGCACACTCTCTGCGGACGGTTTAAAGAACGTTTCGTATTTATATACAAGGTTTGGCGTCGATTTAAATGCATGTGTTGGAATAAAAGTAAAGCGATTGGTAATACCGGAGTTTCTTCGACGTTTGGTAAAAGTAAGGCCATGTGTCACGCACGAGTGAAGCAAATTTCCATTCTGAGCGTGCCAATAAACGATCCTTCATGCAGGCACCACGTAATCGACGAAAAAAAATGAAAATATTTGCGTATGCATAAATATTGACAAGTCACAACTGCAAAGGCACGACCCAACGGATCAGGGAGCAGGATTATGTTGTTTGGGTCTTTTTGGGAGCGAGAGATCGATGTAACTCGAGTTTTGCATGGTGTTGGAGGTTCGGAGATGTTTCGAGAGTTGTTTCGTGGCGATTTGCATGTCTTTTGAGTGGCATGGCCGGAATTTAGCCACAGGACAATGATTCAATCGCCGAATGACATTTCGTAACTGGTAGAACGAAATTCTTTGATTATAAGAATAAAAAAAGTTGGTTCACGTTCCTCTGGGCGTTTCTGACGTCACTCATAATCAGTCCTACGCCTAAGAATTTATTTAGCCTCGATGTATATGCGAGTATTGAGAAAAACAACGTGTCAGATGGCAAAAAGCAAAGTAAAGGCGAATGACGTTTGCATCGAGTTGACAGTGTCTAATCTCTTTTCTTTCGAGCGGTTTGATTGCAAACGAAATAGATTTATGCCTCGTGAGATTAAACGATCTGCTACGATAATGAGATTTTCCAGTGACACACCATTTATCTTGGTAATTAATTGTTCCTCATCAAGAAAAACGTTTCTCTCTCTCATTCTCTCTTTCTTTCTGTTTATCGCCATTAAAAACGTCGCCTTCTCCATTTTGTCTTGATCGATCATGATCTGTGCACGCGTATAGTTTATTCCAATTTTACAGGTCAATGCTCACCTCCTATATATGTCTCGTGGCAGGTACAACGTGATTTTTTATTTGTGCAACGAGTCGCACGCGGTTTCTACGGAAATTTTTTTATAGGACGGGAGTGAGAAGATTTTTTATTTGTAGAGCGAGACGAATCGCCGAAAAATCGGAATAACTATTTTTAATTTCGTGGGTTTCATTAAACTGTATTGTAAATAGCGCTGATGCGCTCAACCGACGTGTGTCTCTCTTTGGCGTATGAGATAGAGAGTGCTCTTGAACTCCAGTTATACGGGCTAGTGAGCTATTATAGAAACGTACGGAATACCAAACGAGCTTTCGCCGTACAGGCAAGAATAGGCCAGAAGAGATACGAGCGTGATATTAATTAGATCAAGTTCAGCCGGCGATTTAACTCATTTAAGGATTAACCAATTTTTCATTATAAACCCTTGCCCTCGGCAATTCGTCAATTTCAATGCAAATTTTGTCATTTGCCATTAGAATTTATAAAATTCTTGTGATTGTCAATCGAAATTTTCCATTTTATTTTAACCCTTCGTGGTCACACTTCCGCCACCGATCTCGGTGGTCACACTGGGTTGATTCTACCCAGTCCATTTTCGAACGCGTATTGTGACCAATCTATCGGCCCGAAAATTCTCAAAAAATTACTCAACAACCCTTGGACATTCCAGTTTGGATACGAAAAACTTTCCCGAAAGAAATCCAAGGCTAACATATTTTTTTAAATGCAAAATGAAGAAAAAAAATGGGAAAAAAAAGTTTTTTCACTAAAATAATCGTCACTTGGTGGATTTTCAATATTTTTGCCTAAAATTTGGACCTGATATTCATCAGATCTGGTTTTTTTGTGAAAAAAATAGTAGGATAGCGCGCGTTTGAAAAAACATATCAATTCCGTTATTGGAAATGGGTCGATTTCAGAGTGGATTTTAGAGATTTAGCGTTAGCGGGGGTAATAATTATCGCCGCCAACGCGCAATGGACACTAGAAAGTGTCGTCAAATGACGATTCCAACCCCATTAATTACCAGGAACTAGGAGATATTTACGTCACAAGTTGGTCACTGGGTGGATTCTACCCAGAGTGACCACGAACGGTTAAATTCGTTTTCCTCGATTCTCAAACCACCAACTGTCGCTTAAAAATAATTCATTTTTTTCTTTTAAAACTTCATACTTCCGGTTTCACCGCATCATTCCGGCGATCTTCGTGTATCGATATAAAAAAAAATAGAATCGAAGGCTGACAGACTGGCTCACCTCGAGACATCGGAATTTCGACGCGAATTCGTCATGAGGATGAATCGAGAATCTCGAAAGAGATGAATGTCCTATTACGGGACGCCAAATCGTCTACGTTACGCGGACTATGCTCGAAAAAACAAAACGACACGAGGATGAAACCTCGGTTGGGTTTGTTCTATTCTCGGGGATCTAAACATAGAATCAGTGTTTTTTTTTTTCATAGATTCTTGTTCGTAATTATTTTCGGTATTTCTGATGAAGAAATAATCCAATTAGTTTTTTTTACTCGAATGAGCACGTGATCTACATTTTTATCGCGAGTTGGAGAATAAATAGAACAGAATTTCGTGTTTCTATGGGAAACTCGTGTACACAACGCCGCAATCCACAAAACTAGTGAAAAAAATGAGTAACGAATATAATTGCAACAACCACCTGACGATATCGATACATTTTTAAGTCACAAGTTGGGCTCGTGTGTGTGTGTATACTTCAGAATGTCGAAATAATAGAAACGGGTCAGAAACGATAAAATATTCAACGGAGCCATAAATAGAATCGACCTTTCATCGAATCGACGATGATCGTAAAATTCACCAGTTTTTTTCTCTTAGGCGAATAATACTGGTTCAGAGAACAGAAAAACAAAAAATTGACAGCATCGCAGCAGATGTCGGTGATCGCTCGATAAAGTAACGGGTCGAACGTAACGGATCGAAAATCATAATCGTCTCGGTAGAGAAAAAAATTGGTCCATTAATTAAAAAAAAAAAATGAGTACTGCTTTGTTCGTTGATTCGGAATGTCTGATCCTCCGAGGGAATTTGAAAAAAATGTAAAAGTTTTATTGATTTAATTGGCTGTTCGAATCGGCGAGGTCGATCGGACTTTTTCCAGGATTCGTTCGAATTGCATTCGATTTTTCGCCCCTCGGAGAAACCTTGGATGAGAAAAAGGAAGGAGAAAATGAGAATATCTCGCGAACAGTGCTTTTTCTCTTTTGTACGCATCAGGCGGTTCCCTTGACACGCGCCGGTATCTCCGCTCGGAATTTTTCTTGTTTTCGAGCGAGAGGCATTTTCTCTCTCCCTCTTTTTTCCTTCTTGTGCTCTGGAACGATATTTAAACGCTGAAAGAGCCGGTCAAGGCCGAAATTTAACGGCTCAGGATACACGCAACAAGTTTCCGTGACGCACGCGCCAAGCAACGCCAGCGCAGGAAAAAGTATCAACAATAATAAAAGCGTAAGAATAAATAAATAAAATTGTAAAAATACATTTTCACGGAGAGAGAGAAAAAAAAGCGTGTGGATATGAACGTGTTAAGAGTCCGAGCGAGATAAGCCTCGTGTACGAATAAAGATAATTCACTCTCTTCGCGCGTTTGGCCTTCGTGTATATAATTCACAATTGTTACGAAAAAAAGTAAATAAAACTTGTGCTCCGAAAGTTGCTCTCGTATGTGCTCCAAGTACCTCACTCGCCGAGCATTCACTTCGCCCTCGTGGCAGACGGAATTTTTATGGCCAAACAGCCAATTTTTTAATAAACCGAGTCTGTTACTCCAACAGTCATGAATATTTAATCAGGTTAGAAGCACTTATCGCTTTTAATGATCCGTAAATGATAAGGATCGTTAGAAAGCTGCCCGTATCGCCATTGACAATGTACAGGCAGTTGCTTTTGCCTCAGCATATCATTGTAACAATTTGAAAAAAATCAAATTGACTATAAAATATTAATGGGAACGACCTCATTGATTGCTGTTTTTTTTTGTCCAATAACTTTTCGAAACGTCGTTGACGTCATTGAATAAAAAATTGATGAAATAAATGTTATCGAAAAGGTCGAGCAGCTCCCTCGATCCAGCTAAATCGCACGTGTCTAGTCGAACAGTGCGCGGTCTTTATTAAAAAGACAGCTCGCTGCGCGTGATCAACAAAAACCGAAGATTCGTGTTTTCGCGTTTTATCTCGATGTTAAGTACAAATGTTGATCAGCTGGTTTGAATTATGTTTCTTTTCATTTCCTGTCCACTGGCACAAATGTGCCCGATGACGTCGCTTCGGGCTACACTCTGTATCGCAATAATCAATATTATTCACCTCTCGGATCATTATGCGGACCTTGAATCAGCTGGGAATTTTCGTCTTGGAATTTTATTTTCGTTCGTCTCTAATCGTCGTGCTGTTTATAAACAGACCGGTGGCTCACAACGCGAAACAAGTCAACGACGAAAATGTATGACCGCAAGGACGCGATCGGACAACGAGAAACGGACAGACGTACCAAAATTCACGCCGGAGGCTCGAGACGAGCGTTTCGTATTTATCGCGTTTGGATGCTCGCAATTTTCACAGTTTTCGAATACAAGTTGCAAATTATTACTCCGGGGAATTCGATTGATGCAAGTTAGTTAAAAAAACTGAATTTTGAAAAAAAAAAGAGTAAAATACTCTCCTCTCGAACGATCACTGACAAGTTTATCGTAACTCGCTCGTGGGCGGACAAATTGGCATTCTACACGGAGAAAACGGACTCGTTTTTTTTTAGTAAGAAATGAAATGTTTTGGGAAAATGTCATATACGAAGTTTAAGTAGCAAAAGAATCGTAGCACCAATTGCAAAACAGCATAGTATTTTTTAACACTTGCAATTTTTCTTAGCATGAATTATAAACAGTTCTATATGAATAAGAAACAGTAATGCACGCGATAATGAATTTCAGGTTTGTTTTCATGAACAATTTACTATGTCAGATGAGAATTCAGTTATGAGTGAGAATATCTCAAATTCTAAACGTCGACATAGTAAAATTCTATTATCCCAATATGAATAAATATCGAACATGTTTGAAATTTTATCACGCGTATTGTTTTGTTTACCATGACCATTGCGATTTTCTTTAATTGCTATGCTAAATTGTAAAATCAGTTTTAATCTGATGATCACGTTTTACAATGCTGTTTAGAACGATTTGTCGCACTGCCATTCGAGATATTGTTGTAATTTCCGAACTGTCCTCAAAATACTATAATTTACAACAATAAGTAACTGGATTCCCAGTATATTTCTTAATAATTTTCGACTTGGTTTTCTCCGTGTACGTAATTTCCGTTTATCCAGCTTCTCTGTACATTAGTTTTCTCTCTTTCTCGGGTTGAATTTTAGGTTTTGTTTCCGGTGAAATTCTTTCTCCAGACCACTCAAATATTCTATTGATCTCGCTTTGTGTCTTTTGCTCCGTATCCCGAAAGTCATTACCAAATAATAAGCAAAATAAATAATCAGTGATTAGCGTGGGGGATCATCAATATGACGAACGACGAGACAGAGATTTTTCTGGGTTTCCGTTTAAATCATTTGGACATCAACGACCTTGAATTTTTTGCTATTTTTACTGTACAGAAAATCGTTAAGTTTTCAGTATTCACTCGAAATTTTCTTTTATTCACGTGGCAATTTACACTCTGCACAGTAAAAGCTGCAAAAAAATCAAGTTCCTGTCTCGATTTTTGTCCGAGACAACAATTTTTTGATCTTCAATCTTCACGTATGAATTTTGTTAGAGACGCTCGGCATATATGAGATTGAATCGCCAGGAACACCGCCTTGACAATATAGTCTCGTTCTTTCGTCGTCTCGTTCGTCTTTATGTATAAACACGTGATAGCAGGTATGCGAATGACAAACTTGCGATATATAGAGCACGGAAACACACGTCGTTGTGCATCGAACATGGATGGTCAACACAAACCGACACGCACGAAGAACCGCAAAAATATCAACATTTTGTTTGGCACACACAACTCACTGGGTGTTAATAAAATAACAAGATAAAAAAATCGTTTGATTTTGTGAAAAATTGTATTTTATCATTCAACGCTTTTGGAACACGCACGATTCGACATATTAATCAGCTGTTAATACTTTTTTTTTTTTTTACAGAAAATGCTCGATGCGACAATCTGCAATAATTTCTGGCACGCGAAGATAGTGAAAATCGGGAAATTAGAGAATAAAATCAACGACCTTGAATTTTTTGCTATTTTTACTGTACAGAAAATCGTTCAGTTTTGAGTATTGACTCAAAATTTTATTTTGTTTACATGGAAATTTACACTCTGCACAGTAAAAGCTGCAAAAAAACCAAGTTTTCCTTTCGATTTTTGTCTGTGACAATAATTTTTCGATTTTCAAACTCCACGTGTGATTTTTATCTCCTCAAATCTCCGCTGGAAACAGAATTTTGTTAGAACCGGTTGACATTTGATTGAATACTTTTGACGAAACTATTTTTACAACAAAAACAAACATAAACCATTCGACACTGAATTATTCAAAAAGTCTCCGAAAATATTTTTTATTCCAATCGTTAATCGCCAGTGACAGGCTCTTCAGAAGACGTGAATATAAACAGCCAGACTTACGAAGATTTTCGTATTATTCAAAATTATTCAGATGATCTCATTTAACCGAATATCGACCCTTTGTCCGACGAAATTTAGTTTCCCGCCGGATATCTGATGCCAAAGACATTTTTCAAATCAAAATCGTGGCGAAAAAATGAAATGAATGGAAAAAAAATGTAGAATTTGGTGAAAAATGTCAAAGTCTCCGCTATTTTCAATAGAATATGAACGAATAATTACTGTGTATTTGCTAAAATCCCTCAGACAAATGACGCGGGACCAGGGAATTATAATCGTAATTTTCCAGTTTATTTTATCTCCGTGTATGCATACGCGAGTGGCTTCGCATGTGTGCGATCGTTTATGCTAGCCGGGAACATTTTTTGTACTAAATTATGCGAGCCCGCGTCAAGTTCGAGGAATACTGCGACAATAATTTCAAAGCGTGATTTATTTCGTGTTTGTGTAATAATTGATTCGTGCTGTTTCCCAATCTTTGGTACAAAGTCGTTAGCAAAGCTGAATTGATGGAGAAAATGCAAAGAAAAATTCTAGAAAGGAATTTCTGGACATTAATTGAATTTCGTCAGGAAATATCTGGCCGTGGTACCTAAAACTTTAGGTACGTGATTTCCAAAGCAACAGAATCTTGCGTGACACGATTCAAATCGATGCGATTAATACTTTTTTCTACTTTTTCTTATTTGCTTTTAATTTGATTCCTCGCTTCTTAATTTACAAGTTCTCAGGCCAAACGCCGCAAAACGCGTTTTGCCGGACGAGACGTCGACGATAAAGCCATTCCCATTGCTTCGTTGGAATTGGGCTCTTTCGCACTTTGAAGGTTGAGCGCCTAAAAAAAATGGAAACAAACCCCATTTCGTTATGGACTGGCTGTCAGATCGGAATGAAAAAAAAATTGAAAACGTTGACAAAAATCTTAGACGGCAGATTCATTGTTTTGTCTCCCGTGTGGAAGAAAATCTCACCTTCTTCGCCGCCTGGACCGCAGTCTCTCACGCATTATCATGGGATGTCCCTCATGCGCTATCATGGAATTCTTCGATCCGCAAAAAATCGTCCAACAAATTGATTTTTTAACTCCGCGCTCATTATTCGTAGAAGTGTTTGAAATTAGAGTTTCATCATTCGCGATACGCGACTCATCCTCCAAATCTGTTTCAGATTCCTGCACGTCCTGATAATGTGTCGAAAAATAATGACATTCGTATGAAGAATTTTATAGAAACGAAAATTGAGAGGGAGGCGAACGATAAAATGAATTAATCGAACTGCCG
Organism: Diadegma fenestrale; assembly: GCA_037043255.1. Taxonomy (NCBI): domain Eukaryota; kingdom Metazoa; phylum Arthropoda; class Insecta; order Hymenoptera; family Ichneumonidae; genus Diadegma; species Diadegma fenestrale. The sequence continues at coordinate 14,964,066 of CM073310.1, read as the reverse complement.
AGATATTCGAACGAATGTTCGATATATTTTTGATAAAACTTACAAATTGACAGGATACACTCGAATTTTTTATTTATTGCGCTGTAATTCTTAGAGCATTTGTACGTTTTTCATCAGGCTCCGAGCGACCATTGTGTGGCGTCTCGAGAAAAGCTCAAACGGCCGCGGTCTCGAGGCTGCACAGAAGCATCAGTCCGAGCCGTATGCGGTCAGTAGCTTGTAGATCACTCGTTACTAAGCAGATTACTGTGCCGCAGTGACGCCAGAGTTTCGGCATTTTCACCTTCGTGTCTCTCTAGCAACATCCACCTCGTGGATTTTATCAGCGCACGCGCCGATTGAAACTGTCGTGTAAATCTTTTCAGAAGATAACAACAACGTTTTTTCCTCCGATTCCGCGAAGAACATTCCACAGCATCAATCTTTCTTTGCAGAACAATCATCTGAGCTGCAAATTCTTTTTGTCGCGTCAGAAAAAAAGGAAAATTTCATTTAGCCTTCCTAAAACCACGTCAGCTACTTTTTCGTCAGTTTTCACGATCGTACGTTCTGGACATTCCAGTTTTTGGGGCACGCAATGGACAATTGACGCGATTGTCATCTCGTCATCGATGGCTCACGCTTTTTCGGACCATAATTCAGCGCACGATCGTTTTCGTACTTTTAATCGTTTGATCCTGTGAAAATGTTTCCCTGGGTACGATAAATTTTTATTTTTAATTGGATGAAGCTTTGATTGGGTGCCGCGCACTGGGACGGGCTACAAACGGAAAAAATCGAGAATTCCACGCTGCATCTTGCACTGCGTATTGACAAAAAAAAACAAACAAATGGATGACGCTAAAGTTTGCAACGTTGGAATGCAATGAAAAATATTTTATTTTATTGTAGATTCGTTCAATTTTCAATGTCATCCAAATTATTCGGGCCGATATGTTTTCAGGTGGCAAAAATCGATCATTTTATCATCGTAATTACATTCTGTTTCCGAATAATTATTTTTGTCAAAGATAGAAACGAATTTCGTTGCATTCCAACGATGGAAACTTCAGAGTCATAACAAATGGATCCCCGCGCTCGATAGATTTTTATACTCCAATAAGTTGTTGTTGACGCGGTCAACGGGGTAAACTTGAAGACAAGAAAACATGACAAATCTCTTGGTAATAAAAAAAAAGCCAAGTAACAGTCTTTCAGGGGTTTCGTTCCGGGTTTCTTTTTTTCGCGCTAGCAAAGCCTCGTGAAAGTCGTCGCATGTTTTCGGTAAGCTCTCCAACACAATGTCCGCAAGTTGGTTAGCGCAGGCGCCATGTCTTTCGTTTTCACACGCTCACCACAAGTTTCAGGTACATCCAACAACGACACACGTAAATGTACCGATTCTATACCATATTCCACAGTCTTTTTTCCTTATTTTTTTTCTGTACGCAGGTATAGATATGCAAAGAGTGTTATCTACGCGTTAAGTGGGTCTGGCTTGTATTCTCACTTTTCAACATACTTTCTATTTTCGTATCTTGTTCGCGAACATTCAAAAATAATTGCGAAACAAAATCATTTTATTTGTACAATTTTCCGTCAACGTCCGAAAACAATTTTATTCACAGGATGCAATTAACACAAAATTACTCTATTTAGAATTATTTAATAATTCTGTGTCAACATTATTGACACCAAAAGAAAAACTTGAAATATTTTATTTCCAAATTTTAACTTTTCCGATCCAAACGCGTGTGAATTGAAATCGCGTTTCGTTTATAAGTTGGAGAAGATTTGTTTATGATTTTTCTTGAAAAAAATTGCCTCATAGCCTTCCTGGCTATCTGCAAAAAAAATCCTGAACGAATTTTTGTTTGCAACTTCATTTTACACACGGGCAGATGAGGAAAATAAAAAATTGGCAATTAACCCTTCGTGGTCACTGTGGGTAGAATCCACCCAGTGACCAACTTGTGACGTAAATATCTCCTAGTTCCCGGTAATTAATGGGGTTGTAATCGTCATTTAACGACAGTTTGTAGTGTCCATTGCGCTTTGGCGGCGATAAGTATCACCGCCGTTAACGCTAAATCTCTAACATTCACTCTGAAATCGACCCACTTCCAATAACGGAATTAATATGTTTTTTCAAACGCGCGCTATCCTACTATTTTTTTCCCAAAAGAACCAGATCTGATGAATATCAGGTCCAAATTTCAGGCAAAAATATTGAAAATCCACAAAGTGACGATTATTTTAGTGAAAAAACTTTTTTTTCCCGTTTTTTTTTCTTCATTTTGTATTTAAAAAAATATGTTAGCCTTGGATTTCTTTCAGGAAAGTTTTTCGTATCCAAACTGGAATGTCCAAGGGTTGTTGAGTAATTTTTTGAGAATTTTCGGGCCGGTAGATTGGTCACAATACGGGTTCGAAAATGGACTGGGTAGAATCGACCCAAGTGTGACCACCGAGATCGCTGGCGGAAGTGTGACCAGGAAGGGTTAAATATTTCAAATGTCAGAAAAATGTTCTCCATAAGAGAAAACTGTTAGTTTTGCCAAGAACGTTGATAAAAAAGTTTGAAAGAACCCTAAATGTAGTAATACTTTGGACGAAACTGACAGCACGGAATATTTATTGAACATCGTGAATGTTTATTTTTCCAATGATGGAAAATTCCCTCGAGTTTCATCATGAATCAAATTTTCCTCCAACCTTTTGTCTTAATTGTTTTGTTCGGAATTATGAGGTTCCTGTCTTACGAATCCGAAAGTCTCGGGATAATTGGAGAATCATAATCAAAGAATTACGAATTTTGTTTTCTGACGATAAACACGTTTTCTTCGGTACGTGACGATAACTTTTCAGTTTTGATTCTCCTCTCGTGCATTCAATGATTTCTTATTGGCATAAGGGCGCAAGGCGTGCGAATCACCGTGCCAACGTGATGCTGGCTACATCTAGTTGTTTTGTGTATAAATAAGAAAAATGAGTAACGCGTTTATAACGATAGCGTGAAGAGGCATTAAGAGCGACGAAGTGCGGCGCTAGAATAAATTTTGTAACACGTATGTATGGCTCATAGGGAAAAGACTGCTGTGGCGAGTCATCAAGCGACGTTGGCAAAGGTGTTACATAATCTGAGAATAATGGTCGAAACCAGAAATGGCATTAAACCTTGTTCAACCTTACCTGCATAAATTTGATCGTTCCGCCATGATGTTTTGATGGTTTTTTTCCAGCCTCAGATTCGCAATCTCTCAGCTCGGACGTCACAGAATTTTCATTGATGGTTTTATTGATCGTAGTGCTTGCAGCGATGTTTTCCACTTGAGTGATTATCTCTTGATCGTCGTTTTCCTTATTTGCTTCGGCATTCGTTGTCATTGTCGTTTGCTTAGTGCCTGCTTCCTCCTTTAGCCCGGCACGTTCTTCTTGCTGCACGTATTTGCTGATGCTTTCACCAATCGCTTGGCAATTGCTCGTCGGTAGAGAATTATCCATCATTTTGAACGCCGAGTTGAAACGCCACGGCGATTTCTGATTCGTATCTTGTTTCCTAATGTTTCTCCGAATCTTGCAACCAAACAATAAATTTCCCAGTCGTATCGGACCGATTCCGCGGATTTCCCGATAAGAATCGACACGCCGGTTATCACACGATCCAACGCGTCAAGATTCGTATTCGCGTTTTGAATGCTCGGAAAGGCACTTTTCGATGAGTCTCGAACACTAAAATCGGTGAAACGAGTCTCACTTTGTAGCGAAAAAGCTTTCGCGATAGACACACGGAAGAAAAACCTGAGCAACGAGACGCAACGAGGGCACGTTTTGATAGACCACGTAACACACGATGGAGAGGATGAAGAGCACGACGTCGACGACAACGACGCGGCGATGATAATAGTGCGGAAAAAGAGAGAAAAAGAGAGACGGTTACGGTCCGTGGTTTCGGGGACACACACTCTCGCGAAACTGCCAACTGTAGTATCACGGGAGTCCCGGCAAAGCCCAACGCGCGGATAACACACGCAGTGTTGGTCTCCTTGTATTTATATATATTTATATATACATGTATAGAACGTGTGCAGCCGTTTGGCAAATGCGATATACTTAGCACCAAAGTAGCGGTGTGTATTCGCAAACTTGCTCCAAACTCACACACGTGCTCGGATCTGACTCCTCGTCGTCAATGACAAACAGCAAAGAAAGAGAGCGAGTGGAAAAGAGAGGGAGGAAGGGAGACTCGGGCAGTAGCAGCTGACGGTATAAGTAAGACGGTGGATCACGTTCACGGCTGTCTCGGTTTCTCGTCACGTGGTTATAACAACACTTTGAGAACGTCGTCGTGAAAATAGTTTTGGTTATGCGGCGATAGTCTCGTCGTTGTTCGTCTCTCGCAAAAGCTTCGCGATGAGGAACGGGGCCGCGAAGGGACTATACGCCGGCGAGTCGTACGATTCTCGGCAAGAAGGTGGCGCCACGGGTAAAAATACCGACAACCAGTCTTTTCAAATTCCTCTATAGCGTTCCTTCTTGCAGCTTGCACGACGAAAAACATTATTCGGAGTTTCCTTTTATTCGTCATAATAAATAATTCTGCAAAGTTAATGACTTATCGTCGAACCGTCTGTCGGTACAACGAATTCCAAATCAACTCGACGACTCATTTCCAACTTTCAAGACGCCAGCAGCGTTTCCTTATTCATTTTCTTCAATTCTTGTTTCTCGTTCTGCAATGATCGAATGTCATTGGCACTGGGTGAAAAGTTTCGACAAGGGCGAACAGCGTTCGGACTTTTAAAGCCGTCGAGTCTCTCATGACCCTTCCAATGTGTCGTGAATCTATAGACGCTTCGCGTTTTTGCTGGCATACAATTTAACTAAATTATACGCGCACACAACGCGTGGAAAAGTGTGGGACAGTCAAATTTACACGTATTGGTTGTGCACCAAGATAGAAACCCGACGGCTATTATTGAGGCGCGAGGAACAAGGATAGAGCGAGATGAGACGTCGAATAGGCACGCGAATGGCTCGCGAGAGCGCCGCTCAGCTTGAGAGAGCTTGGCACGACCAACCAGCCGACAATTCCTTTGCTCGAGAAACAAAAACTGCGAGTGTTGGGCCATCCAATTCATTCGAGTGATCGAACGCGCTCCGATTTCACGACAAACGAAACGAATCCTCCTGAAAATCCTTCGTTTTGCTCCAATGATGCTCCAAAATCGCGGTCTTGAAAAATCGCTTACGATCAACGTATCCGGTATAAATAAACGGTGTTGAAGTTTGCATCGTTCGAATGCAATGAAATTCTGTTTTTTCTTGAGCAGGAATCGCGAGTCTTATTCAATATTTAATCAGGACAATGAAACGAGCGTTTTTTGGGCTTCAAACACAAAATTAATACGAAAATTGTCATTTTTTTTGTTGATTGAAGAAAAAATGAAGAGAAAATGTATTTTTTGGTGGACACCAACGTTGGGAACTCCGTTGTCATTATAAATAACGCAAAAGATCGTGAACTGAACACTCGTAACGATCAATGTCTCCGTGACGATGAGTAAAGTAAAAAAAATTCACTCCACTGGTACCCTTTCAAAAAAGTGGCGACTGCGTCCAGGCTGGTAAGATCGATGGGTTCGGGAGCTCTTGGTAAAGCGTCCGCAAGGTGTAGTATGGGGTCTGACCATTTCGGGTCGTTACTACTTTGGCATCCAGCGCTACGGCAGAAGAAAAGTTCCCATGCACGGAGAAAACGAAGTCGAAAATTATTACGAAATATACTAGGAATCCAGTTACTTATTGTTGAAAATTATAGTATTTTGAGGACAGTTCGGAAATTACAGCAATATCTCGAATGGCAGTGCGACAAATCCTTCTAAACAGCATAGTAAAACGTCATCATCATATTAAAACCGATTTTTCAATTTAGCATAGCAATTCAAGAAAATCGCAATGGTCATGGTAAACAAAACCATACGTGTGATAAAATTTCACACATGTTTGATATATATTCATATTGGGATAATAGAATTTCACTATGTCGACGTTTAAAATTTGAGATATTCTCACTCATAACTGAATTCTCATCTGACATAGTAAATTGTTCATGAAAACAAACCCGAAATTCATTATCGCGTGCATTACTGTTTCTTATTCATATAGAACTGTTTATAATTCATGCTAAGAAAAATTGCAAGTGTTAAAAAATACTATGCTGTTTTGCAATTGGTGCTACGATTCTTTTGCTTCTTAAGCTTCGTATAGGATATTTTCCCAAAACATTTTATTTCTTACTAAACAAAACGAATCCGTTTTCTCCGTGTGCGCACATATTTCTTGAATTACCTTCCCAATCTAATATGATATCGAACGACTGATTTATTTCGGAAATATTTATTTACACAACCCGAAAGCATTCCGTTGGTTGAAAAAAAAAAGTTCCATAGATTTTTATAAAAGTATTGATGCAGAAATATTCGTTTTTCTTAATACCGAGAAAAAAGTGCGCAAATCAATGTTTCGATTAAATTGAAAATAAATGCGCGATAAATCGCAGAAAAAGTCCGAGTGATCGATGGCTAGGAAGGTATTATAATACGTCAATGGCTGAGGGAATGCGGCCTTGCAAGACCGGGTAGGAATGCGTAAAAAAAAAGACTGGAACCGTTGTTGTAACTATAAGTATCTAAGCCTGTCGTAACTCCGAGGTGTGATCGATGTGGTGCAGAAATATTTTCACTGGTCACAAGAAGAACAAAAATAAATCCGTACGATGTTGATAATATTCTGTAAATCTCGGATTATTCCTCTCGTTTTGAATCATTTGTTGGTTGATCGTACGCTTTTTGACAAATATTAAGAATCGACGTTGATTTGGAAGTCACGGACTCAAAAAACCGGATTTTCAGATTCAATGGAACGCCGCAAACAAAACAAAGTTTCTTGATTCGAAAATATTTATTTCAGCCATTATTTTGAGTGAATTTTCGTTGGAATTAACGGAACAATTTGACAACCGCAGCGATTTTTCCGATTGAAAAAAAAGTTTTATCCACTTGAAATTGATTTTTGTTTATTGATTTATTGATTTCTTTGTTCCAAGTGTTGATTTCGCTTCTTTGCCATTACGTTATTCACTCTTTTTACTGTTTTTCGTTCGGCCTCTTTGTTTGCTTCTTCAAAGCCCAATATTTTTGCCTAACTTGATGAAAAATAACTCGCATGAATATACATGAGCAGGACAAATACAAATGTGTCGTGGAAATGACTGTAATTGCGTGTGGACTGGCGTTAAAGGAGACAAATATGAGACTGTATTAATTGAAGGCTATCAGCATGGAGAATATGCAGTAAAATTTAGACATGATTATATGGCATTATCCCAACTCATCTGAGCATATGCGCCCCTTTATAGTATTTGGCTCCGTGTTGGCGACGTCAAATAAAAAGTAATAAATGGCTGGCTTCTCATTAATTGTGTATGTGTTCAGTAAAGTCGTCGATTCGGTCGCTGTAATGACAAAGTATCGAATGTGAGCTAATTTTGAGATTTCGTATGCGCGAGTGCTATCCGCTCGGTAAATAAGGAAAACACACACGCGTTTTCGGAGTATCGCCCAAAATGATAAAACGATTTTGACTCATTAGCTCCGCATTAGCTCCGAGAGTTTTGTCAGCCGTAAGTTGAGTCAATATTTTCATGGTATTACGACGTAGGGACGATATACGTTTTAGCTCGCAGTTGTAAAAAAAAAGGCGAAATCAAATTAACAAACACGTGCTCGAGGAACTCGTGTTTGATCTTGCGCAATAAAAATATAATCGATTACGAAATATTCGTTATCGAGTTTTGGAGATAAATTAATTCGGTTCATTATCCTTGATCCGTCAGGAAGACACGTGTATTTTTGGTTTCGTATTAAAATTCGATTGATCGAGTGCGATATGAATAAAAAAGGATTAATTGCTCGAACACCTGTGCAAGGAACATTAATTATCCTTTGTACGAGATGATATTTCTACTTTCACATGTTAAATAATCGATAGCTCGCTCTCACCAGATGCTGGACACGAGTGCAGCAGCGCATCATAGGATTGAAGAGTTATTTCGATCGGCCATAAAACTCCGTCTAAACTTATCAAAATAATATTAAAACGATGACCATGAATCGGCATTATCGATATATACGCACCGCGGCGCAAAGATTAATTATAATTTCTTGGCAAGAGAGTCGATCTCGTCGATGACGAAAAATAAATAAACCGGTTGAGGATTTGAAAGGGCATATTTTCAGATTAGAACGTTGTCACGTTCCTAGAGCTAAGATCATTCGCTCGCGAACTTCTGGGCAGGCAACGGCAACCCGCCATCGCCTTATCTCGAATCACTTGCAATGCTGGTTTTTCTCTCCCGTCACGCCCCCTCCTCCTCTCCTCTTTTTCTTCATCGACTTAATATTGATGAAGAAATATCGAATGGAAATTTATTTATTAAATTACTCATAAATTAATCGACTCGTTTCTTTGCTCATAGTATCCACGTATGCCTTGACTAAAATTGCGATTCCTCTTATCTCCCGTTACATTAATTGCAGTTACACCCGTTATATTCGAGAGCGTTAACCCCGTCATCACCAAGGACTCTTGATACAAGCTTTCACCTTCCTTTTCACGCAAATATTAGTATTATTTCGTGGCTTTATTATCATTATTATTTATTATCATTATCATGAGCTAACAACGTTGGTGGGATACGCATATTAGTCGCGGCGACGTCGTTCGTCTTGAGCAATCTGTTTCTATGTAAAGCGGTGGCTGTTGTTTCTTGTTTTCAACAGGAACGTTCGTAGCGTGTATTGATTTTGTCAGCTTCTTCGTTTCGATATATAATTCATGAATTTTTCACTTTTTAACTAACAACTTTCTCTAATGACGTTCAGATCGTACTGTGATTAATTAACGAAGAGCCCAGCGTCATAAATCCAAAAGTTACTTGTGCTCGTAAACTCCGCGACGATGAAACTCTAGAATCTCGAAATAACGATGAATTAGCAAGATTATTACCGCGAAAACGATGAAAGGACGCCGGGTTATTTGTAAGTATTAAGTATAGGCATTGCGTTAGGTTTGTTCGCATTGAAGACGGTTGTCGAGGCACCATGAATCTCAATCTACGATTAATGCTACTTTGGTTCATTAGACGACACACATTTTTTCGATCCGTCATTTATTTACAATTTGCCAATCAGCGCGATGCCATCATCGGAGACGATACTCGAATAGATGGTTCAATTTTCAATGCACTAAAAGTTTTATACAATCGAATTGTGTGTCGATTTTCGAACGAAAATCGATTTTTTTATGAAAATTTGATAAATTGGATTTGAAATTCATTTTCTTGATTGAAATTCGGCCGAAAAGTTAATCGAAACGTTTTTCGGCAGTTGGTTGATCAGGAGATGGACATTTTTTCAATCAGTAATTTATAATTGGCCAGTCAGCGCGATGCCATCATCGGAGACGATACTCGAATAGATGGTTCAATTTTCAATGCACTAAAAGTTTTATATAATCGAAATGCCTGTCGATTACCGAACAAAAATCGATTTTTTAATGAAAATTGGAAAAATTGGATTTGAAATTCATTTTCTTGATTGACCTTCGGCCAAGAAGTCAAATTGAAACATTTCCCCGCCACCGTTACCGTAGAGAATCGTTGGAAAGAGATTCGGTAAGAAATAGCGAGCGCGGAAGCTGTTGAAATTCGGGCTTATCGATTGGAAAATTGTCTGCTCTTTTTCGGGGATGCAACGGTCCATCAGTGAAGGTCATTTGGTGCCATTGAAAATCCTTTGACGGTCGCGCAACGAGAATTTATTGGTACCATATGTTAGAAAGTACGAACGCGCGCACAGGCGCTCCAGGCCGTTACTACTGCTTACTTATTACGCACGCAAAAATCAACGGATAAAAATGCAACCGGTCGACCTTCGATATATAGCCTTTATGCAGTTTTATATATACAGATATCGTGTGCACGCCGCAGCAAACGAGACTGCCTCTCTTTCGCTGCTGCTGCACTGTTTTATAAGCTTTTCGACTAGAAGGCGCTAGAGTCGCGCTGATCATTTAACAAACCAATATATACAGATATACGAGCATATTGCAAATAATATTAAATAATAAAAATAATAACGACACACTAAAAAAATAATATGGAGATATAATAAATGACGTATCAGAATAATTACGACAATTTCGATTGCTTTAAAAAGTACGACTTTGAATGATGTGAAAATAAATCAACACTTTAACGGCTAGTTACTGGAAAAATTACCGCGTCAATGAAGTAATCATTTTCCATTAAGAATATTTCTCGACTTCTTGTATTCTGAATAAAAAAAAAAAATCACATGCATTTTTACCCGCGCACGCGTCAATAATCGTGACAATTAATTAAGGAAACGACGACAATTCCGACGATTTAAAAGATTCAGTTGGCAAAACAACTGGTTAATGGCTCACTCAAGTGAGTTTCTGTTGACGTGTGGAAATTATCGAAATTTTCCGGATCAACGAGCAGCATCTTTCCGAAAGATTTATCTGGACCGAATCTGTCGTGCTTTCGTTATTAATCGTTTTAAGTCTTCTCTACTATCCGAATAAGTTGATACCAGAGTTTATTGACTGATTCCAACGCCTGGTAGCAATTAGCATAAGAAAAGCTGAAATCTGCTGGGCTGGAAAATCGCCAACTTCATAATTCATAATGAATCTGGAATCAAGGACAAATCGATCGAGGAACTCGACTTGATTAATATAAATTGTTATGTTGTTCATTTATTTTACAAGATTCTGTTTTTTTTTTTCCAAATAACTGGATGAAACGGGAACATTCTCGTTTGACTGGACTCTGTTGGGCGAGCCTCCATGGATTATGAGCCAACAGTATGATCGACTGTCAAACGAAGTACGAATGAAACGCGTTGGTTCGAAAGTTGTTAACGAAAAACTTGGAATTTTCATGTTATGCAGCATGACAAATTCGCATTGAAAAAATGTTGACCACACCCAGAAACGAATCTTTGGTGGATTTCGACAACTTATTGGTTCCTACCAGCTTTGGCATCAAAACTGGGAAAAAAAAGCTGCGCCAGCCAACCGGTTAATATATACAGATATTCATGCATAAAATATAAACGTATGTGAATAATACGTGAATATATGTATACATATTAAAAAAATCGCACCATGTTAGAAAAGACCGCGCGAGCGCACTTTCACGTATCATAATGCTACACACAGTGAAAGAATGTGGTTTCCCTTTCAAATTACAAAATACCGTCGAGTTCTCCGCCTCTGCTCTCAACTACTCGGCCGCGTCGAGTCGGTCTGTTCGCTATCACCGCGGGTCTATCTCGACCAGCCACCAACTTCCCCTTCGGCATTCAGACCGTTTTTATTTTTCTCTATCATTTTTTTTCATGTCTTCGATAAAAGTTTTATCTGTCAGTCAATGGCTCATTCAGCGTCGCTCTCTTATTCCTTCGCGCTGATCGAACCGTCGTCGCTGAAATCCTTACACGAGAACATTTTATTTTACTGTAGCCTCCGGCATTTTTTACCAATCGCGAATGCGATGGAGTTGTCCAGAAATTGGACTTTCCGAGGGAATTAACCTCTGGAGCGGGTCCAGCCGAGTATTGAAATGTCCTGGCCACAATGCCGTGACGCAATCGCACGTGTACGTCTGACGATATTTTTCAAAATCGATCAAAGAAAACATTCGTATAGTCCTCGAGATCCATCGCCCGCATCGCATTTCGGTCATTCTTACGGCGTGTACCAAAAAAAATGCAAATTTTTATAGTCACGAGTCTCGCCATGCGCTCGTTACATCGCTCGGCATTCCGAAAGCCGGATCGGTTTTGAAAATTGCCTCAAATTATTACATGGATATTTTTTTAAATCTGCGCCAAGTTTCTCGTACTTTTTCTTCACTGGTGATCGTTCAAGCCTTGACTTTTGGGAGTAAAGGTTGGCTCGATCAGAAATATGCAGTATATACGTTGATTCAGGCGATTACAGACTTTCAAACCGAGCCAAAGCATCTTCGCTTCGTTTTGTTGAAGAAAAGAATAAAAACACGTCGAATATCTCCGGAAAGTTTAACGGAAAGTAATTTTTAGCGAGTCGTGAGTCCTTATGGCGTTCTTCGATCCGTCCATCCGTGAGTCCGTCCATCAAAGGGTGCTGGGTCAGAGATCATCCTCGTATAATTATTCTTCATGGTTATCGTTATTGCTTGCTGGAATCGCGACGGAAATTGGGGATATTTGGCACGATTATACATTTTTTAACGAGGATGGCTCATCTCGCGTGTTATTAATTTTGAGAGAGCGTGTAATTCATATGGGTTGGCCTTCGATAATCAGGCCAGGGTCGTTCTCGTCGTTAACGCTTACAAACGTACCTCAGTCCACACGTATTTTATATATACGTTCAGTACGCGCGTGTACAACTAGCGAAATAAGCGCGTCAAAAAGGTTTTTATACTCTCATGTAGCATCCACAACTGCGAGCATGAAAGCACGGCAACGAGACACCTCGGCAAATCTCGTAACTGGAGCCTCGGGCGTATTTGCGAAAGTTAAATCGTCCAGCGGACGCTCATTCCTCATCATCAACCACACATCGCATGCAGTTTCGACGACGAAAATTGTCGTTGTTTCTTAGAACGACCTGTACATCGATTCTTTAGTTTCTCTCTTCATATCTCATTGATCGTGTTTATCCTCCAACTGTCAATCCACGAACCGCATTATTAAGTTGTTGAATTAGGCTATAGCTCGCGTTACGCATATTACGCAGTGGAATCTGTATGAACCAATTGTTAAGCTACACGGAGAAAACGGACTCGTTTTGTTTAGTAAGAAATGAAATGTTTTGGGAAATTGTCCTATACGAAGTTCAAGTAGCAAAATAATCGTAGCACCAATTGCATAACAGCATAGTATTTTTTAACACTTACAATTTTTCTTAGCATGAATTATAAATAGTTCTATATGAATAAGAAACAGTAATGCACGCGATAATGAATTTCAGGTTTGTTTTCATGAACAATTTACTATGTCAAATAAGAATTCAGTTATGAGTGAGAAAATCTCAAATTTTAAACGTCGACATAGTGAAATTCTATTATCCCAATATGAATATATATCGAACATGTTTGAAATTTTATCACGCGTATTGTTTTGTTTACCATGACCATTGCGATTTTCTTTAATTGCTATGCTAAATTGTAAAATCAGTTTTAATCTGATGATCACGTTTTACTATGCTGGTTAGAACGATTTGTCGCGCTGCCATTCGAGATATTGTTGTAATTTCCGAACTGACCTCAAAATACTATAATTTACAACAATAAGTAACTGGATTCCTAGTATATTTCTTAATAATTTTCGACTTCGTTTTCTCCGTGTATGTGTAAACTTTATTCAACTTTTGATGCTATGTCGACGATTAGAATTTCATTCCATGCAACTTTGTTCATTCGTCTGCGATTGAAAAACGTAAACGATTATTTCTCTTCACGATGTTGCTCGTTTTCCTAATCGATTCAGACAATCAGAAAAATTCTTCTGACCAATGAGACGATTCAGATTTTGGGGACGTTGAGCAAACACAACATCGCTCTGTAAATTAGAGTCAGGTCGTTATAGAGCTCGCAGATGAGGATGAAGCAAAGTTTTTGAATGAAGTTTTTGAAATAATCCACAAGAGTGTTGATCGAAACTTTTCATTCGAACGACAGAAACAAAAAAAAAATCGAATCAAGCAGAACGTGCGGCACAGATTTTTTTCTCTCGATAGCCGCGCGACAAAAATCGGTCAAACTTCATCCTAGTTCGAAAATTTATTCTGGTATTTCAATTCAAATTCATTTGCTATAGAATTCTCACTGCGGTGCGGTTGTTTTGTGCGGCGAACGCGCAAAGCGAATTTTTATCGGAGTCAAACAGTAGCGACAGTCATATCGACGCGCCTCGAGCCAGATTGACGAAAAAAAAAAAACGAAACATGGCAAGAGAATTTATATTTCACCTTTAACGGCACAGCAGCCGCTCCCACAAGCTAACTGGTTTTCATTTTTTTGTTTCAAATATCCTGCGGCTTTGGTGTAATATGAGCATTTTTTCAGGGGCTACTTGACGATATCTCCGTCCTTTCGCCACATAAAACTGTTAACAAATTTCTAAACAGCGCGCGGCACCCTCGAATTAGTGACCGATTAAAAAAACATGAGTTTTCCGTTGTTAATTGCGGGCAATTGGGGCAAATACAATTCATCGATATGCCGACACTCGTTTCCGAAGTTTGCAACGTTTATTTCAAAAATTGAACGTCAGAGTATCGAACGAAGGCAACAAATGCAAATTCAAGTTTCGAGACGATAAAGTTGCATGCACTTTGCAATTCTGGCTTCAAAACGTTTTGCATATTCGTAAGAGACATTACACGATAGCGTATGAAAAAATACTATCACTTTCAATAATTAAGGGCAGTCTTGATGGCTGCATAACACCGCCACTTATCCGGCAAATAGAGAGGCTCGAATACGTGAGGGAATGGCGTGTCCCACCCCGTGACCCTCTGGATCGGTGCTTCGAGATGTAAGAAACATTCCTCCTGCGAAATATCAACAATCGTTAAAGTTAACTAAATGGAATGCGATGTGTCCGAGCGAAAAGGACAAATTTTCTTCGTCAAGATTTCCAGGAAATCAACTAGTTCATCAATAATCGAATCTCGATCAGAGTCCACAAGTTAAGAGATTGTGAGAAAAAAGTTGTCGATACCAATGGCAATGACTATTTGCATTTTTTTGTCAAAGAAAATGAATCAACATTTTATTTTTACGATTGACAAATTATTTCGAATCCTCACCTGAATGGTGGCTGCAATTTCGCTGCCGAATCCATTGGTAAGGGGAGCTTCGTGGGCGATGACGACACGACCAGTTTTCCTAACGGACTGAAACACAACGAGGCAAAATATTTTTTTAGACGACGAGGAGACGACGTGATTGTGCAACGACTTGGTGAAATCATTCCATGTCGAATTAATTATTTTTTTTTTCGCATTGAGTCACGTCCAATTCCAGCAATTTGTTTTTCCGAAATCCAGCGATGGTTCGTCGCGATGGCATTAAATTGATCTACGAATTCGATAAATCAAACATTTGTTGTTCGAAAACGTTGATCGTGGAGAAAACAAGACTTGGCACGTCTTATTTTTATTGACACATTACCTCTCGATTACCTGCCAATATAGCAGAATCGCGATATCAGTGCGATCAAAAAATACTGATCATTCGATAGTCCGGCTATCTTATATAACGTCAGCCTCAATTAAATGTAATATCTGTGTTGAGCAATGTCGCAGGTAAACGTTGAAATTTATACACGTGTGAACTATCCAGTGACGCGCGACAGCAGCAGCTCTTGGACCCAACAGCATTTATTATGCATATACGTTGTTTGGAGAGAAGCAACACATGCAGAGAAAGTGACGAGAGAAATATGTCGTTCGGCCGCAGGTGCATCATCAAATATATACAAATATGTGTGTGTTTGTGTATCACGAGTTAGATGCAATAGCAATGATGGATGGATTGGCTCATCACATGCATAAAAATATCCACGAAATGTCTATTTTCCACGAACCAACATTTTTTCAAGGAAGTTGTTAAGAAAAGAATAGAAAATTCGAAAAAAGCTGAAGAAAAAATCGTCCAAGAACTATCCTGACCTTGAAAAAACGTCGTCGATCCCAAACTGTGCATCCAAATTTTTAGTAATCAGGAAAAATTGATACCGATCTAAATAAATGATTTGTGCTCGTATAATTTGAATTGGAATGCTGAAAACTGATATCATGCAAATTTCCCCTTTCCATCATGATTTTTCATGAGTTTTTCTAACGAGAGAAAATTATTGACTAATGTTCTGTTTGGAAAATTGGAAAAGCACGATTTTTTGGGTCAATGACTTTTATCAATGACTGTTCGAGCCAGTTGTAATGTTGCGTTTTGCATATAAACGATTTAGTATACTTGAGGTCTTGTATGTAGGAGTGCACGATCATATACGAGAGCGACTGCCTTAAGTGTACTGTAACGAAAGATATCAAATAGATAACGCATACCCTACACAGGGTATTATGCAAATCGTTGTCGTGTATAAAGAACGCGGTGCATGTATGTTTAATATACAAATATATAGATATGAATATATCCGCGTGAAATCGTCCGCATCGCCAATAGTTACGCGAAACGGGTTGCCAATTATGTACGCTTATGTAGCCGCAGCAGGTCATTGCGTTGTAATATTATCGTCCCCGAGCGCGAGAGCCGTTCAATATAGAAATATGTAATATGCGTTTTTTCGTTAAATGCACAGTGGCTTGCACGCATGTATAAATATAGGGTGTTTGGAATCCGAGTATCAATGATTAGAAAATAAGTTTCAACGAGGCTGCGTAAAGCGAAGGATATTTTTTCGAAATATATCAATCCTGTTGCACGGAGAAAACGGATTCGTTTTCTTTAGAAAGAAATAAAATGTTTTGGGGAAATGTCCTATATGAAGGTTAAGAAGCAAAAGAATCGTAGTACCAATTGCAAAACAGCATAGTATTTTTTAACACTTACAATTTTTCTTAGCATGAATTATAAACAGTTCTATATGAATAAGAAACAGTAATGCGCGCGATAATGAATTTCCGGTTTGTTTTCATGAACAATTTACTATGTCAGATAAGAATTCAGTTATGATTGAGAATATCTCAAATTTTAAACGTCGACATAGTAAAATTCTATTATCCCAATATGAATATATATCGAACACGTGTGAAATTTTATCACACGTATTGTTTTGTTTACCATGACCATTGCGATTTTCTTTAATTGCTATGCCAAATTGTAAAATCGGTTTTAATCTGATGATGACGTTTTACTATGCTGTTTAGAACGATTTGTCGCACTGCCATTCGAGACATTGCTGTAATTTCCGAACTGTCCTCAAAATACTATAATTTTCGACTTTGTTTTCTCCGTGTGGTCTTTTTTTTCAAAATCCTGTGATGAATCATCAATTGAAAAAGGATGTTGGAAAAAAGGATGACACGCACGATATTGCGGATGTTGAGGAAAAATTTCTCTTTCGATCCATTATGTGAGTATTTTTTTAACACTTTCTGTATGATCGCACCGGGCACGCTCAACTGAGCGAGAGAAACAGTGAGCGAGAGGGAGAGAAGGATTGAGTGAGTGGCGCATATAATTAGTGACTGACCAACGGTGACGAGAGCAGCGTCAGCATCAGCTCCTAACAATTAGCATAAATCAACGACATTAGTGATCAGTGGTTGCTGATCAACTCGAGCGATCGATTGTTATCTAATTAAAAGCTATTCTCGTTTCCGTTAATAAGATTATATGGATTCGCTTTATTCAGACTCTGAGTGCTCGCACGTAAATATAATCAGGATCATGCACACCGATGACTTTTTTAATTGGGACGGTTTCCAATCAAACGGTTCGCTAATGCAGTTAAAAATATTGCCAAACTTGAAACGACACCTTGCAAGAACAATAGTCCCGATGTTGTAAAGCCAAACTGAAGACAAACGATCGCATCACTATGAATTTGTCAATTCCAATCGCTGCGTAGAGAAAAGCAACTTTCCTGCGGACTAACAATTCGTTCGTCATTTCTTCCCAAATTAGCCTCCTCCACTTCGCCTATTTCTATCGCTAAAGAGAAACCCTCAGCCTTTCAATAGCTGCAGGTCATCCCGGGTCATTTGCGACGCGTTGCATTGCCTGTCGCATGCATGTATCAAATCCATATAGATGAAAGCAAATCATTTGCAGGAATAGCTTATTATATAATAAGGTAAAATCTGTTTATACCTTGGAGACGATATCGATGTCCCATGGCAAGATGGACACGAGATCGATGACCTCGCAGGATACGTTGAGCGTCTCGTGGACGTAATCAGCAACTTCGAGGAGTACGTGCACCTGACTACCCCAGCCGATCAAAGTTATTGCGTCACCTGAACAAAAAGCAACATGACGTTTGATCGATAGTTCATTATCGCTGATCGGGCTCACAAATTCCCGAACGATCCTAATCTTTGTAAACAAACCACAATCGAACATTTTTAAAATTATATCGCGATCGAAAGTGTTTTATTTTTGTAGCGATTCGTGGAAATTGCGGATCGATCATATTTCTTGAACGTCAATCGATATTTATTGAGTTTAAAGAACCATCGATTAACTTTCATCGGATTATATCAGTCGATTCCACTGACGCTGAAAAAATGGCCCTCAATCACGTAAGCATTTTAAATGCGTTTCTAAACGACGGGATTTCGCGGAAAAAAAATTGTTGAGCCCAAGAAATTAGCAAAGAAAATGATTTTTTCGTTTTTCAAGTTCAAAAGTAATATTTTTCGATTTTTTTTGCCACCAATCAAGAGTCAGGACTGATAAATTTTTTGCTACATGAACATTTCCGGCGATGGAGATTTTTTTGATTCCTTTAGTTTATTTTTGTAATGCGTTAGAAAAATCTTGTTTATGATCGAAAATCGTGTTCACGTACGAAAAGCGTATACCCGTTGCGTAGCTTCAATCGAATTTAGTCCAGTTATAAAAGCAACATCGTATATACTATGGAAGAGACCACGCCTGCATGAAAACTCGGCGTAGAACATGATAGTTCACCAAAGCTCGATCAACTCACTTAGAACTTGCGTAATGACACCAACTTGACTTTAACTTGCTGGGAGCTTACTTATACGCGTATCCCATTTCAGGATCTAACGAGGGCTAGCCGTATCCGCCCCTCTGCTTTATACAAGCGTGTATACATGTATTACAAGCGGATCAGGGAAAGGCGAGGTCGTTCTAATAACAAACTATTATACGCCGTTTTGAACGCGTTAAATATATCGCTGTATAAACGCAGTGTGCACTTCACTGTCTTGAAATGTAATAATTTTGGTATTTCGGGTGAGGGATTCCCATCGAATTTTCCAAAGTCAATTTTTACCGTGCCTTTGTCCAAACAGACTAAAAACAATTTTAGTTCCTGCAGGATATTTACAAAAGGGAACTTCGGGTTTTCTGATTCCGATCGAATTTATGACGCTGAAGTTTGCAACGTTGGAATGCATCGAAAAATATTTAATTTTATTGACAATTCGTTCGATTTCAATGTCATCCAAATTTTTCGAGCCGATATGCTTTTCGAATGGCAAAAATTGATCATTTTATCATCATAATTACATTCTGCATTTGAATAATTATTTTTCTCGAAGATAAAAATGAATTTCGTTGCCTTCCAACGATGCAAACTTCAGAATCATTCGAATTTACCGCGTAATAAAATTCAAGCCTAGACCGGTAATTTGATTTTCTTTTCCTATTCCGGTGACCTGGGGTCATAAATGACCTTAATTTTGAAAAACTCATATCACCGGTAAAATTTAACGAAAAGAGTTCAACTTGGGCTCATTTTTTTCGTTTTTTAATGCAGGATTCCGTGACCCTCGAAAAATTCAGCTCGAAGTAAAAAAAAATCAGCTTAAAATGCAGTAAAATGGTAAAAAATCGGGAGGACGAAGGGCGCGGAATTTCAAGTCGCATGAGAGTCGTTTTTCACCCAAGGTCACCGTTGTAGGGTTGATTTTCTTAATTGAAAATTTCATTGAATCAAATTTTTTCTCGCTCTCACCGTGGCGACGTAAACTTTGAATAAATGTCAACTCACCTTCTCGCAAAATTTCTCCTTTTCCGATCGGTGTCGTGTAATGTTCGATTGGAACGTCATCGACCGCCGAACGATAGAGAGCCTTTGGTTCGAATATTATGCAAGGATCAGGCTCATCGATGCAACTGAGCAACAGGCCTTTCGCTTGAATCGGACCACGAGGAACGACAATCTGTAATTTGTCACAAATTATTTCGTTTTTTTTTTGCCCACAGTCAAATTCTTCGACACGCAGAAAATATTGGGATTTTTTTCTTATCAGTTGGAAGTTACGTTGTAATTTATTTCTTTACCGCAATTTTCAAAGTTGCGTCGAAAAGTGAAACGTCAATAAACGCGCATTAGAAAATATCAAAGATTTCACGGTGACAGTACATTCGAATATATTTAGCACATCGAGGCGTTAAGAAAAGCACGTAACGCTCGTACATTAGTAAAACAAATGCGGGTAAGTTAAACAATACTTTCGAATCACTATTGCGGAGAATCATGAACGCAAAAGCTATGGAGGGCATTGTATTATTCGCGAATGTTTCAATGTAGCATAATATGTTAATTTTTATCGCGATGTAGTGTAAACGTAGGCGGACTCTGTGTACACTCTCGTTCCCCTAAGATTCCTGTCCCCATCGGCCTTTTTTTTGCACGGAGAAAACGAAGTCGAAAATTATTAAGAAATATACTATAGGAATCCAGTTACTTATTGTTGAAAATTATAGTATTTTGAGGACAGTTCGGAAATTACAACAATATCTCGAATGGCAGTGCGACAAATCGTTCTAAACAGCATAGTAAAACGTCATCATCAGATTAAAACCGATTTTACAATTTAGCATAACAATTAAAGAAAATCGCAATGGTCATGGTAAACAAAACAATACGTGTGATAAAATTTCACACATTTTCGATATATATTCATATTGGGATTATAGAATTTTACTATGTCGACGTTTAAAATTTGAGATATTCTCACTCATAACTGAATTCTTATCTGACATAGTAAATTGTTCATGAAAACAAACCTGAAATTCATTATCGCGCGTATTACTGTTTCTTATTCATATAGAACTGTTTATAATTCATGCTAAGAAAAATTGTAAGTGTTAAAAAATACTATGCTGTTTTGCAATTGGTGCTACGATTATTTTGCTTCTTAAACTTCGTATAGGACATTTTCCCAAAACATTGTATTTCTTACTAAACAAAACGAATCCGTTTTCTCCGTGTGTGACCTTTATGTTTTTGCTCTCTCAGTCTTTTACGAGGAATACTCGTTCCGCATGCGTTGTCCATTCAAGAGCCAGGAACTGTGCGTCTTTGTCTTCTCCGTCAATTATAAACGCGGCCCTAATTGCGTTTTTTTTTTTAATTTATTTTCAAACTTTTTCCATAGGAAAATAAAATGATTTTGTCGTCAAGACGCCACAGGGTCTCGGCTGATGCTCTCATGCTCTGGAAACAAACCTTTGCGTCTTCTTCTTGTTCATTAATTACACGAGACTGATGATAGTGAATGGGAATAATCGACACCTGTGACCTAATAGAGCGTATCGTGTGCCTCGCGTGGTTTGTATCTATCGGCGCCATCGCCAGTGATTCACACACTGGGAATCTCTCAATTTTAATCCGAACCACGTAACGCCATCTGGCCCAAAATTCAAGAATCATTTGATCTACTGACGTGACGACTGACGATGGAAACGTTTTCGTACATTTCGAGTCTCCTCTGATTATATTTTCAACGATCGTAATTTTTATCTCGATTTTGCGCAAGTTGGAAAAATCGATGGAAAATTGTGATGAAAATCGTAGAGGTTGAAACTATTTTACCGATTTTTTATAAAAACGTTACCTTGAGACCTGGCGTGTGGGCAAAATAGGCCTCGGGACTCTGCGAGTGGTAAAGACCGCCATGCCCGACAGCTCCGCAGGGTGCTCGAATGGTAAGTTTTCCACAGTCGAATGTCCCGCCGCTGCGGTACCTCATCTTTGCTGCCTCGTTCACCAACTGCAGATAAACGGTGGGAGAACGATACAATTAACGAGATTTTTTAATCGCAATTAACACTCGAATGCTGTAGATTCTTTTTACCTGATCAAACGCGGGGAAAATGTAATCTGCGAATTGTATTTCGGCGATCGCGGTAGCACCTGCGTTGGCCAATCCGATCCCAAAGCCTGCGATTCCCTGTTCGCAGAGTGGAGTGTTGAATACTCTATCGGCTCCGAAACGTTTTTGCAGACCCATCGTGCAGCGAAAAACGCCACCGAAGGCGACATCTTCGCCGAAGATGACTGAAATTTTATTCGTTTTTTTTCTCTTCTCATAAATGATTCGACATCTTCGTATTTGAGTAAATTGATCAACTTGTGGAAGCTCAAATGAGTTTATTCCTCGCAAAAAATGGATGGAAAGAGATTCAGCTTAATTAGTTAATTAAGGTGGTTCGCCACGTGCACCGAAACAGTCGCCAGTCAAACGGATGTGTCAAACGGAATGAATTATATATGGAGACTTTGGTATACACTCTAGACACGAATATTTCCAACAATCCGCCGATCATATGAATAATAACGTTATCGCCACGTTTGACCCGATAAGATAAGCGGCCGAAAGAGTTTAGGTGAGCTCGCTCGAAAGCCCCAGACGGATTCGTCCGTCTCATCGAAAATCCTCCATATCGTCGACATAACTTCAAAATAATAATTTATTTTTCCGTCATCTTACCAGCGCTTGGATCCTTTTCCATTGCGATTCCGAGACCATTGTTTATCGCTTGAAACGCATTCATCCTTTCCGTCGGACCTTCCAGAATGATCAACGAAAATTAAATGAATTTCATTAATTTCGGAGTAATTAAGTTTCATTCAAAATCTACGACATTTTTGACGTCACTGTTAATTTGACTTAATTCGACATTTTCCTAAAGTAACGACAATTCCCTTGGAGAACTGCCCCCTTAAATCTTTCTCTTCATATTCAATTGTTTTCCTCAATTTATTTGAATTTCACGAGAAAAAAGAAACGAGACTTTGCAGATTTCTTATATTTTTAATAATACAAAGTAATTACCGGTTTTTCCTGATGGTTTATCCGGTACGAAGGAAAAATGTAATCCACGGATTCCAATTGCATTATGACGAGTAACACTTTTCGTGAGGGTAATTGAGACGGATTGTATTCGAGTGATACGAGAGAACGCGCACGACTTGGTGAGAATCATGATCGTCGAATACTACACGAGTGAAGAAATCATCCGCGTTACGAGAGCTTTGGGAATATCAATCGTACGAGCTATTTACATACAATGTGTTGTTGACCTCTTTCGTAATTGGCTGCTCATAAATAAATATTTGTATAAATATAAATTCCACTTTATAAAAATATTTGTCAATTTTTTTTTTGAGAATCGCAAGTTATTTCGTCTTGTATGTTCCTGGCACGATTTCCTGCGAGCAAAACCGACATTGCGAGGACAACCGACTCCGTTCTCTTCGTTACGTTCACTATGACATTTTTTTTCAATAATTATGCATCCGTGCACTTGGATATTTGGCACGAGCGAGTGAACACAGTATTAAATAAACAATAAGTTCGTTGCGGACTGTCGTAATCAACGGAATTTGCTTTTATCGTTAATTTGTTTATTAATTTTGACGTTATTGACGTTAAACGAGAAAATTTCGCCCACACGCGATACAGTCGAGTATTTTTTGCTCCAGTCTTGAAACGACTTTAGGAGCAACTTTTTGAATACGATCACGTGACATTCCTTCTCTTTTTCCATACCGAAGTTGGCTTCGCATGTCCCCACCACTGAGGCATTCGCTTACTGTCAGTTTTCCCCCGAATGTTTCCTCTCCACGAAACCTGCTGGTGGGGAGGAGTTCCCCTGAGCCCCCTCCGCGCTGAGCGTGGTCATGGTCGTCATGGAAACGACACTTGGCGTCGGTACAAACTAAAACCAGTAAAACCTGCGAAACGTCAACGTAGCCTAGGTCGAAAGTGTATAAATGTTTATCTCTGTTAATAAAAGCATTCAGAATGGTTCGAATGGACTGGGATCGGATTCTCTCGATAAAGGCCGAATCGTTAACGGACGACGAAATCGAGGACCTTTTTCCCATGGTAATACGATGTGACATCGACGATATTCAAGATGTAAACAATCTTCGGGCTCTCATGAAAGTGTCCCAAGAGATGCTCCAGCACAAAGATAATCAGGTTGGTATTTCGTGATTTTTGGCTCCATATACAATTTTGTGCAACAACACACACACACAATTTCCGTTTTCCTTTCATTCCCAGGTGGAGTCGCTGCTCCTAGAGTGCGACGAGCTCAAAGAAAAAGTTGCTTCCGCTCAAACTGCCCCTGTTAAGAGCCAAACAAAACGTGAGTCTCATCAGAGATTCAAAATTTCACTTATTTTTACAAACACTGCAAAAACATGAACTGCTCAATATTTTCACCTTTTCGATAACGATTTATTCTTAATCGATTTTTCCAATGTAGACAAAAAAGTAATTCAGTCTTCGGATGACATCGAAGTCGACGAGAGCTTTAAAGTAAGTTCCCAATCAGCATTACGGTTTGACTTTGTTCTGATGGCATTTAGCACTTTTTTTTAATGAGTGGAATTTTCGTTCTCCAGCAAACCGAGGCTTCTCCCAGTGCCACACATCGTGACAACATAAAAAGCAACGATAGAATAAAAATGCTTTTGAACGAGCTCGAGGTTAGTTCGTGGAAAATAATTGTTTTCTCTAACCTGCTGAAGTGTTTTTTCTTAACCCTTCGTGGTCATTGTGGGTAGAATCCACCCAGTGACCAACTTGTGACGTAAATATCTCCTAGTTCCCGGTAATTAATGGGGTTGTAATCGTCATTTAACGACAGTTTGTAGTGTCCATTGCGCGTTGGCGGCGATAAATATTACCGCCGCTAACGCTAAATCTCTAACATCCACTCTGAAATCGACCCACTTCCAATAACGGAATTAATATGTTTTTTCAAACGCGCGCTATCCCACTATTTTTTTCCCAAAAAAACCAGATCTGATGAATATCAGGTCCAAATTTCAGGCAAAAATATTGAAAATTCACAAAGTGACGATTATTTTAGTGAAAAAACTTTTTTTTCCCGTTTTTTTTCTTCATTTTGCATTTTAAAAAATATGTTAGCCTTGGAATTCATTCAGGAAAGTTTTTCGTATCCAAACTGGAATGTCCAAGGGTTGTTGAGTAATTTTTTGAGAATTTTCGGACCGGTAGATTGGTCACGATACGGGTTCGAAAATGGACTGGGTAGAATCGACCCAGTGTGACCACCGAGATCGGTGGCGGAAGTGTGACCAGGAAGGGTTAAATTCTTTAATCTCTGGGATTCGTGACATTTGGTACAGGCCATGGAGGAAGAAAATGACACCTTGAAAAGGAAACTCGAAATATTGAGAGAGGAAATGGAAGATGCGACTGAGAGCATGGACGAAATGACGGAAGAGTTGGAGCAACTCAGGAGCAAAAATCTTTCGTACAAAGGCACCAAATTTTGTTAAATTACCATTTCACAAAATAATTTTTCAAGCACGTTGTATAACATTTTTTGCGACTATTTGACAGAGGAGATCGAGCATTTGCAGCGAGAAAATGAAACACTCGAGAGCAAAGTGAACGAGCTAAATGCCGAGCAAGCTGAGAAGGACAAAATGATCGATGACTTTACGGGAATAATCGATTCTAGAGTAGACGAGTGGAAAGTACGTCGAACTTTATTGCACGATAAATTTCTTATCGATAAACAGACTTTAGAGACTTTAGATAATTTTTCTAGAACATATTAGACGACAGAGACGCTCAGATAGATCGTTTGAAAAAAGAATTATCGCACGCGTTGACGCAATCGGTTACTTCAGTGGCAGAGCAAAACAAGGCTGAAATATTGAATCTCAATGAAGAAATCGAAGAGGGCAAAAAAATCATTGTCGATCTTCAAGAAAAGTTACTGGAAGCTGCTGCGGAGTTGCACGAGAGTGCGGGGCTCATAGAAAAATTGAATAACGACGCAAAAAAGTATTTATCAAATTTATTCAGCATCCTGTTGATAAAATCGAATAACTTGATTCAACTGCATTCAAATATTTTTCCAGAATGAACAAAACTGGCAGGCGGAAAGAACAGAGAGACTTGTTAAAAAAAATTCAAGATGCCAATGAAAAAATTGCCACTCTCCAAAATGCCGTCAGGCAAGCGGAGAACGAGTCGAGTCTCAAGAGCCAACAGTTGTGTGAGGCTCTCATTGATTTGAAAAAATATCAAGACAGAGATCCTGCCTTGGCAGAGACCATACAAGAAGCAAAAGAGTCCAAGCAACAATTGATTTCTAAGCAACAACACGTCAAGGAACTCATCAATGTTATTAACAACTTGGAAATGTTGAATTCTTGCAGAGAAATGCAAATTTTAGCTCTTCGGTGAGTTTCCGTTTTCCTGTCAAATCGTCCGGACACGGGGAGAAATCAATATCAAAATTTACCATGTAATTTTGGTCATAGTAATTTTTCATCAATATTCCAGTGAAAATCGCGGAAAATTTGACATTATTGCCATTTCAGATGAAAAATTACTGAATAATTAGTAAATAATTTCCTGAAATCTCTCAAGAGGGAATTTTCGGAATAATTTTGTCTCCGCAGTCGGAAAACATTGATCCAGCTTTATCAATATTAATAATTTTGGTCATACCAATTTTTCATCAATATTCCAGTAAAAATCGCGGAAAATTTGACATTTTTTGCCATTTCAGATGAAAAATTACTAAATAATTAGTAAATAATTTCCTGAAATCTCTCAAGAGGGAATTTTCGGAATAATTTTGCCTCCGCAGTCGGAAAACATTAATTCAGCTTTATCGATATTAATAATTTTTGTCATACCAATTTTTCATCAATATTCCAGTAAAAATCGCGGAAAATTTGACATTTTTTGCCATTTCAGATGAAAAATTACTAAATAATTAGTAAATAATTTCCTGAAATCTCTCAAGAGGGAATTTTTGGAATAATTTTGCCTCCGCAGTCGGAAAACATTGATTCAGCTTTATCGATATTAATAATTTTTGTCATACCAATTTTTCATCAATATTCCAGTGAAAATCGCGGAAAATTTCACATTTTTCGCCAATTCAGTTGAAAAATTACAAAATAATTAGTAAATAATTTCCTGAAATCTCTCAAGAGGGAATTTTTGGAATAATTTTGCCTCCGCAGTCGGAAAACATTGATCCAGCTTTATCAATATTAATAATTTTGGTCATACCAATTTTTCATCAATATTCCAGTAAAAATCGCGGAAAATTTGACATTTTTTGCCATTTCAGATGAAAAATTACTGAATAATGAATAAATCATTTTCTGAAATCTCTCAAGAGGGAATTTTCGGAATAATTTTGTCTCCGCAGTCGGAAAACATTGATCCAGCTTTATCAATATTAATAATTTTGGTCATACCAATTTTTCATCAATATTCCAGTAAAAATCGCGGAAAATTTGACATTTTTTGCCATTTCAGATGAAAAATTACTGAATAATGAATAAATAATTTTCTTAAATCTCTCAAGAGGGAATTTTCGGAATAATTTTGCCTCCGCAGTCGGAAAACATTGATCCAGCTTTATCAATATTAATAATTTTGGTCATACCAATTTTTCATCAATATTCCAGTGAAAATCGCGGAAAATTTGACATTTTTTGCCATTTCAGATGAAAAATTACTAAATAATTAGTAAATAATTTCCTGAAATCTCTCAAGAGGGAATTTTCGGAATAATTTTGTCTCCGCAGTCGGAAAACATTGATCCAGCTTTATCAATATTAATAATTTTGGTCATACCAATTTTTCATCAATATTCCAGTAAAAATCGCGGAAAATTTGACATTTTTTGCCATTTCAGATAAAAAATTACAAAATAATTAGTAAATAATTTCCTGAAATCTCTCAAAAGGGAATTTTCGCAATAATTTTGTCTCCGCAGTCGGAAAACGTAGATCCAGCTTTATCAATATTAATTTTACGTAATTTCAGAGAAAAGTTGGGAATGCCAGAGGATGAAGAGATTTCTACGGATGGCATAGCATTGAAGAGTCAGGAAGAGGCTCGAGTGCGCAACGAATTGATAAAAAAGAATGAATCGTTGGAGCAACAAAATTTGGAAATGAAGTCAGATGTAAATAATCGAATCGATACAATTCTGAAAATCTTTGACACTTGAAAAAACTTGATCCTCTCGATTTTATTTTAGATGCGAACCTTGCGATACAAATTGTCCAAATTGGAACAAAAAGTAAGCGCGAGTGGCGATACAGCAGTTTACCTCAGCGACGACAATGTGAGCCCGAAAAAAATGGTGAAATATCACGGAATTGCCGAAGAAGGAATAACTTCTTTGCGGCAACGAGCAGAGCTCGATGAACTGAGAGAGAATGTACGAATTGTGATAGACGAGAACGAAGCTCTGAGGAAAGGGATGCACGAAATTTTGGACAGTATACACGATCAAGATGGTGATTTTTTTGGTCAATTCTGTTGAGTCTCTCGGTCCAATGGAAAATTATTTCTCGAATATAAAACCATCGCAAACTTATGCAGGTAAAAGCGAGGTCGAAGTGCATTCCGGAACTCTGGAAAGATTACTCGAAGCTCTGGACGTTCGTCATGTGTCCGGATGGTATCATCCGGCGATGAGGATTCAGGAACGCCTCAATGTCGTTCAAGGAAGTAACTCGGAGCTGCGTTTGCAGTTGAAACAAATGCGGTAAGATATTTTTAATTATTTTTGTCCAATTTGGTAATTTTTTCACGATTTTTTATTTCATCACGATTTCAACAATTTTTCTTCAAATATTCAGGAAAGATTTGCACAAAAAAGATCTGCTGCTTCGTAAATATGCGATAAAAGATTCGTCAGGCGAAAAGTTCAGTGTCGAAGACTCCGAGAGCGAAGAAATGAAATTTCAAGAGTTGGAAAAAATGCAGTCTTGGTATAAAAACGAGTTGGACAGTTGTCAGAAAGAAAGAGAGAGTCTGAGCCAAGAGAACCGAGAGCTTAAGGAAACGGTTGAACAATTGACCAAACACTTGCAAGTTCTGGACGAAGATTTGAAAATTTTAGAAACGGGAGAAGAAGAAATCAAACGAGCGTTCGCATCCAAGAGTCGAGACTGCACAGAGTCTGCGCTGAATGTTCTCGCTCTCAAGAGGAAATGTACGACCCTGGAAAATCTGCTGAACGTGGAGACTGCGAAATGTTACGGAATTCGTAAAGAATCGATCGAGACGGAAAATGCTCTGCGGAAATTCCTCACGGACATCGAGCGGAGAAACAAAATGCTGAGCAACGAGATCGACACGCTACGCAGTAATTTATCCAATTCCGTGAGTCTGATTGAATTCAATCAACTCAAAGATAAATACGAAGAAAAATGCATTCAGCTGCGTACCAGCTACGAATTGGATTTAGCTGTGAAATCCAGTGACGAGATTTCCAGCGATGTCATTCGAGACAGGGACGAGAAAGAAGAAAATGTCGAGGAGCTGAGCTCGTCGGACGATCCATCTCGAAACAAAGTTGCCAAGTACGAGGCTGCGATTAAAAATTTGACGACACTGAACGCGGAGCTCCAACAGCAATTGGCAGATCAGCAAAAATATTTCTCAAGTTTAATAAGAGCGGAAAATATTATTGGTGAAGAGAAAAGCGACGATAGCAAGAAATGGGAAGAAAAAATTCAAGCCTTGACTCGCGAGAACGAAAGTCTGACGAGGAGCTTGGAAATTTCTCGAGAAGAAATTCAAATGCACTCCACGACGAACTCCCTGAAAATATTCGAACTTGACAACCTCAGACACCAAATTCTTGACTTGCACGCTGTCAGCGAAGACAAAGAAACCATCGCGAGGCTTGGCTTCGAATTAAACATTTGTAAAACCAACGAAATCGAACTGAGCAAACGAAAAGTTCAACTTGAAAATGAAATTTTACGACTTCGAGCAGACTTGGAAGGCACCAACAAAGAATTGGACGAGACGAAAATGCAGATGCAAGATTGCCGGAAAATTTGCTCAACGCGTTGCGGGTGAAAATAAAAATTTTATTCCGTTTTTCAAATTTTTTTTGTCAAAATTTCTTTTTTTGTCAAAAATTTCGCGCATATTTTCCTCTCAAGAGTAACGAAATATTTCGATTCCATTTTTGTCCGTAGCTCTTACGAAGACGTCATAGACTTTTTGCGCTCCCAATACGCCGGTTCCACGTCGTTGAGCGCGTTGCAAAGATTTGAAACGACGTTGAAAAAAACTGCTGCCGATCGTGTCGAAATCGATAAAAAAGTTAAGGAGGCTGAAGAACTGAGAGAAAGTGCAAAGTTGCATCAGGAATTGTTAATGGATCGTTTGGGAATCGTGGAACGATTGAGAGATCTTCTGGAAGACCAAATTGGCAGTTACGATTTGGAGAGTATTATGCAAAGCTTTTCGGAAAATTCTCAGTACACGCTGAACGTAAGATTTTTTTTTAACCCTTCGTGGTCACACTGGGTAGAATCCACCCAGTGACCAACTTGTGACGTAAATATCTCCTAGTTCCCGGTAATTAATGGGGTTTTAATCGTCATTCAACGACAGTTTGTAGTGTCCATTGCGCGTTGGCGGCGATAAGTATTACCGCCGCTAACGCTAAATCTCTAACATCCACTTTGAAATCGACCCACTTCCAATAACGGAATTAATATGTTTTTTCAAACGCGCGCTATCCCACTATTTTTTTCCCAAAAGAACCAGATCTGATGAATATCAGGTCCAAATTTTAGGCAAAAATATTGAAAATCCACAAAGTGACAATTATTTTAGTGGAAAAACTTTTTTTTCCCGTTTTTTTCTTCATTTTGCATTAAAAAAATATGTTAGCCTTGGATTTCTTTCAGGAAAGTTTTTCGTATCTAAACTGGAATGTCCAAGGGTTGTTCAGTAATTTTTTGAGAATTTTCGGGCCGGTAGATTGGTCACAATACGGGTTCGAAAATGGACTGGGTAGAATCGACCCAGTGTGACCACCGAGATCGGTGGCGGAAGTGTCACCACGAAGGGTTAAGCGAATGCAATAAATTCTCACACTCTTTCCTGTTTTTTTACAATTTTCATAACGATTTTACTGTAAATTCTTCAGGATATTCGTTTGAAACGACGAATAACTCAATTGGAGAACGAGTTGAGACTTTCGAACGAGAAATTAGTGGAGAATCAATCAACGATTGTAAATATGGAGCACGAAATGATAAACATCCAAAGTATTTGGTACAGAAAGCCTGAAAAGACTTTGTCAGCTTCCGAGCCTCGAAGCGAGACGAAAGTCGAGCAAAAAACGGTTTCCACTGAAGCGCGAGTGGAGAATCAATCGAAGGAAGTTCAGAGTGAACCCTTTGACTTTGGTGCCAAAATCGTTGAGTCAAAATCGCCGGAAGTGTTGCCGGTCAGAGAGATCGAGGAGAAAAAACCGGAGGACGATGAGGTCGCGGTTCTTCGAGAACAATTGGAAGAGGCTTTGAGTTTGGCTTCTAAACGATCGGCCACGTTGATAAAATACGAATCGCAGATAATCGAATATCAGGCAAAAATTCAAGCTCTCGAGGAAACGACGACAAAAATAAATTCTCAAGTTCCTAGTCTCGTCGAGCTTCGTACAGACCGCAAAGAAATCGATCAAACCGGCCTCGAAAATACCGATAACGCTGCATTCAAATCGACCATATCCAGTTTGCAAAAGTTGCTCAATCAGAAAGAAGGAACTGTTGAACGGTACCAGAATTTATTGAAAAATGACAGAGACGAACACAGCAAAGCCGCCGCACGTTTTCAACAAGAAATCAAAGTCTTGCGCGAAGAAATTTTCAATTTGCAGGAAGAAGCTCTGAGAAAACAAGAAATCTCGTCCCTCGGTATCGCCGCGCCCAGCAAAGCTCTCACATCCCGAACATTGGACGAACCGGTCAAAGAAACCAGATCGAATCTCGAAGGTGAAGAAAAAATTGCCAGATTGACCGAAAGAGTTTCTACTCTCGAAGCAGAACTGAATATTGCGACGGAACTTGGTCAACGATGGCATCGTCTTGCCGAAGAAAGACTCCAACACATGGACCGCATGCGAGAAAGGTTTGCAGAGCATTTTTCCATTTTTCAATCCTCCAAGTAAATTCTCCAAAAATTTTTTTGCCTAATCATGAAAAAGCAACTTGTGTGAATTATTCTGAATTGAAATATTGAAATTCCATAGACTGGAAGAACAACATAAGAACGAGTTGGAAAGTTATCGATTAGAATCCATCAAATGGCAGACCGAGGCAGACACTTTGAGACAACAATTGTCAAACAATCGTATGCAATTAGCCAAGGGCAATATTTCTCTCGTGAAAGAGTTGCAAGAACGTGATAATAAGATTCACGAATTGAGCGTCGCTTACCAACAGTTGCAGGTGAAGAAAAAATCGGTTTTAATCAGCCCGTTTAATTATTTCCATTTTATTTGAACTTTTAAAATGAATTCTTTCAAAAATTAATTTCTTGATTGAGAATTTTTTCTTTTGCTTCCTCATGGAGGAAGCTTTGTGACGGTGAAAATT
The DNA here is from genome assembly GCA_037043255.1 of Diadegma fenestrale. Classification (NCBI taxonomy): domain Eukaryota; kingdom Metazoa; phylum Arthropoda; class Insecta; order Hymenoptera; family Ichneumonidae; genus Diadegma; species Diadegma fenestrale. The sequence continues at coordinate 14,931,568 of CM073310.1, read as the reverse complement.
TTTTTTTTCGAGTTTTCAATGTCAATGTTCTTAAAATGTCCCAAAACGTCCAAAAATCATATTTAGAAAAAATGCCCGGATGTGTGTGTGTATGTGTGTGTGTATGTGCTGGCACTGTAAAATTCAAATGGTTAGAACTCGAGAACGGTTTGAGCTACAAGGCTCTAGTTTTGCATAGATGTTAATCTATACCAGCTCTTCGTTTGCTGAGAATTTTGTCCGGATCGCTAGAAAAATTCGAATTCTACAGCATTTTGAAATGTTCAAAAAATGGTGTCGCCGCTCTAACTTTCGCAAATTTTAAGATTTATTACTAATTTTTTTTTTATAATTAGAGTATCATAATAGGAAGGTTGGTATTGAATTTGGGAAATATCGGTTAAGCGGTTTAAATTTTATGGGTTTTCGAATTTTACGAAAATATTAGTTTTTCGAAAAATCATTTTACCGTGCATCTTGAGCACCATGAGGAAGCAATTTGCAAATTTCAATTTGCAGCACTTTTTACATTTGTTATTTCAATTTATTTGATTTTATTGATGTTGGATTGTCGTGCAGAGTGAATTCGAAATAATGGAGACAATGACGATGTCCCAGCCGGTCGTGGTGCATGGAGGCGTTTCCACAAAAGTCCAGGAAATGGCTCAAACGTTGACTCGCGAGCAAGCAAATCATTTCCAATCGGAGCTCGATCATTTGAAACGCCAGATCAAATCTCAAAGCGACAAAGAAAAAATGTACAAAGACCAAATTAGCGACCTCAAGCAACAGTTGAGTCGTTGTTACATGGCGAAGAAAAGCGAGGAGAGAAAAGTGTCGAATCGTGAAATGCAGCTTGAGAGAAAGTTGAAAGCTTTGGAAGAAGAACTGCACAAAGCTCGAGTCCAGCTGGACCGAGAGTTTCGAGTACAGGAAGCGAAAAGACTCAAGGTAAGATTTATTTACTTTTTTTTCTCTCCTGCTGAGAATTATGTATTTGAATGTCATTAACTTTGAAAATTGGCCGAAAAGAATGCGGAGGAATTGGCTCTTTGGGAGAAACAAAAAAAATGGCAACAAATTGCGGAAAGAACGAAGAAAGAGCTGAAAGAAAAAGTTGAAGAGCACAAAAAGTTGAACGCCAATTACGAAAAGCTACGAGCCGTTGTCTCGTGCATGGAACGAGAAAAATGGTACCTCAGAAGTAAATTGAGATCGGAGAACGTTTGCTTCGTGAGTGGCCTCAACGCTCCTCCCAACGATGTCCAGCAGAAAATTGTCGAGGGGCTGCAAATTGAGTGTCAGACACTTCGCGATCGGGTTAAAGAACTTACCGATCGATTAGAGTCCGAAGATTCTCGTCAGACTGTTCATCAACTCGAACAGCAGAGGAGACGAATCGCTGCACTCGAAGCCGTCACCGAGGTTTATTTTCTTCTTTTCTATTCATGTATCTCAACACTGTTTGCCTTTGCAGAACTCCAAAGCCCTAAATCAAAACTAAACGTCGACAAAATTCATTTTTATCCAATTTCGCAAATGATTCAAATGTAATGAGATTTTTCAAATCTTCCAATGAATCAAATCAGGGCAACACATTCGTCGTCGATCAGCTCGAAAGGCTGGAAGCCACAAAAGCAAATTTGGAAAAATTAAACATTCGCTTGGAGAGTGAAAATTTTGAGCTTCGAATGGAACTCGAAAAAAGGAATCTCGACACGCCTCGACTGAGGGAAAAAGTCGAGCATTTAGAGAAGTAAATCAATTATCAATGAACTAACAATTTAATTTTTTTTTGTTCAACAATTTTCACACGTGAAAAACGTTGTTTGTGAAAATTGATGAGAAAAGTGAGAAATTACAATGAATTTTTAATAGATACGTGGAATTGTTGAAAAACGAAAAATCCTCGGACTCGTCACCTCGCTCGGCCGACAAACATCCGTCAGAGACGAAAAAATCCATCATGGAATTAGAGAAAACGGTATTCATCCTGAAAAGAGTGGTAGAAAAGTTGCAGGTCGAAAATAAACGATTAAAGGAAAGCTCGAAAAAATCTCCGCTCCATCCGATCAATACGGTAAGCGAATAATCGTCACAATGATTTGAAATCTCCGTCTTCGATTATTTCCAATTGTTTGTCAATAAAATTCCTTACAGACTAGGGAAATAAATATACCGAACGATTCACATTTGAAAAAACATTACGAACTGGCAAAAAAACGAGTAATAGCTTTGGAAACGGATCTCCAATTAGCGGAGCAAAGAATCCGTATGTTGGAAAACGCACAAAAAGAGGACGACAATAATGGTGAACTCGAAATTCTCAAACAACAACTTGCTCACAAGTCCGAGCTCCTTGATAAAGTCAAACAATTGCTAACTCGTGCAGCCATTAACGAAAAAGCTCTTCGACAGAAAGTAAGTCACCAAAACACACAATTTTCCTTTCTCAGCATCAAAAGTTAATTGTTATTTAATGAAAAAATAATTATCGTAATCCAGATCCAACAGATCGAATTGAAACAAACATTATCCACGATACCAGAGTGTTCAGTGACGCCTTCGCCGACAAATTGACTGAGGAAAATCCTTCGTAACTGAATCTCAGAAAAAATTGTGCATTAAGTTTCCTTGTAAATGTTGATTATCGTGTATCGTGTGTTAAGATGGAAAAGGAACGGCAGAATTTCTACATTACGACAATAATTTATGAGTAAATGTTAATTCAAGGGGTGTGATGAATAAAAGTTTAACCCTCCGTGGTCACACTTCCGCCACCGATCTCGGTGGTCACACTGGGTTGATTCTACCCAGTCCATTTTCGAACCCGTATTGTGACCAATCTATCGGCCCAAAAATTCTCAAAAAATTACTCAACAACCCTTGGACATTCCAGTTTAGATACGAAAAACTTTCCTGAAAGAAATCCAAAGCTAACATATTTTTAAAAATGCAAAAAGAAGAAAAAAAACGGGAAAAAAAAGTTTTTTCACTAAAATAATCGTCGCTTTGTGGATTTTCAATATTTTTGCCTAAAATTTGGACCTGATATTCATCAGATCTGGTTCTTTTGTGAAAAAAATAGTTGGATAGCGCGCGTTTGAAAAAACATATTAATTCCGTTATTGAAAGTGGGTCGATTTCAGAGTGGATTTTAGAGATTTAGCGTTAACGGCGGTGATACTTATCGCCGCCAAGGCGCAATGGACACTGCAAACTGTCGTTAAATGACGATTACAGCCCCATTAATTACCGGGAACTAGGAGATATTTACGTCACAAGTTGGTCACTAGGTGGATTCTACCCAGAGTGACCACGAAGGGTAAAAAAATATCGATTTCAAGAGTTTTTTTTATTTTTTTGTATCAACACGTTGTTCTGAATATAAATCTGCAAGAAAACCCAGCGCGTCTTATTACGTTTTGAACTTTTATTCAGGCTTGAATAATTCGACAATTATTGTCACATATATTTTCATGGGTGTACACGAGGATTCGTATAATTCTTAAGAAATTAGACGTTGAGTAAATCGAAGAACGGTGGAAAAGCCGGCTTGTAATGCAATTAACAGTCGCATATATGAGGCAGTCGGCGTCGTGGCGTAGAATGCAAAATGCGTTCGTTTCAATGCTCCAAGTTTCCAAGCGTTGCGTATGTGACTAGATTCATAGGCCAAGTTTCTATTTCGCACTCGTCCCAAACATTGCCCATATATATTTATGGCGAATTAATCGCAATCGACAAATGTTGAATAAATAATTATATTCGTGATGAAACGTTTTCTAAACGTCGAGATGCATCGTCGTCATCGTTGGAGCGTTTCGGAAATTTTCACAATTAAATTCGCGTCTATATGTCATCCAATCTGCTGATGAACGGCGCGATCGAGTTTTCGTCCTCGCAATCCGGGATCATCTTTCCTTTGTATTTCACGCATGTATCCGCGCACAATTCACCGTCGAAGTATGGTCCGAACATCTTTGTACACTGGGCACAGTTTCGCATGCAAGTACCTGCGTAAGATTCGTCCATTTATTAATTTGACATTCATTGATTTATCAGAGAATTCGCTAAACTCAATTTCCCAATTAGCCTCGAAATTGAGACGAAAATTTTCAAGTATTTCGAGCACTCGGAACAAACCAAACAATTTTTCACGTGCATCAGAATTTTGAACGACGCGAGTGTCTCGTCAAAAATAAACATGAACGAATATTTTTTACGTTGAAATGAAGATTTTACTGACCAACTCGATTAGCAGTTGCCGGTGTCGTGATGAGGGCAGCCATCAAGAGGGCACAGGAGATGAGAACGAGTCGATTATTCATAGCTGAAAAGTGCAGACGAAAAAAAAAACTATAATCGTCTTGACGAGGGAGTGACGAACAGAAAAGAAAAAGGTCGAGAATCACGGAGGAATGAATTGTTGAGCGATTTTCAAGTTTACCGATTATTATTCCAAATGTTTTCCCCGCAATTCGAATCTTGAGTACGTTCATAATTAGAATAATTAACTACAAATGAGGCGAGTACAAGAATTGTCAAATGTAAATTCTTGCACTTGGCTCGATTTGAATTCGACAGGAAATTTTGGCGCTTCACATTCTCGCGGATAAAGCGCAAACGATACCAAGGCGCTCGACGACTCGATCGGTTCAACTGAATGAAGAGCGCCAAGATTCGAGCGTTCACACACTCCGAGAGAGCTATTCGAAGGTTCGACGATACTTGTCGTTTTTATCGAGTCTCTCAACGCAAGATCGACCCAAGTGTCCCATCCCACCTTTATATTCCTCAAATATATAAATACTTTCATACTTATACACGTACATGAATACATTCATAATTACACGGGCTATTTCACGTCTCTTTTCCATTCCGACACGTTGCCGCCATCCATGTGACTTTTTATGTTTTTTTTTCTGTGCAAAAAGAAAGCGGACGCGCGTTAGCGGATTTTTTTATCTTCACCGACTGTTTTTCCCACATTTTTCATTTTATCTTTAGCCTGGAGACTTTGCGATGGCTAAAAAATTTGTAAATCCCATTGAAGAAGGACCGTGAGCAAATTCATGTAATTTTAGAATCGACCGGGTCTCAAAAAGGAAACTTTTCCATTTCGCGATCAAAGTTACAAGTTTTCTGGGAAGAGCTCAATAATAATGATTTTTTATTTAAAAAAATACACGCTGCTTGGCTTAATCTTGAAGTTTTCTGGGTAAAAAGCGTTTTCTAGTTTCCACGGACCGGCGCCAGAAACGCGAACCACGATTAAGAATTTCGATCCGCCGTCAAATTTATAAAAATTTGGAAAATGTGAAAAATTACAAAATACCCTCGTTTATTGTTTGGAATATTTTTTTTTTTCCCGTTCGACTAAAAACCCAGGAGGTTGCGGAGTTTGCGGATGCAAGAGTGAGGCGAAATGCCCCATATATACACGTAATTAAAAATTCGAATATCACTGCCGGTAGGATATTGCCCGAAGGCTATTTAGCAGTTGTGCTCTCGCCTCGTCTCACCGGTACGGCGCCTCGTCGCTGTGATACGTTTTTTCTTTTTTTTTATTCGCTTCTTACAACCGGAATCGCGATACTTCCGCGTTCTCTTTGTGCAGAGGTATTAATAAATATGGATTAACGTTTTTTTTTGTTTTATTTTTATTTACATTGCACCTGTCGAGCCGAGGAAACCGTGGAGAGTTTCGCGACCATCGGTAAGAAACTTTGTACACTCCTGTACACAGCCAACGATTCCATATCGTCAGGCGACTTTATACTCGAGGAATTCGAGATTTAAGGACATGACTCTCGATCCAAAGTTCCATTCGAAATTTCATTTACACCCAACTTGAAATTTCACGATCGATCGAGGCATTCTTTTGATAAATTTGTCCGGTACTTACCGAAATGAGAGTCTGATGCTTCCTCGGCGTTTTTCAAGCTCGTCGAATCTTCCAAGGAGTTGGAATGGTTCTAGAATCTCGTCGAGACCAAGCTTTTATACTAGTTGGTCCTACTCTCGACGACACCCTATCGTTCATCCTTAATTCACAATAATTTCATTTCCTGCACTTACCCACCAGGGAATTGCCGAATGGTTTCACAGAAATACGAAAAACGTTGCAGCACATTCTGTTATTTTTTTACTTCTGCACATTAACGACAAATCCCGAACTTTGTTGTTGTATTTATTGAATAAAAAACGAAATTCCGATTTTTACTTGATTTTAATCGATTTTTCTCATTAATTATCAATTTATGATATTTTTTCATTAAATTTGTTTTGTTTGCTTTACCGTACGCAACTCGGCGATTCTAATCGCTCACGGGACAAACGACCAATACATAGAGTTTTGCTCAAATCCGATTTATACCCTGGAACCAGGATCATCTCCCACCCGGTAGTTGAATTCTCTAGGCCGAAGAGAAGATTCGTGTTTTCGTTGGTTCGCATGAAAATCATGTAGTCCCCTACCTTGAATATATTTATTCATCAATGAATATATCACCGAAAATAGCAATCTTTTGATCTTACTCGTACGGAAATGGAGATGAATTCCTCGAGCTAATAGCGACGATTAATTACGATTAACGAGTGGCATTTTTTCTTGATGGAATAAAATTAAGAAACGACTGCGAGATTTTGTTTTTTAAATGAATTTTTTGAAAAGTTTCATTCATCAAGATTCAATTATTAGGAGATTTTCTTTTGATACAAAATTGTGTCGATTTCTTTGGACAAAATTAAGGTTTTTCGAATTTATTTATACAAAATTATTCAACCGTTGAGTTTTACAAGTTTCAGAAGTAACTTTGGCCTTGCTTGGCCTCGTTTTTGGTTTTCTTGGATGGGAAAGAGTATTCCAAGGTCCAAAATTTCTTGTAATCTTTGGGTTCGTCTTTTTCGTTGCTTTTCCAAGTCTTGTCGGGCACATGGCGATTTTCGCTCCGTAAATTCGACGACAAAGTCTCGTGAGATTCTTCTGTGTCTTCCTCCGAAGATGACGATGTTTTACCTTCGAATTTGTCGTCCTGGGAATTTTCGAATTGGCCAATAACATCGGGCGTGAAATACTTGGCCAGGAAGTCTGCGGATTCCTCGTCGAAGTTTTCGGATTTATCGTGCGCATGGGCCGAGATTGGCTGGAAAAATTCTTTGTCCTCGAAATGGAAATCCTCCGGCTTGGCAGCGAGCAATTTTTCGTACTGCTCCGAAAACATCTCGTGCGACGATTCCGGAAGATCTTTGCTGAAGAATTCTTCTTCACGTTCATCATCAAGCGTTTTTTTATCTTGCAATGATTTATGGTGATCGAAGGGTATGGCGTAGTGAGAAATTTCGAAATTGACCGGTTTAAAATTGGACGTCGGTCCAGTATCGTCTTCTCGACGATATTCAATTTCCTCTTCGACCTCGTCTACTTTTCCATCATCATCGTTGACGACCTGCAAACTTTGAGATTTTTGCAGAGGTCTCGATTGTTTCTCGATCTCTCGGTCCTTATTCCGCGATGAAAATTCATCTTTTTTCGGTAGATCGTTATTGTCAGCGTGTTTTGTATTCCGGGAGGCGAGATTTGAGATTTTTTTCTCAGGAGATTGCGCGTCCTTGTATCGATCTTTGGAACTTTTACTTTTATTTATATTTCTCGAACTTTCCGGGTTCTTCGGTGGACTGGGCAGGGATTCGATCACTTCCGGTCCATCAGGGTCAACGACATCGACGTCGTCATCATCATTGACATTGTCAGTCCGTTTACTACTATTTTTCTCCAGTAGCGAATATTTCTCTTGCGCCGCTCGTCGATCGTCCTCGTCCAAACTCTCCTCACGCCGATCCGTGTAATCCGGCACGTCCACGTAAGGTATGATGTCAGGATTGTACGGTTTTATGTCCTTCGGATATCCCAAAGTCGACGAATCTCTTCCGGAATTTCTAGACAGATTTTTACTTCTTGATTCTTCCTGATGATCTCGAAGATTTACATAGCCCGATTGTTCCCGTGTAATCGACGGACGTTTCACCAATTCTAGTTTTTCATCATGAATTTTTGCGTGATCGATCATTTTCTCACCATCTGACGAAATTTGGGGCTTCGAGTATTTCGATCTGGGTGGCAAAATATTCAAATCGTCGATTTCACTCGCGGCAGTCGTGTCGTTACATTCTTTGAATACCGGAGTGTAAAATGGTTTTCGGGGCTTGTTTCCATCGCGAAGTGTTTCCCCAGGTCGAGTCTTTCGATCGTGGACTGTCACATTGTCTGTCGAACGACGATGGCGCGGCGGGAAGTCAGAATTTTCAAATTTTGCATCAGCCTTTCCAATTTTCCCCGAGTGCATCCGATTCTCTGTAAAATTCAGCCCATTCGATGGCGCTGCTTCGATTTGAGGCTCGACATGACGTTTCGATCGTCTCCGAATAAGCTCGACGATCGTAGTCACTTTTATGGTCTCTTGATTCTCTCTACGAGGTTGTAAATAATTGACAAACTTTTGTAAAAATGAATATTCCCTCGGAGTTGTTTTTCGTTCGATTTTTTTCGAGTCTCCTCTCAAATACTGAATTCTATAGGCTTGAGGTATGGAAGCTTTTGAAAAATGGACTGAAAATCGTCTCCTTAATGCAGGGATCGAGTCTGCTCGATTTACCTCAGCCCGCACTATCGGCAGTGGAAGAAAATTGGTGGGATTGATGCTCTGAAATTCAAAGTTTGTTCGTACTAGAAAATTTCCATCACGCAAAGCTCCTTAAACGAAAAGGAAACAAAAAAATGAAAAAAAATAAATTGTTTTCAATAATTTTGATACCTCGGTGTCTGCTCTGCGAGTGCGAATTGAATCGTAAACGAAGAATATACCAACAAAACGAAATACCTTTACTGTGCTGTTGGGTACTCCAGCGTGTAATAGCGATAAATCACTGGAGCAGTCTAGGTAAGTGTGGTGCTTGAGATAAATAACGATGACGAAGATTGACAAGAAGAGAGCGGTGAAAATTTGATTCATGGCACTCTTGTAAAAGAGACTTTATTTCTAAGAGATTATTATTATGTACAGGAGCATATAAAACGATAAAATTACACTTATTTACGTAAATTAATATGAGGCTCACAATGGCCGACAAAGAAGCTACGAAATGACGATAAAACACGTTTTTCATCTCTGGATATTTGTTTATATTTAAAAAAAAAAAAAAACGAACAAAATTCATCTGCACAAAGAATCTTTCGATCGCTCCACTACTCGTGCATATTTACATGAAATATATTTTTACGGTAATACTTTTATTCGGTAAGTTTGTGTGGGACGAATGAAAAGAAACAGTTGTCACACGGAGAAAACAAAGTCGAAAATTATTACGAAATATACTAGGAATCCAGTTACTTATTGTTGAAAATTATAGTATTTTGAGGACAGTTCGGAAATTACAGCAATATCTCGAATGGCAGTGCGACAAATCGTTCTAAACAGCATAGTAAAACGTCATCATCAGATTAAAACCAATTTTACAATTTAGCATAGCAATTAAAAAAAATCGCAATGGTCATGGTAAACAAAACAATACGTGTGATAAAATTTCACACATGTTCGATATATATTCATATTAGGATAATAGAATTTTACTATGTCGACGTTTAAAATTTGAGATATTCTCACTCATAACTAAATTCTTATCTGACATAGTAAATTGTTCATGAAAACAAACCTGAAATTCATTATCGGGTGCATTACTGTTTCTTATCCATATAGAACTGTTTATAATTCATGCTAAGAAAAATTGTAAGTGTTAAAAAATACTATGCTGTTTTGCAATTGGTGCTACGATTCTTTTGCTTCTTAAACTTCCTGTAGGACATTTTCCCAAAACATTTTATTTTTTACTAAACAAAACGAATCCGTTTTCTCCGTGCAGGACCAAAAAGTTGGTAAAATCTTCTGGCCAGGCCTCTCAATTCTTTGTCGATTAGCCACACTATGCAATTTTATTTTATTTTTTTACGTTTTTATTCGTAATGAGTAGTGCCAAAGTCTAGTTAATCGTGTTCAGTGCTGTTGATGTATTTTTTGTATTCGGCTGTGACCATAGCGATTGCTACAATTTCTATTTGTCCCCGAGCCCGAGATACTTTTTAATTTTGTGGATATTCTCGTGGAAGATTCGATATGCACGTTCGATTTTGACTTCGGACGGTTTATCAGAGGCTGTGACTGGTTTTCCGGCAAGCAAATGCTCATCCGTCGGTTTCTACAGCACAACACGATAGATTTGGAAATGACACATGACGAAAAAAATAATAAAAGACAGAAAAATGTTTGCATTTTTAAAAAATCGACAAATCAGTCAATCGTTAAAAATTTTTACGTTAAATTTAAAAAATCAATACAAAACCGTTAGTTCGCACGACTCACTTTTGATTTTCGTTCTGCAAAAACGGAGTATTCGACAGGCATTCAGTGCAATAACACTCGGTATGTAAAAAACTTGTGTAATTACGTAATTAACAATAGATTTTACTTCTAAGCCGAGAAGGGCAGAATTCGAACGAGCGATCATTTGAAATGACGCCTCAAGGACAAGAATCGTTAAGCCTTGTGAATTATTTGTCCCTGCAAAAACGATGACGACATCGGGAAATTTTTTTGGCCATTATAAAACTGAATTTACTAAAGAAAAATTGAATTGACTTGAAATTTGAATTGAAAATTAAAAACTTCAGTTTCTAGGAAAATGGTTGTTGCATTTGATTAAAAAATTGATTCGAAATATTTTCGTCAATAATTTCTCGTTTCCAATCCGAATAATGCCCAAGCACGTTTAGAAATGATTCATATCTGTGTGTGAGCTTCCGAAAATTTCATGCACAGACATCGAACATATAGATAATAGTTTCTCTTTAAATAACATTTAATTAGTTTGATATTCACGACTACACCTTCGCCTTAATTGTAAGAAATGCTGCTACGCATCGCAAGTACATCCACACGGCAGAGCCTTATGAATTAATTGTATAATAATGGACAAATTATATACGCTCAACTACTTAATGTTTAATTACTCTGGTTGCCGAAAAGCATGGACGGATTGTGAGATTGCATGCGTGTGACACGAAATTAATAGTAATTCTGCGCTGTGTATTCGTGATAGTGATGCTGCATCAAAATATTCTCCCAACTCGTATTTTTACTCTCATTCCGACGTCATTATTTGAGGGTCATTGTTACCATTCTCGTTTCTACGTATTTTTAATGATTTTTTTCTGTTTCGATCTTCGTAATACCGCTTACATAATAAATTATCGTGACGTACTAAAAAGTTACTCATTTTCCCAGTTGCCCGTACTGTTCGGCAATGTTACTCACGTATTGAGCCGCGTGACTCGTCGCTGGATATTCAGCCCATTTGCTGAAATCGATGCCCGGCAAAACTCCACTTCGACAAGGAACTCGGGGGTTTCTGTGGTCAATAATTAATTAACCGTAATTAATCGATCATTCGCTATTATAATTTGAACTGTAATTGTTTAACCCTTCGTGGTCACACTTCCGCCACCGATCTCGGTGGTCACACTGGGTCGATTCTACCCAGTCCATTTTCGAACCCGTATTGTGACCAATCTATCGGCCCGAAAATTCTCAAAAAATTACTCAACAACCCTTGAACATTCCAGTTTAGATACGAAAAACTTTCCCGAAAGAAATCCAAGGCTAACATATTTTTTTAAATACAAAATGAAGAAAAAAAACGGGAAAAAAAGTTTTTTCACTAAAATAATCGTCACTTTGTGGATTTTCAATATTTTTGCCTAAAATTTGGACCTGATATTCATCGGATCTGGTTCTTTTGGAAAAAAAATAGTAGGATAGCGCGCGTTTGAAAAAACATATTTATTCCGTTATTGGAAGTGGGTCGATTTCAGAGGGGATTTTAGAGATTTAGCGTTAGCGGCGGTAATAATTATCGCCACCAACCCGCAATGGACACTACAAACTGTCGTTAAATGACGATTACAGCCCCATTAATTACCGGGAACTAGGAGATATTTACGTCACAAGTTGATCACTGGGTGGATTCTACCCACAGTGACTACGAAGGGTTAAAAATGATATTTTGATTGACTCACATCTCGTGATCAGGGAGAACCATCGGATAAAGTTGTATCGTGTCGATAAGATCAGTATTGTCGCAAATGAGCCTCGCAAGTCTGGACTTTCGAATCTCGTTCAGTTGTTCTGCGAAAAGGTGGATAAAAAAAATTGGAATTTAAATTGTCGAGATGGAATTGTGTTGATTTGTTTTTTTTTTTTTCATCGGCCTCGAACGTTCGAAATTAAATTGCTCGGTATGACCATAAAAAGACTCTTACCGAGAGTGAAGGACGATGGCTGATTCGGTAGTTCGTACCAGAATCTGTCGCCGCGACGTGAATAACTAAATTGCGTTGCTATTACGCACGCGAATGTTGGTCCGAGCATACTGCCTGGTAATGGCCTTTCCGAAACTCCACCCGACCACAAATCCACGTCGGAAGGATGTCTATTATAAAATATTCATTACACAAGATTTACAAGCGTCAGAGCCGTCTATCGATCGCTGTAGTAAAAAATTCAGTTTCTAATTTTCGTGAAATTTGACTTTGCGGAAAAAAATGTGCAGCAGAGTTTTTACCGCCTGATAAATCCTGTCAAGACGATTTCTGTTTGCGCAACGAACATCGACGGAAATAAAGTGAAAACAATTCTTTACTCACTGGAATATTGAGCTGTAACGTCTGATGGTTTCGTTCGACATCGTGTCAAAAAGTTCTTCGAACGTATCGGCTCCGGGTAAACCGCAGAATTTACTGAAATCGAAAATAAATCGATAAACAAACGTATATCTGCGGATATCGCAATCATTCCCGGAAAAATGTGCGTTGCAAGAAAAAAAAACACGATAATCAAAATTGCACGGTCCGCATAAATTTTTCTTACGGAATTTTGCCAAAAAATCGGCAGGGAATTGCAAATAATTGAAAAATCTGCATTAATGACTTAGGTTTAAATTTTCGATACAACGAAAGTTGAAAAACTTTTCAGGATTTGATTTTTAAATTTGGGAATTTCGTCATTTTTAATATTTCATTGAGCACCTTTTCTGAAATACACGGAGAAAACGAAGTCGAAAATTATTCAGAAATATACTAGGAATCCAGTTACTCATTGTTGTAAATTATAGTATTTTGAGGACAGTTCGGAAATTACAACAATATCTCGAATGGCAGTTCGACAAATCGTTCTAAACAGCATAGTAAAACGTGACGATCAGATTAAAACTGATTTTACAATTTAGCATAGCAATTAAAGAAAATCGCAATGGTCATGGTAAACAAAACGATACGTGTGATAAAATTTCACACATTTTTGATATTTATTCATATTGGGATAATAGAATTTTACTATGTCGACGTTTAAAATTTGAGATATTCTCACTCATAACTGAATTCTTATCTGACATAGTAAATTGTTCATGAAAACAACCCTGAAATTCATTATCGCGTGCATTACTGTTTCTTATTCATATAGAACTATTTATAATTCATGCTAAGAAAAATTGTAAGTGTTAAAAAATACTATGCTGTTTTGCAATTGGTGCTACGATTATTTTGCTTCTTAAACTTCGTATAGGACATTTTCCCAAAACATTTCATTTCTTACTAAACAAAACGAGTCCGTTTTCTCCGTGTACTCGGGACAAATGTGGAGAAACGTTGGGATGAAAGATTTGCGTAATTTATTGAAAAAAGAGACCAACCGGAATTCCATGTAGCTGGGAATGCCGAACTCTCGTCCACGTTGCATGTTGAATGAAACTAAATCCATACCGAATCTGGCGCCAACTTTTTTAAACAAGTGGTTCGTGACCTCTTGAGTTATGGAGTCGTCCATAGCCTGAGCAACTTGGTTCATCAGGCCCATGAAATACTCGTCGAGAACACCAGCTCGATAGAGATCGTATGGTCGTCTTATGAGATCGGACAATCTTTTGGACGCTGTGAAATGGTTCGAACATAAAAACCTAATCGCACGTAAAAGGGGCGAGAAAATTCCAAATGGACAATCCAAAAATGATTTCATGTCATTTTCAATCTCACCGATAAATTTGTGAGCCTTGCTCCATCGTTCGACCGCAGTGGGAAGAAGCGAATGACCGAATCTGAACGCAGCAGCAGCAAAGGCGTCCAGGACTCCAGGATTTACTGTGGAGTCGTATCCGTCCCAGTAATTCTAGTTTTGGACGAATCAAACGTGTAAAAAAAAATATTTCGAGACATTCTCCTAAGAATTCCGTATAAGAAATCGTAAAAATTCAACAATAATGCACAGAAAGGAAAATTTTGTTGAAAAAGATGGATATTTTGTTGGATACGTTAAACTAAACGTTGTTTTCGAAAAATCACGAAAATTTAGTCATTCCAGTAAAAAACATTCTGGAAAATCTTTTCGGAAAGTAAATTTTCGTCATTCCAATCGTAAATTTTGCTGACAGTTCCTTTTACAATGAAAAATATTGTCGAAATAACGAAAATTTTGAAATCATCCCAAAATATTTAGTTCGCCGTATTCAACAAAATATCGACGTTTTTTTTGACAAAATTGAATTTTCAGTGTGTTAAAAACATTGACGCAAAACGCAGAAACATTAAAAATGACAAAAAAATATACGTAGGTCCAAAATTTCGCATGTACCAATTGCTACAGTACGATTTGAGCTTCTCCCTGACACTTACGTGTTTCTCGAGAAGAAGACCAAACTTCTCCATCACATCTTTGCCCAGTAAAATAGGAAGAAACTCGTTGTAAGTAACGTGTTGAATTTCAGCGATTATGATACGTCTGGCTTCCTGGAAGACTGTCTCATCGTCCCAATGAGGATTCACTTGGGCGAGTGCCTTTGCAGCTCGGTTATGTTCACGTGCGAGAAGAGTGTGCATGCATGTGAGTACGAGTTGTTCATTGACACGAATCTCGCCTGAAATAATGTGGGAATTGAAGAAAAGATTTGAAGAAAATTATAATCGCGTCATTAAATTTTTCCCTGAACAGTCAAAACTTTCAACAAAATGTTGCGACTGGAAAATAAAGCTCGAAATTTATGACTCGCTCAATGTTGATTAATTTCTGAATAAATCGTCCAACGTTTTCCTTTCTTATTAACAAGTCCAGGCGAATAATTATTCATTAATAAATACTTTCATTATACGATTGATACGCTGACTTTCATCCCTGGTGCGTCGAGTAGTTCACCTTGATATCCGTAGCAACAATATTATAACAGGCTCTTTACGAATCCATCAGACATTCGCTGTGCACAAATTTTCTGTGGCCTTCGAACGCAATTGAAATGAATTCTAAAATCTACAGTTACGAGAACTCTTCGAGACAATTACATTCACTGGTAAACCACCGGATGATTGCATATAAATTTTATGGGGAAAACGGTGTTGATCGGCTAATGGCAAAACACTCAACAAAACGATATTTCCTGCAGTCTGACAATGTTTACGGGTAAAAACGACGATTTAACAAGACCCCACAAAAACTTGTCGAAATAATTTATTACTTTTATTATTAATAGTAAATCTTATGGCAAGGGAAATAAAAATTATTTCCCATATACAAAATACGGTCATGCGGCTACACTACTGTGAGCGATTAGTGAAAAAAAATGCAAAAAAATGCACCTCGAACTTGGAACTCGTAGTTTTCGGAACTTCCGATCGGTAATTTTGATGGTAGGTCGAAAAAAATGATTGTCGATCGAAAAATTGAATCGCTAGACTCTCCCTATGGCATTTTTCTACTTTTCTTGGACTACTCCGATAAAGCAATACTTTTTCTTTATGCTCTTTCATCATTATGATGATAAATAGTCCGAACAAGGGTACAAGAATTAGTGCGCTGGTTGGCTCAGTCGGTCTCGTAGTAGGCGATTGCAAAATGCATACTATCGTAGTACCTAAATTATGGTTTGCCTGCGCGTGACTGCGTTAATGCAGTTGCACAGCGTGTGGTGCATGCGCCTTGAGGCTAAGTAGACACGGCTGTTACGAGTCAGACCGTCCAATGCTGCCTCGATCCAACAACATTCACACTCCTCGACGGTGCACTACGCGAGAATCGGGACAATATATAGGCCAACAAGAGAGATATCAGTTATTTGTCCCTTTGTGAAGTTGTGATGTTGTCGATGATTGGATTTCATAGAAATTCCGTTCTAGACGTCACTAAAAATGAAATTCCATCGGAAAACATACACGGAGAAAACGGATTCGTTTTGTTTAGTAAAAAATAAAATGTTTTGGGAAAATGTCCTATACGAAGGTTAAGAAGCAAAAGAATCGTAGCACCAATTGCAAAACAGCATAGTATTTTTTAACACTTACAATTTTTCTTAGCACGAATTATAAACAGTTCTATATGAATAAGAAACAGTAATGCGCGCAATAATGAATTTTAGGTTTGTTTTCATGAACAATTTACTATGTCGGATAAGAATTCAGTTATGAGTGAGAATATCTCAAATTTTAAACGTCGACATAGTAAAATTCTATAATCCCAATATGAATATATATCGAACATGTGTGAAATTTTATCACACGTATTGTTTTGTTTACCATGACCATTGCGATTTTCTTTAATTGCTATGCCAAATTGTAAAATCGATTTTAATCTGATGATGACGTTTTAACTATGCTGTTTAGAACAATTTGTCGCACTGCCATTCGAGATATTGCTGTAATTTCGGAACTGTCCTCAAAATACTATAATTTTCAACAATAAGTAACTGGATTCCTAGTATATTTCGTAATAATTTTCGACTTTTTTTTCTCCGTGTATTGAATTTCCTCGGGATTCGTTCGAGTGAACTATTTAACGATAAAATAAAAAATGAAATCAGATTTCGTGATTCAGTGTTTGGTCGAATTTTACGTAAGCGAATTTTGGATTTTCGAATGGAATTATGGAATTCGTGCCAAGAAGTTGAAAAATATAAATATTTATGCTCCGAACTCCCGATGTCGCGGTGTCTGGTTCTGAACAACTATGCCAATTGCATCAGCAGTGGAAAACCTATCAAAAAAAAAGTGCCACACGCGCGTAAATATTTACAAACGATTATTCGATCTAATATCCGACGATTCGACGAATGCGATATTACGAGTCCCTCGGTGCTCGCTTTACATCGTGATCTCGATCGCGAAGAATGCATTTTTTCTGCTCAAATCCATATAAGGCTCGTAAACGTAGCGGAGTGAGTGTCCAAAAGCGCGGCACACTCGCGTGTCATTAGAAAGTTGGGTACTTGGAATATCTTGGTACATAGACGAGATTTTATTAGATCTTGGAGAGGCGCTAACATTCGTGTCCCACAACTGCAAACGCCTGAATTCTCCACCGATTATTTATATATGAAAAGTATATAAATGATGAAACGTTATATAATCGATGATGTTTTATCACGACGATTATCCATGACTAAACGATCGATGGCATAAAAAAACGCGCCAAATTCCCTTTCACGAGAAAGTTGTATCGGGTAATTCTTCATATTCCATTCATTCACACGGTGTCCAGACTACGAATACGAAACAAAAAACTCTGATTCGATCTGAAAGTCTAAAGAAATGAATTAAAATCTCCAACGACTCGAGACATTTTGTCATTTAACTTTTGATTCGTTTTGACGCCTACAATTTTTAACCAGTATTTTGCACTGAAAATTAAATTTTGCCAAAAAACGTCGATATTTTGTTGAATACAGCGAACCAAATATTTTGGGATAATTTCAAAATTTCCGTTATTTCGACAATATTTTTCATTTGTAACGAAACTGTCAGCAAAGTTTACGATTGGAATGACAAAAATTGACTTTTCGTAGAATTTTTCTAGAATGTTTTTTGCTGAAATGACAAAATTTTCGTGATTTTTCGAAAAAACGTTTAGTTGAACGTATTCAACAAAATTTTATTTTCAGCATGCCACTCAATTTTCGTTTTCGTCCAAAAATTAATTATAAAAAAATATGAAAAATTGCAATTTTCCGGATTACGACAGTTTGGGAAACCGCTCGGGCGAGATTGACCCAAATGCACTCAGAAGACTCAGTTTTCCACAAAAAAATTGTCGATGAAACGTAAATTCGAAGGAGAAAATTCTTTCGTAGATTATGAGAGTTTCTAAGCGCACGAACCGGACACCCTATGGATTCACTCGAGTACCTTATAAAAACGATTCGAACGTTAGATAGCGTGAAATATTATCAGAGTCATTGAAGTAGCAAACTCGCACCTTTGTATAAGTCCAAAAGATTCATTTATATGAACCGGGAACACTTGTGTGTTGCACATTAACTCATTCACTCACTTTCTTCGAAGTATATGGGGACAGTCTGTGCATAAAGTTCATAGACATGCATACAGACGTGCGTCTGTATAAATGAGTCCACATCGTTATGGGTAATTCATTGGAGACGTATTGCTGTGTGTTAGGGTGCTGTGAACCCGATATAAATTATGATTGTCCGTCACGGTTGTAGATAACACGTTTATACGTTGAATGTATAAGAGAGTTGGGGATATTTGGATAATTTGTCAGTCATAAACACGCGAGAAGGACGAAAATAATGAGAGTAATGAATCAAGTTCCTACCAGCTTCGAAACAGTACATCGAACGATTGGGACGAGTGCAACCCTCGTCAGGGATGTCGAGCTTCAATGGGAGAAGGTCCTTTAATCCGTATTCCGCAAAGACTGGATTCATTCGCAGCAAACCACCGTAACCTGTTCGAAGTTTTCTGCAAAAATGCGTAGGAATTTTAAAAATCGATCGTTTTTCAAATTTATTCAAGAAAATAATGGAAAAATGTATTTTTACACGGAGAAAACGGATTCGTTTTGTTTAGTAAGACATAAAATGTTTTAGGAAAATGTCCTATGAGAAGCTTAAGAAGCAAAAGAATCGTAGCACCAATTGCAAAACAGCATAGTATTTTTTAACACTTACAATTTTTCTTAGCATGAATTATAAACAGTTCTATATGAATAAGAAACAGTAATGCGCGCGATAATGAATTTCAGGTTTGTTTTCATGAACAATTCACTATGTCGGATAAGAATTCAGTTATGAGTGAGAATATCTCAAATTTTAAACGTCGACATAGCAAAATTCTATTATCCCAATATGAATATATATCGAACATGTGTGAAATTTTATCGCACGTATTGTTTTGTTTACCATGACCATTGCGATTTTCTTTAATTGCTATGCTAAATTGTAAAATCGGTTTGAATCTGATGATGACGTTTTACTATGCTGTTTAGAACGATTTGTCGCACTGCTATTCGAGATATTGCTGTAATTTCCGAACTGTCCTCAAAATACTATAATTTTCAATAATAAGTAACTGGATTCCTAGTATATTTCTTAATAATTTTCGACTTCGTTTTCTCCGTGTGTGGGGGATAAATCTTGACGAGAACGCACCGAATCGCTTCGTTCGTGCTTCGCGATAACGAAATGATATTTAGAACGAGCAGTACGAGGATAAATTCCGAGACGGTTCATCAATTTTTTCGTTGACGTCGAATTCAAAATCTGAGCTGCGTGATTTATTTCCCGGATTCACGATAACGGTCGGTCGCTCGTGGAGGGATCATTTTTGAAGCTCAAACGTCGATGGCGTTGAGCAAGAAACGATTGTAGGGGAACAACGGAGCACGCGCGAATCGTATGAATTGGAAGCTTCGCGTATGTGTAATTTTTTTTATATTCTAAGGCTAGAAATGCATAGAAGGCGCTAACTCGAGCAAAATCGCGAGTCATACAGCGTGATTTATTGTTCGTCGTGGTCCACGATGACGCAACGCGAGTACCGCTGGATCGCTCAAACTTGGCGAGAGAGAAAAGCGGCCCAATAAATAATTGCCGATGTTTTACGATTTTTGCGGATGACGTCATGGTAAATTTACTTCAATACTCGAGAGGCCCGAAGGTAATTATTAGAGACAATATTGGTAAATATCGGGTCCAGCGTGAGGCTGAGTAAACTCGTGATATTTCAGTCTCTCTCAATAGCGATTGTTCCGCGCGAAACTTTAGCGCCGCACGCAAAACTCGCGGGTGGTTCGCACTAACAAGCGCGAACGTTACGAAACACGCGTATTCACGCTTTTCTTCAAGTCCATGTGTAAGGACGCCGTCGTTCTCGCATCGATTCGAATCGGTCGTTAAATGCGAGTAATTTATTGGTATAACGCGACGTCAACGATTGATTATAAATCAATCCGCAACACCCGAAATAAAATCGAGAAATCTATTCGATCCGGTAATTCCAAAGGATCGTTTGTTCCGGGCAATTCTTACACTTACAAGCGCCAAAAACGAAGCATTTTTGTGTCAAGACATTCGTCCAAAATCAGAATCGATTTTTATTTTATAATTTTAGATAATTTTTTTATTTTGGATAATTTTATAATTAGAACATTTTTTAGCCCCAAAATTATTGAAACCGACACATCGACGGTGTTTTCAAAAAATTGCACAATTTGAAATATTCCCAAAAGTTAAAAGTCAATAACATGGTCGTCGAACAAAAAAACCTCAACGTTATTGCGGCTTCACATGAATGTCGGCCGTTGAAACGTTAAGGACAAAAATAAAGTCACGGAAAGCTGATAAATTGAATATCAGGAAAATAAGGCAGCGAGTATATAAAAGTTGGTTTCGTTATTACCTGGCGAACGTTTCGGATACACCGTAAACCGTATTTCCATCGAGAACTCCGGTGAGGAGATTGAATGGTACGCGCGAGCCGAGACGACAGCCGGGTCTTGCTGCTGGGAAAGCTCTGACGAAGTCCATGCACCTTACGCCGAATAGCCTGTAGAAATAGTCGTCTTCGGGGATAAGGATTTCGTTGCAGTATGGATTTTTCTGATGAGGCGGTCGGTTGCAGCATTCTTCAGGATCATTTCGGTTCATTGGATCTGATGACATTGAAAAATGATATTTCGCGGTTTTTAATACGGAATAATCGATATTAACCCTTCGTGGTCACTCTGGGTAGAATTCACCCAGTGACTAACTTGTGACGTAAATATCTCCTAGTTCCCGGTAATTAATGGGGTTGTAATCGTCATTTAACGACAGTTTGCAGTGTCCATTGCGCGTTGGCGGCGATAAGTATTACCGCCGTTAACGCTAAATCTCTAACATCCACTCTGAAATCGACCCACTTCCAATAACGCAATTAATATGTTTTTTCAAACGCGCGCTATCCCACTATTTTTTTCCCAAAAAAAACCAGATCTGATGAATATCAGGTCCAAATTTAAGGCAAAAATATTGAAAATCCACAAAGCGACGATTATTTTAGTGAAAAAACTTTTTTTCCCGTTTTTTTTCTTCATTTTGCATTAAAAAAAATATGTTAGCCTTGGATTTCTTTCAGGAAAGTTTTTCGTATCTAAACTGGAATGTCCAAAGGTTGTTGAGTAATTTTTTGAGAATTTTCGAGCCGATAGATTGGTCACAATACGGGTTCGAAAATGGACTGGGTAGAATCAACCCAGTGTGACCACCGAGGTCGGTGGCGGAAGTGTGACCACGGAGGGTTAATTATGCCAAATTCCTAAGATTTCTAGACCCGCAGAAAAACGATAAAAAACGCCATGCAATTTTACAAATACGGATAATTCAATTTTTCATTTTGTTTCTGTTACCAAGAGGAGTTCCTGTGAGGGTGTAATCGTGATCCATAAATTGACCCCATGCAATAACCATAACGGTTCCGGCATGATCATGGAAACCTTCATCAGGGTGCATGGTTCTCGATACGACTCGCGCGAGAGGCAGATCGTTACCGGTCACCGATATCCTCGGTGCGGAGAGACCATCGGGAAAGGCTGGATTGAGCAATCTGTGTGAAGAAAATTTCAGTTGAAAATGTGCATGAATCTCCGGTGATTCCGTGAGCTCGTGGGTTTAAAAATTTGCCATGTGAATCATCGAGATTATCATCTCTCTTGGGTCGAAACGAGAAATCATAATTTCGGAGGTTCGCGTGACTTTGGAGGCGCTACGAAGCCGAAAAAAATGTTGCAACATCTTTTACGTTTTTCGTTTGATGCGATTCGCAGAGGAAGAAACTTGCAGTATTTGTAAACCGGTAATTTTTTTATTGCTCTGCGCGTGGAAAGAGGGCAGTAGAGAGGCCCGGAATCCACGCCCTTAAACCGAAAATTGCTCCCACGTGTTTGGCTCAGCAAGCAACAGTTGCACGCGTGCCGAGATCTGGGTCATCGGCGAAAGTATAAAACGTCTCTTGCTTTTTCGAGGTACAAGACCGCGGCGCGAAAAGGAGAGGAAATAGTCGATGTGCGAGAGAGCCGCGAAGCGATTTCGCGGGAGGAACGAGAGCGCAGTACTTACTATCTTTTGCGCACTCTCCTCGTGTACGTCGTCGTTCAGTCATGAATATTCATTATTCCCGTGTACGAGCAATGTCTCAACATCAATTTTTTCTCTGCTCCTTTCGAGCTACAACAGTCTTTCAATTAGGAGCAAACACTTTCGTGCTGCGGGCGAGTTTACGAGCTGATTAGCTATTATGTAAAAAGCTACTTTACTTTTTTTCCTCTTTCATCTTCGAACCTCGATATTTAGCGTGGATATTTGAAAAATTATGCATTTTTCCACGTCGTTTCTTTCCACATTCCTCTCGCTGCAATTCTGCACTTTTTTTCCATCAATTCTTACGCCAATTGTAGGAAACAACGTTAGAGAAATGTGATAAGTTTCGCTTTCATAAAAGATAAAAAATAAGGTCGATAGTTCTCCTTGTTGCTCGGAGATAATTCTGTATCAGTCGATCACCATGAAATTATATCTTTCGAGGTCTCTATTAAAGTACACGCTTGCAAGAATTGAAAAAACTTCACACAATACCTCCGCAAAGCAGGCGATTAATCGATGGAAAAAAAAATCCATGAAAACGACTGGGACCGTTCACCGAGCACACGATTCGTTCAGTAATTTTTTTTTCTTTTTTGCACACGTCGCGAAACTAATTAAATAACGTGCCTCGTTATAGCGCCATTTTGAGCATATTTCTGGGACATTAAAATACATTTTTAATAGTTACTGCATTAAATAATAAAATGCGATAACAGACTGTTCGACCTTGAGTGATAGTTGGACGAGTTTTTACAACATGAATCGATTTCCTGCTCAGCGTTTCTCTCAAGAATACTGTATGAACTTTCATCCATTCTAACGGGTTCCCCGAGAACATTTCTCTAGGCAGAGAGTCCTTAATACAAATAATCTCAAGGTCAACCACAATTGACCCGATGTACTGGAAATTCACATTTTTAATCCGGTCAAGCTTTGATTATCGTTAGCGTTAATTCATTCTGCAGTGCGTGCTGGATGGAAAAACAGAATGACGTGGTCGTGACGAGAAAATGTGACAATTAGGGCCACTGATCATTAAAAAGTGACGCAATGACTTTTGAAAATTGAAATTGATTCGATTTCCCTTGTTCAGCCGAAAAAGTAGAAAGAGTGAAATATTTTTACCTCGAAAACGGCGACAATGTTGCGCCCCAAGTAGGATTCTCCAGATTGGTACAGAGGCCGTCATAACGACGATACTTGCCAGGCCGGCATTCCACGTCGCTGAGAAACGCAGGACAGACTTCCCGAATTAGGGTCTTGGATGTATCGATCAGTGGTAAACTATTCTGGATTTCTTCATACGTCAGGCCATATCTGAATCGAAAGAATTCACAATTTGTGCTATAAACGAAATTTTCATACACTTTTTTTTACCCACTACAAACGACGTGTTCCGAACTGAAGATTTTTCTGAATTTCTAGATTTTATCCAAGTTTATTTATCGAACATCGTCCCCCAAATTATGCTTGAGTTATGCCAAACACTCACGTTTGGGCGAGGCTGGTTGAAATATCGAGAAGTAATTCGCCGATCGTAGCCAAGTCCTCTGGCCTCCATACATCGCTGTTAGGCTGGGCGACGTCTTGATAAAATGAACGAAAATGATTTCTCGATTAATTTCTGATGAAAATTAAAATCAAAATTAACCCTTCGTAGTCACTGTGGGTAGAATCCACCCAGTGACCAACTTGTGACGTAAGTATCTCCTAGTTCCCGGTAATTAATGGGGCTGTAATCGCCATTTAACGACAGTTTGTAGTGTCCATTGCGCGTTGGCGGCGATAAGTATTACCGCCGCTAACGCTAAATCTCTAAAATCCGCTCTGAAATCGACCCATTTCCAATAACGGAATTAATATGTTTTTTCAAACGCGCGCGATCCTACTATTTTTTTCCCAAAAGAACCAGATCCGATGAATATCAGGTCCAAATTTTAGGCAAAAATATTGAAAATCCACAAAGTGACGATTATTTTAATGAAAAAACTTTTTTTTCCTGTTTTTTTTCTTCATTTTGCATTAAAAAAAATATGTTAGCCTTGGATTTCTTTCAGGAAAGTTTTTCGTATCTAAACTGGAATGTCCAAGGGTTGTTGAGTAATTTTTTGAGAATTTTCGGGCCGGTAGATTGGTCACCATACGGGTTCGAAAATGGACTGGGTAGAATCGACCCAGTGTGACCACCGAGATCGGTGGCGGAAGTGTGACCACGAAGGGTTAAAAATACGAGAAAAAAAATGAGCTTAGCTTAATAAACAAAACTTGAATTAAAAAAATCACCAATTGTTTGCAAAAGTTTTGAAATGAAAAAATGAAAAAAAGAAAGAAGGAAAAAATGAGGGACTTACTGACTCGCTTCCGCGCCTCGATATAGGCGCGATTCACAGCGTCGTAAGTGATACAGGTGTGCGAACCGGCAGACGGTGGGCTGTGAAGCAGAGGAGAGAAAAAAACGTTAATAATCATGATCGAAAGTAAACTCGTCCACGCACGCCCCGTTAAAGGAACTTTGGGCGGAGAATTCGGTTCCGTTGTGTAATCGAGCGTAGAGATTTGTTGGACTATTGACAGTCGATGTATTATTGCGTTCTATACACGCAGAGTACGATAAACATAGTTAAACACGTATGGAGTGAACCACAAATTAATTATAGCCCATAAGAAGAAGGGGCGTACTGGTTGGAAGGCGAGAAACATTAAGGCAGTACCCGGCACTCGATCTGTCCAAGACAATAATATCCCTAGCGAAATGTCCGACTGATACGAGCAACTTTCACGGACTCTCGTCAAGCTAGGCCAAGACTAAGTGTAAAATTATACGAAACTGGTGTATAATATGTAACACGCGGATATTGCATCGCCCCTTAGTAATTTGAAGCGATCGCCATAAATCTCCTGCTTCGATCTCACACGTGATCCAGGATCTTTTGCCGGAACGAATATCCGCGTATACGGCGTATCCGGTATCCAGGTCACCGAGCCTTTGCCATAGTTGGACAAATTTTCCGATATCTCTCTATCGACATGCAAAACTTTCGACGACATTCTCCCCTTTTTGTTGTTGTTTTTTTTTGTATTTTTGCTTCGTGACAGTCTTCGCTTCCGGTGAATTAACGATCAGACTCTTGTGACAGTGATTAATTATCGCTTTTTGTCATAAACCATCGGTAGATAATTTTCCCATGCGTCATGGGGGTCGAAAACGTAAAAAATCATTCTCCATAAGCCATGGAATGGAAGGTCTGGTGAAAATGATCGATTGCGCAACAAACGAATGCAGATACGCACTTATAAATATAAAAAACTGCGCGTCGTCGAATGCTGGAGAATGTTGACTTTCGTTGCAACGCAAAACTGCTAGTCATGAGACCCGATTTGTCTAAAAAGGTGCTAGAAAGTAATCGGGACTCGTCCACAATTGGTTTGGGTTTCGATTGCGACAGGAGCAACGACGAATTATCGTGGAGAGTCGATCGCGGGGATAATGCCTGAGAGACCTGTCGACTTGAATCATGAGAATGTTTTAATCTCGTAATACTGGTTAAACTTTTTCGACAGTTGGGAAAAACATTCGTCGTACTGAACAAGATTGCCCGTATCGTTTTATTTAACTGGAGAATCGCTCAAACGTCAAACCCAACAAATTGAAATGGCGATAGAGAATTTTCATGACAGCAATTGTTACGGCGCAAATGCATCGTCAGTTTTCGATCGTCAAATTTTACACCTGCCGCTCAAACTCAGTCACTCCGTTGCAGCTATATATTCGGTTTATATATGAATATACATGCGAAAATATTATGGCTCGACGCCCGATTAAGACAACGAGGTTGAAAATGCCTCGGGGCTGCGAGGAACGAATCTGGAGGCTGGAAGACTGCAATCGCGTTCATAACTCTCTTCATTATATTCGCTTCTGGATCATGTGCCCCGCTCTGTGATTTAACATCGTCCGACGTTCATTAAACCTCATTTTATGCGATCTGTTACTCATGCTGAATTAAAAGGGTGCATGTAAAAACACCGTGATCTTGCCGCTAAGGGCGTATCTTAAAGCGTTTCCGAAATCGATTATTTTTACGTCCTTCTCTCATTCGCTCTTACAAGAATTTCGTAATCAATTGGCTTCGTAAATATAGCTGCATTTTTCATTTTGCTTCCTCATAGAGGAATTTATGTGATGGAGAATTTTCTTTTTCCAGTTTTCAATGTCAATGTGTCTAAAATGTCCTAAAACATCGAAAATTCATATTTAGCAAAAATGTCCGGATGCGTGAGTGTGAAAGATTTGGAACTGTAAAATTCAAATGTTTACAATCTCTGAGTTTTTGTTTTGTCGGAATTGCTAAAAATCAAAACGAATTTCACGGCATATACCAAAATTTTCAAAAAAAAAATTTCTCACCGCTCTAATTACCGCAATTTTCAAAATTTATTCCTAATTTTTTTCTGGATTAATAGAGTATGACGATAGAAAAGTTGGTATCGAATTTGGGTAATATCGGTTGAACGCGACCGAGGATTTATGATTTTTCGAATTTTACGAGAATCTGAATTTTTCGAAAATCGTCCAACCGCTCCAATTTTTACAAATTCTGTGAGATATTGTGTATGAGTCTTCCTCTTTGCTTTCTGGAAAAAATGTCGAAATTATCTAGGACAAATGCTTCAAATTTAAAGTTGCAAGTTTTTTCCTTATGATTTAGCACGATGCCAATCAAAATGAATTAACCCTTCGTGGTCACACTTCCGCCACCGATCTCGGTGGTCACACTGGTTTGATTCTACCCAGTCCATTTTCGAACGCGTATTGTGACCAATCTATCGGCCCGAAAATTCTCAAAAAATTACTCAACAACCCTTGGACATTCCAGTTTGGATACGAAAAACTTTCCCGTGAGAAATCCAAGGCTAACATATTTTTTTAAATGCAAAATAAAGAAAAAAAAACGGGAAAAAAAAGTTTTTTCACTAAAATAATTGTCACTTGGTGGATTTTCAATATTTTTGCCTAAAATTTGGACCTGATATTCATCGGATCTGGTTCTTTTGTGAAAAAAATAGTAGGATAGCGCGCGTTTGAAAAAACATATTAATTCCGTTATTGGAAGTGGGTCGATTTCAGAGTGGATTTTAGAGATTTAGCGTTAGCAGCGGTAATAATTATCGCCGACAACGCGCAATGGACACTAGAAACTGTCGTGAAATGACGATACCAACCCCATTAATTACCAGGAACTAGGAGATATTTACGTCACAAGTTGGTCACTGGGTGGATTCTACCCAGAGTGACCACGAAGGGTTAATAGTCAAAATTGAAAATATATAGTACCTCATAAGCGAAGGTTTGAGCATCGTGCTAAATCTTGGGGAAGTAATTTGTAGCGTTTTTGCAAGACTCTCTGCGACAGTGAAATGACAAGTTACTTGTTTATTACGAAAGTGCGGTGGGTATTTTTGTTAATTAATTCTTGATTCGATTAATTGAATCCGTCATTGATAGCGTTTGATTAATGATGAAAATTTGACTCCCTGTACAAACGTGGTTTCTCTCTTTCGTTTTGGGAGGAGAACGCGGAGTCGAAAATAAATGATGATATACGAACGTTCTCCGCTCAATTAATTTGATGATTAATCAAAAATGTTGAGCAGAGTGAAATATCGTGACAGCGAATTTGCACGGATGATTGCGAATTGGACCAGAAGATACGGTCATCGGCATAAGATCCGAAAAGAGATCGGCCCTGGCGATAAAATCACATCCGCATGTTAATGAGCCATTCTCCACGTTTGGACAAGGGTCAAACAGTATTTATGATTGTTATATATGATTGGAATCTGAAGCGGAGTACGAGGAAAGGTTCGTCGAACGTAGAAACGAGAGTAAAAATGAAAGTTTGGCTATCTCACGGTCGTGATGGAGTAAATACATATTAGTTAACTATTTCGACACTAGATATTCGTCACAATTCTTTGCCGAGAGTTATAGACGCACCAGCATTGATATAGATCAAGCGCAAACTCGCAGATGTAGGAGAGCAACATTCACGTGGCTTGGATTGACAGTTTTGACGCGCATCTAACAAAATAAATGACCAGAGGAAACCGGTTGGTAAATTTATGCTCGATTTCTGCGCCGAGTTTTCGCCATCCTCGACGTGTGTCCCGATTATCGTATCGAAACGACTCGGCAAACGTATCGACAACAAAAATAGCAATTAATCGTTATTTTTCTCCCAGACCTTCCCGCATAATTCTCCTTTCGCATTTTCCCATCGCTCTTCAAAGCAACGTCAAACTCGGGCCCACTTGCGAAATTCCTACAAATTTGCTTCGAGTCCCTTTTTAAATACGTGGATGATAATCGATTGACAAATAAATACGTAGGCGCGGATTGAAAATCGGCACGGAGGATATTTGCCTTTTGATTCAAACGACGATGCCCGATGACGTCGTCCACGACGACGCTTTCACCGAGCAACCGTCACAGAGAGCCCAGGATTGAGGGGTTCGATCTCGAGTACTCGTTCGGATTATTACAACAACAGAGTTCCAATCGAGTACCATTATATCCTCGCCTCAGGCACGTAGGTGCATTTTTTCTTCGCTTTTTCCTTGCCGCTGTGAAACCACGTGCCGTCATCAGCGAGGGACTAATTAATTCGACGGAGACGTCGCCCCGGGCTCGAAACTCGCCCTGACAGAAAAACATGTCGATTGCTATGCGATTGCTATATATATACCAACTAACGCCCGACTGTGATCAACGAGTTTCGCACGATTGCTAATACTTTTCGTCCAAAATTTATCTCATTATATACGTCGAGGTGCTAACCAAAGAAAAATGGGCTTAACCCACATCAATTAATTCCTTTAATTCCCCTCCGATTATACTCTTTCCTCTACGACAGTCCATATACATGTCCAACGACAAACCATCTAATGCTTTTATATATACCGTCGCAAAATCAGTTTATATACAATTACGGTTCAACATTACACACAGTATAGCGCTCTGGGCTACTTTTTTCTCCATCCTAATATCCAACTGTGACAGATAAACGATCAGATTAACTTTCCAGATCGAGACTAAAATTATATTGGCATAAAAATACCAATGCAACGACCTCAAGCTCGTTACCCTGTAAGTTATCGCGCGTTATGACTTTAATCGAGAATCACAGTCGTAAAGATTAAACTTTTCCCAACGAGAAATTCATTTTGAGATATTTTTTTTTTCGTCCAAGTTTTTTTTACATTGCTTCTCAATAAATAACGGAATTTCACTCATTTGAATCCCTTGAATGGAAATATCGAGAACAATAAAATGTGTTTTGACTAAGTTAACGAACCAACGGCAAAAAAAATTAATTGCTCGTAAACAAATTGAATTGAATGATAATTATGTACTATCTAATACGACCTTGTACGAAAACTATTGTAATTAGGGAAAAAAAATTGTCCTGGTATCCGTAATTTTTTTACACTGTGCGCAGTCGTTCGCTAATTAACGGAGACAATAATTTCGCAGCACGAAAGGTGTTGAATATTCCAGGACATTTGGTTTATCATCATTTGCATTTTTGTGCAATTTTCGTCTTTTCCATTGAATGAAACATTCATTTTTTATTGTAACTTCTTTGATCATTAATATTGAATTTTGCAAAGTGACCACGGGCCATTACACGGAGAAAACGGATTCGTTTTGTTTAGTAAGAAATCAAATGTTTTGGGAAAATGTCCTATACGAAGTTTAAGAAGCAAACGAATCGTAGCACCAATTGCAAAACAGCATAGTATTTTTTAACACTTACAATTTTTCTTAGCATGAATTATAAACAGTTCTATATGAATAAGAAACAATAATGCGCGCGATAATGAATTTCAGGTTTGTTTTCATGAACAATTTACTATGTCGGATAAGAATTCAGTTATGAGTGAGAATATCTCGAATTTTAAACGTCGACATAGTAAAATTCTATTATCCCAATATGAATATATATCGAATATGTGTGAAATGTTATCACACGTATCGTTTTGTTTACCATGACCATTGCGATTTTCTTTAATTGCTATGCTAAATTGTAAAATCGGTTTTAATCTGATGATCACATTTTACTATGCTGTTAAGAACGATTTGTCGCACTGCCATTCGAGATATTTCTGTAATCTCCGAACTGTCCTCAAAATACCATAATTTTTAACAATAAGTAACTGGATTCCTAGTATATTTCTTAATAATTTTCGACTTCGTTTTCTCCGTGTAGTTGGGTCGGCTGAGCACAATTATCAGAAGAAAAAACTCAAAAAAAAGTTGTTACCAATGATAATTAGCATGTGACTGTTTTCATTTGGAATGTGGCATAAGTTTGAGGTACGTACGTGAAATGGTTAACATATTGAATAATCGTTAGAGGCACGTTGAACTAGAGTAAGTATATGCGCGGCATGGATTATTAGTGAGCTGGAAAACACAGTTCGCCGCGACGTTATCAGCCTGTTAGACCGACTCTCCTCGTTTTCTCGCGAAATACAATATTCAGAGTGTTCGCATACGAGGATAACAGAGCGGTGAATGCAGCGGTATGTATGCAGTTCACCGGTGCCTTGCAGCCCCCGCGATTGCGTCATGCGGATCCAGAGCCGATGCAACCGGTATCCCGATTTCTGATCGCTCTCCGTCTCTCTCTCGCGCCTGCTCTGGGTCAATCCAGTATACCAAGTTTCTAGTTTGTTACGCGGTCCTTAACAGACACCCAATCGATGCCATCTCGTTATTTCGCTATGAAATTATTTGGTTTTCACACCTTTTTGCTCGTTTCTATGAATCTCCTAAAATTTCCGCGTCTAAAGACATTTCGGTCCTTTTTTAATCGAAGCTTTTCCTGACGAGATTTTTTCTCACATTTCACGTTTGAATTTTCAAGGTTTGCAATTACTTACACACTTCCCCGCAACAAGTTGTACGTGTAGTCGTAAGCGCTGCTTCTTCCCGGGCCTTCGAGAGTCAGAGCGCACTCTTCTGTGGTTGCATAATTTTCAATGTTCTCATACTGGAGGGCCTGGCAGAAAAAGCCATTTCCATGCTCGCACCACCCGATCAAGAACAGCAACAAGACTAATCGAGTCCGATGTATCGCCGAACTGGAACAATGCAAAGTCAATCATTTCGTATACCGGATGAAACTGAAAAACTCACGGATCTCCGGGATTGAGATCGCGCCTCGTGGATTTCGTTGTCTAACATCAAATCTATTATTCAGCCCCTGCCAATTCGACTCCATATACAGGAATAGGGTTTTACATTACGAGAGCTACGAGATAAAACACAAAGAGATTCGTGCAGCCGAACCGCATTACAATAAAGATAAAGGTACGCTCCGAGTTACTTTTTTCTTGTCTCATTCGGTGTGTCGATCGAGAGAATGTCTGGCATGATGCTGAAAACAGACGCCGATTAATATCCATGTTGTATACGAATTGATCTTAACGGATAACTCAACTACGCAATTATCGCGGTAATCTATTATGCCTCTCCTTTCCCAATATCTTACAAAGGCGTCAAGATTAAATGAAAGTTAATTCAATTTACGTAACAAATTTCATCTCATTTAAGTACAAACGGAGCTAAATTTTTCAATTATTCTTGCAAAATTACTTTTTTCTTGACCCACATGTGGGGTCAATATGACCCAAGGCGTTTTTCGAATGGTTGCATCCTGAAAACTATGCATTTCTTGCTTTTTATTTTGTAGAAACGTTTTTCCTAGTCCATTATCCATTTTTCGTGGCCCTGAATGAATTTTTCGACAATAATTAAATGCCGTCAACGTCAACGTTTATTTCGGGAAATCCTCCCATTTTTCAACTTTATTTTCGCAAACTTATCACTCGAGTGAATTTCCAAGTTGCACCAGTTGAGAAAAGAATTCAGTTGAGCTAACAAAAATTTGTTTCATCCAACAAATTGCATAATTTAGTTGTACTAATTAGTACACGGAGAAAACGAAGTCGAAAATTATTAAGAAGTATACTAGGAATCCAGTTACTTATTGTTGAAAATTATAGTATTTTGAGGACAGTTCGGAAATTACAGCAATATCGCGAATGGCAGTGCGACAAATCGTTCTAAACAGCATAGTAAAATGTGATCATCAGATTAAACCGATTTTACAATTTAGCATAGCAATTAAAGAAAATCGCAATGGTCATGGTAAACAAAACAATACGTGTGATAAAATTTCACACATGTTCGATATATATTCATATTGGGATTATAGAATTTTACTATGTCGACGTTTAAAATTTGAGATATTCTCACTCATAACTGAATTCTCATCCGACATAGTAAATTGTTCACGAAAACAAACCTGAAATTCATTATCGCGCGCATTACTGTTTCTTATTCATATAGAACTGTTTATAATTCATGCTAAGAAAAATTGTAAGTGTTAAAAAATACTATGCTGTTATGCAATTGGTGCTACGATTCTTTTACTTCTTAAACTTCGTATAGGACATTTTCCCAAAACATTTTATTTCTTACTAAACAAAACGAATCCGTTTTCTCCGTGTAGATAAATTGAATCAAGCGTGTTTTCAGTTATACAACTCAAGTTGATTGAACAAAACTGCAGTCAACAAAATTTATTTAGTTGATCCAACAAATCTTTTTCCCCAGTATGTGATTTAAAGAAAACAGAACTAATTGAGTTATCAACGCTGCACCGTGTGATTCATTTGAAAAGACTTTTTCTCGTTCGCAAGAAAGTCTAACTTAAAAATATTTCAAAGTCATATATTTGCTCTGAGTCATTAGATACCTTAACGTTCGTATCGCGCGGCTACTATGTATACATATAAATCAAGTGTAAATTATATATAAGCATTATGCAAGCGTCATAATATCGAACAGTTTACTTCAAGTCACTAATAAAGTGGTTTGCCTTGTGCCTTCGCCCTCACAAGCTATATTGCCATTTAGAATGTTTGACTTTTTAATTCTCTGCTCTGGATACGTATTTTTTTCAAGAGGACGCTGAACACGTTTTTCTTTTGTATCGCATTTGGGAATCTTTCCAATCTAAATCAACGACGGACTAGCAAACTCCGCCCACAAATATTTATGTCGCATTTTAATGGACCATCAACGTTAATGACATTTTTTGAGACCAATGAGCCTTAACGTCGAGAATTCTTAACCATGAACTATAGCAACGACCAAGTTCATTGAAAAATTTGTTGATTCAGCATCGAGACCGCGATGGACCGCGAAGATGTTTTATTTTCTCTGGAAAAATGTCGAAAAATTTGAAGGCGAAAATAATTCAAATACGAATCTTTCACCTTGAAGGCGTTTGCGAACGGAGAGAATGGAATTAAGCGGTTTAAGGGGCTATTTGAGTCTTTTCAACCTGAACGAATCATGAGTCTGGAGGCTCAAGAAAGAAACCGCGAAAATATCGCGTGCGTTTTGTCACGAACGAGTCGATGACTCGGAGCAACAAAACCTAAGAACGCCACTTTTTTTACTAACCCGGAAAATCGTGCTCGCTTCGGTCGATCTTGAGCTCGCATCATTGCTTTTGGAAAGTGCCCAGACTTGGTCTCGTCGCGTACGACGATCTCGGGCTACAAAAACGTGCGCAGAATTGTGAAAGACGTGACAAAAACCGAAGCAACGAGCAACAACAAAATGATTATCAATGCAGATTGCAGAACCGGGGACGCGTGCCATAAAATCGAAACTTGAAATGATTTTTTTTTTTTTAAACTGCTAAATTTACTCCTCGCCTGTACTTCCGAATGAAAATCCCATTTCTCGCTCCCTGCAGAGTCGCAATTCTTCCGAATGCATCACGTTTGAAAGTGACGAAACAAAATTTCATGGGGAAATTTAATTAATCCGAATTTTTCCCCAAAAAATTGATCGACTAAAACGAAAATATCAAAACTCTAAAAAAACGTGATTCGAATATTAAATTAATCCCGAAAAAACAGTCCAATTTATCTTCGCAAACGAATGAGGCGCCTGGCATAAAATTGCATTGAAAAACGTTCATTTGATCCCACGGTCAAGCAGTTTTGCGGTTAACGAGCTAATGTATGGGATAACCAATGGTCTCGTGATTTTGTTCCACCTGGTGAAAGTTTCGAGACAGGTAGAGTGTGCGTTTGGTTATATACAGAGAACGTAAGAATCATGGCAATGGGTGAATGACAGAGTTTGATAATCTCGTTCTCAAACTTTTTTCTTGCAATGGGCAAAAAACATGAATTCCATACTTCGTGTAACTTCATTGCTATGCTCCAGAGTTTCAAATAATCAATAAGCCAATCATTATTGCCTGGCAGCCGGTTAAAACTATTCACAAACATTACAAATTGAATTTTACACGTTGCGTGTCCGTGGATATTCAAAATTTCAACTTTGCCTCGAGAAAAAAAGAAATTATTTTGATCAACTGTCAGAACGACACGCCAATTTCCCGCTTTTTTTGCTCCTCTCGTATGTACGCGGAAGAAAAAGTGGAATAAAAAATCTTACACGCATATGCAGCTGTATTAATTTATTCTCTCGTCGTTCCTGAACAACTGAACTGCATGATACTTTCACCCATTACGAGCTGCTCTTATTTCTGCGGTAAGAGTATTTGCTGAATCAAATGGAACGAAACAGAATAAAAATAATAAAAACTGGCTCCGTTTATCCTTTTGGGACGTGAAAAAATTTCGAGGTCTCGAGGCTCGACTACGTCGAATACATCGTATGCAATTTTGGGCCTTTATGCAAAAACCACAGTTTACAAATATAAAGGAAAAAATTCAATTGCTCAGTCTCGATCTGTTTTTTGAATCGAAGGGCGGGGACGTTGGTTCCGATTTCTTTTTCCTTATGACCCCTTTCCATTCACGAACTGAGTGCACTTTTCGATATTTTTTAAAACGCATTGAAACGTGGTTGTAAATAAAAAAATTGAAATTTGCAAATTGCTTCCTCATGGTGCTCGAGATGCACGGTAAAACGATTTTTCGAAAAACTAATATTTTCGTAAAATTCAAAAACCCATAAAATTTAAACCGCTCAACCGATATTTCCCAAATTCAATACCAACCTTCCTATTATGATACTCTAATTATAAAAAAAAAATTAGTAATAAATCTTAAAATTTGCGAAAGTTAGAGCGGTGACACCATTTTTTTGAAAATTTCAAAATGCTGTAGAATTCGAATTTTTCTAGCGATCCGGACAAAATTCTCAGCAAACGAAGAGCTGGTATAGATTAACATCTATGCGAAACTAGAGCCTTGTAGCTCAAACCGTTCTCGAGTTATAACATATTGAATTTTACAGTGCCAGCACATACACACACACACATACACACACACATCCGGACTTTTTTTCTAAATATGATTTTTGGACGTTTTGGGACATTTTAAGAACATTGACATTGAAAACTCGAAAAAAAAAATTTTCACCGTCACAAAGCTTCCTCCATGAGGAAGCAAAATATAAGAAAAAAACGAAAATTCACTGTCATTTATTCGGATCACGTGATTATGTAGTTGAGGAGTAAAAATATTGCGGTACGATTAATAAAAATGTTGGCAACTGCGTGACCGTTTACGCGACGGTGTTTGTTTCGGATGGTTTCGGCGGCCGAAACGACCGCATCTCAGAGAAATGTCAAAGGAGCGTAATTGGCGTTTTTATTGTCAGGTGAAATGACCTGAACGATCACCTTAACGACGCAGGTTGGGTGAGCTCATTGTGAAACTGTTGTCGGTGGAGCGATCGAGTGCGTCCTGGTCCCAGTATTTCGTTGAATGGCCGAGTCCCAAGTCGCTCCAATCACATTATATTAATTCGAAATAGCGTCTCGTTAAATTTATGTGCCTCGAGTAGCGTAATTCATGTTCCCAAAACGTCCAAATTAAAGTCTCCGAGTTCAGGACTTTTTCGTTGAAGCCTCGAGAGATTAATTCAATTTGTCATAGTGATTGCAGTGACAGCGTTGGTAATGGCGCGTGCGTTGAAACTCATTGGGAAAGTTTTTCTCCGTTTAATCGCGAGCAATATTTCAAAGACCATTTTATTTATCAAGGGAATTTAATTCTGACATG
The DNA here is from genome assembly GCA_037043255.1 of Diadegma fenestrale. Taxonomy (NCBI): domain Eukaryota; kingdom Metazoa; phylum Arthropoda; class Insecta; order Hymenoptera; family Ichneumonidae; genus Diadegma; species Diadegma fenestrale. The sequence continues at coordinate 14,894,959 of CM073310.1, read as the reverse complement.
AATCCGAGCAATCATAAAAAATTACAATATTCGTATTTGAGCAACGGTTCATCCAGTCAGTGGAAAAAAATCGTATTGTTAACAAAGAAACGAGAAAACTGAATGTAAAGAGAAAAATCGAGTTTTCTCTTTATCGTATAATTATTTTCTCATCGGATACGCGCGTTCTCACGATAATCCGAAGAAGAGGCGTGAGGCAAAGCGCGTTACGATGACCGACACGACCACACAGATCGTTGCATTCATACATATCGTTACGTAATTTCTCTACAATAATTCTAAGCCGAACGCAATATTGAGTTGGAGGAGTGCGTGGATTATAGTTTTCTATATGTCTGTACCGAGTTTGAAAGTCGTCCAGACCGGAGAGGATAATTCTACTAATCAACCAACAAGCTTGCAATTATCTATTCAATGGGAGGATGCTCGTTTTTTCTAGGGCGATGGAAACGATTGCAATGACTCGTTGATCCATTTGTTTCGAACGTCCCATCGCAGGCTTCGTCTCCAAAACGATGTCGATAATTTTTCCATATGGAAAAAATCGCGAGGATTCAGTGAACCGATCGGTAAAAAAAAAACGTGGTTGCTGCACTTAACCGAGATTTTTATAACTTCGTTTCGAGGCGAACTTATCGCGCGATCAAGACCGCCCCAAAATTGATTAATCCTCGCGATTAACATCGTATTATGCAACTCTCATACGCGCTACCGCAACTTGCCACGCGAAAAAAATGCAAAAGCGTCTCGATCGAAACTGCCAGATCGCACTGGACTCTTCCTCTCTCCTTCTCGTCGTACTATTCGTGTTTTATGATGCGGAACAAGAACGAGCCACGCAGGAGATAAAATCCTCGATAGAGCGACCAAATTAAAATGAAGCGCTAGATCATACTTTCACGTGATCCTTTCACCTTCCTTGGCGAAATCTCACCGGATGTGACTAAGCATCTCTCGTTTGTACCAGACTTGACAGATTCCTAGACGTTTTATTTTTTTCGCATAACGAAAAACGTGTTTAGTAATTTTTTCAATTTCATCTCGTCCCGTTGGCGTTGACTTGATTTCCATCGGAATCACTGGCTCGCTAGTGACTAAATATTACAATTAGGTCGGTATAAATTTATAATTATACTTCAATTCCTCTTGGTGCTCGATTCGACAATTATTTCCAGCTTTCAAACCTGTTTACGCAGCTTTTTCCTGAGCCAATACTATTTGCTTATTCCTTGCTCGAGCCAACGCACATTCATTAAACATAAACACAGATCGATAACTCTAAATGTCTATTGAAATGGCGTAATCGACTGAGATCGCCTCCGAGGTGAATATTCATTATATTTTTCATTGAAAGTTCTATAAAAACGCCTTTCGTTTTATATGGACCGTTCTATTTGCTGCAAAATCCCCGCAAGTTCTACAGAAAACATTAGCAGCAATGTTTATCATTTTTCACGTTAACTTTTCATTCCCATACAGTTGCTTTAGTATGTAATTTTTTTGAGCCAATCGCAACGTCCGTTTCCACGAGTTTAGAATTTTTGTTGGTCGAATTAAGATTGATAGGGAATTTCTTATGTGCGGAAATTTCCTTCACCAGTAACTCAAGTTCAAAGTGAAAATAGATAAAGAATTTGTGACTTACTTGTGATTCATTTCGTGGCAGAAATGAGCCAAATCTTCAGAGATCGTAGACACAACGCGTTTTCCTCAAAAAATACTATCATGGGCAGAAAATAGTTTGCACAAAACACACGCGAGCACCGCAAGAATAAAGAAGAAATAAGAAAATTGGCAATGGGGGATAAAAGATTTGTTCGACTCGAGAGAAAAAACACGAGGGATGGTGAACTAGTGAAACAAGTCGATAATAGTCGGACGCGCGTCTATACTCGATGAAAGAGTCTCGAATGTAAGGTCACGCATCCAGCGGCTCCCGTAGCTGCTGCTCGTGGTAGCTCGATGGTTATTCGACGACTCTCGCTTCTTGAGTTCTGGCTCGACCGTTTGATCCAGACACTCTCCCTGCTCTTTCTCTTTCCTCTCTCTCTCTCACTCTCTTATTTTAATCCCTAACTCGCGACTGGCCCAGATTTCTCACTCTCCTCCTGCGTCCCTTTTCCCTCTCACTTCTCTTTCTTGGACTATGTCCTCACTTTTCTCTGCCAGTTTCAACCTGGCCATTTCTTATCGCCAACTCTCACACACACAACTGGCGCTCGTGCCACCGAAAAACGTTTCATTTAAATTGTTAGGACCCTCGCAAACTCCTCAAGCCTCTGGGAATATCGTAATGAATTTTAAGAAGAAATTAATCAATTAATCTGTCTCTGAATATTGCGGATTATCCAGGAAAATTGAGAAAAAATGTTACACGACGATGTTCTATTACGTTTATGATTTTTTCGCCTAAGCCACGATTGCAAATTCGTGAGAGAGCAAAAAAAAAAGGTGATTAATCGATCCACGTGGGAGAGCGAGAAATCATCGTATTATAAGGAGAATAACGAGGCGTCTCTGTGCTCGATCGCGCGTGGTTCATTCCGTACAATTTCAAAGGATCTTTACGTTCACGAGCCGGTGCAGTAAATTTCACGAACAGCTAATTTGATCCAATGCACCACTCGGGAGAGAGAGCAAGAGGAAAATCCGTGTCCTAAGAATCCGGTAAACATTTCCATTGATCGTTACTGCATCATTATTTCGTCAGAGATCTCATTGCCATTGGGAATCTCTCGATAGAGCTGCACGTTTTGAATTATAGGCTGAAAAGCCTCCATGAAAATACGCGGAGACCGAGATGAGGCACGTGATGCACTTCTTGCAACAGCAACTCCATCCATTCATCAATTTTACTTTATCGAACGTACGACTGTTTCAAAAGAAGATCGAGATTCATGGATCACGAGACATCCAAATTTACGATGTCGTCGTTCCAACATTTTTAGGATCGAATATAAATAGGCAGCAAAAAACTCCCTAATACAAAGGCCAAAAATAATTTTCCATATCATCCCTAGAATTTTTTGATAAAATTCGATATTTTGTCAAATTTGGTAAAATATATTTAGTCGCTCACAAACTGTCAAAAAAAAACGGACGAAAATTAGGAAAATTTGGTTTTTCTAGAGACTGTTGCCAAATTACGCTCTCAAGTACGAAATTTTTGTTGTTTTTATTTGAAAATAGTTCAGTTTCTTCGGGAAAGTTGACTTTTCAGTGATTTAATTCCGACGTTCGTCCGATCGTCACTTTTTTTCGTTTCGGATGTTTACGATGTCGTCGTTCCAACATTTTTAGGATCGAATATAAATAGGCAGCAAAAAACTCCCTAATACAAAGGCCAAAAATAATTTTCCATATCATCTCTAGAATTTTTTGATAAAATTCGATATTTTGTCGAATTTGGTAAAATATATTTAGTCGTTCACAAACTGTAAAAAAAAACGGACCAAAATGAGGAAAATTTGGTTTTTCCAGAGACTGTTGCCAAATTACGCTGTCAAGTACGAAATTTTTGTTGTTTTTATTTGAAAATAGTTCAGTTTCTTCAGGAAAGTTGACTTTTCAGTGATTTAATTCCGACGTTCGTCCGATCGTCACTTTTTTTTGTCTCGATGTTTACGATGTCGTCGTTCCAACATTTTTAGGATCGAATATAAATAGGCAGCGAAAAACTCCCTAATACAAAGGCCAAAAATAATTTTCCATATCATCTCTAGAATTTTTTGATAAAAGTCGATATTTTGTCGAATTTGGTGAAATATATTTAGTCGTTCACAAACTGTAAAAAAAAACGGACCAAAATGAGGAAAATTTGATTTTTCTAGAGACTGTTGCCAAATTACGCTCTCAAGTACGAAATTTTTGTTGTTTTTATTTGAAAATAGTTCAGTTTCTTCGACAAAGTTGACTTTTCAGTGATTTAATTCCGACGTTCGTCCGATCGTCACTTTTTTTTGTCTCTTAAGAAAAAAACTTAGCGACAATGTTTTTTTTTCTTTTTTTTCGCGGACGTGGCATGTGTGAATGGAAGGAAAAGGAAGCTCCGGGGGATCCGCGTGTCTCTATAGCTCTCGATCTCGACATCATCGTCGGTCTGCGTCCTGGCAAGTATACAAGAACGCGAGTCACGAGGTTCTCTTCTTTCTTTCTTCACCTGGCAGCAGGAGAGTCCAACTGTATAGCCATATAGTTTCAAAGTAAAAGTAAGGTAGTAGCATCACATGATCCGGCCGTATCGTCTCGCGTTCCCTCCGCGCGCTCTCGCTCGCTCAATCTTCACATCTGTGCGGACCCTCTCCCTGGCTTAGTAATAACATACTAGTCACTGTACATGGATTTGCACACGTACACACACGCGCCAACCACGAGAGAGCGATCGCTCTCAATTTCAGACCAAAGTAACGACATACGGGAGTTTTTTTTCACCGCCGCAGTTGCATGTTAATATAAGATCAAGTTTTAATTACTCTCAACAAATCTCTAATCGTTGTCATCGAAATTTCCAAAATAAAAACGAAAGAAATCGAACGTGCGTCAAATTTTTTTATATAAAATATTTTTTTCATAAAATATTTAAAAAAAAACGATCGTGCATTGGAGAAAATTGAATTTCTGACAATCGAGGATTTTCTCCCATAATTCCGACTTCCGGTTTGCGTTTTCTTGACCCCAAACAAGTACCAAAGCGGATAAAGACGAATTATTCTAGATTTTTCCAGCATATATCGATCAAATCGCCTCAAAAATTCCATCAATTCTCCGAGTTCCTCAAGCGTTTGTCTATCAAACACACGTGGAAGTGGTTGACCCGATTTCATTCGAGTTTGCACTGGATCACGTAATTTCTCTCTGATGACGATCACGCGGTGCAATAGCTCGATAAAAATGTCCGGTAGATTTACAAGCGATGCAAAGAAATTAGTTAACCCTCGCGGCTCCTTTCCCTCCGGTCCGGAGCTCGTATTGCTTCGAAGATTTAGATAGACTCGAAGAGTCACGAGAGTCTTTGCGCTTTATCCCGAGCTATCGCTGCGGAATCAACGCCGCGCGCGTTGTGCTTCAAAAGCAAATTAAAACCTCAAGGACGAAGGCTTTACGAGTGGCGATCTTAATTGACTCTTGCAATTGCAATTCCGAATGATATTCGCGTCACCGAATTCAACTTCCGGAGACTGATAAATGCGACGATGCAGTTACATAAAAAATACACAAATATTGTGCATTTGATGAGAAAGTTATGACTTGGAAACTCCTCGTCGCATTTCCTCATTTCAATGCGTTATTTTGCCGCGGAAATATATGTGAGAGCTGGTAATACAATTTTCTGTAAACACCTTCAATATTGCGAGAGAAAGACGAACATAAAATACTCTGGAGTAATGATACGTGTGTGGCGATACAACAACTCATTTGAGATTACGTGCACGTGAATATGCAATCGCGTTCTGTACTCTGTTGGGATTTTTCAACGCATTCGCGGTGAACGCAGTCCTGCGCGGTGAGAATTAGAACTCGAGCAGTATATCTTCTCTGCGAAATATTAATCTCGTGACGGCCTTGTCGCGGTTCGTCGAAGGTATTTCCAGTGGCGAAACAGAGCCACAGCAGTTCTCATCATTTCTTTCGGGGGAATCATAAAATCTAATTAGAAATGGCAGCTCGACTAATTTCTCAAAAAAAAAAAAAAATCGAGTCACTGTGAAATTTTTTCAGTTAATTTTCAAGCAATTAACAATCTTTCGTGGTCTCTCATTTTTACGCATGAAACTTTTTGCTGCCTCCAATTATTGTCGTTACTTTCATTCGAACCGAAGCAAAAAAAATTCGAAGCTGCAAAGTTTTTTCCATTCGAACCGAAGCAACAAACGATGTGCCTTGGGGGACCAAATTTTTTTTTTTATCCTCGAGCCAAGAGACTGCGGAGGCGGCTATACTTTCTCCGTCGACTCGAACAAGTCCGTGAACGTCATTTTTTCGTCTCGCTTTATTAAAACTCGAGTGCTCCGTCGAGGGGGGACGATGTCACGAGGTCAAAGGTGTAACGACCATCGACACATCCTCATGCATGCATCGAGAGTGAATGCGATTACCGAGGAAAAAGTGAGTGATTGTTCGACCGAGTTTAAACTGAATTTAGCAATAAATTATGTGGACGATTCCATTGATAATTTGCCATGGACCAGCTCGTAGGTAACTGGAACACATTTCCGGAATAGTTCGATCGCGATCAAGGTCACAGGCTCGCTTGATCGTCCACGTTAATTTTGTCTAGCGAGAAAAAAAACGTGAACATCAACGAAATCGTGAACGATCGTATTCGTCAAGACTCGATTGATTTTTCACAACCATTTTTCTTTTGCTTCCTCATGGAGGAAGCTTTGTGACGGTGAAATTTTTTTTTTTTCGAGTTTTCAACGTCAATGTTCTTAAAATGTCCCAAAACGTCCGAAAATCATATTTAGAAAAAATGTCCGGATGTGTGTGTGTATGTGTGTGTGTATGTGCTGGCACTGTAAAATTCAAATTGTTATAACTCGAGAACGGTTTGAGCTACAAGGCTCTAGTTTCGCATAGATGTTAATCTATACCAGCTCTTCGTTTGCTGAGAATTTTGTCCGGATCGCTAGAAAAATTCGAATTCTACAGCATTTTGAAATTTTCAAAAAAATGGTGTCACCGCTCTAACTTTCGCAAATTTTAAGATTTATTACTAATTTTATTTTTATAATTAGAGTATCATAATAGGAAGGTTGGTATTGAATTTGGGAAATATCGGTTGAGCGGTTTAAATTTTATGGGTTTTTGAATTTCACGAAAATATTAGTTTTTCGAAAAATCGTTTCACCGTGCATCTTGAGCACCATGAGGAAGCAATTTGCAAATTTCAATTTGCAGCCTTTTTACTTTTCGATATTCAATCGAATTCTTTGTCGGTTGATCTCGTTCCGAAAACGAACGATGATTCTTTAGGGATTTAATCGCTGCTCCTCATTAAGGAACACGGCACAGCAGTAAAAAATGATCGGCTACAAATCTGTCAAAGAGCACAGACATAAAATCAAGATCTTTTGGAATTACCGATCAGGGGCCAGCTTGATTGTAAATACGACGATACCACGTGTAATTATTTCAAAACGATCATTCGTTATGATCCGATGCATACATCTCCGTGTTCGATTATGATCGAAAATTTTTATGGCTTTGTACCAAACGCTCTTTCATTCTCTCCTGCGTAAAAAAGTCTCGTCATCCCGGCCAGATTGCATCGACGTCGTGTGCTGCACTTTGGCAACGTCGAGCAGCCACGCACGATCGCGGTGACTCATAAAAATCATTTTTGACAAAAAAAATCCTTTTTCCTCACGATTTGAAAGGTTCGCTCTTCGATTCTGCAGAATAACGTGTCATTTTTTTGTTCCGATGCACTTAATGTCAAAGGACACCGAGAATGTGAAAAGGACAAAGCTTTGTAACGTCCAGAATACACAATTTTATTCATGACACAAACGTTCGTAATTCCAATCGATTATGCTCAACGAAATCGATTCAAAGCGATATAAAAAAAAGTAATCGAACGATAATTCCTAGTAATTAACTCTTCGATGTTAATCCAAAAGTTTAAGGACTAAAAAAACTGTAGCGAAAGTTTTCTCAGCATTTCGTTTGAGTGACAATGGAACGCCGAAATAGAATCGAATAGAAACTCGATCGAGATCGACTCGAAAGTTGTTGCTGAGAGCATAATAGCGTAACGTCTTATATAAGTTCGTAGCCTTGTCCGTTATTTTTATTTATTTGTTTATATCGCGAATACGTCATCGGTGGGTACGCAGGCTAAAAATTACGTAACTTTTAGTACATCAGAAACTCGATCGCTTACATTCTCGCGCACGTGAATTATACTTAACACATCGCGAGTGTACGCGCACCTAGTCGTTAACGAGACATCAGCGGGAAACCAAGTTTTGGGTAAAAGAGTTGGCGTCACACGAACGGGCGATAAAAGCACTTGTAGCTGGACACCGCAACAGAAATATGTGCGTAACACACCGGGGAAAGGAATTCTCCAAAACCTTGGCGCACCGCCTCTGGACTCGCCGAAAAATTCGTGAAACGTGATCGCCTCGGGGGCTGCAAATACTCACTCTCCGAGTCTACCGCCAGCCCCAAGATTCTGCACCGCTAATTATATCGAGATCAATATAAACATTTTACATTATGGATTTTTCATGCTAATTTATTAATAAAATAATGTTTTCAAGGGATTTCGACACTCGAGCAATATTCGGAACGTTTCGAGCTTTCCCCCGGGCACTTTTTTTCACTTATTTTTCATTGTGGAGTTCGCAACATTGGCGTCCAACGGAAAATACTTTTCCCATCAATCGGACGTTCATTTTCAAAAACCATGGAAATTTTCGTACCATTTTTGTGTTGTCATTAACTCTTCGTGGTCACTGTGGGTAGAATCCACCCAGTGACCAACTTGTGACGTAAATATCTCCTAGTTCCTGGTAATTAATGGGGTTGTAATCGTCATTTAACGACAGTTTGTAGTGTCCATTGCGCGTTGGTGGCGATAAGTATTACCGCCGCTAAAGCTAAATCTCTAAAATCCACTCTCAAATCAACCCACTTCCAATAACGGAATTAATATGTTTTTTTCGAACGCGCGCTATCCCACTATTTTTTTCACAAAAGAACCAGATCTGATAAATATGAGGTCCAAATTTTAGGCAAAAATATTGAAAATCCACAAAGTGGCGATTATTTTAGTGAAAAAACTTTTTTTTCCTGTTTTTTTTCTTCATTTTGCATTAAAAAAATATGTTAGCCTTGGATTTCTTTCAGGAAAGTTTTTCGTATCTAAACTGGAATGTTCAAGGGTTGTTCAGTAATTTTTTGAGAATTTTCAGGCCGGTAGATTGGTCACAATACGGGTTCGAAAATGGACTGGGTAGAATCGACCCAGTGTGACCACCGAGATCAGTGGCGGAAATCGTTTCATCGTCCTGAACAAATATTGAATAAAAATCTTGAGAACATAAGAATTTCGTTGCATTACGGTACTAACTTTCCGAAAAATCCTGTTGGCTATTGTCAAACTGTTGAAGAGTTTGTTACTGCACTAGAGGCTGGAATCTTGGGCTGGTTCAATGAATCCGTTGTTTTAGTAGGGCGTGGGGTCGTTGCTTTCGGTGGAGAAGTTGACTTGGTCGATGGTCGTCTGTTGCACTTGGTGGTGCAAAAAAGCCTCGAAGGAAGAATAAAGCTCGTGAACATCGCCTGTGGGCACAGTTGATCGCAAAGAGCTTTCCAAATATTGCGCAGTTTCTCCAATTTGTCCAAAGCTAATCGAGCACTAATCGGCTCGCTCCGATCCACGCCTGATCCTTTATCCAGCTGCACAATGATTTAAGCTTTACAGGCACGAGATCCAAGCGGAAAACTTTACGATACCATTCCGAAAACTCACCTGACCGAATACAGAAATCGGCATTAAAAGAAGAAAAACGATCTTCGCGTTTCGAAAATCCATCTGCATGGACAATTTTGTAATTTACCAAAAAAAAAACTGCTCGCGAACTTGAGGTTCAGATTTTTTCACCAAATACATCCGACTCTTATGTTTTCTCTTTATATACTCGCCTCCGATCCTCGAAGTATTTAGACCAACAGATTGAGCGCGTGCCAAGGCATAATTTTTCGAGGTTTCGGTCCATAAAATCGCGAATATCTTATCAAAAATTATGACAAAAGCATCATTTTTTGTTTTCGTTTCTTTTCCAAAGTCTCGATTTCATTGTATGTGACACAGAAAAAAAATCGGACGTCGTACGTTCGGTTATTATCATTCATTTCCACAACGCGGAGTTTTCTTTTTCAAGTGGCCTCTGGTCGTGACTTTTATCAACAAGATTTTATTCTACTAGGGGGCATCACGCGCGAACGGTTTTCTAGTAGCGCTGCAGCGCTCCTTTCATACATAATAACTAATCGAGATATGCGACAGCGTCTTGAACCCAACCTATTTTAAATTGAAATTTTTTTTCTTTCCATTGGGGTTTATATAATCAAATGTGGAACTTACTATGTGGCCATACAACGACCTTAAATTATCAATAAAGAATGAAAAATTTTCTCATCAAAAAGGGGAATAAATCGCGGATAACACTATTGAGAATTATGTTGGAAATGGTTGAATTGAATATTTTTTGTTTAATTACGGACAGAGACTACGAGTGGACTCTGGCGAGAACGTTTTTTTAATTTTTTTTTTTTTTCATTGGGGTCTATTTTCTTTTTTTTCATTGAATTATATTGGAAATGGTTGAATTGAATATTTTGTTTAATTACGGACAGAGACTATGAGTGGACTCTGGCGAGAACGTTTTTTCAATTTTTTTTTTTTCATTGGGGTCTATATTGTCAATTTTTCGACTCAAAGTCCGAGCCATTCCCAAGGAATGACTGAAAACCGATTTTTTTCGGACAGGTCAATATTTTTTGAGTACGTTCAACTATTTTTTCATGAAAACCGAAATTTTACATTGCGAAAATAAATTTTTTATTAAAAATTCTTGGAAAATCGAATTTTTGTTACTGCAATCGTGAAATTTCGGCGACGAGCTCTTCAACAAAGGAAGACGAAATTTTTGACATCATCCTGCAACTTTGGTCTGCAGCGAAAAAAGAATTGTTGCAAGTCGGATTGGGATCCTTAATTATAACTCGAAGACAATCCTGGGAAATTGATACTTTTCGAAAAGTCCAAAAGATTCGATTTCGAATGATGTTTCTATCATAAAATATAAAATTTTTCAGATCTTGGTAAAACTCGTGACACGTTCGCATAGAAACGTAAAAAGAGGTCACGCGGTACATGTTTATATATCTCGTGCCCTTGAAATTCTTCTCCATAGTAATTTGAGCCGGTTCACAAGTTTATCTGCAGCTAACGAATTCTTTTCTCTTGTGTTTATCGTCTATTGTCTTGCTGTGTTCCGAGAGAATAGTTTTCTGTTTTCGAATGTCGTTGAAATCTGGATCGAACGCTAAGTCGAGAGCGCTGAGCAGCGAATTTGTGGGAGACAACGCCACCGTATAATGCGCGGGAAATGCTTTTTTTGTGTCACGTACGAAAAACAGTTTTATCAATAATCTGGACGGAATAGCAAAACGCGGAAAAAGTATCCGCAATTTGTACAATCAAAAAACGGAATTCAAAGATTTATTTGATAAATGATCGATTAATCGTTACGTGACGGGTGCATCGCGGAATATTCGATAAAGAAAAACTCATTGCCCGGAAAAATGGAATACTTATCACGTGTCGATAGTCGCGATGCTCTTTTTTATCTCGTGAGCAAGCGACGAAGTTCGAGAACTCCCGGCAGATGCCGCCACTGCAATGTTTTCGTTAGAAAACGAAATGAATGTGTGAATTGCATTTACCGACTGTCGGTAAGTCTCAAGACGCGATCCCCATGGGCGCTCGTGGCGCTCGTTCAGCTGGATAAAAATACCCTCGAATGCCGCCGGCCCGATCGCTTTTTCTACACACGCACGAGGCACGCGGGCGTGCGGGCGTACGGAGTTATGCTATGTAACAAACGTTACATTTATGTGCCGCTTGACTCTCGTGGCTCGCAGACGTATCGCGCCTAGGGTGTTTTATTCTTTGGTGCGTCCCGAAGCCGGGAGTCCATAGTCCGCGTCGAAGACACACGCAGAGTCAGTGCACGCTGCATAGTGACGCTTTTCTCGCGCTGTATTTGTAATTCCATCAAAAATTCAACAAGTTGTGTGTTTCGTGTAGTTAAACTTGCGCATAATTTTGCCGGTAAAGTTGTGCACCAATACGTACAATTATTTCAAACCCCAATCGTGTTTTTCCTCATTTTTTTGCGACATCGAACGAGAAAAAGTGAGCCTCGAAAAAATAGTTTTCGAAACGACGCTTCTCGGTGTGTTTTAGGGTTAGGTAATCCCTTCGTTTCGCGCCACGCGACAAATGCACGAAAAAAAGTGAATCTAGAAAATCCTGAATTCGAACTTTTCGCCGAGACATCCAGAGATTTATTACTTCGAATTAAACATTCCTGGCATCGCATTTTTCGTACCTTCCGAGACCAAAACTTTTAATTCTTCGTGAGAAAAAAAAACGAATCAAATTTTTTCGACACACGTACTTCGCTCCACGTGCACGTTCACATATAAGTGGGCAAAGTGTGTTTTGCTTGAATAGGTCGTAAGAGATGTTTCTGAGGCCTTCGAATGGCCTTCGTTCGTCGACTATAGAGAATCTATGTTGTGCACGTAACGTAATTCATTTAACTCGATACCATTGCGATTATAAACGCGATCTCATCCGCCTCGACACTTTTGACGTTAAAGAATTCTTGAAACAGCATTTTTCACAGACCGAATGCAAAAGTTGACTAACCCTCGAGCTCCGAATGTATTTCAACTTCCTAACGACATTTTCCTCTCGAAATTTCAAACCGATACGAAAAATTCCGGAATGACTAAAAAATTTACGCGATCGAATCTCAAGAATAAAAAAACAAAAACTTCATCATCAAAAATCGTTAAATCATCGAGTTAAGCACCAAAATGTCTGTCGAAGGAAAAAACATTTCGTTGCATTCCAACGATCCAAACTTCAACGTCATTCTGTGAAACATCGAGACCTACTTTGCATACGAAAAGTCGAGAATAGAAACGATGAGGCCCCATACGGATCAGACGAATTTGCAAAATTTCCTTATGAAAAGTTTGGTAAACCGTCTCGATATTTTTCCACTTCGAGGTATTTTTACTTTGTCATGCAAAAGAAAAATCGTTTTCACGCAAGGATCGACTTTGTTCCATTTCATAATCGAATTTCGTTGTGAAAATTTCGGTAAAGCGTCTCGACTTTTTTCCCGAAAAGTATTTTTACTTTGTAATGCAAAAAAAAGTTATTCGTAACGAATTTCGCGATGAATTCACTTTCAGGGAACGATCGAGATTGTTTTGTTCACAGTAAAAAAGCTCTTCGTCCTCATTAATTCTAGAGCATCTCAGTTTTTTTTATGGGTGATTGAGAACGCACTCGAAAAACTAATTGATTCATTACTAATTAAGTATCCAAAGCTTCTTATCAATTTGCGAATTTTTATGAATTTGCATATACATATATTTAGCGCGAATCGCATCAGTTACATTTTTGTCGATCGGATTTTTGTCACTCGTATGACGTCCCATTATCGCCATGTTATCGTATTAGCGGAAATTTTTATCTCCCAGCAATGATAAGGGCAAAGAATTGATTTATACCGAGCGAAATTTCGAGTGACGTGAATTCTGCTCGCTGGGAATTGAATCCACGGCGGTTTTATGGGGTTGGGCGACCTTGTTCGACCTTGATGAAAATGGCTTTGGGAAATACGTGCTCCGTGACGATCAATACTCCCCTCGATCCGGGTCCCACGAGGTCAACAAACATTGCCAAATCGTTGAAATGAAAATTATCCATGACTCGTGCGAAACTTGCGAACGTCCAGAACGGATCAGTTGCTTCGTTGCATCACATGACGATTCGCGAGGCAATGGGGTGATGCAAGAGGCCAGAAATTTGGCGGGAAACCGCGAAACTCGAAGATTTTCATTGGAACTCGAAAGAAAAAACGTGAATTACGAAATTGTGATGAAACGATGAAAAGAATTGTCAATTTTTCGGATATTTCGATATTTTTTTTTGCAGTTTTCAAGAATTTATTGAGTTACTTAGAAAATTTCAGTGAAACAATGAAAAATCGCGCGACACAACGTTCGGGAACGCGACGAGCGTTTTTTTCGTTTTCGCTAATCTAGATACGAAGATCCGATGCGAAAGTGCGTCACGGGTAAAAGAAGCAAAGCTCTCGCGGGTCGCTACGTCACGCATCGGAAAGAGGGAGGTACACACCCACGCCGACCACGTGAGAAGTCGTGTCCGCGAGTACGAAACGAGACCGGACTCGAAAATAAAAAGCACGAGAATTTCGAGGAAATCTGCGGATTATGCAACATTCGGCAACCGAATAAATGAGGCTCGCGTATCGAATCATTCCCGCTTTTTCTTTATTTCTCCCCCCCCCCCCCCCTCTCTGTGTTTTTCGATTCGCCTTTTTCTAATTCCTTTTCGCGAGCTCTCACTCGTGCGCTAGCTCGATCTTTCTCGCCTGCGTGTTTCGACGCACACGACGCCGTACCATCCTGTAAGATTCCCCCTTTTTAGCGTTAACTGACCTCGGAGCATCGGCGCTTCAGTCCTCGTTCGGCCACGCGTTCAGACGCCCGAACCTTTTCCATCATCCCCTTCCTCTCGTATTCGAAAACCAAACTAAATCCTAGAATCTAAAAAATAACAAACGCTTCGACTCATTTCTTTTCTCAACGTTTTCGTCAGGTGGTGCTCAATAAAAAAATCCAAACAAGAATCGCGGTCCACGAAATCCAGGATAATAATTCAAATTGAGTGAAAAATAACAACGACGATAATTAAAGTGGAAAATTAACGATGGCGTCACTGAGGGAGTTGAACGGTGAGTTGCAAAAATTTTTCAATATTTTTGCTTCAATCGTTTATGATTTTTCGTTACTTTCGTGATTTTAAGAATTTAAGAGGCCAACGAACTTTTTGACATTGAATAAAAAATCGATCACGATTCAGAAAATCATTTTTCCGGATTAATTTGGAGGATGCTGGGGTTTTTCTTGCGAATTGTCGTCACACGTTGCATTTGGCTACCTGTAGCTCTCTACGACAGTCCCGAGAAAACGTTTCATCAGATTTTTGCCAAAATCGTAATTTTTTTCCGCCATTTCGATCTTTTTTGTCCAAAGTTTTTGTCCGATTGTAAAAACTCTACGAAACGGAAGCGGATTTTTTTTTTAAATTACAACATTTCGTTCTTGATTATGAAGAAAAAAGTTTAGACGAAAAAAAAGTTCGGCATTTATGGAAAATTATGAGAATGATTTTTTACAAATTTGTTGGCCACAAAAATTTGCACGAGGCACTCGTCACGCGCTTTACTAATTAGTTTTGATTTTTATACTTTCTTGTACGTTCGCCACGTGGGTCAATGTCGTAAATTGGGTAAAACTCATTTAGTCACTTTCTATGAGCGATAATTGTGGTATTTTTACTTTCTACCATTCGCAAGACGTTCGTGACGATCGGTAATGACTGTCATTAGCAACTTTTTATAGATTTGTTGTGTATTTATCGAAAAAACATGATAAACACATAAGGAATGTGAATAACGTTATTAAAACTTTGTCAAAGTCCACATAATCGATGCTACACGCGGAGTTGCCTCCATCCAAAGCCACACACGTCAAACAGTTGGCTTCGGTTAGTTTTGTCTCTTGTTTTTTCCTTCTATTTTGCTGTTGCTCGTGTTCGTAATCCGAGCTGTGTTTGTGCAGTCTTGTTCATGTTTCATTACACAGAGAGGAATTGCGTAACGTCTCAAGCAAAAATATCCCCCGTATGAGTTTAAAAAAACTATTTTTTCCACCAAAAACCCTCGGGCAAAGCTGCGTGACAAAAATTCTGTTATGATTTTTCGTTCCAACGTTCGTGGCTTCTCCGATAAATCCAATTCGTACCAGCCAAGAAATTTCCGTGACAAAAAAAGTCTAGTCGAAATTATTTCGATATTTAAAACAAAATGTTTGCTTCGCGATCGAACGTTGTACTTTGAATGTTGTGTTGGCGCTGCTGACATTGGACCTCGTTAAACGCGATTCAATATTCCGCCTCGACAATCGCTTGTGCAATAATGCAGCGCGATTCTCGCCTCCAATTTTTATCTCAACTTTCTTCCGAGTTGCCTCAATAAACAACTTTATCAAGTTAAATTTTCGAACCTTAATGATTTTCTCAAAATAAAAAGAAATTTCATTTTCTCGAATTTATAGATTTTGAGTCCCGGACGTTTTTCAAACTTTTTCTATTCAATTAACTATTTTTCGAGTTTTTATTTCCCTCTCGTTTCGTTCCCTGAAATTTCGTATCCAAATACAAATAAGTACTGCATTTTTTTACCTTATCGAAAAACGGATTAAAGAAGATTGTGCGATACAGGGCGAAACGAGAATTAAATAAATGGTGAATATTTGCAAATAGCGATCCACGGTCTAATGAGTAAAAACCTGTTGCTTCGCTGCTGGCTCGTCTCACGGGAAATTTGTGATAAACGAATAATTACTTGAACACCTTGAAGCGCGCTCGAACGGATAAGACGTAAAGAACAAAAAAAAAATTTACACGGTCGTAAACATGCTGGGAATATTGATAGAAAAATCCTTTTTTTCAAGAGACTTCAATTCATTATTTTCGCATTCCCAAGAGAGAATGCGCGTCGTCATTATTTTTGGAAATCGTTGTAACTCAGTTTCTCTGTCAAACACGATCGCGTTTATTTTTTATCTTCGTCTACGACGCAATGATCTCGAGAAAACTCAAAAAAAATACAACTTTGGGCGAAAAAATGAAACTTTTGGATTCGGGCAATCGGAAAGCGAAAAAAATGTCTCGTTCGCATTTTTTTATGTCAACTCCGAAATGTTAAAAAAATTTGACAATTATTTTCGTCCTAATGAATTTGGGTCTGTTTAGAATTTTTTTTTCTCACTGGGAAAACAAATTCGCAGAGTCAACGAAGTGTGGCAAAGAAAATGCAATTATATGCTAATTAGACAATAATCCACGGACAGAATTACAATCGAGAAATTATCGTTACGGAATGAAATCCACGAGGATGACCTTGAATGCAATTCAACCTTCACTGAGCAGAATGTAAAAATTCTATCGAATTTTTTTATTCGCATTCTGCAGTGAAAAAGTGCCAAAAATTCAGGGTCGATTCGCGATTCTGTGAGGACGATTTTTTCCTGTCAATTCTCCACGTGGATTCGTCGTCGCGAACGTTTTATTCGTGTCGGCCAACAAATCAAGTCAATGGAACGATCGAATCCGGTAACCGCGGATTTTGTTGGTTCAACAAGTTTAGATTGTCAGTATGACGATAATTTAATGTAAACATGAGTCGATAGAACGTCACGAACCGCTGGGATAAGAAATAGCGTGCGGGAACAAAAGCCGACGTAACATTTCGGGAATTACACAAAAAATCGTGAAATAGTAAAATTTTGTTCGATATTTTATACGAAAAACTCGATTTTTTGGCTCATTGAATTTCAAATTCTCTGCAAAAATTCCTGGCGTTGCCAAATTCGAATCCGCGCGTGTCGTTATCGTTCGAAGGAATTTCTTTAATTTTGCAAATTGAAAGTGACTGAACGCGAGTCATTAGACTCGATTGCCTGTTCTCGCTCGTAGAATTTGCACGTTCGTTCAACTGGCTCATTTGCATTCTGTAAATACATTATTTTCGTTAAACATAAAAAAGCTTTCGTGTCTGGAACGAAGACACGAAAATAATATGAACTTAGAGGAACGAGATCGTCGCGTCTATTTCCACATGCAATACACTTGGTTATCCGGTTGATTGACGTAAACAAACGAGACACTTATGTAAATGAATCGATCAAGGTTCGCGGCAATAAAAAAGCCGCGAAATGTTTCCGGTCGCTTAATCTCTTTTGCCGGTTGCCTCATCATGACCATTGTTGCCAGGCAACATTCGCTATCCTTTGGGATATTTAACAACTTTATTCTCAATGAAAATCTTCATGGAATCCGCACAAACTTTTTGCCTAATCAACATGCGATGAATCTTTTTTTTTTTTTTTGTAGCTCGGCCCGAAAAATCATTCAACCTTTTTTTTCAAGGATAAAAATTGCTGGTTCATCGAATTTCCCAAAACGTCGATCGAAAACGATATTTTTTCGCTATCCAGTCGCTTTTTCATTCATTCAATTATAATAATCGATTAATTATTATTTTAATCATATTTCCCGCCATGGAGTATCGGAAGTTGGGGCGATTTTGTCCATTCGAATATCAGATGATGCTCGTCTGTGTTATCGCGAGTACACTCGAGAGAATAAAATGATAAAACGATGATAAATGTGATATACTCCGATGATGATGAGACGCATCTCTTTACATACTATACATATAACGCTTTACATAACTAGATAAAAGAAAAAAGCAGAATATTCACTCATGCGGCAGAATTTGAAGACAAAATGACTTCGAATTCATTTGAAAAATAGATGAAGTCAAATTTGTACAACTATATCACTCGATCACTGTGAATTATTGATTTATTTAACGATTTACTTATTTTTGAGACATTTCTCCACCGAATCCGAAAGTTTGTTCTGGGAGCAGCGATAAATTCAGGCGAAGTATCGAACGGTGGGAATTTGTGATCGATATTGAAAAATTGATCAAATCCCGATAAAAAGTTGGCGATCGTTACTCAGAAATGTGAGATCGAATCTAAATCAAATGTATATAGCTCAAAAATATTAATCACTCGCTTCTTCGTGTGTCTCATTACGAATTAATCGTTTTAATGCTTTCTTCACATTTCATGGTTCAATGTCCACAGGAGAAGTGTTGTCAAAATTCCAGATTAAAACGAAGAATCTCACTAGACATTTGAAATTTATGATGCCAACGACGAATTATTGAGAATTGCAAACAGTTTTTATCATTATTCGATTTTGACAAAAGTGTCGAAAGACATGCATAAAAAATTGGGAACGGAATCAATGGAGACTATTTTCAGGACCTCTTGAGAAAATTATTGTTATCAAGATTTATTAACCCTTCGTGGTCACACTTCCGCCACCGATCTCGGTGGTCACACTGGGTCGATTCTACCCAGTCCATTTTCGAACCCATATTGTGACCAATCTATCGGCCCGAAAATTCTCAAAAAATTACTGAACAACCCTTGGACATTCCAGTTTGGATACGATAAACTTTCCTGAAAGAAATCCAAGGCTAACATATTTTTTTAAATGCAAAATGAAGAAAAAAACGGGATAAAAAAGTTTTTTCACTAAAATATTCGTCGCTTTGTGGATTTTCAATATTTATGCCTAAAATTTGGACCTGATATTCATCAGATCTGGTTCTTTTTGGAAAAAAATAGTAGGATAGCGCGCGTTTGAAAAAACATATTAATTCCGTTATTGGAAGTGGGTCGATTTCAGAGTGGATTTTAGAGATTTAGCGTTAGCGGCGGTAATAATTATCGCCACCAACGCGCAATGGACACTAGAAACTGTCGTCAAATGACGATTCCAACCCCATTAATTCCCGGGAACTAGGAGATATTTACGTCACAAGTTTGTCACTGGGTGGATTCTACCCAGGGTGACTACGAAGGGTTAATGCGCCGGCCGATTTTATTTCGTATCTTCTTGTACTTTTTTCTGTTTGACAGTTTTGACATTGAAAATTAGTTGAGTTTATTAGATTCTAGTTTTTTCTTTGTGCACATACAAAGGTTTCGATAAATTTGCAGAAATATTGACGAAATGGTGAAAAATAAAAGCTCCATGACGTTTTATTTGGGAATTATGTTTATTTTCGTTTAAATGTCAGGGCGTCAACATTTTTTATCCCGACAGATCCGATGTCGACGTTATTAACGATCAAAAGATTTATTTCCTCATTGTGTACAGCCTGAAATCTTATCGCCATCGGTGTCGCATTCGTCAGAAGAGAATTCGGTATTCAAACTCATAAATTTCATGTGCAAATAATATCCTTTGCATTATTTTCTCCCGCCGTTGGTTGAAACTTAAAATGCCGTCGACACTCGATTTTGATGCCGATATTCCCCAGTCGAATTAAATCCCTCGAAACGTTGAATCGCAGTGTCATTCAGTGACCCCTCTCGTCGCTATTTTTATTCATTACTTTAAATTGAGTCTCAAATACACGCCCCTATTCGGATCAATTGAAGATATGCCGGTCCCAATTGAGCCGAGAAATATTCTCACGAGTGGAATGCGATTCTTGACATCGCCATTCGAGTCAAACAGTAATCACCTATACAATTAAATGTTGAACGATAACTCTCTCCGATAAGTGTCCTGATTCGTGTTTCAATGTTCCTCCATCGTTTGCAAAGCCTCGCTTCGTTATATTCATCCGCGACGATCATGCAACCTGACAATCACGTTTTTTCTTCTTCTTCATCGAAAAGCAATGAATTTCAAGTGTTGTTGAAAATTAAATCATTTTTCTACGCTTGGCCAAACGTGAAAACGCGAAAAATACAATAAAAACCGTTTTTTTTTGCATGGAATTAATTGAAAATATTGCACCAACTTTTCGGCTCGAGTTTGTTGCAAAATGTGACGCAAAAAGTGTGAATTCTCGAAGCTGATTTTTGAATGGACTCGACGAGCAGTTACGACATTCATTCAGCACAGATTCAGTATTTTTCGAGAGATTAATGCCCCGAGTCAATATTTGCAATGCACAGTCCATAGAGATAATTCGTACTTGTTAAAAATTGAGGTCGAAAATACTTTTTTAGGAATGGTGCATGACGATCTCAATTCCAACAAGTAGAACGAGTCTCCGCGAGAATTAAGTGATCATTTTTTTCTCTCACGAGTCTGAACAACGATTTTTTCTTTTATTTTCAGAGAGGATACCTCGTCGAGGGATCCTCGGAGCCCTCATGTTTTTGGCTTGTATGTTTTCCTACGTCATACGAACCAACATGTCCATAACAATTGTCGCCATGGTCAGCTCGTCCTCCAATAAATCCAAAATATCTGATGCCTGTGTCCATCATGATGACTCTTTCAACTCCACTTTCAACGGTACCAGAGTAGTGAAGGACGTAAGTGCTCGATTTTTTTATTCATTATACCGAAGCCCCTGGATCGTTGACCCCAAAACTACGAATCCATTTTTTCTACCCCTAAACTACAAACCTATTTAACCCTTCGTGGTCACTCTGGGTAGAATTCACCCAGTGACCAACTTGTGACGTAAATATCTCTTAGTTCCCGGTAATTAATGGGGCTGTAATCGTCACTTAACGACAGTTTGTAGTGTCCATTGCGCCTTGGCCGCGATAAGAATTACCGTCGCTAACGCTAAATCTCTAAAATCCACTCTGAATTCAACTCACTTCCAATAACGGAATTAATATGTTTTTTCAAACGAGCGCTATCCTACTATTTTTTTCACAAAAGAACCAGATCTGATGAATATCAGGTCCAAATTTTAGGCAAAAATATTGAAAATCCACAAAGTGACGATTATTTTAGTGAAAAAACTTTTTTTCCCGTTTTTTTTCTTCATTTTGCATTTAAAAAAATATGTTAGCCTTGGATTTCTTTCAGGAAAGTTTTTCGTATGTAAACTGGAATGTCCAAGGGTTGTTGAGTAATTTTTTGAGAATTTTCGGGCCGATAGATTTGTCACAATACGGGTTCGAAAATGAACTGGGTAGAATCAACCCAGTGTGACCACCGAGATCGGTGGCGGAAGTGTGACCACGAAGGGTTAATTTCATCGAGGTTTAGTTCGTGAAAAATCGATTTAAATACCTAAAAATGCTGAAAAATTCACTCAGGAATGTAGTTCGAGGCTCGCCTGAGATAGATGTCAACCCTGATGTGTAGTTATGGAGTTAGGAACGTTGAATTTTTATAATCCGATGCATACAGTCGCCTAAAATGATACTGGAGTTTGCATGGCTGAAATAAATCGAAACGGTATTTTAGAGCGATGGAAAATGCTCATTGAAACCTGAAGAGCATAACGCAGGAATGACAAAAAATAAAACAAAATATTTGCACACTTGTACAAGCCGAGAAATTCGCCATTCGATGAGTAGGTGTGGTTGAAGATTTATTGCGAGAAAGACGAAACAAAAATCAGTGAAATAAAATTATCGAGTCTATGTTTGGCTAGCAGGGCCTGAGCAAGTCGATCACTCGAATACCGTGAAGCCTCGCTGAAAATAAAATAAAAAAATATTCAACAACTCACCAAGCTCTCGATATATATATATACGTATGCCAGACATTCAACGTCAATTGGAATTCGACTCGCGCCCACTGTCATGTGGTCCAAGGCTTTCGTGCATTATCGCAGAATATCTATAAGCGATCGTTTCTTTTTTTTTCTCGTTATACGCATTATGTAATTTCTTACGATGGTTTTTCTGCAAACGTAGAGACAAAAAACTTTTTTTGAAACAATAATGGAGTCGATTTTTTAAAAACATCGACATTTGTTTTCCAATTTGTTGACAATTTTCGTGATCGAGTAAGAAAAGTAAATAAAATGATGCTGAAGTTTGCAACGCTGGAATGCAACGAAAAATATTTTATTTTATTGATAATCCATTCAATTTTCAATGTCATCCAAATTTTTCGAGCCGATATGCTTTTTGAATGGCAAAAATGCATCATTTTATCATCGTAATTACATTCTGCATTTGAATAATTATTTTTGACAAAGACTAAAAAGAATTTCGTTGCATTCCAACGGGGAAAACTTCGGAGTCATTAAATAAACACTCAACAGAAGATTTCGATATTTTTTCATTCGAATGAACAAAATTTCTTGTTACTCCGACCGAAAACTTTTATTCCCACCAAATGAATATGCCATTTAATTGCATTTATTAGAGTACAGACGTTCAAGATTCTCGCTTTGCGTCGAGCCTGAAATATCGACCGAATTTTATTTTATTTTTGATCCAATATCGAAAAATATTTTCGCCAATTGAATAATTTTTGAATTCCAGTATGGAGAACGTTTCGAGTGGAGTCAGCCCGTCGTGGGGGCCCTTTTATCAGCATATTTCTATGGAACGTTACCGTCGAGCGTCCCTGCTGGTATGCTCGCCGAAAAATACGGAGGTGCTAAAGTCGTGGCGTAAGTACACGTGCGAGAAATGGGACTGAGAAAAAAAAATAATAACAAATAAAATAAGCAAAGAAAAGAGATTTATTGGGATTCGGTTTGCAAGTTTTTTCCCAGGCTAATTCGATGATAAAAAAAATTCTCTCAATTTTCTCGAGAACCTCGGAGCTTCAGGGATAAATCTTGGACGACAATTTTTCACTGTTGAATCGTGTCTCACATTATTTTTGATTAATCAGCATAAATAATACGTAAACGGATAGTTTTTCCTGTAGATTAGCTGCACACTCTTTTTTACGTTCCCTAAAAATTGTCACGTGTCTATAGAACTAACAAAATGTGTCCCTGTACGGTGTATAGATTTGCAACATTAATTCCCGCACTGTTAAATCTTCTGATGCCATGGGCTGCCGGAGTTCACTATATCTTCGTGTTTGCGCTTCGTTTCGTCATGGGTTTCTTTGGGGTAAGTTTTCCAAACTCCATCCTCCGCTTGACCGAGCCTGGAACTTTGCTCCTCGTCGCAGCGAACCTCGAATTTTCAATAAATAAATATTCATCCTCATTTTTTCGCTTTTCAAGAGCGCGGTCTATCCAGCTTTGCACGCGATGATCGCCAGGTGGGTACCGCCCAGCGAAAAGGGCATGTTCGTCTGGACCATGCAAGGTGGGCCCTTTGGAACTTTTGTCACACTCACCCTCTGCGGCTGGATTATTAGCTCCTATGGATGGAAATCTGCCTATTACGTCACCAGCGGCATCATGCTCGTATTTTACGCTTTATGGTTCTTCCTCGCTTACGATACTCCCGACGTACATCCGACGATAACCGAACAGGAGAAAGCGTACATCAAAGAAAAAATTGGCTCCACCGTCTCCAAACAAAAGGTTCAAATTCGTACCGAAATGAAAATTTTCCTCTCTCGCCAAGGCGATAAAATTGACTAATTTCGATATCGTTCACAGGCCAAACTGCCGTTCGCAGCAATGGCAACTTCGCCACCATTCCTCGTCCTTCTTTGGGCTCATTTTGCCAACATGTGGGGAATCTACTTCATCGCAACCAACGGACCGAAATACACGCTAGAAGTATTAGGATTTAACATGACATCGGTACGTAAATTTATAAATTTCAAGAGTGCATTGAAAACTTGATTATTTGAAAAATTGAAACGTTGAATTTATTTTAACGCTTCGACTGCTTATTGGGTCGTTTTAGACCCAACAATTTTCTGTCTCCCATTGTTTGGCACGTTTAATTCACGTTTGGGTGAAAAAATTAATTCACCATAAAGTGTGGACGAAAAATGCATAATTACCGAATTACAACCATTAGAAAATCGCCATGAACTTGTGCAACAAATTGAAACGGCGATTTTGTGGTTTTTCCAGGGTGGATTCCTAACTGGCTTGCCTTACATCGGTCGTCTTGGCGCTGGAGTTTTGTTCGCCGCTGCCGGTGACTACGTGAGAAGAAATCAAATCCTCACGGTCCAATGGATTAGGAAATTATTCATGATTTTCTGTGAGTTCGTTAATGAGAAATTTCTACAGACGAGCGTAGTTTTGTGTTTCAAAAATCGTGCAAACTTGATGTCAATTTTTCACATTTTTCGGAGCTTCCGAAAGTTTTATCGCTGGAATAAAATCTATAAAATTTCTGTGTCTTTTTCACAGCTCACGTGGGACCCGGCGCTGCTCTGATCGTTATGACTTACGTCGGTTGTGACGCAACCACTGCAATAATAATGCTCAACTTAGCATTAGCCATGAACGGAGCTGCCTGTCAAACCAGTTTACAAAACCATCAAGATTTAGCGCCTAATTATGCCGGATCTCTTTACGGAGTGATGAACACTTTCGGCAGTTTTTCCGGAGTCATAATTCCGGCGATAATCGGCGCTCTGACCGTCGACAGAGTAAGATTTTTCCTTCATTTCAAAAACCAAGAATAATCGGCCAATTTCTAAAAATACTTTTTCCAAATCTGCCAATTTTTCGTTCACACGAGTCTGTGATTTCCGTCGTTTTGATCCCAGAAAATAACTCTCGTTTTTTAATTACAGTTTAGCAATTATTCGCGGTTTGTGATCCAATTTTAATCTTGAACTTGCCACGAAAATCATGAAATAACTTTTCAGCGCTCCAACCAGTTGAAATTCAATTTTTACTTCGTAGGATTCCAGTAAATCGAGAACTGAAGCAATGACAAATGTTTTTTTTTCTTTTTACATCTTAAATTTGGATTTTAACCCTCCGTGGTCACACGTCCGCCACCGATCTCCGTGGTCACACTGGGTTGATTCTACCCCGTCCATTTTCGAACCCGTATTGTGACCAATCTATCGGCCCGAAAATTCTCAAAAAATTACTCAAGAACCCTTGGACATTCCAGTTTAGATACGAAAAACTTTCCTCAAAGAAATCCAAGGCTAACATATTTTTTTAAATGCAAAATGAAGAAAAAAACGGGAAAAAAAAGTTTTTTCAGTAAAATAATCGTCACTTTGTGGATTTTCAATATTTTTGCCTAAAATTTGGACCTGATATTCATCAGATTTGGTTCTTTTGAGAAAAAAATAGTGGGATAGCGCGCGTTTGAAAAAACATATTAATTCCGTTATTGGAAGTGAGTTGAATTCAGAGTGGATTTTAGAGATTTAGCGTTAGCGACGGTAATTCTTATCGCGGCCAAGGCGCAATGGACACTACAAACTGTCGTTAAGTGACGATTACAGCCCCATTAATTACCGGGAACTAGGAGATATTTACGTGATAAGTTGGTCATTGGGTGCATTCAACCCAGAGTGACCACGAAGGGTTAAAAAAATGTTAAATATTTGTGATTATAATTAATTTAAGTTTTGAGTATTCTAATTTATTTTGAATGTATTAACTGCAGAATGGCGTCGAGGAATGGCGTCCAATGTTCTGGATCTCGGCAGCGGTGTTCTTTTCTGCAACGATAATGTTTTGGCTGTTCGGTTCGGCCGATATCCAGCCATGGAACGATTACAATCAAGTTCAGAAAGTGGCCAACATTTCGGAAGAGGAGAAGCAGATAAACGACGTGACTGTGAAAGAATCTGCAACCGAAGACGAAGCGGAAGAGAACGAGCGACTTTAAGCGTTAAGAATTAGAAAAATAAACAAAATATGTACGAGACTCGTGAGGAGAATTCAGTGACATCGATTAATCGTTGTTGCAGAAAATTCCTGAAACCTTGATGGTTTAGATTGATTGAATGAATCGATTCGGTGAATCGATCGTTACAGACTCAGGGAGATTTTTATTCTGATCTTGCGCGAGATATATCGATTATTAGAACAAAAAGGAGGCTTAACAATTATAATTGAGTACAAAAAGATAAATCAATGTTGTATTCGGTGTTTTCTGAGTTAGAGAAGAAAAATAATGCGATTCTAGAATCCCAGCGACTTGAACGTTTTCTCATTCTTTTTAATCGTAGTCTGTGCAACTAAACTCAATGCCAAACAGATATTTTTGCCAAAACTTCATCGTTAGTCACATTCTCATTCAATTTTCCTCATTTTTTTTCATTTCCTCGAGCTTGGAGTCCGTTTTTTTTTTTTTCAATCGAATTCCATCAAACACACAGCAATTGAGAGGTTGGCAACTTACAGCAATACGTCAAGCACTCGCAAAAAATCCTAGTTTGTTCATCGTGCCATATTGTTGAAGCCTCGACGGAATAATAACCTTAAAATTTTTGTTTCCGTTGGAAACGATCCCAAAATAGTAAAAAAAAACTTTTCTCATCATCAATCATCATCAGAAATGTCTATTTTTTAAGTATTTATTAAGTAACACGACTTCACAAAGTACAAGAACGCACAGACGGAACAAATGATAGATTTATTTTTTACTCGTCAGTTTTTTCCTGCAGAATAAAAGAGAAAGGACGAAATAAATCCAAAGTTAATAAGGAAAATCGGGAGATTAAGTTAGGAAAGAAAAATTCTTTTCAACTTTTGAAACTCGAGACAATAAAAGGACAAAATAAATGGAATTCTTTGCATTTGATTTTCGGTTCAATTATCTTACATTTTGCTGGTTTTTCTGGGAGGAAAAATACTGAATATTCTGTACCGATGGTCGACAAGAACTCTCGGTACTTTTGCATTTACTTGGCTAAGAAAAAAGCGCCTAATTTTGTTAACCAATGAAAATAACTTTTCTTGTTCACACATCGCGTCGAGTTAATCGCACTGCGTACGTTTCATTGCCATTATAGATCTAGTGCAAAAAGCACAAGTTCGTGTACATTGGAGGGTTTTTCTGACAATAAAAAAAAAAATATTGCGACACGTGACTCTGGTGAATTATTCAGCGAAAAATCTTTCAGCGACTCCGATTCAAATTGGAATTTTTGTTGCCTAAAACTGACGCAATTTTTCTCCATTTTGATAGAATGCGAATTTCTGATTAATGCACTTTTATTTAATTGTGGAAAAATTCAATGTTTTTCAGGAACGAGACTGTGCGACAAGTTTTTCTCTGCGAAAAACGAGAGGGAAAATGCTCAGTAAAATTCAAGGAAACTCAATCACTCAGTCGGCGATGACGTTCGTGCAAAAAGTTCGCTTCAACGATTGCAAAGCCTCTTCGTCACTAGCTGGCAATTCTCGGTCACCGTATTTCCTACACGTTCGCCGACTCGCCTCCGAGTGTAAAGAGGATGAACTTGCTTCGTAGGAGATTTGACTGTTGATGGAAAGATTGTTGCTTCTGGGATGGTTCCGGAACGGTATACGCGATGGACATGCTCGATTCAAATATCGATTTCCAGCAGCTTCGTCGAGGTTCCTCGAGACGTAGGAAGGCTCGTCGGTCAATAAAATTTCTTCGGTTTTCTGCGGCTCTCTCCGAAGTGACGGACTTTGATAATGTTCGTACACGCTTTCTCGAACAGGCGGAGACCAGTAATCGTACTCGGTTGGTGGTTCGATTGCACTTGTCAGGGTTCTGCGGCTCCGTTCGTTCCCAACACTTCTTCTTTCCGCACGGTCATTTGCTGCTGCTGACGGATAATGAGGCGACGGAGTGTTGTCAGTTTGATCCGATCTGAGGAAGCTTGGCATGCGAAGTGGAGGGAACGATATTCTCGTGTGTTCTTGTTCTTGTAGAGAAACGTCTCGAGGAGGATTTTCCGGGGCCAGTAAATTCGAATCGGCTGATTCTTCCAAGCTGTGTCGACCAAAATCTGTCACGTCGTCAATTTTTGTTCCTCCTGATTCTTTACTTTGACGATTGGACGTTTCGACGTTTTTTTCCAAATCGGCTTCCATGCTCGGCTCGAAATCCCGTCTAGCGTTGAAGTCACTGTCGTAACCGGACAACAACATGGAATTTGAGAATTTTGGAGCGCAGCTCAAATCCGTTTGGACTTCGTGATCAATCGTCAATTTGTTGGAGGCGTGATTGAATTTTATCATTGTCTCTATTTCTGCTTCCTTCGTCTCGATCTTCGGCGTTGCCACCGGCTCGGACATCCACAGAGCTCTGTCAACCAAAAAATTCATTGCGTCCGCAGACTCGATCGCAGCTGCCGAAATCATTGGATCAAATTCACTGTCATCTTCACCGCTGCCACCCCTTTCTAAATCTTCTATGATGGCGTCCAAAGAAGCTTCGTTTTTCAGCGTTATTTTCGTTTGAACTTGCTCACTTTTCTTCCATTCGGGCAGTGGCTTGTCGTTCATAACCGCTGAAATTTTTCAACCCCCAAGACATTTATTTTCTTATTGAATTTGTGTTCAAAACGTTTTTACAAATCGAACGAAATCTTGTCTAGAATTTAACCCTTCGTGGTCACTCTGGGTAGAATCCACCCAGTGACCAACTTGTGACGTAAATATCTCTTAGTTCCCGGTAATTAATGGGGCTGTAATCGTCACTTCACGACAGTTTGTAGTGTCCATTGCGCGTTGGCCGCGATGAGAATTACCGTCGCTAACGCTAAATCTCTAAAATCCACTCCGAAATCGACCCACTTCCAATAACGGAATTAATATGTTTTTTCAAACGCGCGCTATCCTACTATTTTTTTCACAAAAGAACCAGATCTGATGAATCTCAGGTCCAAATTTCAGGCAAAAATATTGAAAATCCACAAAGTGACGATTATTTTAGTGAAAAAACTTTTTTTCCCGTTTTTTTTCTTCATTTTGCATTTAAAAAAATATGTTAGCCTTGGATTTCTTTCAAGAAAGTTTTTCGTATCCAAACTGGAATGTCCAAGGGTTGTTGAGTAATTTTTTGAGAATTTTCGGGCCGACAGATTGGTCACAATACGGGTTCGAAAATGGACTGGCTAGAACCAACCCAGTGTGACCACCGAGATCGGTGGCGGAATTGTGACCACGGAGGGTTAAAAGTGGGTCAATCTGACGCCAGGCATTTGTGAAATCGTTGCATTTCGTAAATGTGCACTTTTTGTTTTCGTAGAGACGTTTTTTGGAGTAAATAATTCATAATTTGTGATAAATTTATTTTTTGAAGGGAACAAAAATTATATATGTCAAAAAATCGGGGACAGGTGATGGTTCGGGTCAAAATGACCCAGTATGCACACGAAGAGTCAAAAAAAGATTTGCAATATTATTATTTTTAACGATTCGTTCAAAAAAAATGATCGTTTTCGATCATTTTTGTCGCGAGTTTATCGAGAGCTTTAAATAATATTCAATATTGACAGAAATGATTTTTCTTATAAGAAAAATTTGGAGACTTACTGATTATGTCATCAAATGCTTTTTCGAACGAAGCTTTTTCGTCTTTTGCCATGTACAGAGTTTGCGTCGCTTCGTCTCGATAAACCAGAGGCAAATCCACTTTGGGGACGCCCTGTAAATACGTTTGACACTCGGTAGCGGTAAATTCGGGTTTCTCCAATTCTCTGAGATCGATGAAATCCTTGGTCGTCGTATCGGCGAGAGGACGTCGAAGCACAATATTCCATGAATCCAAATTCAAGCCGACATCAGCCTTTCCCGAAACGGTTGCGATTTCTTCAATTTCACGAAGGAATCCGTCGTCTTGGGGTGTCACAGTAAAAAACGTTTGAGCCCAAGATGATTCTTCTTCCAAATACGCAGATTTCGACATTTTATATTTTCCCAAAATCGTTTTTCTTCCAAATTGAATATTTTTTCTGCTCCAACACACAATCGGTCTGGCTCGTCGATCTGGACGGAAGGAAATTGTCACGATTTTTTGTTGGTTACGAAAACAAATGGAAACAAACGAATCGACGTTTATCGGCCTCGTTTGTTTTTTTTTCACTTTTGTTTCCTTTGTTAGCGCCGTCGGTTAGCGAAACATTCTCAATGAAACTTTGAGACTTTGTTGCGAACAAAACAAAGTCTGAAAAATGTACTAACGGTCGAAAAAAAAAATAGTTCGAGATCGATTTTCCGAGTAATTGTAAAAAGGGCAATAAAAATTCACGAGAAATCGTTAATTTTGTTTATTTTTTCAATATTTTTTCAATGTTTAAACATCCTCGTGCAGGCTACTCTTGCGAAAAGTATCATTTTCGTATTTTCATTAGAAATAACACTTTCCATATCTACAAATCGAAGAACTCGTCCTCTTTTTTTTTCATTATAAACAAAAAGTTGAGACGTGTAAAAAATAATCTCGTAAAATATTTTCACGTATAAAAATCTCATTTTTTCGTACAGCCATTTGGTTTTTAATGAAGCTGTTCATTTGCGAGCAACTTTGATGATGAATGTTCTGATTTCCATCGGCTTCATTAGAACGTTTATCTCAAAGTCGTTGACCGATACCGGTGAAGTGTAATTTTCGAATAAATCCCTATCGACATCATTCGATTCCGGATACCATTTGAGTTTCTTCATGTCTTCGATCCATTGATTCCCTCCCAGAGTCGTTTCGTGTATTGAAAGAATCGTGAACGGTGCAAACAAATCCTGGTGTAAAAATAATTTTACAAAATCGAATTAATTTGACGATAAATCATTTTCAACGCCGAAACTTTTTCCATTTCAATTATTTGGGCACGCAGAATTTAATTGTGCAATTTTTTATCTACTTTATCGCCATCATGAACTTTTATCGATTCGATATGGCAGAATAGGAAATTAAACTGATTAGTAAATTTAATGAATTCTGAAAAATTAAAGATTTCGAGCCAAATTAATTGCGAATAAAATAATAAAATAATAAAGATTGCAATTTTTCGTGAAAATCGAAAAGCTTCGCAATTTCGACAGAAAAAAATTGAATTCGTTATTGTATCGGAGTTTGCATCATTAGACTGACAAGGCAAATTTTTTCAAAGTCATTTCTTCCGATTTGTCAATGTCAAAAAATATCGTTCTGTGTTTATCGCAAACTGCACATGAATTTTTGGCTCTGCGATGAGGATAACACGAACTGATTTTCATGATTGATGGAGCAATGAAAAAATGTTGTGAATGAATAATTCGATACACACCTGAATGTTAATTACAACCGGCTCGGAAAGTGTTCCCGCTTCGTTGACTTCAAATATGTGCTCGAGTCTCAACAAAATACTGTTTTCCTTCCAGGGTTCGAGCGTCAGGATTTGCACGTTCGGTGGCAGTTTTTTCCCGAGACCAATGCCCTAAAGAAAAATTCATTTTCAACGTAAAATCGATCAATCATGAAAAAAAAATTAAAAAAAATAACAAAACTGCAGTGAATGGAAAATTTTTAATACTTAAAACGAGATGCTCGAGCTGCACGACGCTCAAAATTCCTCGAGGAGGAAGCAAAATGTCGTATTCACCTGCATGTTGTAATTGCTTCGCCATTCGTCAAAAGTGACGTCCGTCGCAGGCGTGACGAGCGTCCAGGGACGCAGAGCTAATTCCACTGTCGATAATTTTTCCTTGAGAGCTGAAGCGTCAAGGTCATCCAAGTCGCTACCAATGACGTAGTGTTGTCCCCGAGCAATGAGACCTTCACCGAATGCTGTTTCGTTCAGAGCTTCACCGACCCCGAAAGCGTCGTCCTTGAGCAATCTCCTGTGGACCTAAAATGGATGTTTCGCAAAAAAATCATTTTTGAAGTGACAACAAAAAAATTTGGTCGTTAAAAAAAAGGGAATTCCGCAACAATTACCATCAATTCGATTTCTCCATCTTGCAAGCTCGAGCCTCCTTGGGCTCGGTCAACCAACACACTGAGCTTGAGTTTTTTATCATCATCTTTCAGATATATTTTTGACGTTATTGGATAATAATTTCCAGAGATCGGCTCTTCCAGTTCGAGATTCCAGGATGGACGATAATCCTTTTTGCGTTCGAGCATTTCTCTCGCGTTGCTGTCCGTGTAAAACGTTCCTTTCGATACTAAATTACTCGAATACTTCGTTATTATTTCTTTTCCGATTTTGTCCCTGGAAGACACGGTCGAAAGATTTGTCATTTTTACGAAAAAGTTCTAAATTACGGACTAGAAAGTTTTGGGGCTGGGAAATCCACTCACAAATCTGTTGGTATCGGTCCCACCATCCAATCGAACTCAATCCTATCCAGACCATTGTAGATCCGAACAATTTGGCTGATCCAGTCATTAACAGACAAATGCAATTCTTCTACCAAAGGACCTGGAAAAAAATTTGAATTCAACTCGATTTTTTCGTCTCAATCATGTCGAAAAGAGCTCGAAATAACGAAATCATTATTTTCAACTGTTTTGCCAACTGTCAAAGGCAAAAAGTCGATTTTTGACAAATTTATCTCTTCGATCGAATCGCATTAGTTTCCAAGGTGGATTCGTCTATAAAACGAAACTTTTGTATCGGAATCGATTATAAAATCGTATATGGTGATGATATCATTTTCAAAAGTTGAACCAGACACAGCATTCTTGCGTTGGAAAAATTCTAATCAGGCAATTTTTTCTTGTGGCGGCTCTGAAAAGCTTGAGGCATGGTTTTCGCCAAGAAAAAAGTATTTGATCCTAGAAATAGAATCCCATTTGTCTTGCTGGTACGTAAAGTCTCCTCCCATTGTTACTATTATGTTATTCGTTCGAAAGAACTTTGCTTGTTTGTCCGTAAAGATAATAAATTCGTTCACCTGTTGCATAAAAAATATTTCATTAGTTTTTAATTTAAAAAATTATTTCTCCCAGTTTCAAATCGCGAAAAAAGTTCTTTCGGTGAGAAAAATTTTGTGCCACCCATTCAACGTGTTACGGATTCAAATTACTCCAAAACTTGACACTTTTTATTGTTTAAAATTGACAATAATGTTAATCAACACTTGAACTGCAGACTGCGGCGAATTTTGAGCCTTTGTCGAACAAAATTTTGGGATAATCGAAATCTTTCTGGAAGCAACTTTCAAAATTACTCCACATTTGACCAAAAAAACGAACAGTATGAAAATGGTTATGCAGTAAAAATTCTGCAAGTTGAAATAAAATGATCGAGATACTTGGAGAAAAGACCAATTCGGTAGGAATTATTATTGTTTGTTAGTTAATTTTTTAGTTTGTAGTTAATTTTTATTGTTTAAGATTGACAAGAAAAAAGTATTTGATCCTAGAAATAGAATCCCATTTGCCTAAACTTGTGTTTTTTATTATCGAACTGCTCCAAGTTCGGTTCAAAACACTATCGTATATCTCGTGATTATATATGAAATGAGCGCTGCAGCGCTACTAGAAATCTGCTAGCGCGCGTGATGCACCGTGGCCAAATAAAACAGAAGAAAATTTCATACCTTTGTAAAAGTTTTTCGATATCGCATGTTGGACGTCCCTCGCACTGGGACTTTTGGGCCTGAAGATATAAGCACCGGATGATCGATTTTCAAAAACTTCGTTATTGCCTTCAGCTCCTTCGTAATAATGGAAAGATTGTTCCAATTTCAATCCTTTTTTGTTCTTCCACACAACCTCAACGTTTCCTACGTCATTGACCGTAATATTGTACAGCTGTAAAAAATTAATTATCATTCTGAATCCATCGTAATTTCTACAGTCTCAATATTTTTCGACCCATATCGGAGGAAGGAAAAGAAAGCCAATAGATAAATTTTCAAAAACGCACCTCGCCACCGATCGATGAAATTTCTACCACGTTTTCCTGTTCCTTGATCTCAACGACACTCGGTTGCTCGCTCACGAAAAACGATCGATAACCCAATGCTCCAATAGAATCAGCACGGAATACCAATTCGCTCGTAGCTTCACTCACTCTTCCAGCAATTTTCCGCACCGAACCAGGGATTGGGACGAGCTGAGTTGTCATTTCGATGCCTACACGGAGAAAACGAAGTCGAAAATTATTAAAGAATATACTAGGAATCCAGTTACTTATTGTTGAAAATTGTAGCATTTTGAGGACAGTTCGGAAATTACAGCAATATCTCGAATGGCAGTGCGACAAATCCTTCTAAACAGCGTAGTAAAACGTCATCATCAGATTAAAACCGATTTTACAATTTAGCATAGCAATTCAAGAAAATCGCAATGGTCATGGTAAACAAAACGATACGTGTGATAAAATTTCACACATGTTCGATATTTATTCATATTGGGATAATAGAATTTTACTATGTCGACGTTTAAAATTTGAGATTTTCTCACTCATAACTGAATTCTTATCTGACATAGTAAATTGTTCATGAAAACAAACCTGAAATTCATTATCGCGTGCATTACTGTTTTTTATTCATACAGAACTGTTTATAATTCATGCTGAGAAAAATTGTAAGTGTTAAAAAATACTATGCTGTTTTGCAATTGGTGCAACATTTGATTTCTTACTAAACAAAACGAATCTGTTTTCTCGGTGTAAACAGATTTTTCGATTATTTCGAAAATTCTCTTCGACGCTTCGAGGAATTTTCGGAGCTCGATGAGAAACATGCAAAGAAATGTATCAATCGTGTTTTCAAATTGCACATAAAAATGCGCTGTTCGATGAAAAAATGCGAGAAAAATCAATTTTTTTTGTAAATAATGACAAACTTTTAAGTTATTTTTTTTTTACCTTCCGGATTTTTGACGCTGTAAGATTTTCCCTGGACCGGGATTCTGACGTATGGCATGGCAGCCTGACTCATAGGATTGTAAACTGTGATGACGAAATTGTTGTTTTGTTCGGTTGCTTGGCAAGAGCTGATGTTGAGGAGCAAACAAGATTGAAATTTCGGCAAAACCTTGGTATCTTGATTTTCGTTTTTGGTAGCCCATTTCCTGTAGAAATAATTTCCGACGAAATCCATAAAATCAACAACAAATTTCATTTCAATATTTTTTCTTTCGTCATATTATAAATTTGGCAATTACCCAAGAGCTTCGGATACAATTTCAGCGCCGTGGTTCATGCTCGTGTGCAAAATTCTTGCATAATCGTTAGCCACGTGTTGCTTCTCGGTGCCGGTAACTGCATC
This sequence comes from Diadegma fenestrale, assembly GCA_037043255.1. Classification (NCBI taxonomy): domain Eukaryota; kingdom Metazoa; phylum Arthropoda; class Insecta; order Hymenoptera; family Ichneumonidae; genus Diadegma; species Diadegma fenestrale. The sequence continues at coordinate 14,859,671 of CM073310.1, read as the reverse complement.
GTGATGCTGCATAATGCCCATCGCTTCGCGGAAGTGATCGATCTTCGTGTCTTCCGAATTGACGTTCGTCAAAACTGCCAATTGTTTCACAATCTGCAATAAAATAATTAATAAAATAACAAAAACATCAAAAAAATACATCGACAACAAAAAGATTTCCAAAAAATCCTTCGCACGAAAATAAATTAAAATAAGTCAAAATGAATTTCGTCTCTTTGAAGGTTTTTCAGACTCTCAGATTTGTTTTTATTTCGTTAATAAAAATCCGGAAATCACTTGCTTGTAGGAGATTGTTTCCCATTCTTTCGAAAAATTTGAGAGTAGGCCTCGAGGAAAAGTAGCCAGTCCAGTAAGAATGAGGATCGCTGGCGTACGGGAAGAAATCGTCAGATTTCGTAGGCCATGAGACGTTCAGATCATTCAATGACTTTAGATAACACGATGGTGTTGAATAAAAAACATTCAGTTCGGTTCCATGGAGTTCGTTTGTGTATCTGAAAATTTTTCAACAATTCTCTATTAAAAAAAAAAAAAACGTGAATCATAATTATTTTAGTTAATAAGAAAAACGTTTGTGACAAAATTTGCACGTAGAATTAAGAAACAAAGTTTATAAACGTAAAAAATAAAGTTTTTGAGACATCGAACTATCGAATAATGTTGGAAACAACGAGCACACCCATATGCTCACCTAATCAGCTTATCCAGGTTAACAAACCACATTTCTGCGTCCTGATAATTAAAATCTTCGCCCATCGTGATAATAATGTTATTAGTGCCGTAATGTCGTGCCTGCACTTCACAAAAAGCACGAAACAGCTCCACCTGCGTTAAGCGATGCGATTTTATCACGAGGAAGCTTTTGAATATTATCGCATTGAGTGATAATCGTAATTAGACAACAAAGTCGAAAAGATTATATTGAAATACTGAATATTTATCGGAATTTTGAATCTCGTTGAGTGCAAATGGGTGGCTAGTTATTTGTATAACGATCGATCGAAAGTGTGAAAAGCAATTAAGCAACTACGTGAACAATCTACACAGCGGACGGAAACAGAATTTTTTCAAAAGCCTTATTTTTGTGTACCTTATCAACTTGTCAAGATTCGTGAATGACATTTGAGCTTGCTGGTACGTAAAGTCTCCTCCCATTGTTACTATTATGTTATTCGTTCGAAAGTACTTTGCTTGTTTGTCCGTAAAGTTAATAAATTCGTTCACCTGTTGCATAAAAAATATTTCATTAGTTTTTAATTTAAAAAATTATTTCTCGCAGTTTCAAATCGCGGAAAAAGTTTTTTCGGTGAGAAAAATTTTGTGCCACCCATTCAACGCGTTACGGATTCAAATTACTCCAAAACCTGACACTTTTTATTGTTTAAGATTGACAATAATGTTAATCAACACTTGAACTGCAGACTGCGGCGAATTTTGAGCCTTTGTCGAACAAAATTTTGGGATAATCGAAATCTTTCGGGAAGCAATTTTCAAAATTACTCCACATTTGACCAAAAAAACGAACAGTATGAAAATGGTTATGCAGTAAAAATTCTGCAAGTTGAAATAAAATGATCGAGATACTTGGAGAAAAGACCAATTCGGTAGGAATTTTGTTGTCTTGTGAAAAATTGAACCTCACGAATCGATCAATTCGAGAATTCTTCGGACCAGTCAAAAATGCATAAAAATGATACTCACGCGAGTATCAATATTGTACTCCGGGCTCTCGGGATCATCGATCATCGGGTCGTCAGAGCAAAGCACATCGAAACAGAATCCAGGTGGTGGCGAATAAGTGTTGTACATTGCAACTGTGAATAGATTCGCTGCGCTTCCTGTAAATTTCATTGAATCAAAATTTATTAATAGATAAATGAATAAGTTTATTCTCTAATTTATTAAATAATTAATTATTTCATTTGTCATTTAATTAATTAGTTGATCAATCAGTTAATTCATTAATTTATTAATCCACTAGTGAATATGTCAATTAATAAAGAATTATATGATTGATCGTTTGTTTAGTTGAAATAAACTTTACCCAAGCTTGGACTGGCTTTCCAGACAAACTCGGCCGACTTGTTAGCCAGTCGAGTTTTTTTATCCTGATAATCCAAACGTCCAAACAACATGCCATCGAATCCCATTTGAGCAAACATCGAAGCTTGCTCTCTAGAATGTCCAAAAGGATCGATTTGCCATCCGATCTTTGGTCGAGCACACTCGCCCAGAGTGTCGTTCAAACGCCTTTGATCGAAGCAGCAAAAGTCGATAAGTTACAGAGGAAAAATAAAGGAATCTGCGATTTTTTGTCTTTTTCGTAGTATGAAAGATAAAAAAGTGCTGCAAATTGAAATTTGCAAATTGCTTCCTCATGGTGCTCAAGATGCACGGTGAAACGATTTTTCGAAAAACTAATATTTTCGTAAAATTCAAAAACCCATAAAATTTCAACCGCTCAACCGATATTTCCCAAATTCAATACCAACCTTCCTATTATGATACTCTAATTATAAAAAAAAAATTAGTAATAAATCTTAAAATTTGCCAAAGTTAGAGCGGTGACACCATTTTTTTGAAAATTCCAAAATGCTGTAGAATTCGAATTTTTCTAGCGATCCGGACAAAATTCTCAGCAAACGAAGAGCTGATATAGATTAACATCTATGCAAAACTAGAGCCTTGTAGCTCAAACCGTTCTCGAGTTATAACCATTTGAATTTTACAGTGCCAGCACATACACACACGCATACACACACACATCCGGACATTTTTTCTAAATATGATTTTTGGACGTTTTGGGAAATTTTGAGAACATTGACATTGAAAACTCGAAAAAAAAAATGTTCACCGTCACAAAGCTTCCTCCATGAGGAAGCAAAATATAACTCATGATGAATAATTCACTGCAATGAGGTTTTTTTTTTAAAATATCAAATTCCCTTGGATTCGTACCTAAAGCCCCAAGTGTACTGATCGACGAGGGAATGGTAATGAGTCACAGCCTCGTCGTTCATGCTCCATCCTCCCCCAATAATTTCTAATCTCCCATCGTTGATGAACGATCTGACTTCTTCTCTGATCGCTTCATTTTGTCGTTGCCACCATTTCCAGAAATATGCAGTCTCCACATAAATAAATCTGTACAAAATGGGTCGATCCAGTCAGTCCAAAGGCTCGAATCATTTCGAAGGATTAATAAAATTCCATTAAGATTCCAAATACCGAAAAATCATTCGTGAAACTTCATTTTTACTGACCCTCCATCAGGCGGTTTAATTTTTAAGATTTCCCAACTCACAGCAGTTTTTAGCGGAATTTTCTTTGGCAAAATTGTCGTTTACCTTCTCTCTGGATGGCCCCGAAGTGCGACGATAACTGTGTCCAAAATGTATTGAACGCCCGCCAGTTGCTTTCGAGTATTACTGCCATAATAATATTGATCGACAGTTTTCAACCAACCAACGTCATCGTGAGTATGTGCGACCAAATGAATATTAAGTTTTTCCGGATCGACTTTTGGACATGACTGTATAATCAAAATAATTGAAACTTATAAAAAATGCGTAACAAAGCGAATAAATCTGGGAAATCCAAGTTCCGAAACCCCCTTAAAGTATCACAAACGAATTACTTCGAACAGAAAATTCAAAATTGTTTCATTTTACATTTAAAATAGTTCCGAAACCCCCTTAAAGTATCACAAACGAATTACTTCGAACAGAAAATTCAAAATTGTTTAATTTTAGGAAATATTTATAAAAATCGCCACCCACTCGCGAGAATCACTCAATAGCGAAATATTTTCCATTTTCTATTCGAATTGATGGTGAAAATGAATGAATCGACTCGGCGTGACAGTCACTGGCGGAGAAAATGTTGTCGTTTGGAATTTCCGGCACAATTATAGTTGTTTTTTTTTGTTAATAAAAGATTTCCAGTTTAAAAGAAAAATAATGTTCGCTTTTTTTCGTAATGAACTTACTTCGTAGCCACAGGCAGGGATTTTCACATTCCGCGTTCTAATGTGCGCGGAATCTCCGTACGAAATGATGCGAAGGAAAAGGAGCAAGAGCGAGACTGATATTTGACGTCGTAACATTGCGAAGCTCGCTGCTCGCGACCCTAGAGCCTAATGAGATAATAGTAGTCTTCCTCTTATATTTATAGCATTTTCTCTTCTTTCTTCAAGCGCGTTCGAGTAGGTGTAGAAACGGACAGAGGATTCACATTGACCCCCTCGCCTTGTAACAAGACACAACAGCGACCCATGTGTGATAATTCCGAGTGAGACATTCACTCGCTTCGATAAATCGTTACAGAAAGAGCCAGAGAGAAGAAAGGAAAAGAAAACAGATAGCGATAAAAATCAATTTTTTTCAATTTTATTGCTGTAAAGATCCAAGATAATTGTTCATTGTGTACACGTGCAAATAAATTTGTCGAATCGAATGCACGAATCAAGTATTCTCGAGCTGAGAATTGCCTCGCAGGCTCGTCTCGTCTAATCATCGCGCCTCGTCGGTCATTTGATATTATATCATTTAAAAAATAAAGCATCGGGCGAGCCTCTCAGACACAAACATCGTAGGATCGAGCGGAGAAATACGCGATTAACTTACGTCCGATCTACACACTCTTCACAAAATATCTACGACCTTTGAACAGAGAAAAAAACGTCACGAATAATCCTCTCATTGTTGAATAACAATCACAACATTTTCATTCCGGAACGGAACATCTTCGAGTGTATTTGTTCGGTGAGTTTTCCTCGGGCCCTGCTGCAGGAAAATTCTATCGATGTTTTTTTTCTTTTTTCGAAAAAATTAACAATTCAAAGAAAATAGAACGATTGTGCAATTGACGGATTGTTAAATTTGATAAGATATCTGTTTGGTCGTTGGATCTTCAATCCAAATAATGCAGATAAAATAAAGGAAAAAGAGCAAGGCCAAAAATAAAAAGAGAAACAATTAGACACTTTTTTTTTTTTAGTATAATTATCAAAAAAAATAATTGACTAGCCAACGTTTCCGCATCCTTTGCAAAAGTTCTTTGCAAAGACTCCCGAAGCATGAAGCGCGTCGATCAAATGTCAATTTATTGGAAATATAAAATTTTTCAATTTATTTTCAATTTATAGAAACATCGAATAACTTCGCAGTCCAAAAATAAAAAGAAAAACAATTAGGATCATTTTTTTTTTAGTATAATTATCAAAAAAAATAATTGACTAGCCAACGTTTCCGCATCGCTTGCAAAAGTTCTTTGCACATGACTCCCGAAGCATGAAGCGCTTTTTTCATTTTTCGTTTCAATCAGTATAAGTTTTTCGAACTGAATCGATCGAGTGCATACCGCGTCGAGTTTTGACCCGAAGAATTGACGAAAAAAATTGGGTCGGATTGAGCCAATATGCACTTTTATGTAACGTCAATATCTGAGGGTTCGAGAGATATAAAAACTGCGACAAAAACATTAAGAAAACGACATTTTATTTGTATAATAACAAACAAAAAAATGCAATAACGTAGCACAGCGAAAGCGACATTGAAAATGGCTGTGATAAATAATGTATACCATTTACATATGTAAATATAATGTAGAGTACATTGTATATGTAAATATAATATATTACATATAGAGTGGTAGGAAGCGCAAATAATTTTAAAGCCATGTAATACAATTTGTCGAATATCACCAAATCCACACATCATTGCTCTCAATCGAGATTCTCTTTTGTTTTTTTTTCTTCTTTTCCATTACATCGAAGATACGGGTCGTCGGGGATAATTGGAAGAAAAAATGAACACTTGGTTTCGGGAAATTTTTCATAGGACCACTGCAAATTGTTCGAAAATCGAATTCAATCCGAAAGAATAAATAATACGGCGGGTAAAGACAATCCAGTTTTTCGTGCTTTGGTTTATCCAATCAATTGGTTACACGTTATTCGAAAAAATATCAACGGGTTTGTATCCCCTGCGAAATAATGCGAATGATATGAATGAAATCCCAAAGAAAATAAACTCATTTGCTTTTTCTTTGATTTTACTGCAGCTTTTCTACACTCACCGTCTGACAATCCTGTCTCTCTAAAAATCTGAATACGCGATCGGCTCCTGTTGCTTTCCAAACGTAACCGGTCGATAAAACGTTTGCGTTTGATCCCAACCACGAGGAGCTGTGTTGTAATTTGTCAGCGTTTGATAACTCGCGATTTTTGGCCCTTGGTAAGAACTCTCGCACACCTTGTCATTGCCTGCAATTATTAACCACAATGAAACTCTTTTTCTCTATCAATTCCGGATTTTTTCGACACCTCTATCGATCCAGGGACTCTGATTTGCTCCATTCACCAAAACATCCTGTTTTTTCTTAACCCTTCATGGTCACTCTGGGTAGAATCCACCCAGTGACCAACTTGTGACGTAATAAATATCTCCTAGTTCCCGGTAATTAATGGGGTTGCAATCGTCATTTAACGACAGTTTGTAGTGTCCATTGCGCGTTGGCGGCGATAAGTATTACCGCCGTTAACGCTAAATCTCTAACATCCACTCTGAATTCAACTCACTTCCAATAACGGAATTAATATGTTTTTTTCAAACGCGCGCTATCCTACTATTTTTTTCCCAAAAAAACCAGATCTGATGAATATCAGGTCCAAATTTTAGGCAAAAATATTGAAAATTCACAAAGTGACGATTATTTTAGTGAAAAAACTTTTTTTTCCCGTTTTTATCTTCATTTTGCATTTAAAAAAATATGTTAGCCTTGGATTTCTTTCAGGAAAGTTTTTCGTATCTAAACTGGAATGTCCAAGGGTTGTTGAGTAATTTTTTGAGAATTTTCGGACCGGTAGATTGGTCACAATACGGGTTCGAAAATGGACTGGGTAGAATCGACCCAGTGTGACCACCGAGATCGGTGGCGGAAGTGTGACCACGGAGGGTTAAATTTGTAAAAAAATTAACAATTTTCGGAAATTATGTCTGTGTGGGAATGTGCATTTTCTCAAAAAATCCAAAACAAACGCTCGCAATCGTAGAAGCAAAAATATTCTGTTAGTAATAAAAATAATTAACTGCCGGTTGCATGCAGAAACGATTTTTCAGAATTTTCTTAAGGGAGCCCGACAACAAATATTGCAAAATGTCTGGTATTATTGTCATTTCCAACGATTCTCATTCAGTGTCAGGGACAATGAGAAAAAAAAAGCAGAAAGCACATGCCGATTAACTTGCCTACGTCAGCAATGAAATGAGGCGAAGGAGCACCAACGAGATTTTCGAGAACCGGAGTATTGCGCAAGTGTTTTTTGGTGTCGCGAATTTCCTCTTGGGAGGCAACCATAGCGAGTACCATAGAGTTGGGATCGGTGTTGCCATTGGTGGCTTTATTGGGACAAAGTTCGACATCGCCGTTGCGGAAGCCAGGAGGAGCTTCGAAGAGTTGGTTGGATTCGTCGAATTGTCTGACGTACATTTCGTACTCGTCGATGGTGCCGTTGGACACGGGCCTGGTGCCATTTCCATTGGTATAATTATGGGAGCCGTCATCGTACATGTCGGAAAGATCGGCACGACGATAATTGAGCTCGGAGCCAGAATCACCGAAAGAATCATCGATTTCGTCCTCGCTCGAATCGTATTCCTCGTAACGAACCGATTGGCCCATCACGTTCTGAATCGGTTGGCCACCGTATGCCAATTTTGGTCCGTAACCGTTGCCATTACCGTTGTAATTAACGTTGTTATTGTTGCTGCTTCCGTTGCTCATTTTCATCGGAGGGTTTCCATTTCTCTTGGGCATGACGTTATTGCCATTCACCGAAGATCTGGGTGCTTGTTGATGCTGGGAGGATTCAAAAAATCGCGAGAGATCGTTATCCAAAGGAGGACATTGTTGCACGATCGGTATGACTTTGGGGCTGATCTGTTTGTACTGCAAAGTTGGTCGACAAGTTTTTTCAAACTCTTGAATCAATTGTTTCACCGGAACCGGAGTGTACTCGGTTTCATCGGTCATTTCTTCTCCCATTTGTTGGGCTTGATCGCGATATTGATACTGCGGGTATTGTTGATGATGATGATTGTGATGATGATGATGTTGATGGTGAGAATGAGGATGAGCGTGTCGATCGGAAACCCGACGCGAGTAATTGTTATTCTCCCGACCATTGCTCATTTCTTGCTTCGAATAATTGTTCGAGTAATTATTGCTCCCACCATTAATCGACGATGACTTCGTACGACGGTTTCCATTACGATGGTCGTTGTTGTTCGATGAAGAATCGAACGACATCATGCGCTTTGATTTCTCAACCGCAACAGCTCGTTCGTCTTCGATACCGATCGGACATTCGGGCTCGGTACCAACTGCTATTTCCCTCAAATAAACTTTCTTTATCTCTACGTACTTGCCCGAACTGCTATCCGACAAAAGAGAACCTCGTCTCTGATCGTTTCCTAAAACGAGCCAGTTTTCCTCTTTTTTAGCCTTTTTTACTCGTCGTTCCGAGTCTTTTTTTTATATTTATCAAGCCTCGTGCTCCTAACGCCTGGATTACTTTAAGCAAATCGATTAAAGCTTAGCAGAAACGTGATTTTCTACACGGAGAAAACGAAGTCGAAAATTATTAAGGAATATACTAAGAATCCAGTTACTTATTGTTGAAAATTATAGTATTTTGAGGACAGTTCGGAAATTACAGCAATATCTCGAATGGCAGTGCGACAAATCGTTCCAAACAGCATAGTAAAACGTGATCATCAGATTAAAACCGATTTTACAATTTAGCATAGCAATTAAAGAAAATCGCAATGGCCATGGTAAACAAAACAATACGTGTGATAAAATTTCACACATTTTCGATATATATTCATATTGGGATAATAGAATTTTACTATGTCGACGTTTAAAATTTGGGATATTCTCACTCATAACTAAATTCTCGTCTGACATAGTAAATTGTTCATGAAAACAAACCTGAAATTCATTATCGCGCGCATTACTGTTTCTTATTCATATAGAACTGTTTATAATTCATGCTAAGAAAAATTGCAAGTGTTGAAAAATACTATGCTATTTTGCAATTGGTGCTACGATTCTTTTGCTTCTTAACCTTCATATAGGACATTTTCCCAAAACATTTTATTTCTTACTAAACCAAACGAATCCGTTTTCTCCGTGTATGCGATCTCGAGAGTCAAAAAAATCGCTACTCGATTGGAGTCGTTAATGAAATTTGCCCAAACCTCATGCAGAATCACGGAATTTCGCGTGTTTTTTTGTCCCCAGCAAACATCGTTTATAAAATCAGCAAAAAAAAAAAAATTTTTTTAATGAATTTTCAACAAATCCCCGTAAGAATTCCGTTTGTCTTAAAAATTTGCAATCCCCTCCATGAAAATCCTCGATTTTACTTTTGTTCGTATTCGTTGCCGTGAATGTTATCAGAATCATCGGTCGATCGTTGTCGCGAATGCAATAAACAAGTTATGATGAAACAATACTCGTTTGTTCGTTTCTGAGATTTTCGTCGATTTCGAGATTAAAAGTTGATAATTTTGAAACAATTATCAGTTGTGTACCATTTCGATAATGATTGAATAAGAATTTCTGACACACACGCACACACCGAATCAAAACGGCAGATCCGAGATAAAATAGAAGAAACTGCAGTGAATCAAATTGAAATAATGAACATGACAAAATTCTCGTCCATTGAAAGAATTTAAAAGCATTAAATCTTCTTAAAACTTAATGAATTTCTGCGATCTTGATGATCAGAGAAATTATTCTCGGACCCGAAAATATACAAAGGTTTAAAGAGACGTCTGCCAATTTCTTGTTCTTCATAATGCACTAGACGAGCCAGAAAATTAAATCATGTCAAGTTTTCAAGGTAAATTTGATATTTTCTGGCCAACTCTTTCGTCCACTGATTCATCCTTGATTTGTGAATGTAGCGATGTTTGAATTTATGGCTTGGGGAATGAAAAATGAAGAGAATTATTTTGGTCTTTGATTCGAAGTGAAAAAAATGATCTGGAAATAACGAAATTGAATAATACGATTGCCCAGAGGCTGGGAAATCGTTTCATCTACAAAATGTTGATTTCAACGATTTTCCACGAAGAGAATCCCGAAATTTTTTTAACTCACCTGGCTTTGGAGGAGGTAAACTTTCCAGCGAGAGATCCAACGTGAACGGATTGTAAAATGGTTTGGGCTCGTAGGTCTGGGTGGGCAAGTTCGTTAAAGGGGGTAGACTGGTGAATTTCGAATTCTCGTTCGCTCCGTTTTCAAAGGTGTTTGGAAAATTTGGAGTTTTCCCAAAACCTCCAGGAGTCGATGGGCTTTGACATTGTTCTTTGTCAACGACCCATTTCTCCGATCTTTTTCTGCGTTTCGCAAAGATCTCAGCACCTGTGCATGAGAAATAATTTATTGACACGGAAACATGAAGAAATTTCGTTTAATTCGATTCTGCGCGATCTCACCTCGCCCTTTTTGATTGTTGAGGTCGCGAACAATGTCGAATAACTTTTCAGCGTTCATTGGACTCGTGCCAACGTTCACCTCTTCACCGAGAGCTTGTATGCCATGAATGTCCATAACTTTGCCGTTAGGATTCATCATACATTTCAGAGGAAGTTTGTCCTGGAAGCGAAACATTTTTAACCATTTTTTTCAAGTCCCTTCGAGTGCAATATGCATTTTTCCTTTTTTAGAGACGTTTTGAGATGTTTTTTGTAGTAAATTATCCACATTTCATGGCCCAAAATTCATCTTTTAACGAAAACAAAAATAAAAAAATTAAATTTGGGGTCAAAAGGACGCAGTATGCACTCGAAGGCTTAAAAAGCCAAGCAGTGAGTTTCCAAATTTTCGATTCGATTTCCCTCAAATCAAATAAAAAATTCAATACCTTATGGATCGGTGACGAGGGTTCTTCTTCATCTTCGTCCCCTGTTGATCATAAATTGACCAAAAAATTAAGAATTTGATAAAAAAAAAAAATATATCGTCGCAGATTTTCATGGAAATTTCAACGAAAGTGGAAAAACGGAAATTTCGTCTCCTTCGTCAAGTACATGATTAGAAAGGACGAAAATAGATTGAGAATTACCATTTCCATCGTGAATCCACTTGACTGAGCGCTTCTTACGATTCACGTACATGGACTGACCCTTGCTTTTCATGTTTTTAACGTCGCTCAACGAATACGAGATCCGACGAGCGAGTTCAACCTGATCTTCGACCGTGGGATGTGTGGGTGCATAGAAGCAAGACGACGCGTACATTTTCTCTTGAAATGACAAAACATCGAAACCTTTGATCGCTTTCATGGGCAAATTGAATAAATGAAAAGACTCTGACGTGAAGAAATCCAGAGAAAAATTATTATTTATTCGTTATCAAGTCGCTGAGCGCTCAAATCATAAAATTTGAATCTGAAGCTGCCCCAATTATATGTATTCAGCGATTTTTATCTTCCGATAAAAATTTCCTCACACATTCGAAATTACCATCAAGGCATATCGCGGTGTAAAATTTCTTTATCAATTACTTTTCACGCGGATCAATTGCTATCTGATCCAATCGCGTCAACAATAATTCACAAAAAAATCAATAAATTCGCGAAAATTAAATTTCTTACTGTTTCTTGTCAGCAGTTCCGTTGTGTCCATAGCTGGGGTGAGCAATTTTTGCAAATTGATCGGTGTCACCTCGCCGCTGTCCTGGAGTGAAATTTCAAAGGATGAAATCGTTAATAATCACACAAATAACTTCATTTCGTCTCTACCCCAAAGCATCCCTAACCAAAACGAAAATAATATAAATAATTACTGTGACATCATTAGTTCCCTGAAACCGTATCGTCCCTCTGAGAAATTTTATAAAATGCATACGAATTTTTATCTTGGGCGAAAAATATAAAAATTGGACGAAAGTTTTCAAAGTTTCTGCTATTGTCGATAAAAAATCAACGAAAAATTCGCATGTATTTGCAAAAATGCCTTAGAACTCAAGATGCCATGGTAATTTTTCATTTTATTTTCTCTCGTTTATGCGTGATTTGACGGTGCACGAAAAATTTCACAAAACCATAAAGCTTCGAAATGTTATTTTCAGCGCCAAGGCAATAATTGATCTAAAAGTTAATAACAATTGCAATAAAGCAATCAAATCTACAAGATCAATTAGATCGATCCAAGAAATTACGAAAAATCTTTCGATGTAATGAAATGAATTTGAAATCTGAAGCTTCAATTTTCATTCGATCAAAAACCCGCGGGAATTGTTTATTTTGGCTCATGGAAAAAAAACAAAATCACGTTCAAAAGTTTACTAATTCGTTGATTACAGTAAAAAAAAAAAAAAAAGAATGGAAATTGTCTGGCCCTTAAAATGCAAATTATCATGCGGATCACGGTCGTTTTTTAGTTACTACAGCATAAAAAAATTCTTTGATTAGTCATTACGAATTGGGAAGCATTTTGATGAATTTTTTCGGGTTTTGAACTGGGTAGCGCGGGACCGAGAGAGTTACAGCAGAATTTTGTGCACAAGTGCGATCCCTCAATGTCAATCGACGGTTCCAGCGTTTTATGAAGAATCTTTTCAGCTTGATGTATTTTTGCAACACAGTGTGAAGAAGCGAGAACAGCAGCTGACGTACGGCCACAAGTTATAAGCGTTTTTTCGTTTATCGCAAAAAAAACTCTCGTGCTTTTTTTTCATTCTTGTGACGAGAGACTCACCATCTCGAAGTGTAGTATTTTTGAGGTCAAGCTTTCGAGAAAATGTCTTTTAGCCGGATCGTGTCTGTCCGAAGGTTTAAATCCGCGGGATCGAATTACAACATTGTCGGCGGATACACTACGTTGTAAATTATTATTCGAGGCTTGAGAATTGTAACTCAGACTTTTGTAATCGACATCTTTCCTTGCGGACGAATGTGCCCGGTACCACTCTTCGCTGTTGACAATATTTCGCTTCGTGCTACTACTATTTCTGTTGGATTGCAAGAACAAAACCGTTTGTGCTCTTAGTCTTTATTTTTATGTATCGATCATCGTTAATAATTGATTTAAAAATTTCCAAAAGCTACGATTTTTCTCCGGATAAAATAATTCAGCGATTCCGAGCGGAATTCACTCGAAAAAGTAATCGGAAAATTTTAATTTTATCCGACCTGCAAATAATTCATAATTTTGAAATTTTTTATTCACTTACAATCATTTCTGCGCTTTTCGACCCTTCGAGCTATTTTTTATTTCGACTAATTAACTCGAAATTGATCAATCGGGTCGCTAAATATGAATTCGATGATTCAAAAATATTTCTTTATCATTTCAAGGAAAAATCATTTTCCGGAAATTTATCCAAGAAAAACTGCGGTCACAAACGACCCCCGGCGACTTAAAATCCCGCGCCCTTTCTCCCTTCTTTTTTTTAAATCGTTTTACCGCATCTTTAACTATTTTTTTTACTCGAAGCAAAATTGACCCAGGCTCAGTCGATCCTGCATTAAAAAACGAAAAAATGAGCCCAAGTTGACGTTAAATTTGACCGAAGACATGAATTTTTCAAAATTGGGGTAATTTATGACCCCGGGTCCCCGGAAAAGGTGAAAAAAATGAGGGTACAATTTTAGAGGTAACAAACAATGTCCCTCGTTATTTTTTATCCATTGCCGAATGTCCCAGGCACCGCGTAGACTCGAAAATCCTGGTAATTGTTAAAGTGGTAGCTCAATAATTTAATTATGTTGAAAATATAAAAAAGGATCGCTTCACCAACGTGAAAGGGCTGAATGATAATTGATAATTGGAAGAAGATTAATGTTTCATTGAAATTTGAGTTTCGATGAAACGAAATGGGGAACCGATCAAGACTCGAGTAAAGCGGTTATCGCCGGTGGGATCGTGAGCCACGATGAAAATTGGTTACCTTCCAACATGCCAATTAATTCCGCGTTGCGGCATTGGCACGAGTACAACATGAGGTTCTGTGCGAAAGAAATGCTAAATTTATCTGTTGTAACGTAATACGGTAGGGGCTTCTTTCCTCTCGAAGCGCGCGGCTCTCATCGTCGAGCCGGGCTATAAGCAAAGAGTCAACAGAATCGTGTCTACCTCGGGGAGAATCGAGATCACGTAGTCCTCGAAGCGATATCCCGAACGGGAAAGCTCTGACCGAATAAATCAAGCAAAGAAACTGACTCTGAGCCTCGTTCCTCTTCGTCAGAGTAACCTTCCCTATCGAACTTGTACGAGCCTCGATCGACAGTTGCCACTTTCAGAAATAGATTCACCGATACCCGAACCTTTTAAAACGCCCCTCGAAATAGATTTCTTTTTTTTTCATTCAAACTACTTCCTACACCGTTTTTCCTTTCTCCTAAACTTTCAACAATGATAAATCGATTCATAACTCTGCAGTCGAATCCTCCAACTCGAAAATCAAAATCGCAACAATCTCGAAAAATTACGAATTACTTTTCCATTCTCTTCCAACATTTTCCTATCGAATTTTCGATCCCGGAAATCTGAAATTTCTATTTATGCGGCTCAACAGATTTGAGAATCAGGTCAAACGAATCGTTCATACGACACTAAACGTATTTTTGCACGGAGCATTTTGTCTCGATCGATAAAGAGTCAATGAAAAATAGTGAAAATAGCAATTTTCGGCAGGAATTTGGAAAATGAAATGGTCTTGCAAAAATTTTCGAAATAAAGTTGAAAAATAAGGTCAAAAGTTGTCGAACCACTGAAAATAAAATTAACGTCAACGTCAATTATGAACTTTTATTTTTATTTGAACGACAAGTAATTCGAGTTTTTGCTGAATTAATAAACATTAGTGGACGATCGAAATTGGAGGAAAAAGAATGAAAAGTAAGACGCAATATTGTTGGACGTGAGAGTTGCGGAGTAAAAGCCGAACGAGATTCGTTTATCTTCGGGATTTCCATGGTTATTTTCAACCACCAATTTCGTTGGAAATGTTTTTTAAACCGACAGACATGTGTCTCTCCTGAATGATGTACAGGTCTGAGTTCTCTCATGTTTGTAGACGAGACGTTGCCCAAAAATATACGCAATTTGAATAATTTATGAAAAATCATTCGGGCTGCAAAGAGCCTGGCAAATAGACTGAGAGCCAGTGGTCGTTTTTAAAACGGTGTGTACGTCACATCTAAAAATATACATTTTCGCACTCGAAGCTGCAAATAAATCTATCGATAAAAAAAAAAAAAAAAACACACACATTAATACGAAAAGAACGTAAAATGACGTTGAAGAAAGATTCAATGTTTTTGCAACGATAATGACGCGAAAAACGTCGATAAAATGTGCAAAGAGAAAAATAAACGGCGAGTGTTTGAATCGCAGAAGGATTCGCGGTAGAAAAAACATTATTGACGATAATAAACGAGCGTCAATGACCTCGAGGATAAAATTCAAGGATCTGCAAATTTGTTGAAACTGATGATATTTACTTATCGAACGATGCTCTCCTCATCTCCGAGCTGTCTCTAGCGTAGGTCGCTTCTCTTATTTTCTCGATGGCAATGATACTATCGTCGGTTAAGCCCACAAAGTGGAGACGGATAAAAGAGAGAAAAGAAATACGTGATTAGACGAACTCGACAGCTCGAGCGCGCACTGTCCGCTTGAACGGGAGCGAAAAGCACAAAACCACCGAGAGAATATCCACCAAGATTTGCATCTTGCAAAATATTCCCGCTTCTACATATACATCTAACTAAATAATAATAATAATGGCTGAGACTCGGTTGTGGGAACGCGAGCGAGTGGCACACCTCGAAAAATCGAGTGGATTTCAAAATTAGTGTCGACTCTACGAAACGATAGAAACGGCAATAAAAAACCCCAACAAATATTTATATTTCGGTGCTTTTCGACCTGAGATATTGCAACAGATGTTTCGCATCGTTCCGGACAAGAAAAATAGTGAAAATGTGATGGAAAAATAAAAGCCCTAGAAGATCACTAAATTAACGAGCCAAAAATAATTTTCTTTGTTTACTTTTTGTCAACAATTCATTTCGAGAGCTTTGGCATAAAATTGCAAATTTTCAAGAGCCGGCCGGTAATAAAATGCGGTCAAAATCCCAAATATTAGCAATGAAAAACTTTCGTTATCGGTCGAAAAAATAAAATAAACGCGTATGTAAAGCGCCAAAGCGGATCGATCAATAATTTCACAACCCGAAAAACACGTTTGGAAAAAAACAAAAAAATAAACGAAAAATGCTGTTTTCAATGGACCACTTTGCATAAATATCTCGAGCACGGAAACACGTTCACGACATTTCTTAGTCCGGAAGGATCTCAATAGCGAGTCGACGGTTTTCACAGCACTTTTTCGTCCCTTATTTATTTCTGTGTCACGTTTGAAGATTTTTTTCCAGCATTTTTATGATTATTTTGCTTATTCGTGGTGTTGAGTGAGTTGTTAAAAACCGTGTATTTGCATAGGCAATTGACGTCGAGTCCATCGTTATTTACGTACGTGAGTGCATGCATGTAGATTATTTGTTAAATTGAATAAATAATTGACTCGATTATTCTGCAACGATAGAATACACGTTAAAAAATCTCACTTCAACGATCGACAATGGTTCGGGTCGTTGACACAACGGACATGATGTTTTTTTCCTTTACTTTTGTTTTATAAACTTAAAAATCTCGTGAATGGCTCTTTTTCCGACTTACATACAGCTCTAACTCTACAAGCACGAGGATGTGTGCTTTATAATAGCGGCTCAGTCGTCGCTACAAACTTCTCGACTGCTTGGGTCGCGCGCGCTGGTAAAAATAGACCACCAGAAACAGCGACACCTTAGATTTGCTTCTAGCGTATTTTTTCCTTTTCTCTCGTTCTCTCTCTCGCTCGCTCCGTCCGAACGAAAGTAGTTGCGTCCGAAAACTCGAATTTTCGAACCGCACCATCGACGAATCGCCGCTTCGATCTCTCAAGGACGTTCGGACTTTGCCTCCGATACAATGAACCCGGTGACTTCCCAACGAAGCCTCACGCGGCCCCGTTACCATCGAAATTCTCGGCATCGTTTCCGTCACTGAATCGCAATTCTTCCCATTCATTTTCCTATAAATTGCAATCGATTATTTTATTACAACGCACCGAATTCCTAATTTTTCTCGCCATTGGCCAAACAGCGCGATTTCATTCGGGTAACAAAAAAATATCATAAAAAACTGTAATCGGCATCGAAAATTATTTTATGCTGCAAAAACGATCCGAGGCATGGAGCTTGAAATTTTTCTAAACGACGAAAACTCACGCTTGCAGAAATTAAGCAAAAAACTTCGGTTAAAAAAGGTAACGGAATGGCTTCGATAATGAAAAGTTGTAACGAAAAATTGTTCGAATTAGAAAATCGGTTGAGAAAATCGGATTTTGCTCAGCAAAATCTTCGAGCAATGATTTTTCATGCGAACTTGACCATGACGCGGAATTCTGTTAAATACCATTTTTTTTTATTTGTACAGGAATAGAATAGAAAATAGAAAAACTTGTGTGTTGGTTAATCCCAGTCATCGATTTTGATGTCTCGAACAATGTCCGTGTTGTCTCGAGGGAGTTGCTCGCCGTTGTCTTTGGCCGAAGTTTTAATTTTCTTTAGTTTCCTCCGTTTTTTCCGTTGCTCGTCTCGTTCCAATTTCGCGTGCATTTCTTCGACTGGAATATCGAGATCGCTGTTGTCGCTGGCGTCGTCGCGCCGCTTGTTTTTCTTGGATTTACGCAGCGCCGGCAGGTGGTAATTGGCGTCCTGATCGTTTTGTGTCAGGAGTTTCAACTTTTGGGACTGATGCAGTTTGTACCAAGATTCGTAGAATTTCGTAAGCGGCGTTTGTTGACTCTTTATGCCGTTTTCCCAGTTACGGATCGCCGAGAGATCCTTCAAATCCACGATTATCTTGTTGCGCTCCCTCTCGAGGAACTCGCGGTTCTCATTTATCTTTTCAAGGAGCTGCTTCATTTTCCGACAGAAATTTGCGACTTTGCATTTCTTCAAAAACGCCTTGAGCTGCGAAATCGAAACCCAAACAAATAACCAAACAATATTCAGCTGTACTCATTGAAAATAAACGAAAACATGGTGCTCAAGATGCACGGTGAAACGATTTTTCGAAAAACTAATATTTTCGTAAAATTCAAAAACCCATAAAATTTAAACCGCTCAACCGATATTTCCCAAATTCAATACCAACCTTCCTATTATGATACTCTAATTATAAAAAAAAAATTAGTAATAAATCTTAAAATTTGCGAAAGTTAGAGCGGTGACACCATTTTTTTGAAAATTTCAAAATGCTGTAGAATTCGAATTTTTCTAGCGATCCGGACAAAATTCTCAGCAAACGAAGAGCTGGTATAGATTAACATCTATGCAAAACTAGAGCCTTGTAGCTCAAACCGTTCTCGAGTTATAACAATTTGAATTTTACAGTGCCAGCACATACACACACACATACACACACACATCCGGACATTTTTTCTAAATATGATTTTTGGACGTTTTGGGACATTTTGAGAACATTGACATTGAAAACTCGAAAAAAAAAAATTTCACCGCCACAAAGCTTCCTCCATGAGGAAGCAAAAAAACGAAATGCCGGATTTCTTTATTACCTGCATAACGCAAGGGACGTAAAGATCCGGAAAATAAATCGCGCTGCTGTCTTTAGAAGCGTTTTCCAATATAAGCTGATAGATATTTTCTATGACCGAGTCTTTGAAGCCATTCTCTTGCAACTGGGACTTGGACATTCTCAAAAGACAAATGAACGATATCGGCTTCATCGTCACGGTTTTGTGTCGCTTGTTGAAATCGTAAGAACCCAAAATCTGCAAAGAAAACGAGCAAAACGCTGTTTAAGAAAATTCCAATTGGAAGGAAAATAAAGAAAAAAGAATGAAAATGCTCGACTTGCCTCCAACAAATATGGCAACACGGGTATGAACGTATTCGTCTCCCGAGAAATATTTATCAGCATTTGAGAACAGTGGAATCTCAAAGGATAAAATTGTGCTGTTGGTATTAATTTGATCGTTCCTGTGATGATCTGCGTCAAGAGGAACAAACGATTAAGAGATTTCCTAAACAAGTTTTCACCCTCAATGTGCTCTTGAATAACTCACCTGTACCAACGGATACAACAAAGATCGTAACGTCGATTGTTGCTTCGACAGCGTAATGAGCTCCGACCAAAATCTCAAGGAATTGATGAATTGCCAGTTGTAAACCGCTTGGAAATTTTCCTGTTTTCGATATTTAATGAAAAAAACGTCAAATAATCAGAAAAGCAATAACGTAGTTCGCAAAAATTCAGTAAAATTTGATCCAACCGGATTTTTTGATGATCGACGATTTTTGCCGTTTTTATTATTCATTTTTTTCACTCACTTTTTTCTTTAGAGTCATTGCGTTTCTGAGATGAATGGCCAATTGCCGGATGTACAGAAATGCGTGATTGTAAGCGAGATTATCATCGAGCAAATAAATTTCAGCGAGTGAGTGTCTCATGAAGTTGATTCCTGGCAAAGTATTTGGCGAGACGAATTTCGAGTTTTCGACATATTTTATGTACATCGTCTGAAAAGAGAAAAAAAATGAATGAAAAGTGAAAATGTCGAGATGTTGTTAGAAGGAAAGCGAAAAAGCGCGCTCACTTTCATCAATATTTCGAGAATGGATTCCCGATGACTGGTCGCCATTTGCAAAATGCTCAAAAAAGCAACGACTCGGACAGTTTCCTCGCCCGTGGACCAAAATTTCAATAACATTCGTAACAGCGGCTTGTTCAACGAGGAGAATGATTGCGTGAACGGTAACATTTGATGCAGATGTTTCAACAAAACTGTGAGAATGTCGGATGACGAAACGTTTTGCAGGACCTGAAAAAATGGACATTTTTTTTTAATTTTCGTTGTTTCGAATCGTCAATTGCAGCGAATTTTGCCTGGTTTTTTTCTTCCATAAAAACCCACATACTTTGATCAAATCGGTCAAATAAGATTTCAGGACTCCTCGAACTTTGACAAATCGCTTCGATTTGTACGCATCGAACCGAGTCTCGTTGCCGAGCTTCAAAAATCGCTTAAATGCTGCCGGTAATTGCATTATGCACAATTGCACGACTCCGTTGAACACTGAAACAAAATTTCACAAGAATGTGAAAATATCGATTCCACTCTCATGCCCAACAGTTGAATTGACTTTTTCTAGCGAAAAACTCACCCGAGCTGCCTTCGACTCGGTAACGCAAGCTTTTAGGTTCGTCCGGATCTGCTACCGTCAATAAAGCTGCATGAAAAGCTTCTACGACACATTTGATGGTCCTCGCAGAGCTGTGAAAAAGATTTCAGTCATAAATATCGTTAATTTCCTCAAACAAGACAAACTTTTGGTCAGAAAAGTGAAGATTTTGTTTACTTGTCTTTTTGGATTTCCTCCTGCCACGTTTTAAGCAGTTGTAACGTTACTTTCGTGGCTCCAGATGATTTTTCGCTCTTTTCAGCATCTTCGGCTTCGTAATCGCTGTCGTCACTGGCCACCTGAGAAGAGGATAAATCTCGATTGTAACAGGAGCCAAAAAACGGTCATGCCGCTCAAATAATTTCCACCGATGGAGAAAGTGAGTAAATAATTGCAATTGTCGCTACGATTCGTCGATTGGACAATGAAAAAATAGTTCACCTCTAGATTGTCGTCCAAGGTGTGCCTCAGATCTTCCCCGTTGACGGAGGATTTGTCGTCGTCGTCGGACAAATTAAAATCGAGCAATTGTTTGTCATTTTTTTCCAAAAATGCATAAAATTCTGGATCCATTTCTGCCAAATTTTTCAGCGATTTCTTATGCTCCGTGGGATCCATGTCGCTTTCCCCGCTGTCCGAATCTCCGTCTCCCCCGTGTTTCTCGATAATTTCTACGCGAATGATTTTTATTGGGGTTGACGGAAAAAAAAATCACAAAAATCTAATCCTGGGATCGTGAATAATTTTTCAACGACGTGAATTTTTATTTTCAACTTACCCGCATCTTTGTTTCCAGTCTCAGCGATTTCTTCTTCGCTCGCTGCATTTTCAAAATCTTGATCGAAAAACTCGTTCGTACTGACGGCGCTCAATTTTTTTTTCATTTTCATCGGCGCTCCTTTCTTTTTTTGTTTGCCGTTAGTTTTTCCTTTTTTGGGAACCGTTTTCTTGCCTCCGATTTTCATTTCGGAGACACTGATTCGGAAATAAAAAATTGTCGACTGTTAGGGACCGGGTGATGACTGAACCAGGGGCATTTAGTTGTAAAAGCAGCGAAACGATAAATACGGGACACGAAAATCGTCGAATAATAAACAAATCGCAAAAATTCGTTGAAAATTTACAGTAAAAACTTGAGAGATTTGCAGAATGTTATTGATGAATAAACAATAACGAAACTAAGGACAAGTTCGGTCGATTTTTACATCGCTACTGATCGCTAGTTGATGAAAAGCATTCGATATTTTGAGGTTAAGCACGTGGCAAGCATGGTCAACCTCTAAATGTTGGACTGAAATACGATACGTTGTAAAACTTGGTTTTTTAGAGTGAATATTTTTATTAACAGCACATACCGGTTGATAAAATTCACTTAGATAACCTCTGCACTTTGATAAACAATTTATTTTGTAAATAAGTCGCGACGAAGCGCAGCGTAACCGGCGCACGTGGGTTCCACTAGTCTTTTTCGTACACGCACTGCACAGAGATGCATGTGACGATCGGAAAATGTGCGCAATGGCGGGGGGAAGCGTGGAACAAGAAATCGATCGGTAAAGCGGCGTGGAGAATTGCAGAAATTGGCAGAACCGATCGGAAAGATGTGACAAAAAAAATAAATATCGTGTCTCCGCAGCGTGTCAGGCGGCGTCTCGATTTTGTGTGACAAAAAAAATTAATTGCAATGACAAACATTCGTATCAAATATGGCAGAAAAATGACAATTTTAACGCAGTGTGTGTCAGCCTGTAAATATTTATCTCGTAAAACGTGTACATGACAATTATATTACACCCGCCGATAAATATGGCACGTTGACTCTCGTTCCACATACCGCATATACATATATACGTGTTTGATCATCTGTTTTGAAAGAAAATATATGCAGTACGTGAGTACTTAGAATTTAACTAAAAGAAAAATAAATTAGTCAATAACATTCGTCGTATCCAAAGGGTGATGAAACGTTCCACAAATATTGCAAAGAATATTTGCTATTAATAAATCTTTCGCATTAAGATTAAATTACATTGAAATATATATCTTCATATTCGTATGTGTACATATGTACTGCATGTACGAGCTTGTAACATTGAGAACGGGGGCCCCACTCGCATATACATTTGTATTTTCTTCCCCGATAATATTTATGACGTCCGTGATCCTTTTCAGTCTTTTCCCTTCGTTTAAACAAAGAAACTTCATTTCTCTTCTATATATAACCGATATGGCATTGAACACGGAGAAAACGCGAAGTCGAAAATTATTGAGAAATATACTAGGAATCCAGTTACTTATTGTTGAAAATTAGAGTATTTTGAGGACAGTTCGGAAATTACAACAATATCTCGAATGGCAGTGCGACAAATCGTTCTAAACAGCATAGTAAAACGTCATCATCAGATTAAAACCGATCTTACAATTTAGCATAGCAATTAAAGAAAATCGCAATGGGCATGGTAAACAAAACAATGCGTGTGATAAAATTTCACACATGTTCGATATATATTCATATTGTGATAATAGAATTTTACTATGTCGACGTTTAAAATTTGAGATATTCTCACTCATAACTGAATTCTTATCTGACATAGTAAATTGTTTATGAAAACAAACCTGAAATTCATTATCGCGCGCATTACTGTTTCTTATTCATACAGAACTGTTTACAATTCATGCTAAGAAAAATTGTAAGTGTTAAAAAATACTATGCTGTTTTGCAATTGGTGCTACGATTCTTTTGCTTTTTAAACTTCCTATAGGACATTTTCCCAAAAAACATTTCATTTCTTACTAAACAAAACGAATCCGTTTTCTCCGTAAATACAGACAAATCCACTTTTTCCCGAATGATTTTTATGGTCATTTTTCCCATAAATTGTATAACTCAAATTTTCTCTTCACCAAAATCATAAAATCGAGGGATTGTTATCCCAGAAAATGATATAAATTGAATCGTAACTAAATTTGTTTTCATTTACAAATTTTTTGCAATTTTTTTTCATTCAAAAAACTGTTAATATGAAAAATTGTTTAATATTTAAAAAAATCTTATTGACTTTATTAGTTTTTCCATAAATGCAAGAAACTCATTTTGCTCCAGTGACTCCGCATCTCCGGCGTTATTTTTACGAACGTCGCGCGTATTATTGTATCAATTCGGACTTGACTTGTCCTTCGTATTGAGATGTACATTTTGTTCTCCGGGTTTGCGCGTGTGATGATAATTTGTTGCCTTATTTTTTTAAATTTTTAATCATTACAGGTGTCAATTTGTAACTCATGATATTTACTGTTTCGTGATAATCCAAGAGACACGTGTTTGTGTATTTTCACGAATAAACTCAAGTACAATGACAAATATTTACGAAAATAAATTTTGCGACTTTTTCCAAATTTGCATATTGAGTAGCGAAAAAATGTGCCTTTCGTTTCTTTCGAAATTTGCACATTGAAATCCGAGATTTCGGTTGCAAATAAATCGCTCGGTGTGATTTTGAGGGATTTTGGATTTTAAGCGAGTTTTCTCATGTTGGATGCAAATTTAGTCACCTCGATCGGTCGAAAATCGTCACTTTCAGATATTCGCGTCGAGACTCATCTTGCGAACGAGCATTCATCGAATGACAATGGCACGACCTCGTGCAAACTCCATGAATATGACTCAAGAACAGAATTTAATTTACAGCCATGTCTGGCAGTTGCCAGTCATGTGAGTTGGTACAAACTGCATCCTCGTGCAAACGCAAATGACAATAAATAGTCTCTTGTCGCGATAAGATATACAAACTAGAAAAATTTCTGTCAATGATATCCTTGTCGTTATGTAGATGCGAACTTGGCCATTTTTTCTAATGATTCTATGCACGGACAAACTCGACGAGAAAATGATCGAAGGTTCGCCCGATTTATGCTTTTCCTATCGAATAATCTTCAGTTTTAAAACTGGCTAATTATCCCCACGTAAAAGCAAAAATATTTCGTGGTTTGCTCAACAAAATCATTTTTAAACATCCCCGACAATTATTTTAGCCGAAATTCATTTGTTTCGGCGAATGAGATTGAAAAACTCAAAAAAAAACAAAAAAAATGATCGCAAATTTTTTTTAAATTCAATTTTCGAAGCGATCAACTTTTTTCTCTTTAAATTTTACGATGACGCCGATACTCGGGAATTTATCAAATTTTATTTCCCATTTAAATTTCCTGTGATGAAAACATTTTTTTTTTTTGCCACGATATTTTGGTCAAATGTTCAGCCAAACGTTTATATTTCATGAATTTTGACAATCGTTTGGGTTTGACTTTTTGATTAATGGAAAAAAACGTATCTGATGGCTTGGCAGGATAAGATTGACATCAATTTATCAAAGACACTCTCTTGGGTATGAAATAATTAATTCAGTCGAGTATATCGTGTTATGAAACTTCTGTAATGGGCTCTTATCGCTATAACACGAAGAGATATCGCTCCGCGATACACTGGATAGTTTCTATCTAAATATATGCGTACGTATATATTTTTTGCTGACCAAGTGCGTTTAAAAAAATCATAGAAGTTACGAGACTCGGTTAATCGTGGCGCGGAAAGTCTGAAGATCCTCGAGCGAACGCTTTTGTTGTATTTTATCAAGATCGAGATATCAAAGTTGGGAATGTTTGTCATGCGGATTAAAGTTATGAGTGGCAGCAATTTTTTTTCTACTGCTACGCGCTTCAACCATTTTTTAAATTATCAAACGAGGGAGCAATCCGTGTTGCAATAAATTTCACAATTTTCCGAGCAACAATCAATTAACGAATTCAATTAACTCAAATCATTTCATGTTCTCATATCGATTGCGAAACTTTTCCTCTACATTTTAACGCAATTGCAATGCAACGAGACTCAGGCACAAAGAAACTGGACGCGGATCGAGAAATTTTGCCGAAATTAAGAGAATCCTCGGCCGAAATCGAAATTGCGAAAATCTTTCGCTTTTTTTTCGACAAATATAAAAGTTGCCGCTATGGGGAATGTGAAATTTTCTCATAGAATTATTGACGCTCCACTTCCGGTGCAGAGGCATCAGGACTTGTGCATTCGACTGCGGAGAGCAATTTTGTATTTTCAGGAAAGCGTAAAAACTTGAGGCATCGAGATGGTTGAAAATGAGAAAAAAAATTTGCAAATTGCTTCCTCATGGTGCTCAAGATGCACGGTAAAACGATTTTTCGAAAAACTAATATTTTCGTAAAATTCAAAAACCCATAAAATTCAAACCGCTCAACCGATATTTCCCAAATTCAATACCAACCTTCCTATTATGATACTCTAATTAAAAAAAAAAAATTAGTAATGAATCTTAAAATTTGCGAAAGTTAGAGCGGTGACATCATTTTTTTGAAAATTTCAAAATGCTGTAGAATTCGAATTTTTCTAGCGATCCGGACGAAATTCTCAGCAAACGAAGAGCTGGTATAGATTAACGTCTATGCAAAACTAGAGCCTTGTAGCTCAAACCGTTCTCGAGTTATAACAATTTGAATTTTACAGTGCCAGCACATACATACACACATACACACACACATCCGGACATTTTTTCTAAATATGATTTTTGGACGTTTTGGGAAATTTTGAGAACATTGACATTGAAAACTCGAAAAAAAAAATTTCACCGTCACAAAGCTTCCTCCATGAGGAAGCAAAATGCATTTATTATTATGTAAAAATTTGGAGCATTTAATTTGGATAAAAATGGGATCGGGGATGGAATAAATGCGCGAAATGAGTACGTAATGGTGGATGTAGAGCTTAAAGTTTGAGATGCGCACGCCCGAAGAGTTTAAAAGTACAGAGCATGCACATGAGAAGTAGTGAAGTGTGTGCATGGCGCTCACGTGTTGATGGGATCGCATTCTCGTAGGACTTATATAACGCGTTCATCGTCGAGTTGCATGAGTAAAAGAGTGCCGAATGCGGTTGGATGCAGCAGGCGAATAATCTGCGTCTTTTAATTCGCCTCGTCATCGTTCATTTTCACATTATTTTTCATTGTTAAGGGATAAGATAAAAATAAAAGGCGGGTGTGTGCGCGAGAAATCTTCCCGCCGCGAGCTTCGCCTATCTCTGCATTACGGGCTTGTACGTTCAATTGCTATATCTATACATTTATATACATACATAAAACGCATAGTCGCAACGTAACGACGCAGAGCGTCGCGGACATCGCGGGGGTTCGTTTCTTTTTGTATGAGAGCCGCGCGCGAACCGCGAGAAAATAACAGTCATGAATGAAACATACGAAAAGCAAGTCGCAGCAACAAACTTGATCGCAACAACATCTCGCTCCTTTTTCAATAATGTTGCTAAATTTTTTTACATAATCGATCCTCGTGATACCACCTACGAGCATTATCACCAGGTCCCGGATTACCAACAGCAGGTACACTCTTATTATTGCTTTCCCCCTATTTGTTTTTATTCACTTGTACGAATTCATACGCTCGGAAAAATAATCTATTAATAATTGAGGCAAACGACCTCGATTGCCTCGTAGCCTCGTTTCTCACACGCTGCTCAATGTATTCGACTTTTTCACTCGCTACAACATCACATTAATAAGCTACAATCAAAGCGCCGTTCCCTAATCGACAAAACTGAAGAAAAACACATTTTTCAACAATTTCACGTACTGAGCAATCGAAAAGTATCAAATTTTTCATTGAGGATTGATTTTTTAATCTTTTCAAAGATACAATTAAAAATTTGACGTTTTTTCAATAACTTCATGTTCGAAGGAATTGCTCTTTCTGATTTTTGGGATTTTTCCCAGCAAACTATTCCGAAAATCATCAAATTTGACTGAGAATCGATTTTTTTACGCTTTGAAAACATACAATTTCGTTGAAGAGTTTGATTTCGCATTTTCTGCGTTTTTTTATAAATTCATTATATTCCAATTAGTAAAAATCGCTGCCGCAACTATTGATTCGTTGCTCGTTATTTATATGAGACGCGAGTAGAGTGCACACAAATAAGAATGCAGACCGAAAAAATGACATAACAGCGAGTAAAGATCGTAGCACATTCACCTCGTGTGCGAAATAAAAATAATTCACAAGTGAAATCACCGCGCGCAAACACTAAAGGATCTCAAGATCTCTATATTGGTTCAGTCGACAAGTTCGCGTACATGGTTCTCGATGGTGGTGGCTTTATGCATGGAATCATTTTGTGATAAGCAAATGAGGTCAAAAAAAGATTTTATCTTGATTTTTGTTTGATTGACCAATTGATTTTTAACGATGAAAATGTGAGCTCGCAACAAAAATATTAAAGTCGAAGCGATTCTAGGAATAAAAATCAATTAATCGATCGATAATCAATCGATTTTTTTTTTTATAATTGAAGAATCATGTTGATAACGATTGCTCTACATTGAACAACGAAAAATTATCGCACTTTGGATTCTTGCCATAATTCGTTGAGCTCCTTAACAAGGCCTGTATGAATTGTTGTTTTTTTTTTTTTTCATAGCTGACCCACTAATCATCACTCGTAGCATTCAAAATCTCGAACCGAGGCACTTGTTATCAAACGAGCGATGCCTCATTTCTACCAAAGCTAAAGTTGTTGTGCTCGCGATCTGAGTCATCGCGTTTTTGCTTCTGTGCTATACAATTACGAGGGCGATTTTGAAATTGCTTTATGATTCTCATGAACCATGAAAATTTTGCGAAACCTGACTGGCCAACATTTTTATTTACAAATACGACAGAAAGAATAAATTTTTTCGGTACAGCATAAAAAAAAACTATCAAGAATTTTTTTTTTTAATGTTTGTTGATACAAACTCACGTGGAAAGTTTCATTTGAAAAAATAACGATAACCGTGGAAACTTTTTGGCAAATACTCGCAAAGTATTTTTGTCGCAAATTTTGAAAACGTTTTTTTTTTGACGAATCGAATGAATTGAATTTAATTAACGGTCATTGTTGTTGGTCGACGAGATTACGAGAAATATTTGAGACCACGAATCTGATTTCGACAATTTTTACAATCTATTTGATTTAATTCAATTTCGATTTATTGAATTTTGTTAATTAATTTATCAAATGAAAATAAAAATTGCAAATCTGTTTTGACTTGATCCCGCAGGTCTGGCTGTCTTTCATCGTCCTCATTATTCTGGAAAATCTGATACTGTTTGCTAAAAAAGAAAACTCTTTTCGTCTCAACGATCACGTTACGTCTCTTTCCCACTGGATATTTCAAGAATCTGGACGGTAAGCATAGGTAACGCTTTGCAATTCAATTGATTATATGCGCACACGTACACTATAATAAAATTAACGTAAGAACATCGTTATCGCCACTTCTTCATTGCCGTTTAAATTCACCTCGGAATCCACATGGACTGTGGATACTTTTTCTACTTATTTTTACATTTCCCAATAGCACGTATTTGCACTTAATCCGAAGTTGCCAAAAAAGCGACGCGAATTGTTAATTTTAACCAACAAGACTCACTGTATAAAAAAAAAAGCTTACAAAAAATAATCCAATTGAGTTTTTTTTTTTTATTTTCTCAATCGCTTCGTTCCACTTTGTTTTTCGTTTCACAAAATTTTGAAAAATAAAAAGGAATTTAATTTGCAGTTCTGTGTCATTGGCAATTATTTATTTCAGTGTACTCTTTCGTGGTGCTGAATACTACTCTTATATTTTTATCTACGAGAAGTATCGAATATGGAGTCTGCCATGGGACTCTTTATGGACTTGGTACATGACCGCTATTGGAGTCGATTTTTGCTACTACTGGGTCCATCGAGCAAATCACGGTACGGTCGTTTTCTTATGTTTTGCTTCCTCATGGAGGAAGCTTTGTGACGGTGAATTTTTTTTTTTTTTCGAGTTTTCAATGTCAATGTTCTTAAAATGTCCCAAAACGTCCAAAAATCGTATTTAGAAAAAATGTCCGGATGTGTGTGTGTATGTGTGTGTGTATGTGCTGGCACTGTAAAATTCAAATTGTTATAACTCGAAAACGGTTTGAGCTACAAGGCTCTAGTTTTGCATAGATGTTAATCTATACCAGCTCTTCGTTTGCTGAGAATTTTGTCCGGATCGCTAGAAAAATTCGAATTCTACAGCATTTTGAAATTTTCAAAAAAATGGTGTCACCGCTCTAACTTTCGCAAATTTTAAGATTTATTATTAATTTTTTTTTTCTAATTAGAGTATCATAATAGGAAGGTTGGTATTGAATTTGGGAAATATCGGTTGAGCGGTTTAAATTTTATGGGTTTTTGAATTTTACGAAAATATTATTTTTTCGAAAAATCGTTTCACCGTGCATCTTAAGCACCATGAGGAAGCAATTTGCAAATTTCAATTTTTTTTTGTGTCCATGCTGATAGAAATGTTCTTGAATATTGACAAAATTAGAATGAAAATTCTCGATGGATTGAATTATCGATGAGCATCTTTTGCGAATCGCTTTACAGAATTGCACTTTCTGTGGGCGCACCACCAGGTCCATCACAGCAGCGAGGAATTCAATCTCGTGGTCGGGCTGCGGCAATCTGTATTGCAACATTGGTGTAGCTTCGTAAGTATTTCCTCGTACAATCTTCTCAACAGCTCCGAAGATTTTCATTGAGTGAGAAGTAAAAATGGTTGCCTGCGAAAAATCGCGATCTTTTGACGAGATTAATCGAGTTTTATTCGTGAGATCTTCGTATCGAGAAGTTCTTGATAAAAAATATTGGAAAAGTTATCGAAATTATTTTTAGGTTTTTTATTTACCTCTGGCGTTCTTCATTCCCCCTTCGCATTACGTCGCACATCACCAATTCAATTTGATCTATCAATTGTGGATACACACCACTGTTATCGACGATCTCGGACCTCTCGAATTTATTTTCAACACGCCCAAGCACCATCGTGTCCATCATGGCAAGTAACATCTGAAGATTTGTTATCTTTTTGTTTTTTTTTCAATAAAAACTCCGATGCTCATGTTTTTTTAATTGATTTTCGATTTTTTCATAAATCTCAACATTTCGACAGGTTGCAATTTGTACTGTTTGGATAAAAATTATGGTGGAGTGCTCATCATATGGGACAGACTTTTTGGCACTTTCATGGCCCCACAAGATCAGAAAAATATCATTTATGGACTTGTCGTTAGTCCTAGAACGTTCAATCCTCTGTACTTACAAGTAAGCACTCAACTTTTAATATCTGACCCACGAAAAATCAGAACTAGCGTGAAATTTCAACAAATTCCCAATTTTTTTTTTGCTTTCATTCTTTACGAAAATAAAATTGAGAAATCTTGTGACTCATTCTCCCCGATTCTTGCAGATATTCTACGCAAAAGCGATGATCGAAAAAAGCCTCAGTCAGGCTAATTTTCAAGACAAATTGGCCGTTCTTTGGAAAGGACCCAGTTGGTTTCCTGGAGCGCCTCGTCTCGGGCTCGATGAATTCAAAATCAACGTAAGTTCACTTTGTCATGCAAAAAAATTTCGATTTTTATTGCGATTGGTTCCCTCGCTTCGTTGACTAATTTCTTAACTCTAAAACACTTACAGATAAAAAAAAAAAGCAATTTTCATAAATGACTGATAATTTAATTGCTCGAGTTTATTTAACGAGCAATCGCAAAAACTTGATTAATCAAAAAAATCAATCGATGATTGCCATAATTTGAGCATGAAAATTTGAAACTTTGAATCATTATTTGGAAATATAAAAATCCATCGCGTTTTGACGACGTTGACCTTGTCGTTATTTTGTAATAATTGACCTTTTAATATGCAAAATGGTGGCAGATACGAAATGTGTAATTTACAATAGTCCAAGTAACGATTATCGATATGATAAATCGATCGAGTTGTGGTCATGGACGTGTAACATAAGCAATTTAGGAGTCGTTAATCGATTTTGCAAATAAAAAAATGTTATTAGCATATAAAAGTTGAGCGACGTAGTTGGAAAAATCTGTATTGAAATAATTACGTGGTTTGAAGAATTTATACTGGGATACCTTTACGTAATTCTCCATGAATCAAGAACGCAAATACGTTACGAATATGCCTGAGCACTTATGTGCATAAATGGCTATCTGCACTTATATTATCGTCTTGGTTGCTTCGCGTTATCCAAGTTTTTAAATTAGTGCATAAACCGGTTCTCGGTCACTGTGCACTTGACAGCAAGTAATTTTGTGAACTCTTGGATCGTCCGACGAATATTTCAAGAGAAAAAAACGTTTTTCATCCTCACAACTTTGTTCAATTTGCATTGACAATCATTAATTCCCCTTCAGGTCACTTCTCGCATCAAATATGACAAGTATTTGCCAACGTGGAAAAGTTTTTACATCACGCTGCACTTTTGCATCGTATTTTACGCGCATCTGCAATTTTACGAGGAGAGACGGGTGAGTTCGATGACCCAGAGTCTACAAAGGCCTCAAATTTCTCTAGCAAACTCGCTTTAAACAGTTCCTAGTTCTTCGAAAGCTTTTGAATTGAACTTTTGAATTGAAAACTTTTATTTTTCTTTCTTGAAAAAAAAAAAAATCCAACAAAACTTTCACTCGCTCTTTTTTACTCGTCCTCCCAGCTTTTTCAAGTTTTTAATTATTTCAGGAACTCAACCTGTTGACGAGCTTGTCAATAGTCATGAACAACTTGTTCAGCCTCACCGCAATCGGTCTCATGTTCGATGAATACGAATACGCGAATATCCTCGAGTTCGTACGGTGTACGATTAACGTTTTGCTCTATCGAACGACACTGAGAACATCGAGCGACACCATTTATTACGTGTATCTGGCGTCGTGGTACCTTTGGATCACGCATTTCTTACGCAAGGATTAAGAGATTGAGGGTTTGTCAAGTTTTTAGCAATTCGCCGAGCCGTCATCGTCGTTATCGCCACAGATCATTCCGAAGTGATGGAATGCCTTCGTAATTCAATGAAAATGTCGCTAGAATTCACGACGCGTTCAGAATCGTCTCTTCAAGGTCCGGTAAGCAAGTTTCCATCAGCTAATGACTATTAATTTCTTTTTTCAATGTTACTCAGTGAAAAATCTCATGAAAATTGGTTTTTTTGAAATTTTCACTATAGACGCGCACTGAATTCGTTAATTCTGAAGTTTAAATAAAAAAATATTCGATTCTCGATTATTAAAAGAAAAAATTCATGGCCAGAAAAGTTTTTTTTAAAAATGAATCATTTTTCGAAATCGAAAATCCGAATCAGACTTTTATCGAGAAATTTTACTCCAATTTGAAAAATAGAAAAAAAAAAGTTTCTCCAGTTCAGAAGCGAAAAAGTCTTCTCGCTTTTATTACCGAAAAAAATAAATATTCATGCTTTCAGATGAATTTAAACCGCGCGGCCCAAGATGTCAAGACATTGGAGACGACAGACGAAAAGTCGGAAAAAAAAGCGTAGCAAAAACCACATAACCACGCTGGTGCGTGTAACCATAGCTCATCAAGTGTTGCAAAAGTGACAAACGTTGAGCAGTCGATTCTGCTCACGATACTCCAGACTTAATTTATACTTCAAGACTGTGTGAATATGTAAATACGTGTGGATCCCTCCGAGAGTGTGTGGGAGTGTTAAAAAGTGAAGAAACGAACGATTCGAATGCTCGGGAAGCATCTCCGAAGAGCTAAGATCAAAATATTGGACATAATTATTTATTTATAAAAAGGGATAATCGACCGAGTGATCAATGAAAGAAATTATTGTCACGAGAATTTTTGTACTGCAAAACTGCCTTTTTATCGATGCACGTGGAACGAATCAATCCGTCATTAAAATTGAACGAGTCAATCAAGATCAAAGAACGAAGAATTTAACCCTTCGTGGTCACTCTGGCTAGAATCCACCCAGTGACCAACTTGTGATGTAAATATCTCCTAGTTCCCGGTAATTAATGGGGTTGTAATCGTCATTTAACGACAGTTTGTAGTGTCCATTGCGCGTTGGCGGCGATAATTATTACCGCCGTTAACGCTAAATCTCTAAAATCCACTCTGAAATCGACCCACTTCCAATAACGGAATTAATATGTTTTTTCAAACGCGCGCTATCCCACTATTTTTTTCCCAAAAAAACCAGATCTGATGAATATCAGGTCCAAATTTTAGGCAAAAATATTGAAAATTCACAAAGTGACGATTATTTTAGTGAAAAAACTTTTTTTTCCCGTTTTTTTCTTCCTTTTGCATTTAAAAAAATATGTTAGCCTTGGATTTCATTCAGGAAAGTTTTTCGTATCCAAACTGGAATGTCCAAGGGTTGTTGAGTAATTTTTTGAGAATTTTCGGGCCGATAGATTGGTCACAATACGGGTTTGAAAATGGACTGGGTAGAATCAACCCAGTGTGACCACCGAGATCGGTGGCGGAAGTGTGACCACGAAGGATTAAAAAAAAAATTAATAACATTTTTCAGAGCCAAATAAAGACGATTTGGGTGTTTAGGCATTGAAAGACTCCGTATAAGGTTTCTTGGATAATAATCAACTTTCTTTTTATTATCAGATGTACAAAATTAATGTATACTGCGCTGGAATCGTAGACGAAGACTGCGTTACAACTTGATTTCCCTGAGAGAATTCTATCAAAGAAAAAACTACCAATCCGTCATATGGCATGAAAGAGGTGCTGAATTTTTACGCTCTACCACCCAAAAGTGCTTGAAAGTGAAAAGAAAAATCGATGGAGTCTCAAGTGACGAAATAAATTTTCCAAGAGTCCAAAAATGATTGAAAATTGAATGAAATTTCGTTTTATTTTTAAATTTCTCATTCAGCCTCGTTTTCCGTCAGAATTTATCCAAACCGATAATCCCACGATTAAAATTTCTTTTCTATCAATTTAAATGCAGCCTCGCATGCAGAACGAATACACAGGCCAGGACGATCGCTGCGACGTCCCTTTTTTAACAAACGCACAAAGCAAATGCTTGAAAAAATGACTAAAAAATGTTATCTCAAATCCTGGTTATTATTTGTTTGTAAATAGTGATGAAAAATTTGGATAATTTAGTTGCGTTTACCAAAAACGTAGCGACTTTCATACGCAGCGTGCTGTCGTTCTCTTTAGATTGTTTTTTTATTATAATACAAATCGAACGTCCTCGATGACGATTTTAAAAATATAAACATACAAATGCAACGTAATAATTCTCAGTGAAGAGTGTAAAACAATTAAGCAAAAGTTTGCGACGATAATTACTGTCGTAGACACACCAATATTCGTTATATCATATTTATATATATTTATATATTTATCTAATATATATATATAATATCAGAATAGGATATAATGCTTAAATGTACGAGCCACTTTCATTCCACCTATAATCTCATTTGCTCAACAACTTGTTTATATTCTCGAATTTTGTAACTATGATGACGTTTTTCTTCCAAGCATAGACGCGATTTTTCAAGTATTATTTATATTAATTAACGAGGACTGGTCACACGTAACGTCAAACGTCAGGACATAGTCTCTCGCGTTACCATTCGAATCAAACGATAATAAACTAACGCGTTAGTGTTTTATAATATATCGTGTAATAAAATTCTATTCGTTGGCGAATATCGCACGAAATCCATCGCCGCGAAACGAGACCTCTCTTTTTATCGCATTGATAAGCTTTAGCCTTCGTACACATACACATAAGCCGTTGCTTCTTCTCCCGCTTCATATTAACCACATTGACAGCTTTTTCCTCACACGGAGCCAACGAAACCCACTCTCCGGGTGCTCTATCTGCAAATTTGGAAAATTCGTTCCGTTTTTACTGTCAGACACAAAGTGTGGAGTCGATGGCTGTGGACGACGTCGGCGTTTTTTTTTGGGAACTCGGTTTTTTTTATTCGGAAATTTATTGCTTTGCACGACACGATTGAAAATTTGAGTCGAATCTTGTGAAAAAACAGGAGTAAAAATATCGATTTCTGGCTCACGGATCAATAATGTTTTTGGGAAACACTTTGGACCGTAAAAACACAAGAAAATATTGACATTTGGTTCGGTGAGTTGGTGAATAAGTGAAAAACGTCTGGTCGATGGTGCTTTTGGGTCTTGTAAAAAAATCTCTACCATGACTACGATTGAAAGGAACGAAAAATGACTGTGGATGATAAAATGTTAGTGAAATGATATTGAAAAAGTGTTGGAAACCAGACTCTTTGCTACTGCGACTCTAGATATAAAAAAAAGTGACGCACAAACCTGTTGAGTGTCTTACGATTCGCTCATCGAGGGTGATTTCGTTTTGCCATTGTTAGTGATTTTGGTATCTGTAGTGGAGCAAGTTTGTTCGACAGAATCATCGAAAGATTCTTTCAAGTGGTAGCTGCCGTGGCTGTCGGAGCTTTTGTCGTGTGAATCGGTTTCGGGTTGTTGTTCGACGAGGGGCATTTCGAGGGAGTCTGAGGATATTCGTCTGCTGGTGCTGAATCGATCGTTGTTGGTGTCGATTTGAGTTTCTCTAGGGTCTCTGACATTGTTCAAGGAGTCCGAGCTCAAGGATGGAAAATCGATGGTGGTTTTCATTTCGAGGGAATCGGAACTTCGACAAAGTGGATTGTGTTTCTTGTCGACGTTTTCTTCGAGCTCGAGGGAGTCGGTGCTGGTTTCCATGACGTTGGTGTCGCTCGGTCTTGCCGGTAAATCCTCATGCTCAGGGTCCGCTACGGTGTTGATAACCGAACTAGGAATATTTTCCATTCTCTCGGCATCCGCAGTAATTTCGATCTGCGAAATATCTTCCGTGGTGTCGTCCTGTCGATCGAATTTCTCAACGTTCGCTTGGGCTATTCGAATAATCTCGTCGATCTCCATTATTCTTTTCTCGTAATCGTCCGAGCCGGACGTGCTTGGATTGAAAGAGCCGGTCGCACTTACAGGCTCGGCGACGGGTTTGGGTCTCGGTAGATTCTCGAGTTTGTACCGATTTTCAGGACTTTCGTGATCGAGCAAATCCTCCTCTTCCCTGGCTCGTAGTTCGATCAAATGTGCCTCGCGACAAGCCTTTTCTAATCCTTCAAAATCCTTCAACGAGGACAACGAAATGTCGTCGCCGTGTCCGGAACGACTGGTCACGTAACGCCTCGGAAGGCTCCCGTTGTTGACCGACTCTTGGGAGCCACATTGCAACTTTCTCGAATTCTCCATGGCGACTGCGCTCTCGAGCGATTCAAACTCTTGCAGAGAACTGAGGGAAACGTTGTCGTGCTCGATGGGCTTGGAGAATGTTTTTTTTCCTGCGAGAACATCGTACTCGGTCGCGCTGCCGTAACTGCCTCGCATACTGCCGACACTACCGATCGAACCCTTGTGACTCCCCAGGCTACCGAACCTGCTGCTGCCAGCCTCGAAATCGGTGATTTCTTCCTCTTTTATATCCTCGAGTCTGCCACGATCGTAATCGAGATCGTAGCCTCGAGGGTCCGCCTGAAATTGCATCTCCATCCACTTTTTGCTGCCTTCGAAGTTCTCGTCGTCGGAAAGCGATTGAGAATATTGATCGTCCGCGTTGGACACCATGGGCGGACTTTCCTCGGATTCAAAGTCAAACAACTCGTTATTCCTCGATATCGCCTGGCTCGATGGCACAGCTTCGCCGTCTTGTTTACTCTGCGCAGCAATCAAGTTTTCCAGCTCCCTGTCGTACTTTTTTGAACACTGAGTGGTCGAACCGATGCTGATACTTTTTCCCTCGGAGTCAAACTCCTCGGCTTCCCTTCCGACTTCCTCGATCACCACGAAATCGTCAATTATGTCGGGCTTGTCGACGAGCTCGAAAGAATCGCTGTCCGGAGAATGGCGATCCGGTTTCTGGTCCTTCTCGATCACTGTCTCGAACGACATCGCTCCGGAAGTTGAAGAAGTCGTGCTGGCTTGATGGAGGAGAGTTCCGATCGTTCCCGGCATCGGATCGTCCGCTGGAACGTCCGTATCGCCCGATGGAATTTCCGTCTCGGTGTTGGTCGTCAATTCCAATAATTCTTGTTTAGTTTCCTCCAGATCCGTTTCCTCCTCGGCCTCGACGTGAGTATCCAGCGACGGCGCGTCGCCTTGAGCCGCGACACCCTCGACGAGAACCTCTGGCACGTCAGTTTTGGACTCGATCGATGAAAAACTCTTGTCGTACGCTTCGCTGGTCAGGTCGGTGCTCATGAATATGGAATCGGTGCGAAAAGCTTCTTCGTCCTCGGCGACAGTGTCGCTGGGTAATTGCTCGGTCGTGCACTCGTCGAATCGAGTCTCTTCCTCTGGCCCGAGGTCTTCGTCGTTGGTGGGCTCTTCGCCATCGGCAGCTGCCTCGTCCATGATCTGTTGAAAGATCATCTCCGAGGAACGTTTCATTCGGCAGGGTAAACCGTCGCTGGTTTTGTCAAAAGCGTCTTCGAGGGCGATCTCGCTGCTCGAGGAATCAGATTCTTTTTCTTCCTTGTCCTCGTCCAGTATTTCCTCGAGGTTTTCATCGATATGATCCTTCTCGACGTCGTGCTCGTCCTCGGAGGCGATGAGAGTTTCCGAAAGTTCGCCGGTGCTGTCGATGCTGCCGAGGTGTCCGGAGCTCAAGGAATTCAACGATTTCATCGATTCCCTCGAGCTCAGAGTGCTCACTGCGCTCTGATACTCTTGAGACGTTGGCCTCGAGGTCGACGAATGCTCGATCGACATTAAAGCAGTTTCGTACTCGGAAACCGTGCCGGACGGAAGTGTCGAATGCAGAGCTTCGATGTCCGAAGAACTGGGTCGGCTTCCGCTGCCAATTTCGTAATCGCACGATTGATAATTGCTGCTGTCTCCCGAGCTCGAGCCTGCGTCACTCTCCGAAGTGACTTTCCTCGAGGTTCTCGCGGGTTTGGGCCGTCGCCTGGGAGCCGGTTGTGGTGCGAGCAAAGTAATTCCCTCCTCCTTGTTCTCCACGTCCGAAGCTGATCGACTGGCTGCGATAGGATTGGCTTGAGAGTTCCAAGTGTCCTCGGCGCTCGCCTCGCCGCTGGTCCCTTTCTGAATCTTCTTCGTTTCCCTCTCCGCCGTTTTGATGATTTTTATTTTGTTCCCTTTCGCGCCAGAGTCCGTACTCGAGTGTGATTTTTCTTCGAGACTTTTGTCACCG
Source organism: Diadegma fenestrale (assembly GCA_037043255.1). Lineage (NCBI taxonomy): Eukaryota > Metazoa > Arthropoda > Insecta > Hymenoptera > Ichneumonidae > Diadegma > Diadegma fenestrale. Next base: position 14,821,178 of record CM073310.1, on the reverse strand, counting down.
GTTTTTCCGAGCTTCGGCGTCGCTTCGTTGACCTCCGCATCACCAGCAACTTTTTCATCCCCGGAGTCAACTCTTCGTGGCTTCGCGACTGGAGATCCCTCCGCTTTGCTCGTCGCTTTTTGTTCGACCTGCTCGAACGACGGAGCTTTGTACAAAAATGGCAAATCATTCGGTATCGTTTCCGGCTGGAGTTTGAATTGAAATTCCGATGGCGAGTCTTTTATCTGAAACACCGTCTCGCTGTTCTCGCTCAACTCTTCGATGAGATCTTGTTTCGCAGCTTCCAAGGATTCCTTCACCTCAGCGATTTCTTTCTTGACAGCTTGATCGAGAACGGTTATGGCGTATCGAGCACTGAGATCGACAGCCGGAACATCTTCCTTTTTAGCTTTATCGCTCGATGCCTTTTCACGAGGCTCAAAAGTGCTCGATGATTTTGTTTCATCGGAATGAGTCTTTCTCGCTTTTCCAGGTGAAGTTTGCTTCAGCCCTCGCAACGAAATGTCGCTTTTAACTTCGTCCACGACCCTCCGAGTAGCGACGACCACTTCGGTCTCTTTCTTCGGCTCCGTTTCGCCAGGAATTTGTTCTAATTTCATTTCTACGCGTTTGGAATCTTCCGAACGAGTGTCCGAGGCAGTTTGGTCGATTTTTTCGACGGTCTGAGGTTTTTCGGGCTTTGGCGCTTCGTCCTCGTGAGGCTCGTCTTGCACCAGCAACTTTGGCACCTCGAGAGAAACGTCTCCGGCGTTTTCTATTCCTATGTCTCTGGCTGCAGAGGCGTCCAACGAACGCTCAACGCGAGTGGAAAAATCGGGAGTTTTGCGGTCTTCTTTTTCGGCTTTTTCGGAATCGTAAGTGTATTTAGTTTCGTCGCGATCTTCGGTGGGTGTTTTTGCTTCGTATTCTCTCTGCAAAGTGTCGATGAGCTCCTGGCAACTTATGTCCAGTCTGTTCTCGACTAATTCGCTCTCAAAGTCCTGTTCGGGGACAGTGGTCACGGTGAATTTGGACGAAGGGATTGTGGGCGCTTCGGAATCTTTCTCGATGAAAGTTTCTCTCACGGAATCCATGGTGCTCACGTCCTCGGAGGATCTCGTGACAGATTCCTGCTCGTTGTCGTCGACCGATCCATCTCGAGAGGAAGTTCGGCTTGGTTGTTGTTTTGCCAGGGTGCGTTGATACTCTTCGAGTTCTTTGTCAAAGGCCTGAGAGGGTTGCAGGGTCTCCGAGACCTCAATTTTCTCATCGCCGATCATCCAATTGACGGGTTTTATTTCAAGTTCCTTGAGTCTCAATCGTGGCGAAAGAATCGACGGGCTGACAGATTCTTCGCTCTCGGTACGTCTGACGATGAGATTCGCCAGAGATTTCGCTTTGCCCAGATCTTTCGTTCTCTCCGGCAAAGCGAAGGAGAAACCCGTCACGTTTTCTGAGATGACACCGGGACTGGGAAGCGCGTTGCGATCTTGACAGATTTCGTCGAGCGAATCAAACGCCGGACTCTCGTGGATCGTTGCCACTTGAATCGGTTCTTGCATCTGCCTCGGCTGGTCCACTCTCTCAGCGGGCGATTCGGTCGGTTCGACTCGCGGCTCGTCCATTTCTAACGAAGGTACCGAGTCCAAAACTGACTCGTCGTTGATTCTCGGCTCCACGGAGTCCCGAGTCTCGAGCCCAGACTTTCTTTCGGTTTCTTGTTTCGCTGATTCCACGTCGATCGACTGCTCCGATCCCAGCGAAACTTCGAGCTCGATCTGGTCCGATATGCTGCTCGGACTCATCGTCATATCGCGGTCCATCAACTTGGGTTGTGACGAGGACGAAGGGAAACTTTCCTCTTTATCGTAGGGCGTTGACTCTTCGTCCTTGGTAAAGTCTTCGCTGACGCTGATGCTGCCGCGGTTCGATATTTTCTCGAGATTTTCTTCCTGCGCCTGAATCACCGATCGCAATCGTTCGGGCAAAGTTTCGCTGTCATCCAAAACCTGCGACTGACTCCTCGATCTTTTCTCCATTATGTCCTCGAACTTTTTCATCAAGTCGTCGGCCATTTGGTCGTGAAATACTTCCGATTCCTTCGTGTCCATGTCCAACGTGTTTTCCGAATAATCTTTGCTGTCGCTGTCCGAAGTGTCGAATTGTTTTATCCCCTCGAGACTCGCCGATCTTTTAGCAATTTCTGTCTGTATCGATTCTATTATCGTTTCCGCAATGTTACGAGCTTCCAATTCTTTCAGCATTTGCTCCTGGCGTTCCTCGGGGGTTTGCGCAACCGTGACATCTTCCGACTCCACCTGTTTTCCATCTGCTTTCCTCTCCGAGGAGGAAAATTCCTTGGTTCCTGAATCAGAGGGAAGAACCACGTGCGCCTCGGAGATGGTTCGCTCTTCGGATCTTCTCTCGTTGATGACGGCGCGTTTCATCTCGTCCTCCAAATTTAGCGGCTCGTCCGCATCCAATTCCCTTTCGATTTTCAACTCGGCGTCAATTTCTCGTTGCTTGACGTGACTCGAGTCTGTCGCTTGGATAAAAGTTCCCTTGGCATCCGCCAGCGACTGCAATCGTTGCTCGTCTTTCTCGACTTTATTGGATTTCTTTGCAATCGCGTCGACGCTCTCTTTACCGTCTTTTTGGATCATGGAAATTTCTTCGACTCCGAGAGCATCCGATTTTTGGGATTCCAGTTGTCTGTCGTAAATTATTTCTCGAGGAGTTTCTTTCGTCGTTGTCGATTCCGACAATTTCTCTCGCAGCTTGTGATCCGATTGCTCGTGCTTGAAAAACTTTTCTGGTTCTTTGCTCAAGTCCGAGGATGTCACTTGCTTCGTTTCCGTCGAGGCCTTGTGGTCGATCCGCGAAGTCACTACCGACGTGTCCTGCTTGATTTTCGTCTCAGCTTCCTCGAATATTTTATTCGCATCCAACGATTGAGCGACGAACGTTTTGCTGATGGTCGTTGTCGTCGTTTCCGATGTGAGTTTTTGGTAATGCTGCGATGACAACTTTTCCGTCGTTTTTATTTCCGTCAACGTTTCTTTGGCCTGATCCTTTCGTGCTTCCTTCTCCGGTCCCTTGCTCAGGGCTGTGGGCTTTGGAATACGCGACTCGAATTCCTTCTTCGGGGAAGTGACTTGTTCGTCCTGTGGTCCTGCCATTTTGCTGGGAACGCATTCTTTTTCTTTTTCAACTTTACTCGCTGATATCGGGATCCGAGAATCTTTCTTCACCGGCTTCGAGTCCTCCGGTGACTTTGGACTCGTTTCCTCCTCTGGAATGCCCTTCGGCGAAGTTATTTCTTCGCTCGCGACGGATTTTGCTGCTGGTGAGATTGGAATTTTGCTGGGAACTGATTCTTTTTCCTTTTCTATTTTTAGCAAAGTTATTTCTTCGCTCGAAATCGATTTTGCTGATGAAGAGACTGGAATTTTGCTGGCAACTGATTCTTTTTCTTTTTCCACTTTCGGCCAAGTTATTTCGTCGCTAGCAACCGGTTTTGTTGATGGCGCGGTCGAAATTTTACTCGGGACCGATTTTTTTTCCTTTTCCAGCTTCGGCGAAGTTATTTCTTCGCTCGGAATGGATTTTGCTGCGGATGAGATTGGAATTTTGCTAGGGACTGATTCTTTTTCCTTTTCCAGCTTCGGCGAAGTTATTTCTTCGCTCGGAACGGACTTTGCTGCAGGTGAGATTGGAATTTTGCTGGGCGCTGATTCTTTTTCCTTTTCCAGCTTCAGCGAAGTTATTTCTTCGCTCGGAACGGACTTTCCTGCAGGTGAGATTGGAATTTTGCTGGGCGCTGATTCTGTTTCCTTTTCCGGTTTCGGCAAAGTAATTTCCTCGCCCGGAATGGACTTTGCTGCAGGTGAGATTGGAATTTTGCTGGGCGCTGATTCTTTTTCCTTTTCCGGTTTCGGCGAAGTAATTTCCTCGCCCGGAATGGATTTTGTTGGCGATGAGATTGGAATTTTGCTGGGCGCTGATTCTTTTTCCTTTTCCGGTTTCGGCGAAGTAATTTCCTCGCCCGGAATGGATTTTGTTGGCGATGAGATTGGAATTTTGCTGGGCGCTGATTCTTTTTCCTTTTCCGGTTTCGGCAGAGTAATTTCCTCGCCCGGAACGGACTTTCCTGCAGGTGAGATTGGAATTTTGCTGGGCGCTGATTCTTTTTCCTTTTCCGGTTTCAGCGAAGTTATTTCTTCGCTCGGAACGGACTTTCCTGCAGGTGAGATTGGAATTTTGCTGGGCACTGATTCTTTTTCCTTTTCCGGTTTCGGCGAAGTAATTTCCTCGCCCGGAATGGATTTTGTTGGCGATGAGATTGGAATTTTGCTGGGCACTGATTCTTTTTCCTTTTCCGGTTTTGGCGAAGGGATTTCTTCGCCTGGAATGGATTTCGTCGGCGATGAGATTGGAATTTTGGTGGGCGCGTGTTCCTTTTCGAGTTTCGTCGCGGACACCGGAATGCGAGAATCTTTTTTCAATAGTTTCGATTCCTCTTGGAGCTTGAGAGTCGCTTTCTCGGACGGACTGATAGATTCTTTGTCGTAAATTTTAGAATCTTGTTCGATTAAAAATTTGTCTCTGGCAAGGCTCACTTGTGGTTCCAATGGCAATTCTTGTTTCGTCTCAGTCTGCTCCAAAGGCACTTTCTTTGCTTCAGATTCGCTGGGAACTTGGTGTTTGGTTTTCCGAGGAATCATCGAAGGAGATGAATCGTCTTTGGGTTTGTCTGTCGATTCCTGCGGACGAGATGGGATTGTGCAGGTTTTAGAATCGTGTAACGATCCCAATTGATCGTCTTTGCGTTTTTCAAGCACGACGCGATCTTTGCTTTCCAATTCCTCGTGGCTGTGCTTGGCTTCGTGGTGTAAAAACTCGGTGCAAATTTTTCTATGAGCGTCCAAATCGGGTTGAGCGATGTCGGTCAATTTCAGAGATTCCGGTGGAAGTTGCGATTGGTCTTGTTGTGTTTTCGACACTTTGAGAAGTTCCAAGGTCAATGAATCGTGGAAAGATTTTCCGTGATCGATGTTTTTGGCTTCGAGTTGCCTGGACGCAGTTTTGGCCTTGATTTTCCTCTCGGCGTCTTTGAGTCTGTCGACGAGAACATCGTCAGATTCCTGCAGGTCAGGATCGTCGGTGGAGTCGATGTCCAAGGTCTTGGCTTCGTTTTTCTCATCCTCGCGAAGGCTGGTTCTCTTTTTTTCGAATTTTCCACCGTCAACAGCGACGAGTTTTTCTCTCTTGATCGATTCCGTGAGATTCCAATCGTCTTTGTCGACCTTTCGCTCAATTTCCGTCTCCGACTTGATTTTGTCGGTCCTCTCGGCCGCGGATTGGCCGGAAAGATTGGTGGGCAACTTGGCGAGTTGTTCTTTGATGGATTCTTGAGTAATGAGCTTGGAGGTTGGTCGGGAAGTGGACAATTCTTTTTGAATTTGTTCCTCGAAGTAATGAGCTTTTTCGGCAACGGAACATTCCGAGATGTCAGGAATATTAAGATCTTCCATGGTTTCTGATCTCTCGGGGATAATCTCGGCGGTTTCTTCCTCAGAAACGATGTTCTGTATGCAACACTCGCTGTCGCTCTCATTGGCGGTGATTTGTGAAGTTCTCGACAATTCGGACTCGGATCGTTGATAATTCTCTCGTTTTCTCGTAATGTCCTCCCAGAATTTTCGCTTCTCCGTGTAGGTTTGTTTCTCGTTATTGGGCGAAAGTTGGTCCTGGTGGCTTACGTTACTGGGATAACTAGCATCTACAGATTCTAGGGGAGAAGCCGCTTTTTGTGCAAAGGATTCGTGGATAGTAGCGGCATCTAGAACAACCAAGAATTATTTATTTTCGTTATTTTATCAATTTTCATTTTGTTTATTGGGACGCAACGTAATAATACATTTTGTTTCCATTACATTTGACATATATATACGAGATCTGTGTGTATATTCAAACTTTTCATCCAAACCTTTCGTTTGTCTCGCGAAAAGATTTTCAACGTCAATAAAATGTTAACGATACAATAATAAATCGATTATAATTCATATAATCATCATATATATTTGCATTTATATATATTTTTAATTTGATATTCTTTTCATTTGTACACAACAAATTGGCGTTGCAAGCGTGGACGTGGCAAAAAAAAATCTCACAGCTCGATGCTCGTTGAGCTTTAAATATTTTTTATCATTTTTTGTTACGTAACACATATAGCGCACGAAATTATTATTATTATTATTATTATTATTTATATTTGATTTTTTAATATCCCATTTGGTTGTCTATGATAATGTTGAGGACGGCATTTCTGTCTGCAAGGAACATCAAGAAAGTTTCCATAAATTTCCGCTCGAGTCTCGAAACATTTGGTTAATCATGAAAAAAATTTATGACGAGCATGTCAATGGGATCGAGACAAGAAAAATAATGCATGTCAAAAAATCAAACTTTTCATTCGATCGCTATTTATCCAGTTTTTATCGTACAAACAAAAAGAATGACGATGAAATCTCGAACGTCGACACGAAACAAAGGAACGGGTACATTTTAGCTTTTAATTAGACAACACGTGCCAATTTATCGTACCGGGCAAGCTTTTGCGAAATACTGTCATAACCAAATTTACGAACATTCAATATCCGTCACGAAGCGTCAGGAATATTCGCATCGCGGTGCAAAGAGAAAGGTCTATTGAGTTTTCAAATTTTCTTCATATCGCTTTTAGTTTTTTTTTCCGCATTTTCAAATCGGCGGCAAATTTCAATATCGCGACGGCGAGATATTGAAATTTTTCTATATTTTTATCCTCAATCTTGATTTTCCATTTTTATGAAAAATTAGGCGCTGAGAAAAAAAAATCTTTCGATCAAAGTGGCCACCAAAAAAGGCCCGTCGAACTTTTCAACTTTGAGGAACTCGGAACGAGGCTAATTTTTCGGCTCCGTTGACTTTTTGTCTTTTTTTTCGTAGATGCGAAGAGGAATGAGAACCGAAAAATGTAAATTAAAGAACGAAGAAGAAGGGAGTTGAAAAAAAGTGAATTCGACGCGGTGACGACCTCGGGGAATTGAGAAACGCGTCGCCAGGAATTTGGGCCTTTCGATTCGCAAATTCGATCGAGTGCGAGTACGAAGTGTTTGAGATGGTTTTGATGTTTGTCTGATTATTCGACGTCCTCGACGTCGGTGTGACAGTCGCTGATGTCATTTTCGGAGAGGTCTCTGACGGTGAGAGAATTTTCCATTTTGTTGATATTTTTCATGACGATTTGTGAAGCAGCGAGAAGATCGAAATCCTCGAGCATTTCGCGTTGTCCACATGCGCCTTCTTGAACGTCCTCGTCGTCGGAAGCGTCCATGTCTTCGCTGTCGGTCGTGGGCATTATGACAATGTCCGGATTGTCGGCGAATTCTTTGGCGTCGGCGGTGCCGTAATCGAAAGACATTTGGTTTCGTACCTCGATGGAAAAAGGGCCGTCGCCTTCTTTGGTGGTGATTGTGCCGCCGCTAAAATCGCAAAGAATGTCGCTCCTGGGGGCAACGTAAATGGGACTCGGTTCGTCGCCTTCGTCGTTGGAAAAGTCCTCACAGTCGGTTTCGCCCTGATAACAATTGTCGTGAACGACGAGGCCCGTGTTACTTCCATTTTTGGAAACTCCATCGACCTCTGGCTCGCTCGTGTAAATCTCATCGACGTCGGTCAGGTTTTCGGCGAAGCTATTGCGTCTGGAAGTGCCAGTCGAGACGTTGCCGAGGCCCTGCCACTGGGGATTGACGTCGACGTCGCGAGGCGTATCGCCCGTCCACGACTTGTCATCGGTCGCGTCCAACGTCACCGAGATTATTGGATTTTGCCGGTCAATTTTATGCCCGACTTTTCCGGGACTCGGATTCCTCGCGTGAGGATTTATCAACGTCAATTCCCCCTCGGAATCCGTGTCGGAAAAGTGGAGCGAACTGTTGTTCATCATCGCGTTCAATCTTCTCCGCGTTGAACGCGCTTTGCGCTTTGTTTTTGTTCCCGGCGTAAGTTCATTCCGCGATCGCGAAGGGCTCGGCGTTTCTTGTTTCCTCGTTTCCCCCGACCCAACTTTACAATCGATCTGCTTGAGACTGTCCAACTTTTCAGCATTCTCAACAATCTCCTCAACTCCTCTCGATTCTTCGTCAACCATTTTTCACCTTGGCCTCACTCTCTTTCCCTCTTTTCCTTCACTTCTCGACTCCTGACTCGAAATTCCAATCGTCAACGAAATTAAATCGATTTAAAACCGAGTCTACGAGTTGCGGATCAACAAACAAACGAAAAAACGACCTGCAACGGAACTTTTCCAAAATTCTATTCACCCACGACTGTTTTTCTCTCTGATTTTCAACACCCGGCCCACTGTTGGTCGAACAATCGTTCGCTTCTGACTAACGATACCTTCGCGACCCTGTGACAATTTGTTGATGCTGTTACCTTCAATTAAATTAACGAAGCCACACACGAACTTCCCTAATAGGATTTCGCTACTTTCCCCTTCAATGGAAATATAGAAATCGAGACATTGCCGATGCGCGTTTCAAATTTCCATACAGTCGGTCAGCAATTAATCCGGAATCGATACTTTTCGGCAGCTCCCTCGATGCCTCACAAAACGTCCCACTAATCTAATTTTTAAACCTCTGGCCTGATTCCCCGAAAAGTCCATGACGATGCACAAAAAAATCAAATTTTCTGGTTTTTTCAACGAAAGATCGCAACAACAAAAAAAACTCTTGATTATAATTGAATTAATTATCGAATTAATTCCGTTCAGTAATTGGCTGGAGGGAAAATCGGTTCCAATCATAATTTTCGAGTTTATCTCAAAAATATACGCCGGGAAACTAGAAATTATGAATAAGCAATTAAAGAAACTGCCTGGAACGTAATTAACGATTTTTTTTTAGAAATTACGCAACAAGCTCGGCCCTGAAGTTCTTAGCGACACCGAAGAACCGAAAGAGATTATGAATTAACGACGCGACCGAGTGGTTCGATGGTTTGAGGTTTTTTTCATCGTTTCCGCAAAATTGACTCAATCTTTGGTCTAATTTTTTCTTGCACCAAAGTAAGTTGAATATTTTCGGGATAAAAATTAGAAAAAAGTGGCCTGTTCGAATAAATCGTGGATAATTCGTTTGGACCGATGTAAAATCTTTCTCTTTGCACCTTGTTCGTAATTTGACGGAATAAATGGCTGTGAATGTATTTTTCGTGCATAATAATCAGAAAAAAAAGTGTTGCTCTTGAGCCACGTACCTGTCTGTTCTTTTTGCAAAATATCAGTAATGAATTTCGATTCCGACGGTGACGAGGATTTTGGTCTATCGCCTTTTTCGCCCTCGTGCTTCCTATACGCACTCTCGTAACGATCAATTTTTCGTTCTGTCACGTTGGAATCTTGGTATTCTGTCATAAACAGACGCGATAAGTTTATCGGCTCAAAATCACTTTTTATTTTTGTTGCTTCGTTCGATGCTTCAGAAAACAAAAATCATGATGCGACGCGAAAGATTGAAATTAACGCCTGTGTGCTAAACTTTCAGTTGCCGGGGAACGAAAAAAAAACGGCGAAAACTTTGTTTCCAAGACTCGATTACTTTTTTAATGACATGATAAAAATAAAAATTGAAACAATGAATAAAAAAAAGGAAAATGAGGCTGTCGACGAAATGGCGAATGTGCAATTAAAAAAAATCAATTGTTTTGATTATTCCAGTCCACGCTTCCAACTATTATCGAGCACAAACAATATTTTTTCTTATTTTGAAAGCAGGAAACAAAATGTCATCGAAAATTCTCGACAAACAATTTTTTATCAAGCGTAATGACATTAAAAATTCAGAAACGACACGTTTACTTTTCGCAAGTCCCTATTTTGAGGCTTTTGAGAATTTTGTTGTTTTATCGTCCACGGAACCTTCGACGATATTTAATTTCAGCTCTTAATAGTTGAAAATTCTTCAAAGTTGTCTTACCTCTGATCTTGTTCTCCTCGAGATTTATTTTTTCCGGCAGTACGATATTGAGGACGCAGATTGGCTGCTGAGCCACCTCGCCTTTGGCAACTTTTGGATCTCGCATGAACATCATGCGAGCAACAGGATCGAGCAACGGATCACGAACCTTGACGTGGAACGAGAGTCTATTTTGTCGAAACGCTTTGAAAGTGAATTTCAACTGAACGCCAGATTTTGTCACGGGCACTAAATTTCCACTGAACTCGATGAAAAGATCTTTTCCATCCAGGGCCTGAAACGCAAATGCGAATTAATTGTCAAGTGACACAGAGCCTCACAAAAAATTAAACCTTCGAGTGCTTATTGGGTCGTTTTCATGCGGAAAATTCTCTTTTCCCGATTCTTTGGCATTGAATTGACATTAAATTTTCATTCGCGTCAAAAAATAAATTTTAACGCCCCCAAACTTGCATATTCAGCAAAATACAACGATTCGGGAAACGGCTTGGGTCAGATTGACCCGAAAAGAAGGAAATAAATTGTCTCGTGCTCGATTTTCTTCACTTTTCCATAAGGAGCAGACCGATGTCCGAGAAATCGATTTTTATGCGAATTTAGTTAATAAAAGACCGATTGGGCGGTGGAAAGCCAGAAAAAACTGCGCGAAAAGCTCATTTTTTAGAGTTCGCGTGGCCTTCTACAGACCCGAGTCGTCGTTGGGTTAATTGAGGCGAAATAATTGTTGAAATGGGGCACGAAGAAATAAAGGCGGCGCAAACTTGGCTGTAAACTTGAGGAACAGGGTTACTGTGATTATTATGATTATGGCGATGCTAATGATGTTGTTGCGAGAAACGAGGTCAAGCTCTCTAAGCTTCTTAGGCGGGGAGCCCAAGTAAAACAGGGGATGAAAATTTACCTCGACATCGCGACTCTTCACTATTTCAAGGAATTCCTCCTGTCTCTCGAGCGTATGAATTCCTTCCTTGCCGTCAGTCATGCACAGAATTCGCAGTGTTGCCTCGAGCACGTCCATCCTCTTGGTATATATAACAAAACTGTGGAATCAACAAGAAAAAACAATTAATACGAATAATTTATTAATTGCAAATGCAAAACACGCCCGAAACGTTTTAATTTTTTTTTTTTACATCCATTGTTGGATGTTGAGGAAAAACTTGGAGACTCACTTTGTAATGTACGGCACAAAGAGCGACTCTTTGTACAATTCCGTAGCCATTTTCGGCACTTCGCTTATATTGCGGCAATCCATCAGCCAAAATCTCGCGGAAACGGTTGTAGTGAATGAAACACGATCATTCATGAATGTCAGAGGCGTAGATCCTGTCACGTCCTCCCATTGCGCTTCGCTGGTACCTCCTGCGTTGACGAATAAATAGTCGATTGTGAAAATTCACGAAAAAATGCGAGACTGACAAAAAAAATGGCCAATGCCACGAACTCGCTATTTGCAATTTACACTAAAAAATAGTTGGCGATTCAATCGTTAAAAAAATTCTGCAAACCCCAACGGAAACCGCAAATAATTAGAATTCATGACGCAATTTTTTAATTTATCGATGCAATTTTTTTTTAAATGGAATTATTTGCGATTTTGAAAAAGGCAAAAAAACGTTTTTTTCGAGATTTACTCGTAAATCATGTTTATTAATTATCATCGCGCGAGGCGATCAAAGAAATTTTAGACACGAGGAAAAAAACTTCTGGCTCGTCTGCGTTCGAATCGGTTTAGCGAAAATGTCTGTTTTCTTGCATATTATCATCGATAAAATTGTTAACGATGGATGTTACCGGCTATGCTGCAAAGTAGACGCAGCGTAGGAGTTTCTCCACCATATTGATTGATCATTCCTTTGTTGGCTGCCTGTGGCACCGGAATCGTCAGAGTTATTGGTTTGTGGAACTTGCGACGTCTGGGCTCGATGGTAATAACCGGTGACACGGCGACACAGTTACCGAGAAGTTTGGCCGTTAGTTCGGTCGGTATGACGTGCGCCTTTGGGAGAGAAAAGGAATCATTTTGATTTTCAACGTTAAAAAAAAATTGTCACGCAACAATTAATCGGAAATTGATACAAAAATTGTCAGTTTTCCAATTCATTTCGATGCTGGTTTGACAAAAAGACGCAGAAACTTGAACTATTTAATTTTTAATATTGAAAATATTACGAGATAAAATATTCAATTTTCTCGATTGTCAACAAAATATTCAGTTGGATGAAAATCGAAAGTCTGAAAATTGATGTGAACTTACTTGTAAGCCAACTTTGATTTTTTTGGTCAAAGCCCCAGGTGGAAAAACGGCTTGAACGTGATTAGCGACGCTGGAAATAAGAATTCCGCCATCAGCCCCAATGACATGGACCTCCTGTTTGATTCTCGTCACAATAGCAAAATATTGTGGGAATTCAGTGGTCAATATTCGCGTAATTCGTCCATTGTGCGAGGCACTCAATTGCGCATCTGAAAATCAATCGACAAAGTTCTCTTTCGTCTGTTTTTTCAAATGTTTTCCTGAATAAACGCATTGATAGCTTCTTGTGTTTAGCTGTTTCGATAAAAAATATAAGCGAATGGATGCAACGCACTCGTACAACGTTTACTACCATGGGGAGTGTTGAACAGAGTGTCGTCATTGTCCGGTGAATTATCGTGCTCTTTCCACGTTTCACCGTTTTCACTCCGCAGAATAATTATCTCTCTCTCCTTGCCTTGGACCGACGCGAAATGGGGCACGTCGATTAAGACGGGGCTGAAAAAAAACACGAATAAAAATTCAATTACCGGTGAAAAAAATCGTTTGTGGACGAGGCGACAACTCTATTAATTCTTTCTCTATTTTTTAATAGCGACGAGCCTCGAATTGCGTTGTTAAGTTAATTTTTTAGCACTTTCAGGTATTTAAGCCTTCGTGGTCACACTTCCGCCACCGATCTCGGTGGTCACACTGGGTTGATTCTACCCAGTCCATTTTCGAACGCGTATTGTGACCAATCTACCGGCCCGAAAATTCTCAAAAAATTACTCAACAACCCTTGGACATTCCAGTTTGGATACGAAAAACTTTCCCGAATGAAATCCAAGGCTAAAATATTTTTTTTAATGCGAAATGAAGAAAAAAAACGGGAAAAAAAAGTTTTTTTACTAAAATAATCGTCACTTTGTGGATTTTCAATATTTTTGCCTAAAATTTGGACCTGATATTCATCGGATCTGGTTCTTTTGTGAAAAAAATAGTAGGATAGCGCGCGTTTGAAAAAACATATTAATTGCGTTATTGGAAGTGGGTCGATTTCAGAGTGGATTTTAGAGATTTAGCGTTAGCGGCGGTAAGACTTATCGCCGCCAAGGCGCAATGGACACTACAAACTGTCGTTAAGTGACGATTACAGCCTCATTAATTACCGGGAACTAGGAGATATTTACGTCACAAGTTGGTCACTGGGTGGATTCTACCCAGAGTGACCACGAAGGATTAAATCGATTATTCACCAACTAAACGTCGATAAAATTGAATTTACTCTTCGCCATTCTCTTTGGCATGAAAAAACGAAGAGATTCGTGTGCTCGCGAGTCGGATTATTGCTTTCAAAACTATTTTACGACTGGTTTGTAGTTTAAAAGGGAAAAAAAGTTATTAAAGAATAGAAGGATAAAAAATAGAATTGTTTTCCTGCGAAGAAATAGCAACAAAATGACAAATGCCAACCCCAAAAAGCTGGCCCCCACGGGTCCCATTTCTATGATCCGAGTGGCGAGAGCTTCGCCCTCCATGAGCGAAGGAGGATTAGCGACTTTGCTCGGTTTCATTAATCTGCAAGTAACGCGTATCGGCATCGTAGCTCTCCGAGGAGGAACGATGATCCTTATGCCGCTGTGTCTGCATCCTTTCATGGCCCCACCGCGAGCATCGACCAAGAAACTCACTAAAAATCTGCGAAAAATTCATCATTTTCCAACCGTCGATAATCAACAAAAAAAATCATTTTTTTTGCTGTTTTTTATTCATATTTTCTAACTTACGATCTGAAGTGAAGTCTTCTGCAAAAAAAAATTGTAATTCGTGTGAAATTGCTTCAATTTTTTCATCAAATTATCATCGAACTTGAGGAAAAACTTACGCCAAACTCGCGCTGTCATTCGTATCGAAATTTTCAGCTGAACAATAATTGTTGCTCTGAACGAATTCTTGCTTCTCTTCCTTCGAGACTGAAAGTCAGGAAAAAATTCTTCCTTCAGAAAATTACTCGGAAAAAAGCATAAAATTAGCTCTTTACTTTTTTTTATTCTTTTTTTTATCATTGCCGCATAATTATTGACGTTCAAATGACCTTGTCGGTGAATAGGATCATCTCTGGTGACGTCAATGGGTAATGAATCGTCCCTCAAACTCTTCATTAAATCCGCCGTAAGATATCGATAGGGTTGCTCGTTAACCAAACCGTCCGAGACTGTGAAAGAATCAGACATTTGAACGGAGGAAAAAAAAATTATCAACGAAGATTTGGAATGAAAAAATCAATTTTTCGTTTAATCGCTAAATAAAAAAGAGTTTTCACTTTTTTTCTCTCCATTTCGATTTTTTTTTCCAATTTTTTGAATAAAAAGCGTTGAAAACAGAATTTTCGAGGAAAAATTTGCCACTTGGGTCGAAAAAGTGGGTTGAAGAAAACTCGGATAATTTTAATTCGATATTTACCTCCTTCGTCGTCAGAGTCGGACATGAAACTAGTCTCTTGAAGACTTTCCGGGGCAATAACTTTGTACTTTTCTTCCCAAGTTCTGTTGTCAGGTGTAAGAGTGTCGTAGGACAAGCCTTTCAAGACTTCCATGACCGATATGTAACCTAATTTTTGAGCCACGTTCAACGCGGTCAGGCCATCCTTAAAAAAAATCAAATTTTACCCAAAAATCGAATTTTCATTCAACTAAAAAGGAAAACTTTGTTTAACCCTTCGTGGTCACACTTCCGCCACCGATCTCGGTGGTCACGCTGGGTTGATTCTACCCAGTCCATTTTCGAACCCGTATTGTGACCAATCTATCGGCCCGAAAATTCTCAAAAAATTACTCAACAACCCTTGGACATTCCAGTTTAGATACGAAAAACTTTCCTCAAAGAAATCCAAGCCTAACATATTTTTTTAAATGCAAAATGAAGAAAAAAAACGGGAAAAAAAAGTTTTTTCACTAAAATAATCGTCACTTTGTGGATTTTCAATATTTTTGCCTAAAATTTGGACCTGATATTCATCAGATCTGGTTCTTTTGAGAAAAAAATAGTAGGATAGCGCGCGTTTGAAAAAACATATTAATTCCGTTATTCGAAGTGGGTTGATTTCAGAGTGGATTTTAGAGATTTAGCGTTAGCGGCGGTAATACTTATCGCCGCCAACGCGCAATGGACACTACAAACTGTCGTTAAATGACGATTACAGCCTCACGATTACAGACCACGAAGGGTTAAACGGTTCGAGTTCATATTGGGTCAATCTGACCCAAGTCGTTTTTCGAATCGTTGCACTTCGGCAAGGACTTTTTTTTGCGAAGACGAAAATTGAATGCCAAACGATCGGTGACGGAAAATCGTTGGGGTCAGAATGACCCAGCGTGCAGTCGAATGGTTAATTGTGCAAAAAAATCTAAAGTCTAGAACAAAACGAGAGAATGGCGAGAGTCTCAAAGTTTAGGGAAAAGAAAAATTGGGGAACATTATACTCACAGTCGTTCGAGCATTGTGTGATGCATTTCCCTCGAGCAAAGCAGAGACAATGTGTGCATGACCCTGTTGTGCAGCTTGATGCAGCGGTGTATAATTCTGATTGGTTCTCACGTCGATTTGAGCATTGTGTTTAAGCAGGAAACGAATCATTGACAAGTTCCCAAAATGGGCAGCAACGTGAATGGGTCTGTATCCAGTTTCCGTTTCGCTCTCGACGTTTGCACCGTTCTTGACCAGGACCGAAGCGACTCGTATAAAATCTTCTTGCGCACAGAGATGCAGAGCGGTCAGGCCGTTCTGTGAAGTTTTCAAGAAAACGCGAGTGAAATTTCCAACTATTTTTTCGTTTTCACTGCTTCACAAAGTGACGTTTGAAAAATGTCTCAAAATCGCAAGTTTTTTGGGTCGTTTCGCGTTGTAACGTGCGGCACGTACCTTCGCCTTGTGATTTGGATCGGCGCCATGCTCGATCAATAAATTTGTCATATCGTAATGACCTTTTTGAGCGCTAAGCTGCAACGGTGTGAAACCAGCTTTTGATTGAACGTTCGGATCTGCGCCATGTTCAAGCAACGTCGAAGCTATATCCATCTGAAGAATGAGATGAAAATATTGATCCATTTGTTGGGACAGTTACACAAAAACAGAACAAAACTCGGTATAATTCACACGAGCCTTTTTCGGCCCAAACGACAACATTTTTTCGAAAGCCTCGTTTTTTAAAACGTTTAATTCTAAAATAATAAATGCAACGACCATAAAAACTATGAAACCTTGAAATCGAATCCATGGAGAATATCTCAGAATTTTTAAACATTTTTTTATCTCCAAAAAACGCGAGAAATCAGAGGCAGCACGAAAAGGATCCTGAAGATCCGCGTCGCCATGAAAAACCATGAGATTCCGCGGAGCATTAATTTTCTAATATTTTTCGTCCTGACCCGAGACATTCCCGACCTCGGGGCTCTATCAATTTGTTAGAAGAAAAGGATATTTCCAATAATAATAATAATAGTAATAATAATAATATGAGGACGAGATGAAGAAAAGTCTCGCGGAGGCTGATTCGTATCGAATTTTTCCATGGAGAACGAATTGTTTGTTCCAGACAAAAACGCCGTAACTTTTTTCCTTTTTGCTTCCTCATGGAGGAAGCTTTGTGACGGTGAAAATTTTTTTTTTTCGAGTTTTCAATGTCAATGTTCTTAAAATGTCCCAAAACGTCCAAAAATCATATTTAGAAAAAATGTCCGGATGTGTGTGTGTATGTGTGTGTGTATGTGCTGGCACTGTAAAATTCAAATGGTTATAACTCGAGAACGGTTTGAGCTACAAGGCTCTAGTTTTGCATAGATGTTAATCTATACCAGCTCTTCGTTTGCTGAGAATTTTGTCCGGATCGCTAGAAAAATTCGAATTCTACAGTATTTTGAAATTTTCAAAAAAATGGTGTCACCGCTCTAACTTTCGCAAATTTTAAGATTTATTACTAATTTTTCTTTTAGAATTAGAGTATCATAATAGGAAGGTTGGTATTGAATTTGGGAAATATCGGTTGAGCGGTTTAAATTTTATGGGTTTTTGAATTTTACGAAAATATTAGTTTTTCGAAAAATCGTTTTACCGTGCATTTTGAGCACCATGAGGAAGCAATTTGCAAATTTCGATTTGCAGCCTTTTCTCTTATTAATCGGTGACATTAAAACACTTGCCTGATTTTTCCGAGCCGAGATATGGAGAGGAGTATGTCCATTTTGCGATGCAAGATGAGGCGATGCCCCTTTTTCCAGAATCATATTGGCAACGTTGGAATGATCGTAATGGCAGGCGAGATGTAAAGGCGTGATATTATTTTTCCCTTGGGCATCGAGTTTGCTGTCCTTTTGCAAGAGAATCTTGGCGACGTTCATATTGCCATACTTGGCTGCGATGTGCAACGGCGTGAAACCATTTTTCGTCGCTGCCTTTACGGAGGCATGATTTTCCACAAGAATAGCCGCGACCTAGACCCAAAAAAAATAACAAAAACTGAGCTTGTTACTCGATCACTAAAATTCTTGGAAAAAAAAGTCGATTTTTGCAATTTCGATCAATTTCAAGAAAAATAATGAGAATGGAAAAGTCAACGGCTTACCTCGGAGACGGCAACTACGTACAAAATCACAGAAACAAATGGGAAGCCTATGGTGCAAAACAAAACTGCGAAATGGAGAAGAAAAGAAAAAAAGTAATCAACAGTTTACGATAAAAATAAACGATAACGAAGGGACTTGGAGGTAACGGTCGATTTATTAACAGGCTATAAAATAATAAGAATCGTACAGAAACAAAAGTGAATACATAAACGATAACGAATAAATATTTAAAACAAGAATAACAACGATAAAAATAATAACAAGAATATAAAGAATGGCGGTGCTAATTAAAGATAAAAGTATGTACTAAATCAGGTACTCTTTGTGTCGACTCCAAAATAAAAATAACGTATTTTTCGTGTTTATATAGTCGGCGATTCTCGCGATCTCTTTGTACGTTACCTCTTCCTGGCCCTCTTTCGCTGCGATATGCAGAGCCGTGTACATGTCCTTTGTCGTTGTGTCAACGGCAGCTCCATGTTGTAACAAGAGCATGACAATGTCAACATTGCCTAAACGCGATGCAATGTGCAGGGGAGTTTGTTCCTCCTTAAAAAATGAAGAAAAAACCACGAATTTACTCTCGAGACTTTAACACTAAACTTTTTATTTTCTAGTGCACATTTCGTGGCGATTTATCGTGCGGAAAAATTCAAAATCACAGAACAACATCGATTGCGCTATTTTTTCGATGACACGAGCATTGAAAAATATAAAAATTGTGCTGACAAGCAAAATTCGATTGATAATGAATTTTTATACGAAATTTCTTTGCTTATCGGTTCACAGGCTGGTTAATGGTTCGTGCACATGAAATTAAATGGTCGAGTATCGTTCAAGCTAAATGTGTTTGTTTCAGGTTTCAGGAATCGCATCGAGCGCCGACGCACCGGGTTATTCTGACCCCCAGCAAGTTAAAGCCTCGATTTATCGTGAAAAATTGTCGACGACTGTCCGCACTTTCTTGGTAAACCAAGAAAACCAAAAAAAAGTCAAAAAAAAATGTCGATTCGCCGAGAAAAATCGATTCCATGATTTTTCCAAAATTATGGAATCGACAGAATGTTCGGAACTGGAAAAATTCGGTTGTTTTTTGTTCGTAAGCGCGAGCCCGATTTTTCCCCCAAAAAACCAACCCAAAGGCTGCCCGCGACAGCAGGACTAAATAAACTCCGGGGTCAAATCGACCCAGTATGTCAACGAACGAATCTCGATCGTGATCGATTCTAATCTGAGCAATAAACTGCTTGCCGGAAGGGGCAAATTTTTATTTCACTTACCCTCGCTCGAGCATCTACTTTGGCTCCGTTTCTTAACAATATCCGAATAATATCAGTTTGATTAGCCCTAGCAGCTAGATGCAAAGGCGTTTCACCTCTTACGGTTGGCACGTCAGGATTGGCTTCGTGCTGCAGTAGGAATATGACAATATTCATACACCCCATAAAACTGGCCACGTGTAATGGGGTCAGTCCGGACTGTAAAATACATGAAACATTTTTCCCAATTAACGTCGACTCGCCATAAAAAAAAATAAACAAAAAACAAAAAACTAATTGAAAGGAAAAAAAAATTCTCGCACTGATTCCTCGTAACAAAATCCTCGCGGAATATGAAAAAATCGAGTTTTGGTCGATTGGATTCTAGTCCATCGAGCCTTTGACCAGTCTTACGAAAAAAAATCACTTTTTTTTCTCGCACACAAAACCTCTGTGTACATTGATGTTTTTTACGCTTGAGAAAAATTCCTACATGAAGGATTCAATGAAAGCGAAGTGATGGTGTTTTTAAATAAATTGTTCATCAAGTTTTCGCAGTTGTGTGCACTTTGAACAACGATACAACGATACAACGAGCAAACGTAAATTAACCCTCGTAATTAACCCTTCGTGGTCACACTTCCGCCACCGATCTCGGTCGTCACACTGGGTTCATTCTACCCAGTCCATTTTCCAACCCGTATTGTGACCAATCTATCGTCCCGAAAATTCTCAAAAAATTACTCAACAACCCTTGGACATTCCAGTTTAGATACGAAAAACTTTCCTGAAAGAAATCCAAGGCTAACATATTTTTTTAAATGCAAAATGAAGAAAAAAAACAGGAAAAAAAAGTTTTTTCACTAAAATAATCGTCACTTGGTGGATTTTCAATATTTTTGCCTAAAATTTGGACCTGATATTCATCAGATCTGGTTCTTTTGTGAAAAAAATAGTAGGATAGCGCGCGTTTGAAAAAACATATTAATTGCGTTATTGGAAGTGGGTCGATTTCAGAGTGGATTTTAGAGATTTAGCGTTAGCGGCGGTAATACTTATCGCCGCCAAGGCGCAATGGACACTGCAAACTGTCGTTAGATGACGATTACAGTCCCATTAATTACCGGGAACTAGGAGATATTTACGTCACAAGTTGGTCACTGGGTGGATTCTACCCAGAGTGACCACGAAGGGTTAATTAATATCTCGAATTTTTCTAATTGAAATTGTGTTTTTTTTTTTTTTACTGCAAAAAGTCAATTTTCACGCCTCCCCGAGTGTATTTTATTGGTGTGCAAACACGTATACGCTGCCAAAGCACACCGAGATCGACGCAGCATGATTAATCGTCGTGTAAAGTCACGATGAATGATTTGCAATGCGTATAAAAAAAAAAATATTGAGTATGTTTGCATATGGAATAAAAAAATCGTATAAAATTACCTCGGTGGTCGATTCGATCGAGGCGCCATGCTTGAGCAAGAGTTCCACGACTTTGATGCGGTTCTTCTTACACGCGATATGAAGCGGCGTGAAACCATTAAGGGCACGAGCATTTGGGTCAGCTTTCCTGTCGAGCAACAGCTTCGCAACTCTAACATGCCCGCAATGTGCAGCGACGTGGAGAGACGTTAAATAATCGATGGTTACTTCGTCAACCGGTGCTCGGTGGTACAACAAAACCCTTGCGGCGTCAACGTGATCACCTTGAGACGCCATGTGCAACGGGGCTAATCCATTCTACAAATATCGTCAAACAATCTGTCATCACATCCTCACGATTCAACAGACAATAAAGAAATAATTTGCCCATTTTTTTCAGACGCTGGGCAAACGCAACGCCTCAAATTGTCCGCCGGTTTTCAATAATTCCGAAAACACACAATTGAATCTCTAGAAAATAATGTTTGGGCGATCGAGAATGTTTCGCCTGGTCGTGAACGTAAAAATTACCTTTGTACGCGCACTTATTGGGGCTTCGTGCTCGAGAAGTGTAGAAACAACTTCCTCGTGGCCGGACCGAGCAGCGCAATGAAGGGGCGTCAGTCCATCTCGAGTCTTGGCATCGATGCTTGCGGAATTTTCCAGCAATATTTTCACCATGTTGTTTTTTCCCCATTTCGCTGCGACGTGCAACGGACTGATGTTGTGCTGTGACGAAAAAAATTGATTATTTCATTGAAGACACAAATTCCTGAGGATCCTGGGGAAATTTTCAAATCTCCACGAACCTTGGCCAAGTAGTTGACATCGGCTCCACGTTTTATTAACAAACGAGCTATTTCCTCGTTTCCGTAATGAGCCGCAATGTGAAGCGGCGTGAAACCACTTTTCGATGTCACATCCGGTTTGTGATCGTTCTGAAAAACGGATCCAACGGATTGTCAAACGAAACACACTAATAAATTGTCGGTTTTCGGTGTTAGACTGTTGGAATTTTTCCTTTTGGCTTTTTCGTAATTTCTATGGCGTTGATCGATCAAGTTAAAGTTTACGAGCAAGTCTCATTCTTTGGCAACATTTTGCCAATAATTTTGAGCTCCCGACGTTTCTCCACGCGAGCCCCGTGAAAGGAACTCGTTCCCCGAGCTCGAATGATTCAGTATTTTAAAAAATGGCCTCATTTCGAACGATAAATCAATTCGTTACAAAGCAATTTCAACCAAAAATCATAAAAACATTAAAAATCAACGTTGGAAAATATTTTCATGCCCAGAACTTGCCAAGGAACGAAAATAACGATGTTTAATTTTCCATAATTGGAATTCTTTCAGGATCCAAACGCTAAATCGGTAGAAAATTTCCCATGGTTTGTAAAATTGAACAAACAATTGATAGAATTTTTCTTTTTTCGTATAATCCCAACGTTGCGAATTGCCAGACTTTTTTTTGGATCGATCCGATAGAAAAACCGATCGAAAATGCAGTGAAATTTGGTAATGGCGATAATATTTGAACGAAACTGTACAAAAAGCATAAATCTCAATTTCTTATCAAATGAATATTCATTAGGAAAGAGCGGCGGTCGTATGCTTACATAAAATAAAATTACACATGTCTGTTGTAAACTGATTTGAAGACAGTGTCTAATAAACAGTGTAGATAGATAAATATCAACGGAGCTCGTTCACAGCTCGTAAATTAGTCGCTTGTCTGCATCAATCATTCGTATCTCTACCTCGAGACCATACACGTAGTTACACTTTCAAGTTATTCATGATAACATGAAAGTATTTGTATGTTAATTACAAATGTGCATTTATAAAGCATCGGGATAATAACAATATTCGCGATACCTGTAATAATAAATCTGCTGCTTTGCAGTCGTCCTTCTTCGCTGCAATGTGCAGCGCTGGTAAACGAACTTTTCCTTTCGAATCATTTTCGAGCAACACGCTCACTACTTTGTCGTGTCCTTGTTGCATCGCAACCGCCAAGGGAGTAAATCCGTCCTAAAATTTCAATAAAACCATCAATTTTCATTGATCAATAAAAATAAGTAATTTATTATGCATTACTTGTATTTTACGAATAAAAATTATAATCCAAGGAAAATCCTCGGTAAAGTTTGAATCGGACAATAAATTTTCATTTATAAATAAAACATTTTAATTTTCCATGAGAATTTTTATCATTTTTATCATTATTATTTGCAGAAAATTCTTTTTTTTCAACAAATATTTTTCTTCAACAGTGGTTAGTAGAAAAAGTGAAGGAAAAATATTGTCAAGCCCTGAGGCCAAGAATGTCTCACGAAAGGATGAAAAATATTATGAAATCCTTCGCGGATCGTGTGGTTTTTTATGGCGACCCGGATCATGAGGATTCTTTTCGTCCTGCCACTCATTTCTGGCGTTTTTGGAGATGAAAAAATGTGGAAAAATTCTGGAATACTCTCCATGGATTCAACTTCAAGGGTTCATGGTTTTAACACTTCGTGGTCACACTTTCGCCACCGATCTCGATGGTCACACTGGGTTGATTCTACCCAGTTCATTTTCGAACCCGTATTGTGACCAATCTATTGGCCCGAAAATTCTCAAAAAATTACTCAACAGCCCTTGGACGTTCCAGTTTAGATACGAAAAACTTTCCTCAAAGAAATCCAAGGCTAACATATTTTTTTAAATGCAAAATGAAGAAAAAAAACGGGGATAAAAAGTTTTTTCACTAAAATAATCGTCACTTTGTGGATTTTCAATATTTTTGCCTAAAATTTGGACCTGATATTCATCAGATCTGGTTTTTTTGGAAAAAAAATAGTAGGATAGCGCGCGTTTGAAAAAACATATTAATTCCGTTATTGGAAGTGGGTCGATTTCAGAGTGGATGTTAGAGATTTAGCGTTAACGGCGGTAATACTTATCGCCGCCAAGGCGCAATGGACACTGCAAACTGTCGTTAAATGACGATTACAGCCCCATTAATTACCGGGAACTAGGAGATATTTACGTCACAAGTGGGTCACTGGGTGGATTGTACCCACAGTGACCACGAAGGGTTAATGGTCGCTGCATTTTTGAATTTAAAAAATATGACGTTTTGAAAAACAAGATTTTCGAAAAAAGTTGTCACTGGGGTAAAAACGACTCGTATGATCTGCAGAGGGTTAATAATTCAATCTAGTTTGTGTAATAATCGATTTAACGTACCTCCGTAGCCAGACTTTGATTCGCTCCGTTGGACAATAACAATTTGACGACTTGATCGTGATTTTCTTGAGCCGCCATGTACAACGGTGTAAAACCATTTTGGGACTGTATGTTGACCGAAGCCCCATACTGTATAAGGATCCTAACTATTTCCGTTTGGCCAGCTGTCGTTGAATAAAAATAATAGATCAACAATTATTTCCCTGGAAGTTTGTGCAAGTTTCTTCGTCGCTGGAGTTTCGTGAGTTTGAAAACAAGATTTTTTGATTGAAATCTTACCTAACGAGGCTATATGCAGCGCGGTGTTCCCTTTCTTGGTGGCTGCGTCGACTTTCGCTCCTCTTTTCAACAATTCAGTTACAATTTCGACGTGGCCATCCTTCGATGCTAAATCCATAGCATTTAAGCCATTCTAAGAATAAAAAAACAGCCTCGTCACGTTTCAACCATTGAGTACGTTAAAAATAAGCTGAAGCAATTTTTTCAAGGGATAAAATTCGAGATAAAATTGTAATCGACGTCCCTGATCATTAAACAACAAAACTCAGACAATTATTACGTTTCCAAGTAGTCCTGTCCTCAAAGGAAATCGAAATGTGCTACTTTTATATTTAGAACATTCAAAAATGTTGGCATTCAAGTTAAAACTATTTTATGATGATGAAAAAATTCAAAATATGTATTCGAGGTAATGGATTGTTGATTCTCACGACGTTGAAGTTTGCATCGTTGGAATGCGACGAAATTCTGTTTTTTCTTGAGCAGAGCTCAAGATTCTCATCCCAAATTTGATCAGGACGATGGAACTATATTTTTTTAGCCTCCAAAGACAAAATCGTTACGAAAATTGTCATGGTTTTTAAAATTGAACAAAAAATCAATACAAAAACGTATTTTTTTCGTTGGAGCCCAACGTTGCGAACTTCAGTGTCGTTAATTCTTACCGAGTTGGCCGTATTGATATCTAGATTCGTGTCGAGGTATTCGATTACTTTTTCGAGGTTCCCGGACCTTGCAGCCCGAAGAAACGCCGTCGTGTCATCCGTCTGCGTTACAAATAATTCAATCACTCAAAAATACAAAAAAAAAATTGAATTCATCAAATCAGAGTCTCCCTTCGAGCCTCTCGTAGTTTTGATTCGATTGTGAATCGATTACGTGTCAAAATTGTGATTTTTAACCCTCCGAGTACACACTGGGTCATTGTGACCCGAACGATTTGTTGTCACCAATGGCAACGGACGTTTTGGCATGAAATTTTCGTTCTTGTCAAAAAATGAATTACAAAAAACGTCTCTGCAAAAAAAAATACAAAAATTGCATATTTATCGGAATGTAACGATTTGAAAAACGCATTGGGTCAAATTTACCCAACATGCACTTATGGGGGGTGTGCACTCGAAGGATTAACAAAAATTCCTTCACAGTCTCAATTTTTTTTACAGCGTGAGCCTCAATGGACTTTGTTCATGAGAAAAGTGTCTCGCTGCACGCTGGAGACGAGAAAAGTTGACGGAGAACCATCACGCGGGAGAAAAGGACTTGGTACGTGGGACAATCACCCTTGAACGAAATATTTGATGATGTTACGCCTGAGGGCAAGACATTTCGGTGAATTCACCTACACTCTATAGCAACCGCCCTTTTCCTCGTCAAACCTTTCTCCCTTCTGTCCTATGCTGTACAAAAAACGTATCACTGTAGAATGTATACAGTTCACTTCAGGTCAAGTCGACAGGTTCGTGACCTTCGCCCTCTAGAATTGGCCCCACTATTTTTCCAACTTTCCTCCAAACGTGCATCAAGTTTTTTTTCCCCAAATTTTGTAAAATCCACTAACGAAGCAAATCGCAAATCGATTTTCCAGTTTTTCTCATTCCAAACTTTCGTTCTTCGACCCTTATTTTTTTTTGCTTTCTCGTTCCTCGTTCCACATTCTAATTTTTTATTATCTCTGCGCAAAATACGGAAAAAAATAATTTTAGAAATCTTGAGAGGATTTCGGATCGGAAAATTCAATTTTTGAATGAAATCCGAAAGAAAATTTACATCGCAGGACATTTATTGATTCAGAAATTGACTCCGAAGTGTCGATCGAACAATTTTGGACTTTAAACATCGCTACTCAGTTTTCTTTATTTGCTGTCGCGTTTATATTTTCAAAATATAGCGAAATTTTTGGGTAAATATTCGCTACCACAGCAAAAACCAAATATTCATCAAATTCTTTTATTTTTCTTGGTATAGCTGATTCCCGAATTTCGAATTAACGAATCCGACATTTCGTCAATTTGAATTATTTTCGAATTATCTTTATGGGGCAAAAAGTTGATGGATCTTGCGGTTTTCTCACCCCTAGAACTGTATAAACCGGGCCTTTAAAAATCTACCCCAAACGACCTTCGAATTACGTTCCCAAATCAACTTTTTGGCACTTTTAGGTATTTCAATTGATTTTTCACCAACTAAAAATGGATAAAATTGAATTTTCACTTCACCATTCTCTTTGGCATGAAAAAACGAATAGATTCGTGTACTTATAAGTCAGAATATTGCTTTTCGTACGATTTTACGAACGAGAAAGCCGTGGGTCAAATTTTTACTCCGTTTAGTAGTTTGAAGGTAAAAAAAAATGGATTTTAGCGTTGCAGGCTCAAAATTTGTTCGAATTCTGTAAGTAATCAAATTGACTCCTGGTTTCTTACAAAAAATTCGATTTTTTCTTAAATTTCAATTATTTTTGCGTCTTTATATAATGCAATAAAAATGACGATGGATTTTGGAGTTTGCTCAAGAATTTTCCAATCCACGAGCAATCGGAACGTCCGGATTGGACTTTGCTTCGCGGCAAAAACCATAAATTCTAAGCAACAGAAAAATCAATAGTTGGCGAGCAATGTGTTCCATAACGACAATTAAAACGTTGCTCTCGCAGCTTCCGGGGAGCTGTTGAACGATTATGCAAGGCATACACCCTGACCGCAGGGAGGATGAGCAGATTAAAATGAAAAAAAAAACAAAGACCGGTAGTCGCGAAGGGGTGCTTAAAAATAATGGATCAGGGTGCAGTGGGATCGTGTTTTGTGTGTTGAGATTAATGAAAAAGGAACGTAGTCGAGGGGAGAATAAAATACCTGGCTGGTGTTGTCCGTGACCATCGTGAAATCCCGCAGCCCTGCGGGTGGCTGGCAGAGGAATTGCCAGAGATCGGGGGAGACAAAAAGACCGCAAAGAGTCTGAGAGTCTTTTTTTGTTTTGTGTTAGTTGCTTCAGAGCTTTTAGAAAAATGCCTCGGTCGTCGCACTGGCTCGTAGACTTTGATGCAGGATTTCAAGTCGTCGTTTTATTCCGTACCGACCGACTGTCTATCACGTACATTTGTTGCGATGTCGCACGGTAGAAAGGCAAAAAAAAGGACGCACAATTTACGCACCGGTACCAGCGGCCAGAGGGTCGCGGTGAGCCCGCTCGTTCGCAAAGGTAAGCGAGAGAGAGAAAGAGAGAGAAAGAGAGAGAGGGAGAAATAGGGATGAAGAATAAAAGAGAAGAAACGTGTGCGGGAAACCGAGAGAGTGGGGTTGATTCGGGGGGGAGAAAAGGTAAAAGAAAAAGCGAGAGAAGGGTGTGAGCCGCCCCGATGCTGCGTGCGATCGCGCGGGTTCGCCTGCTCCCTTCTTTCGCCGATAAACCTCCTTGGGGAATGAGTGACCGGTGGCGCAGACGCGTCTCAAAGCTTCGCAACGATTCCAATACACTGCTTTTTTTCCTCCATATATACAAAACTATTCCGCCGTTTGCAAAGCTTCGAGCCTCGTAACCGCGAAACCCTCGTCGTGTTCGTCGTCACCCCTGAGCTCTTTCTTTCCAGCTATATGCACGAAAATACGAGAACGAACCCTCCAACCAATTTTTTCCATCGAAATTAGCTCGTGCGTGCAAATTTCATAAATATTCATTTTATTCCCACGAGATACCGATCGTCGAGGCTCAATCAATATTCACATTCGTTTGAATCTCATTAGCAAACAAAAAACTCGAAAGTAAAACACTCTCCGGGTCACGTCATCGCGGTTCGCCCTTTTCCTGATGAAAAACTCAAACGACAATCTCGCACGCCCTCAAATAATTCCTCAGGATTCTCCAATGCCTCGAAAAAAATTCAAAATTCCTTGTACAAATTCGCATCAGGGCCAACGACGAACACACCGCGCGAGAACGTTGCAAAAAACTTTTTTCACTGCCTCACTTTCATAGCTCACGTTTATTTATAATTTTTCATCGCTATCGATCGCACGAGCGTTAATTTTATTCTCCATGAATTTCGAGACATTTTTCCTTCGCGGTTTTACTCGCGGAATCTGGTCGTTCCGATACCCACGCCGATCTCGCTACCGAGCCCCGTGACACAACTGCGTGAATCGTCCTCGCCAGCCAACTGGACGTTACTACTGACAGTTTTGCCTTCTATTCCACATGTCTCCTCTATATACACACCAATCTATATAACTCCGTGTCGCTGTGTCTACTACAAGGGTGCACGGGGCGCGGATCACTTCCGTCCAAACGCCATTGGCCACAAGTGCGCCCGCGCCTTCGGCTCTCTTACCCCGAACCGTAAAAAAGAACCTCCATACCCAGGGTGTCCCAAAAATCATCCCCATACCGAGAGAAAATCATACACATCAAAAATTATCATGACGTCATAGTTCTTTGGTCGTTCCTATGAAAGATTTTGTCAAAAAAATTCTCATTTCTAGTCTCAAATTGGTCAAACATTTTTTAATGGATTATGAACGCAAAATTACTGTATTTTTGCTAAAATTCTTCAGAAAGAACGAAAAATGTGAAAAATTGTTGTTTTTTTCTAAAATTCTTGAGAAAGAGCGAGAAATGTGAAAATTTTCAAAGCGTCCAATATCATCGATCGAATGTGAATGAAAAATTGTTGTTTTTTGCTAAAATTCTTCAGAAAGAGCGAGAAATGGAAAAATTGAGCGAAAAATTTCCGTTA
Organism: Diadegma fenestrale; assembly: GCA_037043255.1. NCBI lineage: Eukaryota > Metazoa > Arthropoda > Insecta > Hymenoptera > Ichneumonidae > Diadegma > Diadegma fenestrale. Next base: position 14,792,389 of record CM073310.1, on the reverse strand, counting down.
TTTACGATACAATTGGAATTACAATTTGTGTGCTTATGCGAAAATTCTTCGGAAGGTCGACGAATTTTAAAATCTCACCAAAAAGTGTCGAAATTTTCAAAGCTTCCGATATTATCGACCGAATGTGAATGAAAAATTGTTGTTTTTTGCTAAAATTCTTCAGAAAGAGCGAGAAATGTGAAAATTTTCAAAGCGTCCAATATCATCGATCGAATGTGAATGAAAAATTGTTGTTTTTTGCTAAAATTCTTCAGAAAGAGCGAAAAATGGGAAAATTGAGCGAAAAATTTCCATTATTTACGATACAATTGGAATTAGCATTTGTGTGCTTATGCGAAAATTCTTCGGAAGGTCGACGAATTTTAAAATCTCACCAAAAAGTGTCGAAATTTTCAAAGCTTCCGATATTATCGACCGAATGTGAATGAAAAATTGTTGTTTTTTGCTAAAATTCTTCAGAAAGAGCCAAAAATGGGAAAATTGAGCGAAAAATTTCCGTTATTTACGATACAATTGGAATTACAATTTGTGTGCTTATGCGAAAATTCTTCGGAAGGTCGACGAATTTCAAAATCTCACCAAAAAGTGTCGAAATTTTCAAAGCTTCCGATATTATCGACCGAATGTGAACGAAAAATTGTTGTTTTTTGCTAAAATTCTTCAGAAAGAGCGAAAAATGGGAAAATTTAGCGAAAAATTTCAGTTTCCGTTATTTGCGATACGATTAGAATTACAATTTGTATGATTATGCGAAAATTCTTTAGAGGGTCGACGAATTTGAAAATCTTGAGAAAAAATGTCAAAGTTTGCGCAATTTTCGTTAGAATGTAAATGTGAAATTACGATGTCCTTGCTAAAATCCTTGAGAGACGTGCCCTGGGACCAAGGAACTAGAATGATGTCATGGTTTTTTTTAATATTATTCGTTTCTCAGTGCCGGATTCCCACGAGCCTGCGAAAGACCGTGAAATCCGGGAAAGAAGACTCCCTGGACGATTTTTTTCCGCCACGAAATTCCCGAAAAAAAAAACATTAATTAGCGACAACCGGGCGATCGTGGCGAAGAGTTTCAGCCCCCGGATTCCTCCCTCCCTTTCAACCCGGTCCTGGACGACACGTTCTCCAACGTTAATCGTTGCGACGTTTGGTGCCAAAATCGTAATCGCGATCGAATCGGGTCACGAGGCCATCGATGTGATAAAATTATCATCGATGCGGAAAAATTTCGCATCAATCAATTTCGAAATTTCCTAATAAAGATAAACGAACTAGCCAATTTTTTCGAGAATTTCAAAAAATTAAATCGCGAGTCCGGCGGCAAGTTTCAAAATTGCAAAAACTTTCAGAGCCAAATTCTTCATCGAGATTCCCAAATTTTGACTTTCAATTGATTGATTTTTTCAAAAACTAATTGACATTCGTTTTTGATTGGACAAAATGAAAGTTTGGTTAATCTTTCGAGTGCACACCCCTTAAAAGTGCATCCTGGGTCAATCTGACCCAAGTCGTTTTCCAAATCGTCACATCCCAATAAATATGCCATTTTTTTACTTTTTTTCGAGTAAAAATTAATTTTTCGACAAAAACGAAAATTTAATGCAAAGAAATTCGTAGCCTTTAAATACGAAACAATCAGTGACCAAAAATTCTTCGGGTCGAATTGACCCAGTGTGTAGCCAAATTGTAATTATAAAAAAAAATGTGAAAATTGCTGGATAAATCCTGATGGCGATGGAATCGAGACACCCTGTAAAATGAAGCAAACGATCGGGTGGATGAAGGGCGGCGGCGGTGCTGGTGGTGGTTATGGTTCAGAGCGGTAGATGCGACTGCGTTACCGTCGACAACGATCAATAAAACTCCGAGACACGAGACCGAACCGGCACGATCGGAGTGGTGGGGATATTTGCAACCTGCCCGCTGACGGTACCGGCACACCGAATTTCCGTGAGTGACAAAAATTACGATTGACCACGTCCATTAGAGTCTCAATAACAAGTTAAATCTAAACTATTTGACCCACTTGAAGTCTGGACAGCAAACAACATCGAAACGCGATCGTATATGAAAGTCTCTCGAGATGTTTCTGCCCGAGAAATTGGCGAGAATCGTCGAGCGAACATTGTTCGATTTGCCGTTCGCCCGAAAAGCAAGAAAATGATGGGATCGAAATTCGAGTTTAAACACTGGTCGAAAACCTAAAAATCTAAAGATCTGCGAGTTCGAATTCTCCGATCGATGTATCTCGACGTCAACGTTCAGTCGACTGCGACGATAAATTCTTATCGTTTCGTTTCCACAAATTATCGGATATCAAGTGTCCTCAGTTTGAGGAGGAAACTGATTACGAATCCTCGGCCCATTTCCGGCGAGTGAATCGTCTCCTGACTATACCGAAGAATTCAAACTCCCCGGGGTTAACTGAAGGCAGGAAATTTCATGGAATTTTGTCGTAATTGACGAAATATTCATGGAAAACATTCATTAATTTCTCTGATATCGATTAAACTGTTTGGCCTTTTTGTCTTTTTGTCAACCGTTCGCGATTCCAAACGTTTCGTAAACGATCCAACTTTTTTGTGTATCCTCGAAAGTCTCGTCGAGATCGATACGAAAAAATTCGTGAATGAATCGTCGTTGTGGTTCGACGTTTCGATGGATTTTTCTCCCCCTGCCCGTCGACGTCACGGAACAACGAAGATCAGGACGTTTCGAAATAATCATTTAATCCTACTAATTATAACTTTACCAATCAGGTCTCGCCATCCAAAGGGAAAACGACACACCCCAGTCGGCTCGACTTTTACGAGTCGAGTCCAGCGCTGGGAAAGTATCGACGTCTCGGCTGCTCGATCTTGCACGAATTCAATTTTTTCTTTCGATTTCTTTGTCATTATGAATGAATTACGAGTGGGGCTGAATTCCCACGGTCAACGCAGTCAACTCGATAGCAAAGAGTCGTTACGAAATTCTTGGACAAATTGAAATTCGAAAATTGGATAAATGGTTTGTTTTGGGTTGCATTTGGAAATTTTGCAGGCCTGAGGAGCGAACGAGTCCGATTTTTTACGACCGATCGATTTTTGTTTGCATCATTTATTCCGAGGATAGAAAAACTTCATTTTCTCTCTTCATACACTGGGTTAATCTGACCCGAACAATTTTCCGTGCTTTGGCATCGAATTGTCGTTTTTTGCTTCCTCATGGAGGAAGCTTTGTGACGGTGAAAATTTTTTTTTTCGAGTTTTCAATGTCAATGTTCTTAATATGTCCCAAAACGTCCAAAAATCATATTTAGAAAAAGTGTCCGGATGTGTGTGTGTATGTGTGTGTGTATGTGCTGGCACTGTAAAATTCAAATTGTTATAACTCGAGAACGGTTTGAGCTACAAGGCTCTAGTTTTGCATAGATGTTAATCTATACCAGCTCTTCGTTTGCTGAGAATTTTGTCCGGATCGCTAGAAAAATCCGAATCCTACAGTATTTTGAAATTTTCAAAAAAATGGTGTCACCGCTCTAACTTTCGCAAGTTTTAAGATTTATTACTAATTTTTTTTTTATAATTAGAGTATCATAATATGAAGGTTGGTATTGAATTTGGGAAATATCGGTTGAGCGGTTTAAATTTTATGGGTTGTTGAATTTTACGAAAATATTAGTTTTTCGAAAAATCGTTTTACCGTGCATCTTGAGCACCATGAGAAAGCAATTTGCAAATTTCAATTTGCAGCACTTTTTTTTTGTTTTTTTCAGAAAATGAATTTCGAGCAAAAAATGCAGATTTACCGGAATGAAACGATTTGAAAAACGCCTTTGACTGAGAACATGGGATTGAAAGTTTTTCAAAACGCACTCACGAGCTTTTTGCTTAAACGACCGCCGGATATCCCGTACTCAACACAGACGATACGCGACCCTTCGACTAGCGTGTAACCTTAACCTTTTTTCACGTTGCCCCCTTCGTATACAGTCACGAGGATTGGCGACCGAGAAACAATCACTGAACCATGGCATTGTTCGTCATCGCTGCAACCTTTTCAACGCATTTTTTCTATGCTGTTTTTTTTTCACGCTTCGTGATTGGCGAAGCACTGGAAAATTTTTTGCATCGATCGACCGCAGGTTTTTCCCTGCATGTGGATGATCGTGAGGGTTTCTTTTTCTTTCTTTCATGCAAAGTGTCACACGACGCGATTCTGAAGATTTCCTGTTGCCGCGTTGCGGGGACGAAAAATAAAAACCGATAATTTTTAACTTTTTCTCGAGCTTCCGCGTAATTAATCGATTTTTTCGCTTCGTATCAATTTTTCGTCCGACCACTGAATTTTCTGCGGTCGTTTCATTCGCGGGCTCTCTAATTTGGCTGCGATGTTGCCAATGGGTCAATTTGACCCCTGAAACGAATTTCGTCCGCCCGTCAACGCGGCGATGACTCTCTGGTCGTCGAATCATAAAAATCAGACTCGTATGCACGAATAAGTTGGCACGATTCGTGTGTCGGACCAAAAAACGCGCGTCTGTCTCGTTTTTCGCAAATTTTGATTGAAAATCTCAAGAATCGCGATAAACGGGACGCAGTTTTGATGAAATTGTCAACAAGACTTGTCCACGTTGATATTTTGTTTGTTCGGTACACACGTGACGCGAGATTGCTGCTGCGCGGGGCGCGCAGCAGTGATTGATATTTTTTCTTAAAATAGATCGCAGCTTGCCCAGCGAGTGGAAACGCCAATAATAAACGTGCGCGTAAAAATATATATATGTAAAAACATGCAAAAATCTTTGCGTATATGCATGAAAAATACTGAACGTATTTTTGCTTCGACATGTCCCGCCAACGAGTTGGCGCGAAAGCGTCAACGTTTTTTCTCGCCCCTTGACGCATACAACTGAACGTGGCCACATGTACGAGCCACGAAACTGCCGAAAAAAGGCTCGAACGCAACCAAAAATTGACATGCACGACGATTTTTCTATGATTACGATCATCATTTTATTTTCACTGACATGCACGCGCGTGTGTGTGAATGCTGTTGAATTTTGGTTACGCGGTTATGTAACAAAATTCGATGCTTCGATTATTAGAACACGCACAAAATTCGGCAAGTTTTTCACGAGACAACGACGTGCATGCATTCTCGTGCCTTCGCGAGCTGTAAAGTGCCGTTTTTTTTCGATGACACTGACCGAGAAGATCAGACACGGAACAACTCGCAGGCAGAGCAATTATTCCAACACAAACGCGGTTTTAAAACTCGGGGAATCTTTATCCCGCGATGTTATGGCATGTTATTGAGACTTTTTCATTCTCTCGTTTATGAGGGAATTTTCGTTACCTCGAGGCTTATGATCGGAGGGAACTCGGCGTCTGTCTCCATAGCAAAAAACACTTAAAAACTGCACTTGTTTAGATTTTTTAAAATAATATTTTCTATCTATGTGTACACTTTTCTATTCGTATGTTTAAAGCGCTACACTTCCTAAACTAAAAACGACTCCGCGGTCCACACGCGTGCGTATTTTTAGAAAAATACGTTTTATTTCCTGGGGTTGCCAAGCTCGACAAGAAACCCGCGTGTTTTTCAAAAACTTTCTTTTTTATCGAGTGCATTATGATTTACGGTTTTTTATTCTGCTAATTATATTATTATGTCGATTTATATCGAAATGGCGCAAAAAATTATTGTCAATTGGCGAAACTTGCTGTAAAGTTTTGAAATATAAAATTTGTGTCGATGATTCATTGTGTTTTGTCTTGGAACCCAACTACCCAACTCCCCTGATACTTGAACGCCACGAAACGTATACGTGAGAAAAATGTAAACAAACTTGTTATCTGTGTGTCCTCTGTGGCCCTTTGCTTCATTCCCACACACGCCGTCAACAAAATAAACGCGAATACTTGACGATACATTTCATAGTTAGTTGCTAGCGTTCACCGTAGATGGCGGTGGCGCGCGGACGACGAATTTCCATCGAAAAGCGAAATAAGACTTGTAAAAAGTCTTCTACAATAAATTGATTTACGCTTGGGAAAAAATTTCATTATTTACCGTCGACGACACACACATTTGGACGCGAGTTGATCCAAAAGCAAATATATACAGAATCGACATTTTTTGTTGCGCGTCAACAAAGAGCGAAACTCGCATTGTCAGCAGTTGGTAACGCAGTTATGGCGGGCAAGCGCGTCGGAACTTGCAAAACACATACACATTCGAATGCATACGTAATAGTAATAAAGACTAGTATGATGTGAAGTGTCAAACTACCCAAACTATACTTCAGTATTCTTTGTTGAGTACGTGTGTTCACTTCATTCGTCTATTCGTCATACACTTGGCGCTCAGCGATCTTCCAGGACTCTACGGGGTACGTAACGTTCAGTGAATCCCATTTATTTTCAAACCTCGTCCATGTCCTTGTGTGCGGATTGATAGAAAAGTATTCGTAGGCTCTGTTTCGAACGACCACGCGTAAATGATTTCACATTGATCAAATTTTTTGTCGAAATTTTTTGTCGAAATCGAGCGGTTTAGAATTCCGGTCTTTCGAGCTGTAATCGTGCGGAATCGCGACAGTTGTCAATCGCCACGCGAGCCGGCAGACTTTGTAAACTCGAAGCAACAGTTTTATCCTGTGACAGCGCATTAAACAAATATTTACGTTATATTAATACACACGTAGAGCAGTGCGAAGAACGCGGTCGTTATTTTGGATGAATCCTTCGGATAATGGACGTTTTATCACTTTAACAATCCGAAATGTTGAGCTGATAACTCGATAAGAAAAAAAATGACTTATCTACTGCTTGACATTGTTTTTTTTCGGGATTACGCGAGCTTGACTGACGAACGTGACTGAAAGAATAGTCGACCGAGTCTTTGTTCTCGCTATCCCACGGACAATCGACTCGCCTTCCGGTGATAACCTAAACAATTCAAATCGCGGAATTGCCTGCACTTTTTTTCCGTCTCCTAAAACATCGATCGCAAATTTTTTGAACACTTTTCCACCAGCTTCCACGAAGTAGACACAAAAATCCTGTTAACATTTGTTTTTTCTTTTTTGTTTTCAACACATCGACGGTTTTCTTTTGTTTTCTCTCAATTTTTTTTTTCAATAATCGCGTCTTTCTGTTTAGAGGTTTTATTCGAATTTCCACAACTGCCCAACAACCTTCGGTACAATAACCAGAATTTCGTAAGTTTCAAGATGATTTCTATCCAATAAAATTACGAATTTCCACACAAAGAATTTCTCGTTATCGTGTCATAAATGTACATTTTTCTACAGCTGCTTCCAAAACCGCCAAAATGGCAAGCGATTCGGTCGATATAATGAATCAAAAAATCTCAATCGTCCAAGGAAAACTATTAAAATTTCCAAAGGTTCGTTTCCCTCGTTATCATTTCGTCAAACTTTTCCCTGTCTATTTTTTCACAATTCTCGCTTTCCAGGAACTCGAAGACAATTTAAAATCTGGTGCTAAGGCCTTCAAGGCCAAATCCTTTATGATGGCTGCTAAATATTTCAATAATTTCCTCGAGGCCAACAACAGCGATGGCAAATACCTTGTAAGTCGTTGCTCGCGATTCATATTTTGATGTATTAACCCTTCGTGGTCACTCTGGATAGAATCTACCCAGTGACAAACTTGTGACGTAAATATTTCCTAGTTCCCGGTAATTAATGGGGCTGTAATCGTCACTTAACGACAGTTTGTAGTGTCCATTGCCCGTTGGCGGCGATAATTATTACCGCCGTTAACGCTAAATCTCTAAAATCCACTCTGAAATCAACGCACTTCCAATAACGGAATTAATATGTTTTTTCAAACGCGCGCTATCCTGCTATTTTTTTCACAAAAGAACCAGATCCGATGAATATCAGGTACAAATTTTAGGCAAAAATATTGAAAATCCACAAAGTGACGATTATTTTAGTGAAAAAACTTTTTTTTCCTGTTTTTTTTCTTCATTTTGCATTAAAAAAAATATGTTAGCCTTGGATTTCATTCAGGAAAGTTTTTCGTATCCAAACTGGAATGTCCAAGGATTGTTGAGTAATTTTTTGAGAATTTTTGGGCCGATAGATTGGTCACAATACGGGTTCGAAAACGGACCGGGTAGAATCAACTCAGTGTGACCACCGAGATCGGTGACGGAAGTGTGACCACGAAGGGTTAAAATTGAACAATTTGTTTGATCCGTTGCAAATTTTATTTACGCCCGGAAACTTGAAAATTTCAGAATTCAAATGACGAAGCAGTCGTCGTCGTATCGTATATGTATTGTTTATGCTGCATCGAGTCTTCAAACTCCAAAAATTTGTGGGACGCTTTAGAACTTTTGGAAAAAGTCGTTAAACGGCACGGCTCTCGATATCCCATGTTTTATTACGCCATTGGAAAAGCGTACTTCAAGCTTTATCGGTAAACGTTTTTGATTATTGAACTAAAATTCTCACCGTTTATTATTTTTTCCCAATAATCAAGAAAATCTGAATCTCAATAATCAAAAAATACGAATTGCTCAATTTTATCGAGACTTGCAGATTTTTCTCATAAAAAAATCAAACAATCAGTTTCATCGAAGGTAAAAATTAAAAAATTGAAATGATTCTTACTGTTTATTCATTTTTTTTCAACAATCAAGAAAATCTTATGAATCTCATTTTTTAGAGCTTTCTCAAAACTTTATTGATGGGTTTTCTAAAGAAAAATTGTATTTTGCGATTTTACAGTTTCAGCAAAGCCTCTGAGGTCGTTTCTAAATGTCTTGAATTATTTCGAGACCCTAATGCAGTTTTTGTCAATTACTATATTCCGGAGACTGAGGAAATAATTCCTGAATCTACGAAGAAAGGTCTTTTGGTTCGTAATCGCAATTTTGTGCTCTTTACTTTGAAAATTTTTCATGGTGATACGATTATTGACTCGATTTTTCTGTTCAGACCGCCTTGATAAATTTAAATCAGCAATGCTCCAGCTGGCATCGTCCGAACGCAGTTTGTTGCTTGGCCGAGTGTTCCAACTACAGTTCCCACGAGGCGGCGGACAAAAATATTTTTTTTGCGTAAAGACATTTATCCTGTTGGGCCATACATATCGAGCTCTGACATGATTGGATTTAATAATGCGGCATGAAAATACTTACAGGAGTCCAACTTTCGTCGGGATGGTGCAAGTCACGTGCAACAATCCTTGCAATTACTGCACGATGCGGTTTCACGTTGCTTGTTGGAAGGCTAAAAAAGAGTCGTTGTGTTCGACAGGAAAACTATGTGACAGGGTAGGCCGAATTTTACTAAAAATTGAGCCTCCGAGTGCACACTGGCTCGTCCAATCCCAACAATTTCCCTTCAACAAATTTATGGCATTTAATGGCAACGAAAGTTTTTGCATTTAATTTTCCTTTTCGTCGAAAAATAAATTAACGGCCATAAAATATGAAAAATTTACTACAAAAAACGTTTTGAAAAAAAAAAAAAAACAGAAAATTCTTATTGACCGAAATAGAAAAATTTGAAAATCGCCTCGGGTTACGATTTCGCTAAGATGAGTCATTTTTCTTTCGGTCGGGGGCACGTATGCTGACAAAGAGACTTTTTCTTGCATGATTTTGTTCATTTTTTCGTAAGGACGAGTTCGGAGTCTGCGAAATGCGATTTTTGTCACATTTGTTTCATGAAAAACCGACTAAAAGTCTAGAAATCTTGGAAGATCAGCAAAAAGCTTTTTTTTTTAAGTTCGTCCCATTTTTCAAAGTTTGAAGTTCCAGTAATGAATTGTAGAATTAAAAAAAAAATGATCATTTCAATATTTCAATGAATTTTTTCGACGTTTTGTGTCCAGGATGTTCTTCACATGGAATGCTTCACGCCGAATTGCGTAGACGGTAAAGGCGTTCGTTCAATTATCAAGAAAGTTGAAGTATTCAATGACGAAGCTTTGATCAAAGCGACGAGAGAGATTCAAGAAGATGATCCTGTCAAGTACGTTAAGCCGGCTGGAACCCCTAAGGGAGCAATTAAGAAGCAACAGGTACGTGGAACTCTGGAAACCTGGAAAAATCATCATCAAATTTGCATCGTTCGAATGCCCCGAAATTCTTTTCTTCCGCACAAATCATGATAAAAAATCGATCTCATTTTCAAAATTGAATTAAACAATAAACAATCAATATTTGAATAACTTGAAATTAAAAATCGAACTTATAAGAATTGAAATTAATATAAAGAAACATTTCTCGTTGTATTTTAACGTTGAAAACTTCAGCGTTATGGAAAAATATCGTTTTTTTTCCTCCACCCATTTTTTCGATATTAATGCTTGAATTTTTTTCTTGCTGCCGTTCGGTTGTTGTAAAAGCGAAAACTCAGTGCAAAACATTATTTTTCCTCGGTAGAATCAACCGAAACCTAAAAATTTGAGCGAGCCACGAACTCCTGGATTACAAAATCCTAAACCGCCACCGGTGAAGAAAGAAATCATGAAGGTGGAAACGACCGAGGAGGAAGACGCTTTCCAGGAGGAACAGTGAGTACAAAAATGAATAATTAAGGTTTTTTTTTTAACCCTTCATGGTCACACTTCCGCCACCGATCTCGGTGGTCACACTGGGTTGATTCTACCCAGTCCGTTTTCGAACCCATATTGTGACCAATCTATCGGCCCGAAAATTCTCAAAAAATTACTCAACAACCCTTGGACATTCCAGTTTAGATACGAAAAACTTTCCTGAAAGAAGTCCAAGGCTAACATTTTTTTTTAAATGCAAAATGAAGAAAAAAAAAGGGAAATAAAAGTTTTTTCACTAAAATAATCGTCACTTTGTGGATTTTCAATATTTTTGCCTAAAATTTGGACCTGATATTCATCAGATCTGGTTCTTTTGTAAAAAAAATAGTAGGATAGCGCGCGTTTGAAAAAACATATTTATTCCGTTATCGGAAGTGGGTCGATTTCAGAGTGGATTTTAGAGATTTAGCGTTAGCGACGGTAATTCTCATCGCGGCCAACGCGCAATGGACACTACAAACTGTCGTTCAGTGACGATTACAGCCCCATTAATTACCGGGAACTAAGAGATATTTACGTCACAGTTGGTCACTGGGTGGATTCTACCCAGAGTGACCACGAAGGGTTAATTATTTAATCGGTGAAATGCTTAAGGACACGTAGCAATTTTTTTTACAGAACTATAAAGGCTGCAGTTAATAAACTGAGCGATCTTAGAGCTAAGAATTTTGGAATAAGCGACGCAAAGATCGTGAGTAAAGTTTCCTGGAAAAAATCCCCACAAAAATTTCTTCATTTTTTCCATTTTAATTGTTTCTCGTCTTTGCAGTGGCGACCAAGTTTGTCGATGTACGGGAACGAATTCATGTTGGCAACAGCCGAAGGTTTGCCCGATCCAGACTTTTCGAACGATTCTCCACACGACGAGGAAAAAGCTTTCGTTTTCTCGTAAGTAGAGCACCGAAATGTCGCGTTTTTTTCATTAATTAAAGTCTCTGCAAAGTGCGACGTAAATTTCGCTCATTTTTGTCATTCGCAGATACTTTTTTGAGTTTTTGTCGGAAAATGGGCCGATGGAGTTGAGTCGTCTCAATGAAAAATGGAAGGAGACTCAGGCGAACGTGTTTGGAAAAACTTGTGAATCTATTACTACTCATCACGTTGGTGAGTTGGCCCCAAAAGCGCGATCTCTAATTTTTTAAATCCTTAAAGACGATTTTTAAAGAATTATCTGATTTTACGGGTTACGACAGATCTGGCAGACTTTTTGACGCAATCATTGAAATTCGCGGTGGTCGGTGATTACATTTGTACGGCGGACAGACTTCCGGAAGCTTATCATTCGGCGAAAAGCGATGCTTGTCAAATATTGAAGTTTTTCATGGAAACTGACGTGGATGAAAATTCAACAGCCTCGTCTTTAGATGGTAAAATCAAAAATTTTGTTTTTCGATGAATTTTCAGTGGCGTGAATGAATTTTTTTATGAATTTTCGACTCAACGACGCTTTCAGACGAGGCAGCTTACAATGATTTCATCAATCAGAAACAAAACAACTACTCAATGTCAAATTCAACAATAACAAACGATGCCCAGAGCGTAATTGAAGAAACAAACTTTGTTAGCGATGAGTCGACAATAAACGGTACAAAAAACAACGCCAGCGAGTACGTGAACGGTCATGGCGAGACAGAAAAGACTGAAGAACCGGAAGAATCGTCGGAAGTCGATAAAATCGTTGCTTTTCCGCCGAAAACTCCCACGACCGATTCATCTCCGGATGCTGAAATGAACGAAGAAGCCGAGACAATTGGCAATTTGACGGATACGGAAGAATCCGAAACGCTGACAGAAAAAAGCGCACGAAAATCTTCCAATTCGCCTGAATTAACGGCGAAAAATTCTCGCCCTGAATCGGTAGAAAATAAGGATGCAGAGACCCAGAAAGAAGCGACGATCGAACAGAAACACGCGAGGAAACGATGCCATTCACCAACAGCAACCATCATGGGAGCCTACAGCGTCCATGACCTTGAGAATCGTTTAAAACGCACGCAACCGGAATCACAACTCGAGGAATCTCCTAAAGAAACCGAAGTAACCGACGATTTCGAAAATCGAAGCCCGACGATCGAGAATGCCTGCAAAACTTCCGATACTGCGGTAAGAAAAATCTCCATTTTTCCTCGTTCTTTGAATTATTTAACCCTTCGTGGTCACACTTCCGTCACCGATCTCGGTGGTCACACTGGGTTGATTCTACCCAGTTCATTTTCGAACCCGTATTGTGACCAATCTATCGGCCCGAAAATTCTCAAAAAATTACTCAATAACCCTTGGACATTCCAGTTTGGATACGAAAAACTTTCCCGAAAGAAATCCAAGGCTAACATATTTTTTTAAATGCAAAATGAAGAAAAAAAACGGGAAAAAAAAGTTTTTTCACTAAAATAATCGTCACTTGGTGGATTTTCAATATTTTTGCCTAAAATTTGGACCTGATATTCATCGAATCTGGTTCTTTTGTGAAAAAAATAGCAGGATAGCGCGCGTTTGAAAAAACGTATCAATTCCGTTATTGAAAGTGGGTCGATTTCAGAGTGGATTTTAGAGATTTAGCGTTAGCGGCGGTAATAATTATCGCCGCCAACGGGCAATGGACACTACAAACTGTCGTTAAGTGACGATTACAGCCCCATTAATTACCGGGAACTAGGAAATATTTACGTCACAAGTTGGTCACTGGGTGGATTCTACCCAGAGTGACCACGAAGGGTTAATCCACATTACGATGTACAATCGTTCAGCAAAATTCAATGACGTTATTTCCGTTTTCATCGTAGCCATTACCGTGAAAACAGATAAACGGAACGAGTGAGAAAAATATTCGAATTTTAAGTAGAACCTTTTGAAAATTTCGAGCAACATTATTCAAAAAGCATGTGTATGGAACTTAGAAATGATTAGAGCTTCCTGAAACCTCAAACCCGAAAAAGTTCTCGAACCCCCGAAGCCTTTGTCACTGCAGTAGCAAATTTCCGACGCATTTCCGCCGATAGAATTTCACGGAAAGTTCTGACTTTTTGCGTTAACAAATCGACGTTTATTCGACAATTTTTCCTGGCGAATTACAAAAAATGGAAAATAATCGATTTTTACTAACAAAAAGTCAGAACAACCCGTAAAAAGCATTAGGCTCGATATTTAGTCGCACCAGCATCATTTTTTTACCTCCATTTATATCATTTTTCGTCCCCGTTTCTATATTTTTTTTCTACCTCTCAGCATCATAACGATAATGCGAAAAAAAAGTTGACGAATGGAAAAGAAACGGAATCGTTTCCAAGCGTCCATGTCACGGAGACTCTGGATCGATCGACAGCGATTCCTGCAAAGAGCAACGTCGTTTCCGAGTCTAAAAATGATCCAGATAATTCGGCCTTGATCTCAGAGATCCAACGGTTGAATGAAGAATTGACCAAATCCAAGCAAGAAAAGACACATTTGGAAGGAGAACTGCGGTAAGAATCCTGACAATTTTTCCATGATTGTACTTTTGCTCAGAAATTACGGAATTCTCACTCGAAAATAATCTTCACAGCGCCTGGAACGAAAACTTTAGAGTCCTTGTGGGAAATATGGCGATGGAAATCTTAAACAAACAGTACGAAGCCAACCGATGCCGTTTAATTGCGTAAGTTTCTTTTTCCACGACGAAAAGTTTCCAAAATCGTTAAAAAAAAAAAAAAACTTTGAATCGCACAATTTTTTTTTATCAGAAAAATGTGAATGTAGCCATCGTTCTCGAAATATCAAAACTTTTGGTTATTTTTCTTGAATTTTCTTCGTTCAAAACCGCTTCACATGACGAGAAATTGCAAATTTATCCTCTTCCTTAAGAAAATGACGTAAAACTTGTCATTTTCTCGAAATATCGTTCGTGTGTGGAAAAAAAAAAATTGTATCGGCGTTTTCGCTTTTCTCTTTGCACTTCACTCTTGTAAAACTGATAAAGAGCCTCAAAAGGCAGAGATTTACATGGGAGAAAGAAAAACACTGAAAAAACGTAAAGAACAAGAAAACTGAGGTTGGTAATTTTTGTTCAGGGCCTTGAACGAGTTGAATTCCGAGTATAAACTGGTAATGGATATCCAAAAATTGCTGCATTCGTCAATTGGCCAGAAATTGCCAATACAGGAATCGGAATTCGTGAAGAATATTGCGGAAGTTGAAAAGCTCGTAAACAGCCATCAGGTGAGTAAAATATTTTTAAAGATAAAAAATGAATTGTGAAGTGGCTTTTGATGGTAACGATGAGCGTAAAAATTTTAGGTCAAATACACCGAGTTGCGGGATAAACTGTCGTCGAATTTGGTTGAGGGAAATGACTGTGCGATCGAATTGCCACCGGAACAAATTCCCAATATTGCCAAACGTAATCTGAGCGATGTCGTGCAATCAGCGTTCGGCATGTATCGAATGCACCACTTCAAAGAATTGCAAAGTTTGCAAACGAGCCCAGGACAGTCGAATTTCATGGCTCCGCCACCTCCGACACTTTATAGCTACCCTCCTCCTCCTCCTCCTCAACGTTTTCCCCACCCAGCGCGTCTGAATTTCATTCCGCCTGGAAATACTCAACCCGTTCGTCATATCCAGCAATACAATGGGTATGCGTACATGGGGGCGCCTTTACTGCCAACGGGATACGCGCACGACCAACGACAAGGTAGATCACGACCTTTGTCCTTTATTCCTCCTCGATTGATCCCCCAAAAACCTCCACCTGCTCCAAAACCTCGATCCACAACTGCCGATTACTCGGAAAATCCTCTTGCAGCCGAACAGCCGGAACTTCCTAACGTTTCGACGACGCAACCGGCTAATCAAGTCAACGGCTTTTCTTCCAAACGATCGAGCATCTCATCGCCGATCAACGAATCTACCGGCGAGCAACCCAACGTTACAGTTTTACAAGAACTCAAAGATTTAACCAAAAAATCAATGGTCCATGGATCCCATGAAAAAATTCCTCCGGCTACGCCCGAACCGTCGCTTCCCCTTGGAAATCCACCGAAAACTACGAACAACGCCAATAACTCTTCAAAGGAAACTGCCCCGTCTACCGATTTCAAATCCACGCGAAATATTGCTGAGAAAATTCAGCAGCCGGAACCTCCAGCACGCAAAACTCCCGGCCACAGCCTGGACAAATTGATGCGAAGACTCAGGACACTTTACGCCGGAGTTTTGGAGTAAGTTTCAATCCATCGAGAATTTTCGTTTTGTTTTTTTATGGAAATGAAAGATTTCGGGTTTCAGTGTCGCTTGCCACATGTCGCAACAGAAATTTTCTACTCGAACTAATTTCTCACGGGGATTTCTGCCTGGATTGAAAGTGACTTTGAATCCCGCGCCCTTTCTGCCTTTATTGTCCCTTTTTTTTATCAGTTACCCGCATTTTTGACTATTTTTTCAAATTGAAGCAAAATTGCCTCAGGCTCACTCGATCCTGCATGAAAAAACAAAAAATGAGCTCAAGTTCACGTTAAATTTTGCCGGAGACATGAATTTTCCAAAATTGCGGTCATTCATGACCTCAGGTTACCGCAATAGGTACAAAAATGAAGTTCCCGTTCTAGGCCGAAATCAAATGCAAGAAAATTCGGAACTTTGGTCAGCGGCGACTTTGCGGCCTGCAAAACGATGATTTTTGTCAGAAAAAAGAAAATTGTGACGTTAAGGCATTCCTATCGTGTTTCTTTGCATTTGCAGATTGGATTTGTTGAAGAGTATCGAATTAGTTCGCAAAGGGCACAACAATTCCTTGTCGAAATTACCGATCCGTCAAATAATTCGTGAAGCGGACAATTTCATCGGGATCATACAGCAGAAACGTGAGTTTTTCCAAGTCCGATTGAAAATAAATCTCGAGTCGCAGGATCGATGACAATTTTTCAATTTTCATTTCCAGAATTATGCGGCTATGTTAAATACCAGCCGACGCAAAATTCCGCAGGACGTAATTCTTCGACGGCGCTACATCAGAGTGAAAATACCTCAACAGGCTCATCATCGCCGTCCGGTACGTCATGACAAAATTAAGAAACTTTTAAACACCCACTGACGCTTTTTTCAAACGAGTTTTTTTTTCATTATGCTTTGAATTTCAGCGAACGCGTGGAAAAAAGAGACGACGGTGCTTTCCAAAAAGAAATGGGAACCAGTCAATATTCCTAATGACACGTGGTCAAAAGATCCTTTTGCAGATACCGAATGCG
Organism: Diadegma fenestrale; assembly: GCA_037043255.1. NCBI lineage: Eukaryota > Metazoa > Arthropoda > Insecta > Hymenoptera > Ichneumonidae > Diadegma > Diadegma fenestrale. The sequence continues at coordinate 14,775,585 of CM073310.1, read as the reverse complement.
CCTTTTGCATAGAAACTATATCCAGCCACGACTCTCACACTTTGGAGTGCAAACATTCCTTCCACAAACAGGTCAGATATTTTATTTCACGATTATCGATCAGTTTCGCTCTCATTACTGCATAATTAACCCTCCGCGGGTCATACGACCCTTTTTGCCGCAAGCGCCAACGTTTTTTTCCCCAGAAATTGTTTTTTAAAACGTTAACTTGAAAAAAAAAATATCTAACGACCATAGAAACTACGAAACCGTGAAGTTTCAAATTTCTTTCTCTTCAAATACGCGAGAAATAAGTGGCGGGACGCGAAGGGTTAATTTTATGATGTTTTTTATCCTATCGTGAGACATGCCCAACCTCGGGGCTTGAAAAGATTTTTTCTCAACTTTTTCTATTAAGGAGGTTCCGCTATGGCGCAAGGGAATAACGAATCAAGTGAGGCACAATTCCCAAAAAAATGATCATCTGCTTTTCGTTTCGCAAGCGATTCGTTGCCAAACTCCTAAAAAATGAGATGTTCCGAGCATTCTGTCGATTTTAACTAGAAATATCTCCTCCAAACATTCGTTGACCCCACTATTTTTTGATTAATTCGGAACCCTTGGAGTTTTTTTTATAAATTGAGATTTTAATACGCGTTTTGTCTAATCGGGAAGTATTTTTGATATTTTTCCGATTTCATAAGGGTAAGAAATTTGCATAAGGCCAATGTTAAATCAAGTGAGTTTCGACTTCGAAAATATCTCTTGAACCTTCGATGACCTAGGCTGATTTTGAAAGAGATTAAAGTTTGCTGCCTAAATAACAACATATTTCGTTTTCATATTTTAATCTAATCATCGCTCAACTAACGGAACCTCCTTAACCACTAAATAATTTCGCTCATTAATATTTTCCACATATTCCGAAAAACAGATTTTTCTAATAATAATAACAATGACAACAACAAAAATTCCTCTAGCGAATTGAAACTTTAAATTGATAAATTATAATTTATCAATTGATTGAAATTTTATGGGGGATTTCCTCTGGATAATAATTTTTATCCACAAAACTGAAAGTAATGGATAGAAAATTCAATATTTTATTCTTATTTTGAGAAAATTTCATTTTCATCTTTTTTTCAAACTGTTTTTTTTTCTTTTCCAGTGTATACGTGATTGGCAGAAGTTCCTAGTGAATTCGAACGCGGTAGTTGGTTCATGTCCACTGTGTCGCCATAGTTCAGCAATTGACACGGAATATCCTCCACTTCCATTGGGTTAGCGGAAAATTAGTTTGTGCACAAAAAAGCGAGCGAATAAGCTTTTGTGATTTTTTTTTCTCTCCATAATCCAGAATTTTGCCTTTTTTAAAAAATTATCATTATTATTCATAAAAAGCTTCCAACTTTGATGAGGCGAGAATAGTTCCGAAAATACCGAAAATGTTTATTTTATGAGCAGAGATTCGTCAAATTCCTGCGAACAAGAAATTTTCGGTTTGCGAACCTCATTTTTTTGACGAGTCTCTCCTAACGTTGCACTGACGCCATCGGTACTTAGTGACTTAAAGTGTCGTGGCTGAAGGAAGAAAAAAGTTAAACTTGAGGGATTGTCGACTCAGTGTTAAATCAAACGCAGAACGTCGTTTTATTATTATTTTTTTTTCATTATAATTTTCCAACAAAAAATCGAACGAAAATCCAATTATTTTTCATTTTTTTTTACGTTTTATTCAGTTTTGTTGTTTTTTTTTCTTCAACGCCACCAAAAGCTTATCGAAAAGCTCGGTGTCAACGACTCGACGTGATGCCACCATCCCGGTGGTATGAACGCCATATCCCCAGGTTTTAAGTAACACATGAAACCTTTCGCTTCTTTGAATTTTGGCCATTTTTCAAAGTCTGGATTTAGGGGATCCACTTGCGCTGTGTTTGACAATAATCTTGTGTCGTAAAAGTACAAGTTCGATGACTCTTCCGGACGATAAAGTATTAATCGTTTGTATCCAAATACCTAAATGTAATTATCACTTATTTTTATGCCATACAGTGTTATTTTTTTATCATTGATTGAATCAATAAACAGAGTTTACGATTGAATGCTCTTTTATCCGAATTCCTTCTGTCGAAGACTTTTCATATTTTTGTGCACGCACAATTTGCACGACAATCGTGAGATCGAGGTCTTTTCATTACCTGACAGAGAAGATTGTTCTTTGGATCAAAATGTAACGGCGATACGGTCCCCCGCGGACCGAACCAAGCGTTTATATCCGGTGGGTCGGCGTCGCTATCACTGTCAGAGAAACTGCAGTAATCCGGGATCGAAAAATCGCCTTGCATTTCCGGAATCTGTAATACATTCGATGATTTTTAGTTTTTTTGAGTCTAACGCGCAGCTCGATTTTTTCTTTTCTTTTTCTACTTGTTTAGAAATTTTTGGCTCCTCGTCAAATGAGTTTTCTATGGCGAAATTCTCGTGCAGCAAATTAACGTTGTTTCGATAATTAATTAGAATGATATTTGATCCATCGGGACAATAATTGCGGAATAAAATAAAAGAACCTGTTCGAACAATTGATGCTGCGCCAAGTAGCCGATTTTATTGTCTTTCCCCGAAATGTGGGACTGCAGGAACTCGGAAAAACTAACGAGACTCTGGGACCAATCCTCTTCCGTATATCGCGAGCCGATCTCTATCGGAACAGTCCGATTTCCCGCCATTCTAATCAAGTAATCCATATTTTTCCAGGATTTCAGGGCTTTCCAGTGGCTCAGACACTCTGAGAAAAATTCATGCTTTTTTACAACGGTGTCAAATAAATTAACCCTTCGTGGTCACTCTGGGTAGAATCCACCCAGTGAACAACTTGTGACGTAAATATTTCCTAGTTCCCGGTAATTAATGGGGCTGTAATCGTCATTTAACGACAGTTTGCAGTGTCCATTGCCCGTTGGCGGCGATAAGTATTACCGCCGTTAACGCTAAATCTCTAAAATCCACTCTGAAATCAACCCACTTCCAATAACGGAATTAATATGTTTTTTCAAACGCGCGCTATCCTACTATTTTTTCCCCAAAAGAACCAGATCTGATGAATATCAGGTCCAAATTTTAGGAAAAAATATTGAAAATCCACAAAGTGACGATTATTTTAGTGAAAAAACTGTTTTTCCCGTTTTTTTTCTTCATTTTGCATTTAAAAGAATATGTTAGCCTTGGATTTCTTTCGGGAAAGTTTTTCGTATCTAAACTGGAATGTCCAAGAGTTGTTCAGTAGTTTTTTGAGAATTTTCGAGGCAATAGATTGGTCACAATACGGGTTCGAAAATGGACTGGGTAGAATCAAGCCAGTGTGACCACCGAGATCGGTGGCGGAAGTGTGACCACGAAGGGTTAAATATAGCTGGATCAAGCCGGACACTCACTTTCGAGCAAAGCCGGAGATTTGGGCTTGAAAATCTCCCTGTAAAATGTTTCCATCGAAGGTTTTTCAAAGCTTTTCATCCATTCGAATCTGTCCAAGAGTTCCATCGTTATTTCGCTGTCGTTTATCGGGATTTCATTGTTCCCCAGTTCACCAGACTCTTCTGATAAATTGCATCAAAATTCGTTAATTAAAAAAAAAATCTGATCGTGATTACTGATCACGATTAAATAATTATTGTTGCAAGTTTTTTTTTGCATGACTCACGAGTTAGAAAATGATTCAATCTCGAAGCAATTTCGGTCATGAGATGCGGAGCATTCGGGAGAGGAGCCCCCAACAAAATTGCTCTGTCAATTTGCTCGATTATGTTGATTAACTTTTTTCCCTTAATACTCTCCTCGGCTTCTTCATGAACTGCACATTGAATTTCCAAAAAGATACACTGTGTGTCGACAGAAAATTGATAAACAACCAAAACTACACAAATTTATTTGCCCAAAAGTTTTCTTCGTGTGGTTTCATGTCAGAAATCTTTGTACCTTCACAGCAGTACACAACGTGTAAGAGTATCTGTAGTTTATTGGAACATCTTTCCAGTATCCCGTATTCAAAGCCTCCCAGGTTTGATCCACGCAGGCTTCGAGTCGTAACAACGAATCCTCAATTTCATTCTTTGCCATCGTTCTTTTTTTTTCATTCCGACAAAAATTCACAAAGATTTAATATATTTTTGAACTTTCACGTTTCTCCAGTTGCATGAGGATGTGTCAAAGGAATGCAAACATTTTTTTTACGTGCTTCGATCCACGAACTCGCGAAATTCAATGCTGAGACTCCGAACTCAACGTTTCAAGGTTTTGAACTTTATAAATTTATATCGAGAAAGATAAAAGTTGAGCAAGATTTTTTCTGACCTCAAGACTCATTAACCGCGAATTAAAGTTCAAACGTTTGCTTGTGTTTCCCACATTTCCTCAATCGCAAAATAATTACGATGAAACATACTCATTAGTTTCCAGAGCAGACTGCAACTTATGGCACAAGGACGTCAATTGGATTTTTATTTCAACGGGAACATGCTCTTCCAAATTTTTCAAGATTACGTCCCAGGGGAAATTAGTCCCTACGATGGGAGCAAGATTGCACATTGTTACCTGTAATTAATGAAAACATGCGTTTATTTCGTGAGCCCCTATGAGTGTTTAAATCTTGCAAACCAGTTCGCACTAAATTATCGACCATTTGTAAGTTTTTTGGTGGGAATTTGTGGCTCCCGGAGACGAGTAAATAACTTACGCTCAAAATAATTGCTCCATCGATTCAAGTTTAAAATTCGCTCACAAATAATGCACAAAACTTTCCAAAATACGGACCAAAAATCGACTTTGCAAAATTTTGTGTTTATCAGTAAAATAGTCTGCAAATTCGCATTATTCGTGCTGTCTGTTAATTTTTTTTTGGCATTGATTTTGGTCTGCGACTATTTTGAATATTCGACGTAAAATTTCATCTCGAGTGTGAGAAGGAAAGAAGGTAAAGGACGGCAAAGCCACAGCTCGATTTTTCACAAGAGAAAAATAATTATTCAATCAAATGTACATGATTTTTTGTGGATTGGCACAATTTTGGCCATTGGACAAACACATGGTCAGCGAAATAATACAAAATTTTGCCGCTCAATGAAAAGGTTTTGACTCTACAAAAGCTTTCGACGAATATAATTGTCGTCTGGCGAAGAAAAGCGATTTTCATGAAAAACGCAGTGACGCAAATGGGCACGCAGGTACCGGGTCCGTTGCACAGAATCAAATCAGGCTTAAAATGCCATAAGACGCGAACGGAGTCTTTAAAAGAAATGATTGTGCTCCAAACGGACGTGAAATAGGATTGGCCGACTTCTCTGCTCCGAGAGATTCGCACGGTCTCAAAATCCTTGTTATTCGTTTCTACTTGGTTGATTTTGCTCGAGCTAATTTCGTCTGTACTGGCGTAAACATATATTCTCGGTCGATATCGTTCGAAACTCAGATTTTTAACGATTTGTAAAATTTCAGTGGTGTGGCCTCCGGATCCTAAGATTACGAGAGTTTTCACACTTTTCGGCGCTTCCCTCCTCGTATCTGCAGGTTTTCTCTGCACTACATACAGAATTCGTCCTAACAATAAAACAACACTGACGCCGATCGCGTAAATAAATGTCCAAAACATACTTGAACCTCCTAACCTGTAAAAATCGTTTTAGACAATTACTCGTGTCGAAAATGGCGGCGAATCAAGCTTGATCTTCCAGGAATATAATGAAAACATACTCAACTGCAATTATTAGTTATGCACTCAAGTCTGCTTTACTTTTAATTCAGTCAATTACACTGTTCGATTGTAAACAAACGATGAAATCGTTCCTGACGTGCGGCTTTGCTTACGATTCGAACTACGGTCCGAACATTTTTTTTTTTTTTTTTTTATACTTTTATTAAGGGCTTTGGGCGCCATCTTCTGCCCATGCTGCCCTGCCGGTATGGTCGAACCGGCCATACCGACTAACGATACATTCGATAACAACTTACTGTCTACATTATTTCTATACTATATCTTAACAATATATGTTACAGAATATTGGCTTACAAAGGTTTACAAAAATAGTTTTACACTTTTTTTTCATCATTTTTTTTTTTTAAATCCTTAAATCTATGTTATTGATGAATTTCGCAATTGCCGCAATGGCTTTGCTTGACTTTTGAGCCAAGACTGACGCCACCGTGTATGGTGGATATATTTTTGCTTTTAGCAGTTCGGAATTGAGATCTTTGCGGGCTTCCGCGTATATATTGCACTGCCAAAATATGTGATTGGGTGTGTCCTGTGTCTCTCCACAGGCGCATAAGTCGTCTGGGACTATATCGAATCTATTTAGACTATAGTTGAGCGAGTTGTGGTTACACCTTACTCTGTTTAACGATACAATTACCTTTCTCTTTAATTTCCACCTTTCGTACCAGGGTGTAGAGTCATACTCAAAATACTCCCTAAAATAATCACAGCCTTTATATTGCCTAGTTTCCTGATACATTTTGTTTTGGTCTCTTTTTAATTCTGTTTTAAATCCCTGGTAAAAGTCGGAGTAGGGAGCCAGGAGTTGGGAGTCTCGACCTTCCCTTATTGCACTTTTTGCTGCAATATCTACTGCTTCGTTAAACGCTACCCCCACGTGCGCCGGGATCCAAAAAAACCTGACTCTTTTTTGCTTTTGTTCTAGTTTCCACGCTAGTTCTTTGATCGATAGTATTAAATGGGACGGTTTCTTATCTGCAAAGGAGGATTCGCAGGCCATCAGCACGCTTCTAGAATCGGAAAAGACGAGAGCATCGTTTAGTTCTAATTTTTCAATAATCTGTAGTGTTTCCAATATGGCCATTGCCTCTGCCGTAAAAATTGACGAATTGGATGTGACCCTTTTCTTTGTGATCTCTTTCGTTTTAACCCTATAGATTGCATATCCGACGAATTGCTCGCCTTTCATTTTAGATCCGTCCGTGAAAAACAGTTCTGTGTTCTCCATATGTTCGCTGAACATCGATAGAAACTCCGTTTGTGGAGCTGGCGAAGTTTGTATATTTAGTCCTTCCTGGTAGGACACCTGCGGACGAAATAACGTTGCTGGGAATTCCGATATACAAAAATAAGGCGTTTCAAAGGCAGCTATGGTGTGTGAGTAGGTTTCTATTTCTTCGAAACATTCTAGTAAAATCGTTTTTTTCATGTTTGTCACAAGGACTGGGTTCTCCGATCGCGCGCTCATATTTTGTAGTAGACGGTCCGAACATATGTTCGAGTGACTCGTGCTGTCATCTCGCTACAATATTCAACATGGCGACCAAACTGAAGTTATAATTGTATAAATTTCTTGAATAAAATCATTTTCTATCTCGCTGATTTATATGAGAATGCGCATCGTTAGAAAAGATCCAAATTAACGGCTTATCGTGCAATGAGAAATATTTGTATAATTATTGTCGCGGGAAAAGAAATGTTATTTGTTCCATGTTCGTTCTTATCGACCCAATCAATTGCATTGACATTGAGCAGACAAATTCCGCGAGATAGACAACACACATTTCATTTGTGGCGTATATTAGACTCGGCTGCATTCTGATTGCACGCACCACTTTTTATTCAGCACAAAACTTCTCATCGTTTCGTGACATCGAGTCTATTGATTAAAAAATTGCATTTTTTCGCTTTCGACCAAATCAATATAAAAATAACAAGTCAATTGACTTCAAAGACGAAAAGAAACGGATAATGTGTTTATTCCGAGATTGCAATAGTGTTGTTTCTCTATGTCTGACATTCTGAGCTGAAATCGATGAAGAAAAATCGTCTGATCAACGATTCGTGGACCACTATCCTGTCTAATTATTGAAATCTCGCACAGGAATGTATGAAACACACGTAAGTCTTGAACTTTTTAAACAACTTTTGTCTCGTTTCTTGCCGAACGTAATTTTCGGGCTGTCGATGAAAAACTCACGAAAATTATGTTTTTGATGGAAAATTCCTCGTGCAGAAGTGAGGCTATAGTTGTTTTTCGTACACGGTAAAAAAAAAAAAGTGCAGCACGATTTTCAACTCCAGACTCGATCATGGATAAATTGAACATTCATAAACGCATATTCATATCAATATTTCGATCATCCACGTATCAGAATGACGGCTGGGACGATTGACCGCTCTCCTAAATGGATGTGCCGCTGCAAAGCGAAAACCATGCTGTGAGGGAGTCATGCGCAGATGTTACGTAGTGTCGTCGGTTGGATGATAGGCTTAGCATTAGCAGACATGGACGAGAACAAAGCATCGACGGAGAGCGAAAGCAGTCCGAGCAGCGGCGAGGAGAGCTTGATGCCGGAGGCCATGGAGGTACGACGAACAATAATTTGCCGATTCATTGGGCCGGAGAATGAAAAACCTAAAAATCCTTAAAACCGGCTTTGCCGAAAACTTTCAACTCATTTAGAAAAAAACTTTGACCAGAAATTCTTTTGTTGGGAATGATTTTTTGCATTACGCAGTGATAAAAATATTTTTTTCCAACTTGTCGATTGTTACGATTGCTGATTCATTTCCAGGTGGACAACTCGCACAAAATCCTCCTGAAAATCGCAACTTTATACGCGGAAAGGCTCATGAACGATATTTGCTTGGTAGTTAACGGAATTGAGTATCCGGCGCATCGCCTCATCCTCTGCGCCTCGAGCGACGTTTTCCAGGTAAACGAGACGTTTCGAACAAAAAATACCAAAAAATGCCCAACGTTTGCACTCGAAGGGTGAGCGAGGAATTTGGAAAACTGTCAAGAAACGAAGAGTTTGGAAAGCAAAAGTCTTGATCCTTTGTAAAGTTTAGTAAAAGTTTGTTGATGGTATTCGCAGGTGATGCTGATGTCGCCTCAATGGACCGAATCGCAAGAGAGTCGAGTGACGCTCCGGGAGACTCCGCAGTGCGCTCCAATATTTAGTGAATTTTTGCGTTATTTCTATACGGGTAGAATACGTATGAGTTACGAGGTAGTATTGCCGATACTCTCGTTAGCGGACAAATACAATGTGCGTGATTTAATATCGTTGTGCCTTGAATACATGAGAAATCACATAGCAGTAGCAGCGATCCACGGTACGTTAGTATCGTGGCTTCAGTACACATCAAACTGTGGTCACCACGGAATAACGCAGTCGTGCCAAAACTTTATAAAATGGAACATAGAGTTGGTAGCGAAAACAGCAGATTTCGGTAACTTTGAACTGGACGTTTTAGTTGCTCTGTTGCATCAGAGTAGTTTGGTAATAAAGGACGAAATGACGCTTTACAAGTGTTTGCAATCGTGGTTGGATCACCAAGCGAATCGTTTGGCGAGCCAGTTGCCACCGATGGAATTAGAGAACACGTTAAAGCAGTTGGTAGTCGCGGTTATGTCGCCGGTAAGATTTCCGATGATGTCGCCGAGGCAATTGGCGGATTTGCTGCTCTCGCCATTGACGAAAAAGTACAAAGAATTCTTCGTCGAGAGGATGGCGATCGGGATGTCGTTTCACTCTGGACAACAGGAACGAGTGAGCGAAGTTGTAAGGAACGAAGAAGACGGTGCTTTGCTTTTCGAGCCGAGACTCTACACCGTCGACACATGTAGCTCGTTATTGACCATTGAGAATTTTCACAGTTTGCCCTCGTATCACACGAGGACTCTTGTCTTCTCGAGCCATTCCTTCCTCGCGGAATACGCCGGGGATCGCGCTTGCGAATGGGTCGTCGATATCTACCCCAAAGGCGTATGGTTCAAAAAATTCTATCTCATCATCTGGCAAGGCACCGTAGAAATGCCCGAACACGTTAAACGCTCCGTTCGACTCTCATTGACCTGTAAAGAACCACCGCTCGATAGCGATCACGACATGAGAGTCAAAATCGGCGTTTTAATCTACGGACTCCAAGACGGCGTCGAGCATATCACTCGCGTCACCGAAATCATTCATCGATTCAGCAAAAAAGATAAAGTCCTTAATCTCGACGATCTTCTTCCGTTCGAACAACTCAACCCCCAACAAGGCTCCATTAACCCTGATCCAGCCGTCTCACCTTTCCTCGTCGGACCCAACAAAGATATGCTCAAATTACACATCGTCATATCTCCGGCCAATTGATACGAGGCTCCGTGCCATCGTTACGTGTTCGCCCTCGATATCGTTCCCAGAAATTAACCAATTCTCTCCCGAGTCTTTCCTTTTCCTTTGAGTTCCTAGCGAATCATTTTTCCATCGCAGACTCGATTGTTCCGGGCTCCATTTCCCAAGATTTCACTTTCCAAGTCTGACTTTACAAACAAAAATATCGCGAGAAATCATCGAGGCCAGTATAAATACGTGTTTTCCGGTTAAAAATCATTTCGCACGTTCGCACGACGAGTCACACGGAAAAAAAACAATGTCGCCAATTGTTTCAAAATAGAAAACATGATTTTCCTCAAACGTTCGTAAACGTGCAGCCCGTACGCCCTTAACGAAGCGAATGTCGTGTGATAATAAACTTTCTTGAGATTATGATCAAATCCGGTGCGACTAGAGAGTATTTTATAAAGAAAATCGAAAAAAAAGCAAATGGAAATTGACTGGTTCTCAATTTGTAAAATATATATTGGCAAAAAAAAACGGAACACGATGTTCCTGCATGTACTTGTGATAAGTAATGGAAATAAAAAAAAACAAAAAGATGTTGTTTGTGCATTTGAAGAGAAAACGACAAAAAAAACGTCAAGCTACATTTTTCGTTTTACGTGTAAAATTCTTATTCAGCTTTCGAATAAAAGAAAAAAAAGGAAAAAACGCTGAATCACGTTTTCATGATTATCTCGAAAAAATCGAATCGTTTACGTATTATCGTTTTGACTTAATTAATGACGTGGTCAAAAAATATTATACCGAGTCCACGATTCTGTTGGCAATTACGCCACTTTGCACTATTCGTTATTCGCATTCATTATTTTTTTAAGTGTTGAAAAATAATTGTTTATTGAATTGAAGAGAATAAATTTAGTTGCCAATAAAATATCTCGTCTGGAATTCGATTTCATTAATTCGACGGCACTTTAATGGAAACCCAAGGAATTTTATCGATTCTCGGATCACAAACCCATTTTTTTTTACCTTTAAGGTATCATCATCGCGAAACAACTTTATTTTGTTCTTTAAAAGTTTCGCAGAAATGTTCTTGGCACCAAAACAGTTTTCTCCTATAAAGAAACTTTTTCTGATGTTTAGAATTTTATAAATTTAATGTGCAATTTTTAATTTTCCTCATCTAAACGTTTGTGTTTAAAAAAATTACTTCAAGTAGGATTTTTTTCCGAAATTTTTTGAGAAACATCCTAAACACGAACTAAACCTCGATTAAATTAAATTTGCTCTTCGCCACTCTCTAAGGCACGAAAAAAACGAAAAGATGAGTGCAATTACTGCGTTCGGAACGATTTTACGAAGAAGAAACGTGTGAGGTAAATTTTTACCCTGTTTTGTAATTTGAAGGTGAAAAAAAATGGTTTTTGGTTCTGGGGTTGAGTTAAAAAATAATTCAATGAATTATTTAGCTCATCGTTCGAACAGTTTGAATTAGTTTTGCATTAATTTGATTTAACAGTACGTAACTCGTGATAGATGAGATATGGAAATGTTGGAGTGACAATCGTCGAGGTGAAACGAGGCAAATATCGTGTATCACAGCAGACTCTTGGCTCAATTGCCTTGAGCCTTCACGAGTGAAAGTATACGTCGCTATAAATGCCCCGCCTGTGGCAATCCAGAAAGACTATTGCCATTGCTCGACGCAGTTCCGTCGTAACTTTTATTCTCGTCTCGTTGAATCTCGTGTGCACCACGAAATCCCATACGGAATTATCGAAAAGTCTTTTTTTTCATTATAATTTAATTAGCAACGAACGTGAGAACGAATATGAAGCTTTATTCGGTTTCTGATGGACCACCGTCTCTCGCTTGCCAGCAAATGCTCAAAGTTCTCAATCTTGATTACGAACTCGTGAACGTCGACTTCGGTAAAGGAGAACACATGACCGAAGATTATGCCAAAGTAAGTGTCTCGTTATTTCAACGTTCGATAACGCGAAAACTCGCAGAAAAACCGAGCAAAAATTTTCGGAGTTTTCTCATCGCTTTTCGTCACTTTTTTTCCAATTTTCCTGCGCAATAAATTCTTGGTCTTTTTTCTTTCAAGTTAAATCCACAGAAAGAAATTCCAGTTTTGGTCGACGGAGACCTCGTTATGGGAGAAAGGTACGAAAAAAATGAATGAAAAATAAAATAAAATGGTTGTGTAAAAACATGATTTTTATAGCAATGCTATTCTGCAATATCTCGGAGACAAATACGATGTAGGCGGAAAACTCTATCCGAAAGATCCAAAAGCACGTGCAATCGTAAACCATCGTCTCTGCTTCAATTTGGCAATGTATTATAAGAGCATATCCGAATACGTGGTTCGTAATTCCCTCAATTTACTCATTGCCATCGAATCGCTAAAAAAATAAAAAATAAAAAAATAAAAATTTTTAAACTCTGTGCGATGTAAAAATTCCAGATGGCACCGATATTTTTCGCTTACGAGAGAACTCCACTGGGTTTGAAGAAGCTGAAAATGGCTCTGGACGTTTTTGAAACTTACTTGAAACGTGAAAAAACTCGTTACGCAGCCTCAAGTAAAAATTCATAAATTAATAACGAGAAAAAAAGTCTGCAATCCCGAGAAGCCTGATCAGTCATTTCCGAATAAATTTCTTTTCGCAGATGATTTAACTTTGGCTGATTTTCCTCTGATAACTGCGACCATGTGTCTGGAAGCGATTAATTTTTCCCTGAGCCCATGGCCTCTCGTGAAACAATGGTACGAAGGATTCAAGACGGAAAATCCTGCCCTGTGGGAAATAGCAGCAGGTGGAATGCGAGAGATCAGTGAATTTGAGAAAAATCCACCAGACTTGTCGCACATGGTCCATCCCTTCCATCCGATCCGTAAGGTCGCCTAAATAAAAGGACGAATAAAAAAGGATTGAAAAAATCTTGTTCATTATTTGTTATTCCGTCTTTATATAATAAATATTATCTTTACTATCAACACATCACATTTGCATTGTTATTATGTATAATTAAACCGAATAATGAACAACTCACGATTCCTAAGATAAATGCCTCCCGGTTTCTCTCCTTCAAACACATTTTTATACATTTTTTTATTCACTTTTCTTCCGATTGTTTTTTTTCTCCCTCGTCGATAATAATTGACGGTAATTTGTCACAGAGTCAGTCCCTGCGTAATATTGCAATTGCTGGACGTCTTCTTAATTAAATATTCACTCCCTAACGATTTTTTTTTTATATAGCCACTTAATAACGGATATTACATCGTGTTTCCCATAGAGTACGATTGAACTTGTATGTGTAGAATAAAAGTACGATATTAAAACTTTACCAGGATCATCCAGTTGCGGCCATCAATATTATTGATAATACTTATTCGTACCAGAAGAATCTACAATAATGACTTTCGTTCGTTGAGTCGTTACTCGGTTACTGTGTGTTTGCTGTTCAAGGGGGTAAAAAGTACAAACGTTTGTAAAGGCCAAGATATCGAATCATGCTTTTTGTCTAATTATATATCGAAAGAAGAGAGTGAAACGGTTGCTGTGGATATTTGTGAGGGAGAATGGAGCATGCTCGAGGATTGAGTACGGTTTAGAAAAACTGTGTGGGCAATCGGATGAAACGACAACGATTCCGGGCACTGGCTCTTGCTATTTTCTCCCTAAAAACCTTCGTATTACAATCAACGGGTTTAAATTCTAAAAGTTGATTGATCGAAAGTTGATTTCATTGCCAATTTGATAAATCGTGGCATGAATGCGTTGCACACACGATTCACTTGACGATATTTGCATTTTAATCTCTAAAGATTAATCAACTGACTACAATTATTATCGTAATATTGCGTAATTTTTGATACAGTTTAATTTGAGGGATTTGAATAATTCATTTACAATTACACGATCTTACGATATTTGATTTTTCATTTATTCACCTTTTTTCCACATTTTATTCAACATTTTGAAAGACGCTCGTTATGCAACAAAAAACACACGATTTCAACTCTGGTTTTTTCTGCTTCTCTTTTTTTTTTTTTTGCTTTTTTTATACATCGTGGTCCGCTATACCTAAGTGGCCGCAAACGGCGGGGAACCCTGTTGTTCTTTACTAACGTAAGAATCTTCATTTTGAAGACTGAGCTGCCGCGATGACGTTTATTCGTATATTTGAAAAATTGTAAAACTTTCGTTATACTCTTCGTTGATGAACACTGAATAACATGGATCGATTGACGCGCAATTTTTCCCTTAGTTACGCGTTCACTGGATGCGGATATTGGAGAATAATTGAAACAACATGCCCGAACGTTTAATCGTAACGATGATTAACCGAATTAGTCACCGAACTCTTCCCGAAGGCGATCGCAGGTGCGATTTTATGTAACCGGTTCGATAGTCAATCACGTCGCGCGCTGTACCGCCTGGCAAACCGTGTCTGTGTCTTCTGCTCCATCTGCAAAACAATTATTCACAAATGCATTCTCTCGGAGCATTCAAAACTTTTGCTATAAACAAACTTGCCAGAGAATAAACAAACGATTTATTTAACAAGCATGCGCACCTCACACCCCTCCGAACGATTTTCATTTCATTTCAACATTTCTTCAAGCCCTCGAATCTCAATCTTCCCGCTCACTAAACTCTATTTTTATATTTCACACAAATTAATGTCGTTTTTTATCCAGAGGCGATTCAAGACGAAGCGACTACGGTAAATTTTCGTTTTGTTTCCGAAAACCGCAGCCCTTCCACGTGCTTCTTCAATTTTCTATTTAAATAAATAACACGCCGATATAAAACGAATTTTCAACAACAATCGAATAACGACAACGACATAAATGGCTTAACGAACAAAAAACAATGAGAAACAACCAACTTGCGAAAAATTTCGTCTCATTTGATCGTCGGACTCGATTTTTAATTGAAATTTCATGGAAAATCAATGAATCGTATCTTTGTGAATTTTCACTCGACCAAATGTCGATTATCGAGGAGTTTATTGGAATTTCAAATATTATTGGTTCTTGCAGTTGAGTTGAAAAAAAATGAAAAGCGAAAATTGACACGTTGACACTGAGTAACTTGACGGCAGACGTGAAATGCCTCTAATATATTTAAAAATGTACATAAATTCATATAAATATTAATATTATATATTGCCATCGAGAACATTGAATCGCTGAACAAACGATCATGATGCTTCATTCCATATGAATTAAAAATAAATATATAAATAGAGCACAGACAAAAATATATATAAAGAAAAAGACGAGGATACAATTTTCACAACTACGATTTAAAAATGCAGAATAAACTGATTTCCCGATTCTGTAAAAACGCTAAACACGAATGATTTTATTAAAATTATCGTCATGAAAAAAACGATAATCTAAAAAGTGATAAACAACACACTAACGAATAAAAATGATCATCAAAGATTTCAAAGCTAAATAAAATCTAGAAATTTTCATTGCGAATCAGGTTCCTGATTGATTTTTCAAACGAAACTAATTCTGGGTGTGTCTTATTTTAATCAACAAACGCATTGGAAATGAAGAAAATGGCGCAACGCTTCATTTTTAATCTTCCAGGAACTCTCAATATAGACCAGTGGTGTCTGTATTTTTTTGACAGGGTGTGAGGCGCGTGGAATTTCAACAGTTGCATCCGAAAGGCTTTTCGGGCCAGCATCGTGGTCGAGAACGACGAAATGGATTTGTCTGGATTGTGGATTTATCTCATAGATTTATGGAAACAAAACTATATAGTAATGTAGTATTTGTAATGGGGATTCCCCTACTTTAAATCTAGTTCTATAAGGTAACTAAAGCCCAATGAATTGTTCATTAACAAATTGCATAAAATGCGCGTTGACAGAACTATGACAACAGCAGACTGTCAAACATGACCATAAAAATTTATTCTCATTTACGGGGTTGTTTTTAAGGGTGAAAAAAGCTACCATTTCCAATTCAGAAAAAAAAGGATCGATTGGCAATTTGAAAATGCGTTCTTAAGGACAAATTACGTAAAAAGGGAAGAGGCGGGCAATTTTCAAGACTAAAGAAAACGAAATTCAACGTTTTTTTGCAGGAAAAGCTTTTCGCTTTGCCCGCTTCTGCCCTTTGTAAGAAAATTTATATACGAAACAAGCAAAACGTGTGTCTATGTATGGGGTTTTCGTATTCATGTAGTTTAAGGGGTAAATTCATGTCCCAATAATGTCAGGAATGGGCGAGTGACAATTATTTGATTATTCTTTCTTGATGGATTTTCCATCCAAATTTTTTCTTCATTCAATGAGAAATTCCGACCAAAGTAACCGATTGAATTCATTACGAAAGAATAATAAAACAACAAAGATTTTTTCCTTCAAATTATGGTGAATTCCATGGGATCGTTAAGCTACTTTCGTAAAAATCGAGTACGGAAAGTAAACGTTTGTCAAAGTTGGTATTACCATTTAATGACTCGCTGGATCGAGTTGTGTGGCTTGTATATTAATGATACAAAAAAATCCACTAAACTCTCAAGTATCTCGTGTTTGAACATTGTTGTTGGAACAATGTTCAACATCTATACACAAATCCTCCTGCTAAGGGGAAGAAATAGCGATTAACGTTATGATATTCTGTCGGACATTCACCCTAGAACGGAAATCTTTTTTTTTTTTACCTATTCCGCTAACCTGGGGTCATAAATGACCGCACAATTTTGAAAAATTCATATCTGCAGTAGAATTTAACGAAAACAGTTCAGCTCGGGCTCATTCTTTTCGTTTTTCAATGGCAGGATCACGCGAACTTGGGGCAATTTCGCTCCAAGTCAAAAAAATCGCCAAAAATGGGGTGAAACGATGCAAAAAAAAACGGGAAAACGAAGGGAGACCCCAAGTTACCGTTCTAGGCTTAAAAAGTCGAACAAAAACGTCAGCCAGTGATAAAAGTGAAATCACCATGTCGGCGGACGAACATGAAAAGAAATCGTACGCTAAATAATCGAAATTATCAAGAAGGGGATCTGCAATTATATCGACATAATCAATAAAATGTCACGCGTGAATTAGGTCGTCGGTAAACTGCGATCTGTTTATCATTCGTAAGTGCAGTCACGTTTATTTTTTCTTTGCGATTCTAGAACTTTTTTTTTGTTTTTTTTTTGCACTCATCCTGCAAGTTTCTGTTTGCGAGAAAACGTTCTCAGAAATGTTCATTTTCTTGGATTGACCGTTTTAAGGTAGTAGTTCAGCCTCTGTCACGTTCGAAATTTAACCCTTCGTGGTCACCCTTCCGCCACCGATCTCGGTGGTTACACTGGGTTGATTCTACCCAGTCCATTTTCGAACCCATATTGTGACCAATCTATCGGCCCGAAAATTCTCAAAAAATTACTCAACGACCCTTGGACATTCCAGTTTGGATACGAAAAACTTTCCTGAAAGAAATCCAAGGCTGACATATTTTTTAAAATCCAAAATGAAGAAAAAAACGGGAAAAAAAAGCTTTTTCACTAAAATAATCGTCACTTTGTGGATTTTCAATATTTTTGCCTAAAATTTGGACCTGATATTCATCAGATCTGGTTCTTTTGTGAAAAAAATAGTAGGATAGCGTGCGTTTGAAAAAACAGATTAATTCCGTTATTGGAAGCGGGTTGATTTCAGAGTGGATTTTAGAGATTTAGCGTTAGCGGCGGTAATACTTATCGCCGCCAAGGCGCAATGGACACTACAAACTGTCGTTAAATGACAATTACAGCCCCATTAATAACCGGGAACTAGGAGTTATTTACGTCACAAGTTGGTCACTTGGGTGGATTCTATCCAGAGTGACCACGAAGGATTAAAACTCTTCGACCCGATCCCAAATTTTCGTGAATGTAAACGTTAAGAAATTCGAAAAAAAACTTGGCTACTTTTTTTTTTTCACGGCGAGCCATCAAAACTAGACTTTGAAATTTCGCGAGTGGTTTCTTGAATCTCGTCTTCATGGCTTCTCAAAACTTGGCGCCAGTCTTTGGAAATCGCTCCGGCGAACTACTACCTTAATTATTTTCCAAATTAATTGTTTTATGGGAAAAAAAATGAATAATCCTGTGAGGTTCAAGGTCGGTTTAATGAGGTATCGTAATCTACGTTTAAAATAGGCATACCTTGTTGAACTTGCGAGGAGACGTTGGTACGATGGTGGTTGTTATTGGTGGTGGTTGAGGTTGAGGTGGGAGGACGATGCGAGGGTTCGGGAGATGAAGGGTTGTTGGCATTAAGTCGATGGAGCGAGTTGGTCTGGTTGTTTGCGGATGTTATTGGAAGGAGGGTTTGCCCATCACCATGAGACGACGAGACCCCGTAGTTGCGTCGAAATTGTCGTTGCTGGACCGAATGCCTGCGGCTCCTAATCACACCACCCCTGACGACCCCTTGTTGCTGCGAACTTGTCGTACTGCATCAACCCCATTTACTTTAATTTTCTTAAGCCACTCTTGGAATTGCCGTTTCCCACAATTTTTCAATCCTGAATTCTTCCCCGGCCCGATATCCCGTTTGCTCAATTAGAGGCTCAAAAAAACGTCAATTATGTCGATGAATCCTTGACCTAACCGGCTAAACCGTTAACGGCTAAATCCATCGTCCACACTAAATACCTAAACGTCTGCCATAAGAATTCTTGTCGTTCTGCAAGCAAGCTCTGTCTTTATTATTAACGTCATTGTCACGATACTGTATTTTCGGTCGTGTCCATCTATTGGCAACGCTGAAAGGGAACAATTAACAATTATTTGAACAATTATTCACGGGCTTCAGTTGAATTGAGCGCGAACTACGCAGACAATGCACCAACTTTATCTAACTCGGCCTTTTTTTTCTTCCCGAAAATAACAAAACATTCACTTATTCATTTTTTAAATAGGACAATGAATTCGCAATTATTTCGGTCCCGAAATATAAAACCGGTCATGACGTTTGTCACTATTCGTGACCCCGCCCGGAATTTCAACCAAGTCCACCCCGTCTGTGTCTTTGACAAAACACGGAACGTTGGAAATAACAGAAATCTCTTATCCTATTTATTATCACAGATAGAGAGCGGAATAGACACACAAGGGATTGCGAAAAATTGGCTCTTCCAAATAAAAACACAGGTCGAAAAAAATAAATCGAAATTAAACGAAAAACAATGACACACAATGGTAAATATTGGAAAATTAACAAATGAGGCAGCAGCTTCGAAGAGAAATACGAAAAAGGCAACATGCGAAATATTAAGCTGCGGTTGTGCACACTCGAGACACAAAGATGGTTTAATCAATTTTTCAATAGATCATAAACAATGTATAGAGACACATGCGCCCATTTAACATTATTTTTCTTGCTCCAATGTTTTGCGAACGTTTCATCGAGCAGAGAATCACGAAAGAATCGACGACGATTAAAAATGTTCAATTCCAATCGACAATATTGGCTTTTTGTTATTTTTATCATTTTTCCGCAACGATGATTCGTCGATAATCATTGTACGAGCAAGTTTACAGAGCCCATGTTTATTTTCTTACCTTGTACTGTGACTCATGACGACTATGTTTCTGTAACAGCATATAATGGATCCTGATTGTTGGGAAGCGAGTAATGGAGGTGTTGAGTCGATTTTGACACACAACAACAAGCAGTTTCAAGCAATCGATCGGTTCATTTGTTTCTTATTATTTTTTCGTTCATCTTTTTTCTTTTCGTCTTCAAGATTTTCGTCGATCGAGTCAAATTGCATCCGCAGCCAAATACGTTTTTTTTCTCTCTCCCTTCCTTTTCCTTTTTCTCACCCTCTTTCACCCTCTCAATCTCTCTCTCCCTCTTTTTCTTTCTAGTTCAACATGAAATTTATATATTTCAAGAAAACAACAAAAATTGTTAATTCGTTTACTCTGCCTCGGGTAATCAGTGGCTGAATTTCTGAAACGATCAATGGCAATCATACACGCACTATGGCTTTTATTTCGCATCCTGATTATCGGAGCGATCTCTATCGTGGTTCGTAATCGTCTAGGATCGTGAAATTATTTCGTCATGTTCCACAAATATTTCAATATTTATGAGTCCTTGAGCAATCACGCGATTTATTGCTCTCTACAATTTTACTAATCCATTTTTTTCTTCTTAGCATAAAGATGAGAATTGAATCGATTAAATTTCAATTTTAATTAATAACTGAGCCATAAACTCTTCGGAGCACTAAAAATCCCAATCGCTCGTCATCGAATGCGATCGTTACTTGGAAAAAGAACGAAACAATTTACCAAGCTGGATATTTAATGGAAAAATGACGAAAAAAACTCCAGAAACTCGTCGCGAACGAAATTTGTTTTCCCAGCAGGAGAAAAATGAAAATTAACTAGATTTTTTTTGCTCCGAAGCGTTTCAACCTCAGCCATCGACAGTTTGTCGGAAACGCAAGAAAAACAAAACTCTGTCTTCCCGGGAGTTGTTGCATTTCGCCAACACATTGGTCGAGACTCCGAATTACATAAAAAGCTGTAAAAGTGCGTGTGCATGATATTTTTTCTTCAAATAGATCGAACGAGTTTAACGTACGACCACGAGTATGTGCCAATTGAATAAACTTTCCCGAATAATTTGTCAGTTTTAAGGGAACGGCTGCACCTTTCTATCAATTTCCTTCCGCCTTAATTCTAATCAAAACGAAAAACGATGACAATAAAAAACTTTAAGGATCAACAAAATGATGAAAAAATAAATAAAAAAATACAAATTCAAATGAGAAAAATCATAAGCAAATTTGGGCGGATTAATTCTGGATGAAAATCATTTTTGCTCTAGTATAACGAACGATTATTGCCCTGTGATGTATTTATAGCCGAGTAAATGCGTCAGCACCTACATTTTGTATTCTTAATCCCTCAATTTTGTGCTCATGTGCCAAAATATAACAAAATCATCGTTTGGCCCGATGGATTAATTTTTTTTTTCATTGTGTGTAATGAGATTTCCGAGTCCCCGATGTGTAGCGTGATCGAGAGTGTGTTTATCGACGTGTATCGATCGTATGAATATTTTTTATCAATTATTCGCTCCAGCAGTGTGCCAGAGGTGTCGGAAAAATAAAAATAAATAAAAATAATAATAACAAGTGTATGTATAGGCGTTGTTATCGCAAGCAGACACTACTTGAGTGAAATTACACACACACACGCACACACGCGTGAGCCAATGTTTCGGAATACTAAAAATTTTTGTATTTTTCGATATTTCAAGAAAATGTAGACGTTGACGAAAAAATTGTCATTTTTCGACCTTCAATTTCGTAAATTCAATCTAAAACTTAATTCGTCATTTATTTTGTGTCTTTTTTTCTCTTTTTCGATCGATGGGAGGAAAAAATAGTGCGAATTGGACTCGGAATTGATAAGAAAAACAATTTCACGTTCTATCGCGATATTTTATTCGTAAAACGAATTGATTTTTGTTGTTGTTTAAAAAAGTGTGCAAGATTCTGGCATTTGCGGATTTTTTTTCGAAAATCATTGTCTACTTTTCGATGGTATGGAAATTAAAAAAATTTGAGGTTTCGCAAACATTTGGCTCACGCGTGCATACGTTTGGTACCGTGATGTGTATTTTTTTGATAATGAGTTCTACGCGTGGCGTCTCTATTTCTGTGCAAAACAAAGTAAATGACAGTTTGACCGTTCTTGCAAGAGATTGAGTATACAATAGATATAGATATATATAGTTTAAGAGGACGGATATAATAGAATTCTAAGGAACTAAAAGCCAATAAAAAAAGAAAGATAAAAACGAAAGAAAGATGAGGTTTCGAACTAAAGTGCATACCACAGAACCGACGTGACTAATTTTTGTAATGCATACCGAAGTAGCCGGGTTATGTAGTCTGGCCAGTTGTCGGGAAACATCACGAGAAAGAAACCAACTGCGATTAGTATGATCCCTGCTAATTTCATGCCGACGAAATGAGCGCCGTACAGAACGACGTCCAGTGCTGTTTAAATAAAAACAAACAGCACGATCAGTTTTTCTTGTCGACAATTTTTACAAAAGAGAAAACAAACTTTTTCCATTTTTTCTCCTCGCTCTGAAAATCATTTCGAGAAGAAATTCACAAGGTCACGTTACGAATAATGTTTTTTGTTTTGTGAAGCACAAATTCTGTTTTTTTTGTTTTTCTATAAAATATTTTCGATTGTCTAAAAAACTGAATTTCCCAGCCAAATTTTTAGCAAGGAGCATTCACCTGCGGAGACTGGGACTGCGGTGATGAGACCGAGAGTAATGAAGAGGTCATAGGTCAGGGCGATGCTGAAGTTGCCCAACATGTTTGCAACTGCGGAAAGAAAAACGAACAGAATCATATTCATCGTTGTTAGAGAAATTGATGAAAATTCATCTCGCTGGTAAGAAAAAAGAACGAACCCAGGTGGAGTATGCTGGCTGATAATAACGCTGCCCATGGCAATCGGGACCAAGGTACACTCTCGGCACCAGAAAAATATAGAGCTACGCAAACTGGCCAGAGAAGAGCCGCGTTGCACAAACCGATGAGAGAAAAGAACAGCGAAACTTGACCGAATGTTGTTTCGCCAATCACTTTCTTGAACAACACCTGAAAGAGTAAAAAAACCGTCGAATTCACCATTTTTATAGAATTTTTATGCAGTTTTCAACCCTTCGTGGTCACTCTGAGTAGAATTCACCCAGTGATCAACTTGTAACGTAAATATCTCCTAGTTCCCGGCAATGAATGGGGCTTTAATCGTCATTTAACGACAGTTTGTAGTGTCCATTGTGCGTTGGCGGCGATAATTATTACCGCCGCTAACGCTAAATCTCTAAAATCCACTCTGAAATCAACCCACTTCCAATAACGGAATTAATATGTTTTTTCAAACGCGCGCTATCCTACTATTTTTTTCACAAAAGAACCAGATCTGATGAATATCAGGTCCAAATTTTAGGCAAAAATATTGAAAATCCACAAAGTGACCATTATTTTAGGGAAAAAACTTTTTTTTCCCGTTTTTTTTTATTCATTTTGCATTTAAAAAAAATGTTAGCCTTGGATTTCTTTCAGGAAAGTTTTTCGTATCTAATCTGGAATGTCCAAGGGTTGTTGAGTAATTTTTTGAGAATTTTCGGGGCGATAGATTGGTCACAATACGGGTTCGAAAATGGACTGGGTAGAATCAACCCAGTGTGACCACCGAGATCGGTGTCGGAAGTGTGACCACGAAGGGTTAATAATTTTCATACAATTTTTGACATTTTTCGTTACAACAAGAAAAATTGCTCAATTTTATTGTTACCTTGTAGACAGCTGAGCCAGCAGCAGCTGCAGCAGCCAGCACGACACCTCCCAAGGTCGGACTACCGGTAATTCCATCCATATAAGCCAATAACGCAATGCCAGTATCGCAAAGAATCACCGCTACGATCTGTAGAATTGAATCAACAAAAATGAGCAAAAAACTAAAGTCTATGGGGTTTTTCCTAATTTTTCGTATAAAAATATCAGTTTTTCTTACCCGCACACCGACGAATTGCTCGTGAAGTATGACCCACGACAAGAGATAAACGCAGGAGACGTTGGTCGCGAATACAGCCATGACGTCGGTGGCCAACAGGATCCTCAACGAATGGATGTACATGTAATTCGTAGCGACCCAAAGAAAACAGAACAAACTGCATCTCGTCAAAAAACGACCACCTGTGAATCCCTTGTCTCGGAAACCTCGCAAGCTTTCCGCTATTATTTCCATCGGATTTGTACATTTCGTTCTCGCTACTCGGCACAAAAAGTAGACGGGGAAATACAGCACCGCCCAATTTGTACAAAACCATGTTGTAAAGAATGGCGCGTTGTAGGGAAGGATGAGCTGAAAAAAAAACGCAACATTATTTCAAATCTTGGTCGTTAGATTTTTTTTTTTTATGTTTCAAATTTTTTTCATTTTAATAGCTCCATTTTTTTTACGTTTTACTGTCACAAAATTACTGCATTTAGGATTTCATCGAAATTATTGATAAATATTTACATGTTGATGGTGGAGTCCGGGGACCGAAGAATTTGAGGACGACGAAGTTGGATATTTGTTAATGTCAGGCTTGTGAAAATATAAATATTTAATGCAATGAGTAGCTCCGACCCAGCTCGCGGTCACGCATATTGTCACGCAAACGCCAAAGTAGATCTGCAACTCGATAAAATCACGATTATCCCAGTTTTTTCAAAAATCCTTCGTCGAGCTTTATCTTTCTAGTTTTTTTTGCTGCTTTTGAATAATTTCACTCACTTTTTTCGCTGATTCTGCGCAGCACGATGTGTAACAAGGCGAAATAGAGTGCCTACGGGTTTGATAATTAACCGGAGGTGCTGCAATGTGACACGATTGCTCGCCTTGTCCTTGACCGGTCCCTCCGCTTCCTCCTCGACTCCCGCCACCCCCGACTCCACTCGCGGCGCAACTACCGCTCGTTTCTAGCGATCTGCAGCTTGATGCAGAATCGCCGCAACCCCCGGCAACACTGCAACCCTGCTGCTCGCATCCTGATCGAAAAAAAACAAAACAACGTAAAATTTTATCGAACATCAATCCGGATCGATTTTTCCTCTCGATTCGAGGTCCGGAAGTTTGTTTTTTATCTGCATTCTAAATATGAAATTACGTCAATTTTTTTTTAGAGTATTTTGAACGATTTTTCGAAATTCTAAAAAAATTTCGTATCGATTTTTCCAATGAATACGAAAATACGAGAATCGTAATTTTTCGGAATTTAAAAAATCGAATGAAAATGTAGAAATTGAAGAAACTGTGAGGAATTTTTTGACCTACCGGAAGTGTCCAGGACGACTTGAACAGGGCTCGCGTACGGGCCGTGATTAGGTTGATCTTCGTTCAAAACAATGCTGGGAGCACGGGATCGGCGAGGGTGAAAGATGGTTGGTACCTCGCCAACACCCCCGCTGCCCATCTTGAGCTTTGAGCGAAAAATCTTCGCACCGTTTGCTCAAAAGCGTGTGAAGAAAAATTGCACTCCAGCGAGAATCATGATGTTCGTTTTGTTCATAAAAAAATGTTGATCGAGAGCGTTACATCGTTGTTTTGTAAAATGTTTAACAATTTTATGCTTTTTCCGGATGATAATCGAGTCAGTGAGCGAGTTAACTTTTTGCACTAACAACATTTGTTTGAAATTTTTTATTTATCGTTGCCCTGCCCTTGTCAGGCTTAATCCGTATTTCGATCTTTCCACGATTTCTCATCGTCACTAACAATTTTTCACCCCAAAAAAATCACTTTTATATATCAAACGAGAACACTTGGATGCTCCACGGAATCAAGTCAAACTCCTGTTGATCGAAAACCACTCCCACATTGCACAAGCGCACGATACGAGGCTTTCAATTAATGCGATAAAATTATAAGGGCTCAAGAGTGACTGGACTGAGGTCGTTGCTTGTCCATCTATTAAGAAAAAGCAAGAAAATACCCTTTAGAGCTTTTTCCGGCATAATCCAAGCTCATCGTTGCAAATAAACGATTGGCAACTCGACTGATGACCCACAGCGAGAGAGAGAGAGAGAGAGAGAGAGAGACAGGGAAAATAGTCGAAGAAGGTAAAAAATAGCGACTCGATTCGAGCGAACAAATACGACGTTCGAACGTCGAAATCACGCACAAGAAAGAGCTCGAGGGTTAAATCCCTAGCTGCGAGGCCATTGATTACTGATGGGCCTCGTAGAAAAGCGGTCGCAAACTTAACGAAGCGCGACTCGGCGCTTGCGCCACCCTTTCCACGTTCTCGGGCATAAAAACCACCCCCAATCCGATACTCACTTCCCCCAAGGCTTCAAAAGAGCAAGCGACATCGAAATACCAGGGAAACGAGAGACGACGCGGAATAAAGAAATGCGAAAACGGCGAACGAGAGAGAAAGAGAAATTCCATACAGAAATAAATGGAGCAACAGAGAAAAAAGATTCCTGACACGTGCATGAAACTAAAAGCCCTGCAATTGTTTCGTCACCAAATAAAAAATAAAAAATTGTCCAACCGAATAAAACGAATTAAATTTACAAAAAGTTGACTCCGCATTTTTCTCCGACATTTCAAAATCAATCTGGATCGATAAAAGTTTATGGCGAACGTTGACAAGTAAAAAAATAACGGATCAATATAAAAATCATACGATAGCAACTAGGAAGGGAATCGGGAAAAACTTTTTCGAAGCCGGAATAACATTTGAAAAGAGAAAAAACGAGAGTGTATATATTTAAAAAAATATTTTGTTTATTAATCGTTTGTTTGTTATTTCTGAAATAAGAGAATCGGTTAAGTTGATTTTTTGTTTGCTATATTGTTTTCTTTTTCTTCTGTATATCGTGCGATGTAAAGGATCGCGCGATAATCGTGTGTGTTAAAATTCGCGTCGATTATTTCGAGATACCGAGGCTCGTTTATCCACAATCGGACGTGAACAAAAAGGAAAAAAGTGTAATTTTGGTTTCGTATAAATACAGTTTTTGTGTATAAAATATTTGTTGGAACGTACGCTAAGATAACAATTTTAGTGGTTTAAAAAACCTATCGATCCGGGTCTCGAGTGAGGTGAAAAAAATGTTAATCGTTTCTCGTGTCGACAGCGAGTTTGGGGCTGGGATTTCGTTCGGGGCTTTGCGAATAAAACTCGAGAAAACGGACGATAGGCATTTACCACAGTGGCAGAAGTCGATCGAGGTTAATTAATCGTAAATATCGTCGGCAATAAAATTCTAAAAACAAAATTAAAAGATCGCGACGTATTTCTATCACAGAATACCACAGAATTCAATTTTCTTCCCACTCGAGTGACAAGGAGCAAAAAAAAACGACCGAAATCCTTGAAAACACTCGGTCAAACACTCGGTGGGTTGCTCTGAACTAATTCTCAAAAATCAGCAAAGAGGAACATGGAACTATAAAATCGTAACAATTTATTCCACTTTTTTTATCAACTCAATTAAAAAACCTACTGCTAAGCATTCCATTTTCCTCCCATGTGTTTATCCCCATTAAGGATGCACTGGCGTGGTCATTAAAATAAGACTGAGTAAATAATAATTTCGTTCTATTCGCTAAACGAATTTACAATAAAATTCTAACGTATCGAGCTCAATCGCTGACTAGGTTTGCAGTGTTTATTCCTCTCAAAATCCCCCATAACATTGTTCCATATTTTATCAGATAATCAGACAATCAAAATGGACAAAAAAAAGCGAGAAATACAGAAAAAACTTGGAATTTTCCTTCAGAAATGATTTTGAAAAAATCGAAAAGTTTGCACGTTTCTAAAAAAAAGAAGAAACTATTTTAAAAAAACTCTAGAGTCGTCTGAAGATTTGTAAAAATAAGAAAATAAAATTTCTATCGCACAATTTTGTGTGTTTGTAAAATTTAAAAGAAAGCTCAATGTTTTTCAGATTTTTCCATAATCTCGAATTGATTTTTTAGAGAATAAACTACGAGGCACTGAGAGAATTTGTCCAAGTTTTGAGACTAAGCGTTTTGGAGCCAGTACAGCCTTATGGATGTATAAACGAGATCATCGGAGAGCACGCAAGTCGGTTGGGAATTAGTTAGACTTTAAACTATCATTTGCAATCGAATCGGTGAAAGTGGCCGATAACGTTTGTGAATAAATCTTAAATACAGTAAGTTTCGAGTCTAGTTACATCCGAACGTCCTATATACTCAATTTACAAAACATTTTGTTTGGTTTGTACAAAAAGATCGCATACTCGTAGTCCGCTTATTAAAAAATACTATTAATATATACAAATAGTAGTTATTGTTGATTTGTACATTTTCTTAAATGAAATATTCTAGCGGGTGCGTTAAGGGTATATCTCCGGGAGATAATTTATAATGAAATTAATCGTTTCTTTTGTTTATTTAGTGAGCGAGTGATGGAAATTATTTACACATATTTCACACAATTGATACTGTTGTTGTTGCTTTTTTTTTGTTCTTTCTTGCGTTTTCTTTTCATTACAATTTTACATAACCAAGAGGTCTAGGCGATGAATTATAATAAATAACTAGATACAATTATTGATACGAAGGATGAAAACTCAACGAGTTCTACAAATTTCTTTTACACCTAACATTCGTGTCGACATTAAAACAAAAAGGAAAGAAAAAATGATGATTTCTCGTGTTTTTCACAGCTTCGAGCCAACTCGTGCTTGTTTTTTCTTATTTTTTCTTCGTCTGCGCACAGATACGAAATCGATTCAGTGGGACACGATATTCTTTACGGCTGAAGAAAAAAGAGATTATTCTTTTCGTAAGCTTGATGCGGGACTTTTCCGGGAGAGGAAAAATCGCTATTATTATTCGTGGCATCTCGACTTTTTGGCAAGATGATTATTACGCTTTTATTATGCAATGATTTATCAAAAAGTATCGAAATGACAAGATTCTCCGAAACGAGCTTTCCTCGAACATTCGCGCTCGGGCCTTCGGTCTCTAGGACGCTGTACTAATTAATTTATAGCCCAGAACTATTTCTCCATCGAATTTGAGTGATTGACAGTGAGGAGATAGAACAAATGTTGCAAAGTCCGACGAAACTGCTGAGAATTTTTTTTCTTTCTCTCAATTATAACAATTTGTCGTTACTCGAAATATTGGACCGAAAATTTCAATTATATTCAGGATCTTTGAAGCTGTCGACATCGATCCAGCTCAACAATTGTTCTATCGGTGTAATCAGGTAATTTTTTCGTGTCATTATTCGCCCGCCACCTGAACTCTCGTTTTTTTTTTCAATTTTTTAAATTCGAGGGCAATTGTTGTCGAAAATAGTCGGTGTTGGTTGCAACGGTCGCTGCACTGCTCGACTTGACACTGAACGACGAGGCGAATCGTGTTTTTTCGTTCAATTTGTTTAGGCTGTAAATCCTGAACCTTCATCGACTTTCAACGTCTCGTGAATTCCCCATAGAAACATCGAGAAGTTGATATCGCAAAAACAGTGTCTTTGTAATTTCGCGAAGGGATCAAGAATGAATAATTAACAATAAAATAATTCAGTTCACTGTGGAAACGGAGAATCGGCGATAGTTTGTTTGAAAAATAAAATGAATCGATAATAAAAATGAACTTGCGCAATTGTGTATAATTTAGGGGAGAAAAAATGTCTCGGAAACTCGATAAACTATCGAAAGAATTCTCAACGTTATACGAAACAGAGAAATGTCCAGAACCCGAGATTTATACGACGTTTTCCCTAAAGAGAATTCCTATTTGTAAATGGATCCGATATTTGTAACGGAACAATCGGATTATCGCGCGTGGTGATTGTTTCAGTGAGTTCCGAACCGAATCGAATCACTGAGAAAGTAAACAAACAAACATCATTTCGTAAGCCGTTTGTATACGAATATCATGAAATGGTCGACACTGCACACTCCACTAGTGTCATGTTGACTTTATATACAGCTTTAATGTGGCGGTTTATGTATATTTAATTACATACTAATTTTTTCGCTCTTGATCGGTTAATGACATATTACTTTTATGCTTTACCTTGCGACCTTGTCTCTTGGAAGATTTCCTAGCCGCCTTTGGCTCCCTGCTGTTCTCCTGCCCTGGTTTGTTGATGCCCAATCTGAATCGTATGGGAACCTTTGAATCGACTGCCGCTTCGTCTGTAATCAAGATTTATCGAATATTAACAAAACCTCCATCAACTTGATTGTCCGCAGCATGAGCTCTGTAGAAAATTGAAAATCTTCAACTCAAAAAACTGTTTCTTTACCAACTGAAAACTGAAAAAGCCGAAAATTACGATGACGTAATAATTTTTTTCACATCTTTATGAGTTCAATCTCTTTTTTTTTTTACTTATTTTAGGATTTTCAATTCTTGGCTGCATTTTTGATACGTGAAATTTTATCCTAGAACCACAAACCCGGGCGACCTTCAAATTACGTTCCCAAGTTCATTTTTTAGCACTTTTAAATATTTGGATCGATTTTTCGCCAACTAAACCTCGATGAAATTGAATTTGCTTCCTGAACGACTTTTCCAACGAAAAAATCCGTGCGGTGAATATTTACTCCGGTGAGTGGTTGAAAAGTAAAGAAAATAGGTTTTCAGGTCTAGGAATAATAATCAGTCGGACTCTTTCTATTTTTAGTATTAATTCCTGACCCCGGCTTGTATTTTAACCCTCCGTGGTCACACTTCCGCCATCGATCTCGGTGGTCACAATGGGTTGATTCTACCCAGTCCATTTTCGAACCCGTATTGTGACCAATCTATCGGCCCGAAAATTCTCGAAAAATTACTCAACAACCCTTGGACATTCCAGTTTAGATACGAAAACCTTTCCCGAAAGAAATCCAAAGCTGACATATTTTTTAAAATGCAAAATGAAGAAAAAAAAACGGGAAAAACAAGTTTTTTCACTAAAATAATCGTCGCTTTGTGGATTTTCAATATTTTTGCCTAAAATTTGGACCTGATATTCATCAGATCTGGTTCTTTTGTGAAAAAAATAGTGGGATAGCGCGCGTTTGAAAAAACATATTAATTCCGTTATTGGAAGTGAGTTGAATTCAGAGTGGATGTTAGAGATTTAGCGTTAGCGACGGTAATTACTTATCGCCGCCAAGGCGCAATGGACACTGCAAACTGTCGTTAAATGACGATTACAGCCCCATTAATTACCGGGAACTAGGAGATATTTACGTCACAAGTTGGTCACTGGGTGGATTCTACCCAGAGTGACGACGAAGGGTTAAAGGGGGATAAATGAAGAAAATAAGATTTAGAATAGAAAATTAATGGCGAGCGAGCATACCTTCGGAATCTGGTAGATCAGTGACTGTTCTGTGGAGTACGGTAACTCGTCGAACTTCCTTTTTGTTGTCTGGAATAAAATGATACGTGAATATGAAATTCGCTGAAGGTGAATCAAGAGAAAATGAAAATGGAGTAAAAATATTTACTTTTCTTGTCGTCCCCCTTGGCAACGTGTCTCTGGATCGACTTCGCGTTGGTTTTTGCCACTCTGGAGAATAAAAAATGCTCGATAAATATCAGAATGTTGGGAGGAACGTCGGAGAAATATAATTTTTTGGTATTTTATTGAGAAAAACTTACTCGTTGACGACGCCTTTGAAGGCTGATTGTAAAAGCCGAGCGGATTGGATAGGGGCAGCTCGGTTGAGCCTCTCGGCTCTTCGTCGACTGAGTTCCGTTCGTAAATCAGCTTCTTCCTCGTCGATGGCTAAATCCTCGACGACGGTTTCTTGCTCGGGCGAACTTTCAACGGGAGTGAGTGCTCTGTCTTTTCGTTTTTTACATTTTTTTTCTTTCCCGATGCGTTCGGAGAGCGGAAGTTCGCCTTTTAATTTTCCAACTTGATAAATTTCTTTGTCACGTTTTTTCTTCTTCTTGGTTCTCTCTTTTTCGACCTTTACGGGCACCATTTCGACGCACATTTCTACGGTATTGTGAGAGGACGACTCGTCGCTGGCGACCTCCTCGAGAACGTCGTAAACGTAATCGTCGGTTAGACACAAATCGGATTCCTCAACATCGGGATAATCCTCTTGGACGATTTTGTGAGTTTTTCGAAATTTTGGCGAGTCCATGGTTTGCGGGGGAGTTTCTTCGGTCGCGGCGACGCGCGCTTTGCTCGAACAGTCTCGTTTGCCGAGTTTGATTTTTTTATTGTCGTGAATTGGGTCGATCGGCTTGGTGCTTTCGAACTTTCGTCTCCTCGCCTCCAGCACAGGGTCGTTGCTGGATTCGCTGTTGTCCTTGGAGCCACTGCTCGCGGACACAAGCTGCTCCTTCGATTTTCCCTTCGATCGAGTGTTGTCCGGCGAGGAAGGAATGTTTTTCCGTGACGGGGACGTAGTTTCTCGCTTGTAATTCGCGTTGCTCGTTTCCTCCGGAGTGAGCGATCTGTGGCGTGGTTTCCTCGTCGTTTCCTTGGGCGATCTTCGTCTCCGAGGCGATAGACGAGGCGAGTTGCGCGGCGATGACCAGGGCGATCTGTGCGGCGAGTGACGGATCGGCGAACGTAATCTCGTCGGCGGCGAGCCTCTCCGCCTTTCCGGTGACGATAATTTCGGCGATCTCAGTCGCGGTGGCGTCATTATTCTCCGAGGAGATAATCTTGGCGATCGACATCTCGGCGAACTGGTTCGTACGGGCGAACTGACTCTCGGGGATTTCGACCGCGGCGATCGTGCTCTAGGCGACCTGGTGAGGATCCGTGGAGATCGCGACCGATTCGACCGCTTGGGAGATCGAACGATTCTAGAAACTGGCGATTTCGATCGTGAAATTACTCTCGGCGAACGAGATCTCCAGATTCTTGGTGAACGTGAGTGTGGCGATCGCACTCTGGGTGACATTTTTCTAGGCGGCGGTGATCTTCTCATTGGCGATCTATTGCTCGGTGGCGATCGGCCACCCGGTCTGGGCGAGAATCTCGACGAAGGTGGCGACGATTTTCGCGGCGATCTCATTCGCGGCGCTTCTCTAAAGTTCTTTTTCGACATTCGCGGGGGCGATCTTCTCGGCGATCTTCTTGGCGACTTTTTTCTCAGACGAGGCTTCGGTGACAGGGATCGCCGCTTCTGGGACGTTCTGTTGGGGCCGCGCGGCGAAACCGATCTCCGCTCGTTCTTCGGCAAAGCCTGTTGGTTGCTCGAACTCGACACCAAGCCGCTCGCTACACCGTTTCTTTCCGGTTCACGTTCCACGCGAGCTTTCCGATTACGCACCCGCGGCCTTTCGCTGCTCACTTTCTTCGTCGGCTCTTTCGATTCTTTTTTCACAGGCTTTTTCGCGTCTTTGCTCTCATCGACCGTGTTCATCTCGCGCTCCATTTCGTCCATTAGCCGCTCGAGACTGTCCTCCTCCTCGAGGTCCGCCATCAGCAACACATCGTCGTCGTCGTCGTTTCCCGGTTTCTCTTCCTCTTCCTCCTCCTCTTCTTCCTCCTCCTCCTCCTCGTCCTCTTCCTCCACCTCTTCTCCTTCTTCTTCCGCTTCTTCTTCCTCCTCCTCCTCCTCCTCTCCAGCCTCGTCCGCAGCAGCTTCTTTGCCTGAAACTTCTTTCCCGATTCTTTCTTGACTGGAATTATTGCCCGGACTTTCCTCCACGCCGCTTTGGATTTCTCTATCCGTTCCACTCTCGTCGCCTCCGCTTTTTTCCAGCCGCTTGCTCTTCGTCGACGTCACTGCCGCCGAGGCACTGTTGGGTTCCTTACTGTCCTCCTCCTCTGAACCACTTGGCTCATCTTTGTAACGGTAAAACTTCGAATCACCTGATCAAGGGCGCAAACAAACATATAAAATATTTATTTAGTTCAGTCTGAACTCTTGTCGTCTGAATTCAGTCAAAATAGAAACAAATAAAAAAAGGCTGCAAATTGAAATATGCAAATTGCTTCCTCATGGTGCTCAAGATGCACGGTAAAACGATTTTTCGAAAAACTAATATTTTCGTAAAATTCAAAAACCCATAAAATTTAAGCCGCTCAACCGATATTTCCCAAATTCAATACCAACCTTCCTATTATGACACTCTAATTATAAAAAAAAAATTAGTAATAAATCTTAAAATTTGCGAAAGTTAGAGCGGTGACACCATTTTTTTGAAAATTTCAAAATGCTGTAGAATTCGAATTTTTCTAGCGATGCGGACAAAATTCTCAGCAAACGAAGAGCTGGTATAGAATAACATCTATGCGAAACTAGAGCCTTGTAGCTCAAACCGTTCTCGAGTTGTAACAATTTGAATTTTACAGTGCCAGCACATACACACACACATACACACACATTCGGACATTTTTTCTAAATACGATTTTTGGACGTTTTGGGACATTTTAAGAACATTGACATTGATAACTCGAAAAAAAAAAATTTCACCGTCACAAAGCTTCCTCCATGAGGAAGCAAAATAAAATATTAAAATATTTAAAAATATATAAAACATTTATTTGGTTCAGTCTGAACTCTTGTCGTCTGAATTGAGTCAAAATAGAAACAAATTCCAAAGAGTCATTTAATGCCAAATAATCGGTAATGGAACATTTTTTGTGGTCAAAACGACCCAATGTGTAGTCGAAGGGTTAATTGTCAGAAATACGTTCAAAAAATCTCTCCGATTTCTGAACGAAATTGAATAAAAGTACAAAAAAGCTTCTAAATAAACTTGAGCAATTTTAACGACTGGGAAATTTCAGAAAATGCGTAATCAACGGGTAATTAAAATATTAATTCACTCGGAGAAATTTCCTGACATAAAAACATTATGGAACATTTTTCTACCTCTGCCGTCTTGCTCAGACTCCAGCTTCGCCGCTTTTGGCTGAGACCGCAGTAAATCATTTTCGGACGTTCCTTCCTCCTCGACGGGAACAATTTCAATCAAATTCTGGTTGACCCTACTAGGGTAGTAAGTATTCTGCAAAAAAAGTTAACAATTTATGTCACAAAAGGTAAAAAAATGCGTGATTGCACGACGACAAAGCGATTAAGGAGGTTCCGCTATGGCGCAAGGGAATAACGAATCAAGTGAGGCACAATTCCCAAAAAAATGACCATCTGCTTTTCGTTTAGCAAGCGATCCGTTGCCAAACTCCTAAAAAATGAGATGTTCCGAGCGTTCTGTCAATTTTAACTAGAAATATCTCCTCCAATCATTCGTTGACCCCACTATTTTTTGATTAATTCGGAACCCTTGGAGTTTTTTTTATAAATTGAGATTTTAATACGCGTTTTGTCTAATTGGGAAGTATTTTTAATATTTTTCCGATTTCATAAGGGTAGGCAATTTGCATAAGGCCAATGTTAAATCAAGTGACTTTCGACTTTGAAAATATCTCTTAAACCTTCGATGACCTAGGCTGATTTTGAAAGAGATTAACCCTTCGTGGTCACTCTGGGTAGAATCCACCCAGTGACCAACTTGTGACGTAAATATTTCCTAGTTCCCGGTTATTAATGGGGCTGTAATTGTCATTTAACGACAGTTTGTAGTGTCCATTGCGCGTTGGCGGCGATAATTATTACCGCCGCTAACGCTAAATCTCTAAAATCCACTCTGAAATCAACCCACTTCCAATAACGGAATTAATATGTTTTTTCAAACGCGCGCTATCCTACTATTTTTTTCTCAAAAGAACCAGATCTGATGAATATCAGGTCCAAATTTCGGGCAAAAATATTGAAAATCCACAAAGTGACGATTATTTTAGTGAAAAAACTTTTTTTTCCTGTTTTTTTTCTTCATTTTGCATTAAAAAAAATATGTTAGCCTTGGATTTTCTTTCGGGAAAGTTTTTCGTATCTAAACTGGAATGTCCAAGGGTTGTTGAGTAATTTTTTGAGAATTTTCGGGCCGATAGATTGGTCACAATACGGGTTTGAAAATGGACTGGGTAGAATCAACCCAGTGTGACCATCGAGATCAGTGGCGGAAGTGTGACCACGGAGGGTTAAAGTTTGCTGCCTAAATAACGACATATTTCGATTTCAGATTCAAATCTAATCATCGCTCTACCAACGGAACCTCCTTAATTTATTCGGACTAACCCCGTTTTGCCTCGGCTGCTTGTACTGGTAATATCCTCTCTTGACCTGTCGCTGGTGATTGTAAACTGGAAAAGCCGGATACGGGACTCTAGGCTTGATCTGCTGAGGCATCAACGCTGGCTGATGAGTATTTTGCAGTGTGTGCTTTGCTCCTAACGACTTTAGGGCTGCTAATCTCAAAGTTTCCAAGTCTTCGTCATCTTCTTCCTCGTGTTTCAGGATTTGAGGGTTCGGTACAACCATCTGCACAAAAAGTTATAATTTTCAAAGTTCCCTCCAGTCGTTTGAGGACCTTGTCCCAAAACGTGAAAGTTTGCACAGGGAAAACCCATGAAAATTGTTAATTATCACGGGAAATGCCAAATTGGCACGGGAAATTGCATCTGATTAAAAGTTGAGGATTTTTTGGGTCTTCACAGAATTTCTCCATAGAAATTGCCGATTCTGAATGAAGAATTCGTTTTTGAAAAATGATCTAATTGAAAATGCATCCAATCACGGTAATTCATTAATTTTTATACACTTTTTTGGAGCAACTCAGAAGTTGGACAATTTCGTGCGTGACGTAAATATTTGTACCGATTCTGCAAACATTTTGCAGAGTTTTTTTTTCGTGAAATCGTCGTGTGGCAATCCGAAATTTGTTTTTTCGATTTGTGAATACGGCGGTTGCTCCACATGTTGATTCAATTCAAAGAATGCAGCACGAAAATACATCGTGGCAAAATTCGAAAGTTGTTTTACGTCTCGTATCGATATTCTTAACCTTAATTTCACGAGATTTTAGATTTTTCGATACAATTTCTTGTTTAGCTGACCAAAAAGTCGTTGAGTATTGCTGCGATCGTCGCGTTGGTAAAACGCGATAAAAACGTGTGAAAAAGGACGGACGAAGCGTGGCTGGTCGGACAGACTTTTCTGTATAAAAATAATCGAAAACTCGCGAACGGAGGAGAGCCAAATGGGAAAAATTTTTTTTGGACAGTACCTTTTGGCGATAATCCATTTTCTTTGGAGCGCAGTTTGGTAAAATCCGCAGATTTTCGCTGTGAACACCACGATTGTTTAACGAATTCATTAATGTGAGAGTTTACGAGGACGCGAAAGAATGTTACATTTCACTTTAACACGACACACACAACGATTCAATGTCTCTCGATTTACATCGTTGATAACGCACGCGAATTTTCGATATAATTTTTCTTCGGATCAAATTGTAAATGCTGTGACTGTGGAAAGTTCTTATTCCTCTTCTTTGACCCCCACCCCCTCAAAATCCGTACGTAAATAAAAATGGCGTTTGGAAAATGAGCGAACGAGTTCGCTAGTTTGCGCTAGTTGTTGACGCCACAAAGATGGCCAACTGCGAGAACTGGCGGGAACGCGGGAATGAGACCGATGCGCCGCTTCCTTCAGCGTGGTGCTGCATCTTCATACTACTTGACGCGCGGGAATATTCGAAACAAACGCCGTTGTCGAAAGTGAAAAAGAAAAACGCTGTGGCTATTCGCACCCCTTTTTCATACGTTTATGCGTGCGTCGTATTCGTATATTTGAGCGGGCATCTTACGAATACACATTTGAGCTTGAATATTCGAATACGACGCACGCATAAACGTACGCAAAAGCGGTGCGAAGCGAATTTGAAAACCTAAATATTGCAG
The DNA here is from genome assembly GCA_037043255.1 of Diadegma fenestrale. Classification (NCBI taxonomy): domain Eukaryota; kingdom Metazoa; phylum Arthropoda; class Insecta; order Hymenoptera; family Ichneumonidae; genus Diadegma; species Diadegma fenestrale. The sequence continues at coordinate 14,738,178 of CM073310.1, read as the reverse complement.
ACACTGCTCTGTCGATGAAAACGCGAATACCGCAAGCCGGAGTCGTCATTTTCATGCGTCGATATTTCAAAAAAACTAACGTCACATTAGTACTCGTATTCGCCGTACAAAGCATGCGTTGAGTGGCGCCTCAAGCGACATGAGCTTTTTGACAGCTATCAGCTGTCTTTCGAAATTTCGAAAGGTGTGAAAAATCAAGGGGGCGGCTCTAAAATTCGATACGCTGCGATCGCTACGATGTAAAACCTTCATCGACCTTAATTTTAAATTCGACAAAAACACGATTCCGATGGACAATGTAACGTCCTAGTCAAACTTGAACCGATAAGTGGTGACGATTTCCTTTGGCCTGATCAAACTTCATCAGTGGTGAGTAAATTTTGAGGTTAATTGTTTTATTTACAACCAAACGAATAAAATTGAAATTTCATATCGATGCATAAAACCTGTGGATACGTGAACGAAATCCCCGAAAAAAAAACTCCACATTTTTCAATTAAAATGTTCAGTCGCCAACATGTGTCCTGCAATTTTGGACACTGAGGAACGTTGCTTGGGTGGAATGACGTTTTTCGCCCAAAGTCATCCGTCCGAACTTTGCGGTAGCAACGGCCTACCCTTGACCCCAAACTCCATAACGATTTATGGAAAATCTCAATATCTCAAAACTATTCATCATCCAAATCTTTCTACTTACCTGGATATCATCAGAAGCAAACACGGTATGTTTACTTTATTGATAAATCTTTGTTTTTTCCACCAGCTGTGATTTTTGACTGACAAACGAAAATGAAATCAGTTCCCGCAGTCGGTTCAGTGTGAAAAATCTGTGACTCGACTGCCTGGAAATTAGAGTTTGCAGCGTTAAGAATCAACGCAAAACATTTTTTCTATTGCTTATTTATTGAATTTTGTAAATCGTGGCAATTTTTTGAGTCGATTGAGTTTTTTGGCTGCAAGAGAGAATCGTCTTATTGGCCGGACCAAATATTGAATAATAATTATTGGCTCTGCTGAAGAAATCAAATAATTTCGTTGCATTCCAACGATGGAAACTTCAGGATCATACGGAGCAACAGGTTTCCCATGAATTCTTTTCATGACTGAAGTTTGCATCGTTGGAATGCAACGAAATTAATTTTTATCTTTGACAAAAATAATTATTCAAATGCACAATGTAATTACGATGATAAAATGATCGATTTTTGCCATTCGAAAAGCATATCGGCTCGAAAAATTTGGATGACATTGAAAATTGAACGAATCTTCAATAAAATTCAATATTTTTCGATGCATTGCAACGTTGCAAACTTCAGCATCATTCTTTAAAGTGTTTATGGGGAAATGAAAAATTATAAATTTGATGAATATAAAAAAACGTAGATTTTATGACTCTGAGGTTTGCATCGTTGGAATGCAACGAAATTCATTTTTATCTTGGACAAAAATAATTATTTAATCACAGAATGTAATTACGATGATAAAATGATCCATTTTTGCCATTCGAAAAGCATTATCGGCTCGAAAAATTTGGCTGACATTGAAAATTGAACGAATCTTCAATAAAATCAAATATTTTTCGATACATTCCAACGTTGCAAACTTCAGCATCATTTTTTTTCTGTTTTTGACCTTTTTTCCTATATCAGAACGTACTGTGGTGGTTGCGGAATACAGCGGCTCGCCATTGTCCAGTAAAGAGTCTCTGTCAGTGAAGGAGATTACGAGAATAGCTTATCAGTGTCTATTGGGATTGGAGCACATTCACGAGCTGGGTCTTGTCCATCGTCATCTGAGTCCAGACAACATATTAATCAGCCAAAATGGAAACGTTCAGTTGTACAATTATGGATTATACTTTATGACGGACAGCGGAAAAAACGTTCCCTTTCCGATCGGGTAAATTGCTTGCGAGATGTTTTTTTCCAGCGGTCGAAATTCAAGAAGAGAGACGACTAGAGAATTCATAAATTACAGATATCCAAAGTACACGGCCCCCGAAGTATTTCTTGGCTCGGGAGTCAGTGGCCGAAAAGTCGATTCCTGGTCCCTGGGAATGATTATGGCCGAATGTTTTCTGGGCAAACCGATCTGGCACGGGGTCAAATTGGCTCAATGTTTGCGCAGAGTTTTGAGCCTCCTGCATTCCGAGATAAATGTGTTTAAACGATTAGCACGAGAAAACGATCGTTCCGACAGACACAAAGTTCGTTTGCCAAAGAAAAGTTGAAAAATGCACTCGAATAAATTGGTCATTAGATTTTTATTCATTTTTTTTTTTTACGGATTCCAGGAACTGCCACAGGAAGTCAGAGATTTTGTGGACGCTTGTCTTGAGATTCGCCCATCGGCACGAAAAACTTGTGAAGAATTGTTGCAGCTGCCGTTGTTCAAAGATCTGGTCGAGAACGATGTTAAAGAGAAGCCTGTGAATTTATATAAAAATGTGACGGTGAGAAGAATGGACGAGCTGTATTATTTGTGGCAATTGGCTGGAGGGGACATGACGATTGAACTGAAAAAGCAAGGACTGATCCGGTCGAGACCTCCGATTCTCTCGATTCCCAAGTGAGTCATTTCACCGAAATTTTGAAGGTCTAAAACATGAAAACGTCGCATTTAAAACTGATTACTCGATTTTTTCCAGCTTGGTGATTCTCCTGGGCCAAATGTTCGGAAGGAGAGACACGGCTGGCCTACTCGATCTAAGAGTTGTTAAAGTTCCTCTGGACACGTTGAGACAACGTTTGTCTCACATTCCTTACATAGCGAATTGTCCACGCTTGACCAGTCAGTAAGTTCTGCAAAGATTTCTCTCCGCGTCTTTGCCTACGGTCACGACATTGGAACGAAAATTTTCTTGTCTTTTTGCAGAATGCACATCAAAGCTCAGGACGATTTAACCGACGCCGCATCTCAATTGCCACTCATTATACGCGAAAGAGACACGGAATATCAATTTTACAGAATCGTCATTTACGATAGATTGCTGCAGGTCAGTTTATTCGCTAAAATTAGCGAAAACACAAGAGCGAGCACGATAATTTCGATTTTAACTTAACGCGTTTGCGATTTATTTTGGAATCGTTGCAGGTTTATCCGATAACAAGAAAAGCAATCATTCGCGAGGCTTACAAAGACATTCCGCCCCCGGTTCGAGGTCCCGTTTGGGCAGCGCTTCTCGGAGTCACCGGGGACATTCAAAAGCGATACGATATGATTGACAAGGAAACTCCCACACACACGGATCGTCAGGTACGTGGAAATCGTTTCCGGCTGCCAATTAAAACAGGAAACAAAGTTGTACTCGTTTGTTTACTTGTTTATTCATTTTCTACAGATAGAAGTTGATATTCCTCGTTGTCATCAGTACAGCGAGCTTTTATCTTCGGGTGCTGGTCACGAGAGATTGCAGAGATTATTGAAGGCATGGGTTCGGGACAATCCTCATTACGTTTATTGGCAAGGGCTGGATTCC